>BSBM01000262.1:4985000-6415000 GCA_027924585.1 Larix kaempferi | reverse complement strand
AAAGTATTAGTGCCTAGTATAAGAATGACTTGGCTCAGGTATTGTCAATTTAATGAACTCTAACCCACTAAAATTGACCTCAAATGTCTTCAACCTAATCAATATCAGCCTACCAAGTTGTAAGTTGTTGATGTAATTGTAACTTCGAAATATATTTCACCCATGTATATTGTATTCCTATAGAGATGTTATTATTCCTCTATACGGAAGTGTTTGTATTCCTATAGAGATGTTATTATTCCTCTATACGGAAGTGTCGTCATTTATATTGTAAGTGTCGTAACTTATACTTGATGGGTTATTAGACCACTTTGATGGGGTCGACCCTGTATGAGTCATGTGGGTAAAAGGGTTATTAGACCACCCTATTGGGGGTCGGCCCTGTTAGCATTATGTTATGTGGTTAAGTTAAGGCCGACCTAGTAAAGGTTATTAGGCAAGTCAGGTCAAGTATAAATAGAGTGCGGGAAGCACTCTATTTGATCATTCACTTCTCACTCATACACTCATTGGAGAGTGGCGTACTATTGGAGGAGGAGAAGCTGCTGCTAGGAGTATATCTCTTATGCTTGGGTTTTGTATCATGGCTCTATCTATCTCTGAGGAAGTTGCGGGGTTTTTCACCTTCTTGGTTTTCTCTGGTGAAACTTTGTGTCTCTTATGTGCTTGCATTATTGTGTCTATGATTGATATGCTGTAGATATTTTGTACATGTTGTTCTCTCAGTTAAGATCCTAGATCAGATTGAAGTAAATTCTGAAAAACTAACATGGTATCAGAGCTAGCCTTAAAGAAGGCATGGTATGGCATTTATGACACTTGTTGCACTTGCGAAGCTAGGGCTTGATATAGAAAAAACCAGTCATCGTAGCACTTTCGCCATAAATCCATTTTGGCTAAGGTTTAAGATCTGAAACCTTTATAGGTCGTAGATAACATCCCCATGTACCTTGTGTTAGAAGCAAAACTTCTAATTCGTTGTACTTTGTGAGTTATGATCTGTACAATCTAGGATTTCTGCCTCTTCCAGATCTCAGTCATAAACAGGTGACCTCGGCAAAAAGGTCATAACTTGGGCTAGAAAGCTCCAAATGAAATTTCGTAAAAAGTGATAGGTAGGGCACGAACTGTACTTTCTCAGGCAAGTTTTTCAGAGGCCGAAACTGAACCAGTGACACATGGCACGCCGTACAAGTTCGCTCTCCTGTTTTATCCCATAAACAGGTCACGTTGCGACACTTGGCATAACTCTCTCTCAGAGAATCCATTTGAGGTCAGACCTGTGGGGTTGGAAAGATAACAGGTCAGGATACTATAGGAAAAAGTTTCAAACCCTGTAGATCTGAAATTTCGGAGTTACACCAGAAACAATCAAGTGCATATTTCTATCAAAACAGAATTGGATTTTGAGCACCTTCATTCATGGCTCCGAGAATTTAGGGTTTCAGAGAATGTTGGAATTTTTGTATCAGAGACCATGGCTAGATTCTCCTCATCAAAATCAAAATTTAGAGACCAAGATCGAATTTTTTGGTTGGGCAGAAGGCTGGGCTTGATCAAACCCTAGTTCGGGACTTTGATCGGAAATGTGAAAAATTAAGGCTTCTGCAAAATAATGGGAATTTTTGAAATATGTGACCATAGCTGGAAGCTCCTTGGAAAAATCAAAGTTTAGAGCTTTGGATCAAACTATTTGGTTGGGTGAAGCTCCGGGAAACTCAAACCCTAATTCAGGGTCCTCCCAGTGAATCCGAAAGATTGAAAAGCAAATTTGAGGGGTGAAACTTTGCAGTTTTCAAATTCTGAGTATACCGGGTTGATCATCTCATCAAGGCGCATATTTCTATCCTTTCAGAAGTTTGAAATTCAAAGTCTAAATTTTTAGGGTTTCCCTGACAAACCCTAATCCAGCTCCAGATCCAATTTCTACAAATCAAAGTGGATTTGGTTAATCCTAGAAGAGAATGGATTGGTCACCTGCATAAGTGAAGAAGTTCCTGTTTCAGAGGGAGATGAGGCTAAGGCCTTACATAAGAAGATTACAAGCAATCTCGACAGGTATGACTTATCCAGGTATGTTTCGAGATTTGTTCATGATTAAGTTTATGGTATGTTTATCTTCATTAAGGTTAGTACAATTTTGATTAGCTTTAGACTTGTCGTATCACCTTAATAAAATTATGAATGCAGATATTCATTGATTAGGGTTTTGACACTTATGATTGTACTAATGCATTGTGGTGTTGTATGAGGTTGATGTTGTCCGCTAACATGAAAGGTACATCAAGAAAGACAAATCATGTTCTAGTTCATGAACATATGACCATGTTGACATGAAGACAAAGATTCATCCATTGTCATGGATCACATAGAAGATCTACTTATGAGGTATGTATAACTTGGTTCTATAATGATTAACCTATGAGATATGCAGGTTACTAGCACAAGTCATTGAAGAGAACAAGAAGACATTGCTAGACATAACTAGCAAATATGATAACCAGGTATGTTTTTCCTATATCAAGTTAGAATCCTACCTTGTGTTAGGATCTTATACTGTTGTATGGTTGATAATGATTATTAATGAAGTTAGAAATGTAAGTAATCAAGGGTTTATGCATATTATGTCTCTTTCCTTGATTGATGATATGACTAACCAGAAAAGTCCTTTGGTCAAATAAGAATATGCATGAGTAAAAGAAGTATTCCCCGAAACCTTGAATACTAATGTTTATTATCTATGTTTCAAATGATCATGACTATACATGTTTAAGATTATTGTGTTTTGATAGTATTGAGATTATACTAATGAATGTATGTATGAGACCTCGAGGATAACACAATGATGATACTAGTAAGTATGCATAAGTGATCGAGGATGGATATAAGTTCAAGGACAGGGAATCCAGGAAGCAAAGATCAAGAGGGAGCACACTCCAATAGTTCCTGCAAGGAAGCAAATATTGAGAGGGAGTCCACCCTACAAACCAAACAAAGATAAGTATTTGAATTGTCATTTCTTGCATATTTGTTTGTTTAAATAATATTGTTCAATGATGTATATGCTTATGTTCCTAGACTTAGGGTGTGTATTATGCATATTAGAATAATTGCATTAATGAACAGTATACTACTAATATGCATGGGATGGGTAAGTTGCCTATGGAACTGTACAACATTCCATTGCTACTTATCTAGAATGAAACCTCTTTGTTGACATGTTGGGAGTTGTGCACACTCTTAACAATGTTCTGGTAGAGATTGGAAGGCATTTAGAAACTTACGGGATATGGATAAATGTTGTATTGAAGCATTGGCTAAGATAATTGCATGACTGAATGACATATTTATTTATGTGTAAGAGTTTGTTCTGAAAACTATGAGATGTTTCTAATCATGCAATTTAACTTGTTTTGTAAGAAAGATCATATACCATCACCTACAAAAGAAGGACTACAACATTTGTTCTAGCAACAAAGCTATCTGTTGAAGATATTGAAGTTTCCAGGATTCGGGATGAAGTAATGGAAGAATACCATGATTCTTCGATCATGAAGAAAGATGTTTGGGATGTGGTCCCAAGACCTGAAGGGAAGTCTGTTGTGACTTCCAAGTGGATATACAAGATCAAGCATCTGCAGATGGCAGCATAGAGAAATACAAAGCGAGATTTGTAGCTCGTGGCTTCTCCCAGAAAGAGGGGATAGACTGTGAAGAGGCTTTTGCTCCTATAGCCAGGTACACTTCCATCAGATCAATACTTTCCCTGGTTGCAGTGATGAAATGGAAGATACACCAGATGGATGTCAAGACAGCTTTCTTGAATGGTGTAGTTGAAGAGGAAGTGTATGTGGAGCAGCCACTTGGTTTTGAGACACATGACAGGGAGTCATATGTGTGCAGGTTGAAGAAAGCCTTGTATGGTTTGAAACAGGCAGCCAAGACCTGGTATGGAAGGATAGATGGCTTCCTATCCAGTTTAGGCTTTACTAAGAGTAAAGCGGATTCCAACCTTTACTACAAGGTTGAGGAAGGCAATCCAGTGATACTACTATTCTATGTGGATGACCTGTTTATGACATGTGAGGATGGATTGATTGCCGATATGAAGAGGAAGCTGGCTGCCGAGTTCAAGATGAAGGACTTGGGTATGATGCACTACTTTCTAGGCATGGAGGTGTGGCAGAGTGTGGATGGAATCTTCCTTGGATAAGGCAAGTATGCAGTAGAGATCCTGAAGAGGTTCGAGATGATGGACTGCAAGGCCATGGCCACACCTATGGAATCGAATATGAAGCTTCTGTGTGATGCTTCATCTGAGCTGGTTGATGTCACGATGTATCGTCAGATGATTAGGTCCTTGATATACCTGATGAATACGAGACCAGATATTTGCTTTGTGGTGAACACATTGAGCCAGTTCCTGACGGATCCGAGAAGTGTTCACCCGGTTGCTGTAAAGCATATTCTGAGATACCTGAAGGGTTATGTTGATTCGTACTGGGAAGGCAGTGCTGCAGATAGGAAGAGCACTTCTGGGTGTTGCTTCAGTATGGGATCAGGTGTGATCTCTTGGTTTAGCAGGAAGCAATCCTGCATAGCACTGAGTACAGCCAAAGCAGAGTATGTTGCAGCTTGTTCGGCTAGTTGTGAGGTAGTATGACTCCGGAAGCTACTGTCTGAGTTATTTGACCTCCCACTGGAGACTACTGGTATTTTTGTGACAACTAGAGTTGTGTGAAGTTGTCTGAGAACCCGGTGTTCCACGACAGGTCCAAGCACATAGAGATCAAATATCACTATATCAGGGATATGGTGCAGAGAGGAGCAGTGAAGCTCCTGTATGTTGCGACGGATGAGTAGGTTACAGATGTGTTGACGAAACCACTAGCCAGAGTGAAGTTTGAGTACTTCAGAGAGAAGCTTGGTGTTCTTCAGATTGACGACACTTCGAGGAAGAAGAGATGGACACATTTGTTGGAGCCATTCCAAGCATGGTCAGAGGAGGATCCTTCCCATTGCTGTGGATGTAATTGCTGGATGATGAGCATCAGGACAATGCTCCAGTTACTGCTCTGTGTATGCATCATGTTGGATGCTTGATATGATCAGTTGGATCATGCAGTTATGTATGCATCATGTTGGATGCTTGATATGATCAGTTGGATCATGCAGTTATGTATGCATCATGTTGGATGCTTGATATGATCAGGTGGATCATGTATTTGTATATGTATCAGGTGGATACATTGTATGATCAGGTGGATCACGTATTTGTGTATGTATCAGATGGATACATTGTATGATCAGGTAGATCATGTATGATGATATGTATCAGGTAGATACTTGGTATGCATCAGGTGGATGCATTGTATGATTAGGATGATCATGGATGATGAGCTTCAGGGTGTTGCTCCAAATGATATGCATCAGGTGGATGCATTGATGATCAGGATGATCATACTATGATGACATGCATCAGGAGGATGCTTTGACATGATCAGGTGGATCATGAGTGATGAGTCTGAAGACATAGATGCACAGAGCCTTTCTGACATGGTGGTAGATGTGTTCTCCCATGTGCGTTGATGTAAGTGCAGAGCCTTTTCAACATCGTGGTAGATATGTTCTCCCATGTGCGTTGATGTGAGTGTTGAGCCTTTCCCGGATGGTCAGAGGAAAGTCCTTCCATGCCGATGAGTGTAAGTGATGTGTTGTGTGCATCTGGATTGTGCTTCGTGGATGATGAGATGATCAATATGGTCATGAGTATCATGATGATATTATGTGGTCGTGTACAGGTTGTGCAGATAAGCATATAATAGCGCCCTGGGAGATTTGCAGACACTCTTGCTAGGTTTTGCCGATGGCATATAATAGCTCCCTGGGAGGTTTGGCAAATGCTCTTGCTAGGTTTTGCTTGGAAGGACATATAATAGCGCCCTGGGAGATTTACAGATACTCTTGATAGGTTTTGCCTATGGCATATAATAGCTCCCTAAGAGATCTGGTAAATGCTCTTGCTAGGTTTTGTCCGTGGCATATGATTTTTCCCTGGGAGATCTTGCAAGTTGTGCTGGGCACGTAATCAGTCCTGGGATGCTCTTGCTAGGTTTTACCGGTTGCATATAATGTCTCCCTGGGAGATTTGCAAATGCTCTTGTTAGGTTTTTCCTATGGCATATAATAGCTCCCTCGGAGATTTGGCAAATGCTCTTGCTAGGTTTTGCTTGGTCACATGTAATAGCTCCCTGGGAGATATTGCAGGTTGTGCTGGGCACGTAATCAGTCCTGAGATGCTCTTGCTAGGTTTTGTTGATGCACGTAATAAGTCCTGAGAATCCACAGTATGACCAATGATGATCAAGACCTACAGGTGGTGGGCCTACATCCAGTATGAAAAAGGACTAGCTCTGTAGAACTTCCTATGGCGAGTAGTTCAGAGATTGATTGAGATAGCAGCAACCGCGACGATGACGATGATCTAGTGACGACGATCTAGAGAAGAAGACTTGTGCTAGAAGACCTGTGTCGAGAAATACCTTCCTAGTTAAGAGGGAGTGTTGATGTAATTGTAACTTCGGAATGTATTTCACCCATGTATTTTGTATTCCTATAGAGATGTTATTATTCCTCTATACGGAAGTGTTTGTATTCCTATAAAGATGATATTATTCCTCTATACGGAAGTGTCGTCATTTATATTGTAAGTGTCGTAACTTATACTTGATGGGTTATTAGACCACCTTGATGGGGTCGGCCATGTATGAGTCATGTGGGTAAAAGGGTTATTAGACCACCCTATTGGGGGTCGGCCCTGTCAGCATTATGTTATGTGGTTAAGTTAAGGCCGACCTAGTAAAGGTTATTAGGCAAGTCAAGTCAAGTATAAATAGAGTGCGGGAGGCACTCTATTTGATCATTCACTTCTCACTCATACACTCATTGGAGAGTGGCGCACTATTGGAGGAGGAGAAGCTGCTGCTAGGAGTATATCTCTTATGCTTGGGTTTTGTATCATGGCTCTATCTATCTCTGAGGAAGTTGCAGGGTTTTTCACCTTCTTGGTTTTCCCCGATGAAACTCTGTGTCTCTTGTGTGCTTGCATTATTGTGTCTATGATTGATATGCTATAGATATGCTGTACATGTTGTTCTCTCAGTTAAGATCCTAGATCATATTGAAGTAAATTATGAAAAACTAACATAAGTTAATAACGCAACTCTTACTATTTATTTTTAACTTTCAACTAGTTAAACTTGTGTTGAAAAAAATATGTTTTGGATCCTATTGATTCTAGTTTTGAAGTTTTCATTAGATTGTTGGGTTTTTTATTTCAAACTTAGGATTCCTTATGTTAACCAAATATCCATTTGTTTGGATATCCATATCACCTTTCAGTCTCTGCTTAAGAGCTTGAAATTTATGTTTGGATGTGTATTTAGTAAGATCTATTTTGTTTGAATTCTTCTTTAGCATGAAATTATATCCTCTTTCTTTGAACATCAGTCAAATGAAGTGTTGTACTCTGCAATCTGATTTACAGGTAAACCTAAACTTATTAGGCAGAGACTATATGTTCCGCATTGCTCTATTATTAGTTTTTGATATACAAAGAAATCAAATTTTTGTTCAAAGTTTGTGCAAAATATAATTTATTTACATATTTTATTTCATATGTGTTGCATTTTGATTGGATTGTAAACCTTGATAAGACTAATTTTATCATTGTTCACGATTAGATAAAAATAAAAAATAAAACAAAAATACTTGCAACCTTACAAATATTACAAATTATAATGGTGTGATGTTAAGTGTTAATTATGTCCACTATTTAATGATGATTTGTTTTCCAGACAACAAGCAATATACAGTGAGCAATATCCTGAGCATTGTAGACTTACTCAATATAGTAGATTCGATGCAGATTTGTTTACTTATAGACTTATCCTGACTTGAAAATCGCAAATAAACCTAATCATCTTCATCCATCTGCCATTCTGTAGATTATATTATGTTTGGTTACAGTGGATACATGCCTTCCCGGTCCTTCATCCTCCTGCACAACTTTGCATGTTGCTCCATATGTTGCAGTTTGCATCCTCCACTGCATGGATTTTAATATGTGGCGTTCTTGTGGTGTCCTAGCATTCCATTCCCAATGACTACATAACCCAAAGCAATAGCTACTGTAGGACTTGTTCAATGGGAAGGAGTTGTGCAGTTTGCATCCTCCACTGCATGGATTTTAATATGTAGCGTTCTTGTGGTGTCCTAACCTTCCATTCCCAATGACTACATAACCCAAAGCAACAGCTACTGTAGGACTTGTTCAATGGGAAGGAGTTGTGCAAGAGCTTCAATTTGGATGAGGTTGTGGCCTACGATGCTGCGGTGTAGGATGTCATCCTCATGGGAGAAAAAAAAAAGTTTAGGACCTGCTGCTCCTCGATGTCACCCTGCTCAGCCTCGGCCTCGAAACTGCTAGAAAGCACTAGCATACCAACCAAGAGAGATAAGATCTTCACTTATTTGATAATCATCCGATAGTGTTGAACCAACCATAAGAGGGCGAGTGCACCTGGACAAAGGACAACCATTTGCTGGGCAAGTTCAAGATGAGTGGCATCCCTATGGCCACTCAACTCTATTTTAGCATTATTCTTATTTATGCGTGTATTCTCAATGTGACCCAAGTTATGTGAGAGAGACAAAAAGGCAGCTACCAATGTAAGAAAATTATGGACAGACTCTCTGCACCCTGCTACCTAAGGAATATTGAGCTATATATGGGAAATCGTCCCGGGTATAAATTAAAACAGTCATGAATAGATGACAAAGGATTGCTTGCCAATATTGTTTCTTTAAGTCTTACAAATTCAAACACCAAACTACGAAGTGTCGATTTTCATCTAGCATTAAAATATTTATCAATAACTGAATTCAACTGCAATGGGATTGAATTTTCTTGTGCTTTTGTTGGACTATTAAATTTTGGGTTCTCTCTTTTTTTTGGGTCTCCAGGCAACGACAACATTATTCTTTTCCAAGTTATGTTGGAAAGATCAATATGTACATTAATGATCATTTTAATGGTGGACTTTTCTATGTGCATATTTTGGTTGAATTCAAAGGCTTGGGATCACCAAGAATCATGTTGCAGAGAAATAAAACAGAGAATCCCACTAGGGTTCTAGAGTCTCTCAGTGTAAGAATTTCATTTCATTTCTTCTAAGAAGGAAGGAGTTCAGACAAAGGGAATCACAACCGTCAATCTTCATCTCCCTTTCGTGGTATTTTTTCCCATTTTTTGTTAGAGATTTTAGTTTGTAAATTTCGAAAGGATTTTCTTTTTCATCTCTCAACGTTTCATGGTTTCAGAGGCTTTATGGCCTTTTTAATGGTGCTAGATCTTTACGGCTTTTTTAATGATATCATAATCCCCATGTTTTAATGGATCAAATATTCGTGTATGTATATTTTGAATGTCGAGGTATTGTGAAGTTTACTTTGAATGCCTAAGTATTATTTTTCTTATTTTCTTTATTAAATATTTGATGCATTATATATATATATATATATATATTTTAAATGGTTTGCTTTTAAACAATGAGTTAGTATGACAAGTTTTTTCATTTGTATATAATTTCATTTATATTTTTTAATTTAATTTAAAAAATAACATTTAGTTAAATCAAAATTATTTATTATGAATATTGAATTTAGGTTTATAAATTATTTTAGATTATACATATTACCAAGATGAAGCTAATTTTAGACATATTTTGAGAAGGTTCGCAATATATATAAATTTACTTAAATTTGAAATTTGAGAAGGATGAATCAGAATATTTTGAGAAGGTTTAGAAATCAATATATATATATATATATATATATATATGTGTTTACTATATTTTTGACACATCAATGATACCGAAAATGTAAGAAATTTAAGACAAGCCTGGGTTTTCTCTTTCGAACATACTTTTAACATATATTTTGTCGATGGTAATAAAATTGTAAGAAATGTAAGAGAAGTCCGGGTTGTATGTTTCGAACATACTTTTAACGTATATTTTATCATTGAATATGCATTGCACTGATTCTTTGTCTAACTTTTATTAGAATGATTACAACAAATTAACTAACTTTTATTACAATAATTGCAATAAATTAACTTGATTACAATTTTTTTTTGTAATTTGTAGACCGAAATTTAATTAATAGAAACCAAATATACATCTAGAGTCTAAGAGAGTTTTGCAGATTGGGGAGGCCTCAAGGTAATGAAGCCACCATCCCAATTGCTCAAAAATATTGTAATGACTGACATAATACATAATGAAGACCCCCTGAGTGTGGTCTGCCCATGAAAAAATTGGGACTTTCATCAAAATAAAAGATTCATACTATCTGTCGGTGCTAATAACTAGACTGTGCAACAAATAAAACAAAAAAGCTAATAGTCGCAAAGATGACCGGGAGATATGGCAACCCAATTATCATTTTGCAGGTGGTTCGTCTGGTTTTTCCTCCTTGATGGGGCAGGCTGCATAAAAATATTCAAAGTTCCTCGAAGGGGGCAGAGTTGGGGAAGGAGAACCTAGCGTACGCATGCCATTTAGAGCGGCGTCATGATCAATGTTTGCAGGAGCCGAGCCTTTGTTCTTTCTGAGCTTGGACTTCTTCTTTGCAGACCCGGTGTTTGGGGTTGCCAGAACAGCTTCGTCTTCATTATTTTCTTGCACAACAAGTTCTGAGTTGCTTCCAAGGGAGAAACTGTCCCAGGTCATGTTGGCATCAAGGGTGTTGGAGTGGTCCACAACCTCTTTTAGACCGGCCTTGACATTTCTGACAATGCTGGAGCTGGCTTGCCAGCTAGCTTCGACCTCTTCAATTAGGGTGCTCATCATGTTTTTGAGTAGCCAGTAATGGTTTATGGCTCCACCGTTGCTTCCGAAGGTAAGGAGTGCCGCCACCCTACGGGCTTGCCACCCATCAATAAGACTACGAGTCCGCACAGAGATGCATTCTGCATAGCCGTCCATCACCGTCCAGTCCATGGCTACCTTGGGTCGTTGGCTGGAATTCTTGCGGCCACTACCACGACGAGATAGCCCCCTATTACGAATCGTCATAGCAGTGTGAGCCACAGGAGAGATCACACAACTATAGGCCTAGCCTCCATGTAGGTCTTCATCATCTCTGCGAGCAAGCCATCAAGTAGGTATAGCCCAGGACTTATTGCATCGCCTCTGCAAAAACCTATGTGCATCCCAGGACTGATTATATTGTTTCTACAAAAACCCGTGTACATCCCAGGACTGATTATATTGCCTCTGCAAAAACCTGTGCACATCTTAGGACTGATTATATTGCTTTTGTAAAAACCTGCGTCTCCTATTATCGCCTCATCATGTCCAGATCATCTCATCGTCAACGGAGCACAACCCAGATGCACATTACACAGCACTTACCTGTATCAACATTATATCCTCTTCTAGTAGGATGGCCAACACTGGAAATGCTTTCACCTTCTAAATCTTGCTTTTCTTTCCATTACCCTCTTCCATATCCTAGAGCTCTCTTCACAGTCTGTTGTTTCCTCAACAATTTCTCCCCAATAATCAAGGCTTCTTGATAAGCCTCTGCCACTAAACGAAAATTCAAATCATTAGATTCATCTTGAAAGGCATAATTTAAACAATTCACATATCTAGCAATGGATTCCAAACTCTCCTCATTTTGACCAACCTTATGGAAAGCTAATAAAATTCCTATATGTACTCCTTTACTCACATCTTCAACTATTTCCAATTTTGTAATAATCTCAACAGACTTAAAAGCATAATCCATTGACAAAAATTTAAATTCCAATTCCGACACCATCATATCCCAGGTTTTGATGTCCCCCCTACCATTACATTTTCTATTCAACTACAACTTATCCCACCACAAAGATGCACATGAATTTTAAATTTTGTGCTAGCAAGCAAACTTGTATAACATAAATACCCAAGCATAGGTATTTATGCAAAGAAATATCCACAATACAATTCATAGAAAAAAAATAGTTAAAACAAGAACAAATTTTGTAAGATTTATTTATTAAGGATGCTTTTATGATACACTTCCCTCAACCTCTGTAAAACACAATTGAGAACTCGCACTTAGTCTCCGTAAAAAATACAGAAAATGAAGGCAAATGCGACCGCAAATTATCTTCATCCCGTCATTGTAAAGACCAGAATCACCAGAGACCGAGACGGATTTTTCACAGATGATGGCCATGATAAGTTTACCTCTGCTTTACTCTTTGTATTTACTGTTTGGAAGCTTTGCTTTGGGGAAAAAAATGATTTAAGAATTGATCTTTACAGATTTGGTTTTCTTCCTCGCATTCAAATTCCTAAAATCAATTCCTCAGGTGAGATTTTTCATACATGTTCTTCCTCTATCCTTTTACTTAGTGCTTTATATTTATCCTTTTACTTAGTGCTTTAAATTTTTAAATTCGTTTCTTACGCCTGCAATTTCTTAGGCAATCAAACAATTTTGTTAGTTCAGTTAGAAATGTCGAAACATAATTTCTCCCGCCACTGACCTTTAATGTATTTAATGAAGTTGGTGAAGAATGCTCTCGAAGGGCTTCATCTTTGATGATGAGTAATTAGGACTTTAATGTATTTAATAAAATTGGTGAAGAATGCTCTGGAATAACTTCATATCGAGAGACGAGGTGATAAGTCATTAAGATAATAAAATAAATGTAGTAATTAATATCCTCTGGAACTCTTTGGATGAAAGGAGAGAGACACTGATCATTGAGGCATTCAGGTAATGTGCAATGAAAATTTAAGTTGTCTATTAGGTATCTTTGATTATTGATGTGTTTTATTTCCTAGAGCTGTAGCTCTGTATGTGTTATGTGCACGAGTGATTAACAGCCACTGTGTGAAGATTTCGCTCTGCTTACTTCAACAATTTGGTATCAATTTTGTTTTAACGATTCAAGTTCAAATTTCATTTTGTTGCGCTTTATAGTCCAGTATGGGGGCTTTATAGTCGTATGACGAGAATAACAAAATAATACTAAGTAAACAAAAACAAAATACAAAGTAAAAAGTAATAAATATTATGTCTGCCATAAACAAAAAACAATAATACAAAGTAAAAAGTAAATATGAGACTTAAACTACATACTTTAGAGCTTAGGATTATGTGGTAAATATTATGTCGGCCATAAACAAAAAAGAATATACAAAGTAAAAAGTAAATATGAGACTTAAACAATAGACTTTACTTTTTACTTTTAATACAAAGTAAAAAGTAAATATGAGACTTTAAAGTGTTTGTTGTTTGTCCAGTAACGAAATAATACAAATTAAACAAAAAATAATAATACAAAGTAAAAAGTAATAAATATTATGTCGGCCATAAGCAAAAAAGAATAATACAAAGTAAAAAGTATATATGAGACTTAAACTAGAGACTTTAGAGCTTAGGATTAGGTGGCTATTGCATCAAGGAGCTATTCAATGAGAGGTTTGCACCTCGAAGATTTGATCCCTCTCAGCTCTTAATAAAACCTAGGATTTGGATCTAGGCTAGTTGTAAACCACCTCATTAAGTACAATCCTATCACCCAATAATTCGTGTACATACTTCATTAACCTCATTGGGTGCATTCAAACTTTCCATGCATAATCTATACCTTGGATTGTACTTTATTGGGTATATTACTCTTCATTATTAATGATAGCTTGGTCCTTACATTGCAATAACTTTAAGAGAAATAATTAAAAAAAAACTTTGATATTTGATTTTACAAATTTTGATATTTTATTTCATTTTATAATTCAAACGAAAATTATAATATATTTTAAATGGACATGGATTATATCTTAATTTAATATTAAATCATTTAAATTCAATATTAAAAACATAATTTAATTTTACTATTAAAAAATAATGATTACAAGGGATATTTTAAATGGACATGGACTATATCTTAATTTAATATTAAATAATTTAAATTCAATATTAAAAAAATAGTTTAATTTTACTATTAAAAAATGTTTCATTATGAAGCAGATTAAAAACATAATTTAAATTTAATATATTTTTTTTTCATTATGAATAAGATTAAAAAGTTTGAAATTTGTAGGTTTTCATGATTTTAGTATGAATTTGGTTATGTATTGTTGTAAAAATAACATATATTTTTAATTGATAAATTTATTATTTTAATATAAATATAAATTTATTTTCTCCAATATCTAATATTTAATATATAATTTTATTAATTAATAATTCTTAATGATGGTGTAGTGTTAATATTTGATATATTTAATTTTATTAATTGATCAATTTTAATATATTTTAAGGTTAATTTGTAAAATAAAAATAAAAATTTGTAAATAATGTTTTAACAAAATTAATTCAAAATTAAATGAAAAAATAATGATGATAAAACTTAGAAAAGTGAAAAAATATGATAAAATTTTAAAATTTTGTTAAATTTCATATTTGCATCATATTTGCTTTAAATGAAAAGATAAAATAATTAGTTTGAAATTGAGTGCTAAAAAAAATATAATATTACTTATATATATATATATATAAATTTAAGTAAATAATGTTAAGTACTTATATATAAAAATTTAAGTAAATGTTTATTTATTATAAGATTAGTTACTTCATAATCATCTCTTTTGTAATTGAGATTTGTTACATTAATGGTTCAAGTTCAAATTTCATTGAATATAGGGTTTTGTATCATTAATGACTCAATTTTGAAGGATTGTGGATGATTATATAGTTTGACAAGGTTCATACGAAAAGTTTTAAAAAGTAGATAGTTAAAAATCATACCAATTCAATTTTATTTGCTGTGAAGATATGTTTATCTACTTAATATTTTAAGATTATGAAGAAGATTGTTTTAAAATAGGTCAAAACATATGTATGCCATTAAAACATTAGTGGTTTGGGGAAACAAATATTCGTTTCAGATTGTGTTGGGTTTCATAGCCTAAACTTTTAAGTTTTGTTTTTAGTGATCATATTTTTCTAAGTTTGGTGTTATGCAAGACCATGAAATTTATAATGCAGATAAGTTTATAATGTAGATATTTGCAATATATGGTTGTTTAAATAGTAACATTTATAATGTTTGGTTTTGTTGGTATAATAGTTATTTAATCAATCAATTGGGTATGTGTGTTAAGCATGTGTCTCTATGTTGGGTATGTGTATTAGGTGTGCTTGTGTTAAGACTAATCCCACAAGCGTAAAAATTGCCAAACAATGGTGGCTTATGATAAATTTGCTATGAAGTCTCTTAAGGCTGTGAAGGATCTTCAAAGAAGGTAAACACTTCAATTTACTATAAATTGCTTCTTTATAGTCCAATGTACTATAAACCAATTTGTTATAGTCCATTGAAGTGTTTTCCTACGATTAAGATCCTTCACAACATTCATTAATGGTACATGCAAATCATCAATGTTGTGAAGAAGATAAAGAAAGGTTGAAAATTCAAGTTAAATACGAATTAAATTAGTATAGGGGTTAGGGTTTGGGAATTATATTAGTAACTTGGTTAGCTTGAAGAGGTATGGAAGATTTAGATGGAGAATTCTCCTCTATTTTTGGTTGGGCCCTCCATGCAATATGAAGGGGGGGCCACCTAAAAGTTCCCTAACCAATAAGTGCACTCATAGAGATATGGAAGATTTAGATGGAGAAGTCTCATCTATTTTTGGTTGGGCCCTCCATGCAATATGAAGGGGGGGCCACCTAAAATTTCCCTAACCAATAAGTGCACTCATAGAGATATGGAAGATTTAGATGAAGAAGTCTCATCTATTTTTGGGTTGGCCCTCCATGCAATATGAAGAGGGACCCATCTATAATTTCTCCTAACCAGTGTGTTCACTCATAGAGTGATGATCGCAAGGGATCCATTTGGAACTTCTTCAACCTGACCTATGCACTCATAGAACAATGATGACAAGGCTTTCCATAAGGTTAATTGATAGGAAATTGAAAGGTGGGATGGAAACATGGTTGGCCTCCTCCTCCTATGCAAATTGATAAGTTTTTGACAGTGGATTTGGTTATTTCCAAAGTAACCATGTCACCTAATCTATAAAATGATGTATGGGAGTTGATCATGGTTGAGGATCAACACCTTGCTATTAGACAGGGGCCATCCCCAAATATTAGTGATGATTCTCTGTAGAATGTTGGATCTATGCCAATTGATTAGTAATAATTTTTTTATGATCAAGCATAATGGCTTATGTTTCTTTGTGATGTTGTTATGTTTTTTATATATTTATTTGTGTGTAACAACTAGTTTGGCATAAGATTACTAGGAGATCCTACCCTAACTCCCTTAAGTATATAGATAGGTTGCTATGTATTGGGGCCATGATAGGGATTCTTAGTGATATATTTTAGCTTTTATGGTTTGTTTTCATATGAAATAATATAATCTCATAATTTTATTTGTATGGCGTGCTTATTAGTGTTATTATGGATTTTTTGTACCTAGCCTTTTATGTAACTATTATTGAATAGATGGGATTGTATCTTATTCACATGGAAAGTTGAGATCTTATCCATACTTCTTAGTTATATTATTAGATTTAGTTATTAGTTTATAGGATCTGGTGAATTATCCTCTCCATGATTTCTTGAGTTGGTTTTATCTATGTAAAGTTATACAATCACATGATTGTTTAATACTTCAGTTCTGTTTTCCCATTCTTACTTGTCGTAGATCCTATGGCCCAATGCCACAGTTAGGTTCCTACTAATTCTAACATTCATAACCATTAACATTTATACTAGATCAGCTGCCCAATGTAGTCGTTAGGAATATCTGATCTATGTAGGCACCTGCTTTATTCAACACTAGCACACTCTTCAGTGTATTCAACATTTTGTAGCACGGTTCAGCAACAACAATTAATTGATTACAATTTTGATAATTACATTTGCAATTTCATGATTTTTTTCATTTAAATTTTAAATTGCAAATTTGACATTTGGATATAATTACAAATTAAAAAATTTAACAACTACAAACTTGCAATTCAAGAAGTGCAATTTTAACAATGGAGCATTATAAAAAAATGCAACTTTTTAATGAAAAAATGGAATAATAACATCTAGAAATTGTAATTTCAACAATTAATTGATTTATTTTTTTAGACCCGAGGGGTAGCTCAGATGGTTGGAGCTTCTGAGTCCAAGGTCGTAGTATTCAAAGTCATAGGTTCAATTCTGTGGGTCCTTCAGGGTTAGGTTGTTGAACCTGGAGCCCACAGGGTGAGTCCCCTTCGGGTGCCCCCCCTGAGAATTATTACCATGGACGTAGACAACCTTCCATCTTCCGGGGCTATGAACCACATTAAAAAATTGATTTATTTTTTAAGAAATCGCAATTTCAACTTTAGGAAAATGCAAACATTTTGATAATTAGAAATTTGAGAATTTCAACATGTATATATATGATTTGTTATGATAAATTGTAATCTGACCATCCAAAAATTGCAATTTCAACAATTAATTGCGACAATAAAATTTCAATTTTGAGAATACAAATTACAATTTGAATAAGTATATGATTGAGGAGAAATTGATGTTGTTTTAACTAAAAGTAATATTTCAACAAATGATTGATTGCAATTTCAATGATCAAGAATTTCAATTTCAACTATTGAAGAATTATTAAAATTGTGATTTCAACGATTGACGAATTATTAAAATTGTAATTTCAACTATTGAAGAATTATTAAATTGCAATTTCAACTATAGGAAAATGCAATTTCCTCATTTTGATAATTACAAGTTTGCGAATTTCAACAAGTATAATAGAGGATAATTCACATTTTGTAAAAGAAAAGTGCAATTTCAACATACTACAATTTCAATGATCATGAATTGGCAACTTTTTATGAGAAATTGTAAGATGACCATAAAAAAATTGCAATGTCAACCATTTTCATGATTACATATTGCAATTTGGACAATTGCAAATTCAACAATAAAGGGATTGAAGAGAAATTTGAATTCTGGCAATTACAAATTCACATTTTTAATAAGTACAATTGAGGGAAATTCACATTTTTAATAGAAAACGCAATTTCAACAATTAATTGATTGTAATTTCAACGATCAAAATTTATAGTTTGAACAATTCGAAAATATTAATGAAAAATGTTATTTCAACAATCAAGAAATCCAATTTCAAGAACCAAGGAATTATTAAAAAATTGCAACTTTTTAATGAGAAATTGGAATAATAACCTCTAGAAATTGCAATTTCAACAATTAATTGATTGTAGTTCCCATATTTGTATATTGCAATTTTACAAATTTTCTATTCAAGTTGTAATTTCAATTTCATGGGAATGTAATTATGAAAATTCACAAGTCCAACAATAAAATGATTGAGGGGAAATTGCAATTTCAACAACTACAAGTTTGAAATGTCAACTAGTTATATGATTGAGGAGAAAGTTGCATTTTTTAACGAAAAGTGCATTTTCAACAATTAAGCTAAAGAATTATGAAAGTGCAATTTTACCATACTAAAATTGCAATTGCAACAATTAGTTGATTGAAATTTCAATATCTGCAAAATTGCAATTTCAACAATTTATGGCAATTTTGACAATTCCAAAGTCAACAATAAAAAAGATTGAGTAGAAATTGCAATTTTAGTGGCTACTTATTCACAGTTTTAACAAGCATACTAAGGACTAAATTCACATTTTTAATGAAAAAATCCATCAACCAAGAACTACAATTTGAACAATTGAAGAGTTATAAAAATTACAATTTTAACATCCAAAGATTACAAGTAGCAACAAAACACTTACACTATATATTCCAAAGGGGTGTCGATTCTACACTTTTGATTTATAGCATGTTCATTTTCTTGTTTTGATTTCCCATTAAAACTTTTTCAAAAGCTCATTGGATACTAACATCTTGCTTTCCCGATATTGAACTCACTATATCTATCTCATTTGATCCAAGCAACATTTTTAACTCATTATATCTATCTAATTCGATCCAAGCAACATTGTTACCTCCAATCATACTCTATTGCAAATCAAAAGAATACAAGTTTGTTTTTTCTGGATCCTGCACTACAAGAGCTAGAAGTTGTTGTCATTTCGAACACATCTACAAGGTGTAGAATGTGAGTTAGTTCTAGATTTGTAAAATTAAATCTATAATAATATTAAACTTAATTTTCTTCTCCTTATTCAATAATTAAATGATACTTGTGTTTAGATGGGACAAATGATAATATTTTTCGATGAGGGGATGATCACTTTTATTCTTTGACTTTACCTATTTATGAAACCATAGGAATTTGGACATGGCATACGCCTTCTAACCTAGTCAAGCATCAACCCATTCTTCCTCCAATTTTTGACAAATTAACGAGGCACAAACACTAAGAAGATTGATGCACCCTCTCACTATGATGAAACCCAAAAGTCAATCTTTATTGAGGAAGAAAATGAATAAAATAAAAAATTCCTCAAAACTATTACAAGTACTATTATGTTATTTTGCTTCAAATCATCTACAACTCTAATGAACACCCAAAATCTTTATCTCTAAGCTAAGGACAAATTCAACCTATCACTATCCTATAGTGATCAAAATTGTAATGAGAATCTGAGGTATGTTAAGGATATCCTTCTTATAGAGAAAATATTTTTTTCCCGACCATGAATCTATTTATACATAAAGAGCTACAAAATATGCCTTATATCATTACATCTCAATACCATAAGATAAGAACAAATATTTCCATGATTTCCTCTAAATTAGTTTTTCTTTACAATTTTCAATTGTTGCAAGGTAAAGAAAGAGATTTGAAAATGCATTTAAAACCTAAACCAAGTAAGCACTCAACTTGGTCCATATTCAATTATGATGCATATATGCCTAGTTTGGCATAAACCTAGATTTGTTTCTCTAAACTAATACATTTTGAGTCAAAATGGAGTTCTGGTTTAAATGAAGCCATTGCTTTGTTAGATTTTATTCTCAAGCAATGATGAAAGAATGAAGATAATGCAACCCATTCACACAAAGAGGTTGAGCTAAGAAAGACACAAACTTCGAAATTCCTTGCTCTAAAATTGGAAAGAACAACTTCATAGTGATAGCTAATTTAAAATTTTCTAGTTTTCTTATAACTAACAATATTAGATAGATCACATAAATGAATTATGAAACCATACAATAAAAGAATGTATGAAAATGTAATCATAACATGTGAAAGAAGATAGAGTATGCAACTATTTTGGAAGGTAACTATAATGTTTAGAAAGGCCATCATAACATATCAAGGGAAATCAAGTTATGAGGTAAGTATTTAAAAAATAGAATTAGGTATTTATAATATAATATATTAATACATTTTTTATTTATTAAGGATTCATCATCGTTGTAAATGAATTATGAAATCATACAATAAAAGAATGTATGAAAATGTAATCATAACATGTGAAAGAAGATAGAGTTATGAGGAAGATAGAGTTATGAAGTAAATATTTGAAAAATAGAATTAGGTATTTAAAGTTATTTATATTCACTTAATTTAAAATCATTTAAATAATAGATAATGTTGAAAATCAAAACACTTATTTATTATTTTAAAAAGGAAGAAATGAGAAACTTAATTGAAGTATCAAATTTATAACTTTACAATATTATCACAAGCAACATGGAAATGTTATAAAGACTATTTAAAATAATAGTTGAATTTTATTCCAAAATAAAATAGAGTTTGTTCGAGACAAAATTTGTAATTAAAACATTATAGAACTATGCTATTATCGACATCATTTATTAACCAATTAAAATGAACATAGAAATGGTGGTTACACTAACCATCTTTGTTATCTCAACTTTATTTTTGGCAATATCGTAGTCGAAGGTTAAAGATATTTACATTAGAAAAACAATAAATCATTATTCAACCCAATAAATTTATTATATCTATCATTAAATAATGACAATCGATATAATTGATACTACTTTGTAAATAAAATGTATTATTTATATAACATTCACAAATTATCATTGAGTCATATATATTTCAAATTCAAATATATTTATTTTATATAATCATTAATAATAAGTTTGTATCATTAATAATAATTATAAGTACATGTCTTCTTACCTTTTCTGAATTTTATATATATTCAATTCTAATTTATACTTCGTCACATCACCCATGGAATCCACCATCTAACGAGCATCCATCGGAGCTACATGAAAATGGTTCCAACGGTCGGGAAAACGCCGTTAATGTAAAAGGAGACGGAGAGGCGGGTCCACGTTAGCCCAAGAAAGGAATCTGCAATCGGGATAAGGATTGAACGGCCCTTCATGAGGGACTTGAGTACACTCTAACACGCCGACACAAATAGAAGTTTTCCATTTTCTATTATGATAAGCGAGAGTAGAGCCATTTCAAGACATGTTAATGTATGGGATATAAACCAAGTGGTATTAGAGGGATCGAACCTCTTTCTAATAATCAAGGATTAACTTGTACTGTTTCATTTGAAAACTGCTATTTGTTCTATTTCTAAATAATAGGAAATAAAATGATAGTACTAAAATCAAAAGAGCCCACTTAGTAACGGCCAACATAAACTTTATGAACCAATTTAAGGAATAGAATGACTATTTGCATGATGTCATTAACTTTATTTCTCACTCCTAAAACAAGTTCAAGCTTTTGAGAAAAAACATATAATAAATGCAAAACAACATTAAGAATTGAAAATACTAGAGTGATTCCAAATTGATTTGGAAATAATAAAGTGATTTCAAATTCATGCAAATGCATAGAGTGATTTCAAATTCATGCAATTTAACATAATTTTAAATTAGTACAGTTATTTAATTTGTGGTTGGCGAATATCGATAGGTCACAAGTTAAGTGTTATGAACAAGTTATTTGTTACTTGTTCTCCATGCTTAGTTGTAATCACTTGTTGTCTATATTACTTGTTGCCCATGCTTAGTTGTAATCACTTGTTGTTGATGCCTACTTAAGTTTTACCATTTTTAGTTAAATAGGTTATCTATCATTGGAGCATAGATGGTTGTCCATCACAAATTTTAAGATATAAACAGTGTAATAATTAAAGTTTTATGTATTTCTATTTTTTTTTTTTAATTTTGGAAGTTTTAATGACAAAAAATAATAATTTTTTCAGCAGAACTTAACCATACTTTACTATAGGGAATTATAATTGTATATGGCTGAGTGCAAGCTAATGATGATCAAAATGGAAATTAGTCAAGACATAACCCATGGTTAGAGGATAAAAATAGAAATTAATAAGACATAACCCATAGTTAGAGGATAAAAATAGAAATTAATAAGACATAACCCATAGTTAGAGGATAAAAAGCAATGTCTTAAGTATTATAAGATGTTTTAAAATGGTTCATATAACATGCATAGGGTCTAAAACCACCACACACTAGGGCCTCAAATATATTTCATGCGCTGATTGTCATATGTCCCACCTCCCATTGCTTCATCGCTATTAAGATATTAAGACCTTAATTTATAACTGCAAAAGCCTCATATCTTGGCATAGTTTAATCCTTTATTATTACTTATTATTAAATTATATTCATGTCAACTTACATTGTCTCATTACTTATTATTAAACCATATTTATGTAAACTTACAACATCAAATTTTGTTATAAATTTATATTTAAATATTATTCTTTTATAATTTTTTTTTTTTAAATTATAGTTAGTTATTACTCAATAATTATTCGTAATATTTAAAAATATTACATTTAAACATAAAAAATAAATTCATATAAATTTAACTATATTATAAAATTCATAAAATATGTTGTTATTTATGATATACTTGCATGTGCATTTTCATTATTTGAAAACATAATTTTTTATATTTTTATAAAATATATTTTTAAGTAAAATTTAAAAATGACATGATGTTTGTAAGTTTTTTTTTATATATATATTTTTATACAATCATGATTTTGATGTATATCACAATACATCCAATTTTACAAATTAATCTTTCGAATTATGATTTGTATTATATTTAGGGATTATATTTTGGGTGGGCGCACAAGCATGCTCCCCAAATCCATTGCAACGGGGCCGTGCTAGCGGGGATAAACAAAGGCACGCATGCACCTGAGGAATCATGCATGTGCCATTAGGTTCGGTACCGAGCCGAGGCGTGTGCGCGCGTACACGCCCAAAAGCGCGCACGCGCACCTATTAAGAAAAATAAAATAAAACAAAGGGCAGAGATGCGGTCTATATTCTTCCAATCAGCCAAGCCTCACTCACCCGACGCGTACGCAGAGCAAGAGACCACTACACTCACGTTTTGCACTCAAAAACTCCCTCAATCCATCCACCAAGTGATCATCAATTGCATTGGATAGGTAAGATCATTGTTTTTTGTCATTTTATTGATTTTTTTTTGTTTATTAAATTTTTAATAATTCCCAAATTAGTAAGATAATAGAGAAAATTTCAATTGCAGAGTCTAAACCTATACAATGAATGAACAAAATGTTAACATGGAGTCCGGTGGAACACAAGAAAAGACAAATCTTGGAACCAATGAAAACCCTCAAGAAAATCAAAATGCCCAAGAAAATCAAAACTCCCAACAAAATTTCGACCAAGACGACTTGAACCATTACGTAAATGAAATGAGAGTGCACACTCGAAAACTAAGAAACACAGGGGAACTATCTCGAGTGTCCCTTGCCACCTCAATCTCTCTCCCACGAGCACACTAGATTTCCATCTAGGAGTTGAGTTGATGTCCATATGTGGTCTACTGCAACCTCTCTCCTCTACATTCATATGCACTATTAAAAAACTGCATGGAGGTCGTTGATGTAATACCCCCATTTTGACCCTTAGGATATATTGGCTTTTAATGTAAATATTGTATACATGTGATGTATGTTTCCCTGGTGTGGAGCTCAAGGCCAAGGCCCTGCCAATGGATGCTCGGATTTTATTTAAAAAGGAAAGTATTCGATATTACGCTATCCATGTGTTATTAAGCCATGGAACATTGTAAAATGATGTAAATATTGATATTGCAATAAAAATACCAAAAACTGGCTATGTAAGCAACTAATAAGAGGGGGCCATGTGTATCCACTAGGGAGTGGTGAGGGGGTTGTGGGATTGAACCATATGCTTCCAAATGTCATCTTGAGAACCCATTTGACTTTCCTTGTTGACATTTAATTATGTTGTAAGGAAGTGGTTGAAAAATCAGTCCATGGCTTCAATGGAGTATGGGCAGCCCATAAATTCGTATGGCGGGGTATGGGCTTTGTTTCCTTGACCCACAAGTCACTCTACCTCATGGGAATTCATTTTTTCCGCATTCCCATTCCGTTGTTGATGATCAGAGCATCAGTTTTCATCCATTACACATGCCCAATAGTGAGAAAAACCAGAAATCGCAACTATGAATTATACCACATTTTGAAGTGCCGAAAACACCCAGAAAATTGTGTGGACAGTGAAATCCAATGGGGGATCCATAGACTTGAAACTTGGGGTGAATTTGAGAGTGCTAGATGCCCATAAATCCATAGGAAAACCCAGATTTGATAGACTGAAAATCCAATTATGGGATAGATTCATTTGGCCATAGAATTGAGAAAATCCAAGCGTGAATGCCAGAGAAGAAGATGGAACAGAGGTTAGAATTGCTTGACAAATCCAGTGAAGGATATAATCTCAAGGATTTAGTAGCTTGACCTTTCTATGACCACCCTAAAGAGCACTGGAGGGAAGGGGCACCTGAGGGACTGTGCAATAGAGAAGGGGACCTTCCTTGTGTTGGGTGTGGTAGGTATTGTGGGTGCCAAGGTTGTTGAGTTTAGCTTGAGATGCCTGTAGCTTTTTGGTTGAGATTGACTGACATGGGAGAACAAATCTACTACCATTCGGGAAAGGCTCAGCACTTACATCAACGCACATGGGAGGACCAACCTACCACCATGTCAAAAGGCTCTGCACTTACATCAACACACATGGGAGGACCAGCCTGCCACCATGTTGAAAAGGAACTGCACTTACATCAATGCACATGGGGGAACCAACCTACCACCATGTCGGAAAGGCTCATCACTTACATCGACACACATGGGAGGACCAACCTGCCACCATGTTGGAAAGGCTCATGTGCATCTGCGTCTTCCGGACTCATCACTTCCCCTTGGAAGGAACCTCGATTTGGAGTACACCAGGCTTCTCTCTAAAGTACTTGAACTTCACTCTGGCTAGCGGCTTGGTCAACACATTGACTATCTGCTCGTCCGTCGCAACATACTGGAGCTTCACTACTCCTATCTGCACCATTCCCTAATATACTGGTACTTGATCTCAATGTGCTTCGACTTGTCATGGAACATCGGGTTCTCAGACAACTTCACACAACTCTGGTTGTTACAAAATATACATGTCGCATCCAGCTGGAGATCAAACAATTCAGACAGTAGCTTCCTAATCCATACTGCCTCACAACTAGCCGAACAAGCTGCGACATACTCTGATTCGGCTGTACTCAGTGCTACGTAGGACTACTTCCTACTAAACCAAGAGATCACACCCGATCCCATACTGAAGCAGCACCCTGAAGTGCTCTCCTATCAGTGGCACTTCAAGCCCAATCCGAATCAACATAACCCTCTAGGTTAATCTTCTGATTCGCATCATACTTGAGCCCATAATCAACCGTACCCTTTAGGTACCTCAGAATATGCTTTGCAGCAATCAAGTGAATGTGTCTCGGATCTGTCAGGAACTAGCTCAATGTGTTCACAGCAAAGCAAATATCTGGTCTCATATCCGTTAGGTACATCAAGGATTCAATCATCTGACGATACATCATGGCATCGACCGACTTTGATGAAGCATCACTCAATAGCTTCAGGTTCGATTCCATAGGTGTGGCCATGGCCTTGCAGTCCATCATCCCAAACTTCTGTAGGATCTCTACTGCATACTTCCCTTGTCCAAGGAAGATTCCATTCGCACTCCGCCACACCTCCATACCTAGAAAATAGTGCATCATACCCAATTCCTTCATCTCGAACTCGGCAGCAAGCTTCCTCTTCATGTCCACAATAAGCCCATACTCACCTGTCACAAACAGGTCATCTACCTAAAGTAGAAGTATCACTAAGTTCCCTTCCTCAACCTTGTAGTAAAGGTTGGAATCCGCTTTACTCTTGGTAAATCCCAAACTAATCAGGAAGTTGTCTATCTCATTGTACCACATCCTAGGTGCCTGTTTCAATCCATACAAGGCCTTCTTCAATTTGCACACATGAGTCTCCTTGTCATGTGTCTCAAATCTAAGTGGCTGCTCCACATACACTTCCTCTTCCACTACACCATTCAAGAAAGTTGTCTTGACATCCATCTGGTGTACCTTCCATTTCATCACTGCAGCCAGAGCAAGTACTGATCTGATGGAAGTGTATCTAGCTATAGGTGCAAATGTCTCCTCATAATCTATCCCTTCCTTCTGGGAGAATCCACGTGCCACGAACCTTGCCTTGTGTTTCTCTATGCTGCCATCTGCAACATCCTTGATCTTGTAGATCCACTTGGAAGTCACAATAGACTTCCCTACTAGTCTCGGGACTACCTCCCAGACATCATTCTTCATAATCGACTGGTACTCTTTGATCATGGCATCCTTCCATTCTTTCTTCTTGGCTGCTTCCTCATCGTTGGAAGGTTCTTTGTCAATGATGTCACACAGTAGGGCTACATAGCTGGAGTATGGCCTAGGTCTCTTGCTTTCTCTGTGCATTCTCTCTGCATCTTGTATTGCCTCTTGTACCCATGCTGGCTTCCTCTTGTGGGAGTTCTTCTCACGAGGTGGATCTACAGGTTCTCGTGGTTCTTTTATTTCACGGTCTTCATGGTATTCGGGAATTACTCCTTCCATTGCTGTATCTCTGATCCTGGGAACTTCAGGTTCTTCAGTGTCTTCATCTTGACTTCATAAATATTCTAGTTGAATCATTGTCACTTGTTCTTCAAAACAAATCTCTCTTGTAGTACACGATCTTTCCTACAAGTCAATTTAGTTGCGTGATTAATGCGCACTACTCCCAACATGTCAGCAAAGAGGTTTCATTCTAGATAAGTAGCAATGGGATGTTGTACAATACCATAAGCCACTTACCCATTACTTGCATATTAGTAGCAACTTTTCTAACATGCATGATATTCATCCTAAATCTATAAGTATGTACATGACTGAACAATATTATTTAAGTAATCAGATATACAAGAAATGACAATTCAAATACTTATCTTTGTTTGGTTGTTGGGTGGACTCCCTCTCAATCTTTGATTCCTTGCAAGAACTACTGGAGTGTGCTCCCTCTTGATATTTTGCTTCCTTAACCAATGCTGAAAATGGATGAGAGGTTCTTCCATATATTATTGATCTTTATTTGTTTTTCGGGTTCCAACTCTGCAGTAGCTTCTTCTACTACTTTCATGTAATACTGAAAGTCATCTCTAGTTTCACCTTATGAGGTGGAACCTTTTGAATGAACCCATGTACTTGGTTACCTTCATTAAAATACATATTCTTCATCACTTGAAGAATCTTCACTGTCTTCTCTGGTTCTCTTTCTAGTAGGTTCATCATCTTCCACGGTGTGAGCGTGGTGTCTTTTCTTGTTGGTCTTCTTCTCGTTGGAGCCACTTCTATTTCTGGGACAATCTCTGGAGTAGTGTCCCTTCTCATCACATGTATAGCATCTAATGTTAGATAGATATTTTATGGATCATCTAAAGTCCCCCCTCTGAGTTTGGTGGTGGTGTTTCTCTTTCTTACTCTGATGATGGTTCTCCCTCTTGTTGTTATTCCTCCTGGAGTGTGATGTGAGAGCTTGATCGTCGTTTGCTCCCATCTTCTCTTCTCGAGCTACAAGTCGAGCTTCTTCTTGTGAGCATTCCTCCCACAGCTTACTGAATGTGATTAACTTCCTTCTAGCACAAATCCCTTGAATGAAAGAGTCCCATGATCTAGGGAGACCATTCAAGGGGGTCATCACAATTTCTCCATTTTCTACATCTTCTCCCACAACTTCAAGTTGCTCCTTGATTTGAGAGACCCTTGTCAAATAGGACTGCATGGTCTCTGCATTTTGTTCCTCACATTCTTCAACTGGTTTCGCAAGGTCATCTTCCGATTTATATTCTTTCCTTCAAATAGCTTGGTCAGGGAATCAAACATCTCTTTAGGTGTCTTTAAGGAAGATACACGTGGGATGAGGCGATCCTTAATAGAATCAACAATAATCCTCTTGGACTTAACCAAGTTCTTCTTGTGTAAGGATTTAGCCTCATCTCCCTTTGGAATTGGAACTGTTGAGATATTGTAACTTCTAATAATATTATATTTGTACTTTATTATTCCGGAGATGTTTCATTCCTCCGTGGAGACCCTATTGTATATCCGTATATGCTTATTCCTCCGACGGAAAGTGGTAACTTGGGTTATTAGACTTCCCTAGTGGGGTCGGCCCAGAGTCAATTGTATGGGGTGTTTAAGTCCCCTAGTGGGGTCAACCCAGTCAACATTATGTTGAGTGGTTAAGTTGGGGGCCGACCTAGTTAAGGTTAAAAGACAAGTGAAGTAGTGTATAAATAGGTGATAAATAGAGGAGGTGTGTTCCTCATTTAACGCACTCATTCACTCACTTGTGATTGGAGAATAGGAGAGAGAGAGATATGCATAGGAGGAGAAGGAGCTCTTGTTTGGGGACTACATCTTTGTATTTGCTAATCATCTATATTGAGGAAGCTTTGCTGGGTTTTCTACCCCATCAGGGTTTCCCAGGATAAATCTGTGTCTCTTGTGTTTATGTTGTGCTTGTTGTTCTTTCAGTGATCCTGTATATGCTATTGTTGTAAATTTGAATGTAATACTGATGTTATCTATCTTAGCATATTGAATTTTAACATGGAATCAGAGCTAGCCTGAAGGAAGGCAAAGTATGGCACTTATGACACTTGCTTCACTTGCGACAATTTGAAAGTTAGGGTTTTGTATAGTAAAAACCAGTCATCGTGTCACTTTCGCTATAACTCAGTATTGGCGAAGGTTCAGAATCTGAAAAGTTTACAGGCCGAAGATGAAATGTTCATGTACCTTGTGTCTGAAGTTCAGCCTTAGATTCATTGTACTTTGTGAGATATGATCCGTACAAGTTATGGTTTTTGCCTCTTCCAGAATGCAGTCCTAAACAGGTGACCTAGGGAAAAAGGTCATATCTCAGGCTAGGAAGCTCCAAATGAAATTTCATAAAAATTGACAGATAGGGAACGGACTGTAGTTTTACAAGTCTGGGTTTTAGAGGCAGAAGTTGAAATAGTGACACGCGGCACTCCGTACAAGTTCGCTATGTTGTTTCTTCCCATAAACAGGTCATGTTGCGACACTTAGCATATATCTCTCTAAGAGAATCCATTGAAGCTCAAACCTATGGGGTTGGAAAGATGACAGGTCAGGCTACCACAGGACGAAGTTTCAGATCCTGCAGATCCGAAATTGCAGAGATACACCAGAAACAATATGACACATATGAAATGGCTCAACGGAGGAAATCTAAGAAGAGGAGGAAGAAGCTCTCACTTAGGGTTTTCAGTTTTTTAGGTATGGAAGGACCTGATACAATGTTGGAGACACCTGATGCAACATTGGAAACTTTTATAATGGATTTGGAATCCATTCATCCTCCATCAAAATGTTGTGTGAGGAAGGAGATTGAAGATTAGGGTTTCCAAGTAAGAAGAAACCCTAGAAAAGTTGGGAGACTCATAGGGCAGCGATGAAGAAGGTTGAAATGACATTGATATTCTATCATCCTAGCACCATGAACATACATAAGATGTTTACAAGTGATCTACCTTGGATGGTTAGGGTTTTACCCTTATAGAGAAGACTACTCGACAGGTATGACTTGAGAAGATACAGGTACGTTTTGCAATATGTTTCATGATTAAGTTTATAATATGTTTGTCTTCATATTATTGAGGTTAGTACAATCATGATTAATTCTATATTGTTTGATCACCTTAGTAAAAGTATGAATGCATGTGAATGATAGAAGACATTCATTGATTAGGGTTTTGACACTCATGATTGTACTAATGCACTTGTGGTGTTGTATGAGGATGATGTTGTCTACTAACATGAAAGGTACATCAAGAAAGACAAATCGAGTTCTATGACCATGATGACATAAAGACAAAGACTCATCCATAGTCTTTGATCACATAGAAGCTCTACTTACGAGGTATGCATGACTTTGTTCTACTATGCTTAACTTATGAGAAATGTAGGTTCTAGCACAAGGTCTCTAAATCATTGAAGAGAACAAAGAAGATATTGTTTGGGTATGTTTGTTATGTATCTAAATATTTAAGAACAATTAATTCAAATATTAAATGTAATATTACTTAGCTAAATCGTAGAGACACACCATTCCTTTGAAACGGTGTGTGTAAACCTATAAAAAGGTTTTCTCTCTTATTGTAAAAATCATCATTCAATTTATAATCAATTATTTGTGGCTTAATTCGAATACAATGTGGGTTTAGAAGAGTTTTTCGCTCCTAGTTTGCTCCAAGTGGTATCAGAGCCATACGGCTCCTCGACAACTTTCGCAGCTCCATTCACCTCCTCCCCAATTCTCATATGCTCCACCACCCAGCTACTCCATCCCTTCGCCTTCATTCCCCTCTCGCCACTTCTCCCATCACCCTCAAGCTTCCCTCGCTTTTCACTCCCTCGCTTCTCCCTTTACACCTGTTGTGTTCCGCTCCCGTCCATCCCTCTCACCCCTTTCGCGCCCTTACTCCACCTGCGCCCTCTCCTCCTCGCCCCTCCACGCCCCAGCGCCTGACCTGTTTCCCCTACGTCGTCGTCCCCTGCACACGCCTTCCTACTGCGTGCCCTCCCCATCCACCTTCCCCTACACCTCCGTCCAAACCCTCCACTGCGTCGTCTCTCCCGCTCTTGCCTGCATTCATTGCCTCCTCCATTCGCTCCAACCTGCACACATTTACAAATTTCAAATTAATAAATAAATTTATTATTATATAATAATAATTTATTTTATTAAATTTTTTTCGATTAATATATATTGATTTTTACCCCTATATTTCAAAATTCCTCCCTGCACAAGGAAAATGTCAGAGATGAATGAAATTAAGAACAAGATGGCGGATTTAGAGAAAAACCAAGCTCGAGACTCTAAAAATATCGAAGGGTTACACTCAAGGTTTGACCAAATCAAAGACACCGTAAAAAAGGAAGTCAACGAAGCTGTAGCATGGGGGATAGAAGGATTAAAAAGACAATTATCAGTAGAGTTCGAAACCGAGTTCAGCAAAATCCAGGAATATTTAGACGAAACAATAACTAGAATAACATGAAATGTGTCAGGGGAAAATAAACCATCCTTCAGTTCAATAAATACAAACTGTCATAGTACAATTCCTCCCAAAGGGGAAATCCCACAAGAAGAGGTCAGGCACGATCATTCACCACATCCTGAACAACCACTCTCTCCTCAATTATTTGTGGCTTAATTCTAGATTGTTTGATCACCTTAGTAAAAGTATGAATGCATATGAATGATAGAAGACATTCATTGATTAGGGTTTTGACACTTATGATTGTACTAATGCACTTGTGGTGTTGTATGAGGATGATGTTGTCTACTAACATGAAAGGTACATCAAGAAAGACAAATCGAGTTCTATGACCATGATGACATAAAGACAAAGACTCATCCATAGTCTTTGATCACATAGAAGCTCTACTTACGAGGTATGTATGACTTTGTTCTACTATGCTTAACTTATGAGAAATGCAGGTTCTAGCACAAGGTCTCTAAATCATTGAAGAGAACAAAGAAGATATTGTTTGGGTATGTTAAGACATAACCAAGCATGACAATCCAGGTATGCTTTTTACTATATCAAGTTAGAATCCTACTTTGTGTTAGGATCTTAAGTAAGTATACCTATGTATGAAATGATCATGACTATACATACTTAAGATTATTATATTTGTACTTTATTATTCCGGAGATGTTTCATTCCTCCATGGAGACCCTATTGTATATCCGGAGATGTTTATTCCTCCGACGAAAAGTGGTAACTTGGGTTATTAGACTTCCCTAGTGGGGTCGGCCCAGAGTTAGTTGTATGGGGTGTTTAAGTCCCCTAGTGGGGTCGACCCAGTCAGCATTATGTTGAGTGGTTAAGTTGGGGCCGACCTAGTTAAGGTTAAAAGACAAGTGAAGTAGTGTATAAATAGAGGAGGTGTGTTCCTCATTTAACACTCATTCACTCACTTGTGATTGGAGCATAGGAGAGAGAGAGATATGCATAGGAGGATAAGGAGCTCTTGTTTGGGGACTACATATTTGTATTTGCTGATCATCTATATTGAGGAAGCTTTGCTAGGTTTTCTACCCCATGAGGGTTTCCCAGGATAAATCTATGTCTCTTGTGTTTATGTTGTGCTTGTTGTTATTTCAGTGATCATGTATATGCTATTGTTGTGAAATTGAATGTAATATTGATGTTATCTATCTTAGCATATTGAATTTTAACAGGAACTTCTTCATTTACATATGTGTCCAGTTCATTCTCTTCAAGGATTAGTGTAATCCTATACTTCCATGCTCGGAAGTTATCAACCCCTTTAAGGCTTATCCTCAAGCTTGGTGTGGTGAGACATCTTTAATGAGAACCTCAAATGGAAATACAAAATATTTAGATCTTACCAATTTGAGATGCTCGGGCTGGATCTGGAGCTAGTTGGCCTAGGGTTCGTTAGAGAAACCCTAATTTTCCAAAGTTGGAATTTGGAACTTCTGGTTGGACAGATAGATGTGCCTCCTCAAGACGACTTGTCCAATGTACTCACTTCCCTAAATATGTGAACAAAAACCCAAAATATCTGATGCCCTAGTTTTCCTCCGGCAGTAGTGACGGGCCGAAAAATGAAATTTCTCGGCATTGAATTCTTTTTTCACAGGAAGATGCGCCTGGATGAGGCGAGTATGCTGGTACACTTGGTTTCTGAAGATTCCAAAAATTCACCCTTGAAAATTGGCTTGCGAATTTCGGATCTGCAATTTCTGGCTTTTTCTGGTTTTTCTGGTTTTTTGGTCCAAAGTCAAACTAGGGTTTGACTTTCCTGAAGTTTCACCCACTCAAAATTTTTGATCTTGGTCTCCAAATTTCTATTTTGAGGAGGAGCACTTCCCTATGCTGATTGCACTCCAAAATTCCACGTATGTGAAAAGCCCTAATTTTCGGCAGTAGTGACGGGCCAAAAAATGAAAATGCTCAAAATCAACTTCTGCTTCGACATAAAGATGCGCCTTCCTTAGGCGAGTTAGCCTAGCCTCTTTTTGTTGATGATCTGTGGAGAGAAATCCAAAAATTAAGAAGCCCTAGCTTCCGCAACTACATAATGTCTTCTTCTCAGGTTAGCTCTGATACCATGTTAGTTTTTCACAATTTAATCAATAATTATCTAGGATCTTACTTAGAGAATAACAAGCACATCATAAACACAAGAGACACAAAGATTTTGCTTGGGGAAACCATAAAGGAGAAAACCCCGCAACTTCCTCAGATATAGAATGATCACCAATACAATGTCACAAAAGTAAAACCCAAAATTAGAGATGGTCTTCAACAGCTTCTCTCTTCTCCACTTGTGCGAACTTCTCCTCTCTCTCACTAATGCGAAAATGAGTGAGTGAGTGAATGATCCAAATGAGAGAGGCACCCTCTCTATTTATACTTTATCTTTCACTTGACTTTTACCCAACTGGGTCGGTGCCTAGTTGTACCTGACTGGGCTGACTTCTCTAGGAGAGTCTAATAACCCATAGACAACTTAACTCTGAGGTCTAATGCCCCGACTTACAAAGGAGGGTTAACCTCAATGACTTTACATGACCCAAATACAATAATGACTTCTCCGACAGGAGGAATAAACAATCGTGACTTGTACTTTTTGATTCAAATATGAATAACAAAAGTACTACTTTATTTTTATTTTTATTTTTTATTTTTATCTGTGTGAAAAAAAACAAAAAAAACTCAAGTTTAATTTTCAATACAATTTGTATCATTTTTATTCCTTACAGGTAGAAATATACTAACCATTGGTTAGTTAAAGCATTAGTTTTCTTTTTGAGAAAAAATATTTACAATAAATTTTGTTTGTAATGTTTGGTACAATTTTAATATTAATCATAATATTTTGAAAAATCAAAATCAATTTAACAATTTTTCAAATACAATATTTTAATTTTGTAAACAATTTAGTATAGCTCGGATGGGACATAATTCCTTGGTGAGTGATTTTTATTTTCATAATTTAAAAATAAATAAAAATAATTTATAAAACAAAAATTTATATAAATACCACATGTTATGTGGTACAAATAACCCTAACATGGCACCCACGGACACGATAAACGCAGCATACAGCGTGCTTGGCAGGAGGAGCGAATAGGTAGGAGCATATGTGTAGGGATCCACCGGCAGGATGCACGCATGGGATGACGTGTAGGTAGCAATGCCCTAAATGCAAACTAATGGCAGTCTGCTAGGAACGTGGCAGCTATGGCACATGGCAATGAGCGATCACCTCAGGAGGCATTGGTAGGTAGCCTGCGTTATGAAGGAACATTACGGTATGGTGCCATGACAAGAAAACATCCACGCCCAACTCCATGGTGGAACGAAAACCTAACCGGCACACAACGATGGCAGGTCGACTGTGGTCATCAGGAATTGTTGCATCGCAGCAATTTGACAGAAAATAGTGATAAATAAAAAGCCCATGATTATTCGTGAGCATAAAAATTCAGACGCAGACTAGAGATTACATTTAAATTCAATAAGATTTAATTGATATTTTTTTTTCACCGACATGACTGACAAAAGGTATGAATACCTGCATGCCGACTGTGTAAAAATGCATTAATGGGAAAAATGCGAGCTACACAGAAAATGCAGCGTATCCTACGAAGGAGAGATTTCCAAGCCCGCAAGTCGATAACGTACAACAAAACTAAAGGTACGTCTTTTTGCGATCACTGTCTTACGCAAGGGAAAACAAGAGTCCAAGGTAAATTTTCTTTTCTATTGAGTTTGGCTAAAGCAAAACCTACATGACACGGATCTCAAAGACGAACGCATAGAGGATTTGCAAACACACAAAAGAAAAGAGTAAGCTAAACTCTAGATCGTTTGCACCAAGAATTCGGCGATTTTTCCAGCGAAAATCCGGCTGAAATTGCTTAAATGACAGTTTTGGGTTGCTAGAATTGGATAATCGGGGTGCCCCAAGGTAATCGAGGTCGCTGAATCCATTCCTCCAACCAAAATTGCAATTCAAACAAACCCAAATCGCAGTTTCAGCAATTTCCCCTTCGCCAGATTCCGGTGAAAATTGCCGGTAAAAGTGAAAACGGTCTAGAGTTTAGCCCATTTCATAGAGGTTGAACATCATTCAATAAAACACAATGGCCGAGGAAATGAATGTCCACACACATAAACATGTCCCTCGGATACTTGAGTAATCATGCGCTCTCTGGTGATTGCAGATAGACAATGGCGCACCTAAATGAAAAATGTGAATCAATGAGAGTGGAGGCAACGTTCACATCCTCTATCTTGACTATTTGGGTTAAAAGACAAAGCGGCTAAATGCTTACAAGAGCCCAGTCTTCCACCTCAAGTAGCGCAACCACTTGCATAAGCTGTCTGAGGTAAATTCACACTCGTTTGTCCTATAATTTCCACTATCAGAGTCCTCCGAATGAAAGCCGTATGGGTCATCAAAGTCCTCCAAATGAAAGCCCTTCGGGTAAGACAAATGCAATTGCAGAAGGTTGGAAATTATACCCTCTAGCCTTGCCATTTTAAGTTGATTCCAATTGACACAGTGGCCAAAGAGAGCACTAGAAAAATGAAGTTCAAGGATTTGGGTGTAAACATAGCTCCATATCTTGGAGAATACAGAGCAGTTGATGGCGCATTTTATTGAAATTCTAGATAAAATCAAGACCAAGATTTATTCTGGAATGCAACATTCTCTAACTATCCCTATAGCAAGGAATTTGCTACAACACAACTTTTTCACTTGTATTTTAAAATCTCCAATACAACATATTTCAAAAATCAACTCCACTTATAAAAAATAAAATAATAAGTACATCTAAAACAAGGGATTCCCTGCCAAAAAAATGTCGGAGCAAAGATTTATTGGTTAGTGTTCCATTGACGAAAAAGAAAGCATTGGGGGCATAAAACATGATGTTATGAATAAACAACTGCAACGTAAGTCATACGCATCGACACTATAACTTATAGTACTCCGATGGGGTGAGATACACTATTTACCTTCTTTTTACTACTACCTATTCTATTGACAAGAACTTGCATGAGATGCTATAAAATTGAATTTTTTTCAATGTTTATAAATCCTTTGTGTGGAAAATAGAGTTTTTTGGGGAATTATTTATGAATTGTATTTACACTTTAAAAATTCAATTTTCATCATGGGTAGTTATTGCCTTTGTGGACATAAATTATAAGTCTTGTGCCTTTCTAGATTGATTTTCTAGAATTAGCGCATTAGCGCTTTATCGAGCAATGTTGGTTGCCAATCAGTCATCGACGAGTCTCACTCTCCTTAACTTAGTTCAGGGTCTTTGTAATCTTGATAAAGCAGATGAGATTTGGGAAGTTTTTTAAGAGTTATCACAAAAGGGGCTTGTAACAGAAACACCCACTTATGATTTCATAATTTTTTTGCTCTGTAAGACTAAGAAAATAAAGGGAGCTTACAAAATTTTGGACATGATGAGGAAGAATAAACTGAGTCCCGATGTTGAAGCATATAACACAATCATGGATGCATGTTGTAAAGTTGATTTGTTACGTCCAACTGTCTCTTAGATGTCTTCACGAAGGCGTTTTCCCAGTGACAATAGCTATGGTTTATAGTATTTCTCTCTTCCACGATTGTCTCCTCCACTCTACAACAACGCATATTGTTGTGTTTCTTTGTTACATTCCATTTCTCTTTTCTTTCAAAATGTATTGTTAAAACTTATATCACCTGGAATTAGTTGTAAGCATATTACAATTCACAGATTCATATATTAGTTCGATTATGGTGAAGGGAAGTTTCTAATTATGACAAATATTACAACACCTTACAATACTCCCTTTATTATGGCAAATATGCCAAAATCATTTCTTAACAACAGTATTGTCCATTCGATGATGAGGATCCTTGAGAGTCATGGCATCTTGTGGAGAGTCTGCGGTAGGTGAATCAATGTAGTCAATGTTTCGAGTCATCCTTGGTTCATCATCAGGCATCGCTAATGTCCTGATGATGAGCCAAGGTTGGATCGAAATGTTGACTACATTGATTCACCTACCGCACACTCTCCACAAGATGCCATGAATTTTTACTGCGGATTCTCAGCTAATTCTATCCTTGAGAGTGTTAAAAAATGAAATTGGCACTCTCTTTTACAACCACCATTTCACCCAGGAAGCAAAGTTCTATTCAGAATATGGATTCATCTGAAGGTTCAAAAAGAGGCTTTCTCATTCCATTCCTCTTGATCAAACAAAATAATAGAGGAAATTCCTCTAGGTAGAAGATCCCAATCACGAGGAGAAAAGTCAAAGCAGGTGGAACAATTTCCAAAAGTTGTTCTCGTCCCCTTTCCACCATTGATATTCAAAGAGAAAAGAGGTGAGCTCACTTGTTGCGAAATAGGTATGACAAGCTTGATGTTTCAAAGTTGGATGATGATCATTTGGAGAAATCAAAGCCTTCAAAATTAGTTGTTGGAGAATATTGCAACAAATCTAGTTGTAGTAAAGCATATCCACCAACACCAACTATTTCGGAAGTCACTTCACATGGGTTCCAACATGCTGCAAAATTTGCTAGTGACAATTTTGCCATAAAGAAAAATAAGCTTGAGGAGGCAGATGAGTTGTTGACCACGGTGCTAGATTGTGGGTTTCTCCCAGATCTTCTGACTTGCTTTGGACCGATGGAGGTACTCTAAAACTAAGTCGTCTTCTCCATAGAATGAAAGAGCTGTATAATTTCAAGTAATATTCCTAAATTATAGGAAGATAAAACAATAATTTTTGTATTGAAAAAAATGATATTTGGTTTGGAAGCTGCAATGATGGAGCGTCTGCGAAGTGTTAAGCATTACTTAGAGCATGATTACTTAGCGCATACTTAGAGCATGAATAGGTGTTTTATCTTTAAATTAATTCATATAGTATCCTTTGTAATTTCTATTTCGACACTTAATGAGAGAGATTATTTTTCGAAAAGTTTTAGATAGCGTGTTCAATATTATTAGCTTTTTAAATTTTATGTAAATATAATCCCTCACAAATGTGATAGAGTTAATTTGCAAAAAACTGGTCGTCTAATCTAACCCTTTTTTAATGTGATAGAATTAATTTGCATGAAACTGGTTGCCTAACACGTTGGATTTTGACCATCATTGGGATTGGACAAACAACTGATACAACTTTTTGGACACATGCATGAAAACCTTTAATCACAAAACATAGTTGGAAAAGTGTACTTTTATGGCATCGGTTGAAAATTTAATATAACGTAAACACCATAAATTTACAAGATACAATTCAACCGTTCTTAAATACTCCTAAAGAATCTCTACATTTATACCCGTGAAAATTTTCTTTTCAGGAATCGACAGATATGTATGCAAGATTGGAATTTGAGTATGAGAAGCAAAACCTTGATCTTGGAAGTCTGAAATATAGGTCGGAAAATATGTACGCAAGATTGGAATTTGAGTAGGAGAAGCAAAAACTTGATCTTGGAAGTCCGAAATATAGGATCCATATACTTATATACAGTTGTTCATCCATGCTCGGGTGTGTGAGGTAAGGACCTGCTTTGCATTTTTCAATAATTTCATCATTCTAGGTTCCTTTGAAACTTGTAATTGTTAGGTGTTGAGTACTATCCCAGAAGTCAAATTTCCATACAAGATGCACATAATTCAAATTTCCTTACAAAATGCATGGAAATCTTGTTTTGATTGGAAATAAGGTTAAGCTTTGAATAGTTTACGTTTAAATGGGATCATATGTTTATTGGAAGCTTCATTTTATCTGATATGTCAACGTTCCACATATGGACCTGTTGATGTCCTGAAATTCGCAACACCAGCAGTTAGGGATTCTCCTCGGTAAGCAAGCCCAATTAGATCGCTCACCGTTTGGTGTGGGGAATCCGTCTGATTAACGATCCGACTACCGTCTATGATTTAAAGTTTGGTTTTACCGGTTGCGGCCCGGTCCACCGTTTATGTATTTTTTTTTTAAAGATGAGATCCAAGGGCCCTAGTTAAATGCATGCAGTCTATCTAATCTATCTGATCTAACTAAACTATCTAAACTATCCCTGCAGGGAGCAAATCTGAATTAAGAGCAATAAACTGGAAATGCACATAAAGGCCTCACAAATAGTTGTTTCAACATAATAAACACATTTATAGCAAAAAGAAAAGGTACCAAGAAAACTCTGATATAATTAAAGCATTCTATTACTCAATAAGCACATCAACATTTACACAGGAAATAAAATCATTCACAACCATGAAGTAATTCAAGACAGTTTAGAACAATCTCACAGTATGCAATATGAATGTACGAAAAATTAGTTCCACATGACATTCCACTTATTCCAAGCAAAATCTTTGTACTCGCTTTTCCCATGCAACAGATCCTTCTTTATTAAGCAGAAAAGTAGTTCTCATACAAAAATACTCCAGCTCTATTGTACCTACCAAAAGTCCTCTCTCCTTATTCTCTTCCTCTATTTATAACTTTACAAAAAATTGTCTTCTAGTGCCTCTTCATCTACCCTAACCCTAAGATTCCCAAAACTTTGTCTTCTAGTGGTTACATCAGAAAATATAAAAAATATAAAGGATATTTACAAATTCGAATTTATGTGGGGCCAACTAAACTAGAAAAATATTCCCCCCACGCATTAGCTTCTTCAGTAATGATATTAAGCATGCTAGACTCCAAAACTTGTAAAGAGACTTCATGATATGACAATTAGTCTCAACGTGTGCCCTTCCTGATTCCGCTGTTGTGCAACTATCTTCCAGGAAATATGCATGTATGGATGCTTGCCCCACAAAATGATGAATGTCTTCCTCAGTGAGACCATCCATTTTCTGATGTATTCTAACTCCCCCTGTAATCCACTCTGCAGCTCTGTCATGCCCAGATCATCTAAAGGAAGTTCGTCCATTGGTGGGAGCGGAGAAAGATAGCACTTCTCATGAACTTGCTGGATTTTCCTATAGAAATCCCAACACTTTTGAACTGTCTTTAGGATGTAATTATTCAGTTTTATGGAATCTCTCCTGCAAAACTCTAAAAGTTTCATCTCTGACTTCGAATCTGTTGTTGTTTTAGGACACAAGTTTTCAGGGTATTCATAGTTTGTCTCTCTCCAGACCATTTGGCTCTTAATATTTTCTGCAACATCACATTGCTTTTTCCTGACTCCCCGTGACTCCGCAGATATCTCATGCATTCGCGCCATCATTAGCTTCATCTTATATATATTCTTTGTGAGAATCATCTGCAAATGATATATTTGTTCTTGGATTTTACAGGCTTCATCACAAAACGAAGATATATCTAGCTTTCTTTTGTTCGCCAACTCCAGCTGTCCTATTAAAGATTCTTTCTCCCTTTCTAATTCCTCTACCTCATCTCTTAATCCTTCAACCTGATGTTTGGAAACTGACTCGTTTGATTCCAACTGAGTGGTCTGAGCTTCAAGGTCATTCTTCTCACCTTCCAATATCATTAACTGTATAGTTAGTGCCTCCTTTTCTTCATCAAGGTTCTGGTATTCGTTCACTATTCTTTCTTTCTCAGACAATAGAGCGCCATGCTTCCTTTTCCATTCTATCCCTTTTGCTCAATCCTTCACTAGATTACCCTTTAATTTAAGCACCTTCTCTTTGCTTCGCTCAATATCATTCATCAACTTGTTAACATTATCTTTACTTGCTTGAGCAGCAGCTACATTGACATATGCTATGAATTTGGGATCTTTGTGTGTACCCTCCAGGATGGTGCTCTCCTGTATAGTGACTACATCCAGTTAGGAGGCCATTTTTAGTCTCTTTTCCAATCTTTTTAAGATGGTTTTTCTATTACGATCAAAGATGATTGTGTCCAATTGAGCCACAGTGTGCTCCTTTGACGGGGTAAATGGTGTGAGTCCAATCTCCTTTAATGGGAGGTGGCCCCCTCTGGTTATTTCATTGGATACTTGGGGTGGGTCTATGTCCATGTTTTACATGTTTGGACTTCCCATTTCCACAGCCTTCTTGGACTTTTCTTCTTCCTCTTATTTCTTTTGTTGTTCAGCTTCTTCCTTTTCTTCCCTCTCTCTCATTTCTTGCAACTTCTCAGCTTCCTCTGTCTGAATCCTATCGGCCTCTTCTTTCCTAACTCTTTCTGTTTCTTCCCTTTGAATCTTGTTAGCTTCTACTTTCTGAATTCTTTCAATCTCTTCTTATAGCCTTTGTTCTGCCTCTTCTTTATGAATTCTTTCAATTTCCTCTTTTAGCCTTTGTTCTGCCCTTTCTAATTGTAGAGCTACTGCCTGCTTAGCAGATTTGGTAGCAGTGCTGGATCCGGCTCCACCTTTGGGGCGAAAGCGCTTGTTGAGCTCAATCATATTGCTAGCTCTCTTGAATATTTCTTCATCTTTGTCAAAGTAATTGGCATAGTCAAAATGTATTTTGATTGCGTCACAATGCTTGACCACTTTGTTGATGTTGTCATTTCTCGTGAAACTCTTTTCGCCAAAATGGAACGCTTCCAATTCTTGAACAAATGCTTCAACAGTTTTAACTTTTGAGAATTTGTACGCCCCGATGCAGAAAGGAAATGGTGGGAACGAAGCTTTTTTACGATCATGCAAAAAACCACCAATTCCATCTATGAAGACTTGCCTAACTGCTTATGAAGACTTGCCTAACTGCTTCTTTATGAACTACATAGTCAGTTGCATATCCAGGTAGAAGGGATGGAGGTCGGGAACCTCCATACATCCTGAGATACATGCCGTCCCGCGAGAAATAGTAGTCCCCATACTATTCTACAACTGCCAAGGCATTTTCAGATAAGCAGTTGGGTTCTTTGTTAAAAATTAGCTCATAGAGAGGCATGATAAATTCTTCACAGATGAGCTTATAATAACCTTTGTATTTGTTGGCCCATAAGATCTTGTAAGCAACATAGATTGGGGATTCAATTCTGTTCCAGATGCAGCTCAACTTGGGGAATGGGTGCCTTGATAAAATGCAATCTACAAGGTATGAAGACATGTAAAATTTCGCCTTCTTCTAAGTCAAACCTCCTTTTGCAGCCGCTATTGCCGATGACAGACTATCTGAGATGATGTCTGCCCAGTTAAAGACTGTACCATGGAAAGCTACTTGGTGAATTAGGTGTATCCAATTCAATTTGTAAACAGTCCCGTCTGCCTTGCCAAAAATATTGCTCAGCATCAGGGCTATGATCCTAAAGGGGGTCCTCAGGCTTTGGCACTCATATTCCCTGCTTGCTTTTGTCCTCAGCTTTTTTCCCGTTGTTAATAATTTCTTAGCATACTCAAGAGTGTCCATGTTAAGACTTTGAAGCCATTCTTCAGTCAGCATGACCTGAGCGTGTGGTAACTTGTACGCTGCTGCTATGTGGGCTGGATGGAACGAGGCAAATGATTCTCCTTTGTTGTCTGACATGATTCTCAACGTGGCATCCGCTTGTGACATAATCCACCCAATGACCTCTGAGCAATGGAAAAGCTATGGGCGCGTAGCTGCTTTCGTCATGCCAGATTTCTTGATATTCTGGTATAAGAACATTTCTTCAAGCATTGCACCAGGGACATGTTGGTCCTGGATTATTTGGTATAATTATCCCCATTTGAATTCAGGGAGAATCCTTTTCATTGCCTTAGTATCCTTGAACACGGTCTCAACTTTGGTTTCCAACACAATCTCGACATTTGACCCTGACTTAATCACCTTGGATTTCCTCTTGGCTCCCTTCTTAGTCATTTTTCAGATTATGATAAAAAGCAAGCCATGTGTAAGCACAATTCAAACATATCTGTGAGATGTAGAACAGTTGGTGGGGGGGTATGGTTAAGATGCCCCCTAAGCGGAAAGGTCGCTGGTTCTAATCCCGCGGATACCAAAAAATCCAACCATGTTAAGGGTTGGTGTGGTCTAGGCCGGGTGCGATCCCCGGGTGATTTCGACGGCTTAGATGCCCCTGGTTCATGATAACATAGCCAAAGGAAAACTTGCTAGTCAAGGAGGTTCCACCACTTTGCCAACAAAAAAAAAAGCACAATTCAAGCATAAATTAATCAAGCATTTTTAGACATATTACTGGTGATAGGCAAAGTTTTGAACAAAACACTATTATTATGCTTGTTAAGTTTTGTGCTTTGTTTTATCAATGTGCAGGTGGGCCAACATGCATATGTAACATATTCCATATAATCTTGCCAGCTATTTTAACCAAAAGAAACACAACTAGTTGCTAACTGCAAATTCTGAATGCAAAACCAGTGATTGAAAGAATTAGCTTAAAGGAGTCTAGGAGGTGCGTTGATTAAGTTCACTCCCCGAAACAAGGCGCATGTGGTAGTGTTGATGGACGCAGGATGGTTAGTCTCATTGAGAAAGAAACTAGGGCTTGAGTTGGTCCAGTGACAAGACAACCAGCATGGGTCTACTCCGGTCTCATGGCCGCAGGGGTTCACCGCGTGCAACGGGTAGCATGTGTAACACCAACTGCTAAAAAAATCTAAGATGCCTGCAACAGCTTCATCGAAAAGGTTCAGCGTGGGTTCGAATGGGGCAGGGTGACGGTCAAGGTAGGGAAACTGCGAGTGGGTAAAGTTCAAAACCCCCCTCTACGGACAAGAAAATCTAAAAACCCCCAAACTAGCTTACCCTCTGCGGGCCAGGACGGTGTGGACCAACCAACTATTAAGGAAGGATCATTGGCATAGAGATCCCTTTCCTAAATACCAATCGGAAAACAAAAGAACTAAAAGTGGAAAAGGATGGCCTGCCTGTTGATTGCTAACTGACTGCAAAGCTTTAAAGGCGTTGGGATTCCCGACGCTCGGTGAGTGGCGAAAACGACAACAAAATCGAACAGCGTTTTCTCAAAGTTAAAACAATAAAAAAGGAACCCCAAACCCTATATATAACCTTTTGAAAACATAGGGCAATTAATGCAAAATGGATGGGGTTGGTAGTGATTTAAAAGCGCAATTAGTGCGATGGGGCTAACCCCGTTTCGGCACCACAAACCATTCGCATCGCTACCACGAAAGATTTATTGCCGACCTTTTCGGCCAGACTTGGCGAGTCCATGCGAAACGTAGCGATGATGAATTATGAATTTCGTCACTGACTGTTTCGGCAGGGCTTGTCCAATCGCTCCGAAACGTGTCGGCAGTGCTTTACTACCCACGCCGACATGTGGTGATCAATACGTTTGCGACCGTTTCGGCAGAACTTGTCAAGTCTTTGCGACATGCATCGGCCATAAATTTCAAACCATGTCGACGCCGGCTTTCTGCGAGCCTTCCATGGCGTTGTCGTGAGAGAGTTCCTTCATTCTTCACGACCGTTTCGGCGGTTTCTTCTGAGTTCAACCGAAACATGTCGCGTCGATAAGGCTTATGTATCGTTTCCCTCCCCTCGGCGCATATAGAAGATGTTGTCGATCGTTTCGGTTCAAATAACCCAGTTCTGCCACCGAAGAAAAAATCTAAGTACCAAAGAAGCAAAATGACAGCGCTCCGATCACTTCGGCGGAGTTGATTGAAATCCTCCGACCGTTTCAGCTTGGTTCAACGAGTTTCGCCTAAACAAAAGACGTGTGGCTACTTAAAGGATGCTCTTGACTGTTTTGGTCCGACTAGACGAGTCTCGCCGAAACACAAAAACTTAAAAAAAATAAGTCAAGAGACATGATTGTTTCGGCAGATATAACCGAGTTACATCGACCATTTAGGCTTGACTGGTTAAGTTTGACCGTTTAGGCTCGACTAGCTGAGTTTCGCCGACTGTTTCGGCTCGACTGGCTGAGTCTTGCTAACCGTTTCAGCGCAAAAAGTTGAGTTTTACTTAGTGAGAAAAACTTTCCTTGCTCGACTTTTTGGAAAAAACTAAGTTTGAAGGCGAGCTTTCTAGAAAGACTTAAACTTATAAAACCCTCTTAAGAGAAAAGGAGGGGCCCCATAATTTCCAAAAAAATTGGGGATTTGGTTGTAGCAACAACAATTGGCGATTCACTGGTGAAACAGATCTCTGAAAAATCTCTTTCCAAGGTCAGAAAACTTACATATTATTTACCCATCTATAACATGGTGCCTTTACAGTCCAGATTCTGCAAAGGGGAGTGACCACTTTTATCATATTGGCCATTGGGGAAAAAAGACAACTTTGAATCAGACTTCTTCACCACTCTCCTGAGGCCAAAATATGGAGTTCATTTAAAATCCATCTTTCGGATGCCCGCTAAACATGACTCTACAGGATTGTAACAGAATCTCACAGACATATTCGTTTGTTCCTCATTCTCATGCTGTCAACATTTCTTTGGATGCTTTCTTTATTGACGAATTTTGTCGTATGAGTCTTTTATGATAGCTTTCTTCAATATTCAACATTTGTCTTAGGTTCTTCCATCCATAATGTCCTTTTGTGTGAGCAAGATATTTATTTGATTGTCATGCTCACAGATAGAGAAGAACCTTGCTGAGCTAACCATTAGGGTAGCTTTCTTGATTGGATGTCTTTGCTTTCTCAACCATGCTTTAATAGAGGTGAGATTTTCTGGAAAATAGACTCTTTGACACAAGCTCTTTTGGATTTTGATTTGCAGCATGGGATCATTTTAAATACCATACATCTGTGGGACCTACTTCCTCTCCGTAGGTCCATCATATTGAACTACCTGAGACAGTCATCAATGTGAGAGTGAATGGAGCCCTAAGATAGTAATACAGAAATCATAAGTCTCAGTTATTTAACAGGGATTATCATGACCCAAATATTAAACTAAAGAGGATCCTCCCTTTCTAAAACTAATCAGTAAAAAGCAATGTCACATAGAGAAACTTTTTTTTATAAGTAGATTTTGCCCTTTCAGAAAATGCCTTTGAGATTGCTCAGAGCCCTGTCTTTCCATGTACCAAGAAGTTGAGTTGGGATTTATTTGAAACAAATAAATAAATCAAACGACAAGCAAACAAATGAATCAAATGAAAGCAATCAAAACAAAACAAACTACTAAAAACAGAAAACAACAAACTAGAAATAACGCAAAAACAAAGTTGATTTATGTACAAAAGTGCTTCTAAACCTAAGTGAAATATTGTTTCAAAGCAAGGCCATTGACAGGGAGATTTTCTTCCTCTCCTTGTAAATCTTTAAGTTTGTATGTCGACGACCCAAGCTTTTCGGAGATTTGTTAAGGGCCAAGCCATAATTGTTGAAATTTTGTGTGCTTTCCCTTATCGTCATGTGGGTGATCCCACTTCAGAACTAAGTCACCTACTTCAAAGCTTCTTTTGCTAGAATTTCGTTTATCAAACCACCTCTTGACAATATCTTGGTGTTGGTGGAACCTATCTTTGGCCTTTTGCCGTGACTCTTCAAGTTTCAGCAGGGCATTAATTCGTGACTGTATAAGCTGACTACTAGAACCTCGAGAGGCTTGGGCTAGTTGTAGGGATGGGAGTAGTATATTAGGCGAAAGTAAAGCTTCCTTCCCATAAACTAGTGTGTAGGGGGAGACTCCTAAGGAATTCTTTGTAGTAACTCTATCTGCCCATAAAGCATTTGGAAGAGTTGTATGCCAGTTCCTCTGACTCTCAATAATAATCTTCTTCGAGATTCATATAAGGTTTTTGTTTGTAGATTTGGCCAGTCCATTTCCTTGGGGATAATAATTCATCGAGTAATCCAATTTAATTCCTCTTTCATAAGAAAATGTAGGTAATTTTACAGATGAGAAGTAAGTTGCATTATCAAAAACTAACGAAATTGGAACCCTGAACCTGGTTATGATATTTTCTTGCAAGAATCCAATGACTGCGTCTTTGTTGACTTTACGCAAAGGAGCAGCTTCCGTCCACCGAGTGAAATAATCAGTAGCCGTGAGGATATACCAATGCTGCAGTGAGGAGTTTGGATTAATTTATCTGATAACATCTATACCCCACTGCTTGAATAGTTCAGACATAATAACTGGTTGCAAGGGACTTGTTGCTTTTGGCAATCTACCAGCACTCCTTTGACATACATCGCATTTCCTGGCATAAGCATGAGAATATTTGAAGAGAGTGGGCCAATAGTAACCTGCTCTGAGTATTTTATGAGTCGTAGTGTTTCCAGATTAATGTCCCCCAGCAGGGCCATCATGTAATTCTTTAACCACTTTATCAACGTCCTCTTTCTCAAGACATCTGAGAAATATCCCATCATTATTTTTTCTAAAGAGTACTCCATCAATAATCTGATAGCCTGTTGATTTTAATCAGAGTCCCCTTCTCTGCTTAGGACTCCAGTGTTATGGTAGATATCCTTGTTGCAAATAGTACACCAAATCTCTATACTAAGACTTTGGAACAGTGAAGATAGGACAAGCCTCAGCTAAATTCAATTCAGCTTCGTTTATCCATTCCTGATCTTCGTTGGATGGATTCTCAATGATCAATTTACATAGGCCTTGTCCTTTAATAATGGTGGCTGGCTTAAATTCCAGATCATATTCTTGAGGGGGAGTTATCCAGTTTCCTCTTCTTCCCCCTAGTTCCTTTTGCACAAACAATGATTTGACAACGGGGTGAGGTACTATAACGTTTGTTCTGTTTTTTAAGATATATGGCCTGAACTGTTTTACCGCTTTAAACATTGCATACGCTTACTTATCTACGGCCGGGTAATTCAGTTCAGCCCCCTTCAAACCAGTGCTCATGAAAGATATTGGATATTCATCTCCTGATTCTCCTATCTGAGTGAGCACTGCTACGAGAGAGTTATCCGAAGCAAAGGTGTACATGATAAAATGTTTCTCAAAATTTGGGCTCCTTAAAGAAGGGGCGTTGGCTATGGCAGTTTTAATGTCCTTAAACACAATCTTCTCTATGTCAGTCCATTTAAATTGCACACTCTGCTTCACCATTTGCTGTAAAGGTTTAACAATTTGAGTGAAATCAGGCACAAACCTTCGAACAAAATTTATCGTGCCCATAAATGATTGCATAGATTTTTTGTTATGGGGCATGGGAATCTATCTTATAGCTTGCACCCTCTCTTGATCTATTGAGATTCCCTTCTTCGAGATGACGTGACATAGAAGTTTACCTTCAAGGACAATGAAAACACACTTCTTAGGGTTTAGAGATATACCATATTTCCTGTAGTGGTCAAAAATCTGTTTTAGGTGGAAGACATGATCTTCCCTTTTCTTGGAAAAGACGGTCACATCATCTAAATAAATGGCCACGCAGTGGCCAACCAAAACTCGGAACACAATGTCCATGGCCCTCTGAAATGTAGCTCCAGCATTTATTAAGAAAAATGGCATTCTTCGATATGCAAACGTTCCCCATTTCGTATGGAAAGTGGCCTTGAGTCGGTCTTCTTCTGCTACTAATACCTGATTGTATCCAGAAAATCCATCTAGTAGGGAGAATAACTCTGAGCCTGATACCATTTGTAAAATCTGCTCCATTGGTGGCACATGGTAGTTGTCTTTATCAGATGCTCTGTTCAAATTCTGAAAGTCTACACACAACCTTATTTCTCCCGACTTCTTCCGCACGGGGAGTAAATTAGCCACCCACTCGGAATGTCGGACTTTAAAGATGATCTTAGCATCCAACAATTTTTTTAACTCTTTCTGTATCAATGGTTCGAGTGTTGGATGCATCCTTCGTAACTATTGTTGAAATGGTTTCATGCCTAGCTTCATGGGCATGACATGCTATATGATATGCGTGTCATACGTCTTCAAATCTTCATAGGTCCATGCAAAAACATCTTTGTATTGCTGGAAAAGTTTGATGAACTTACACCTCTCGCGTGGTGAACAACATTTACCCAGATTAACAAATTTGGGCTCAGCTTCTGTACCTAAGTTTACCAACTCATGTTGCATTAAGGAGCTATTAGTTTTGACATTGGCTGGCATCCTGAATTTGTTTTGTAGATCAAACAGTCCTTCAAGAGTCCTTACTCCTTTCAACATAAAGTTCCCTTTAGTCGCATCCTTGTTCTGCAAATCCAAATTGTGTTTATCCTCATCGATTATAGATTCTTAGAAGGCGTCTTCGTTTGTTAAGAAACTAATAATATGATCGTCATTATCAAACACTCTTAGATTTGTAATGTTATCAGTTACGGATGGCCTGAAAATCAATTCAATAGAGCATTTGTTATTCATTGGTACTAATATGGAAGCAGAAGTAGCTAATAAATCAGCTACAACATTCTGTAATCTAGGAACAACATTTATATTGAAAGCATCGAAATGTGAAATTAAATTCCAGACTTTAGATTGATATCCTTTTAAGTGTGGCGATAGACAATGAATTGTATTTCTCACCTGTTTGACAACTATTTCAGAATCACTGAATACTTTTAAATATTTGATATTCAAACTAATAGCCTTCTTTAAACCTTGAACTAGAGCTTCATATTCTGCTGTGTTATTCGTGCATTCAAACTCTAGCCTACAAGATAGAAAATGTTTGTTTCCTTCAAGATCAATGAGAACACAGCCGTCTCCGGATCCTTCTTGTGTTTTAGAACCATCAAAGTATAAAACCCAACATTTATTTTCTGTTTTAAGCAAGTTGGGATTGTCACCTAAGTCAGTAACTAATTCTTCTATGTTACAGTCAATATCATCAGTCCATGAAAATTGAAGGAGACCGGACTCTTTGTCTGAGTCATGGCTAACATCTTCTGATTGATAATTTCCCGGTTCAATTTCTAAAAAATAATTCCCCAATACTGAAGACGAAAAATTTACAGGTTCGTTCTTTTCTTCTAACTGTTTCACATTTTGTTTCATATGAGGCTCTCTTAGTATTTTGATTTGATTCTGTCTATTTTGGTACGGCAACCACAAGTGGGACCAACCTGTTGCAAAATAATCGTTCTGTTTCGTAGACCAGTCCTTGCTCAATATTAAACCATAAGCTTCAGGTATATCTACCACCATAATATCGATGAATTGACAAACTCTAGGATCTGCAGACAGTCTAATAAGTAAATCTTTCATCTCTCCAAATACTTTAACAACATACCTATCTAACTGTATGATATGAGAAGTAGATGGTATTGGCTGTCCATTAATTTCTTGCAAATTGATAGTGGCATAACATTGGAGGAAGCCCCAGAATCTACCAAGCAATTGTGCACGTTATGATTAAATTTTTTGAAGGTTAACAGAAAAGGCAAGGTTTGAGATTTTGATTTTCCACTGATACTAGCTTCGTTTATCTCAATGTCCACTTCAACAGTTTCTACTATACTTCTTGATTGTGGGTCAAAAGCTTCTAACAATTTCTTTCTCTGTTGGGGAAGATTACATAATTCAAATAAAGAAATATTTTCTTTAGTTTTCTTGATATCTTCAACGATGTCATACCCCATCTTGTGTTCTTCCGGTTTTCCCACCGTTCCCTGTTCTGCTCACTGTGATCTTTTCCTTTTCATTAATTATTGGGCTTGCTTCTTTTACCACCCCAGGATTTGCCTTAGGTTGTGGTTGAGTTACGCTTATGTTCTTTTTTGGCATTTCTTTCACGATTTTTGATTTAGGCACAACTGGGCTTTGATCAACCACCGGCCCTTTGCTCCTAGTAGTGATATTCACTGATGAAACTTGGATTTCTTCAACATGAGCTTCTTCATTCAACCCCGGCGTGGGTTCCCAATCCCATAATACCATTTTGGTTTCTGGAGTGGGATCCTCCAACTCGAATGCCTGATCTTCTTGGGGGTCCTCTTGGTTTGTCATTTGTGCATCTAACAATTGATTCATAACCAAGCTCATCGAATTTATCCATTGTGGGAAGCTTTTTTTAGAATGTTGTTCTTGATGAAAAGTGCATAAATGTTCCATGCCAACTTCGTTTAGATTCAACACAGCATAGTTGTTTATAGGTGGAAGAGGTTGTCCAATTTCCTCCCTTTTCTTGTAGAAGGGTTTTAATGGTTTTCTAGATGTACTAGCTACCTTATCCTTTTCCAAATCTACAATTTTATTGGACAGTTTCTGCATCATCTTGACCACATTTTCTAATTCGGTTGATGATCCTTCCTTAGGCCTAGATAACAACAGAGGCTTCTTGTTGGTCGTTGGTTTTACTTCCAAATCAAGTGAGTGTTTAGCAATACTATCTGCCTCAGCTTCTACTTTCTTGGCTTCTTCATAGTTTTCTATTAATGTAGCCTTAACCACTCTTTTAACAAACATAGCTATGGGTGGATCCAGTGCTGTAGTATAATATTCTATCAAAGATTCTTCGGTGGGTTTTGCTGCAACACTAAAATTATTCATCAAGGTAGTAAATCTTTGATTAAACTCCTGTACCTTTCTTTCTTTTCCATCCTCATAGATAACAGTTCTTTCATGGGCATGGCAACGATCTTTTGATTTCCAAATTTACTTTAAAAACATTTCTCGAAACCGTCCCAATCTGCTATTGAATTAGCCTGCAAACTAAAATACCAAGAAGATGCCTTAGGTTCAAATGTGTAGGGAAAAATTCTACAAACTACATCTTCATGCTCTACATTTAGGAGATTTAGAGCCAAATAGAAATCTTAAGGTGATCCTCAGCAGAAATTCCTTTTCCAGGATCATATTTAGGTAGCACCCTTTCTAGATGTTTGGGAAAATCATGTAAAGGTGCAACTAAATTAAGTGGCCCTCTAGCTCTCCACGTGTTAGGTTTCCCAATGGGAAAATGAGCAGATTCGCTAACACACAGAGCCAAATAACAAAAGGAATCACAACAGAATAGGCATGAACGCTCAATGTGTTTCTCATTAACCGACTATACATATAAATACAATGAGAAACGTCCCTTGGGTTTCATATTCCCAAGTGGACTCTTGGACTCCCGGTTGACTCTTGGTCTACTTGAGGATTAGACTCCAACAAATCCCCCCTTAATCTGAAGGGTGTATATGAGTCCAAGAAAAGAAGAGAGCTGAATAAGTGGAAGTGGACAGCTACCACCAGCTGAACATTTCCATCCTTTACTAAGAAGGTTAGCTAGAAGCTTGCACATGCTTCTGCTAAATACAAGAGCTCTCTCAAGGGATGGTTTTTAGGCAAACCATCAACTGAAATAGGCTAGTAGAAGGCTAGAATCTTCTATTATGTGTGTGGTTCAATGATGACCACAAAATATCGAACTTGGTGATAATAATCGCTCAGAGGTTCTGTCTGGAATGGTTGGGATGAGCTGACACCAAACCAACTGGAGAGCTGAAAATAGGAAGTGGACAACTGCAACTTGCTGAACATTTTCACCTTGACAACTATTTGCCAAGTTAGCTAGAAGCTTGCACAATCCTCTTCTAAAGGAAGGTGCTCTCGATACCGATGGTTTAAGGCTGACCACCAACTCTGGAGCTCAGTCGAACATAGCTCTTCACAGGATCGCTTGTGCTGGCTCGTTTGCACTCGCTCGCTTATTATTGACGGTCTTCATTCCCCCCTGTCAGGAACAATGTGAGGAGAGGAGAGTCTCATGTGAGTACTCTATGTCATGGTTCTTTTCTGTCTGGCCTCTGAAACTGGATGTGGATCATGATTGTTTGATCTCACTTACTTGTAGAGGGCCATGGTTGCTTGTTGTTAGATGGAGGCTTTGAAACTTGACGCCTGAAATCATGTTCCCCCTTGTCAGGTACAAAGTGAGGAGCGGAAGATGTCTCAACTGCAATATGTGTCAATACTTGTGAATGAACTCTCCAATATGACTTATAAATCTTCTTAGCTGTTGACGAACATTGCCAAGAAGCGATCCACCCATAATGAATCTTCTCTCTTGCAGGTTTCTTCAAACTGAAGCATCTGTCTGATGAGTGTGTATATTTTCCACATTGCTTACAAGGGTGAAGATAAAAACAATGATCCTTCATGTGGCCAACTTGATCATAGTGTTGGCATGTCAAACTCTGAACTGATGTGGATGAAGATGGACTCTCATTGATGAATCCAACACTGTGAAACTGGATGGGCTTGGAGAAATCAGGAATGTGAACTATCACTTCCTTGTCGTATCCAAGTCCGGTTCTATGCTTGTTATGGTTGATCTCTTCCCAAGGTTTGATGATGGGCTTGGAAGGAGAAAGCAGAACCTCTGCATGCATGTCTTCATCTTCATTTTCTTTCACTTCTGATGGCGTGCCACTACTTTGCTCATGTGCTTTTGAAGTGGCATCAATCTGTGTAGGATGCTGAATAGAATCATGAAGGGGATTCTTCTGAACATGAGCAAGTTCAATATGTCTTTCTTCTCGTATGAGATGCAACTCAAGCTATAGGAAATCACGAGTGTCTTGCGAATCTTTTACACAATCTCTGATGTGAGTGAGAGTGGTCTTGTCGATCATGACAGTGTTGTCGACAAAGGAAAATAGTAGAGTGTTCAGTAACTCTACCAAGACATGTAATCTCACCATTAATAAAGGACTCACTCAAATAAACAAGTGCTTCTTGCAACTCCGCCCTTTTACAATCACTCAACCTCATAAAATGAAAGGTGTCAGTCTCATCCGAAAATGCACCCAGGTATAATAAATTTCTTTCAATTTTGATACTTGTAGAAAACAATTACAAGTAGACTAACAATTTGCAAGTTTCAACTTGATGTAGAATATGAACCTGAATTGATCTTTATGAGATGAATGCTTTACCTTTGTAAAGAGAGGCCTCTGGATTTGATGATGTTGACTGCAAACTTCTAGATGGAAATGTGCTTTGACATAAGATTTGAGCCACTGAAAGCTGCAACTGAGTTTGTTCAACACCAGTGATCACTTTAAGCAATGCTTAATACATGTCTTCTGCTTAAATAACAATATCTGCAACATGTGTACTCAAGTTAGAATGCCTACAAACTTTTCAATGTAATAATATGCAATTTTGCAGCAGGCTATGTACAATATACAAAACCAGGTTTGTCAAAGATTCCAAATAGACCTTCTAATCCACTGCCAAGACTCCATTAAAAATTACCAATAGTGTGAAGTAAGACTAACTGTTGTATGTGTTGAAGGAGAGACACAACAGTTGTCTTGTGTAGAGAATGGAGAGGATGATTCAACTTCTTGGGGATTCCCTTTCATGCTATCTAGTAGTGTGTACACCAATTTGCTTAAACAATAGGTATGATGCCAATAAGTAACTCTAGCTCAGGAATACAATGACAATGCTACCAGCTCCAAAGCTAGGTCATCTCTGGCCTCCAACAATATGCTTATAGCTAGAATGCAAAAATTGTCAAAATACCCTGGTGGCAGATGTACACAATGAATGCAAAAATTTCACAAAGAATGCACAATATTCTTTTACCTTGCAGTAGACTGAGATCTCTTCACGCCATAGTTTTCTACGGTGGTCTCTTCACACGAGAGAGCTTGGGTATTCAACAAAGTTTGTGCCAATCTTAAGCTTGCAATAGATTTTGTTTTGCAATTACAATTTCCATATCTTGATTATAATGGCACCATCATTCTCCCAGCTCCACGTTCCAGGTGGAATGGAACAATAGTCAATGGTTCAAACAATTCAACGCACAACTCTCAAATAATCTCAGATTAAGGTAGAAATACTCGGTTCAGCTTCAGATTGTGAGTCAGTCCTCAACTCATCTCCATTCATCGAATGAAATGTTGAGGGCGTTAACCATCCATCACTCTGTTCAAAACGGATTAAGGTTCTCCACTGGGCGTGCAACAAAGCAAAGGGTTCACTACGGACTTCCCACATCACCAATAGTCATCACACGCAGAAGCAGGTCGATCGTCATAGGTTGATCCTCAAGTCGCAGGTCGGGATGTTTCTACACTTATTCGACACCGGTCGGTTCAAATTCCCACAACTAACAACAACAATATGCTGATGGTTGATGAACCCACACACCTTTATATTTTGGTTCAAGTCACGTGGATCTACCAGATATCTCAATGCAGGTCGCAGCAAGAGAGAGACTACATTACAAATTTCTCCACAAGCCAATGTGACATCAATGTCTAATTTGCACCGGTCTCAACTTTAAGGTGCGCTGGTATTAGTCTTCAAAGCAACATCACAAGAAAAACATGCAGCTCTTCAAATATTTGAATGCAACACTGAAGGGAGTCTTCCACGATTTCAATGCACCAACGCTTCACAACTTGAAGTCCACAGATGGTAAGTCTTCAATGCAGCTTCACGTGGATGGCAATTCACTTGGGTCGCAACTATGCCCAGGTCACAACATCAAGTCACCGAAAGACTTCAACGTGGTCTTAGCACGCAACAATGTGCATAAACATCGTATCCTTCGAAAGAGTAGCTCCAAGAGAGCCAAATGATGCAGTATTTGCAGCAGTCTTCACTAGTCGCGGCTTCCTTATGGGGTTGCAGCTCCTCTTACAGGTAGAGAAATTAGGATTGCACTCTACTACGCAACTACGGCTTTCGGGCTCATGTTCAGCAATCCCTCTCTCCACCGAGCTCAAACTCCAACGGGCTCATGTTTTTCTCACATAAAAGGTGAGGTCGCAACACTCTATCACACGGAGGTTTGCAGAGATGAAGCTCAATGTAGGTGGAGGACGCCTTAACACCGCATGCATGCAGAATGAGATTTGCAACAGGAATTAGGGTTATGGTGCATAGATCATTATTCTACACACAAGACAGTTCTCAGAATAATTATGGAAGGATGTAGAGACCAGAAATCATATGGAAGAACGCAGGTGAACGGTCACAAGGGAGAAGGCAGAATATGGCACGATTCGGGTCTGCAAATTTACCAGAGAATAAGGTAGGGAATGTTGCAAAATGAATGGGCAGGTCTGAGCATAGGACACAAGCTCATCATAGCTCTGATACCACTATTAGGTTTCCCAATGGGAAAATGAGCAGATTGGATAACACACAGAGCCAAATAACAAAAGTAAGCACAACAGAGTAGGCATGAATGCTCAGTGTTTTTCTCATTAACCAACTATTCATATAAATACAATGAGAAACGTCCCTTGGGTTTCATATTCCTAAGTGGACCCTTGGACTCCCGGGTGACTCTTTGTATACTTGAGGATTAGACTCCAACACTACATAGGTACGTTACTAGCCATAACTCGTGGTGGAGAATGTGGTGGTGTTTGTGGTGGAGTATGAGGATCTTCCTGAGTTGGAGGGGTTTCGGGTCTGATATGATCAAGGGGATCTGTGATTTCTTGCAAAGACAGATCCAATAATTCTTCCAAATTTTCCACAAGTACCGAATCTCTAGTGTACTGTATTTCTCTCCTAGGAGTTCTCCTTCTTGGTAATGAAGGAATTACGTTTAACCCTCCAAGTCTCCTCACATAAGAACATGTGTGTCTTCTGAAGTGATCTACTTCTTCAAAGGGGACAACGTACAATAGTTCTTGATGTTCACCTCCAGAATTGGGGTTTCCTTGATCTTGTGATTCCATAACGAAATCTTCTGGAAAAGCTGTTTCAAGTGGGTCTTCAAAGGAATTTATTCTAACAAATGGGTCTCCTCTTCAGCCATGCACTGGCATCCCTCCTTCTAGCACCAAAAACTGTTGATGCCTTGAAATTTGCAGCACCAGTAGTTAGGAATTCTCCCCGATAAGCAAGCCCAATTAGATTGCTCACCGTTTGGTGAGGGGAATCTGTCCGGTTAACGACCTGGCTACCGTGTGTGATTTAAAGTTTGGTTTTACCGGTTGTGGCCCGGTCCACCGTTTATGTATTTTTTTTTAAGATGAGATGCAAGTGCCCTAGTTAAATGCACGCAGTCTATTTAATCTATCTAATCTAACTAAACTATCTAAACTATCCCTGCAGGGAGCAAATATGAATTAAGAGTAATAAACTGGAAATGCACATAAAAGCCTCACAAATAGTTGTTTCAAAATTATAAGCACATTTACAATAGAAAGAAAATATACCAAAGATAACTCTGATATAATTAAAGCATTCTATTACTCAATAAGCACATCAACATTTACACAGGAAATAAAATCATTCACAACCAGGAAGTAATTCAAGACAGTTTAGAACAATCTCACAATATGCAATATGAATGTACGAATAATTAGTTCCATGTGACATTCAACATATTCCAAGCAAAATCTCTGTACTCACTTTTCCCAAGCAACAGATCCTTCTTTATTAAGCAGAAAAGTAGTTCTCATACAAAAATAGTCCAGTTCTATTGTACCTGCAAAAAGTCCTTTCTCCTTATTCTCTTCCTCTATTTATAACTTTACAAAAATTTGTCTTCTAGTGCTTCTTCATCTACCCTAACCCAAAGATTCCCAAAACTTTGTCTTTTAGTGGTTACATCAGAAAATATAAAAAATATAAAAGATATTTACAAATTTGAATTTATGTGGGGCCAGCTAATGATATTAAGCCTGCTGGGCTCCAAAACTTGTAAAGAGACTTCATGATATGACAATTGAGTCTCAACGTGTGCCCTTCCTGCTTCTGCTGCTGTGCAACTATCTTCCAAGAAATATGCATGTATGGATGCTTGCCCCACAAAATGATGTATGTCTTCCTCAGTGAGAGTATCCAGTTTTTGATGTATTCTAGCTCCCCCTGTAATCCTCTCTGTGGCTCTGTCATGCGCAGATCCTCTGAAGGAAGTTCGTCCATTGGTGGGAGCGGAGAAAGATGGCACTTCTCATGAACATGTTGCATTTTCCTATAGAAATCCTGACACTTTTGAATAGTCTTTAGGATGTCATTATTCAATTTTATGGAAGCTCTCCTGCAAAACTCTAAAAGTTTCATCTTTGATTTCAAATCTGCTATTGTTTTAGGACGCAAGTTTTCAGGGTATTCAAAGTTTGTCTCTCTCCATACCATTTGGCTCTTAATCTTTTCTGCAACATCACATTGCTTTTTCCTGATTACCTGTGACTCCGAAGATATCTCTTCCATTCGCGCCATCATTAGCTTCATCTTATATATCTTCTCTGTGAGAATCATCTGAAAATGATATATTTGTTCTTGGATTTTACAGGCTTGATTACAAAACAAAGATATATCTAGCTTTCTTTTGTCTGCCAACTCCAACTGTCTTGTTAAATATTATTTCTCCCTTTCTAATTCCTCTACCTTAGCTCTTAATCCTTCAACTTGTTGTTTGGAAATTGACTCGTTTGATTCCAGTTGAGTGGTCTGAGCTTCAAGGCCATTCTTCTCACCTCCCAATATCATTAACTGTACAGTTAATGCCTCCTTTTGTTCATCAAGGTTCTGGTATTCGTTCACTATTCTTTCTTTCTCGGGTAGTAGAGCATCATGCTTCCTTTTCCATTCTATCCCTTATGCTCGCTCCTTCACCAGATTACCCTTTAATTTAAGCACCTTCTCTTTGCTTCGCTCAATATCATTCATCAACGCGTTAACATTATCTTCACTTGCTTGAGCAGTAACTACATTGACAGATGCTATGAATTTGGGATCTTTGTGTGTACCCTCCAGGATGTGCTCTCCTGTACAGTGACTACATCCAGCTTGGACTTTTCTATGTCCATGTTTTGCATGTTTGGACTTCCCATTTCCACAGCCTTCTTCAAATTTTCTTCTTCCTCGTATTTCTTTTGCTGTTCAACTGCTTCCTTTTCAGCCCTCTCTCTCATTTCCTGCAACTTCTCAGCTTCCTCTCTCTGAATCCTGTCATCCTCTTCTTTCCTAACTCTTTCCGTTTCTTTCCTTTGAATCCTGTCAGCTTCTGCTTTCTGAATTCTTTCAGTCTCTTCTTTTAGCCTCTGTTCTGCCTCTTCTTTCTGAATTCTTTCAGTTTCCTCTTTTAGTATTTGTTCTACCCTTTATAATTGCAGAGCTACTGCTTGCTTAACATCTTTGGCAGCAGTGCTAGCGCCGGCTCCACCTTTGGGGCGAAAGTGCTTGTTGAGCTCAATCATATTGCTAGCTCTCCTGAGTATTTCTTCATCTTTGTTAAAGTAATTGGCATAGTCAAAATTTATTTTGATTGTGTCATAATGCCCGGCCACTTTGTTGATGTTGTCATTTCTCGTGAAACTCTTTTCGCCAAAATGGAATGCTTCCAATTCTTGAACAAATGCTTCAATAGTTTTAACTTTTGAGAATTTGTACGCCCCGATGAAGAGATGCAATGGTGGGAACGAAGCTTTTTTACGATCATGCAAGAAAACACCAATTCCATCTATGAAGACTTGCCTAACTGCTTCTTTGTGAACTACATAGTCAGTCGCATATCTAGGTAGAAGGGATGGAGGTCAGGAACCTCCATACATCTTGAGATATGTGCCTTCCTGCGAGAAATAGTAGTCCCCATACTCTTCTACAACTTCCATGGCATTTTCAGATAAGCAGTTGGGTTCATTGTTAAAAATTAGCTCATAGAGAGGCATGATAAATTCTTCACATATGAGCTTATAATAACCTTTGTATTTGTTGGCCCAAAATATCTTGTAAGCAACATAGATTTGGGATTCAATTTTGTTCCAGATGCATCCCAACTTGGGGAATGGGTGCCTTGATAAAATGCATTCTACGAGGTATGAAGACATGTAAAATTCTACCTTCTTCTGAGTCAAACCTCCTTTTTCAACCGCTATTGCCGATGATAGACTATCTAAGATGATGTATGCTGAGTTAAAGACTGTACCATGGAAGGCTACTTGGTGAATTAGAGGTATCCAATTCAATTTTTAAACAGTCATGTTTTCCTTGCCGGAAATCCTGCTCAACATCAGGGCTATGATCTTAAAGGGGTCCTCAGGCTTTGGCACTCATATTCCCCGCTTGCTTTTGTCCTCAATTTTTTTCCCGTTATTAATAATTTCTTAGCATACTCAATAGTGTCCATGTTAAGTCTTTGAAGCCATTCTTCAGTCAGCATGACCTGAGCATGTGGTAACTTGTACAATGCTACTATGTGGGCTAGACGGAACGAGGCAAATGCTTCTCCTTTGATGTCTAACATGATTCTCGACATGGCATCCGCTTGTGATAGAATCCACCCAATGACCTTTGAACAAGGGAAAAGCTATGGGCGCGTAGCTACTTTCATGATGCCATATTTCTTGATATTATGGTATAAGAACATTTCTTCAAGCACTGCACCAGGGACATCCTGGTCTTAGATTAGCTGGTATAATTATTCTCACTTGAATTCAGGGAGAAACCCTATCACTGCCTTAGTATCCTCGAACACGGTCTCAACTTTGGTTTCTAGCACAATCTTGACATCTTACCCTGACTCAATCACCTTGGATTTCCTCTTGGCTCCCTTCTTAGTCATTTTTCAGATTCTGATAAAAAGCAAGCCATGTGCAATCAAAATTCAAACATAAATTAATCAAGCATTTTCAGACATATTACTAGTGATAGGCAGAGTTTTGAACAAAACACTATTATTATGCTTGTTAAGTTTTGTGCTTTGTTTTATCAATGTGCAGGTGGGCCAACAAGAATATGTAACATATTCCAAATAACCTGGCCAACTATTTTAACCAAAAGAAACACAACTAGCTGCTAACTGCAAATTCTGAATGCAAAACCTGTGATTGAAAGAGTTAGCTTAAAGGAGTATATGAGGTGCATTGATTAAGTTCACTCCCCGAAACAAGGTGTGTGTGGTAGTATTGATGGATGCAGGTCGGTTAGCCTCGTTGAGAAAGGAATTAGGGCTTGAGTTTGCACAGTGACAAGACAACCAACATAGGTCTACTCCGGTATCATGGCCGCAAGGGTTCACCGCGTGCAACGGGTAGCATGTGTAACACCAACTGCTAAAAAAATCTAAGATGCCCTTAACAGGGTCATCGAAAAAGTTCGGCGTGGGTTCGAACGGGGCAGGGTGCCGGTCGAGGTGGGGAAACTACGAGTGGGTAAAGTTTGAAATCCCCCTCTACAGACAGGAAAATCTAAAAACCCCCAAACTAGCTTACCCTCTGCGGGCCAAGAGGGCGTGGACCAATCGACGGTTAAGGAAGGATCATCGTCATAGAGATCCCTTTCCTAACTACCAATCAGAAAATGAAAGAACTAAAAATGGAAAAGGATGGACTACATGTTGATCGATAACTGGCTGCAAAGCTTTGACGATGTTGGGATTCCCGACGCTCGGTGAGTGGCGGAAATGACAACAAAATCGAACGACGTTTTCTCAAAGTTAAAACAATAAAAAAGGAACCCCAAACCCTATATATAACCTTTTGAAAACACAAGGCAATTAATGCAAAACGGACGGGGTTGGTAGTGATTTAAAAGCACAATTAGTGTGGTGGGGCCAAATCCGTTTCGGCACCCCAAACCATTCGCGTCGTTGCCACGAAAAGTTCATTGCCGACCGTTTCGTCCAGACTTGGCAAGTCCATGCGAAACAAAGCCGTGATGAATTATGAATTTCGTAGGCGATCGGTTTGGAAGGACTTGTCCAGTCACTCCGAAATGTGTCGGCAGTGCTTTACTACTCGCGCCGGCATGTGGTGATCAATACGTTCGCGATCGTTTCGGCAGAACTTGTCAAGTCTTTGAGACATGCATCGGCCGTAAAATTTCAAACCACGCCAACGTCGGCTTTCTGCCTTCCCCGACGTTGTCGCGAGAGAGTTCCTTCATTCTTTGTGACCGTTTCGGCGGTTTCTTCCGAGTTCAGCCGAAACGTGTCACGTCGATAAGGATTATCTACCGGTTCCCTCCGCTCGGCGCATCCAGCAAATGTTGGTGATCGTTTCGGTTCAAATAACCCAGTTCTGCTGCCGAAGAAAAAATCTAAGTACCAAAGAAGGAAAATGATAGCGCTCCGATCACTTCGGCGGAGTTGACTGAAATCCTCCGACCGTTTCGGCTTGGTTCAACGAGTTCCGTTGAAACAAAAGACGTGTAGCAGCTTAAAGGATGCTCCCGACTGTTTCGATCCGACTAGATGAGTCTCGCCGAAACACAAAAACTCGAAAAAAAACAAGTCAAGAGACGTGATCGTTTCAGCGGATATAACCGAGTTACGCCGACCATTTCGGCTCGACTGGCTGAGGTTCGTTGACCATTTCGGCTCGACTGGTTGAGTCTCGCTGACTGTTTCGACGCAAAAAGTTGAGTTTTACTTAGTGAGAAAAACTTTCCTTGCTCAACTTTTGGAAAAAAACTAAGTTTGAAGATGGGCTTTCTAGAAAGACTTAATCTTCTAAAAACTCTCTTAAGAGAAAAGGAGGGGCCCCATAATTTCCAAAAAAATTGGGGATCAGGTTCTAGCAACAACAGGACCATACCTGAAAATCAATTATGGACTGTTGTATGTTGACTAAAGACTGTGCACAACAAACATGTAGACCGAGTTACCGTTTTCCACTTCTCCTCTGTCATTAAACAATATATCTATTTATGCCAAGTCAAACCATTAAAGGGGTCCAACTGACTGTACAAATTTCCAAAGGATACATTGACAACTTAATGATTAAGTTGCCAATTACATCGACATGGTAACAATTAAACAATTAAGGCTTCACCCCCATCTTTTGGTTTATATTGGTAAGTTAACAATTTTACATCAGCATGCTAACAATTAAGGCTTCGCACTTGCACGAGGTCGTCCCTAGGACTACGAATTTTGATATGGCTTTATGAATTTGTACAAACTTTTAAAGGAATATTTTTTCATAGACCTTGGTGCAGAGGATAAGTCGACCATACCAAGGCATTGAATTACATTTAATGTCACATTTACCAACAATTAGAAGTGGCAGTTTTAAAGAAATTTGGTTTAATATTTAATTTTATTTATTTTTTATTTCTAATAAATAAAAGCACTCCTGCAGGGATTTATGTCCCATCATAAGTTTTCTAAACCAATAAAAAAATAGAATATTGTATTTTAAAAATTCCTAAATCTATTTTAATTTTCAAAATATTACGTTTAATATTGAAATTTGCAAAACTTTATAAAACATTGCAGAAATTTATGTATGGAAAAGAAAATTAATTGTAATCAATGTAGTTTGACTACTCAGCGATTAGTATATCCCTGCCTTGGCAGGGAATAATAAGTTGTTTCTAATCACCAAAGTTCGCAGGGAATAATAAGTTGTATCTAATCACCAAAGTTCGAGGATATTAGAGTGGGATAATTGCACCTTTTAATTTATTTATTTTAATATTCCACACGTAGTGGCAAGTTTTTCAACATGGAAATTGTTACATGTAATCAAACATCTATTACAATAAATAAAACATTATTTGATTAAATAATTGTAGGTGAGAATATATATTTTATCAAATTCTTTTAAAAATTTATGAAATATCAATTACATAAGCAAATTTATATAATAATAATAATAATAAAAAAAAATCAAATTTTAGTAAAAATAATATTTATGTTTCATTTTAAATAATTATATAAATTTTCATTAATCCTTGGGGTGTAAACCAATTCACAATAAGGTGTGATGTTAAAGCACTTCTTGTGATATCACGGGTTCAAACCTTAAATATCGCGTGCACTTGTGTAGGGGTAGTGTGGGTGCACCTAGAGGTATAGTGGTAGCGGGCGAGAATTGACCCCGTGTCGCATGAGTGCGAGCCTCGCCCTAGTTTTTTTTTGTACTAGGGGAATAAAAAACTAGGGATGGGCCTAGTACTTGCGTGACACGAGGTCTAAGGATCCAATCTCGCTACCACTATACCCCTAGGTGCATCCAAAGAGCCCAAACCATGGCGCATGGGTAAGTTTGAGGGGGATTTGAACCCGAGACCTTCCATTTACAACCATTTACAACTTTTCAACTTTATCACTTGCTCTGCCCCCCAAGGGAAGCCTAGCCCCAATTGTCGATTCCCCTAACAAAAAAACATACAATTTTTCATTTACTATTGTTTTAAGGAAAACAAAAATTTATAATTCCAAATGAAATTAAAACATACATAACATAACGATATTGCAACATTTAAATGATTAGACTTTTATATTATTAGTCCATGCATATTCATTGAGTACACTGATTTGACTAAATAGCTCTATTGTATGGGCTATTTGTCAAATATGAAAATTATTTTCTTTTCACAAATCGCCATCAATCATGGAATCATTGTTACAAATCACCGCGATCAGGAATCATTGATTGCGAAGAGAGTAGCGACATGTTGACGTGATGGTTGTAACCTCACGTTCCCTCCATTAAAGCCTTCCATGTATGAAGATTCTACACTGCGTTTTCCATTGCTCAATGCCATGGCATTGGCAGCAACTTGATAAAGACTCCTCTAGTGAATAATACCATCACACAGAGACCCTCACATCACCACATAATCCTTAAGAAAAAAAAATAGAAAATGACAATGAATGAATAAACATGTGAACCTATCGAATTTGTTGGAGGATCGAGGGGCTTCTTCCTTACTTAATGACACTGTCATGCATTTATATCCGTTCATTTTACATTGATTTTTGAATTCGCTTGGTATAACCATGAATTGAGTATGTCTAAACAAGAAGATAGCTTCTCAACCATTGTACTCGTTATAAACTATGCATTCCATGCTACAATCATCCTTATAACCATTTGCAATTATGGTACGAGTTCACATCCATTTACAAGTGTAAACATATGTCTATCCAATTCCTTAATTTTCTCACAGTGCTATTGAGCATCAATATCATAAAAATAAGGCAAGCCAAAGCCAATAGGAATATGGGTCTAATGCCCACATTCAATTTTTACAAAAGCTTCAAAAGAATCCCTAGAGCTAACATCACCATCTTTAAAGACAAACCTCAAATGCTTCAATCAGTGGTTACTCTTAAGAACATTGTAATCTCGTATTTTTCTTAAGATGATTGTAATATCTCCTAAGGTTGGAGAAGGAATATTTCCCATCAAAGCTTAGTTGAGTTGGTGATTTCTTTCTCCACTTTTACTTCACAATCTTTGCCTTCCTGGTGACAAACAAGGGTCGAGGATATAAAACCTGAGGAATGTTAAACAAAAAATCCAATCCAAGCATGTGTCACATGGATATGAACACGTGGTGTAGGAATTGTTCCAGGCTATTCCATAGTTCAATATAACTCTAAAGAGAGGTATGTTTGCACAATTTTTCACTTAGATTTTGTGTACCAAATTTTTGAAGATTTTAAAATGGTATTTATTATTATTTCTTTGCACTTCATTATCGTTTTTTTTAGATTTTAGGTTCTTTTATTTAAGGTTGTAGGTGAGGCATTCAAAATATGACACCTCTTGGCAACGCACTTGCTAAAGCCCATTTCAGTAATAGATGTAAAATCAATTTTACCAAATAAATGGCCCTAAGCCCATTACCTATTTGCCATGATTTGAATTTGCCCTTTTATATGTAAAAATCGATACCCATGTCCATACTTGCCTCATAATATTGCAATGTGGAGTCACTTCTATCTTTTACTTTTATATGTAAATGGATAATTCCTTCCTCAATATATTGAGATTAACTCAATATGACAAATTAGGGAAAAAAATGGAGCACACTCCATCTTTTATCTCATATTTTAATCTCTAGAATTTTGGGAAATTGAAAGAATATTTTTTTGGTAACCAATAAATTATTCCAAGAATCACTAAACATAGTAAGAGCGGCCTTCTTTGAAGATATGCAACATGTTATTCATGGATGGGATTATGATGAAAATATAATTTTTTCTTGCATAGTAGCAAGGACCAAGGGCCTAGTAATTAATTTGTTGAAAAAGACATTTAGTGACCCTTGTCATATCTTTTATTCAGTGTAACATGCCAAACATGGGAAATTGATGATTAATGTTATCCATGCCAAGTGTCTAAAATACCCTAAGTACATATCTCATTAGTTGATTTTTCATCTTCGATGTAGTTTGAAATGTCATGATGAAGAGATGAAACCTGAGGAATGTAAAACAAAAAATTCCAAACATGTGTAACATAGATATAAACATCTGGTATATGAATTGTTCCTAGTTTGAGATAGCTTCAAAACAATTTATCACCGAGATCAGATTGCTTCAAAACAATTTATCGCCGAGATTTTGTGCACTAAGTTTTTAAAATGACATTTTTTATTATTTCTTTGTGTTTTGACATTACTTTTTTACATTGTAGTGTTAGACTTTGTTTTAGATACATTAGCATATTTTAAATTATTTTTAGCAGTGATTCGTTGTGGTTTGTTCTCTAATATTTGTTCTCGTTTGGACTTAACCATTTCTTTCTTAGGAAGATGATACCTCCATAGTTACATTAACAAGATTAGTAACAAAAGGCTTTGACACTCTCTGTCTCGTTAGCATAGCAATCAATATTTGTGCTTTTAATATTTTCGATAGGAATGTACATTGTTGTTTTATTGGTTTCTTATAGTGTGTGTTCATTTATGTTATTTATTAATTAAACAAGGGAAATAGTTGCAAAACAGCTTGTCCCTGCCATAAGAAAATGTTTACAGATTGTTTAATTGTATTTTTATATTTGAAATAAAATTCAACATTGAGATAATAATTTTGTTTACTATTTAATATAGAATATCAAGTTTTTTTATAATGATAATGATGGTCTTTAACTTTCATTGAGACCAAATTTGGTCTATTAGACCTTAAGAGAAAATACAAGATAGAGGTTGGATTGTTTCTTAATGTCTGAGAATCTTTGTGATGGCATTGATAGGTATCAAACTTGGGATCATTCCACGGGTATATCAGACCATAAAGCCATTATATTACAATTGGATTTCAACAGGGAGTTTGTGTATTTTCCGTTTAAGTTCAATTTGATTTGGCTCAAGGAACATGAGTTTTGTGATTTTGTCCATCAAAAGTTGGAGCAACTGTCCCATTTAAAACATCCCTCACTCTTATATTGTTTGAATAAGAAAATAGGATTGTTAAAGGAAGAAATGTCCAATTGGGAAAGAGAGAAGAAAAAGGAGCAGGATAGAGAATTGATATAGATCAAGGAAGAAATTGAAAAACTTGTCGGGCTATTAGATGAAAATATGTTCTCTAATCGAAAGTATTATGTCTTGTTTCCGGAATCCAGGAAACGTGAGATTCTCAAGATAATGGAAGAGACATGGAGGCAAAAGAGCCGGGCAGTTTGGTTGCAAGCGGGAGATAATAACAATAGATTCTTCCATCGATACGCTAATCAGAGAATATTGATCAACTCTATTTGGGAGCTTAAGGGCGAACATGATAAATTTTATAATGATAATAAATCACTAAAATTTGTTGCTTCGTGACATTTTAAAGATTTGTATACTCAGAATTCAGTGGCTAACTTGGAAAGCCAATTAAATGTTATAAAAAAAAATTCGAGTTACTTCTCGATGGAAGAAGGATAGTCTTTAGGTGCTCCTATTACTATGGAGGAGCTAAAGAATACATTGTCTCATTTTCAAAAAGACAAGAGTCTGGGCGTTGATGGGTGGACTGTGGAATTCTATTTACATGTCTTCGACCTTTTGGGAAAGGATTTGTTGTAAGATGTTGATGAATCTAGAAGAACGGGTAAGATCCTTGGTAAAGTGAACGAGACCTACATTGTCCTTATCCTGAAGAAAGATCATCCCAAGTCCTTTAATGATTACAGACCGATATCTTTATGCAATCTCTTGTACAAAGTTATTACAAAGATCATTTTTGAAAGACTAAAGCCTTTTTGGGGGAAGTGTTTATCACAGGAGCAATTTGGTTTTCTTCCTAACACGTAGATCATGGATGCAGTGGGTTTGGCTCAAGAAACTTTACACACCGTTAAATCTAAGCGTTTAAATGCTTTCGTCCTCAAAATGGACCTTATAAAGGCCTACAATAGGGTGGACTGGTCTCTCTTGAGACTTATCTTGCTTCACATTGGGATTCCTTTGGAGGTCACCTCCTGGATTATGGCATGCATCTCCACTGCTAGATTCTCTGTTTTGATTAATGGATCTCCTACCACCTATTTTAATGGATCTCGGGGCTTAAGACAAGGTTTCCCGTTGTCTCCTTATTTGTTCCTCCTAGTCATTGAAGGTTTGAGTCTCTTGATAAATAAGGCAAAACTAGATGGGAAGATCTTGAGGGTCAAGATCTCTAGAACTTTATTGATCTCCCACTTATCCCACCTACTCTTTGTAGAAAATCTCCAAAGCACAATAAGGATGGTTAGATATTTGCTTCACCCATGTAGTTAGGTTTCCAAACCCAAATAATGGGTATCCCATTTCACTAAATAAAATCTTCATACAAAAGATTAGAAAAGGGGACTATGACCATCAAATCAAATACCTGAGACATAACCTAAAATAAAGATGTGGCCCACCACTAAAGGACAACATAAGACATTGCCATTTTACTCAAATCAAGATTTTGGAACATTTGGCTTACTTCGCCCCTTTCATATAGGTCCAACAACTATGCATTTTTAGAACACATTAAATATTTAACCACCCTAGTGGAGACTTGAAATTATAATCAATTAAACCAAAAGATTATAGAAAAAGAGGTAGGGAAGGGTTATACGAGTTATTAATACATAGACCATAGGGTTATAAATGTTGTAGTGATATACGAGTTATTAACACAAGGATCATAATGGTTCACTAAGATAGCAAGACATCGACAACATCATTATAGTCAGAATGGTGTGTTGCAGATTATCACAAAGTGAATGTGGACAATATGGTTAAGGCGTGAACTCTAGTTTGTGTGATGTGTACCAATGTTACATGCATGAGTTTTATTTGGTGCCCTTTCATATATTGGTTGAAAATACTTCACACTTCATTTCAATGTTCTTCCAGTGTTATTCGAAGCTGTGGTTGTAAAGGAACAACGACCTGCTCTAGCTTCGCTTACGTCAGTAGCATATTTCTATGTAGGTCTTGCAAAGAAGGGGTTAGGTTATTTTGGTAAATATATTCAACCAACCCCAATACTTTTACCAATTAACATCTTAGAGGATTTTACAAAACCTTTATCACTTAGTTTTCGACTTTCGTGAAACAATAATAGTTGTATATATTATGAATTCTTTTGAGTTAGGTAGTACCATTGATAACATGTTTATGATTATTATCATGTCATGCGTGAAGGACAAAAAGATCAAGATATCTTATAGAAGTTGGAATTTGAAATTGGTGAGTTGTATGAGCAAGATATCTCATAGAGATTGGATTTTGTATTGTTTATTTAAGATATCTTATAAAGATTGGAATTTGAAATTAGTCATTTGTATGAGCAAGATATCTAATAGAGATTGGATTTTGTATTATTTATTTGTATGCCATAATTTTCAAGAGTTCATTAATTGGAATTGAAATGTCAAAGATTTAAATAAGAGGAGATTATTAATTAGAAAAAACAACAAGGTAATTCTCATACTTATTTAATTACAAATGCATTCAAGTTGATGTTATGGCTTCTTCCCAATATCAAAATATTATAACTAAAGTGAGAATGAGGATGCATGTATATATCAATCAACATTTAAAGTAAACCCTGGAGAAGATATGTATGTTTGAATATTTTATGTCATTATCGTAAAGATATAGCATTAATGGATATTCATATTATAGAGCAACAAGAGATGCATGCAGTTTAGTTTATGCCTTTTAATTAAAATAAATAAATAAATTTAAAAGTATTTTTAAATAAAAATTTAATCTAAACAAAATTTTATATATAACATAAAAATCATTATATTATATCTCTACCAAAATATATTAAATATTAAATGTTAATATTTTAAAGTATAAGTATCTTAAAATTTGTAAATGCATAGTCTAAAAGTTCTACGATTTCAAAAGGAAAATTTTGATTTTTCTGGCATGATTTTGAAAAAATCCGATAATTTAAAAAAAAAAATCCTGATTACAACTCTCAAACTCTGAAATTTTGGGTGTCCTGGGGTTTTTGATGTTGTTGAATCCGTTTCTACCATCAAAATTGTTATTTAAACACAGTTAAATTCAGATTTTGCAAAATAAAAAACACCGGATTTTGGTGAAAACCCCTATCTGGGTCAAATTGTCGAATTTTTAGACAACTCCATTTGTAAAAGTGCAAATTTCAAAAAAGATAAATTGCCAACCTATAATTATAATTTAAATAAATAAAGTACATCAACCTAAATAAATTAAATATATTTAATTTTAAAAGAATAGTATAAACTATAAATTACAATATAAATAAATTAAATATTAAAAACAAGAGCTGCGTGCAGCTTAGTCCCTGCCTTTTAGGTTAAAAAAAAAAGAAAAAGAAAGAAGAACAAATTATTGAATAACAATTTATTGTTGAAGGGAAAATTCTTTGACAAGGAGGTAAGATGACATATAAAAAGATGGAAAAATTTCAATGTCATCAAATTAATAGTGAAAGACTTCATTCACATGGCAAAACAAGATAAGACCTTTTAAAATGAGCAATGTTACCAAGATAAAACCCCATCTTAAAATGAGAGATGTCACTAATCAAATGTTAGTCGAAAAATACATTAAGACTTTATTCACATTGTAAAACAAGATCAAAACCCCATATTAAAATGAGCAATGTCAATAACCAAATGCTAGTTGAAAGCTGCATTAAACAGATCATGAGCCTAATTTGTCCAGGCCCTGTACAAATCCTTCAAAATGTATCTATTTAGCAAAAGTTAAATATTTCCTCATATGCAATCATCATCAATATTTCTTCATAGACAATCAGTTGTGAATTCAGGGTTATATTTCTTCATATGCAATCATCATCAATATTTCTTCATAGACAATCAATTGTGAATTCAAACCCTGGAAAAACATATCATCATCAATATTTCTTCATAGATAATCAATTGTGAATTCAAACCCTAGAAGAACACGATAGATTTCATACTGAGTTCATAAACAACAAATATTTGCATACCTTTTAAGATTTAAGATGCTTGTGACTGAGATGATTACATAAGAACAAATAAATACAAAATAAACAGGACAACTGGATCCAATTCAGGTGTACTAGCACCAAAATAACAAACCATAATTATCTCCATTCCAACCAAGCACAACTATGGCAATAAAGGTGGAAGAAACTGGATATCTAAAATTTCAAAAAGTCTCCAACTATCCTAATAGACAGGAAAGTCCTAGAAATGTTTTTTATCTTTTAGTGGACGATCTTTCTTAAAACTTTCGCATCGATAACTTTGTACTGCTCCTTGGCCTTCACAGCTACTTTATGGGCAAAAGAATCCACCTGGCATTGATATTTCTCGTACAGAACAGGGATGGTATATGCAGCAACAAGGGCTAAATAGAATAATAATTCATAAGAGCATCAAATTACATGAGATGGAAGTTAAAAAATTTCATATATATATATTTCAAGGCATTAAATAACAGTAACATAAAAAGAGCAAGTGGCCTCACCAACATAAGCTAGAGATAGGAAATCACACCAGCGTCCAATAACAGAGAGAAACTAGACCTGCCACTACCTGTGAAGCACAAGGATTAAAACAACAATCCAAAGAGCCAACAAATCAAAATTGAATAGAAACAAGGGGCTTAAGAAAAATACCAACAGACATTTCAAATGTTTTTATACTTTTAAATATTATTTAGTAAATATTGAAGTTTACAGTTTTCTTATAAATTTTATATAAATAAATTTAAGATTAAGATGGATTATGTTTATTATTTAAATATAATAAATAAGATAAATAATAGATACTTTTATTATTACTAGCGTAGTTAATTAACTCGTAGTCGGTGAACACCAATAGACCACAAGTGTCACGAACAAGTTATCTATTATCTTCTAGTTAAACAGGTTGTCTACTACAAACTACCCGTTATCAATGCATCAGCTACGAGTTATCCATTCAGCGGCTACCAATTATTCATGCATCAACTACGAGTTATTTTTTATGTTCTTTTTTTTTATAATTTTTTATTTCGAATTTGGAATGACGTACATAAAATCAATCTGACAGTATAGTTGTCTCATCCTCCTGCAATTTAGGAAAATCATGCTCGCTAGTCTACCCCAAATTCTAAAATATAAACACCTATTGGTGTAATTATGGTAAAATTAAAAATAATAACTAGTTATTTTCCTATGCGTAGCCTAAATGTTCGACGATTTCGCTTGTCCTGATAGCATTTTCAGCACAATTTCAATGGAATCCGGTAAAAAAAAATTCAGATTTCACATAACAGTGTTTAAACTTTGCTTAATCTAGGTGCCCTGGAGTATTTGAGGACGTTGAATCCATTCATGCATTCAGAATCATGATTTAAACAACACATAATTTGGATTTAAAAAAAAAAATCACCGGAGTCCAGTCAAAAACTTGAAGGGGCGAAATGGTTGAATATTTAAACCTCTTCATTTTCCTATTTCAGAAATAAAACATCCGATTTCTCTTTATTTAAAAAAACTAAAATATGTTTTGCTTTATCCTTCTACTTGTTAATATGCCCCTCCTTTTGTTTATGTTATCAAACCAGAAAGAAAAGCACATTTCATGGCGTAGTTCTTCTAGATATGACAGAATTATCTCTGGCAATCCTATGATCGATTCATTCTTATAATGAGGTCGCATTTTTTAGGTTCCCGTTTTTCATGGTAGTCCACCAATGCTTTTCTTCATCTCAAATCCCTAAGGCAACGAAAACTTGCTCATCTACTTCAAAAGGTAGTGGATTATGTCTTTATCTATGCTATGGTCCAATTTTGCTCATTATGCTCAGCATTTTCAAGAGTGAGTGGTCCTGTAGAGAGGGAACGGATCAAATGAAAAAAAATGAATCGTATCAAAAAAAAATCATAAAAGTCCTTACAGTTTAGGAGGCTTCTTCTAAACTCCCAATGCTAAAGGGGCGTGTTTTAACTCCTATAGCTTAAAGTTTTAACTCCTCTAGCTTAAAGCGTTTGTCAATGACTTTTGTCATCCATCTATTGCATCATGCTTTTATTGTCCTTCCAAAATTCTTTTTTCTTTGGAAGTGTTTCTTAAAAATACGTCTCTAAGGGCTGCACCACATAATATGAATTTTCTTAAGTTTAGATGCAGGGTCTTGGGGTATTTCCAAGGCCCCAGTGGTAAACTTCAGAGTATATTATACGGTATACCTTATACAGTAAAAAGTATGCATACTAATATGAAATTGAAGCTCGGATGGACTATCTTGCACCTTTATACAGTGCAGATCATGCATAGACAAATCAAATTCAAGCTTGGATGTAGAACTTTATAATTTAAGAAAAGACCATAAAAATTACCATCCAACCACAAAGTGCATGGATAAAGTACTATACAACACACATTTACTTCAAAAGGATTAGTAAACTACTAAACACTATTTGAGTGGTATGAAAAGTAATTTAGTGGATAAAAATCCAAAATTTAGCATCGTTCTAAATGGCCATTATCTTTTCAAATTCTTTAAAAAACAATAATAGAAACTGATATATTTGTATTAAAATGAAGCTGCGACCGAACAGAAATTGGAAGACCTAGTCTTTAATGTTCCAAAAAGAGTCCATAAAAAGTTTTGCTCTGCTAACTTCCTTAACTAGCTCGATGTACTACATCTATTACATTCCAGACGACATGTCAAATGCCTGACAAACTGCTTTACTAACAAAACATACTTGCAAATCATGTACTAACACTAGAATTTAAAAAGGAGCTTTCCCACAATGGCTCTTTCCACCAACCTTGGAGACCTGGGCCTGCTCAGACTCGTTCAATTCACGAAGCAATGCTTGCTGTATTGTTGCCTCCTTGGCTTCTCTCCGAGTCTCCACTGCTCTGGCCCATAGAATCCATCAGAATGTGGTGGAGGAGAATACGAATGTGCCACTTCCCTTGCCAATTTCCTTCTTGCTTCAAATTGCTCCACTTTCTCCAGTACTCCTTTCAACTTCTCTTCCATTTCTTCAAGACGAATGTTGTTATTGCCTCTTGTAATTTCAGTCTTTGTTGCCTCAATTTCAAGCTTTCCAGTTGGGATTCCACATCCTCCAATTGCTGGTTCCAAGAGTATTTTTCACCCCCTGTCCTCTCTCCCAAAAATTTCGTCCATTTATCTAATTTCCTGACTAGTAAACCATGGCATTCTTGCATTTTTTCCTTCCAACGCCTAATTCTTCTATGCAGGTTAGAGACTGCACACAGTGCACAATGATTTGGGTGGATATGTTTTCAATAATGTCTTCCCAAACCAAAGATCCTCCACATTGGTTACAAGATCCTCTGAAAAACCCAAATTCTCCATCATACCTGAGATACTGATGCAAATTGAGAGCAGAGATTATCCTCTGCATGCAATGGTTAATCCAGCATCAAAGACAAGCCCTGGACAGGAAACATAGAATGGGCAGAGGAGCATCCCAACGGTGTTAGATATATCCATACTTCTCGAGCAAATATCCCAGCTATTCATCAGGGTGACATACATACTCACACTTGAATTAATCCCACATTCCATGTAATGTCCCATCTCTTGCAAACGATTGAAAGCCTTGAGGTGCCATGAGGTGAAGAGGTACCAGGGCTGGTGTGAGTCTTAAAGAACTTGTCTCCACAACACTTGTCTTGAGTTTGAGAGTGCATTCAACCTTGGATAATACAAAACGCACTGGATCTTTGCCTTGTACTCCCATTGAGTCTCTTTGTTGACCTTGCATTGATTCTCTAGAAGGTATGTAATCTCTGCTCCCTCCTGATACTGAGCCTCCTCCTTCCATTGGTGGCATGTAGTCTTGACGGTCACCTGGCATCCAACCCCTTCCTCCTTCCATAGGTGGACTGTAGTTTGGCTGGCCTCCCGGCATTGGGCCTCTTGGATCCACAAGTGGCCTGTAATCTGGTCGCACTCCTGACATCGAGCCTCTTTCATCCAAAGGTGGCCTGTAGTCTTGTCTGTATCCTGGCATCGGACCTCTTGCATCCAGAGGTGGCCTGTAGTCTTGTTGGTTTCCAGGCAATGGGCCCCTTGCATCGGTAGGTGGCCTGTAGTCTTGTCGGTATCCCGGCATTGGACCCCTTTCATCCACAGGTGGTCTGTAATCTTGTCGAAATCCTGGCACTGAACTCCTTGCATCCACAGGTTGCCTGTATAGTCTGGTCGATTTCTCAGCAATGGACCTCTTGAATCCAAAAGCGGCCTGTAGTCTTGTCCATCACCTGACATTGGGGCTCTTCCATCCATAGGTCTGTAGACCTTTTGACCCCCTTGCATGCTGTCCCTACTTTCTGTTGGCCTAAAATCCCATTGGTCACCCTGCACACTATTGCCCTGTATGGTGTCCCTTCCACCTAATGATGGCAGAGGATCCCTGGATGTCTGTACATCTCTCCGCTCGATAGGCATTGAATCTCTTCTTCGATTTTGGGGTCTGTCCCTACCAGTTGGCCTATTATAGACCCTTGTATCAGGTATGATCACTCCATTTATGTAATTATCTCCAACTGTAAGAAAAAGAGAACCAAACTATTGATTGACCAATCCACCCCCTCAATAAAACCACAAAAGTGGAATTAATTTCAGCCCTAAAACACACACACAGCCTATATACTTACCGCCATACTTACCGCCATTACAGATTGCAAGAAGACTAAAACACTCTCAAAATAATGTAGATTTGCTTAAAGATTCCACAGAATAAATTAATATGTAACTTGTCCATCCTAAAACATAGCTTATAAAATTAGGTTTATTATTTATATCAATGTCAGGGAGTCAAAGAGCTTGCACACTTGCAAAATAATCACATAATTTCATAAACATGTACTGCATTTACCATATTGCATTTACTATATTACAGCCTTCAAGGTGATTATTTACTCTTAAAATTTAGTGTGCAGGTACATAATCTCAAAACATACTTCACCAAGCATCCACTATAATTAGCAGCAAGGTTTTCAGGTTTTCAAAAATATCTAGGCAAATATTTGTCTTGAACAATATTAGTTACTTGTCGCAACAAGGATTTAGAATTCAAAGCACTTTGCTTAGATCAAAGTGCTCAATTCGTGTAGAATTCCTATTTGTCCTCCACTTCAATTTTCAACAAAGGTTTCTAATGGAAGGCAGCAAATGAAAGGGAAAAAAAGGCCAACCGATACAGACCTTGAGATACTGTTGTGCTTGGAAAAGGAGCAGGCTTGGATGGTGCTCTTTCTGGTTCTTTGTAATCACCAGGAGGAGCAGAATCCACCTCACAATCCGTCTCAACAATAGTTATGGCAGAAGCAGGTTTTGCCTCAACTATGTCTATATAGTAATTTTTATTGTTATAAGCTCCCATATGCTATCACCTATGGCCAAGCAGGTGAGTTCCTTAAAGTAGTCTCCAACCTGCAATAATTGCAACATGCATATGCCTTATTTCACACTTTTAAATTTGCTAAATATCAACATTTACGTGCATATTACAAATCTATACGTTGCAATTAAGTAGAATGCAACAAAATCCTTCTATGGGGCTGTCGTTTGACATTTATCTTAAGCACTAACATTGCTTTAGGATTAGATATGTCCAGAAAATCCTTTGTATGTGGCTACCGTTTAACATGTGCCCCTTTTGGAAGGGTGGCATTCTTCACTTTCAGTGTGTCACCCTCTTTTGAAACCATATTTTCCATCATCCGAAAAAATAAAAGAACATAATAGGTTTCAAGGAACTAATAGATAAATCTGACAGTTATCACAAATTTTCCAAAACGACATATTGACACATACCCAATATGGCATTTAAATCATTCCCTCCTCAACAATAAACTCACATACTCCACAGTGTGATGTACGTTGCGTTACTGGATTATGAAGCTTAAAAAGCATTGGATAATCTATGCGTAGAGATGCTGCAAATCATGTGAGAGGTTTAAAAAACAATAATGTAGAGATTATTTTAAGCCTTTTTATATAAAAAGCTAAAAAGATTTCATAGAAAACAAAAAAGATAATTAAAATTAAAATGATAATAATATTAATAATAATAAAACAAAAATCAATTGCTAAGTAAAGCATACCAATTGAACTGGCTTCCCAGGACAATTTCTCATGTTACTTTGCATGATATCCTGCAATTTCATTTAAAAAAAAATTCCCATCTTAAAAAAATTCCATCTTCCTAATCAATACTTTAAGTTTCTCAGCCCCAATTACCCCTTCATAAAAATTACAATTATTTAAAGTGAATTTAAAGTGATGAGTTTTGACTTTCTTACATCTTGTTTTACATCTTTCATCTGTCTCCATGTCTGAGAGAAGTTCTTATACAGCCAGAAAACTGTGACAAACAAAATTAGAAATAAGGTGATGTTAATGAACAAACAAATTTATAAGCTTTTTCCAGATTCTAGCACTGACATATATCTGAATTATTTAGCAATTTTATTCTCAACTATGACAGACATTAGCACATTATGCTTACCACATCATCAGCACTGGGAAAATTTAATATTCTACCCAACACATGTGCTATTTTACTAGGGAACAAAAGAAATTAAGATAAATTGCAATTGCAAATACCAAAAACATGCCATTTTCGGTGGAATGTACAATCACTTTACTTGATCCATTATTTAGGCGTACTTCACACAAAATGCATGCCCGCCCTCTTTCTTTTCAACCGTGACATACTGAAATTGTGGAAAGAACAGAGAACTCAACGCCAGGCTCCTCTAAAACCAATCAGATAATTGTTTTTACTAATGGTAGCTAACTAAGAGTCTGAAACCGAAAGCTACCAAAATCTAAACAAAAGATTGAAACTCTGAACCCGAAAATTTGGAAACTATTAAAACTCTAAAACCGAAATCTACATAAATCTAAACATAAATTTGGAAACTAAAATTGTATCTATTCGCACCATAATAATGTAGGTAAAATAAGCTAAAACTTAATCAACCAGGTCTGCATACATACTCTTGATTTTTTCTGAAAGTTCCTCGGAAATTTCACACATAAATCCAGTGTAAGTTGTTGTCGATAGCACATATATTCTTTTTTTCGCCTTCTCTTCGCTGCAAATTGGCAAAAGAAAATATGGGTATTCAAGCAACTGAAGATTGCAAATTGGCGAAAGAAAACATGGGTTATTCAAGCAACTGCGAATTGACAAAAGAAAATATGGGTTATTCATGCAACTTGCATGTGTTAATCGATTAAAAATGTTTTTGTAAGCTATTTCTGCCTTCCAAATTTCCCCACAAACCCTAGAAGTGTATGTTTTAAGGACGAGAAGAAGATGGCTAACAAGACTTCGAATCTTTATATTCAACAATTCAATTTCCCCAAAACCCCTCGAATGTATATTTCAAACACAAGAAGAAAACCACCAGTGAAGAGTTAAAATCCATTACCTTCCGACAACGTTAGCAACCGTCTTGACAAAAGTGTCGATCTTTTGTTCACGGGTAGTTTGGGGGTCTGGAAACTCCATGGTGACGAGCTAATGTTCATAGTCGCAGCCTGGGAAAAGTGGTTCTCGTCTGCCGGAATGATTGGAGTCTAGGGGGAGAGTACACAGATCCAGAGTTCGAAACCCAACAACGAACAATCATGCATCGCGACGGCGGTGGTGGCCAATTAAACCCACATAAATGGCTGTAACCTGACAGAACAGGGAAAGAAGATGATTTAGCTAGCAGAGCAGGTGAAGAAGACTGAGCAGAGAAAGTTGATGAAGTTGTGGAGAAAGTTCGCAATAAAACCTAAAAATTAGAGTGGGCAACTAAGGTTGTGGAGTATTTTTTTATATTTATAATTTTTACTAATAGTTGGCAATGAGAAAATTAGTCAAATCAAATTCTCTAATCCAATAGAAATCAAACACATATGAAAATAATTATTATTAAAAAATAATAATAAATGATTATTTTTCTGGAACATTAACCAACTATATACTTATTTTATGTTATCCTACTAATTATTACATCAAGGCGGAACATATAGTCTCTTATGGCAGGGACTAATAAGTAAACAATAGGCATATTTATATGCAATCCAAATTTTTAACTTATAAAATAATAAAAATATTTTGTAATGGAAGTAATTAAAATTTTATATAAGTATAATCATTATCATAATCATAAATAATAATAAAATTAGTTTTCTTTATTGATTATATGAGATTTCTTAGTATTTAAAAAGAAAATGACTTGCTATCATTATGAAATTAGAAATGACATATATGTGATAAGACATCAATACTTGTTATCAGTAACATTTTACAACACATTGTTTGTAAGGTGTAAACTAAGGGCTTCTTGTTTTGTATTTTTAAGATATTTTGTTTAACAAAAATAAATGCTGTGAATGATAGAAAGTAGTCTTATTAAAACAATTTAGCCAATCACAAATTAAATAAAAATAAATAAATTTATTTTAATAATTGAAAATAAATATAAAAACTTTTTCAACATTACAAAATTTTAAGAAATAAACTTTGATTTTTATGTAAATCAGAAAATAATAAAGAAAATTGAAAGACTAACAAGAGCTGAGTGTAACTTAGTCCTTATCTTTTTATGAAAAAGATTATTCGAAATTAATTTTAAAACGAGCATAGATCCATCTTAAACCTGTATCTGTCAAGCAACGAGAGGGATCCAATTTCTTGAGGTGCATTTCTTTTTTAAAATTTAAGCTCAAGAAATTTGATCTCTCTTGATTGATAGATCCGGGTTTAAGTTTTAAGTTTTTATTTTATAAATGAACATCTATTTTTTAATTACTTTTCATAATATTTTATTTTATGAACCAACATGGATTTTTTTTAAATACTTTCCATAATTTAATTTTTGTTTTATGAGCCGATATGAATTTTTTTAATTATTTTGTTAGTAACAAACATTACATCACACACGTTACAACATCTCCCCCATACTAGGCTGTAGAGCACCTCGTTTCACTACACACGTTACAACATCTCCCCCATACTAGGCTGTAGAGCACCTCGTTTCACTCAATGCAATAAAAATAAAATCCAAATAAAATGTTATATAAATAAGTAAAAATATTATATGAATATAAAGTGCTTTATATGCGTACCAATATATATCAAATGTTAATATTTAAAAAATTAAAAAATTGTGAAATTGCATATTAAATGTTAATATCTAAAAATCTTAAAAACTGTGAAATTGAGAATAGAATAGTATAAAGTAAGTGAATCTAAATAAGTTAAATATATTTGTTTTTGCAAAATTATATAAAATGCAGTATAAATAAACAGACATGAGTTTCGTGAATTGTTTGTATTGTTTTGACATCAATATTTAATATGATTAATATATGAACCATTTTTAAAGTACTAAATTATTTTAAAAATATCAATTTCAACAATACAATCAATACAATTCCTCATAATAAAAAATTCAAACTTAAATTATAAATAAAAATCAATTAAATCATAGTTACAAATATTAATAAAGCAACTTGTCATCTTTTATAAATAATAATACATAATCCAGAATTCATAGTATTTTTAAAAGGAAAAAAGATTCAAAAATTAATTTAAAAAATATGATGTTTATTAATATTTTTATATGTTTGAAAGTTAATTTAAAAAACTATATTAAACTAAAAAGAAAAAATGGAAAATGAGAGAATTTTTTACACTTTTGATGATGATGATGACAACGACGACAACTTTTGATGGTGATGATGATGATGATGACCCACTGAAACCAACTTTGGTCTATTGGACCGTAAGAAGGTTATTACTTGGTTTGCTTTAAACTTTTGTTCCTATGCTCAAAAGGCTTAGAAAGAAGCTTTCCAAGATCACTATAGTTTTGGCAAGTCATGAGGTTAAAAAGGTTTGTATTGTAGAAAATATTATGAAACTCATATCTAATGTGGGTGTAAGAAGGACACTCTAAGAGAAAGTTATTTTAATCATCAACGCTCATAGACCCACAAAGATGGCAAACCCTTTCCTCCCATGGAGTTTTGGGAATAGACCAATGCCCTGTTTCGCTATGGAGCTCATGAGAGTTCGTTCTAATCTTGGCTATATTCATTTTTTCTTTGAATTAGTTACTATCGAGAGATAATTCTGATCTTCCAAATTAGGGTTAATGACCTCTTTATAGTATCTTAGTTTTCTCTTAATCGCTAAATTTTCCTCGCACCACAATTTCTCTTTAAACTTAGAAGAAATAATATTTTGACATTATCAATATTCTACAAAGTGTCATTTTCATCAATGCCGCAATGGTCTAACCATGCCATCGTATCTTTACACCAACTCAGCTTGAGGCGTAATTGGCTTTGACTTAAATTTAAAGTACTTTTAGGAAGTCTCTCGTTTTCCATGTTATTTATCTTGTGCTTATACATCAAGTACCTAGTCATAGCCATGCTCTTGATGGGGGAAAGACCCACCTCTAAGAGGAGAATAGGATAAGGTGTGTTGCTTTTAATTTTGAGGTTATAAGTTATAAACCGCTTCTGGATTTGCTCAATCTTTCTCCAATATTCTCTATAAATGTTGCACCCCCATACTTCACAACCGTATAAGATAATGGGGACGACAAGAGTTTCAAAGAGGAACTTATTTTTATCCAACATGACTAGGTTGGCTTATTTACAATTATTTTCAAGACCAGAATAAGCTTTTCCATCCTCCATTAATCATTCTCTAAATGTTGTGGTTCCAATTGAGCTTGTGATGAATATCAATTCCAAGATACTTGTAAGAAGTCACTTCCTCCAATTTACTGTTATCATAAATAAATTTGCATAGGTTTTTTCCTTAGATTTTATAATCATAACTTTTGTCTTGTCGGTGTTAACGGTCATACCCGTGTTAGAGCATAAATATCTGAGAATTCTTAATTGTTTATTGAGATCCAAGGGGAACCTTTCCATAAGAACAATATCATCAACATAAAGAAGGAGGATGACAACTATCCCAACTAAGATCGTGCCGGCACAACCTGCTTCTTCTAAACACCTTTCTAGTTTATCGATGTAAATGCCAAAAAGGGTAGGGGAGAGGGGGAAACCTTGCTTAACTCCAATATTAAATTTTATATCTGCTGACTAGCCCTCGTTATTCTTAAAATTGGAAATGACCTTTTCATATAACCTTATTGCAGAAGCTCTCAATTAAAAAGGAACATTAAGCTCTTATATCCTATTCCACAGGTTATTTCTAGGCACTGTATCAAAATCTTTCATAAAGTCCACAAAGCAACAAAAAAGATACAACTTATTATTACGACAATCCTCTGTAATGATCCTAATTGTAACGAGGTGGTTCGTGGTTGAATGATTCCTTCTAAAACCTGCTTGTCCTTTATCCCTCTTACATTCCATCTCTAGCCATTCGTTGATCTTCTTTTCTAAGATAATACCATATAACTTGGCTAGGAGAGGGCTAATCATAATGGTTTGGTAATTAGAGGGCTTATTTTTATTGTCACTTTTGAAAATAGGAATAGTGAGGCTTTGAGTCCAAGGTGTAGGGAATCCTTGCTTGACTGCTAAATTATAAATTTTGTGGATGTGCGGGATGAGGATAGCCCCCCAATTTTTAAGATTTTTGCTTGGCAGCCTTCAATGTATTTGGCTTTTCCATTTGCTAAGTGCTTAACCCCGAAATCTATGTCTTCTAATGAGAAAACTTATTTCGTTGTAAGGAGGATTTCAATATTATCTTTGATATCCGAGGATTCGTAAAGCTTTTTAAGATAGGAATTTCAATATTTTAGAGCAATCTTATTATCTTCTTTTGTTTTGCGAGTTAGAATTTGCCTCCAGAATTTCTTAGGAGCCAACTTGGAGAGGTGTAAGATATTTTTTGTCGTTATTAAGATAGTGCATTTTTTTAATTTTAATTGGGGTTTTGTAGTGATTTATCTTGTCCATTTTATTGATTCTGCAGTAGCTTGCTTAATTTCTTTTCTCACATTTTTACACTCCTAATCATACCAAGGGTTGTTTATACTATCTCTCTTTTTAACCGAGACTTCGATAGAGAACTTGCTAATGGACGACGAGAGGGCTGTGGGAAAATTATGGTAAAGATTTTCTATATTCTCCATACTAGATAAAGGAAACAAATCGTTTTTTAATCATGGAGAAAAAGTTTGGTTTTATATTTATCGAAGATCATGTGCTTTTGGCAATGATAGTTTTCCTCTTTGGGATCGCTATGCATGGCAATATTGAGAGTTATAATTAATGGCCTATGATCAAAGTCAGGCTCATGGTCATTTAAGATGTCTAAACCCACTAACTTGTTGTATAAAGGGATATCAGAAATAGCATAATCTACCACACTACTACCAAGCCCATGAATACAAGTCATCTGGCTAGAATTTGGCCATTTTGTTAGTCCATTGCAAATGATAGATCTTGGTTACTACAAAAATTGACTAGATCAGAACCGAATAAATTTGCACTTAGCTCTTCAGAACTTCTTTTGTACCAATTAGTTAGCTTAAGGTCTTCATCTAACCAAAGAGGATTAGGGTTGGAATAATTGCTTAAAAGAATAGATTGGTTACTTGAAGTTAGGGCATTGAAGTCACCCATCAAAAGGATATTTTCTTCCTTCCTTAGACTAGAAATATCATGTTCTAAACCATTATAAGGAATTTTTTTATCTAAATTGTTTTTTTATAGAATTCGGAATTAATAGGGCCAAAATAACAAATGGCTGTGTAGGTTTTTTCAATATTAATGTATGTGATCTCTATCTAAATAAATTGGTTGTAAGGGTCTTTCTTATAAATCCTAACATGAGGGGATGTGTTCTTCCTAATGTAGCAGGCTATACCCTCAATGCCTCTACGACATGAACGTTTATTCCATATCGACCAAAGGACATATCCGTCTATATTAGGGACCTTGGATTCCTCATGCTCCCAAGTTTCAACCAGTAATATAATATCAATTTCACTTAGGACCCAAATTAACTTGGGGCCTTTGCTTCATGGAAAGCCTCGGCAGTTCCAGGAGAGGATCTAGAGTGTGTCAAATTGCTATTTATTACTATTTTGGTTTTTATCTCGAATAACAGCTTTCATGTTTCTAATTAACGCCCATTTCCCCTCTTTCCTAGCTTTGTTTACCTTTTGGACCTCATTTCTTAGTTCATCCTGATCCTTTGCAATGAGGTCTTCATTTATAAATATCCCGATCCTTTTAAATTTGAGGTCTTACTAAGTATATCATACTTTTGTTTGGTAGAGATAACCTTAACTCATATTAGCCTTTGTTTATTCTCAATTAATTTTCCAAGCCTTGTTGCTTTGGTGAGACCAATAGTTTCAATTTGTAATCTATTGTGGAGTTATGTCTTGACAATGGATAATGTATCATCTTCTAACTCCTCCTTTATACAAAAAAATATGAGGTTCAAAGATCTTTTGTTACGCTCATGGTCTAAAGCATAAAGAGAAACCGTGTTGCGAGGAAAATTTACTAGTTAAGAGAAAATTAAGATACTATAAGGAGGTCATTAACCCTAATTTGGAAGATCAGAAGTATCTCTCGGTATTAACTAGTTCAAGGAAGAAAATTAATATAGCCAAGATTAGAATGAACTCTCATGAGCTCCATAGTCAAAACAGGGCGTTGGTCTATTTCTAAAACTCCATTGGAGGAAAGGTTTTCCATCTTTGTGAGTCTGTGAGTGTTGATGATGAAAATCACTTTCTCTTAGAGTGCCCAACTGACACCCATATTAGAGTTTCATAGTATTTGTTACAATACAAACATTTCTAACCTCCTAACTTGCCAAAACTATAGTGAGTTTGGAAATCTTTTCACCAAGCTTTTTGAGCACAGGAACAAAATTTTAAAGCAAACCAAGTAATAACCTACTTAAAGTCCGATAGACCAAAGTTGGTCTCAATAGACGTTAATCATCATCATCATCATCATAAAAATTACATATTTTTCTTTTGAAAATTAGTTTAAAGAGTGCACATAAAAGAAGATTAAGAATATTAATGGTACCATTCCAATATAAACATATGGAAAGTTGAATAATATTTTGGAAAAAGGAATTATATATATATATATATGAAGTGACAACAGTACAACACTCTACCATAAATATTTTGTGAACTTTCTAAAGTTTTCATAATGTATGTAAATTTTGTTTTATTTTCTTATTTTTAACTAATGTAGTCAATGATAAAAATAATATTTTCAAGGTTGATGGGCTAATCAAAATTCAATACATATAAAAATAAATTAATATTATTTTCCTCAAACTTTAGAGATATTTTTGGTTTCTATGTATCACTAATCAGACTAATAAGATTAGATGAAACATATAGTCTCAACCTACAACAAAAACTAAATTTACACCTAAATTGCCTCGCCACAATGTAAATATGTTTAAGATGCTTAATGTAGGTTCTTCGAGTAAAATTGATTAACACTTGGAAATTGTACATAGATTTCTCTATAGTGATTATATATAGACGCAATCATGGATCAAATTTGAAGGGTAGGGTCCTATTTCACTTTGAAGGCTATGATATATTGAACCCTTCAATGCTGGCATGTTAAAATAAACCATTCATTTCATTTGAAAATGTAATAATACATCAAAATTTCATTATATATTAGAAATAATCTAATCCAATTCCTAATATAGTGATAAAATTTGCATCGTTCCACTCTATAGTTTTTAATAAGCAATATCTAACCCAAGAACCCATATAGAAGAATAAATCATTAATGTTATGGGATTTTTCCGCGGCTCTGCAACTAGGGTTTTGAGAGTTGATTGTTGAACTCAGCGGCCATGGATCCTTCCATGGCCGCCATCCCCCCTTCCCACTAAGTTGCTACTGTGACACGATCGACTGGAGGCGAGCATGGACGATCCCTTTGCGAACGGTGTGGCGGTGGAGCCTTCGCGCAGCAATCCATTGCGTAGCAGGCTCCGCTTGCTTACCAGTGGCGGCGACGACGGTTCGTGCTGAGGCGGGTGGCTTGGAAGGGTGCTCCACGACGAGGCATCGGCGACAGCTTGACGACGGAGGAGCCCTGCAGACCGTTGCGAGCTCATGTTTCCTTTTGGCAGCAACAACAGTCACATTGTCGAGGGGAGACGACAATGGTTGGATTGGTGCGGTGGAGAACTTTCTTGTCACGCGGACAGTGGTTTTATCCTTTGAAAACCGGTGGCTCTACAACCTACCATTGCATTTTGTGGATTTTGTTTATATGATTTGCATCTGTCGACTTCTCATATGGTTTCTTTCCTTATTGTTTTCTCCAGCTCCTAATGAGCTAGTTCATCATTGTACATGAGCCATTCTTGACTGCCTCTGAAAGAGGGTTATTTCGATTTAGGATTTTTCTAGTGGTGCCTTGATACCTACTGTTTTCTATGAAGTTGGAAAGATATTACTGGAAAGGGTTCTTAGAATCCTTTCTGCAATATGTAATTTGATTATTTCTAATGAAATTATGCTTTTTTCCTTGGAAAAAAAAACCATATAGAAGAAATTTCAAAAACATACAAAATAAATAAATCAATTGAAAAACATTTATAACCAATGGAGAACGAATCGGCAAGTAATAAAACTTCTAAAGTAAAATCAAGTTTGGATGAAAATGAAATACAATCTATACAATGTCCAATGAACATAGAGATCGATAAATACAAATGGGAGTGAATCTCAAAAATATGTTCATGGATACCAAAACTATTTCCTTGAATCACTTTAATAACAAACTTCACTCCTTTCCAAGAAGAAGCAAATAGATACTTATAAAATATCACAACAAAAAACTATTCTCATGGTGCACATACATGAAAAATCATTCACTAGCATGAACAAACCAACCAGTATTGACTCATTGAGCTCCTCTAAGGGAAGGAATCTCTTTATATATGTTTCTCGTCGCTCAACTTTGTGAACTAGAGGAAATAATCATTAGAGGTGGTGTTTTTTTTTTGTCTCTAGTGGCGATGTGCACTTATGCAGGTGGGTGGTGGACTGGTAGTGTTAGGGTGGATGTGTTCTTCCTTTTCTCAGGAAAACGTAGTTTGAAGAGGGTATGGTATACCCTATGAATGAATAGGGAATGAAAGGGTGGAAGTATCCCGAGCAAGGGTTGATGGTGATAATTGAAATAATCTGAGCAAGGGTCGAACTTGACAGTGGAAGCAGCTTGAGAAAGGTTCGAGAGTTACTTTAGTTCGAACTTGTGATTTTGATAGAAATTGTTTAAGGTACCTCTTCCCCTCGAATTTTAATTTGCAAGCCAAATGACAAGCTTAGTCGGTCACAATTCTTACAAATACTGATAGTGATATCTAATCATAAGGAAAACTTTTCTCCTACGATTTTTGGGGGCATTTGAGCAGTACATTCATCTCCGTGTAAATACCAGCAGATCCATCTAAGACAGATGGATGAACTCTTCTAGTCGAGTCTCCATATTAACCATTCACATACCTAGCGAAAAATGAAGTGACACACCATATCACTTACCAACATGAATCTCCATGTCCCATTTCTCAATGGTGAATTAAATATTGATTGGAAAGTGATCAAGACACTTGCTCCAACAAGATCCTTGATAATTGTGTTCATTTGGTTTCCTAACCAGCTCACTCTATTAAGTCTTGATTGAATCCCAGAGCTACATGAGCCCTAGCATGAGCTCCAGACCCTATCCAACACCATAACTCTAGAATGTACTAAAACATGAAAGAAGGTAGAAATATGAAATTGAAATAGGCTTGAGACTCGATGGTGACAGTGGAAATAGGCGTAGCCTGAGCAGGGCTGGTGTGTTTGGAAATTGGAATAATGATAAACAAAAGTTTACAGTTTAAAACTGCTTCAGTTTCAAACTTTCAACTTTCATAATCACATTTAGAAAATACAATAACCATTTGTTTAACTACAGTTCCAAATACAATTTCATAATCACATTTCCAAATTCCAATAACCATTTGATAACCATAGTTTCGAATCCAGATTCCCTAATTCCAATCACTCATCTGATTTAATTATAAACCAGTGTAAAATATGATGAATCACTTCTAATTCTAATTTCTGATCACCGGTTGCACAATTTAATTCCGGATTATGTGATTACATTTGTTATTAATACATTAATTATTCACCTTACACATTCTTATTCAATTATGCTCCAAACCTCCAAACACTGGGACTAGCCATAGTTGATGAAATTATGAACCTCGGGCTAGTCTCGCAACCACCTTACATTATAACACACATCCCATCCAACAAGCGATAATTGTTCAATACAATAAACCAAACATGGCTTTGTAAAACATGGTTTTGGAAGATTTGAACGCTTGACGAAGACAAGTTCGTGGAGAAAATTTTTGAAGGCTTACACAATATCCCAACAATGAAGAAAATTCCCATCTGCAAATCCATGAAAGGGGATGCTATTATTAAAGGAACAATAGTAATAAAAATGAAACCATCCTATGATCCCGGGAAATTAAAATTTGAGTCTTCTTCCAAAATGCGGCCATGCTAGAAAATAAGAATTTAAGTATTAGTTTAGATCAATGAAGCACCACTTGCCCAAGATGTTGGTTGTGGATCCTGATCTTCCTGATCCAAAGGTCATATTGCAGCCGTGTCTAGATCCCATCCCATGACGAGGGGGTTTGGGGGGGCTTTCTCCCCTAGTATAGTCACTACAGGGGGTCCAGGGGGGCGAGGACTACATTTTAGGAGCCCCCCCTTGGAGAGGGTTCAGGGGCAGTGCCACTGTAGCGAAAATTTTGAAAAAAATCCTTGTAAAATGTTGTAATTTCATAGTCATGACTTGGTCAATAATGGGTGATTTACGGGCCCTTGGTATTGGGTGTTCCATAGTATTTTCCCATGGTAATCCCTCTTTAAAAAGAAGGCATTGTAATACAACTATGTATTGTAGCATTTTAAACATCTCTATGATTGTGTAAGAGAGACTGTGAGAGAGTGGAGAGGAAATTGCAGCGGATGTGCTGCGGGTTGTATCTCTTCATTTTACTAGATGGTATAATAATAAGGACTGGCAATTTCTTTTTGGATGTAGCCCAACTTGGGAGAACCATGTTATATTGCTGTCTCTCTTGTATTGTGTTTATGTGATTTATTTTTGCATCTTGTTTCTTGTTATTGCTCTGCGATCTTGTTTTTCTAACACAAGACACGCGAGTTTGGGCGAGTCAACTTCCAAACTGAGTAATCGTTGAAGACTCGTCCCACACTCGACATACTTGCACAGAATCGACGCGAACTCAGCACGGACTCGACAAGCACGAAAAATATCCCCCTGCAGACGTGAACTGTTCTGCTTGGTTTCTATGCTTTGTGCCTACATAATCCTGTTGTGTAGAGGATTTACTTTCTTTTGTGCACGCCTTTAATTCCTCTCAATGTTGGTCTTTGTCCCCTCGCCAACCGTTCAGTGGGTGCGTTGTATATTAACGTCTGGTTTCTTGCTACTCTTCGCCGCTCACCATATCCTCTACATTGTATTATCCTCTTCCCTCACACCACTTGTGTTGATGATTCCTCCCGTGTCTTGGCATTTTTACATTATATTTTTTAATTATGGAGAGACCTTCAGGCACGCAAGCTAGGGTTCCTTAAAGGGATCTTGATAATTTTAAATTCATGGGATGCTTTCGAAGCTTTAGGTAGGGTATCTTAGTAATGACATGCCCCATATATAATTTATATTTTAGTTGGGGAAGAGATTTACCCTTTTTTATTTGGGGAAAAATTGTAAAAGAAGCTTTGGGGTAGAAGGGGTTTTGCTCTCCTTTTCAAATTATTAATGGGACACTATTTAAACTTTTGCATACAAAAATTGATTGTGTTATGTTGTATTATCATAGTTTACGAGATAATGTTATGAATTATTGCATAGATTGTAGTTTTATAAATTATATGGATTGGAAATTCCATTAACCTTTTTTTTGTGCCCAAAATTTACCGTATTTAAAGTTTTTTTTCCTATTTGTTGAGTCTTGCCGAGTTTGTCCAGGGTCTTTCCCGATTCTTTCCTGAGTCGACGAGTCATATGCCAGCCGAGTCTTTGCCGAGTCCGATTCATGCAACATTGTTTAAGATCATTCATGTTATCAACAATAGCCTAGACATGCATAATTAATACTAGTTTCATTCTAGAGGTACTAGGAGATCCAAACCATAGAATTACAATTTTAATAAACTTTATTGAATCAATACATCCCATTGCACAGTCACATCGTAACAAAAAAAATCAATACAACTTATTGCAATTGCTAAACCCCCTTCGTGGCAGGGACATTTGTAGTATTGAGACAAAATAATAAACATTAAAAAAATTATTTTCATTTGTTTTTTTTAATAAAAAAATGATATTTGAATAAAAAAATTACAAAGACATCCATCCATATCTCTTTGTACAGTCTCGTTCGGTTAATAATTGAATGAGATTTCACTATTGATTTTATTAGACGCTTCATTTTGTTGTACAATTTTATCCACTTATGAATTTAGATCTGAGTTAATTGTATTTGGGTTCATAAATTATCCAGGATAGTGGACGTTAAGTTGTGTGTTGTGGATGTGTTTGGAGTTAATTTTCAATGGATTTTCCATAATTAATGTGGGACTGAGCATTGTGCAACGAGATGGAAGAAGTTGTAGTGTAACATGGCGCTAACATTTAAACAAGTGTCATAGTGATTTAAATTTTGATAAATAATGCTAATGGAATGTGCGGCAAACTCGGTTGTGCTTCTGCCTTTGTTGATGCCTAATCGCCAATTCTCAACAATCTAAAAATTTGAAGGGTGAAAATTGGAGCAACCCTTCAATTGCAAACTTACAAAATAATGGTCAATTTCATTATTGAAGGGCCTGATGCAATTTTTTTTTTTTGCATGGCAAAAATTGTTGTGCCCTTCTATGAAGGGTAAAATAGGTCCTGAAGGGCATTGAAGACTTCAAATTTGAAGCCTGTATGCAATGAAGATGAAGAGGTACTACAAGAGATAACCATCTAGTTCGTAATACCTACATTGCAAGTCACTTTTCATTGACTCACCCTTTCTTGTTCTTCTCGAGTTTGTTTTCTAGGTGCATTTTTTTTGTTAATGTATTAGGGTTTTAGCCTAAGTATATATTTGTAATAACCAAAAATGGTTGTCATTGTACAGGTTTTTAAGTTCAGAATTTCAAGAGCACAACGTGTGCTTTCTATGTATCTACCATGTTTTGAACTATCTTTACCTGGGAGTTGTAATAGACTTTTGTTAAGACTTTATCTTTTGTTCTTCATTCAAACTTAAACACCTCAAGTTTTAAAGAGAATGCATTATATGCAGTTATGAATATTTGACATAGTTTTGAGTAATGCATTGTTTCCTTATCATCACCTCAATTTTGTTCACATGTGACATTTAAATGATTTTATTTGAAAACACCACAAAGCAATATTCATTGTAATGTTCCGTAATCTTTAAACTTAGAACACAACCAAGTATACATAGATTATAATGCATACAACTAGATATTATAATGCAACCATATACAAGAGACAATTGAAATGAAATATTGCAGAAAATACCTTTGTATTATGATAATCAAAGAGAAAGCAATGTTCACTTGTCTCGAAAGATGGGTTAACCTTTCACTTAACCAAAGTTCTAAATACAACAATACTCCACAAAACAATCCATAGCTTCCTAGTTCTTTAAGTAGGCTCTCCAAAATTTGTGAGCCATCGTCGGGATAATTGATTCACGTTGGGAAATTAAAGTAGCAACTCTGAGTTCGAAGATTCGAAAGGTTAAACAGAGCCAACATTCATGGGTCGCACAGAGCAACTGTTCGGGTCGAACACTGTACATTGGCACAAAGTTATTGTCTAGAGCCATCATCCATTATCCCATGCATACAAGATCACACCGGGGCATGAATTAATCACCGGATTCCAACCAAAACTTATTGGAAAGTAAATATCATCGCGCATTTAGGCTTCTCAATTTTTATTTAGTTAGTAAACTTAATAAAAAACATTAGTAAATCGGAGGAGAATTACCTTTAGGAGATCGAATAACATTTTATGGACATATTATTGTGGAAGCGATATAATAAAGAAAGTAACTAAAAGGGAATTTTTATTAAAGATTTATTAAAATTTTTTAAATAATCCAATTCCCCGAAAAAAGTGGGTTTTAATTCTGTTTATTTCTTTAGGAAATAAATAAGGGGTTATATTATAAGAAAAGTTCAAAAGATGCTGGAAGTAAAAGGTCATAAAAAAAATATTTAATAAAAGTTGAATATATTAAATCTTTTAAAATTCATAAAAGGATTTTATATTAAAGGTGATATTACGATTAGGGTAAATACGTGTTTTTTTATTATTATTATAAAAGGAAAAGGTTTCTTAAGTTTCAAAGTAAAAGAATAAAAAAGTGTATATATTAAGTGAAGTAGTTATATAAAGGAAGTGAAAATTAAAGTATATTTTTTTACCAAAATCAAAATGGAGTCTCGTAGTGAAGAAGGAAGATTTTTTCATACTTATCTAAAATGCGTGAATGCATTATTAAAACTTAATTGGAGTATCTAAGAAAAGAATATCAACATCGTTATTTGCCTATCAATGAAGAAAAATCACATTAATGTTGATTTATCAAACCAATTAATAGTGTCGACATCAAATATAATTGAAAATGACACATGCTTCTTCGATGATAAATAAGAAATCAATAACCTACAACCATCTATTGACGATTACGAATTCGTAGCTCAATTCAATGTTGTATGAATTTATGAAAACAAAGTTGATATAATTATAGGTTCACCTTAGGTACAAATTCTAGGTACCTTCATTTTAAACATGGAGAAAAAGTTTTTGACATTCTAGCTTCACCTTAGGTACAAGAAGAAGAAAATAGCGTTGCAAGATGTTACTATGAAATCAGGCTCAACAGTACCTTCATCAAAAGGCTTGAAGGTTGATGTATCGGAAGTAATCTTTCATGATAGCTAAAATTTGATACAAAGGTTACAAGATCGACATAAAGAATGTAACAAGGTCATCACTAAAAAAGACGAAGAGATTGCTCACCTAAGAAATCATAATTAAAAACTACTTGCAAAAATCATGAAGTCCAAGGAGAAGAGGCAAAGTTTTCAAAAGTTAGAACAAGAGAATCAAGATCTCGCGAAGGAACTCAACAAGAAGTTATCAGAAAAAGATCAAGAAGCTTCTAGTTTAAGGAACCTTAATCAAAGGTTGCTTAAGCAAATCAAAATATTAAAAAAGGCGTAGTAAAAAAACCTCAATCTTAAGAATAAAGTTGAAAAGCTAGAAAACAATAAAGAACTTTTACATTTACGACAACATAATCAAAGCTTACTTAACACAAATTAAGAAGCTAAATAATGATAAAAATTTGTTACAAGAAAGGGTAGAGAAACTTACCAACAAGGAATCAAAGGTCAACAAAGAAATAATGACCGAAACTGTTGAAATAGCGACATCATTAGAGGTATAAATCCAGACCTCGGAAAAAGGAATTAGTACATATATAATCGATGTCCAAAATAACGAAAACACTTATATTGAAAAGGTATCGACCGATCAATCGCAAAAAGTATCAAAAGATGAAGGTTCTGAGAATAAGGTTCAACATACAAGGGTGTTTATCGTCATCCAAATCACAATATGAAGTCATTATGTAGATTGGGTGTCCATTATGCATTCATTTAGCCGCTGCTAAATCCTTTCCTCTCATTCATTGCTTAGGTTGAAACCCATTACATGTTATCATTTTCATTTTATTTGCTAGTTTGGCATGTAAAGGCCAAGCTATGCTTGACATTTGCATTGTTGATACTACCAAGAGTCACAACACCCTATCTCTTTGTGGGTGAGGTATTGAGCTCAAACACACGATTTGTTTTGCATACCAATATTTCAAGTTCTATCACTTATGATTCAACCTTGATCAACTTACCCTTTGATGTTATCAACTAAGGAAATACTTAAGCCAGAAAGTCTATTTACATTCATTTATCCATCATTCATATCCATACCCTTACTTTGTTGACAACCATTAGATTGACAATTTGTTGTATATACAATACATAAAAACATAATGAAGAAAAATATGTATATCATTTCATATATAAGAGTTTACCTTTCTAATCTTATTGAGCTGTGGTGATGTTTCCATGATTCCTTTAAACTTAACAAGAGGATTGTTTTTATAAGAAATCAAATCAATATATAATTCCTCCCAACTAATAGATGAAGCTATGGATCATTAACTTGATATTAGACCTCAAAACAATGAGCTTACAAGAGTTGATTTCAATGGAATAAGCCAAGCTTTCCAGCCAACCACTAGATAAATACAAAATATCACCTTCAGTACCATATAAACTATTTGCAATTGCATGAGAAGAGCATGCTATGTTGGCCTTGCAAACTCAAGAACTCACAGAGGTCGAACTACAGTAGAGCGCCAAAACAAAAGGACGAAGGATTTGGTTTAACACCCCTTGCAACATTGAACCCACATGCCTATTGTTCGATCCAAATCAAGGTAGTGATCATTTGGCACGCCATGCAATGCACGATAATACTTACTTCAAGTATTAATAGTTGATACCCTCGAGACAAATGGCAATGTTCATACCAAGTTTTTAGCTTCATGCATCTTGAGGAAATCCCAATGAAGATGTATATGCCAAAACCAAGGTCAATACATTATAACATTGCTAACGGTTGCATGGAGTCAAGACCATAGTTTTGATCACCTAGCAATTTAATCATGTGAGTGCCAACTTTGCAATGTGCGCACCATAGTATATATTACTTGGCTTTTAGAATAAGTCTAGGATTTAGGATTTAGGATTTATCATTTATCATTATGTATGTGTCATGGTATAAGTCCAAGTTAGGCCTTGTAGGTTTAGATCATAGTTTTATAATTATTTACCAATAGTTCTGGGATTAACACGTGTGCACACACCACTTCATTTACTAACAATGCTATACTATATTTCTGTTTGTGTGTATTATGTCAAATTATAAATAGAATCACGGGAAAACAAAAAAATTACTATCAATTATAACCATGAAATATAACCATGGCATATACAACCCAAAACAAAGTTGCTGGTTGATGTTCTATATCATATTAGAATAAAAACATAACCACATATAATCATCAAAATAACTAATGAAGCTATATACCCATATCATAATGGAATAGTTATAACCATAATCGAAGTGAAAAATGGAGAACTTGAAAGAAATTTGTGAACATGCCATCATAATAAACAGAGCTACAATAACCAATATATCCCTATTACTCTAGTACATTAGCATGTCGGTCCTTAGTAGCATATCTAGGATATTGTTGATAAGATGATTGAACAATGGATATGTTAAGTAGTTGGGATGATAGCCTAAAATTAACCAATATATATATTTGGCATGAAATTTTGCAATCATAATCATGTTGACCACAAAAGGGTGCCATGGCACAGAACTAATTACCCAATAATATTGGCAACAACCAATTGAGATAACATGTTGGGATATATATATATATATATCTCTAATTTTTACAATTTTTTTGTTCCTCATTAATATTATTCTTATAATTGTGTATATGTATTGAGTGTGTATTGAAAATGATCTTTTCATATATAGCAATTGTGACTATCATGATTTATAAAGAGCATTATTTACGTAAATACTTTGCCAATTTCAAAGTTGGCTTTGGGTTACAAGGCCACAACATAATGTGGAGGATGTTATTCTAATAAATTGTTATTGTTTTTGCTTTTGTCTCATGTTCTATAGGTCCTCTTTAGATTGAGCTTATTATCTATATGATGTCTCTAGTAATTGGAAGTCTTACTATAGTGATATATCCCATAATTGAGATTTTGATTTACATTAATAATGTCCCAATTGTCTATGTGACATGGTGTGTGTTTTGTGAATAATATCATATATTGTCCTAATTGTGTGTATGTTGGGTGAGTGATTTGATAATAATCCCATATGCATAAAATTTGTGAAACAAGCATGGTTCGTGAGACGTTACCCACTTGAAAAGGCTTGGTGAATTCTAAAGTTGGCTTTGGAATGTAGGTCCCCAACTTGATGTGATGGCATCGCCTCCCTCAATCTATCACTAACATCATCAATGGTTTCAATGTCATTCCATGTGGGTGCTCTTTAACTTATGGTTGTTATCTAGCAAATCTTACTGCCACAATGGTATATCCCATAATTGGGGTTTCATTCCACATTGATACTATTGTAATTGTGTAGGCGTTAAGGGTGTATGTTTTAAAGAATTCCACATGCATAACAATTCCAAAATGTAAGCCCTAATTGTGTGAGAATTAAAGGTGTATGTTGTAAATGATTCCATAATAATTTTGAAATATAAGTACCTTATAAGGCATTTCACTCTAATATAAATATCACTGACAACTCCAATGTCACAACTTGTGGATGATCTTTGTCTTGTGATTGTTATCTATGTGATATCCATAAAAATTATAAATCTTACTACTATTGTGGCACACACTATAACAAGGATTTTGTTTCAAATTAATACTCTCATTCTAATTGTGCATGTGCATTAGTGTGAGTTGTGTTGTGAATAATCCTACATCCATAACAATTGGAAAACAAATGTGATTTATAAAGGTATTACTCACACTAAAGGCTTTCTCAATTTAAACATTGTTTTTAAGGTGTAAACCCTTAGGTTAATGTGATAACATCCTTCTTCACTTTGATATTAACATCATTGATCATTTAAGTGTGATGCCCTTTAATCCTCTTTTAAATTATGGTTATTCTAGACTATAATATTTATAATAATTACATATTTGATTAACGTAATGATGTATCCTATAATTAAAATTTTGTTCCACATTAATACTTTCATTTCTTTGTTAATATATATAATATTATTATTTACCATTTTCTATTTTCTAAATATTTTATTATATCCATTTCAAGTAATTATGTAAGCTCACATTTTAATAAAAAAGTGCTTATATATTAATAAAAATTAGACCGAAGAGGTACTTCAACTTGTTTAACATCCACAAAATATAAAGAAACTTTAGAAATAATTGTTTTTTAAATCAATTTATTATTTATTAAAATGAAATAAACAAAATAGAAAAAAATCTCATAATAAAATAAAACTATAATAAATTAATCTTTTAAAATTATTAGTATTATTAATGTTAGAAACAAATATTATTATAATATTTTGTAGATTGTGGAATAAATCTTTATCATAAATGAATTGTAACTAAAAAGATTACATCAATTAATTTATTTTATTTAAAAAGAAGAGTGTAAGCTAAAGTCTAGATGTTTTGCATAATTTATTGAAAATTGTTGAAATGGTAGTTTTAAGTTGTTGGAATTGCATAATATGAGTGTCCTAGGGGTAACTGAGGGTTCTGAAATTTGAATCCATTTCTACAATAAAAATTGCAATTTCAACAATGAAAATCGCAATTTTAGCAACAAATCGTGTTGCCGGATTTCATTCAAACTCACTGGAGAAGGTGATAATCGTCTAGACTTTAGCTCATTCCAAAAATAAGAGATACAAAATATTAAATGACATAATGTGATATGTATTTTTAAATGGAATAACTAAATGTTATTAAAACATTATAGAGAAAGGAAAAGAAAGCACAAATCGTATGTTAAAAAAATATCAATTTTAATATTTATTAAAAAATTATATATTTAAATATTTATTAAAAAATTGACAAAAACACATATCAGAGTTGAAATTTGATATTTGATGTTTTTATCACTTTCAACTTTGAAATATTTAAAATCCAACTATGCTAAGGGTTGGTGTGTTTTAGACCACAAGCTAGTCCTACAAGTCACAAGCAAACTAGAAAACAAAACAAAATGAGATATTTATAATATACTATACTTGATTAAAGTAAAATGATATATTAAAAACAAATAAAATAATATATTTATATCATACTAGTGGTGGCAAGTGCAAATGGGGGTGTTATATGACCTCAAGGAACCACGGGAATTAATGTACGCATGGGGGATTGGCATAGCTACAAATAATCAAGCAGAAACATTAGCCCTTTGGAAGGGAATTGAGTTAGCAATCGAAAAAGGATATAAGAAACTTATTGTAATAGGGGACTCAAAAATGTTTGTTCGTTGCCTTGTCCGAAAAAGTGCCCCTAATGACCCATATCTAAATCTAGGTCATGCAACTTCCTAATGACCCATATCTCCATCTAGGTCATGCAACTTCTCGTCTAGCTTATAGTTGGATTCAAGCCCGAAATTGACGTAGAGAATTGTTGCAAATATGAGAGTAGGGATGGAGTCGGAATGGTCGGCTCTAGTTCCTAGACAACAAAAAAGAGCGTTGAGCTGGAAGAAATAGTGGACTTCTTGCTTAGCAATTTGGATGAATGGAAGCAAAGCCAAGAGAGGAGGACTAAAAAGAAAATAAAAGAATTCAACCAATGAAACGAAGCCTCAAACGCTCAGAGGGATAGGATTAAAGCAAAAAACACCATGCTCAAGATGGAAGTCACATGTTTACAGGGAAGAGGAAAAGAACACTATGAGTTGATAAAAGAATTGCAGGAAGAGGTTCACCTTCTAAAAAGAGAATTGGCACCCCAAATTCAAAACGGTTGAGCACATGATGAATTCGTCAGTGGGTTCTCTTCAGACTCTTCAAGGATTAGAGAAGGAAGAGGCAACGTTGGGAAAGAATGAGGCCCAATCCATGCAACTTGAATCTAACCACAAGATGTCAGCAGCAGCAAACCAAGCGTCTAGACCTTCGAGATTTTCCAATTACCATGTTTTTATATGAACTATGTTTTGTAAAACCAAATTTTGTTGTAATAGTTTTGTAGGGGTATATACCAGTGGAATTATAGTAGCTAAGACTAGATATAGGAAGCTTTGGACAAAATGCAGAGACTGTGGTATTTTTGAACGTTGGTAGTCATAAAAGTCTTTTTGTTTTTCTATGTACTCTTGTCCACTGGATGGTTTGACTGAAGCCTCATTTTTAATATAAATTTGAACCGTTTTAGCATATATGCTTAAAAAGTGATATAATATATCATAGATGATTAACAGTTAAAAGCTCATGTTTCCTCCTAAGAGGCCACATGTTCAAATCCAGAGGAGATTAGGGTATGTACAATTCCATCATTCAAATGGCTACGCATAGACATACCCTTATCCCAGAAATAAAGGGGTCATGCATACATTAATTTGATGTCTAGCTTAACCATGACCTAAAAATTAAATTATTATTTTTATTATTTTTGTTACGGCTTGGGCCACACCAACCCTCAACTGGTTAGATTTTGAGTGTCTCCTCCCAACTAGATTACCCCTAAGGGGAATTACGATACCTACACCTTAACCAAATGAGCTAGCAAGAATTGACAAAAATTAAATTATTATTATTATTAAGAAATTTGATTAATTATATATATATATGAATGATATTTATGAGTTTAACTAATTTTCATTGTTATTAGTTAATTAATTTATAATATTATCTCGAGAAAAAATATATTTATGTTATCTAAAATAAGATCAAATAATATATAAATTTATCGATAAGTTTTTTTAATCAATATGTTTGTACAAAATGTTATAATTTTTATGATAATTGATTAATATTAAATTTTACATTCCTCGAATCTAGGTGAGAGAGAGCATAGAAGCCACATGTCCCTTAGGATAGATGGCATGGAGGGTAACTAACACTTGAATGAGGTTAGCATATGGGGAGCAGTGACGATTGTTTGATGGTAGCGAACTAAGACGCATCAAGATAAGGTGAATGGGTATTGGGATTGGTTCAATTTATGGTAAGTGATCATGTCGTAAGTGGGTATATGGTTTATGCCCTTGCCCTCAATGTTGCCATGATTTCTAGAAACATTTGTAGGATAATACCCCTATTTGGGTGCATGACAAGGAATTTCTTAGTTGCCTTCAAGGTTTATTTGCGGGTTGGAGCAGGTATCTTGATGTCTTAGCTTGCCATCCTGAACATAGTTGTAGAGGAAAGAGGGGCATTGTTGATTGCTTGCAAATCGTTATGGTCAAAACACGTCAAATGAAGAGAGGCACACTGAGAAATGGGCACTCTCACATGTCGAAGATACAAAGTGAGGCAACCTTTGCACGGGAATGCTACCACTAGGTCATCTCGACAAAAGCCAAGAAGACCATTGCAGAAGCAAAGGGGTGGGTTAAACAGGAACAAGAGGTCTTGAGGATTGATGAGATTCAAGAGAACATGGAACATTGGGTGCAAGATGCGAGCTCTACTAGGACGCGAGAGACTAAATATGCCAAGATTGTCATTCTAAACAAGCAAATGAAAACGTTGTTGGGGAAAGTGCTCATGGACAACTGCGAGAAACAGAAATCGATTATGCTACAACTAGATGAAACCTAGGAGTAGATTCACAAGCTGAATAAAAATGCATGTCTGGTGGCCAAAGTAGTGAATGGGTTGGGAGCCAAGATCAACTTGATGATGAAAGCAACTACTGGCATGGTTTTTAAGGTCAAAGGAATAACATGACGACCCAACAAAGCTCTTCTGCCAACCAAGGTGCCCATAGTGCTATTCCTAATGAGAATTAGGTGCTTTCACTTTTCGTTTAGTTTTTCTTATGTCTAGTTCTAGCTCTATTAGTCTAGCTAGTTTTTTGCCTGCCATAAAGACTTTTAGGATGACAATAGGATACCTAATAAAGCTAGACTAGGATTCTTATAAAGCTCTAATGGCACATAATAAGAATCCTAAGAGAAGTTTTAATAATGTTAAAGGTTCTTGTTCACATACTTCAAAACCTACTAATAATTCTGGTAATGTTTCTAATGCACATCATGAATCTAGTAAGAAAAAGTATTAGAGGAAATTTGAGGTCTAAAATAGGCCTCCTAAGAAAAATAATAAAATAATAGTTACAATAATGAAATAATAATTAAAATAATAAAATAATATTTATTAATTTTGGAGGAAAAAATTAAAAAAAACTATTTTTTTGTTCGTATTTTCAACATATCTCCCTATGTTTTTACTCAAATTTCAAGCGGGAGCATTCGTGGGATGCGGAATTAAATTTCGCATCCAACGAGTACCCTAACTGCATACTTTTGATGCATACTTTTAATTCCGCATCCAACGAGTTCTCCCACTCAAAATTTGAGTAAAAACATAGGGAGGTATGTTGAAAATACGAACAAAAAAAATAGTTTTTTTATGACAAATATCTCAAATCAACCATTATAGTTGACTCATTTTATTGAAATTCTATTGGTTCTTGAATTCCAACTCATCAATAAATTATGGTTGGCTCGTTTTCTTGATGACTTGTTTTCTTATAAGGCCCATTTTAGACCTCAAATTTCCTCTAATAAAGTGTATGACCCTCGTAAGCATTATGGTAAAACTAATCATCCTGAAAAGAATTGTTTTAAATTGAAACGTTTAATGTCTAAGGCTAAAAAGAATGGTTCTGATGAATCACAAGTAGCTTTATGTACATCTGTTGTTTCTTCTAGTAATTCTTCTTCTAATGTGGAATGGATAATGGATTTTGGTGCTTCTAAACATATGACTGGTAATACTTCTTTATTTACATCTTATGACAATAATAAAAACACATCTCAGAAAGTATCTATAGGTGATGGTAAACAACTTTTCGTAATTGGTTATGATAATGTTAATGTGCTAATGGTCAATTGGAAGATGTTTTTCATGTTGAAAATATGCCCATCAACTTACTTTCTATTTATCGTGCATGTCAAAAAAAATATAAATTTAAAGTTTGGCCTGATAAATATGTTCTTAAAGATATCAATCAAAATTTCAAAGTAGTTTCTTCTGGTCTTGTTGATCATACTGCTGGTTTATATAAATTTGTTGGTTTTAATTCAACTAAAAGACAATCTTTTTATTCATATATTGCTCATGCTGATGAACTAAGTAAATTACGACATGAACGATTATGTCATTTGAATTATGATAAAATGCAAATGTTAACTAAAATGGTACTTGGCTTGCCTAATATTTCGTCTACTAACGATGTTTGTGAAGGTTGTGTTCTTAGTAAACATCATAGAGAAATGTTTGATAAAGGTAAAGCTTGGCATGCTAAAGAATCTTTGCAATTAATTCATAGTGACATTTGTGGTCCTCTTGAAGTTCTTTCTATCTCTAATGCAGTCTAGTTTCTTACCTTTATTGATGACTTTAGTAAAAAATCATGGGTTTATTTTGTGAAACATAAAAGTGACATTTTTTCTAAATTTCAAGTATTTAAATCCTTGGTTGAAAATGATTATGGTAGAAATATTAACACTTTAAGAACTGATAATGGAGGGAATTCATTAAGAAAGAATTTGAAGTATTTTTATCTAAACATGGAATTCAACATCAAAAGATTGTTCCTTACACACCTCAACAAAATGGTGTTGTTGAAAGGAAAAACACAACTTTAGTTGAAATGGCTAGATGTATGCTTTATTCTAAAAGATTACATAAGAAATTTTGGGCTGAAGCCATAAGTTGTGCTAACTTTATTTTAAATAAAGTTCCTACAAAAGCTGTTAAGCATGTTACCCCTGAGAAAAAATGGAATGGTAAGAAACCAGATATTAGTAACTTTAAAGTGTTTGGTTGTGAATGTTGGGCTCATATTCCTGATAAAAAAGGGAAAAAGTTAGAACCCAAGTCTCACAAGTGTATATTTATTAGTTATTTTGAGGATTCTAAGGCTTATAGGTTGTTTGACCGTTCTAATCAAAGTGTCATCATTAGAAGAGATGTTCAATTTATTGAAGTCTCTCCACCACCTAAGTCTGTTGAACCTCATGTTACTCTGAATATTCCCTTATCACCTGTTACCCCTATCTCGATTACTCCTTCCAGTTCTGTGACTGATCTTAGTTCACTTTCTTCCTCTTCTTCAAGTATTCCCCATGAATGTCTTGAAGCTCCTGAAGTGACTTCTGTCCCTTCTCACCTTCCTATTTGGGCCCGAAAAACTCTTGAATCTGCAGGAAGTGATATTGGAATCCCTTCTGATAGTTGTAGAACTAGATCTAACTTTGCTCTTATGACCAAAGTTTTGGCCACAAATTATCCTACCTCTTATGCTCAAGCTAAGGGTAAACCTCATTGGGAACAAGATATGTCTGCTGAATATGATTCTCTTATGATGAACAAGACTTGGTCTCTTGTTCCTCTTCCTTCATGAAAGAACTTAGTTGGTTGTAAATGGGTTTATAAAACTAAATTTACTGCAAAATGACAGATTGCAAAGTATAAAGCTAGATTAGTTGCAAAAGGTTTTAATAAACTTGAAGGAATATATTATAATGAAACTTTTGCTCCCGTTGCTAAAATGAATACAATAAGAACCATTTTATCTATTGTTGCATCTTATAAATTGGAAATACACCAAATGGATGTTAAAAGTGCTTTTTTAAATTGTGATCTTAATGAAGACATTTATATGCAACAACCTCCTGGTTTTATTAATGTTGAATCATCAAGCTTAGTATGTAAATTACACAAGTCTTTGTATAGTCTTAAACAAGCAACCTAAGGCTTGGTATGATAAAATTGATGCATATTTCTTGAATAATGGTTTTAAACATTATATATCTGATCCTAACCTGTATGTTAAGCATGTTGATGATAATATCATTGTTATTGTTTTATATATGGATGATCTTATTATCATTAGCAGCCACTCATTCAAAGTATGAAAAGTGATCTTCAAAATCAGTTTGAAATGACTGATCTTGATATATTGCACTATTTCTTGGGTCTTCAAATTTGGCATCTGATAGATGGTAATTTTCTCTCTCAACCGAAGTATGCTACATATTCATTGGCTCGTTTCCACATGAGTGATTGTAAACCCGCTCCTACACCTTTTCAATCCGGTGTAAAGTTAACCGTTGAGTGTACTACTCCTCTTGTTGATGCTACTATTTATCTTCAGCTAGTCGACAGTTTGATATATTTAACTCACAGCAAACTAGATCTCTCTTTCGTCGTTAGTATGGTTTCATGGTTCATGCAGCAACCTCATGAAATTCATTGGCAGACAGCCAAGATAATTCTGAGATATTTACATGGGACATTATACTATGATGTTTTTTATTCGAGCGGTGCTACAGTTTCACTTTCTGGTTATACAGATTCTGACTGGGCAGGTGACAGTTCTGATCGATAGTCAACCGTTGGTTATATATTTCAACTTGGTCCAGGTCCGATTTCTTGGTCCAACAAAAAGGTGAAGACTCTTTCTTTCAATCTTCGGGTGAAACAGAGTATAGAGCAGCCAAAGAAGCAACAAAAGAAATAGTTTGGTTACGGCATGTTCTCACTGAGCTTGGTTTGGTTCCAAAATCGCCCATTCTGTTGAAGTGTGACAATCAGGGTGCAATTCAACTTGCTTATAATCTGGTATATCACTCCAAGACAAAGTATCTCGATCTTGATGCTCATTACATTCGAGGTCTCGTTGCAAATGGTGTTCTTTCTCTTGAGTATTGTCCTACAAAGCAACAGGCAGCCAATATCTTCACCAAATCCTTAACAGTAGCGAAGTATGTGCATCTTTGTTCCTTACTTGGGATGAAGGAAGTTGTCATTAAGGGGGGGCAGTAATGACTTCTTCCTTCCTTTGTTAGTGGGATTTTCTCCCAACCATTATTAAGGGGGAGTGTTGGAATATTTTATATTCCTTGGAAAATAATAATGACTTTGTATTATGTCGAAAGATATCCACAATCTTATGTAAAAGAGTAATACATTATATCTCACATTCATTATGGTAAAATATACTCTTGATATTCATTATTAGATAAAGAGATGTTATTATGGAGAATTATATTATTCCACATGTGATATGTGAGAGTAATTCCTCCTCATCTCTTAGTATATAATAGAGTCAAGGGAGTCACATCACTCACACATGATCTTTACTTATTCACACAAGTATTGTTATATTGTATTGGGGTTATTGACATTGCTCTCTTATAAGCTTGAGGGAGATATTTTGGAGATAATAGAACACTACCTTCCCGTGGATGTAGCTCAATTGGGTGAACCATGTGTATCTAGTGTACTCTTTTCTCTTGTTCTCTTTCTATACTTATTGTTGATATATTGTTGTTTTGCAAGTAAAGAAGTTCCGAAAGTAATTAAATTAAGGCATTTGGCAAAGTCATGCCATTATTATTAAGAGGTCTTAAAAATTATCAAGTTATGAAATTTGGTAAAATTATGATTTATTTAGACTAGGTTATTTGAAAATTTTAGTGTTTATTTTCAACTTTTTTTGTTTTATAAATATTATAGATTTGCTCTTTCAAAATGTTTGGGCACTTTCATTATTTTGTAGTCCCGTATGATGTCACGTAATGTAATCATAACTTATGCCAAAAAGTTAAATTCAACATAGATCTATTTTAAACCCAAATCTATTCAACATTAAGAGGGATCAAATTTCTTGAAGTGTAATTTTTTTAATCTTTTTTTGGATAATGTAACATAACTTACACAAAAATAATGAAACCAATATATATCCATTTTAAACCATCTAATTTCTTGAGGTGTAATTTTTTTACTTTTCGTTTGAGTAAACTTATGTGTTATTGCATAGCAAAGTGCTCTATAGTTCAATATGAGGAAGATGATGTCACACAAAATAACATAACGTATGCAAAAAAATTAAATTCAGTGTAGATCCAAATCTATCAAGCATGTATAGCGATTAAATTTTTTGAAGTGCAATTTTTTAATTTTAATTTTCAACCTTATTTGTCACAAATTTTAAAAATTTATTCTTCCCTATGTATTTGGGTTAGTCCAAGACGTTTTGGAAGCAATGAATATTGACCCTAATTTTAACAATGTTCATTTTATTTTTTAATCCAAAATTAAAATTTAATAGTTTTATTCTGTAAGCTACAAGCATTATATTAATAATAATAAAAATATACATAGTTTTCATGTGGTTGGTCTACCACTAGGGAAACCATACCAACCAATCCAAAATGTAAAATTTAATAGTTTTATTTTGTAAGCTACATGCATTATATTAATAATAGTAAAAATATACATAGTTTTCATGTGGTTGGTCTACCACTAGGGAAACCATACCAACCATAGATTAACTTGGTCTCAAAAGTCCACAAATAAGATTTGTAAAACCAGTTCAAACTAAGATATAGTATCCTATTGTCATCCTAAAAGTCTTTATGGCAGGCAAAAATACTAGTTAAATTAATAGAGCTACAACTAGACATAGGAAAAACTAAACGAAAAGTGAAAGCGCCTAATTCTCATTAGAATAGCACTATGGGCACCTTGGTTGGCAGAGGAGCTTGGTTGGGTCATCCTGTTATTCCTTTGACCTTAAAAACCATGCCAGTAGTTGCTTTCACCATCAAGTTGATCTTGGCTCCCAACCCATTCACTACTTTGGCCACCAGACATGCATTTTTATTTAGCTTGTGAATCTGGTCCTAGGTTTCATCTAGTTGCAACATGATCGATTTATGTTTCTTGCAGTTTTCCATGAGCACTTTCCCCAACGTCTTCATTTGCTTGTTTAGAATGACAATCTTGGCATATTTAGTCTCTTGCATCCTAGTAGACCTCGAATCTGACACCCAATGTTCCATGTTCTCTTGAATCTCATCAATCCTCAAAACCTCTTGTTCCTGTTTAACCCACCCCTCTGCTTCTGCAATGGTCTTCTTGGCTTTTGTTGAGATGACCTAGTGGTAGCATTCTCGCACAAAGGTCGCCTCACTATGCATCTTCGGCATGTGGGAGCGCCCATTGCTCAGTGTGCCTCTCTTCATTTGATGTGTTTTGACCATAGAGATTTACAAGCAATCAACAGTGCCCCTCTTTCCTCTACAACTATGTTCAGGATGGCAAGCTAAGACATCAAGATACCTACTCCAACCCGCACATAAACCTTGAAGGCAACTAAGAACTTCCTTGTCATCCCACCCGAATAGGGGTATTATCCTACAAATGATTCCAAAAATCATGGCAACATTGAGGGCAAGGGCATCAACCATATACCCACTTACGACATGATCACTTACCATAAATTGAACCAATCCCAATACACATTCACCTTATCTTGATGCATCTTAGTTCGCTACCATCAAACAATCGTCACTACTCTCCATATGCTAACCTCATTCAAGTGTTAGTTACCCTCCATGCCATCTATCTTGAGGGACATGTGGCTTCTATGCTCTCTCTCACCTAGATTCGAGGAATGTAAAATTTAATATTATTGATATTATTAATTATCATAAAAATTATAATATTTTGTACAAACATATCGATTAAAAAAACTTATCAATAAATTTATATATCATTTAATCTTATTTTAGATAACATAAATATTTTTTTCAAATAATATTATAAATTAATTAATTAATAACAATGAAAACTAATTAAACTCGTATATATGATATATATATATGTCAAGTTGTAGTTTTATCATTATATGATATATATATGTTTAGTTATAGCTTTATTAGTTTTTTTGCCTGCCATAAACTTTTAGGATGACAATAGGATTCTTTTTTGCCTGCCATAAAGACTTTTAGGATGACAATAGGATTCTTGTTCTCTTAGGATTCTTATTCTGTGCTAATATAAATAATACAATTATATTATAGTGGTCCCTTGCTAGTGGTATGTTAAAAGTGGTATGTAAAGGAGCAGAGACTTCAAATCCTACCACATGCCATTTGGTTTTGGACCGTTAAATTCTTCATCAATCAAAATCAATCATCAATCAAAAACATTCTAAATTTTACTCCAAAACTATTTTGAATTATATACAATAAAATAAACAGTTCTAAATCTTACTATTTTGACTTATATACAATAATAAAACTACTAAATTTTACGCCAAAAATATTTTGAATTATATACTTATGTAGAATTTGAAACATTATTTGAAATAAAATAATAATGATTCAAATTAGAATTTTAAAGAAGAAAAAACGTATGTGTATAAACATTATTTAAAATAAACACACTTCAAATTATAATTCTTAATTTTAAAGAGAAAAAAAACATTTATATCTTATAACTTATACCTCTATCTATTTCTTCTATTTATTATATTATATTTATATTTGAACCTCCATCTATTATATTTCTCTTTGTTGGAAGGTGGGTATACACCTGCGTTTTGCAAATCCCAATTGTATAGATACACCTATTGACGCATCTGCTTTTGCAAGTCCCGGTGTATAGAGGATGTTGGTTTTCACTGGACCGCGAAAATCATATCCGTGCTAACAGCATCAAACCATATGTATTTTTTTCCCAAACTTGATAAAAAATTACAAAGTTTTTTCATGGATCCGGTTTCTAGATGCATGCAGTGGCCTTTTATTTGGTTTGTTGAGCTGATGGGACGTTTTCTGTTTTTGATACTCCGCTGTGCAGCCCTTCTGGCACTGTTATATTTGTTCTCTGCAGCGATTTTGCAGGAATTTTTTTATTATTATTTGTTCTGTTCAGCGATTTGTGCAACAATAATACAGGTTGGTTGATTTTGCCTGCGTGTTTAATATTTTCCATGGGTTTTTTTAATCATCTTTTTGTTTCTCTCGACTTTGCCGCCGCAGCGACGAATTATGTTTGATGTCGATTTATTTTGTGTGGCTGTTTTCCCAAGATTATGGTAACAACATATGTTTTACAACGCTCACGGCAGCATTGGTTTATTACGATTCAGAAGAATCATGGAAATGATTCCGTTGCAGAGAATGACGGTTGTGCTCTGGAAGGAAACGTTTTTGCTGCACAGGATGGTGCTGGCAGAAAGTCACAGATACACCGAATTGGTGATTACTAACGATGAAGACTTGCAGAGAGATAGATACAAACTTTTTGCTGTAACTATTGTTGCTCAGAACCCTGAACTTTTCTTTACAGTATTTAACTGTTAATTTATTCTTCTGTCCAATCCATTTTCTCCTTGTTCAGTAGCAATTCCTGCCTTTCTTGTTTTCCAGGAACAGTGGTGTATGACACAATATCTTGAATAATTGGTTACAAATAAATGGCCACAGCTTCGAAATCAAATTTGCTCTGTCGTACCTTGCAGTTTTCACAGGATGCCATAGGTATTTATGGAAAAAGGGATAGGCCTATATTGTTACAACATAGAAACGACAGTGTTTTAGGTCAATGTGTATGGCTTTATGCTTTCATTGTGTATGGTTTTACATCGAATCTCTCTTATAATTCTAAGTACGTGTACAGAGAACTGTCTCTTTTCGGCGGTCTCTCTTCCTTGGTTGCTCTGTCTCTCTTCTCTCCGACTCTCTCTACTCCTTGAGTCCTTTGACTTAGGAGGAACCTTATTCCTCTGTTTCTGTTTCTGCCTCTCTTCCTTTATTTGAGCAACTTCATTCCTTTTTTTTAGGAGGAACTTTATTCCTCTGTTTCTGTTTCTGCCTCTCTTCCTTTATTTGAGCAACTTCATTCCTTTTCTTTTAGGAGGAACTTTATTCCTCTGCTGCTGTCTCTCTTCCTTTATTTGAGCAACTTCATTCCTTCTCTTTTGGAAAGAAATAAGAGATTCTGTCTCTCTTCCTTTATTTGAGCAACTTCATTCCTTTTCTTTTAGAAAGAAATAAGAGAGTGAGTCCATCAATGTTGATTATATCAAGTGAATGTTTAATGTTGAGTATATCAAGTGAAGTACATACAGACAGACAACCAGCCTAGGGATCAACCCAAGATGTTGATTATATCAAATTGCAACTGAAGTACAGCCAACAAGTATATACAGAGTTAGCAAACCTAGGGATCGACCAAGCCACTTTTTTTTATAAATCACTTAAGCTCTAAATGCTCAACCACTTAAGCTAACCTACAAAACTATACATTTAAATATAGTTCATATCTAAAACACATATTACCACTTAAGCTCACCCACAAAACTATACAAATAAATATAGTTCATATCTAAAATACACATTACCACTTAAGCTAACCCACAAAACTATACATTTAAATATAGTTCATATCTAAACACACATTATGCTAATATAAATAATATAATTACTATACATTTAAACATAGTTCATATCTAAAACACACATTATGCTAATATAAATAATATAGTGTCCCTGGAACTTTCTATTTTGTAGAGAAAAGAGTTACCATCATACTTATTTTCAGTAATGTCATCATACCTCTTTTCAGTAATGTCATTGATCAGTGATATGTTTGAAGAGCAAATAGTTATATAAAATTCAAGAGTTACTATTTGTGTCTATATAACATGGAGTGCCAGAATAAAGGACTTGTATTTTGCAAATGGTACTTATGTCTTCCTGAACACTTCTGTATTTTGCTACTGGTACTTCGTGTGATAGGGTGATTCTATCAATGCTGATTATATCGAGTAAAGCACGTACATAGGCAGTTGATGCTGATTATATCGAGTAAAGCACGTACATAGGCAGTTGATGCTGATTATATCGAGTAAAGCACGTACATAGGCAGTTAACCTGGATATCGACCTAAGACATTTTGCATATAACTTAAAGCACTCAATCACCTCAGCTAGCACACAAAACTATACATACATACAGAGGCACCTAACCTAGAGATACCTAAGAGGTTAAGACCTGGATATCGACCTAAGACATTTGGATATAACTTAAAGCACTCAACCACCTCAGCTAGCACACAAAACTAATACATACAGGGGCACCTAACCTAGAGACACCTAAGAGGTTAAGACCTTCTGCATAAAGTACACTCAACAACAACCACTTATGCTAGCACACAAAACTATACAATTGAATATAGTTTAATATACTAATGAACATCACCCTCACACCAATTTTTAATACAAATAATACAATTTAGAATTTTAGATATATTATAGTGTCATTGGAACTTTTTATTTTGTACAGAAAAGATTTACCATCATACCTCTCTTCAGTAATGCCAGTGATCAGTGATATCTTTGAAGAGCAAATAATTATATAAAAATCAAGACTTTCTATTTGTGTCTATATAACATGGAGTGCCTGAATAAGGACTTGCAGCCCATGCTCGATTGACAGCATGAGAACGCACAAGAGATGAGCTCACCCAAAAGGTTAGTTTGATATGCAGTGTTTGAGGTTTCTTGTTTGAGCAGAGTTGCTAGAAAACATGAAAAGCAAAATGTCAAGATGTATCTGTCACGAACTTCAACATCTTTAAAATGTGAAGAACAAGTTATCCAAAACATTTGTTTTCTTGATCCACTATCGGTTCAATTACAAACGATGGAAAAGAAGTAGCTGGTAAAAAAAAAGAAGAAAACAAAACCCCATTAATATGGAAACAACGATTTCTACATATATTTCAATTTTTTTACATCTTTTGTTAGAACATTTGACAGCTTTTTGAAAGACTGTCAAAGTGCGGACCAATTTCAAAGATGTATTACAAATTTTTAATGCAATTTTGAACATCAAATTGATGTGGCTGAAGCAAAATTCAAGGCCTAGGAATGGTCCATATGCTGTTTGTTACAATTCCACTAGCATCCTTATCATGTGTGGGTTATAACTTGCAAGAGCTTCCTCTGTAGGCAGTTTGCTAATCTGTCAAGAACAACTGGCCTTGGCTGCATTATCTGTTGGGCTTTATACTTATCGCAGTAAGTTTGTTCATTCCTTCTATTAACCGCTTCAAGTTTTCAGAATCTATAATATCATTATTCTGTAGCAAGGATCATTTCATAAAAGGAAATAGCAGGTCAAAATTTCATTACCAAGTGAGAAGGTCCGGCCCACTCATAACGACGTCCTATCAAAAAGCTTGAGAGCATGCATCTATACCAAAGTTCTAAAACAAAATTTATTCATACAATAACCAGATTATCAGTCCAGCCTCTTTTGTACGTTCAAGCAATTGACTGATACACTTGAGATGAAGTCTGTACATCTAAATTCATTGCTGGTTCTAATGCAGATAAAGATGTTAGAGAATGAAGAACAGTTTAACCATATTTCAATGAAAAGGAAGAAAAGTCAGAACTTTCCAATCACATCTAAAAGTCGGAACTTACCAATCCAATCTAAGTTAAGGACAAGGTCAAGGTCGCCTAAGCTAGATCTCTATTATTTACTGGTTGAAATGTCCCCAGACATAAGATGCATGAACTCAAAAAGCACAGGATGAAAATACCGCAAGGATTCACAAAAAACATAATGTAGCTCTTGTGCTACTCAAGCTACTCTAACCCTATAAACATATATTCATTCTTATAACAACATCATAAAGAAAAGCTAAACAGATGGCCGTATGAAGATACTTACACAAAAAATCAAATTTAATTTATCTGCAAGGAGGTACACTACCCTACCTGATCTACCATTGTTTATCATAGATACAACTGTTTATACCTGAAATAAGTTCCTACTAACATTCTATCTCTTGAAAACAACTCAACGAGCGTGCTTATGTAATCAAGTAAATAAGAAACAAAAATTAGAAAAAGGAAACTGATTACCTGGGGTTAAGCACGAATGACTTCAGCAGGTGGAGATTTAAATCATGATTTATAATGCACTGCTCACAACTCTTTTCCGCATTTGCTTGCTGACAAAAGTAGGGCTAGTGATTGTTCTATTGCAAGAGTAATTTTAATGATAGTACACAATAAACCTTCAAACTTAATCTCAATATAAGATGGTTTACAAAGAGGCCTAACAAACTACAAAGTTGTCATTACATTAAGCCTTATCTGAATTGCAGCTTACTTTCTCCTGCAACAATGGTACAAATGTAGATTCTTGCGGTCAGTCATTACCAGAAAAGGTTTGCCCAAGAAAGATTCATGATTATATTCAAGTTTCTTCATGGTTCGCTTGACACTATGAGCTCATGTGAATAATCAGCATCAGCCATGTCTGGTACCAGAAGGATTTCATCATTCTGATCAGAAAAATTGTATCTTTCACCAATTGCTCTTAGCAGGTGGTAAACCTCATACATAGAAGGTCTCTCCTTATGTGGGGATAGAACACAAGCACAAGCCACCTTCAAAACCTGCAGTAGCTCATCATCTTGTCCCCTACCAATTAAAGATTTGTCAATGGCTTCAAGAACAAGACCATTTTTTGAAAGATGATTGATCCACTCAACTAAATTACCCTTAAAGCTTTCCTGTACATTTGTAACTTCAATAGGTTTCTGTCTGGTAACCAGCTCTAGAAGAACTACTCCAAAACTATAGACATCCCCTTTCAAAGTAGCAACCAAAGTACTCATGTATTCTGGTGCTACATAACCAAAGTCGCCAAAATCACCATTGATAAAAGTACTAAGGTGAGTATCAACAGGATTCATCAGTCGAGCCAGACCAAAATCTGTTATCTTTGCCTCATGATTTTCATCCAATAAAATACAGTTTGAACTTACATTGCGGTGAATAATTCGCGGGTTACAGCTGTGGTGAAGCCAGGCCAATCCTCTTGCTGCACCAATCCCTATCTTAAGCCTTCTAGTCCAATCAAGATAATTATCATCCTCTATCTCATGAGCATGTAGTCGCTCATACAAAGACCCATTAGCCATGTGTCTGTAAACTAAAAGCTTCTCATTTTTAGCAACACAGTAGCCAAGAAGTGGAACTAGATTCCGATGCTGCAAATGCCCAAGAATATTCATCTCCGACTTGAACTGCTTTTCTGTCTGTGCAGAAGACCGCAACCTTTTGATTGCCAGTAAAGAACCATCCGGCAGTGTTGCCTTGTACATAGTTCCTGTTCTTCCTGATCCTATGATGTTGTCTTTGCTAAAGTCATTTGTGGCCGCCATAAGATCAGCAAGTCTGATCTTAGAAATGGGTTTCTCAAACATGGAAACCTAAAATTGGGAAAAACAGAGTGTTAATTAAAGAAATTTCCTCAAGCCTTAAATTGGCCTCTATCTTACTTAAAAAGATTAATTTCAATGCTTAATATAAAAAAAAATTAAATTCAAATCTTACAAATTCTCTATTATACGAACTGCATAGTCTGTTTATTTACATGCATATCTCAAAGTTCAGAAAATCGTACACAAGTACCTAAAACCTTAGTTAAGATACTGTGAGAAGAAGTGGCTTTGATGCATATATTCCTTGAACAGATCTAAAAGATTCCGTATGGATCAATTCATTTATTAATTTAGTTTCCCTTACCTGAATGGATCGATGACCCTTTATCTGCTTGGCCCATTTGTGTTCATCTGTATCCTCCAATTGTTTTGGGACTGATCGGAAGAAAATCCACCAGACAACGATTCCAAGCAAAAACACGATTGCAACAGCAGAGACCGATGCAGCTACGACCTCAACTGGTTTAAATTTAGTTGTAGCTGACTCATTGCAGAGTAGCTTCAACGGAGAACCACAAAGAGCACTATTATTCTCAAAATTTAATGCGTCGAAATTACCAAGAAAGGAAGGAATCGGCCCTGACAACCGATTACTTTGTACACTGAAATCCTTGAGACGATCCAGCCGGCTCAACTGCCAGGGAATTTCACCAGACAACTGATTCTGCTGCAGATGAATTATATTCAAATATGTGCAGTTAGCGAGCTCTGGTGGAATTGAACCATGAAAATTGTTCTGGGAGAGATCTAATGAAGTCAGATATGGAAGCCATTTTGAAAGATTTGTAGGTATCGTCCCCGATAAATTGTTGTCAGAGAGATCCAAACCTGTCATTCTTCCACAATACTCAAAGCCAGTTGGAAAACTACCCTGAAGAGCCATCCCAGGAAGCTTGATGTTCAAAACCCTGTTTTCGTTTGGGTGCCAACAATCTATCCCTAGGAAGTTACAGATAAACCCCTCCGTACTATTATTGAAATTCCAAGTATAAAGATAGTTATGGGGGTCTTTTACCGTTCTCTTTATAGTTTGTAGACATTTTATATCGTCTTCTGGAACAGGCGTAGTGACCGTAACGCCAGATGGACCAGGCGAAGTGACCGAAACGCCAACAGCTCTGTCTAATGGCCACGGCCCAAGTAGCACAAGCACAACAATGCAAACTCTAGCCAAATTAGCAATTGCTGCCATTCTAAAAACCCCGTTACAACTACCTCCTTGTCAAAAATAAATTTCAAAACTATATCCTTCGAATTGTCTTTCAAATATCAACTACACCCTTCACACTCTGGCTTATTAAATGCCCCACACAAGAAAAACTAAAACTCGCACATGATTTAAAAAAACAAAGAACACAAATCCCGGCTTCATAAAACTCCACCTTCAAAATCTACTTGCAGAGTACAAGACTATACTGACACCCTAGCTTCGCCATCTTTCTTGCATTTATACCCTAGCTTTCTAGAACTCTAAAAACGCAAGCCATGAAGCCCTGGTGCACTAGGCCATAACACAAACCCTACACAACATCAACCAAACCCTGGCTTTCTTCAGCAAATTTATGGCATAAAATAAAATATAAAAATAAAAAGTGAAACCCTCGCATTCACGACATGAAATCAAGCACTGAAACCTTCGCATTTACCCCACAAAATCAAACACTGAAACCCTCGCATATAAGATTAAACCCTCAAACCCTCACATATAAATCAAAACCTGACGACTGAAGCCCTCGCTGCACGTTCGGGGAAGCCAGAAACTGTCCTTTAATCCCATGGCATCTTCCATGTTCCAACCATAAAGAAACCTAAGCTTCTTCCTTTATTTATTTCAACGCTGAACGTCTCAGGATGAATCCCGGACCGAAAAAACAAGAAGAAAAACAGAGAAACGGCATAGATCCTAACCTGTCCGAGAGCCTCAGTCAGCGAACCCTATCCTCGACCGTTCACACTTGAAACCTTCATACTCATTACAAATTCATTACTAATTCTGACAGAATTTGTCGTCCCCGAAGGATTATTGGCGTCAAATCCAGTCAAAATTTTCCATTTTAGACGGCACGGGCGTAATAAAATCTGCGTTCATGAGGCAAACCCCACTCCTCTGTCGCTTGAATGCAGACAAGCCGTGGGATTTAGGTCTTGTACAATGCAGATCCTGCAGCGACATCCACGCGTCGTTCTCGTCTCTAATTTCATACCAGATATTCCGATCCGACGGCAGAAGCGAGTCTAGGTCCTCGTCCACGACTGTACGATCAAGGCAAGGAAGCGGAGGTTTAACTCCTCCTTGACCGACGGGACAGTTGCACTAACTTTCATGGCGGTCTGTTCCGTTGGGAACGGTAGAACTATAACCCGTATATACATCGTCGGATGTATATGCACAGATTGTTAGAAGTGTATATGCTTGTATATGCACCGTTATAAATTTCTGCACATATTTTTTAAAACTGTATATTCATTATATATACTGTCTTAAATGTCCTCTAATGCGGTGTTTATTGTTTCCCGTTAGAAATTTTAAAGTGTGAATTGGATTTTTTTTTTAATAATTTTAATTTAGTCAATTTTTGACTATAGAAAACCTATGAGAAAGACTGAAATTTGAAACGATGTCAAAGAGTTATTTGACCTACCAAGATTATGACACAGAGTGTGAAAATTTGAAAGGGTGTCAATCAGTTGTTTGACCTACTATGAGAAAGAGTAAGAGTGTGAAAGCTTGAAAGAAGGTTAATCAATTTAGGTTAATAACAAAGAGTGTGAAAATTTGAAAGGGTGTCAATTGTTTGACCTACTATGAGAAAGAGTAAGAGTGTGAAAGCTTGAAAGAAGGTTAATCAATTTAGGTTAATAGTGTGAAAAATTAAAAAGATGTTAATTAGTTATTTGATGACAGGATTTTGGGAAACTATGTGAAAGCTTAAAACAATGTCAATTAACTTTTGTTATTTTTTGTTATCTAAATATATATATTTTAGATAAAGTTAAGAGTGTGAAAATTTAAAATTATATCCATTAGTTATTTGACATAAACAGAGTATGAAAAATAGTGTGAAAGCTTGAAACAATGTCAATTGATTTTTTTTTTTTAATATTTTAAGTTGAAAAGAAAATGGCAATAAGTTTTATGTGTCATGTTGATAGTTATAATTGAATATTATTAATCGGGTTATTAATCGGGTGTAGTTAGAGTGGTTGAGAGGATGTTTTTATTCTTCCTCATGGTATCTGTAAAGTTATTGTTGACTATTAATCTAGCCTTGAATCTTAAAAAATACGGTTTGCCCTTAACTACCATCCTCAAAATGAGTGGAAATATCTTGAAATCCTTGATAAAACAAGGAATAGTGAAAGAACTTAGATGTTAGAAGGTCTCTTAAATGTGTTCATATTGCCTTCATGTAGACTTTGTAGATCTCCTCCCAAATGTCTCTATTAAGTACTGAAGCTAGCGCCTCAATACTCTATTTGTTGTTGCGCATGGCTCTCCTTCACGGCTTTCCTTCTTTAGCTAGCGAGTGCAGGGTGGAGGGTGATCTAAGATTCAATTTGTTCAATGCAGACTTAAATTAGCCTATAGCTTATGTCTATTGCAGAAAGAGTTCAATTCTGACCTCAAATCGTTGCATTGGAGGATTCAATAGCAGGCAGCTAGAGTATGACCGCATTGAGATGGGTGTTTTCACATAAACTGATATCATGTAGAATGTTGAGATCGTTGGCCATATACATATACTTTATCTCAGAAATCTTGCCAAACCCAATTCACAGGTTCAAATGCAACTTCCACATCGATAGTCGCACCAATATGTTAATGGTGATTAGTTCAACACTGTGCTCTAAGGAGTGTATATCTCTAGAGAAATATAATTGGACCAAAACAAATAAATGTCATTGTCTAGCACACTACATAGAGGATGGATGGTTAAATATAGGTATATTTTGCACTGTAAATGAGAAGCAACCACACATCAAAAGCCATGTAATGTATTAATTACTATGGAAGATTCTTGAAGTGAAAAGAAGTGTTCCATGTTTAATAAGGATGATCAGTGTAGAGTAATTTGTTTTCTTTAGAAAATCCATGTAATGTATTATTACCATAGAAGATTCTTGAAATGAAAAGCAGAAGTGTTTTGTTTAATAAGCATGATTGAGTGTAGAATAATTTGTTTTCTTCACGTCAGTACGTTATGCAACAACATTGTTTTTTCAAAAAACAGGCCCCAAACATCATATCCATTAAGAAGTGAAAGTGAAATTCATTTATACAAGACATGAATCTTGGCATGAATTTCTTGAAATCGAGATTAGAAACATTTTTTATAAGGATGTAAATGTCGATATTCAATTTTCGTGTCTCCCCTATAAGAACCAACCCATGAGATGGTTCAATAAATACTTCACTCAAGTAAGTATAAGATGAAAACACTTTAACCAATGAGTATATATATGTCACTATATATATGTCAGTGTAATTGTGGATGCTTCATTCTTGGACATGTTAGATGTTCTTATCTTTTTCTTTTCAAAATTAACTTGTAAAACGCTTTCAACACATAATAAACTAACAACATCAAATTGTTTTTGAAATACTTTAATCAAGTAAAATATTAATCTTATATCATTTACAAACATTGAAATAACAATGTACTGGGATGGCAGGTGCGGGAGGAGCCATTTATGACTCCAAGGGAACAAACAGAATGGGTATGCCCAGGGAATTGGGAAAAAAACAAACAATGGTGCAGAGTGGTTGGCCTTAATAAAAGGTTTGGAGATATCTAGGAACATAGGCATTGACGAGCTGGTGGTAATTGGTGATTTGTTATTGGTCATCAGAGAAGCCAAGAATCTGACAAAGAATAGAAAGCCCCCTGACCTCAAAGATGCATTATCTTTTGAAATTCTTGGTTAAGGAATTCAAAGCCATAAATTTCCTTCACGTGTTGAGATCGTTCAATCAGGAAGCGGATCTCATGGAAAACAAAGGATCAAGGTTAAACTGCAGAGTTTTGGTGAGAGACCAACACCACCACGAAAGACATTGGGTTCCCTAAACACTCCAATGGCGATTATGGTTTGTCTTTATAAAAAAATATTGGGAAAAACTTTATTAAACATGGTCCTCTCTCCTAAGACTCTTGGAGGACCTCCCTACCCGATCTCAATGGACAGTGGGCATCCACCCTCTCTCCACTGGCGGCAAGCATTCAATGCCCATTCCCTCGATACACTCTAGAGGTTGCATGCCAACTTTAATGCTTGCGGGGGACAGCTGGTCGTCATGTGGCTCAAACATACGACAAGCATCTTGGATGGGATTGACATATTGTTTGGGATGCGAGAACGAGTCCTCGTCATCCTGAAACATAACTCTGTGCTCAACAAAAATTTGAAATAGATCCTTCGCACCATGGGAGAGTTCAATGCGCAGGCTTGGGAATGTGATGAGTCTCGATGTCTGCGGTGTAAGAAATCACTCTCAAAGCGCGACAGGACTTCCACTATGACGGAGTCGAAATCTTGTTCAGGCTTGGATGGCATCTAAGACATGGGAGATGACCTTATTGCTAGCTATCGTGTTCGTGCTCCTCGGCAATTCGATTTTCTGGGGTTGGAAAGAAAGCGAACCACCCCTATGGTGAGGAAGGAGCATGGAAGCTCTTGGTATCCGCCTGATGGAAATTACTATTCTGCAAGGATTTCCAGCTAGATAAATAATATGGAAGATCAATTACAGCTCATTCATAGTGAAAAATTGGACCTAAAGAGGGCTATCACCCGTCTTTTCTCTTTGTCTCAGGCCACGCATCTGGAAGTCATCAACCAAGGGAAGGCAAGACCTGGAAGCCTAGAGGAAATTAATGACAGGATCTGCATTGTCAACATGAACTCGAGGTTTGAGAAAATCAACAGGAATTTTAAAGAAATGGAGAAAAAGCTCGATGGCCTGAGGTTCGACGTGGGAAAGCTTTACTTGGCACAACATTCAGGTGGAGACTCCGCAGCAGGCTAGCTCGAAGACACTCAAGAGGACTCTCTCCGTCAGCTCTAAACTACTGGCACGGGTTTTTCCTTTTTTGTGTTTCGGTTTATTCCCTATAGGGAGCAGTATTTATGTTTATGTTATGCCATCATGTAAATGTTAGATTTTGAGCATTAATTCAACATACTCTAGGATCTTTACTGAGAGAATAACATGTACAGCATATCAATCATGTATCAAGCATATCAAGCAATCACATAAGACAATGGACACACAGAGTTTCACTGGGGAAAACCATAAAGGTGAAAACCCCACAACTTCCTCAGAGATAGAAAGAGCAATGATACAACCAAAGTACAAGAGATAGTCTTCTACTAGCAGCTCCTCCTCCTCCTCAACTAGTGCGCCACTTTTCGAGTAGTGTAGAAGTGAATAATGAGATGATCAAATAGAGAGCTCCCACTCTCTATTTATACTTGTCCTAACCAGCCTAATAAACTAGGAGGGCCGACTTTTCTAACTCAGTCTAATAACCCATGGTTACATTAATCCGGGCCAACCCCTCACTAGGTGGTCTAATAACCCATCACAGCAAGTTACGACACTTGCAACACTTGTCAATACAAATGACGACACTTCCGTATAGAGGAATAATACCATCTCTATAGGAGTACAATATACATAGGTGAAATACATTCCGAAGTTACATATACATCAACACTCCCTCTTAAATAGGAAGGTATTTCTCGACACAGATCTGCTAACACAAGTCTTCTTCTTTGGATCATCGTCATTGAATCATCATCATCGAATCGTCATCACTGCTGCTATCTCAATCAATCTCCAATCTACTCGTCATAGGAAGTTCTATAGAGCCAGTCCTTTTTCATACTAGATGTAGGCCCGCCACCTGCAGGTCTTCATCATCTACAGAGCCAGCTCTTTTTCATACTGGATGAACATCATCAACATCTCTGCAAACAAGCCATCAAGTAGCTACACCACAGGACTGATTACACTGCTTCTGCAAAATCTGCAAGATCTCCCAGGACTGATTACACTACCTCTGCAAAACCTGCAAGAGCATCTCAGGACTGATCATATGCCTCTGCAAAACCTGTGTACTATACTATCACATCATCGTCATTGTCCACGAAGCACAACCCAGATGCACACACACAACACTTACACTCACCGGCATGGAAGGACTTTCCTCTGACCATCCAGGAAAGGCTCAGCACTTACACTCACCAACATGGAAGGACTTTCCTCTGACCATCTGGGAAAGGCTCACAACACTTACATCAACGACCATGGAAGGACTTTCCTCTGACCATGTCGGAATGGCTACAGCAATTACATCACGACCATGGAAGGAATTTCCTCTGACCATGTCGAAAAAGCTCGACAATTACATCATGACCATGGAAGGACTTTCCTCTGACCGTGTCGAAAAATCCACGCCCAACACTTACATCTCGCCATGGAAGGACTTTCCTCTGACCATGCGAGAATGGCCCAGCCCTTACATCTCACCATAGAAGGACTTTCCTCTAACTATGTGAGAATGGCTCCACCTAGCCCTTACATTTCACCATGGAAGTACTTTCCTCTAACCATGTGAAAATGGCCCTGTGTGCATCTGTGTCTCCGGACTCATCACTTCCCCTTGGAAGGTATCTCGATCTAAAGTACACCAAGTCTCCCTCTCAAGTATTCAAACTTCACTCTGGCCATCGGCTACCTGCTCGTCTGTCGCAACATACAAGAGCTTCACTGCTCCTCTCTGCACCATATCCCTGATATAGTGATACTTGATCTCAATGTGCTTCGACTTGTCATGGAACACTGGGTTCTCCGACAACTTCACACAACTTTGGTTGTCACAATATATACAAGTAGCACTCAGCTGGAGATCAAACAAATCAGACAGTAGCTTCCTAAGCCATACTGCCTCACAACTAGCCGAACAAGCTGCAACATACTCTGCTTCGGCTGTACTCAGTGCCACACAGGACTGCTTCCTGCTAAACCAAGAGATCATACCAGATCCCATACTGAAGCAGCACCCTAAAGTGCTCTTCCGATCAATGGCACTGCCTGCCCAGTCCGAATCAACATAACCCTCTAGGTTAAACTTTTGATTCGCCTCATACTTGAGCCCATAGTCAACTATACCCTTCAAGTACCTCAGAATATGCTTTGCAGCTATCAGGTGAACATGTCTCGGATCTGTCAAGTACTGGCTCAAGGTGTTCACCGCAAAGCAGATATCCGGTCTCGTATTCATCAGGTACATCAAGGACCCAATTATCTAACGATACATCGTAGCATCAATCGGATCAGAAGAAGCATCACATAGAAGCTTCCGGTTCGATGCCATAGGTGTGGCCATAGCCTTGCAGTCCATCATCCCGAACCTATTCAGGATCTCTACTGCATACTTCCCTTGTCCAAGGAAGATTCCATCTTCACTCTGCCACACCTCCATACAAAGAAAGTAGTGCATCATACCCAAGTCCTTCATCTCGAACTCGGCAGCAAGCTTCCTCTTCGTGTCGGCAATCAATCTATCCTCAGCTGTCATAAACAGGTCATCCACATACAATAGTAGTATCACTGGATTGCCTTCCTCAACCTTGTAGTAAAGGTTGGAATCCGCTTTACTCTTGGTAAAGCCCAAACTGGATAGGAAGCCATCTATCCTGCCATACCAGGTCCTGGGTGCCTGTTTCAAACCATACAGGGATTTCTTCAGTTTGCACACATGTGACCCTCGGTCATGTGTCTCAAACCCAAGTGGCTGCTCCACATACACTTCCTCTTCAACTACACCATTCAAGAAAGCTGTCTTGACATCCATCTGGTGTACCTTCCATTTAATCACTGCAACCAAAGCAAGTACTAATCTAATGGAAGTGTATTTGGCCACAGGAGCAAAAGTCTCTTCACAGTTTATCCCTTTTTCTGGGAGAAGCCACGAGCTACAAATCTCGCTTTGTATTTCTCTATGCTGCCATCTGCAGCATGCTTGATCTTTGGAAGTCACAACATAATTCCCATTTGGTCTTGGGACCACATCCCAAAAATCTTTCTTCATGATCGACGGATCATGGTATTCTTCCATTACTTCATCCCGGATCCTGGGAACTTCATTATCTTTAATAGATAGCTTTGTTGCTGGAGCAAATGTTGTAGTCCTTCTTTTGTAGGTGATGGTATATGATCTTTCCTACAAAACAAGTTAAATTGCATGATTAGAGACATCTCATATTTTTCAGAGCAAATTCTTACACATAAAGAAATATGTCATACAGTCATGCAATTATTTTAGCCAATGCTTCAATACAACATTTATCCATATCCCGTAACTTTCTAGATGCCTTCCAATCTCTACCAGAAACATTGTTAAGAGTGTGCACAACTCCCAACATGTCGGCAAAGAGGTTTCATTCTAGATAAGTAGCAATGGAATGTTGTACAGTGCCATAGGCCACTTACCCATTACATGCATTAGTAGTATACTGTTCATTAATGCAATTATTCTAATATGAATATTACAGAACCAAAGTCTAGGAACATAAGTATATACAATATTATTTAAACAATCAGATATACAAGAAATGACAAATCCAAATACTTATCTTTGTTTGTTTGTTGGGTGGACTCCCTCCCAATCTTTGCTTCCTTGCAGGAACCACTGGAGTCTCTAATAGTATGCACCTGAACCAATGCTGAAGGTGGATGAGAGGTTCTTCCTTTCTGTAACTCCATTCTATTGTGGATTGTAAGGAGTGATCAACTCCCTCTTAATCCCTAAATCACTGCATAACTTCTTGAAGTCTTCTAGAGTAAATTCTCCATCATTGTCGGATCTAAAGATCTTGATCTTCATGTCAGCTTGGTTTTCTATCAAGGCTTTGAATTCCTTGAACTTGTCAAACACTTCATCTTTGTTCTTCAATAAATAAGTCCAAGTCTTCCTAGAGAAGTCATCAATGAAAGAACCATAGTGCACATACCCACTCAGATAACTGGATGACACTGGACTGCATACATCGGAGTGGATAATTTCCAAAATTCCTTATGCCTTGCTTTTACTGCTTGGAAATTCCTTCTTTGTGTTCTTTCCCTTTGCACAACCTTTGCAAATGCCTTCATGCTTTGTCTGGATTTCAGGAAGACCTTATACAGCTTTGCTTGAAATTAGTAATGCCCTATAGTGCATGTGTGCAATCCTTCTATGCCAAAGTTCACTAGGCTCTACAGAGTCATGGACCATGGCTTGTTCTGGTTGGCCCTTCAATTTGTATAATCCCCCCTCCTGCTCTCCAATCACCACTGCATCATCTATAGTCTTACCCTTTGGCCACATTAGGACTTGGCCATCTACAAATGCAACCCTCATGCCTTTTGCATCCAATGCAGATATGGAGAGTAGATTCTTCTTGAGACCTGGAACATATAGTACATATTTCATCTTCATAGACTTTCCAGAGTCTAGTTTATAGGAGGCTTCACCACTCCCTTTTATTGGATACTGGTAGTCATCCCCAAGTTTCACCTTGTGGGGTGATTCATGTTCAGATAGGTTCATAAAGGATTCCTTGAATCCTGTCATGTGTTTAGAAGCCCCACTATCTATAAGCCAATCATTACTTCCATGAGTAATGGTTCCAGTGAGAGCAGAAATCAAAACATATTCTTCATCAATTGAAGAATCTTCACTATCTTCTCTAGCCCTCTTCCTGGGAGGTTCATCATCCTCTGCAGCATGAGCATGATGTCTTCTTCTTGTGAGAACCATCTTTCTTATTTCTGGGACAATCTCTGGAATAGTGTCCCTTCTCATCACATGTATAGCAACGAACATAGGACATGTTCCTTCGAGGTTTGGGACTACCTCTCTGATTCTGATGGTGATGTCTTTCTTTCTTGCCATGATGGTGAGCCTTCTTGTCACCATGTCTTTTGGAGTGTGCTGTGAGAGCTTGGTCTTCATTCCCCATCTTCTCTTCTCGAGCTATAATTCGAGCTTCTTCCTGTGAGCATTCTTCCTACAGTCTACTGAAAGTGATAAGTTTCTTCCTAGCACAAATCCCTTAGATGAAGGAATCCCATGACCTAGGAAGGCCATTAAGAGTGGTCATTACCACTTCTCCATTTCCTATATCTTCTCCCACAACTTCAAGTTGTTCTTTTATTTGGGAGACCCTTGAGAAATAAGACTGCATAGTCTCCGCATTCTGGATCTTGACATTCTTCAATTGATTCCTCAAGGTCATCTTCCGATTTATGTTCTTCCCTTCGAATAGCTTGGTCAGGGAATCAAACATCTCCTTTGGTGTCTTTAGAGATGACATATGTGGTATGAGATGGTCTTTGATAGAATCGGCAATGATCCTCTTAGCCTTGACCAAATTCCTTTTGTGTAAGGCCTTAGCCTCTTCTTCCTCTGGGATAGGGACCTCTTCACTTATGTAAGTGTCCAACTCATTTTCTTCCAGGATTAACCCAATCCTATACTTCCATGCTCGGAAGTTATCAGCCCCTTCAAGCTTATCCTCAAGCTTGGTGTGGTGAGACATCTTTAAAGAGTACTTCAAATGGAAATAGAAAAGATTTAGGTCTTACCACTTGATTTGCTGAAAACTGGATCTGGTCTCGGATTAGGGTTTGTACGAGAAACCCTAAAAATTCAAACTTTGAATTTCAAACTTTCGAAAGGATAGAAAGATGCGCCTTGATGAGCTGATCATCCTGGTATACTCATAATTTGAAAACTGCAAAGTTTCACCCTTCAAAAATGCTTTTCAATCTCTCGGATTCACTGGGGAGGACCCTGAATTAGGGTTGGAGTTTCCCGGAGCTTCACCCAACCAAAAATTTCGATCCAAAGCTCTAAAATTAGATTTTTCCAAGGAGCTTCCAGCTATGTCTTCATATTTCAGAAATTCCTATTTTTGTGGAAACCCTAATTTTTAGGGCCAAAACTGAAAGTGCTCAGAATTCAATTCTGGTTGGATAGAAAGATTCACCTTGCTGAGGAGATTCAATCTATCATATTGATTTTCCAAAATCTGTGGAGAGAAACCCAATGAACAAGAAACCCTAGTTTCCGCAACTGCACAATGTCTTCTTCTCAGGTTAGCTCTGATACCATGTTAGATTTTGAGCATTAATTCAACATACTCTAGGATATTTACTGAGAGAATAACATGTACATCATATCAAGCATGTATCAAGCATATCAAGCAATCACATAAGATAATGGACACACAGAGTTTCACTGGGGAAAACCATAAAGGTGAAAAACCCCACAACTTCCTCAGAGATAGAAAGAGCAATGATACAACCAAAGTACAAGAGATAGTCTTCTACTGGAAGCTACTCCTCCTCCTCAACTAGTGCGCCACTTTTCGAGTAGTGTAGAAGTGAATAATGAGATGATCAAATAGAGAGCTCCCGCTCTCTATTTATACTTGTCCTGACTAGCCTAATAAACTAGCGGGCCGAATTGTCTAACTCAGTCTAATAACCCATGGTTACATTAATCCGGGCCGACCCCTCAGTAGGTGGTCTAATAACCCATCACAGCAAGTTACGACACTTGTCAATACAAATGACAACACTTCCGTATAGAGGAATAATACCATCTCTATAGGAGTACAATATACATAGGTGAAATACATTTCGAAGTTACATATACATCAACAGTAAATGCTTTTGTCTTAACCATCCCGTAGTGCACTACGTCTTTGGACAACTTGGAATAGGTCTTTTGTCGTTAAGAACAATAGGAAGAAGTTTAAAACTCTAGTTAATATTTGGAATGACAGTAATGCTCTTTTTTGCTCAGTTGGTATCATATAAGATACAACACTTTCAGAATAGGGATTCATTTTGTTAGCTATAGAATAGGCAATGTTGAACATGGTGATTCGGATGCTACACTCTTGTGGGAGCACTCCTCTATCAGATATTTGTAATCTCTATTTCCTTTTTATATAATCAAAAGCTCTTAAGTCGTTTCTGTTAAAAAAAACATTGAAATAACAATGTAAATTACAATTAAAACATAGTCATTTGTGTCTCTAACATTTTATACATAAAATATTTTAATTCTTTTTTATATAGTTTGTTTGGTTAACTCAAATTACACTAAATTATCATCCATGCCCATTTTGATAAAAACTTGTGTAATAATTATTTGGGTATGTTTAATGCTTAAGAATATGTGTTTCCTTCTTGAAGTCGCAAATTTAAATCCAAAACGGATACGGTATATACAATTCCACACACACACATACACATACATATATAAAGTTAGGTTAAAAGTGAAAATTGAAAACGATGTCAATTAGTTATTTAACTTAAGAAGATTATGAGAAATAGTGTGAAAGCTTAAAACAATATCAATCTAACTATTTTTTTTATATTTTAGGTTAGGTTAAGAGTATGAAAATTTAAAATGATGTCAATTAGTTATTTGACCTAAAACTATTATGAGAAATAGTGTGAAAGCTTGAAAGAATGTCAATCAACTATTTTTTAATATTTTAGGTTGAAAAGAAAATGGTAATAAGTTTTATGTGTCATGTTGCTAGTTATAGTTCAATATTGTCAATCGGGTGTAGTTAGAGCGGTTGAGAGGAAGTTTTTATTCTTCCTCGTGCTATTTGTAAAGTAAGTGTCGACTATTAACCTAGCCTTGAATCTTAAAAAATATGATTTCTCCTTAAATGCCATCCTCAAAATGAGTGGAAATATTTTGAAATCCTTTATAAAACAAGGAATAGTGAAAAAACTTAGATGTTAGAAGGTCTCTTAAATGTGTTCATATTGCCTTCATGTAAACTTTGTAGATCTTCTCCTAAATGCCTCTATTAATTTTATTCTTAATGAAGTGAACAACATTAATAAAAAAAATTAAGTGTCATTGTCCAGCACACTACATAGATGATCGATGGTTAAATATAGGTATATGTTGCACCGTAAATGAGAAACAACCATACATCAAAAGCCATGTAATATATTGAAGTGAAAAGAAGAAGTGTTCCATGTTTGGTATGGGTGATCGGTGTAAAATAATTTGTTTTCTTCACTTAAATATATTATGCAACAACATTGTGTAATGTATTAATTACTATAGAAGATTCTTTAAGTGAAAAGAAGAAGTGTTCCATGTTTAGTAAGGATGATCAAGTGCAAAATAATTTGTTTTCTTCACTTAATATATTTTAATATATTTTATAACAACATTGTTTGTTTCAAATACAAACCCCAAACATCATATCCATTAAAAAGTAAAAATTAAATTAATTTATGTAATGATGAATTTTGACATAAATTTATTGAAACTAAGGTTAAAAACACTTGATAAGGATGTAAATGTTGATCTTCAATTGTCTTGTCTCCCCTATAAAACCAACCCACATATATTCAACACCAACCCACATATATTCAACAAATACTTCAAGAAGTAAGTATAAGATAACAACACTTTAACCAATGAGTATATATATGTCATGGTAGTTGTGGATGTGTCCTTATCTCTGTTTTTTTTTAATTAACTTGTAAAACACTTTCAACACATAATAAACTAATTACATCAAATTGTTTTTCAGATTTTTAATTAAATAAAATATTAATATAATATCATTTATAAATATTGAAAGAATAATGCAAATTCCAACTTAGTCATTTGTGCTTCTAATATTTTGGAGAAAAATTATTTAATTCTTTAATATATATAGATTTTTTTTTGTTAACTCAAATTACACTAAATATCATATTTAGTGTTTATTTTGATAAAAACTTGTGTAATAATTATTTGGAAGGACTTAATGGTTAAGAACATGTATTTCCTTCTTGGAAGTTACAGATCCAAAACCAAAGGGAGTAGGGTTATATAATTCCATAAACTAAAGTAGTCAAATAGTTGTGTAGGGAGTCCCTTGACTCACAAACAAGAGGGTCTCATACATCAAGTTAATGTTTAACTTTGTCGTGACCTTAAAAATAGATCATTATCATTATTATCATATAAAATCATCACCATAGAAATCACTAAACCTAAAAATCCCAAACCCTTCAATATATGAAAAAAAGATGCCTCGAAAGTGTGTACATTATTTTAGTGTTCACATTATTAAGGTGTACATTATTTTAGTATTCACATTATTGAGGATTTGGGTAAAACACCCATGTACTTTCTTGATATATTTATTGTCAATCCGAACTTTGCTGTGAATTATAACTTAATTTTAAAAAAAGAAATTTATTATAAAATATAAATATTTAATAAATATAAAATTAATTTATATAAATATAATTAGTTATTTTTAAATATAAACTCTACAATTAAAAAACTATTTAATTTTAAAAAATAATTAAAACACAAAATTATTTATTATTTATTAACATTATCTATCTATTTTCTTTAAAGTAATATATTTATTTATTAATATCATCTATCTATTTTCTTTAAAGTGATATTGACTTTAGCATACCTAAACAAGTTTGAAGACTTCCTTCGTCTCATCATGACACTAATTTCCCCTTTTTCAATGCCAAATCTTTTTCAATGCCAAATCTTGACCATGATAGCACTTAGAAGAACATGGACATGAAAGTTGAACGTTGAAAGTTTAGGTTATTCATGTGAAAAGGGTGGGTTTAAAGAACTTGATAGAACATGAAGTTGAGTGTTGAAAGTTCAGGTTATTCATGTGAAAAGGGTGGGTTCAAATCATAAAAAGAAGCCAAGTTAATTGGATCAAGGGGAAATGGTCTGAATAAGTTAAAAACTATCATTTTCATTCAAAAATGTTAAAGATCTCACCTTGCATATGGAGCCCACATTGAGAATATTGGTCCTTATAAAGTATCCATGGGGACTCTTGAAACTTTTTCTATAGAATAAATAAAAGATGCTATTATATAAATTAATCAAAGTATGATTGTGCATCAAATAAAATATGCAATCATATAAATTAATCAAAGTATGATTGTGTGTATACATACTTAGCTATTATATGTAGGGTTTTATGATTGTATTGATAAAAGTTAATTAATTGCATTGAGTATTATAAAAAATTCTATTATCTTATTCTTACATATATTTATTTAAGAATTTTATAATTTGATCAATTTAATATATTTGTTCAAGAATCTTATAATTTGATAAATTTAATATATTTGTTGAGATGAAAGTGGAGTTATGTGAATATATATATTTAAAATTAATTTTTTTCATTTGAGTGTTTATGATTTGCATTACATTTTTGTAATCTTATAATTATGATCAAGAATAAGGATAGTGCATAATTCTTGTTAGTGAAGTCTTGGTGTATGTGCCTAATGCTTTATTGTTATTTTATTTAGTTTTATGCTTATGGTGCGTGATTAATGTTTCGTTTTTATAATCTTATAATTATGATCAAGAATAAGAATAGTGCTTCTTATAATCTTATAATTATGATCAAGAATAAGAATAAGAATATGAATAAGAATAAGAATAAGAATTCTTGTTCTTGAAGTCTTTGGTGTATGTGACTAATGCTTCATTGTTATTTTATTTAGTTTTATGCTTGTTGTATGTGATTAATGTTTTATTTCTATTGTATTTAGTTTTATATATGTGACCAACAAGCATCATTGTTTGATATACACGGTGTTAATATTTTTTATAAATTCATTAAAAATGATATGGCATGTCATTTGAGTGCTAAATCATTATATTAGCAATATTTTATGGCTTGAAGGATTAACATGATCGATTAGATGGGTGATTGAAGTTGATTAGTTCTATCAAAGCTATGACAAAGTCAGACCACTTTAGTGTGTACTCCAACCAACTTGATTTTAGGTTCGAGGCATATATGTTATCACATTTGTCGTACTTGAGGTCGATTACTAAGAATTGTCTCATTTAATGCATTTTATCATCTTAACTTGTATACATGTATAATGGTTAACTTGAAAATGGTTTCTTGAATTCCATGAAGTTCTAAGTTCGAGATATATTGTATTTTTTGCAAGTTTTTTTTAATCTCAATACAATCATTTCTATGACTCAAGTCAGAATGATCCTATTCATTACTCATATCCCCACCTTATTGTAGTTTTTTTTGTAGCGGTAATATATATACACACAAGTTTGATGTTTTGGTTATGGTTTGGATTATACATTATTGATGTTCTATTATTGTTATGGTCTAATGGGTTGTCTTATAATGACAATTTGGAGTGTGTGTTGTAATCATAATGATACTCAAATTTAAATTCCAATCTAGATAATCATGTCCATAGTAGTTGTATTTAAGATTAGCTGGAAATCCTAAAAGAAGTTGAATGTTCATTAATACGACTAAGTTATATATAACAACTTAGCATAAAATGTCAATTATGTATTAATGGTTGTATACTTAATACTCTAATTTCATTTTTGCTTAATAATCTACAACATTAATAAAATTTTCATATATCCATATAAATTGTTTTATGATTTCATTTAATCTTATTAATAATTTAATTATTATTCATAATAATTATTCCTATCACATTTTTTCCATCAAAACTAACCTAGTTTATTTTATAAAATATACCTCAAGCCATGCAATTCAACCCATATTTCATATAGTTAAAAAATAGTGTGAAACTAATGTCCTACTTATTCCAACTTTATCCTTTTAAACATCTCATACTCACAATATACAAACAATAACTATAATTAACTATTATCAATTGGTCCAAATTGAAAATAACATTACTTTTTTTCCCTGAAAAAAACATGCATTATATTAATTTTGAAATATAATACTTTCGACAGAGACTATACAATCATAACTTCCACATATTTTTGTTGAGAAAAATATCAAAGCTACTAGGATGTAGTCCTCCATATACTATTCTATACATTCATGTATTAAAGATGACTGTAGATTAATATCAATCATTCCTCAAAATATCATTTAGTCCCAAAAAATAATGCCCATAAACATTGAGCATATAATAAAAAAAGGCAAGTATGGTTCATAAACCATATATTCAACGTTGATCAAGTTATACAATAATAAAAAAAACTAACCTTCAAAGACCTTGAGGCTAGTCATTGAAGAAAGATTAGCTAAATGTAAAATGGTCCTGGGTCAATTTCTAGTAGAGTGTCTTTAGAATGCTCCCACTTGTACCACATCCCTTCTGTTTCCCTTAAGCCCAATTTGGAAAGCTGATTGGCCAATTTATTCCTTTCTCTATATATGTGATTAAAACTGATTCCTTGAAAGGCTTCACAAAGCCTTAAACATTCCTGATAGATGGCATATAGATGAATATTATCTATTAGCTTATTTTTTCTCATAAGCTCCACCACCATCAAAGAATTGCCAAATACTTGAAGCTTTCTAATATCTTTGATGAGAGCAGTCTGTAGGGTAAGCTTCAATGCTATGAATTTCGTTGAATTGTTTGTGCATGGCCTTAGGACTACAACAAATTTAAAATAAAGAGAATCAAATTTGTATAACACACCACCCGCACCACCTAAGATGGGATTCTTTTGAGCCACCCCATCAAAGAAGGTCCATGACTTTGTCCTGTCAATTAGTTCCATCTGAACTAGTATGTTCCTGATTGAACACATTGGCTACGGTAAAAGCCCCAGAATGGATAAGCATTTGTTCCCCATGAGCTCAGGAGCTAAGAAGACGTCGTCAAATGTGGCACGTTCCTAGTAATCCATATAAACAATAGACATCTAGCGGAAGAGCCAAGAAATTGCTGTAGGATTTGTTATTGATCCACAATTGTAATGCCTCCATAACAAATAGACCGTACCATCTAAAATTAATACCTTAGATCTGAGAGATATGTTTCCATAGTTTCTTAAAATATGAATAGTGAATAAATAAATGCTCAATTGTTTCTTCCTGAGAAAAGCAAAGAGGACAACGACTTGGACTTATCCAAAATCGCTTTATCATGACATCCCACACTCGATCAACTTTGTGCAAGGATGATTCGGGAGGATCATCACCGGTCAAAAAATCGTTAGAAATCTACAGTCTCATAATTTGATACAGACAGTGCGATCGCGAAGAGCTTTCCAACGATGTTCGTTTCACCTCAATCTGACTCCGTATGTAGAAGATATGGCCGATGTACATTGAAGAAGTCCAGATACAGTGTTACCACATGGACCAATCACATGTTGACATGTGGTCCAATTAAAACTTGACAAGTGGAAAGGTTGAGCTCCAATTCCGTGACAAGTGGCCTCATGTGGCAAGGTGAAAAGGTGTGAATTTATTTGAAGTTTTAATATTTTAAATATTAAAAAAAGGAATGAATTAAATATTGCCATAATTATATGGCAACACACTAGCTAAATACTTGGAAACCATATCCTAAAATTTAGGGATGGTTTAAGATATTTGTTTAAGATATGTCCAAAAGAAGGCAAGTAATCCCATGGAATAAGATATGGTAAAAAGGGAATAAATCCCATGAGCATATAATGAGAAAAACCATTTCCTAAAATTCAGGAAAGTGGTCAATACATTTCCACAAATTTATCATATGCCACCATACATCGTGTTGGCCCATTTGTTTGGAGGCTAAACCATAAATAATTATTTTTAGTTTGTGTTTGGATTTATGCCAAAAAGGGGGCACGCCTTCATAAGACTCCTTTGGATCCAAACAACAAGTCATTACATTTATATTATATGGTTTTTTGTGCCATGTATTTTGGGTTTATCACATATTTTGTTTCCAAATATGTATTATATGGTTAGATAACCATATCTTTTAATTTAGGAAAATCCTATTGTAAGTGGAGTTTGGTTATGAACTCTTTGGTATATAACCAAGGGTGTTTTTCATTGGAGAGGGGGCCTGGAGAGGTCTTTTGGGAGAAGAATTCTTGGTGGAAGTTATGCGAAGTTTATGTATTCTTCTTAAAGTGGGAGAACTCTTGAAGGAGATCGTTGAAGCTTCTTTGGAAACATTTCCAAGGCCTCATTATACTTGGCAAAATATTGTATTCTGGTGCATCCAACGTTTTGACCACATAATAAGATTGGTCCTCATTGGAGAGAAGGCCCAGAGATGTAGTCCCTTTGTGGACGAACTCCATTATCATGTCTAGTGCAATTCTTTTATGTGTCTTTTATTCATGTGTACGCTTTCTTTATTTATGTTGCACATAAGCTTTATTTATGCTCTTTTATGAAATTCATGGATAGTCATCGAATAAAAGATCGTGGATCATGTTGGTATCAGAGTCGTATTCTTTGACTTGAATTGTGAATGTGGATGCTTACTAGGGCCAGGCTCAAAGCAGGTGAAGGAAAAATTGAGACTTTCAACCTAGAGATTGGACATGGACATCGGAAAAAGAAAATGGCAGATGAAGACCCTCGTGCAGAGAACGAGAAGGACTTCCTCAAGGCTTTCTATCGGACGTCAGACATGGTGGAAAAATTGTTTGTAGATTATCAAGAGCGATTGTCAAGGAAGGAAAAGAAAAAAGTGAAAGCATAGGGTGATGCTTCAGTGAACTAGGGATTTGGAGGAGATCATCCTAAACCTTTATCTCCATATTCAAGTTCAAGCTCTTCTTATTCCTCTTCTTCTCATCATTCTAGTTGTCATAAAAAAGATGCTTTTAAGAAGAACTTATTGAAGCTTGATGTTAAATTTGATTTGCCTATGTATAATGGAGAATTGGGTGCAGAGAAAATTGATAATTGGATCAAATAGATCGAGGTTTATTGTAGGGTTCAACAAATTGTGGATGAGTCTACAAAGGTTCAATTTGTTACTCTTCGCTTGGGAAGCACTGCTTTAATTTGGTGGGAGAGTAGAGTTCAATAAGACCTCCTTACAAAAGGTAAAATAATTTCATCATAGTTTGAATTTGTATATGTATTGAAGAAACAATTATATCCCTTAGGATACATGTATCAAGCCATCATGGATTGGCATAAATTAAGGCAAAACAAAGGGCAAGGGGTGCAATATTATACTTGTGAATTCACAAAGAAAGCATTAATGTTGGGTATTCCTTTGTACACACAAGAAACTTTGTCGAAGTATGTAGGTGGATTACATGAATATTTAAGGCATCAGATACTTATGTTTAACCCAACTAACATTGACGAAGTTAGTGTTCAAGATTTTCACCTTGAGGCAAGTAAAAGGAATGACCATAACAGTTCTTCAAAGGAATCCTTGCAACTAAAAGAAGGAAAGCATCAGGATAAGTTCAAAAGGACAACTACCATGAAGAAAAATGATAGGAAACCTACTTGGTCTCATTGTACAAAAAAGGGCCATTATGAGGATCATTGTTGGAAGTTACACCCGGATTTGAAACCGAAGTGGGCTAAGCATCAGAAAGGAAAAAAGAAGGTTGTTGCTACCATTTAGGATCTGATTTAGGAGATGAATCCAAGATAATGGCCATGAATCTTTGAGGTAATAATTCTGTTGCTAGTTGTTCATATGCTTCTACTTCCAGTTTTGATGTAAGCCATGATGAAAGGAAGAGGACTTAATTGTTCCTTATTCGAGTGATTTCCCATCATACCAAGATTGATACACTTGTATATAGTGGATATCAAGTTAATTTAATCTCTGAAGACATTGTAAGGAAACTAGGGTTGGAGACTAAACCACATCCAAAACCTTATTCATTGGGATGGATTCATGAGAATGCTTGTTTACATGTATCTAAGCAATGTAAGCTTTGCTTTGCTATTTCTGATAAATTTATGGATGAGTTAGAATTGGATGTGATTCTACTCGATATATGTGGGATTGTGTTGGGAAACCCATATCTTTATGATAGGAAAGCAATGTTTCATAGGGAGCATAACATGTATCATCTTTTCAAGGATGGGATATAGTTCATCGTAAGAGCTCACAAGATGAAACATGATTTGTCTGTGGTTGCTACAGGGCAAATGAAGATGTTGGTGAATGCGAGCAAAATTTTATCTCTCATGTCTGTTAAAGATTGTGATCTTGAAAATGCATTAGTTAATACGAATGATGCACAGATGTTTCAGGACATAGAACATGTACAACATGGGGAATTGCAGCAAGACAACATCAATGACAAAAAATCAGAGCCTACTGTTGAGGGAAAGCTTCCTATTGGTTTATTTTTTTACACATCCATTCTTTCATCTTTATGCTTGATTTTGTTGCTATCCATTTGTACTTGGATGGTACTAGCAACATTGAATGCATATCTGTGTATGGATGGTCCAATGCTTAAGTTTGTCAATGGTTTCATGGGTGTGTTCATTTTTATGATTATGGCTCAGGCGGTAACTAGTTGAGTATGATGGATGAAGGATACATGGCAAGTGGGGATAGATTGTCTTGGCTCTTCTTATGAATAAGAACATGCTTTTGGGGTCCAAAATCTTTCTAGTGGGGAGGTTTGATTCAAGAGGACCATCACCGGTCAAAAAGTGGTCAGAAATCTATAGTCTGAGAATTTGAAACAGACAACACCATCGCGAAGAGCTCACCAAGAGATTTTTGGCGATGTTCATTTCACCTTAATTCGACTCCGTATGCAGAAGATATGGCCAATGGACGTTGAATAAGTTCAGGCACAATGTTACCACATGGACCAATCACATGTTGACATGTGGTCCAATTAAAACCTGACAAGTGGCAAGGTTGAGCTCCAATTTCATGACAAGTGGCATCATGTGGCAAGGTGAAAAGGTGTGAATTTATTTAAAGTTTTATATTTTAAATATTAAAAAAATGAATGAATTAAATATTTCCATAATTATATAGAAACACACCACCTAAATACTTGGAAACCATATCCTGAAATTTAGGGATGGTTTAAGATATGTCCAAAAAGAGGAAACGAATCCCATGGAGTAAGATATGGTAAAAAGGGAACGAATCCCATGAGCATATAATGGGAAAAGCCATTTCCTAAACTTTAGGAAAGTGGTCAATACATTTCCACAAATTTATCATATGCCACCATACAACGTGTGCCCCATTTGTTTGGAGGCTAAACCATAAATAAATATTTTTAGTTTGTGTTTGGATTTATGCCAAAAAAAAAGGGGGGCACACCTTCATAAGACTCCTTTGGATCCAAAAAACAAGTCACTACATTTATGTTATATGGTTTTTAGTCCCATGTATTTTGGGTTTATCACATTTTTTTTCTTCTAAATATGTATTATATGGTTAGATAACCATATCTTTTAATTTGGGAAAATCCTATTGTAAGTGGAGTTTGGTGATCAACCCTTTGGTATATAACCAAGGGTGTTTTTCGTTGGAGAGGGGGCCTCGAGAGGTCTTTTGGGAGAAGAATTCTTGGTGGAAGTTGTGTGAAGTTTATGCATTCTTCTTAGAGTGGGAGAACTCTTGAAGGAGATCGTTGAAGCTTCTTTGGAAACATTTCCAAAGCCTCGTTATAATTGGAAAATATTGTATTTTGGTGCACCCATCATTTTGACCACATAATAAGATCGATCCTAATTGGAGAGCGGGCCCAGAGACGTTGTCCCTTTGTGGAAGAACTTTGTTATCATGTATGGTGCAATTCTTTTTGTGTCTTTTATTCATGTGTATTCTTTCTTTATTTATATTGCACATAAGCTTTATTAATGCTCTTTTATGCAATTCATGGATAGTCATTGAATAAAAGATCCCAAATCAAAGACCAACCAAAGAAAAGTTTCATTTTTAACGAGCAGTGGAGAGACTAGATAAAAGAGTGCCGCCACTGTGGATGAGGTAAAATTTCTTTAGCCCTGATGGATTTATATCCCTAGCGAGGGGTATATTGACCCCCTAATCATTTTTAACACATAATAATTCGTCCTCTGCATCCTTTAGGAAAATATGAGACCTCTGTAAATCATATATGAATCAGTCCCACAACAACTTGTCGCTCCTATCCAAATTCAAAAAATCCGCATTCATCCAACATTAGTTACTATTGTGCAGCCCATAACCGGTACCAACCTGATGCATAAATAAAAACCCTATATCATGAAGAGATATGCTTAGATGACCTAGGAGCTTGTGAGCCTTAGAACAACCAACCCAAGGATCTTGGCTTATGCGAATATTGTGGCCATTTCCCACTTTCCAAACAAGTCCCGTTCCAATCACTTCAAAGAATTTAATCAATTCCCTCCACATTGGAGAGGCATTTCTACCGATATTATTAGGACTATGAATCCATTCAACCATAGCAAGGTGAATATACTTCCCGTAAACAATTGTTTCCCACAAGTCCTCTCCTTTGATGATCCACCCATTGCCTTTTGCTATTAGGGCTTTCACAAAACAACTAAGATGGTTCAATCCCCATCCACCAAGCTCTTTCGGAAGAGATTTTTTTCCCAAGAGACCCAATCATATGACCTCTCCTCCCTCGAATTCTTCCATAAGAACTGGTACAATTTTTTTTTTATATTTTCTAGAATACCTGTAGGAATGTATGCCATAGAAGACCTGTACACTGGAAGGCCTTCAAAAACTTATTTCAGAAAGATCAATCTCCCCCCTACTTATCCTTTTATTTCACCATAGATGGAGCTTACCTTCAACTTTACCCACCAAGAAATCCCAATATCTATTGGAGTAATAATTTGGCTTTAAGATGAAACCCAAATATCTTAAACCTTCATTTAAATCCACCACACTGAATTCAAAAATAGTGGATACCGAGTCAATAGAATCTGCAGATAAATTCAAGAAGCAGATTGATGATTTTATGTTGTTGATGAACATACCAGGGGCCTCAACAAACCAATCAATAATAACTTTAATAGAGGTGATATCTTGTATGGATCCATCAGTAAAAAAAATATATCGTCAACAAAAAGAAATGGGAGGTAATTATTAGATCGGGAATACTTACCCCTTTCAGAGAGCCACCTCTGTGAGCATAAGTAATAGCTTGGCTTAGGCCTTCCATAACCAATATAAAAAAGATTGGGGATAGGGGACATCCCTATCAAAGACCCCTCCTCGGTCTAAAGAAATAAGATGTCAATTCATTGATTTGAATGGAAAAAGAAACCAATTGAACACATGATAAAACCCAATTTACAAACTGTAAATTGAAACCAACCTATAAGAAATTGTCATTGCATTAAAATATCAATACAAGTTGATTGAATTTCATGATCATGCAATATTACTAACTATTTGACTGAATTTGGCTTGTAGGAAAGATCATGTGCTATGACCTACAAGAAAAGGATGTTGAGACTTGTTCCGAATAACAAGTGATGATTACCGATGCACATTCTGTCATATGTGGACCCATAACACACAGGTCCAAAGGATATCATATGGATATTGACGATTGAGAGCAAGAGGCAAAGTTGGAGAGGGAGTCTGCAACACAGAGGGAATATATTATGATGAGACACTTGCTCTAGTAGCCATGCATGCTATTATCAGGTTGGAGAAATCTCTTTATGGGCTTAAGCAGGCACCCTGGGCCTAGTACTCCAGGATCGACAGTTACCTAACAAAGCTAGGCTTCACCAGAAGTGAAGCAGATCATAAATTTTATTATAAGGTTGATGATGGTCATCCCTTGATCTTGGTACTTTGTGTTGATGATATATTTCTTACAGGGGACGAGAGTATGATTTCCAGTTGCAAGAGGGAGATGATCCATGAATTTGAAATGAGATCTTGGGCTTAGAGGTGTGGCAAGGACCTGATGAGATCTTCCTTAGACAAGGGAAGTCTACCATTGAGATCTTGCGCAGATTTGGTATGATGGACTGTAATTCCATGGCTACACCTATGGAAGAAAATCTGAAGAAGTTACTTGCTTCTGCCATATCTTCATATTTAGTAGATCCCACCATGTACCATCAGTTGATTGGCTCCTTGTTGTACCTAGTAAATACTAGGCCAAATATTTGCTATGCAGTAAACACGTTGAGTCATCACATGGTTAAGCCGAGACAAGTACATTGGGTAGCAGCTATGCATGTGCTTAGATATCTTCACGGTACTATTGGTTATGGATTGAGATATGCCTCAGAAAATGGAGTAAAACTAGTAGGATTCACAGATTCAGATTGGGCTAGTAGTGCAGTTGTGTTGATGCCTCGGATATCGTAGCATCAATCAGAAAGGGATTCTCCCTGAGAGATGGTCCCAATTAGACTATCTCCCGTTTGGTATAGGGAATCCGTTCGGTTAGCGGTTCCGGCAACTGTGGGTTTGGAGTTTAAATCCGATTCTACCGGTTATGGCCCGATCCACCTTTCTTTTGGATTTTATGTATTTTTAATGAGATGCAAGTGCCTAGTTTATATTCGATCTAGATGCGACTAAAACAGATCTAAGTCTAGAAACTGAAGTAAATCTACCTATCCTTGCAGGGAGCACGTTTAAGGGATGAGCAATGATCTGTAACAGATAACATAAAGAAAGAACAGATAGCTGTCAATTCTTACAGGTAAAGCTACAGAAAGATCAAAAATCTTAGAATATAGCTTCTAGTTTAATGTAACACGCATCTATTGCTCATGAAACAGAGAAAGAAGCAAAATTATCTAATCTAAATGGAAAGAACGAAGAAACGAATCTAACTGTAAACAAACTGGAATTAAATTTAAAGATCCCTGCAAGGAGCAAATTAAAGGCATGAACAATGAGCTATATGAGTTATCTTGAAGAAAGAACAGTTAGCCATTTAATCTAAAAGAGAACTCTACAGCAATGGTAAAGATATCAGCAACTAGCTCCTGATTTAATATGAAACGCATTCATTGTTCACAAAATAGAGAAAATCGTATGCACAAGAAGGAGCAAAACTCATTAACACAAAGAAATAGTTTAGATAGTAAGAATGATCTCACATTACAGTACGGAATTCATTAGAATAGTCCAACATACATCCGTCCAACACTCCCATGCAAAACGTTCATCTCCTTGGCTTTTATTAGAAAATTCGATTTTTACAGGACCGATACAAGATAGCTCGTATGGGTTTCAAAATTTCATTCCCTGCCAAAAGTCCCTGGCATCCTCATTCTAACTTCTATTTATAATTACAAATCTGCCCTTTGGGCTGCCACCTGGCCTCCTCCACTTGTCACCTACAGGAATTTCTCTCCTATAACAGAAAAATGACTACTTCTTTTACAAAATATTTAACAACAGAGAATGGACAGCTGTCCCATAGCTCACGCTTTATACATTTGAGAGTTAAAAAAAAAACAATATAGCAGAAATAATGTTTTAATATCCGTGCTGTCATTCTTGTGCGTGAGCTTCAGCTGGGAGAGGATCACCCAAGTCAATTGATGCTGCTGATGCTTCCTGGGAAGAGACACTCGAACCAATCATTGCTGCTGCTTCTACTTGGGAAGAAGGGATTGAGCTGGCTAGACTTTCTACCACTGCTGGGGAAGAGGGAATCGAGCCCACTGCTGTTGCTGGAATGGCTGCTGGGAGAGAAGGTTCTGGATCTGCTGTTGCTCCTGCTACTGCTGCAGCTTTCCTTTCCTCCTCTGCTATGTAGTTATACCACATACCTGTGTCCCTTATGACTATGTTTGCTGCAACAGGGAACAAGATTTTATGAGAGGTCACATTCTTCCCGAGCTCTGCTCCAATGCTTTGAACTTCTGCTAATGCAGCTTGATGCACTTCTTTGAGCAAATGATCGTGGACTGATGACATTCCAACATAATGTTGTAAGTCATCAATTGCTATGACATCAATTTTCTTTACGTATTCGGTTTGGATGCCCAACTCTTCCTTTAGCTCAGCCAAGCGCTGCTCTGAATCGGGGAAGTCATCGAGGGATTGTGGGAAATTCAGCTTGCACCTGTCATGTACTTCCTTGATTCTTTGATACAGACCGTCGATCTTATCCCTTGTTCTTTGCACACTGGCTATCAGCTTACTGGCACAGTTCCTGCCGAACTCCAGAAGGGCTATGTCCTCATTAAAACCGTCCACAGATTTAAATGGGAGATGCGTGGGGAAGCACTCCTTTCCTTCTCTCCATGCCATCTGACTCATGATATTTGCCTTGACACGGGTATTCTTAGCTTTGAGGCTATGGGTCTCCACATTAATGTCTTTTAACCTGACCACCATGGCTTTGAGCTTGCAAACCTCATTAGTGATCAGCTCTTGAGTGTCATGCATTTGCTTCAGGATGCTGCAGGACAGCTCGTGGAAGGGAGACATGTCCATCGTTCTGCTCTCAGCTTGCTCTAATTGCTCAGCTAGTGCCCGCTTGTCTGCTTCTAGCTGGGATGCCTTTTCTTCCGCTCCATTCTTCTCTGCTTCTACAATCATCATTTGGAGTGTCAGTTGGTCCTTTTCCTCTTCCAGCTGGTTATACTTACCTGACAGCTCCTTATGCTCGGCGTACAGGCAATTATACTTGTTCACCACAAGATCCCTTTGTGCCTGCTCACTAGTCACCGTCTGTTGTAGCGAACGAGCTCTCTTCTTTGTCAAAACATTTTCTCTAACTATCACACCCACATTGTCCAGCGATGCTTTTGCTGTTTCTACAGCTGCGGATGCCATAGCAAAGGGATCCTGATCTGTATTCTTCATTACAGTGACCTCTCGGTGGGTAACGATGTCTTCATGGAAGAGACTTTTGATCCTCTCTTCTGATTTGAGGACCATTGCTTTCCTTTTCTTGTCATAGACAAACTCATTCCACCTGGACACTGTATGTTTTCCCGATGGCGTGTACGGGACAATTGGGCGGTTCATGATGTCTATGTCTTCTTCAGCGGGTGGGGTCCGGACTTCCTGAGCTGGATCTACGCCCTTGTTTTGGGTACCAGAGCCACCTGCTTGAGATGTGTCTATTTCCATGTCTTGGACACCGGACCCACTTGCTTGAGCATCTTCCCTTGCTTTCAGCTCTTCTTCCGCCCTCCGTTTTGCCTTGGCTTGTTCAGCTTCAGCCTCTTTCTGCTGTTGGGCTTCCTCAGCCTCTTTCTGCAGGCTTTCATTTTCAGCTTCTTGTTGCATTCTTGCCACTTCAGCTTCCTGCTGCTTTCTTGCCGCTTCAGCTTCTTGCTTCCACCTGGATTCCTCAGCCTCCCGCTGCAATCTGGCTTCCTCAGCTTCCTGGAGTAACCTTGCTTCTTCTCTTAATCTGAGCTCTTCCTGAGCTCGGGCATCCTCAGCTTCTTTCTCCTGCTGCTGGCTGGTCTTCTGGACCTTGGCTGAGCTAGAGCTTGCTCCAGTGCCTTGGCGACAGATCCACAGCTCACCCATGTTGCTGATGCCCCTGAATACCTCTTCCTCGGCATCAGGATAGTGGGAGTACTCGAAATGAGCGTAGATTTCCCTACAATGCTCGGCCACTCTTCCCTTCCTGTCGTTCCTGTGGAAGATCACCTCACCGAAGTGGAAAGCTTTCAGCTCCTGCACAAACTCTTCGGCTGAGGCAACCCCCGAGAACTTGTAAGCCCCTATGCAAAAAGGTAGAGGGGGGAAGGAAGCCTTATGCTGTTTGTGGAGCATTGCTCCAATTCCATCCAGGAAGATTTGTCTTACTGCTTCCTTAAGGACCACATAATCTGTGGCATACTGCGGCAAAATGTATGGGGCTTTGGTCCCTCCAAACATTCTGAGGTAGGTGCCTTGTTCTGAAAAGTAAAAATCCCCGTAATTCTCAAGGACTTCCAAAGCATTCTCTGACAGGCAGTTGGGCTCCTCCTTGAATATCTTCTCATACAGGGGCATGATGAACCCCTCACAGATGAGTTTGTAACTAGGCTTGTAATTCTGAGCCCACAACATCCTGAAAGCGATATAGACCGGGGTAGTGGCCTTATCCCATGTGCAGCCCAATTTGGGGAAGTCCATCTTGGCCAAAATACAATCAATCAGATATGAGGACATAAAAAATCTGCCTTCTTCAAGGCTAGTCCTTCCCTTGCAGCTACTATCATTGAGGCCAGACTATCTGACAGGATAGTGGCCCAGTCAAACACAGTTCCCTTAAACGCCACGAAGTGGATAATAGGGACCCACTGAATCTTATACATGGTGCCATCAGGCATGCCGAAGATTCTGCACAGCATCAAAGCAATCAATCTGAAAGGAGGTCTCAGATTCTGTACGTCATATTCGTCGCTACCTTTCTTTCTTAGATGCTTGCCTGCGACCAACAGCTTTTTGGCCATCTCAATGTTGTCCATTTTTCCCAACCATTCATCAGTCAGAGCTTGCTGGGAGCGGAGAAATTTGTAGGCTGCTGCAAGATATGCGGGTTGAAATGAGGCAATGGCCACTTTCCTGCTGTCATTTATCACTCTTCCTTCAGCATCGGCATGTTGGAGTATCCATCCGATCACTTCAGCACAGGGGAATAGCTCAGGGCGGGTAGCGGCTCTAGTTATGCCTGAGGCTTTGATATTTAGATAAACTGGCCCCTCTTCTAACAACATGTCTGGGACATCTTGGTCTCGGATCATCCTGTAAATGTCACCCCATCTGATTTCTGGAGGAACACCAGTGGTGCACCTAGTATCTTGGAGTGAGGTTTCAGTTTTAAGTGGCGCAGGCTTCTTTTCTGTCATTTTAGCCTTCTTCTTACCAACTTTCGGCATTTTGATTTATCCCTGATAGCACCCATATACAAGTCATCATGATATTGAGCAACATACTGTGAGATTTTAACATAGATCATCATCGTTTTAATATGTCAATGAGATATAGCACAATGAAGCTGTATGTTTAGGAAGCAAAATACACCATTTCAACATGAAACATAAATTGAAACATTTGAATCTTTTAAAGGGATGAGTTTGGGATGCTCCTGAGAGGATAGGTATGTTGCGGAAACAATCCGCTTTCGGGCTAGCCCTGGAGAAACGGTGATCTTCGTCATTGTGTTTTTTTTTAAATGGCTAATGGCGGGGAAGTTCGGGGTGACATAACAAGTTTAAAAAACTAGACCAGGGATGACCCTCTGTGTTGACACACAGGCGAGGGGTTTTAGCCCACTGCTGTTGTTATTTATAATAATTGACGGGGCGTCCTTCGGTTGGTTTGAGTTCGAGCGAGGGCGATGGCGCCGGGGAAAGACTAACGAAAAGGCTCGGGCGGCCATAGTTTTGGGTTTCGGCTCGCGTAGTTTAAACATTCACGGGGTTTGGGTGACTTCGAATGTGAAGAACAACGACGTATGCGGCTTGCAGACTGGCGGTCTAACGCTTTAAGATTTCTATGGTTCGTATGACGGAACAAATGAAAACTAAGCCGTATTTGATGTGCAAACTAGCCTATGATGGGCATTTTGCCCGTCGAATTCAACCCATGCCTATCGTTTTCAAAACAAATGAAAACCCAATAGCAATTTGATGCGTATAAGGGACAGATTTAATGGTTAAGATCCTACCTGGCAACGACGAGGATAGCTGACTGCGGTGGCCGTGAACATGGTCGAGCAATCTGAGTTGGAGCGGTTTGCGCGGCGTCCAACAAATCTTCCAATCGAGAATTAACAATGCGTTGGCTCGTACCCCCCACCGCTTATTTAAATAGAAGGGGCACGTGCGAGCATTTAATTTTGGTGGCTAGCGCAATTAACTGCGGTTTAAATACCGGTACGTCGGCGTCAAATCAAGCCGTCTCGGTTTGCGTGCGACCGCCTTCTGTGGGACAAACTCGCGAATCTCATCCGTCGTTGCGGAAGGATATAGTGGAGGTTTCCGCCGTTTCGGGGCATGAAGGAGAATGGCTCCCGCAAAAGGCCTCCGCGACGCGGAAGAGAAAACGTTCCGCAAAGCTCAATTCGTTCGGAAATGCAACGCGGAAGCTTCCGCTGAACTTCTCCGGTGTTTCGGGAGAGATTGGCGAAGCTCCCCGCAAAAGGACGTGAATGGTTGATTCTTTCGGTGGCCCCTTTTCGGGGTGATATTGCGAAGGCTTCCGAAATTTCGGGGAACTTTCGCCAATGGCTTCCGCCGTTTCGGAAGACTTCCGCCAATGCTTCCGAAAAAGGCCCTCGCGAAATCGAGAATTTCTCTAAGTTTCGGCTGCACTCGCTTCTGACGTTGCGGAAAGATCTCGCGATTTGCTTCCGCCGTTTCAGAAGGATAAAATGAACGGCTCCGCAGGTTCGGGATAGAAAGTCCCATAGCTCCGCAAAAGGAAATTTTCTAAGTCTCTTCACAGTTTCGGAAGGAATTCGTGTATTCCTCTGCGGGATTTCGGAAAGCTTTAGTGAAGGTTTCCGCAAATTTTCAAAGAAAGTTCCTAAGTTCTCTTCCGAGTTTCGGGAGGATTTTATGAAAAGCGCCCGTCGTTTCGGGAGAGATAACTCAAAAACTTCCGCGATATTTCCATAACAATTTCTTGAGACCTTTCGAGCGGTTTGTGCGATTGGGCTTCCGCAACTACGGGAAGATAGCCTGAAAGGCTCCGAAGTGTCAGGAGACTTTCCCAAAACATTTCCGCAACGACGAGAGGGAAATCTAAGCTTCTCCGGAGTGTTTATGCGAACGGTTCCTGCCGTTTCGGGAGCAAACGTTGAATGGTTCCGCGGAGCTTCCTTCTTACGCTCCGCGACTTTTCAAAAGGTTTCTAAGTCCTTCTTTTTTCGAAAGGTTTTAACACAGGCTTCCGCCCCTCTGCTGAAAACTCAAAAGAAACACAACTGCGGGAAGATAGTTTGAGAGGCTCCGCAATTTCTTGGGAAAATTTTCTAAGTTCCGTTTCGGAAGGCTTAAACAAAGGCTTCCGCCTTTCGGGAGGAAAGCTTGAAACACTTCGCGCTTGCGGAAGGTTTGAACGAAGAACTCCGCCGTTTCGGGAAGGATTGCCCAATGGCTTCCGCAACTTCTTCAACGAAATTTTCTAAGTTTCTTTCGGGAGTTTAGACAAAGGCTTCCGCCACTGTGGGGCTTTATCAAACCGTTCTGCGACTCTTTAGGGATACTTCATAGAAAAGATTTCTGTTGAGAAACAAGATTTTCTGGCAAACTTGGAGTGGTTCACGGCAAGATTTTCTGTTGAAAAACAAAGATAACAGCTGGGATGGCTTCTTAAGGCGAACTTTCTGCAAAAAATAAAAGGAGGGGCCCCAATATGTACAAAATTTTGGGGGGGATGTTGCTGCAACAACAAGTTGATAGAGGGAGCACCTCTAGGTTTTGTTTTAGCTTGAGATCAACTATGGTTTCTTGAATAAGCAAGAAATAGACTTCTGTGGCACTCAGTACAGCCGAGGCAAAGTACATCATAGCCAGTGCAGCTAGTAAGGAAGCAGTATGGCTTCAGAAGCTGCTTGCATATTTGTATGGTCATGAGCTTGATGTGACAGCGATATTCTGTGACAGAAGGGAGCAGTGAAGCTCCAGTATATCTCTACAGATGAGCAGATTGTAGATATCCTTACCAATCCCTTGTCTAGAATGAAGGATTGGAGTGGTGTAGATTCCCTTTGTCAGGAAGGGAGATTGATGACCAGTGTGGTTGTTGATGAGGCACAAGCCGAGACTTGTGCCTAACTCCTTTATGGATTGTGTCCCTGTGTGGGATAGTTCATTTGTGGAACAAACTCCTTTGTGGAGTGTGTCCCTGTGTGGGATGGTTCCTTTGTGAAACAGACTCCTTTGTGGAGTGTGTTCCTGTGTGGAACATTCTCCTGTGTGAAGAGGACTCATTTGTAGAGTGGATCCTTGTGTGGGATGTTCTCCAGTGGGGAGAGTTCTCCTGTGTGGAGCTTGGGCCCAAAGGGGTGAACTAGTTGCAGTTATCATCGCCTTCCAGTTGTAATGATTGGTAAATTCGAAGAAGTGTCTTCCTAGGAGTGTATCCTCATTTTGATTTGAGATTGACAAAGTGCTTGGAAGAAGTGTCTTCCTGGGGAGTGCAGCCTCCTTTCGATTTGAGGTCGATAAAGTGCATGAGGAAGTAATCCTATATGGTCTAGAATTACAAAGCTGATCAGGTAGATCAGATATCTTCTTTGAAAAGATGATTTGGTCCCTTTCTGGGATGGTTCCTTTGTGGAATGTGCTCCTTTGTGGAGTGTGTCCCTTTGTGGGATGGTTCCTTTGTGAAACGTGCTCCCTTGTGGAGTGTGTCCCTTTGTGGGATAATTCCTTTTTGGAACATGCTCCATTGTGGAGTGTGTCCCTTTGTGGGATAGTTCCTGTTATCACACCATAGTAGCTGGGCTACTATGATTGCAGAGCAGTCATCTGCATATTTTTTTGCTTTTCCTTTACATGGTTTCAGTGAGATAAGCTATGATGAGCAGTTTTATTCATGATCACTCACACATCATAGTAGCCCTTATATCAGACAAGCAGTAGACCTTATGCAAGGCTGAGCCTCTTGACCTCAGATTTGATGACTGAGATGACCTTTTATTCCATACAGATGCAGTGCAGTGTTTGTTGCTTTAGCAGCAGTGTTCTTAATGGGTACAGTTTGATCCATATAGCAGATACAAGTATATGGCCCAGTAGGTATATGATGTGCATTGGTTTTATTATATATTGTTTTTAGTCATTTTGATAGCTTGACTTGGTATATAGTGATCACGATCTAGCGGTCTATCTTTATAAAATGAAAATGGTTGACATTGATTATCTATATGGTTGTATTACTTGCATTTAGAAGCTCTTGTATTATATGCATTGGTTTTACCCTCCTAGGAGTGTGGACATGATCATTCCCAGTCTCTATGGATTGCTAGCTTAGGCATCACCTTCACCTTCCCCATTTTTTCCTCTGTGTTGGACTGCATCCATGTCATTTTTGTGTCTCGACTCTGAGTTGGCAACAAAACTTACCATTGGTGAGTTGGATTTTATGCCTTTATCACTCTAGTAAGTTGCCCTGATGTGTGGTTTTGATTTGCAGAATTCCCCCTAGTTGCTTGAGTTGTGTTCGCTAAAACTTGAAGCAAATTGTACTACCCATGGAAACTATTGTTACATCTTCTGTAAAGCCCAATGAAAAGGGTTGTGAAATGAAATGCAATGGAATGTAAATGCACCTCAGATGAAAGCTACGATCAGTTGTGCTTCTAAGCACATGCAAAATCCCAGAGGGGTCCTAAAGGCCTAAAAATCAATGGATAAATGTATGCTAAATCTAAAGATTGTTGGCCAAGGAAATGAAATGAAATGAAATTAAAAGGTCCAAATAAAGCAGTGGTTAAGTATATGCCAAATCTAAATATCGCTGACCTTAAGTAGAAATTTACCTCATTGAGCCTGTGGTTTATGATATGAGATGGAGTAAGGGACGACTAATTCAAAGTGTCCCCTAGAACCTCAAGTTACGGTTAGTCGGGCACCTAGTTCACGGTGGTTCTAGTTGCAGACATTTTGCCAAGGTTGAATAAGCACTTCTCTAAACAACTCATCCATTTGTGAGACACCGCCATTCCTTGTGTAGTCTTCATCCAACACATGCTTAAGTGTGTAATACCATGTCCTTTATCCAAAGTATCACAGTGTTGAGTCAGTCAAGTCATCCCTTTTAGCCTAGCCTTATTTTATTAGCCTTCACCCTATGCTAGCTGATTGATCATGTCTACAAATGAGTATTTTCTCGAGGTTCTTTTGTAAGTAAAATATTATTTAAATGGATAAATTATTATAATTGAATGCTAACTTCCAATGAAATGATTGCTTAATGCTATAAGTGTTGATATGAAAATGATTAAAAGAGCATGTCTTAACCATTTGCACTTGCAACAGCAGGTTCTCCACGGGTTCTCCTAGCCTGGGTCATATTTTGATCATTTTTTACCTGGTCAAACCTAGTTTGACTAAGTCAACCTTGGGATCTGTGATGAGTGGGACCTATGATGATGATATATGGTCCTTGATCCACCTTCTTGTGGTTCTATACAATGGACACAGGTTTCAGATGATGGTTGGTGTATATTTTTATTGATGATTTCTGTCTCCAAACCAGTAATCATACTTGGTTGGGTATGGTGGATGCTACAGATGATGATACAGGATGCCACAAGGTGTATGGGTACTCATCCTTAGTAGATTTGGGTCTTATGGATCCATTGGGATACTTTATTTTCAGTTTCAGACACTCTCAGAGATGATATGGGCATTTTTCCGCTAGTTGACCAGTTTGGCCATGGCTGAGCTGGCCTGTCCAACAGATGATTGGAGGCAAGCCGTTGCCTAGGGAGCTACAAAGGAAGAGGGTGGTCTAGCCACTTGTTTTTACCATAGTACCCCCCCTTCCGGACATGATGGTATAGTCATATTTTGTGTCTAGGCACTAGGAAGCGGATTTTCGGCAGTTTGATGGATTTTTCAGGTGGGATAAAAATGGAATAAAAAGGTCATTAAAGAAATCGATTTGGGAAATTGAGGCAAGTTTTTGGCATATGGTCTTCTTATAGGTCATCTATGGTGTATCCCACTCCTTTTAGATCAGTTTGCATCATTCAGTGGGGTCCACACAGTCTCCAAGGGATCTTTTGATGTATTCTTCTCTCTGCTGAGGGGGGCAGGATTTGATCATTTGTTCACTTCGACATGTCATTGAGTCATATGTTATATTATTGTGCCATGGGGTCATGCTAGTGAAGGAAATTAATGCCTCATAGCCCCACCATGTGCTCCTAGTCACTTGTCCTAGTCATCTTATGTGGCACACTTGTTATTTAGCTCTTTTATGTAGTGTGCCATCCCCTAGGGCGTCTTAGTGAAGTGCGCCCTCCCCACATGTGAGTGATCCATGTTATATTGTACCGGTTCATCTTAGCCGTTGATTGTATTATTTTATCTTTTGATCTCCACCACTAGTTTTCAAAAGTGGTTTAGGGTTTTGGTCTCCCTCATCCTATTTAAGGAAGAGACCTACCTATTGTAAAGGCATCTAGAGATTTTTGGCTCTTGGCTATTGGAATACAATTCTATCTTTTGGAGCAATGCTTGGATCTTGAAGTGGATGCTTGGTTATGATGATTGTAAATTATTTTTCCATTGCACTGGAGGATATCTTGTAGCTGTCTTGTATATTTTTCCACTAATTTGATTTACAAGTGAAGAAGGCGACTTGGGAGGAGTGCGCATTGGTGGGGAGGCTTGCCCTGCAATCTTCTGTCAAATTCTAGATCAAATAGGGAGTGATTTTGTCTTTGTACCAATAATTCTCTATCTTTTACTTCTAGCTTGTATCTACCCTCATTTTGTTTGAATGATTGAGCTTTGTCTCCTTGGTTTTGAAGGAATAGAGGGGCACACGTGTGGACTTGAGAAAATCGCACTAGCAAGAAAACTACAAAAATATTCATTTGGTTTGTGGGGAAGCAATCCTCATCATAATCTGAATTCATCTCATTATCGAGGTACGCTTGAAAGGTTAGTATTTCACTTCCTTGGCGTATCCATTATTTCTAGATCTCAAAACCCTTGTATTTTTATTTTTATTTTTCAAGTCTACGGAGATCTAGCAAAGATTTGGGATTAATAATTAAAACCCACCTTAATAATCATCTCAACATTCCCGATATAAAGTTTGGTGGACATCCGACTCCATTTACCCCCCCCGATCTAAGGCACTGGGCCTCTCCAAGGGAGGTCGCACTTGTTGGGTAGGTGGCCATTTGCTAGATCTCGCATGTGGGTATTGCTCTGTCTTTCTCAATTCATTAGATCCATTCATTTGCAAACCCCCTAGTGCCATTTTGTAATGTCCCCATTTTGACCCCCTTTGTATTAAATCGTAAATGATGTAAATATTGTTATTTGATCATGGTGAGGAGCTCAAGGCCAAGGCCCCACCATTGATTTAGTGTTTTATGTATCGACAATTAAAAAAAAAAAATAGATGCCTATGGTCCTTGTGCTAGATAGGCACAATGTAAATGAGACATCATGTAAATACGAATTTTAATGAAAAATAACCACAACTAGCTATGCAATGCAATAAAGAGATGGGGACATGATTCTATAAGGAATAAGGAGGGAAATTATTCAAACCCTTGAGCCAATGGTGTTAATCCATGTGTCAATGAGGAAACCCATAAAACACCAACTACCCATTTTGGGATTTTGGACCCAATCATTTAATTCTTCCAGAAATTGGTTGAGGTAGTTAATGCCTTGGGAATGAAGAGGTATGGCAGCCAATTTCGTGTATGGGCAAGCCATCAACCTGGAAAATCGTGTTTTGTCTCCTTGGGCAAGAAAACACCCACGAAATGGTGCCCAAAGCCATTCTGAACATGGATTCTTGGCCCTCTCACGCAGTCTGAACTACTGGGCCTTCTCCCCTCACATTTTTCACCATTTTCCCTGCATTTTCCATGCCTGGGAGCTCGTTTTTGCATTAGACAGCAGGTGGGAGAGAAGGGCCACGAATTGGGACTGTTATGGAGGTCGTTTTTGCCCCAGAATGTCCATGGACATTTTGCTAAAAACGGATTTGGCTTCCCAGGGTTGTTCCCCATCTTCTAATTCCGTTTTTGGGCTTTCCCACGTTTTTCTGAACGGGTAGAAACCCCATCTTTGGGCATCTCACTGTAAAAACGTTTTTATCATGCCCAACAATTATGGTTCTACTGTTATGTGCATCCCTGTTTTGATTTGAACCTGTGAGCAAGAAACTTGGAGTGGTAGTGGACAGAATTGGCTTGATAAACCTAGTGGAGGGAATAACCTCTCAAGAAGACCAAGAGGGCTGGCTACTCTTCTATGCACACCTGGGACACTCTAAATTGGAAGGTATGGCCTGAGGGACTGTGAATTGGTGAAGGGAATACTTCCTTGAGTGGGGTGTGTAGGCATTGTGGGTGCCAAGCTAGATAGATCTTGTAGAGGTATCCATAGCTCTGTGGTGGAGCTCACTAACTTAGCAATTCTTCCTTTCCATTTCCTAATAGCCTGATAAACCCAACTATAGTTTGGCTTGGCTGATTTGGTGTATCTTTGGGCTATGTGTGAGTCTGTTGTTCCCTGGTTCCTTGTAGAAATCATGCCCAGCTCGGGGGGTGGCAGTTGCATCAAGAGGTTGATAAGCACAACTGGCCTATGGTTGGGTGGAACGTTGCAGTTGCATAGCCAGTTGCTTGGGACTACTGTTATAAGATAAGTACTCTCTTGTGTTAACTTGGCATTTATGTATTTGATGAATATCGTGAATGTATTATGGATGTGTTATTGATATTATTTCCGCTGTGTTGTTCTTATAATTACACACTCCATATGTCTTTTATATTATGTGAATGCTTGGTTAAAAGTTTATGGGGCTCGATGCCCGGATTTTAGTATCACGATCCTCTCCATCATGCTGGTATGATAGGAGGGGACGTTACATTTTGGTATTAGAGCTGCTGGTTGCAGCATTGGACCTCTATGGTCCAAATCCAATTACAGTATCAAGACTAAATGGGGCTAAGATGGATAGATTACAGAGGTAAGATCACCTTCTGCTGAGCAGCAGTCCTCACTGAAAGAAGGGAAGATTTCAAAAATTTTCTTAAGAGTTTTTAGAAATTTTTGTTTAAGTCTGTTTCGGGAAGAGTTCGGGAAATCGTTCCGAAATTTGCGGAAGAGTTCAGCGAACCGCCCCGAAACTGCAGAAGGAATTCTCTTCCGAAATTGCGGAAGGAATTCTCTTCCAAAATTGCGGAAGGAATTCTCTTCCGAAATTGCGGAAGGATTCCGCGAGTTGTTCCGAAATCGTGGAAGAATTCGGAAAACCGCCCCGCAACTGCGGAAATAATTCTGGAATGTCTTCCGAAATTGCGGAAGGGTTCCGCGAGTCGTTCCGCAATTGCGGAAGCACTCAGCGAATTGCGGAAGGGTTCGGCGAATTGCTCCGCAACTGCGGAAGCACTCGGCGAATTGCTCCGCAACTGCGGAAGCACTCGGCAAATCGCCCCGCAATTGCGAAAGCGTTCACCAAACCGCCCCGCAATTGCGGAAGGCTTCAGCAAACCGCCCCGAAACCGCGGAAGCGTTCGGCGAATTGCTCTGCAACTGCGGAAGCATTCCACGAATCGCTCCGCAATTGCGGAAGCATTCGCCGAATTGCTCCGCAATTGCGGAAGCGTTCGGTGAATCTCCCGAAGCTGCGGAGAGATTTGTAAAAAAAAAAAAAAAAAAAAAGGAGGGCGCTACCCTTGACCCGCCCTGTAGTGGCGCAAGGGGGCAAGCTCCCTTGACCCCCTTTTTGTTTCCCCCCTCATATGTCGTTGATTGTGAGAAAATTAGAGGATTCGACAAATTGTCAACATAATATTTTCCCACGTGCATGAAGTAATTTATGAATTTCCGAGAATATAGTGCAGCTAACAATTGTGTTGATGAACACATTTTACAGAATCACAGTTACATCAGGGCAACACTCTAGATAGTACAGTTGGAAAGTTTTGAATCTTGGTTGGGCCAAGAAAATCAACATCATGGATGATGCACAGGATCCCTATGAGCCTGAAAAAGATGCCATGGGGGAGAACATACATGTTGAAAATGCTGAAACAGAATCTAATGGAAGAAGAAATCAAGAGACTCCTCTAGGTATTGCAGCCACCATGAGAAGCCTAAGGGTAGAATTGCAAAGTTGCAGAGAAGATAATGAAAGGATGATTAAAGCTCAGGAAGAACAAAATCAGTTGAATGCAGCCATGCTGCAGAGTTTAACAGACATCCAAAGGCAAATAAACTCTGGGCATCAGACATCAAATCTAGAAAGGGGTGGGAGTAGTTCTAGAAGGAATTCCCGTAAGAGGGCCAGTAGTCCAAGAAGAGTTTCTACAGACAGAACATATACCCCGGAAATCTCTTCTAATGAATCATCCGACTCTGAAGAATCCATTGAGGGTTTCAAGCTCTTCATCTCGCGGAAGTAAGAGGAAGAAGCGCTACAAGAACAATTCACATGGGGAATTTAAGAAGGCAAAACCTCCTACATTTGATGGAGAGGTAAAGTCCGGTCAAGAAGCTGAAGCTTGGCTTCTTGGGATGAGAAAGTATTTCCAAGTCCAAGACTACTCGGGAAATATGAAGGCAAGGGTAGCCATCTTCAACTTGAATGGAAGAGCATCTATATGGTGGGAACACATCAGGCAAGTGAAGAAGATCAATGAAAAGAAGATTGTGTGGAAGCAGTTCAAGAAATACTTCAAGCAGAAGTACCTCTCTGATAGGTACTATGATGATAAGATCAAAGAGTTCCATGAGCTGAGATTGGGACAATTGACCATGGAAGAATATGCAAACAAATTCTTGAAGTTGCTAAGATATGTCAGGTGCATTCGAGATGATAAGGTGAAAATTCAGCGTTTCCTAAGTGGACTGCCCCAGTCATATAAAGATAGAATTGAGTTTGATGAACCTCGAACTCTAGAGGAGGCCATAAGAAAGGCCAAGTATTGCTTTGATCAAAACAGAAGCAAACCAAAATTCCATAAGGCATGGAAGGATAGGAAAAATGAAAAGTTCGATCAAAGGAAGAAGGGGTTCAAGCCTCCTCAATTCCGGAATCAGCAAGGCAACCATCACAGGTTGTGACTAAGCCAACTAGGATGATGGGAGACAAGCCAAGAGATCCAAAGGAACCAAGAGAACCACTTCAATGTTGGGGTTGTGGAGGAGACCACATGCTTAGGAACTATCCACATCATAATGAGAATGCAAATCAAGTCCACAACATCCAAGGAGCTGAAACTGTGGGTCAAGTGGCGAGGACAATCCCTAGAATCTATGCAGCACTAGACAACCGCCAGGCAGATCATCAGTCAACTGTGGTTGAAGTTGAAGGTAAGATTGCTAAGCAATCTGTTTCTATTTTGATTGATCCTGGATCTACTCACAGTTATGTCACTCCTAGAATTGTTGAGATTTGTGCTTTTAAGAAATTAAAGCATAGTAAATCATGGTTAGTTCAACTAGCCACTGGAACCAAGAGAAAAGTTAGTGAAATAGTAGAGAAATGTCTATTAGAGATGGATGGGCTATTCACTTATGCAGATCTGAATATTTTACCACCGGGTTCCTATGATATTCTCATTGGAATAGATTGGTTAGAAGCACACAGGGTTAAACTTGACTGCTACAATAAGACATTTGAATGCATGGACGAAGAAGGAAACCCGAGGGTTGTAAAAGGCATTCCAAAGGTGACTTCTGTTAAACAAGTTTCAGGCATGCAGTTGAAGAAGTTCTGTAGGAAGGGATGTCAATTGTATGCAGCCCACATTTTAGAGGCAGCAGAGAGTGAAGCTCTTAAATTGGAGGACTATCATGTATTGCAAGAATTCAGGGATGTTTTTCCTGATGAGATTCCAGGACTTCCTCCAAAGAGAGACATTGACTTTACAATTGAACTTGTGCCAGGAGTGGCACCAGTGTCTAAGACACCCTATAGGATGAGTACACCGGAATTGCTAGAATTGAAAATGCAATTACAAGAGTTGCTGGAAAAGAAATATATTAGGCCAAGTGTATCCCCGTGGGGAGCACCTGTGCTATTTGTGAAAAAGAAAGATGGAACACTCAGGTTATGTATTGACTATAGGCAGTTGAACAAAGTCACTGTGAAGAACAAATACCCATTGCCCCGAATTGATGACCTTTTTGACCAAATGAGAGGAGCAAAGGTATTTTCAAAGATTGACTTGAGGTCTGGTTACCATCAGGTAAGAATCAAAGAAGAAGATATTCATAAGATAGCCTTTAGAACGAGGTATGGACACTATGAGTTTGTAGTGGTACCATTCGGTCTCACAAATGCACCAGCTACATTCATATGTCTCATGAATAATGTTTTTAGCAAGTATTTGGACAAGTTTGTTCTTGTATTCCTAGACGACATTCTCATCTATTCTAAGAATGAAGAAGAGCATGAAGAACATTTGAGAATGACAATGCAATTACTAAGGGAGCATAAGCTGTATGCAAAGTTGAGCAAATGTGACTTTTATAAAGATAGAATTCATTATTTGGGTCACATCATCTCCGACGAGGGAATATCTGTAGACCCTGAGAAGATTGAAGCCATTATGAATGGGCCAACTCCAAGGAATGTGACTGATGTGAGATCTTTTATGGGCCTTGCTGGTTACTACAGGAGGTTTATCGAAGGATTCTCCAAGGTTGCAAACCCAATCACTTCTTTGCAAAAGAAGGGGATAAAGTTTGAATGGTCACCAAGATGTGAGGAAAGTTTTCAACGGTTGAAGAATCTTCTTACAAGTGCACCAATTTTGAAAATTGCAGACCCAGAAAAAGACTTTGTGGTATGTACCGATGCATGCAATCAAGGACTTGGAGGAGTTCTTATGCAAGACAACCACGTGATATGCTATGAGTCAAGAAAGTTGAAGGAGCATGAGAAGAACTATGCTACTCATGATATAGAACTTGCAGCCATAGTGCATGCCTTAAAGATGTGGAGGCATTACTTAATGGGAAAAAAATTTGAGTTAAGGACAGACCATTGTGGTCTGAAATACTTGTTTGATCAGCCAACTTTAAATGCTAGGCAAGCTAGATGGTTGGAATTTTTGTGTGAATTTGATTTCGAAATCAAACACATAAAAGGGAAAGAAAACAAGGTGGTTGATGCACTCAGTAGGAAGGTGCATGAAATGCATGTGGCAGCGCTTAGTACTTTCCAACCAGATTTGAGGCAGCAGATTGTTAACCATAATGTTGAGGATGAAGTGTACGTGCAGATAAAGGACAAATTACAACAACAAGACCTTGGCAAGAAGTATGAAGGCTATCATTTGGAGAAAGGCGAACTTCTTACTTATAAGAATAGAGTCTATATTCCAAATGCGACAGATTTGAGGAGAATTGTTATGGATGAAATCCATAAAGCCCCATACTCTGGTCACCCAGGATATCAGAAAACAATTGCTACAGCAAGAAAATATTATTTCTGGCCAGGCATGAAGAAGGACATCGCGGAATACATTTCTAAGTGCATGGAATGTCAGCAGGTGAAAAGTGAACACCAACATCCAGTAGGTTTATTGCTTCCAGTGCCAATTCCAGAATGGAAATGGGAAGTAATATCCATGGACTTTATTACAGGATTGCCGATGACTGTGAGACAACATGATTCCATCATGGTTGTGGTGGACAAGTTAACAAAGGCAGCACATTTTATACCGGTTAAGTCCACACATAAAGCCGATGCCATTGCCAATATTTTCATGAAGGAAATTTTCAGATTACATGGGTTGCCTAAGGCAATAATTTCTGACAGGGATACCAAGTTCACTTCCAATTTTTGGAAATGTCTCTTCGCAGATTTGGGTACACAGCTAAGCTTTAGTACTGCATACCATCCTCAAACCGATGGGCAAACAGAAAGAGTAAATCGGGTGCTTGAAGACATGCTCCGCATGTATGTAATGGACAAACCATCCAAGTGGGAGGATTATCTACACTTGGTAGAATTTGCATATAACAATGGACAACAAGCATCATTGGGAATGAGTCCTTATGAGGCTTTGTACGGTAGAAGGTGTAGGACACCAGTGACTTGGGACAATCCAGTGAACAGAATTGTACTTGGGCCAGAATTGCTTAAGGAAATGGAGCAAGAAGTTGCCAAGATCAGACATAATTTAAAAGTAGCCCAGGATAGACAGAAAAGCTATGCAGATAAACATAGAGTGCATAGGGAATTCAATGTTGGGGATCATGTGTATCTTAGAGTGAGATCAAGGAAGAGTTTCTTGAAGCTTGGGAGTTGTGCCAAGCTATCACCTAGATATTGTGGGCCATTTGAAGTGCTTGAAAGAATAGGGCCAGTTGCATATAGACTTGCATTGCCTGCTAGCACTAAATCTCATAATGTTTTTCATGTCTCTTTGCTTAAGAAATATGTACATGATCCTAACCATGTGATTAATTGGGATGTGATCCAGGTGGAGCCTGAGGGAGAATTCCAAACCGATCCATTGCGCATCCTAGACAAGAAGGTAACATTGCTCCGAAACCGAGCCATCGGACAGGTAAAGGTGCAATGGAAGCACTACGGTCCCGATGAGGCTACATGGGAGCTGGAGGATGCCATGAGGGTGGCATATCCATTTTTGTTCAATTTTGATGAGCACTGAGGACAGTGCTAATGTAAGGGGAGAGGAATGTAATGTCCCCATTTTGACCCCCTTTGTATTAAATCGTAAATGATGTAAATATTGTTATTTGATCATGGTGAAGAGCTCAAGGCCAAGGCCCCACCATTGATTTAGCCTTTTATGTATCGGCAATTAAAAAAAAAAAATAGATGCCTATGGTCCTTGTGCTAGATAGGCACAATGTAAATGAGACATCATGTAAATACGAATTTTAATGAAAAATACCCACAACTAGCTATGCAATGCAACAAAGAGATGGGGGCATGATTCTACAAGGAATAGGGAGGGAAATTATTCAAACCCTTGAGCCAATGGTGTTAATCCATGTGTCAATGAGGAAACCCATGAAACACCAACTACCCATTTTGGGATTTTGGACCCAATCATTTAATTCTTCCAGAAATTGGTTGAGGTAGTTAATGCCTTGGGAATGAAGAGGTATGGCAGCCAATTTCGTGTATGGACAAGCCATTAACCTAGAAAATCGTGTTTTGTCTCCTTGGGCAAGAAAACACCCATGAAATGGTGCCCAAATCCATTCTGAACATGGAGTCTTGGCCCTCTCACGCAGTCTGAACTACTGGGCCTTCTCCCCTCACGTTTTTCACCATTTTCCCTGCATTTTCCATGCCTGGGAGCTCGTTTTTGCATTAGACAGCAGCTGGGAGAGAAGGGCCACGAATTGGGACTATTATGGAGGTCGTTTTTGCCCCAAAATGTCCATGGACGTTTTGCTAAAAACGGATTTGGCTTCCCAGGGTTGTTCCCCATCTTCTAGTTCCGTTTTTGGGCTTTCTCGCGTTTTTCTGAACTGGTAGAAACCCCATCTTTGGGCATCTCACTGTAAAAACGTTTTTATCATGCCCAACAATTGTGGTTCTACTGTTATGTGCATCCCTGTTTTGATTTGAACCTGTGAGCAAGAAACTTGGAGTGGTAGTGGACAGAATTAGCTTGATAAACCTAGTGGAGGGAGTAACCTCTCAAGAAGATCAAGAGGCCTGGCTACTCTTCTATGCACACTTGGGACACTCTAGATTGGAAGATATGGCCTGAGGGACTGTGAATTGGTGAAAGGAATACTTCCTTGAGTGGGGTGTGTAGGCATTGTGGGTGCCAAGCTAGATAGATCTTGTAGAGGTATCCATAGCTCTGTGGTGGAGCTCACTAGCTTAGCAATTCTTCCTTTCCATTTCCTAATAGCCTGATAAACCCAACTGTAGTTTGTCTTGGCTGATTTGGTGTATCTTTGGGCTATGTGTGAGTCTGTTGTTCCCTGGTTCCTTGTAGAAATCATGCCCAGCTCGGGGGTGGCAGTTGCATCAAGAGGTTGATAAGCACAACTGGCCTATGGTTGGGTGGAACGTTGCAGTTGCATAACCAGTTGCTTGGGACTACTGTTATAAGATAAGTACTCTCTTGTGTTAACTTGGCATTTATGTATTTGATGAATATCGTGAATGTATTATGGATGTGTTATTGATATTATTTCCGCTGTGTTGTTCTTATAATTACACACTCCATATGTCTTTTATATTATGTGAATGCTTGGTTAAAAGTTTATGGGGCTACATGCCCGGATTTGAGTATCACAATCCTCTCCATCATGTTGGTATGATAGGAGGGGACGTTACACATTTCACTTTAATTCTCACCTTGTGGGCCCCATTTGGACCATTTTCCATATTTTAAGGGTGGGCCCCACTTGGGCACTTTTGCTTGGTATTAGAACTATCTAGATCTACTACTCCTAAAATATAGGTGGCCTTATCTTTTATTGGTTGAACCATTTGTCATCTCATAAGCCTCTTCAACCAATCCCTAACTCCTTGGGTCCACTTATCCATTCTAGATCTAGATCTAATCTACCCTTGATCTCTCCATATTTCATCTTCACATATCCCTAGGAGGTTTTGAGTGGGTTCGCTAGTCCTCATTGGCTAGCTAGGGTATCCCCCTTGGTCTTGCTTAGTCTTGATCTAAAGTGAAGAGTGCCTCGGTTAGCGTGACACCAACTTGCATTGGGAACTGTGGCATCTCTTGGGTCACCTCTTTAGTTGTCCAACACCTCTACTGTCTTGGACAGGATAACCTTTAGGGACAACTACAAGTTGTGTGATAACAATTCCTTTATGGAACGTGCTCCTTTGTGGAGTGTCCCTTTGTGGCATGGTTCCTTTGTGGAACGTTCTCCTTTGTGGAGAGTACTCCTTTGTGGAGTGTATCCTTGTTTGGGAATGGACCCTCTTCTGATAACAATATGTGTTCAGATGTGATGAACATATGTGTTCAGACGAGATGATCAGATGTGTTTCGATGTGATGATCATACGTGCTCAGATGAGATGATCAAATGTGTTTTGATGTAATGATACCTCTCTAGCTAAGAGGGAGTGTTGATTATGTAGGCACCCGATGGACTGGGTTGAGCTGAGGTACATTGTATTAATGCATGATCAACTCTCTAATGGACTGTGCAGATTTGTTGAGCTGAGGCACGAGTGACTCCCCTATGGATAGGGCATAGTCATGGAGCTAATGCATGTTCTCCGATGGACTGGATTGAGAAGATGCACGAAGATTGATTTGTTGACACTTCTTGATGGACTGAGATTGCGTTGGAAGATCTTCCTTATGATATAGAGAGGTTAGAGATAACCGTGATGTACAGATGATATCCAGATGTGTTTTAGTATGATAATACTGATGACACCTCCCTGGCTAAGAGGGAGGGTTGGAGTAGTAGCTGCATGAGGCATCACCTCATAGGTCGATCAAAGAAAGAATAAGATTAGAATACAGTGTCTGAAGAATACCTTCCTTATTGAGAGGGAGTGTTGGAAATAGTGCAACTTCGGAAGTTATTCTTATTGTTATTGTACCTCCTACAAGAGAATATATCAATGTATTTGATCATGTAAAACCCTTGAAAGAATCAATGTAAACCTTGGGATAAAATCACAAATAAAAGATTCATTAAATGTAACTTTTTGTATTTCCCCGAGACAAATTGGCCCGGGTAAACTGCCCCAAAATAGTGGAAAATCTGCCCCAAACATGGGAAGAACTGCCCCAGTTAGGGAAAGTTAGGTCAACACAATAAGGAAAAAAGTCACCTTTTGATGTGTATAAATAGAGTGTTCAACCTCTCATTTGGTCATTCACTCAAGACAAGTTTGCACAAGTCAAGAGAAGTTCGTTATTGCAGCTAGGAGACTGATATTTTTGGGTTCTCCACTATTGGAGAAGTTTCTCTCTTATTTTCTTGGGTTTGCACTGCTACTATCTGGATGTACATTGTTCTCTATTGGAATATTTGAGCTCGGGGGAGACAAATAGCTTTGTCTATGGTTGGGAGATGATTGTTCTTATCATCATGGTTAAATGAGCTCCACACACATTTTGTTTCTGTGCTTTTCCATTCTTTTAGTGATCCTGGTTATGCTGCTATAAACATCAACACTCATAAGAGTAGGAATTGTTGGATATTCTGGCCTTCTCTCTTTGTTAGGTTACTATTGATTAAAAAGTATCCTAAAGAGTGCTTGATTTCTACCTAGAAAATTCCAAGGTCTCTATGCTTGATTTTGCACAAGCTGTGCAATCTGATTTTGTTTCATCTTAGTCATAAAATCATTAAATTTATCCAGGTTGACATTTGAGGTCATTTTCACAAGTTTTTCCTTCCCTGTGGCTTCCTAAGCTCAGGAGATGAGAGCAAAAATATAATAGGAAAAATAGGAAAAGGGAGAAGAGAAAGGTTATAAATAAATATCTAATGCATGATCATTGCAAGGGAATAATTTATAGATTAGGTCTCAAGGTTTGACTCTCACATTAACACATGTATTTAGTGATAACCAATACAAAAAAGTGCTTCAAGGGTCATCAATAAGCAATATGAGACTAAAAGGTTATAAGACAAAGAAACAAGCAAGAGAAATTTCAAATTGGGAAGGTCACGAGTTAAGACAAGAAAATCTAACCTCTACGAAATTCAATTAGCAACCAAACTAGGATACATAAATACTCAAAAAGGAAAATTGTAAAAAACCTTAACTACAATGGAAGAAGAACATTGAGCATAATACCAAAGTAAATTCTGAAATGAAATACAAGAGGGAAACTATAACATAATGATACATGCAGTTATGCTAACCCAATCTTAAGTGATGCAATGAAAGATCTAGTTGTGGACATGGAAAGAGGTGACAAGGCCAAGATTGGGAGATTGATAGTTTGTGAGGAGGGACATTAGTTAGCCACAAATTAAGGCAAGAGGTGGCAATACCAACACAATATGGAGTAAGTAAGACAAAAGAGACCAAAAAAAAGTCAAAGAAATAAATTGGAAACAAGATAGATGAAGACACTAAGATTGGATTAAGGAAGGAAAGATGTGAGATTGTAACTGCTAATAAGGGTTTTACCTAATTTTTCTTTTCTTAAGGAATCTAAGCTACTCTGAAATCCAAATCTAACACCAAGTATCCAATATAAGAAGCCAACAAGAAAACAATACAATGAACATTGCATGAATCCATAAAGAATAAACACAACTACATTATCCAAGCAATATAACAAGCAATACGCAAATTAAATGCATTTATTGTAAAGTACCTGTTATCACACAACTTGTAGTTGTCCCTAAAGGTTATCCTATCCAGGATGGTAGAGGTGTTGGACAACTCAAGAGGTGACCCAAGAGATGCCACAGTTCCCAATGCAAGTTGTTGTCACGCTAACCGAGGCTTTCTTCACTTTAGATCAAGCCTAAGCAAGACCAAGGGGGAGACCCTAGCTAGGCAATGAGGACTAGCGAACCCACTCAAGACCTCCTAGGGATATGTGAAGATGAAATATGGAGAGATCAAGGGTAGATTAGATCTAGATCTAGAATGGATAAGTGGACCTAAGGAATTAGGGCTTGGTTGAAGAGGGTTATGAGATGACAAATGGTTCAACCAAGAAAAGGTAAGGCCACTTATGGTTTAGGAGTAGTAGATCTAGATGGATCTAATGCCAAGTAAAAGTACCCAAGTGGGGCCCACCCTTAAAATGAGGAAAATGGTCCAAATGGGGCCCACAAGGTAAAATTTAAGATGAGATGGCACTAGGGGGTTTGCTATGATATGGATCTATGGATTTGAGAAAGAATAAGCAATACCCACATGTGTGATCTAGCAAATGGCCACCTACCCAACAAGTGCGACCTCCCTTGGAGAGGCCCAATCCCTTAGATCGAGGGGTAAATGGAGTTGGATGTCCACCAAACTTTAGATCAGGAATGTTGAGATGATTATTAAGGTGGGTTTTAATTATTAAGCCCAAATCTTTGCTAGATCTCCGTAGATTTGAAAAATAAAAAATACAAGGGTTTTGGCTTTGAGGGTTTTAAGATCTAGAAATAATGGATAAGCCAAGGAAGTAAAATACGTACCTTTCAAGCGTACCTGGATAATGAGATGGATGCCGATTATGATGAGGATTGATTTCCCTCAGATCAAATGAATAATTTTGTAGTTTACTTGCTAGTGCGATTTTCCCAAGTCCACACGTGTGCCCCTCTATTCCTGCAAAACCAAGGAGACAAAGCTCAATCAAGCAAACAGAATGAGGGTAGATACAAGCTAGAAGTAAAAGATAGAGAATGATTGGTACAAAGACAAAATCACTCCTTGTTTGATCCACAATTTGACAGAAGATTGCAGGGAAAGCCTCCCCACCAATGCGCACTCCTCCCAAGTCGCCTTCTTCACCTGTAAATCAGATTAGTGGAAAAAGATACAACATAACTACAAGATATCCTCCAATGCAATGGAAAAATCATTTACAATCATCATAACCAAACATCCACTTCAAGATCCAAGCATTGCTCCAAAAGATAGAATTTTATTCCAATAGCCAAGAGCCAAAAATCTCTAGATTCCTTTACAATAGGGGTGTCTCTTCCTTAAATAGGATGAGGGAGACCAAAAACCTAAACCACATTTGAAAACTAGTGATGGAGATCAAAAGATACAACAATATAATCAACGACTAAGATGAGCTGGTACAACATAACATGGATCGCTCACATGAGGGGAGTGCGACCTCACTAAAGAGAGGCTAGGAGGGGTGCACACTACATGGGGGTGGCTAAAGTACAAGAGTGCCACATAATATGAGTAGGACAAGACACTAGGAGCACATGGTGGGGCTAGGATGTATTACTTCCCTTCACTAGCATGACCCCATAGCACAATAATATAACATATGACTCAATGACATGTCCAAGTAAACAAATGATCAACTCCTGGCCCCATCAGCAGAGAGAAGAATGCATCAAAAGACACCTTAGAGACCGTGTGGACCCCACTGAATGCTGCAAACTGATCTGGACAGAGTGGGATACACCAAATATGACCTCTGAGCAGACCATGTGCCAAAAAATTTCCTCAATTTCCCAAATCGATTTCTTTAATGACCTTTTTATTCCATTTTTATTCCACTTGAAAATCCATCAAAATGCCGAAAAACCATTGTTTGGTGCCCGAGCACAAAATCTGACTATACCATCATGTCCGGAATGGGGGTAATATGGTAATAACAAGTGGCTGGACCACCCCCTTCCTCTGTAGCTCCCTAGGAAACGCCTTGCCTCCAAACATCTACTGGACAGGCCAGCTCAACCATGGCCAAACTAGTCAACTGGTGGAAAAATGCCCATATCATCTCTGAAAGTGTTTGAAACTGTAAATAGAGTGTCCCGATGGATCCAGAAAGCCCAAATCTACTAAGGATGAGTACCCATACACCCTGTGGCCTCCTGTAACATCAACTGTAGCATCCACCATACTCGGACAAGTGTAATATAATGGTCTCGAGACAATAATAATCAATAAAAAGGTACATCAACCATCATCTGAAACTTGTTCCCACAGCATGGAACCACAACAAGGTGCATCAAGGACCATATATCATCATCATACATCATCATAGATCCAACTCATCACAGATCCCAAGGTTGACTTAGTCAAACTAGGTTTGACTAGGTAAAAAATGATCAAAATATGACCCAGGCTAGGAGAGCCTATTGCTGCAAGTGAAAATGGTTAGGACATGCTCTTTTAATAATTTTCATAGCAACACTTAAAGCATTAAGCAATCATTTCATTGGTAGTTAACATTTAATTATAATAATTCGTTAACTTTAAATAATATCTTACTCACAAAAGAACCTCGAGAATATACTCATTTGTAAACATGATCAATCTGCTAGCATAGGGTGAAGGCTAAGAACACAAGGTTAGGCTAAAGGGAATGACTTGACTGACTCAACACTGTGATACTTTGGATAAAGGATAAGGTGTTACACACTTAAGCATGTGTTGGACGAAGAGTTTCTAAGTGCAAGTAATACAACCATATAGATAATCAATGTCAACCATTTTCATTTTATAAAGATAGACTGCGAGATCGAGATCACTATATACCAAGTCAAGCTATCAAAATGACTAAAACAACAAGATAATAAAACCAATGCACATCATTAACCTGTTGGGCCATATACCTGTACTTGCTATCTGGACCAAACTTTCACCACTAAGAATGCTATTGCTGAAGCTACAAATATTGCACTGCATCTGTATGGAATAAAAGGTCATCTCAGTCATCAAATATGAGGTCAAGAGGCTTAGCCTTGGCACAAGTTCTACTTCATGTATGATATAAGGGCTGCTCTGATGTGTGAGTGATCATGAATAACACTGCTCATCATAGCTGATCTCACCAAAACCGTGTAAAGGAAAAGATAAAAAATATGCAGATGATTGCTCTGCAATCATGGTAGCCCAGCTACTATGGTGTGATAACAGTACCTATTCAAGGTGTTCAACGAACAATGCTCCATATCCCATGGATTGATCTTCAATCAATAGGGGGAAATCATAACCAAGGTTCAAATAAGTGTCACGATTTTAGGTGTTGTTCATGGCACTTGAGCTTGAGAAAGTTAAATTAGGGCTTAAGGACCTTGATTCCCCCCTGATCATGTTTAGGAATCAAAACCCATTTCTAGTGCATAAAATCGACTCATGGTGCTCATATCCCACTTGAAGGCTTGCAAAGAACCCTCACAAAGGAATTGTGGTTTGTTTTGAGCACTCGTTCAAGGCTCTTGAGCCCAAGAAGATTCAAAAATATCCCAACACACTTGTTTTCCTTCCTCAACCATGGTCAAGGCCTTGCGACCCAACCATGGTTCAGAAAACCACCTAATGGAGCCATATCCAACTCCAATGCTAAATACCACCTTCAAAGGGCTTATGTTGTGGTTTGTAGGTGTTTTTCATGGTGATCAAGCCTAAGAAGCCACCTTTACGAGCTAAGGCCCAAGGGTTTTCATCCCTTAACCATTGTGCTTGAGCTTGAGAAGTTTCATTTAGGGATTAAGATCCTTTTTTTCCCTCCTAACCATGTTAAGGCTTCAAGACCCATTTCCACTTCACAAATCCTACTCATAGCACATGTATCCCACTCAAAAGCTAAAGAACACTAACCATTGCCCCGAGAACTATTCCTAATGTGGGTCCAGGACACACCCCTATTTAGCGCCTATGTCGTGGTTTAATCATGGAACCTATATCCCTCTAGTAGGCCAGAGATACCCCACAAGATCCTATGTGATAGTTCAAGGACGCATTCATGGCACATAGGCTAAGAAGCTTCTTGGTTTGTAGGTGTTGTTCATGGTACTTTTAGGGCTTAATCTCCTCCCAGATATTTAGATCTCTTGCAAGATACCTTTATTAATTTTATTCTTGAAAGGGTGAACAACGTCAATAAAAAACTTAGAGAGGTATCTCTCTCTTTCCTTGTCCATATAAGCTGCATAGAGGATTATATCTTGATGAGGTGAACGATGTCAATAAAAAACCTTAGAGGGGGATCTCTCTCTTTCCTTGTCCATATAAGTTACACAGAGGATTAAATATGGTTATATGTTACATCCTAAATGAGAATCAATCGTGCATTGAAACCTATGTAGCTCGTATTTTTACGGTATAGAATATCACTAAAGTGTGAAACTCTGTTTTTCACATATGTTGTGAATCAATCGTGCACTGAAACCTATGTAGTTCGTATTTACAATATAGAATATTACTAAAATGTGAAACTCTGTTTTTCACATATATTGTTGTGCAACAAGTCTCAAATATTGGCCCCTAACTTAACATAAGTGTAAGATAACTAGTTTGTAGAAGAGGCAAATCTTGGCATGGATTTCTTGAAACTGGAACTAGAAGCAATGTCTCTCTAGGGTTGTTAATGTTACATAAGTTTTGCTCAGTCTTGCTTTTTCTACAAGGATCAACTTAAAAGATGGTTTGGATTTTAATAAGATAACTATATGTGTGGATGTGTCCTTATTATACATGTTGAATACCATAATCTTTGTCTTTCCAAAATTAATTTGTATGTTATATGCATCATATAATGAATAAAAAACACCAAATTGTTTTTGAAAATTGATTAAGATACTCAAATAAACTCCATATGCAAATCCATGATGCACATTTTGATACTAATATCTGTACTGCATCACATAAAATCATTTGTCTCATCCAATTATTTTGGGATAGATTGCAAGAAAGTTCACCAGACAATAATTGCAAGCAAAAGCCCAACTACAACACCACAGACAGTTGCAACTATGAAGCAAAGTGGCCTTGATATCTTTACAGTTTTCTCAGTTGTCTCATTGCAGGGCTTCAATGGAGAATCACCAAGTGCATTATTATTCTCAAAGTTAGATGCATCTAACTTCTCAAGAAAGGTAGGAATCTGGCCTGACAACCGATTAATTTGTACATTAAAATCCTTGAGACGATCCATCCGACCCAATCGCAAGGGAATTTCACTGACCAAGCTCTGCTGGAATTGAACCATGAAAATTGTTCCGGGAGAGATCTAATGAAGTCAGATATGAAATTCATTTTGAAAGATTTGCAGGTATGCTCCCCCACTATAAGTCAAGTCTTTATTGAGTCTACTTGACTAAACACAAAACATTCATGACATTACTACATCTGATATCTATTCTATTGTTGAATCCATTAACTCATGAAAACTATCCTTGCAACCATAATTACAAAGTTCGAGATCAAATTCAAATTCGAACAGTTCGAGAAAAAATTCTACAGTATATATAAAATTATATTTTAGAATATAATGAATATATTCTAAAACTTTTGATATTTTTAACCTACATCACCTTAACCACATTGAGATTGTCCATAACCACCTTAACCTGAAAGCTTGCTGTGAGCAAACCACCCTCAAATAGATTTCTGCAATGAATCCTGGTCACTAGAATTGCATTTTGGTGAACTTCTTCTTGAAAGAGATATATAATTGATTCCCTCTATTCCATTAGGGCCGGTTTATTCAAGCCCTTATTATAATAGTCCATGTATATACTCTCCGGTGGCTCTATATTATTCCTTTAGTTCAATATTATCAAATGTATATTTCTTTAGTTCAATATGATCAAATGATAGGGCCTTAATCCAATATTGAAAAAGAATGGTGGCCTTAATCCAATATTGAAAGAGAATGGTGACCCAATAGGGCCTTAGTTCAATATTTCTGGAACAGCCGTGGTGACCGAAATGCCAAAGGCTCTGTATACTGGCCCAAGTAGCACAAGCACCACAACACAATTAGCAATTTCTGCCATTCCAAAATCCATGCAATTCCTATGTCCTGGTTAAAAATGCCTTGATTCCGCTAACCAACACTGGCTTCAATTATTGAAACAACAATGCATCTTGGTCTTCAACACAAATCGATCACCTTATTGAGCAACTTGGTTCAATTCTTCTGTATTGACTCGACTAAATACATACCTGATAATTTTTTCCTTTCATGAATCCATACTAAAAACACAGTAAACTATGGACGAACGATCTGCTCAGCTAGAAAGCTAACACCAGATTTGCATGAAATATCAAAGTTCGAAGCTGGACTTATTATAACAATGAGAACCTATCCATTGAATACATTTACTTGTGCAAACTCTCCTCGCAACTACCATGTTAGACTCATGAAGTTACATGAACGCAAGATTGTAACTTATTACACTGTAAAGTAGTCTTCAAGCTTGCAAATTTCAACCAAAAAACCTTGAAGAAATCCTTGGATAGTATTCCACGACTCAAGGCAATGCGAAGATTGATGGCAACTTCTTTCCTTTTATTGTTTCCACTGTTTTCTTTACTCTATTCACTATTCGTAGAAGTTTGCTTCTACCGTTTTCTTTACTCTATTGACTATTCCTGGAAGTTCCCTTTTATTGCTTATATCGTTTTCTTTACTCTATTGACTATTCATAGATGCTTCAGAAGTGATATGAATATGAAGTTTGTATCAAGGCATCATCTTGGAAAGTGTCTATATCAAGGTATCATCTTGGAAATTGCCTAAGGAGCATTTTAAGAAATCAGAAAAATATAAAATTTATAATTCAAAGTTTTTATTTTCTTTAATTATTTGGTATATACATATAAATCTATTAAAAATGGTCATAAGATTTATAAAAATATTATTCTTTATATTGTGTTATCTAGAGTATAATTATGATATTTTTGTAAAATGATCAAGTCAATGTTTGAATGAATAACTTATATTTGTCAATTTAAAAAGATTTGAAATAATTTTTTTACATTTAAACTCAAATATCTTACACTTACAGATAGATTACATGGATAATGTTTTTTGGTCCGTCTACTCTTTAAAACTCCTCCACAAACCACATGAATTTCTAAACATACAATGAGTCATAGTAAAGTGGGTATTTGAAGATAAAATGATCTTCTACATGGAAGTTGAGCACCTAGAATTTAGTGCTCTAATAAGTTGACGAGAACAACTTCGTGGACATAAGTTGATGAGAACAACCTCATGAACATTTAGGCTACACAATATCATCCTCAAGGTATCATGGAGTTAGGATTTAACCATCCTAAAAACATAGATAAATCAAGGAATAGTAAAATAGCATAGGTGTTAAAGGCTCTCTTGGATATGCCCATGTTGCCTTCATGTAGTCCTTGTATCTCTCCTCCTAGATACCTCTATATTTCATTCTTGATGAGGTGAACAACATCAATAAATTACCTTAGAATGGGGTTTCTTCATGTCCTTTTCCAACAAGTTATAATATAGAGGATTATATGGCTAAACATGGATATATGTTGCATCCCAAATGATAATCAACCATGCATTGAAACCAGTTTAGCATATTCACAATGTAGAAGATTATTGAAGTGAAAAGAGGATGTTTCACATATTTAGTAAAGATGATCAAGTGAAGGGCTATTTGCTTCACTTGTATGTGTTGTGTAGTGAGTCCCAAATATGGGTCCCAAACTTCACAGACATAATAATAAAAAAAAAAAGGATAACTAGTTTGTGGAAGAGGCAAAACTTTGCATGAATTTCTTGAAAATGGCGCTAAAAACAATGTCTCTCTAGGGATGTTAGTGTTCCACAAGTTTTGCTAAGCCTTACTATTTTCTATAGGGATGAACCTAAAAGATGGTATGGAATATACCATGCCTATGTAAATTTAAGGTGATACCACTTCTACACTTGGAACTAATCATATGTGTAGATGCTTCCTTTTTGGACATGTTGAATGTCGTAATCTTTGTCTTTCCAAAATTAATTTATATGGTATATACATCATATAATAAATTAAGACCATCAAGCAAGTAAAATATTCAAATATTATCATATTCAAACTTTAAGATATTTATATAGATTTTTAAAATAGTTTAACACTCATGTCCCTAATATTTTAACAATAAAATCTTTTACTTCTTCAATGTAATATAGCTCAAAAAAACATGTCCCTAATATTTTAACAATAAAATCTTTTACTTCTTCAATGTAATATAGCTCAAAAAATATAGTGTTGGGTGATAGTGAGCATTTTTTTAAATTTAATTACATTGTACATATAATTCATAGTGTCCAATTTAGTACAAATTTGTATAATCGTTACATCATATAAAATCATTATAAAAAATATTATTAAATTTAAAACATTGAAATTCTTAAACCTATGAAAAAGAAAATCAATATAAAATTATTTAGCATTTACACTATTGAATATTTATGCCATGTTTAGCATTTCATGGCATATGACTTTATAAAGGTCTTATTTGAAAATCAATATAGACTCTATTTTTGATAGGCATCGTGTTTGGTTCTTAATAGCCTATGACTTTATAAAGTTATTCATAAAACAATATAGCAATGACCTATACAGACCTCTTTTTAGTGTTAGGTGCAGGATGATGGTCTAACGGCATCGGCTGGTAGTAGGTCTATGCTCTACCCTTGATTCGAGGGGGTTTGGAATATCAAGGTGCTTTTTTTTAGTGTTAGGGTCCTCATAGCATGCAACTTTTTAAATTCATTTTTTATAGAACCTTGCTCAATATTCACTCTATTTAAGCTCCATCCCTAAGTCTTCATATGACATGTGAAAATTTAAATAGATTAATTTGGAAATATTGTATTTGTATCCAAACATTAAGTTATTTAATTTGTTTAAATTTATCAAATTATTATACATAAAATTGTAAATAATTTAAAAATAATAATTGAGAATTAAAAAAATTAATATATAAATGTTAAATTATCATAATTGATTATGAATTTAAGTGTTTAATTAATATAAAGTTTTTTTAGGGGTGGTAGGTTTGGGGTGTGGGGGTGGTCATCTTTTTTTTTATAAGTGAGAAGGAACTTTATATTATATCATAAATAATACATAGAAGTAGGAAGGTATCTGGATCAAACCTCCAAGAAACATGATCATGGCTAAAACCTACAAGGTCGAGGTATTATATAGACCACCGGCCTAACCAAGGACATATTACATAGTATAATAAAAACCAGCCACATGGTATATACATGCAAAAAACTACCAAATAGACTTTGAAAAACTAGAAACATGACCAAAACTAGAAATAGAGCCAAAATGCCCCATACCACGACTACCCAACCTGCAGAACTGAGTGACCAGCCATGTCCTCATGCTTCACATTCGGTAGAGGCTGTAGAGGCATACCTAGTAGGACTGCGTCTTGTGTAGATGCCAGACACAGATTTTTGACCATATCCGAGCAACCATTGCAACAACAATTGTGTCAAACTAGTTATTTAATTGGTCCATCTTGAAGTCCAAGTTCTGAATTGCTCATCAAGCATAAAAAATCAGGTTCCACTTTGCTTCTGTAAAACTGTCTTATGGCTCCGAATGCTGAGCATTTTCCCTTGCAAGAGGCTACATCTGCACCATGTCATTCACTGCCCATTCATGAGCTCGCATGTTGTCTTCACCAATGAAATTATGTGTAGGAGATGGAGGAGTCATGGGCTGAAAGCCTAGGGAATTTCCATTTTGTCGAACCATTCAACTCTGCAACTCCACAAATTGGAGCCCAAACAATCGACAATTGAATCCTTGGAGTTAGAGGTCAAGACCGAAGCAAGAGATGAGGATTCCATCGAAAAAGAGGAGGAAATAACTTCAATGTGAGTGCCAATTCTAGCAGGACAACACCGCGCGGCACGATGAGAGCACCCCCAAGCATGCATACGAGTCATTAGGAGGATAAACACATTTAGAATGGCATCCACATTCGATCGATAGGATATATAGCTCTCAGAAATATCCAGATGAATGATGGTGCAAATGCCGCACGTGGGAAGGTTATGCCAACGTATGATACAACTAGCCCCCCATCCCATTGTGCCATTACCACTTTGCTTCATCCTCATCAATGTGCAGAATGAAGGCGGAGCCGATCGTTCGAGTAGCATACTAACTAGGATTAAGAGCATGGGAAGGCACATCAGTGTTAAAGAGCTATTAATAGTTTACACGGTCTAGAAATGGGCATTTAATGGTGCTGGCCGCCACTTGCATGTCCCGTTCTTCCACATGTGTCCCACATGTATCAATGTTTGTCACCCCATCCGAGGGTGGGGGTGGTCATCTTAGCCCAAAGGAAATCAAGATTTTTTTTTTGCTTGGGTAGTGGGACCTTAGATAACCAGGATGAAGCCTAAGCACTATGGAAAGGAATACTGATAATGAAAAATCAAGGTATCAAAAAGATGATAGTGGTTGGAGACTCAATGGTGGTGATACACCATATGGTCTCTAAAACCTTAATCAAAGACTAACACTTGAATATGATTCTTTCTCAAATTCAAAATCCCATTCAATGTTTCGAAATTGTTGATTTTTTCCATATTCTAAGAGGGTTAAATACAAAGGTTGATTCAATGGATTCAAAATCCCATTCAATGTTTCAAAATTGTTGATTTTTTCCATATTCTAAGAGAGTTAAGTACAAAGGTTGATGCAATGGCTAATAAGAATTTTAACTGTCAATATGGAATAGTTTGGAAAAATAGGGGGGATAAGGAATTGTGTATCCCCCCAAGTTTTAAACCACTCAATGTTACTAAATGACTCCATCGATATCATAACCCAAGTGGAAAACCCACAATTGCATGCATTTGAACTAATGCTCTGGAGGACAGGTCATTGTGCTATTTATTCAAGATCATAGGACTTCACCTTAATTGACTCTAGAAGGATGGGATGGCGAAAAGCATATGAGTTTTCTTCTTGTTTTGCCACAGAAATTTGGAATTTTCTATGATGTGTTGGGTAAGAAATTCATGGAATTTCCTCCTGTCATTTTGTTGAAGCATAATTTTTTTTTTTTAACAAGAACGGTTATGGATATTGTATTAAAAAGAGTCTTCAAAAAATAAATACAAAGAGGTTCTGGCTTTCCTCTAAGAGGGACCAGCTTTCAAATTTTCCATTCCTGTTTTGGTGATTCTTCTCCTAGCTCTAACAGGTCTGAAGCTAGTACTATAAAACTTAACATATTGTCCCAAAATAAGCTTACAAAAGCAATACATTACAAAAATTGGGTGTAGAATCCATTGAAACTGATAATACCCATTGAAACTAGACCTGAGTTTCTTCTATACTAGAGCAGAAAGATAAATTATAACCCGCAAAAGAGAGAACCAGATAGCTGAGTCATTTATGTCGTGGACGAGGAGGTTCTGGGCTTTCCATGGAGTCGTCCAGATTGGAACTGGAGCCCGTAGTGTCATGAAACCCTGGAATGCAACGAGCCAAATCTTCTCTGAGCCTGTCCACCTTTCCTTCAACGTCTGAGATATTGCTGTAGTTATCGTCCACCTTAGAGTCCACATTTGATATACTGTTTGTTGTGTAGTCCATCGCTTCTGACATGGATGAGATTCAACCATTCATTAGGTCATTGTTATGCCTGACCTCGGTGCTGAGAGAATGCAGAAGGGTAAAAACTCTCGTCATGTTCTTTTTTATGTCTGCCACCTCAATTCTAATCCTGTTCACCTGTGCTTCCATGGTTTCGGCCTCTGTATCTTGGGGGATCGAATGGGTGGAGGAATCAAGGGCTACTAGCTCGTCTTCACACAGACTAAGGGACGTGGGGTCCACAAGGAGAGAGCGTAGAGGCTGCAGGAGCTCTGCTTCAGGAAGAGAAATGTCGGGGGAGGAGAGCAAGGGCTTATCACAGAGCGTGCAGGAGAGCAGAGGCAAAGAAATTGCAGAGTTAGCACCCAAGGAAGGAGCAAAGCAAGCAGTGGAGCGGGTGTCCATCCTCAGGGCAGAGGTTAACAAAGTGAACTTCTGGAAGCGTCTGAGGGAATGGTTAATCAAAGCGTGCGAGAGAGTGGGGGTAGATGGTAAGAGGCCATGTGAAGGTATTAAATGCCTCCATCTGCCCTCGATCAAAGTGACAAGTGGTTGCATGCAGGAGTAAGGGTGGCCGCTACCAAAGGTGACGAGAGGTGGGAGAGAAATATGCCGGTGAATGGGGGGAGGACCCCAAGGGGAGGAGTGGTTAGGGAATCCAACTAGGGGTAGGGTCTTCACCATCATAGGATAGGAAACCGGTACATTGGAGCACCCCTTTGTTAGCCATTTCATCGGCGTGGTGATTATTTGAGTGTAAAACATGGAGGAATTCAAGAGTGTTGAAATCTTTGCTGATGAATTTGAGGATGTGGTGGTATTTATTGGATGGGGTGGAGCGTTTCTTGGTGAGATTGCGGGCTTCTCGGATTATGAGAAGGGAATCCCCAATGGCTATTAGATCTTTTATCCCGGCCTTGATGGTGACTTCCAGTCCTTTAAGTAAGGCAAGCCATTCAACGTCGTTATTGGTCTTTATTCCAATTCCCCAGGCATAGCTTTTCATTCTGCTTCCCCCGGGGTCGAAGATGACCCCTCCCGTGCTTGCCAACCCAGGCTGTTGAAGCATAATTTTACTAGATGGAAGGCTATGGTATTTGAATTTATTTGTTGTCTTTGAGGAGATATTTGGTGGGTGTTTTCTTTGTTTGTACAGTTCTGGAGCCAGTGATATATAGAATCATTCTTTGAGAGGACATCAAACTTAGGTATAGTTTGATAACAACATTTATGAAGTGCCAAATTTTAATATTTCTATTTTCTTTCTTTAAGGAATCCTTTAGGGACTAGAGGTAACACTATCTAGCTGTCAAGTCATGGTGATTTCTTTGGGGGTTTTCAAAATTCATTAAAGGAAGCATCTCCAAGCCTTCTTTAGGAATAAACTAGATATATCTCAATAGCTGGTTAAATAAGTGCTTTGCTAGTTGGGATTTTTTATTGGTTATCATTAGATCCTTCTTTTGCATATTAGTTCAAACCCATGCTAAACAAGGAGAATCCATTTGGGCATTTGATTTGGGCAGATTCTGGGCACGTTTTTCAAGGAAAAGTACAATCATAAATGCTGATATTTATTATTGGAGTTTGCACTGAGTTTGAGGCTAGTACTGGGCGCATTTTCCAAGGCTATGAACAGTAATAAATGCTGATATTTATTACTAGGAATGTTTGCAGCATGTGTGAGCACAAGATTCTGGTTGTGGTCTGAGAATTCATAGATAAGTATTGTTGGTTTTTAGCTGAGATTCATACATTGTAAATTGTGCAAGAGAAATTTTTGTGGTTGAAAGAGAAATTTCTGAGTTTTTCCCTTCATAATAAAATATCTTCTCTCTCACTGGTTTTCCCCAAGGTGTGGGGTTTTTCTAGGGTCTATTTTTTGACCAAAATTATTGTGTTCATATATTTTACAACCTACTTTTAAAGTGTTTTTCTGCTGCAAATTTTGCTTTCAAGTACAATATATCAGCTACAAGAAGTTGTTCATTTATTGTGAAGAATACTAATTTTAGTCTGATATCAGAGGTACTGGAAGTGTTTGACAAAATTTATGTGTGTTACAGAAGTCTGATTTTGTCATTTTTTATCAATCAAAGATGAGGCTCACGTTAAGAAAAGGATAATTTCTAGCCAACGCGTTAGGATATTCATAATGCCTGGGTGGATGTTCAATACATTGATTCTCATCTATAACAACATTGGCATTACTCCTCATAGGAGTAGGAATTGTTGGATATTATGGCCTTCTCTCTTTGTTAGGCTACTGTTGATAAAAGGTCTCCTAAAGAGTGCTTGATTTCTACATAGAAAATTATGAGGTCTCTGTGCTTGATTTTGCACAAGATGTGCAATCTGATTTTGTTTCATCTTAGTCATAAAATCATTAAATTTATCCAGGTTGACATTTGAGGTCATTTTCACAAGTTTTTCCTTCCCCGTGGCTTCCTAAGCTCAAGAGATGAGAGGAAAAATATAATAGAAAAAATAGGAAAAGAGAGAGGAGAAAGGTTATAAATAAATATCTATTGCATGATCATTGCAAGGGAATAATTTATAGATTAGGTCTCAAGGTTCGACTCTCACATTAACACATGTATTTAGTGATAACCAATACAAAAAGGTGCTTCAAGGGTCATCGATAAGCAATATGAGACTAAAAGGGTATAAGACAAAGAAACAAGCAAGAGCAATTTCAAATTGGGAAGGTCAAGGGTTAAGACAAGAAAATCTAACCTCTACGAAATTCAATTAGCAACCAAACTATGATACATAAATACTAAAAAAGGACAATTGTAATCAACCTTAACTACAATGGAAATAGAACATTAGACATAATACCAAAGTAAATTCTGAAATGCAATACAAGAGAGAAACTATAACATAATGATACATGCACTTATGCTAACCCAATCTTAAGTGATGCAATGAAAGATCTAGTTGTGGACATGGAAAAAGGTGACATGGCCAAGATTGAGAAATTGATAGTTTGTGAGGAGGGACATTGGTTAGCCACAAATTAAGGCAAGAGGTGGCAATACCAACACAATATTCACTAAGTAAGACAAAAGAGACAAAACAAAATTCAAAGAAAGAAATTGGAAACAGGATAGATGAAGACACTAAGACTGGATTAAGGAAGGCAAGATGTGAGATTGTAACTACTAATAAGGGTTTTACCTAATTTTTCTTTTCTTAAGGCTTCTAAGATACTCTGAAACCCAAATCTAACACCAAGTATCCAATATAAGAATCCAACAAGAAAAAAAGACAATGAACATTGCATGAATCCATAAGGAATAAATACAACTACATCATCCAAGCAATATAACAAGCAATACGCAAATTAAATACATTTATTGTAAAGTACCTATTCAAGGTGTTCAACGAACAATGCTCTAGATCCCATGGATCGATCTTCAATCAATAGGGGGAAATCATAACAAAGGTTCAAATAAGTGTCACGATTTTTAGGTGTTGTTCATGGCACTTGAGCTTGAGAAAGTTAAATTAGGGCTTAAGGCCCTTGATTCCCCCCTGATCATGTTTAGGAAACAAAACCCATTTCTAGTGCATAAAATCTAGTCATGGTGCTCATATCCCACTTGAAGGCTTGCAAAGAACCCTCACAAAGGACTTGTGGTTTTTTCTTAGCACTCATTCAAGGCTCTTGAGCCCAAGAAGATTCAAAAATATCCCAACACACTTGTTTTCCTTCAGCAACAATGGTCATTGCCCTGCGACCCATCCATGGTTCAGAAAACCACCTAATGGAACCATATCCAACTCTGATACTAAACAACAGCTTCAAAGGGCTTGTGGTGTTGTTTGTAGGTGTTTTTCATGGTGATCAAGCCTAAGAAGCCACCTTTACGAGCTAAGGCCCAAGTGTTTTCATCCCTTAACCATGGTGCTTGAGCTCGAGAAGTTTCATTTAGGGCTTCAACCCCTTTTTTTCCCTCCTGACTGTAAGTTTTAAACCTGTGTAGAGAAGCAAAGCATATAGATTCTTTTAAGAAAAATAGAGATTATGTCACAGCATTCACACATAGTACATAGAGATTTAACCTGGAAACCCTTAACCGGGAAAACCAGCAAACCTTGGAGACACACCTCCTATTTTTCTCATTATTTCATTATGAATCACTCACAATACAATATAGGTATTCCGCAACATCCAATAGCCTAATCCGTTAACCCGGATTAGTAAATAGACCCAATCCCTTAACCGGGATTAAATTACATATTTTTAGAAAAATCCCCAAAATAACGGAAAACAACCAAATTTTTTTGGCTCGCTACGCTCGCAAATGGAAACGACCTAACGTGAAGGTGCAGGAGGGATAATCAAGCGCAATGTTGACATGCACACTCTCCCCTTCACATACATGCATAGAATATAGCACATACCCAACAATGACCATGTTAAGGCCTCAAGACCCATTTCCACTTCACAAATCCTACTCATAGCACATGTATCCCACTCAAAGGCCAAAGAACACTAACCATGGCCCTAAGAACTATTCCTAATGTGGGTCTAGGACACACCCCTATTTAGGGCCTATGTTGTGGTTTAATCATGGAACCTATATCCCTCTAGTAGGCCAGAGATACCCTACAAGATCCTATGTGATGGTTCAAGGACGCATTCATGGCACATAGGCTAAGAAGCTTCTTGGTTTGTAGGTGTTGTTCATGGTGCTTTTAGGGCTTAATCTCCTCCCAGATATTTAGATCTCTTGCAAGATACCTTTATTAATTGTATTCTTGAAAGGGTGAACAACGTCAATAAAAAACTTAGAGAGGTATCTCTCTCTTTCCTTGTCCATATAAGCTGCATAGAGGATTATATCTTGATGAGGTGAACGATGTCAATAAAAAACCTTAGAGCGGGATCTCTCTCTTTCCTTGTCCATATAAGTTACACAAAGAATTAAATATGGTTATATGTTACATCCTAAATGAGAATCAATCATGCACTGAAACCTATGTAGTTCGTATTTACAATATAGAATATTACTATAATGTGAAACTCTGTTTTTCACATATGTTGTGATTCAATCGTGCACTGAAACCTATGTAGTTCGTATTTACAATATAGAATATTACTAAAGTGTGAAACTTTGTTTTTCACATATGTAAAATATTACCAAAATGTGAAACTTTGTTTTTCACATATGTTATGCAACAAGTCTCAAATATTGGCCCTTAACTTAACATCCATAAAGAAGTATTGGCCCCTAACTTAACATCCATAAAGAAGTGCAAGATAACTAGTTTGTAGAAGAGGCAAATCTTGGCATGGATTTCTTGAAACTAGAACTAGAAGCAATGTCTCTCTAGGGATGTTAATGTTGCATAAGTTTTGCTCAGTCTTGCTTTTTCTACGAGGATCAACTTAAAAGATGGTTTGGATTTGAATATGTTTAAGTAAGCATAAGATAACTATATGTGTGAATGTGTCCTTATTATATAGGTTGAATACCATAATCTTTGTCTTTCTAAACTTATTTGTATGTTATATGCATCGTATAATGAATAGAAAACATCAAATTGTTTTGAAAATTGATTAAAATATTCAAATAAATTCCATATGCAAACAATAAAATAATATTCATATAGATTCCATGTCTCCTCATGTTTTTAAGACATCCCCGTTTAAATCTGATTACAATATGAATATCATCCATGATGTTCTACTGTTTTCTATACTCTATTGACTATGGACTATTCATAGAAGTTTGAGTAGCCATATGAGTATGTCTTTCCCAGATCTTCAAGTTTGTATTAAGGTATTATTCTGGAAAACATTTTTAGGGATCTTCAAAGGTGGCAGCGTGAGGAGACTTTGGTTTTAAAAAGATATTTATATTTAACAATAAGTTTTTTTTTAATTTTTATTTGCAAATAAATTGTCGTAAACGATTTGTGATCTGTCATAAATGCTTTACACTTTGGTGCTTGCTATTGGAACTTGGGATTTGTGATCTGTCATAAATGCTTTACACTTTGGTGCTTGCTATTGGAACTTGGGAGTCTGGGTTGAATAATTTTTAAGAATACTTTTGTCTTTAATTTTGTCAATATTTCTTTTGGCCAGAAATCACAAAAACAAACAAGTGTGCACTGGTACAATATAGGGTTGTAGCGTCATCATTAGCATTATTTCATATTGTATTTTATTAAGAACAATACAACACATTAGTGTCATCCTTTATAATGTGCACTTTTGAAGGTGTTATATTAACAAAAATCTTTCTTGCATCATGTTGGTGTTGTGATGTATCAAATATTATTAAAAAAAATTATAAACTCACTTTTGCATTGAGTTTGTGTTAAAAGTGTATGTTGTGTTGTATTAGAGTCATGGTGCAGCATATTTTCTTTGTAATAGCATCGTAATAGCATTGGAATATGGATTTTTTTCACTGTAATTATATTATTTGTGTTGTGTTTATATCATTTTTAATTATTATTGATTAGTTAATAATTATTATTCTTTTGTAATGACTATTTTTATATTATTTAAATATTGATGAGATTGATAATTAGTATAAGTCTATTTTATATCATATTAATTATGAAATAAAAAACCATGTATATATAAATGTAATATTCCACTAATTTTTAGTAATTTCACACCATGAGAGCAAGAAACCATGTATCCATAAATGTAATTAGGAAATTTTACCACAATATATTCAATCAATGTCTCCCCAGGATGGGTGAGCAGGGAGGTAATAGAGGCTCTCACGAGCCTGCGTTAATCCACCCGACCTAGTTAATAGATGGCCTGTGGTACGGGATAGGTGGAGATGATGGGGACGGATGGCATGGGGAGAGGTCCTTGCATACAACATAGGGTAATATTGGGAATGCAATCTAGCAGATTGAGTGGTGTTTGACGGCATGGGCTGGGAATGTTGTTAAACTAGTTCGTCATCATGAACTGGTTCCTTCCACCCACGATCATTGTGGTGCTTTTACACTTCAACACTAGGAGCTCAAAGGTCGATAGTGAAATGTCTCAAGGGCAAGTCATTTAGGACATTGTGTCTCATACCTAGTATGAATCATGGGAGCAATTAATTACACAAGTTGGGGAACCACATGATTTTATAGGAGGTTCTCCACATTAGCTTTGGTGGAGAGTCGGTCTGAAGAAGCCTCTCCCCTCAACGGAATTGCTTTCGACTTGCTTCCAAGGTCGTTGTCGATACGTCGGGGAGAACAAAGGGACATACATCAACTTGATTTTTGGACCTGGGACAGTTCTACCCACAACAGATTACAATGGTGAAGGGAAGTAGAAGTCGAGGTGGGAGAAGCGGTCAAGGTAATACCCACATGTTGCGAGTGATGCATGAGACAAAGGAGACCAAGGTAGTTTACAACAGGGTCGTCTCGGTCCCTACACAACGATTGATAAATAAAATGGAAGAATAGGTCGAGCAGGAGCAAGCTAGCACTATATTGAATGCAGGAACATCCAACATTTGGGACACCAAGTTGATGAAGACGATAACTCTCTATTGGAAAATGAAAATCCTCTTAGGTGGACAACAATGAATGTTAAATTTCATCCATTCATAGCATAACAATTCAAGTGCGTAAACAAGATCACTAGAAGAAAGACAAAGCACAAAACAATAACACAGAGTTTATCCTGGGAAACCCAATTGGGAGAAAATCCAGCAACTTTCGTATAGAGATGATAATCTCGAGATCAGAGTACAAAGATAAAAGAGAAAATATGAAAATGTCTTCCACAAGTAGAAACCCCAAAACAACTTCCTTCTCCAACTTATGCGAACTTCTCTCCCTCCTAAGTGATTCGCAATTGTGAAGTGAGTGAATGAGATAATGAGGTGCACTTTACCTCTTATTTATACAAGTGCAAACATGAAAAATCCCTAACTGGGCTGACTTCACTTGGGGGCGATTAATAATTTTAATTTTAATATTTTTCTTTTGCTTCTTTGCACCCCAAGGTTTACATTGATTCTTTCATTTGTTTACATAAGTGATTACATCAAGTTCATCTCCCTTAGGAGGTACAATCAAGTACAATAAAATACAATGAATAATATCTTCCAAAGTTGCACAAAATCCAACACTCCCTCTCAACGAGGAAGGTATTCTTCGGTCTTCATCTGCATCACGATCATTTGGGTTTCATCTTGTATATCCATGCTATCTCCATCATCTCTATGCATACTGAAGGTTCTCCACACAGTCTTAGTCCATCGAGAAGTGTCATCATGCATCATCTTCACCAGTCCTTCAGTGAGTCCAGGAGAATCACTCAATCCTGGATCCAGGAGAATCTCTCAATCCTGGATATTTGAGACATATTCACCAGTCCTTCGATGAGTCCAGGAGAATCACTCGATCCTGGATCCAGGAGAATCACTCAATCCCGGATATATGAGATTATCAGCTATGCCATCTCTTCTATACTATTTTCCACCTGTCTGTCTCATCTGTCGATGGGTTCCTCCCACACCTGGCTGAGATCTTAGACGAGCAAATGGGCACGACCATCTACTACCTGTTTGTCTCATCTTCCAATGGGGTCCTCCCATATATGGCTGAGATCCTGAACGAGTAGAGGTACTAGTGCAATCACATGGCGAACTGCTGACTGTCCTACTCATCCGCCGATGGGATTTCTCCCATACCTAGATGAGTAACTGGACTACAGAGGCACCTATGTGAACCTGACCAACTGCTGACTATCCTACTCATATGCCTATGGGATTTCTCCCATATCTGGCTGAGTAACTGGACTGCAGAAGGCACCTGGGAAAAGCAGGGCAAGCATCTCAATATCATCTTTCCCTCTCAAGGAGGGATACGTTCTCTTCGACTCCAAGTCTTGCACGAAAGTATTCGAACTTCATCCTGGGAAGGGCCTTGGTGAGAACATTGCAGTCTGGTCATCTCTCGGCACGTACTGTAACTCGACTGCACCTTTCTGCACCATATCACGAATGAAGTGATATCGAATCTCGATATACTTTGACCTGTCATGAAATACATAATTCACTGACATCTGCACACAACTTTGGTTATCACAGTGAATCATGGTCGGCTCTGGAATCTGGCCGAACAATTGTCAGGAGTTTACGAAGCCAAACTACTTCTCGAGCTGTTATGCTAACAGCCATGAAATCGGCCTCTGTAGTACAGAGTGCTATCGAGTTCTTCTTCCTGCTGCACCAGGAAATAACTGTAGAACCCAAATTGAAGCAACATCCAGAAGTACTCTTCTGATCTACAACACATCCGACCCAATCTGAGTCTGTAAGCCCCTGCAATCTCAGGTCACAATCTGAAGCATAATTCAATTCATATCCCACAGTTCCACGTAAGTATATGAGCACATGTTTAGTAGCAATCCAGTGAATCTGCCTCTGTTCGCACATGAACTAACTAAGGACATTCATAGAAAAACCACAGCAAAACATATATATAGTTTGGTCAGATACATCAATGACCCAATCAACTAGCTATACATGGTGGGATCAATCAAATCAGAATCTGAAGTATAACCTCTCAACTTCTTCCAATTTGCATCCATCAGAGTAGCCATGGACTTGCAGTCCAACATCCCGAATATCTTCAATATACTAGTGGTGTATTTTCCTTGTCCAAGGAAAATCTCTTTCTGCCTATGCCATACTTCTAATCCCAAGAAGTAGTGCATCAATCCAATATCCTTCATTTCAAACTCAGAGGCGAGATTCTCCTTACACCATATAATAAGTTTCTCATTTCTTGTGAGAAACAAGTCATCAACACATATAATACCAAAATCAGTGGCTCATCATCTACAACCTTGTAGTAAAGGTTGGGGTCTGCATCACTCTTGGAAAATCCCAAGCTAACCGGGAATCCGTCTATCCGTCCATACCAAGCACGGGGTGCTTGCTTGAGTCCATACAGTGCCTTTTTCAATCTGCATACATGAGACTCCTTTCCTTGGACAATAAACCCATTTGGTTGTTCGATGTAAACTTCTTCCTCAATAACATAATTGAGAAAGGTTGTCTTCACATCAATATGATGCAACTTCCATCCCATAGCTGAAGCAATAGCAATAATGGATCTGATGGAAATATATCTGGCCACAGGAGAAAATGTCTCATCATAATCGACTCCCTCTTTCTGAGAGAATCCTCTGGCTACAAATCTGGCCTTGTATTTCCCATATGCTCCATGTTAAGTCTATTGGGCCCATCTAGGTCTTTTCCAACCTACTGCAACATTTCTGGGGATATCAACTGGATCAATGGAATCGATAGGTTCATCATTTTCTGCTAACTCCCTCTTAAACTGGAGGGGGAGATGATATCATCTCCTTTGGTTCTAGCATTTCTTCATCATCGATCTCCATGTCTGATCCTCTACCTTTCCTGGCAGCTATTTCTTCTTCAATGGTCACATCCATACTGACTTCAATCTGTCTGGATCATGGGATGTAGATTCTGTAAGACTTTGAAGACTCACTGTATCTCACAAAGGTTCCCTTCTTGCCTGAAGGTTCTAACTTGGGAACATGTATATGGATTGGTCAACCAAATATCTGAAGGTGGCCCACTTCTGGTTTTACTTCTGTGAAATCTTCCTCCGAGGTCATCCTTCTAGGCCGAGAGTCATATTCCAGGAAGCTTCTTGCTTAACATCAACAGGATTCATATGTTCATCGGAACAAGTCTTCTCTTGTAGGCCAAATCACATGGTCTTTTCCCTACAAGTCAAATCCTGACTGATGATCAGTGACATTGTATAATCAAATATAATGGCAGTAGTTTACACAGGCATCTCAGCTAATACTTTAGCATAACAGTCATAAACATGTCTTCTAAATACATCTGGGAACTATCTAGATGTCTACTATCTCCACTAGAACATGCCGTCAAGAGTGTGCACTACTCAAAGCACACAGGAAGGAGATATTATCTAGACTAGCTCCATTATGTTTAATGAAGTGTTGTGTAGCTCATATGCATAATAAATACAACAAGGTAAACTATATCAACTGCTCAATGCACTTCCAGATAGATCTGCATATAATGAAGATAAATAAGACAAAACAAATCTATGTAAGCAAGAAAGACAAATACTTATCTCTTATTGTTTTGTGTGTGGGCTCCCACTGCCTTCTTGTGGGAACCAAGAGAGATCTTTGTTCTTGCAATCTGGATCTTCATATCTTCTAGAAGAGGAACTCCAAACGATCATCATTCCTTGACTTCTTGTGAGGAGTATCTTCTTCAACATCAACAATGGATGCTTTATGCTTCCTTTTACTTGAACTTCGACAGCTACTGGCGTAGTGTCCATATTTTCTGCACCTATAGCATTGAACTTGAGATATGTCCTTCTTCTCCTTTTGATATGGGCGAGGATTTGATCTCCTATCTTGGTGCTTGTGTTTATGGAACTTCTTACCTTTTCCCTTACCCTTCTTGGCATGGGAAACAAAAGCTTGGTTCTCCTCAGGTTGAGTGCCATGGAGTCTTTGACGTGCTGCAATCCTTGTCTCCTCCTGAGTGCAATCTGCCCAAAGCTTATCAAACTTTGGTATTTTGGATCTATCACTTATGCTTTGGATAAAGGACTCCCATGATGGTGGAATACCATCCAGAGTGGTGATGACAAGCTCTTTTTCATCAATGGGATCTCCACTGGTACTAAGCTTGTCCCTTAGTTATGTGATCCTCATGAAATATGAGGCAATGGATTCTGATTTGGATATCTTCATATTTGAGAGCTGGTTTCTCAATGTCATGGATACATTGAGGCTAGTGTATTCAAACAACTTCTTTAATGTCTTGAACATTTTCCTAGCAGTCTTCTTTCCTCAAATTTGTGGAATCAAATGATCTCTTACTGAGTCCACTAGAATCCTTTTGCTCTAGCATCATTCTTCCTCCATTGGGGTTTGTCTTCTTCGGCTTCTGGTTCAGGGACCTTCTCATTTACAATTTGTAATATGTCATTTTCTTCTAGTAGGTCATTTTTTTTCTTCTTAAAGTTGGAAGCTCCTTCCAAACGATCTTCAACCTTCATGCCAATCATCCTGACTGCAGATCTGGTTCAGAAACCCTAGCATGAGCTAGGTCAAAAAAGAAAGTTGATAATTTGAAAAACTGAAACCACCGGTAGATGCGCCTTGCCAAGGCGAGTTGAATTGAGGTAGGGCTGATCCAATTATGTGGAGAGAAGTAGGTCAAAATTGAAACCCTAATTTCTGCTCCAGCTGTAGAGATGGGTCAAAAATTCAAAATTCTCGGAATTGACTTCTGTCTTCACCAAAAGATGCGCCTTCCCAAAAACGAAATTCCTAAGGCTCTTTTTCTCCAAAATGATGGGTGAATACTTTACAAGATGAAACCCTAGTTCCGATAGGGATCCGACAATTTTTCGGCTATGGCTTCTTCTAGAACTACTCTGATACTATGTTAAATTTCATCCATTCATAGCATAACAATTCAAATTCATAAACAAGATCACTAGAAGAAAGACAAAGCACAAAACCATAACACAGAGTTTATCCTGGGAAACCCAATTGGGAGAAAACCCAACAACCTTTGTATAGAGATGATAATCCCAAGATCAAAGTACAAAGATAAAAGAGAAAATGTCTTCCACAAGTGGATACCCCAAAGCAACTTCCTTCTCTAGCTTATGCGAACTTCTCTCTCTCCCAAGTGATGCGCAATTTTGAAGTGAGTGAATGAGATAATGAGGTGCACTTTACCTCTTATTTATACAAGTGCAAACATGAAAAATCTCTAACTGGGCCGACTTCACTTGAGGGCAATTAATAATTTTAATTTTAATATTTTTCTTTTGCTTCTTTGCACCCCAAGGTTTACATTGATTCTTTCATTTGTTTACATAAGTGATTACATCAAGTTCATCTCCCTTAGGAGGTACAATCAAGTACAATAAAATATAATGAATAATATCTTCCGAAGTTGCACAAAATCCAACAATGAAGATACAAAGAAGGTCCTCCTATGGTTGGATGGAACTCAAGGTCATTTTTGCAGGGTAGAAGCCACTTTGAAGTTGATAGCCAATGCACAAGTTGAACTGGGAGCCAAACTAAACATCTTTATTAAAACCACCACATGGATGGTGTTTAGGGAGGTCCAATCACATTTATCTCAATAAACCAATGAAACAAATTATAATTGATATAAAATATGTAAAAAATAATTTAATTAGACACAAATCAAAATAATTTTTTTTTTTTTTTCACACTGAAAAAAACCAACTTTTTATTAAAAGGAAAGTTGTGTCAAAGTATTATAGTAAAGTATCAAATCTCCATACAAAGGATTCCGCTACCTACCCGAAACCTATTGTCCAAAGTAGTTGTTCCCATGATACAGGATTAAGGATTACATATTGGCAAAAACAAATACAAGGATCCATGATAGATCTACTATATCCACAGAAAAATTCATATCACTTCGAGTTCCCCATACAAATCCCATAACACAAAACATCTAGCTGCTAAAAATAGCAAGAAAACACAAACAGCTCCTAGCATAAATTCAGCGTGCCTGACTGAATGCACGAGCTGTAGCGAAACTCTTCAAAAGAGATAATAGCATCGATAGGGCCGATAGCGAATTCAGATAAAGTGTCCGCCGAGGAATTGAATTCATATAATATTGTAATAGTGCCAAATTTCAATCAAAGTAATTTAAAGTCAAAGAAGTTTCCTCTTCACATTATAGTCTATTTTATTTCAAGGAAAAAAAAACTCTATTTCTGTTATTTGAAGTAGAAATCAAAAAGTACAAAAATAGACCATGAAAGTCCCATCCTGTTAGAAATAGGATCAAACTGTTCAAGCTGCTTGAGCAGAACATACAACCAAAATTCAAAAATCAAGCATAGCTGAACCGATACCAAAAAAACATAATCAACAACTAATCGGCGAAAACTAAATGACATTAGAGAAAAAAGGCATAGTTCCAGAGAGAGTAAGTTCCATTTTGACCCATTCTTCCCAATGAAGAATGCCAGCAGCTCCATCAAGAACCTCTTTGGATAAGGCATCAACCACGTCGTTAATGAGTGAAGAATCTCCATAAATTCTGAAAGAACCTAAACCACAAGAAATTGCAGCTTTCAGAAGCCTCCACAAACCAAGCAACTCAGCCTTCGAATTAGTCCCATAATTATACATAAGTTTGAATCTGTAAGAAAGATCCTCACCACAATAGATGATAAAGCCAGCACCACAACCAAAATCGATCGCAGCTCCATAAAAAAAAATCCAAAAGGCAGAGTTATAATCATAGGTCTGCTTAATACCTCTTCACATTATAGTCTAGCGGGGCAGGGACTACCGAAATATTAAAAAAGCCAAACCCTTTATCAGCTTGGCCAATTTGTCCGTCAACCAACTATTTCGGGACAGATCTCAAGAAAGTCCACCAAACAACAACCGCAAGCAAAAACCCAAGTACAAAACCACAAACCATCGCAATAACGACGCGAAGTGGCCTTGATATCTTTATACTTCTCTCAATTTTCTCATTGCAGAGTAGCTTCAACGGAGAACCACAAAGAGCACTATTATTCTCAAAATTTAATGCGTCGAACTTATCAAGAAAGGAAGGAATCGGCCCTGACAACCGATTACTTTGTACACTGAAATCCTTGAGACGATCCAGCCGGCTCAACTGCCAGGGAATTTCACCAGACAACTGATTCTGCTGCAGATGAATTATATTCAAATATGTGCAGTTAGCGAGCTCTGGTGGAATTGAACCATGAAAATTGTTCTTGGAGAGATCTAATGAAGTCAGATATGGAAGCCATTTGGAAAGATTTGTAGGTATGGTCCCCGATAGATTGTTGTCAGAGAGATCCAAACCTGTCATTCTTCCACAATACTCAAAGCCAGTTGGAAAACTACCCTGAAGAGCCATCCCAGTAAGCTTGACGTTCAAAACCCTGTTTTCGTCTGTGTGCCAACAATCTATACCTCTGAAGTTACAGATAAACCCCTCCGTTCTATTATTGAAATTCCAAGTATAAAGATAGTTATGGGGGTCTCTTACCGTTCTCTTTATAGTTTGTAGACATTTTATATCGTCTTCTGGAACAGGTGTAGTGACCGAAACGCCAGATGGAACAGACGCAGTGACCGAAACGCCAACGGCTCTCTCTACTGGCCATGGCCCAAGTAGCACAAGCACAACAATGCAAACTCTAGCCAAATTAGCAATTGCTGCCATTCTAAAACTGCCTTAATTCCATTAACTAACACTGGATTGAATTATTGAACAACAATGCATCAATATATAGACTCTGGGTCTTCAACACAAATTGGCCAGCTCCTTATTGATCAACTTGCCTCCCTTAGACTAGTCTTTATTTGATTCCCCTACTCAGTCAACTTGACTAGTCTTTATTTGATTCCCCTACTCAGTCAACTTGACTACTCAGTCAACTTGAAGTTCTTTTGACCATTCATATGTCTATGTCTCTCAAGGATCCTGGATTTTGTATCAAGGTATATCTTGGAAAGTGCTTAGAGAGCATTCTAGGGTCTTCAAAGGTGTCAATTTGAGGAGATCTCGGTTTTTTAAGAATAACAAAATGTTTTTATTTTCTTTAATTACATGTCACTTTCCAATGTATATATATACAAATCCATAAGAAAGTGGTCATAAGATTTATAAAATTATTGTTCTTTCAAGTTGAATATTGTGCTATAAAGTGGAGTCTAATTATGATATCTTTTATAATAATGTTAAGTCAATATTTAAATCGGTATCCTGAGTAGTTTATATTTATCAATTTAAAAAGATATGGAGAGAATTTTGTATATGTAAACTAAAACATCTTACACATAAATTATATAGCCAAAGGGTTTTGGTCTTTTTACTCTTTAAAACTCCTCGAAGAATCACATGGATCTCTAAACATACAATGGGTCGTAGTAAAGTGGATATTTGAAGATAAAATGATCTTAAAAAAATGTTTATATGGAAGTTGATCACATATAATTTGGTTCTATAACTCCATTAAAGTTGATGGGAACAACCTCAATGACTTTTAGTCTACACAATATCATCCTCAAGGTATTATGGAGTGAGGATTTAGCCATCCTAACTGTTAAGATTCAATATGCTAAGATAGATAACATCAGTGTTCAATTCAATTTCACAACAATAGCATATACAGGATCACTGAAAGAATAACGAGCACATCATAAACACAAGAGACACAAATTTATCCCGGGAAACCCTCTACGGGAAGAAAACCCAACAAAACTTCCTCAATATAGATGATCAAAAGTACAAAGACAAAATCCCAAACAAGTGCCCCTTCTCCTTGCAGATATCTCTCTCCCTCTCTCCATTGCGAATTGCACAAGTGAGTGTGTGTGTGAATGAATGAATAAATGAGAGAGCCTAGCTCTCTATTTATACATTCACTTCTACTTTAATTTTACAACTTGACATGTCGGCCTCAACTAACTTTACCACTCAACTAATGTTGATTGGGCCAACTCCTCTAGGGACTTAAAAACCCCATTACATTTGACTCTAGGGGATCCATTGCCCCGACTTACATGGGAGGATTTACCTCATGACTCTATGATGACCAAACATCCCGACGGAGGAATAAACATCTCCGAATAAATTACAATAATAAAATACAATAGAATATTCTTCGAAGTTACAATATTTCAACACTCCCCCTTAACGAGAAGGGTATTCTACTGACAACAGAAACATCAACTGTAGGAGAAAGGAGAGAGAGCATCATCAACAACATCAAGGTGATACATCTATAAATCATTGGAAGTTTTCTTCAACAACATCAACAACTGGAACATTTACTAGATCATTTTCAATATCTTCAAACATCTTCATTACTAGAGCATCATCTTCTACAACATCGAGTCTTCATCTTTGGTATTCATCTTCTACAACACTCGATCACTCGATCGTCTACAACAACACTTGATCTCTCGATCAACATCATCATCAACATCTTCTTCTGCAGCACTCGATCTCTCGATCATCTACAACAACATCATCTCGATCTTTCGATCAGCAACATCAACATCTTCTTCTGCAGCAACATAACCTGTAGCGCACATGATCCAAGTACGGGATGATCAATCCCTTTCACTTTAGGACATAAGTCCAAGGATGATACAATCTTATCCTCTCGAAGACAGAGTCTCCGGATCCGTTCTGAACTAATGTCGAGGGATGATACAATCCCAACCTCACGAAGACAAAGTCTCCAGATCCGTTCTGAACTAATGTCCACGGATGATACAATCCCAACCTCATGGAGACAAAGTCTCTAGATCCGTTCTGAACTAATGTCCAGGGATGATACAATCCCAACCTCACGAAGACAAATTCTTCGAATCCATTCTGAACTAATGTTCAGGGATGATGCAATCCCAACCACAATGCCAGTCCTTTTTCATACTAGATGTGACCTAGATCAAATCTAGGATTTACCACCACAGAGTCAGTCCTTTTTCATACTGGATGTGACCTAGATCAAATCTAGGATTTACCACCACAGAGCCAGTCCTTTTTCATACCAGATATGACCTAGATCAAATATAGGATTTACCACCACAGAGCTAGTCCTTTTTCATACTAGATGTGACCTAGATCAAATCTAGGATTTACCACCACAGAGCCAGTCCTTTTTCATACTGGATGTGACCTAGATCAAACTAGAGTTTACAACCACAATGCCATTCCTTTTTCATACTGGATGTGACCTAGATCAAATTTAGGATTTACAACAACATCATCATCACATTCTCGGAGACAAGATTCTACTGATCCCTTTAGGATAGGTGTCTAGGGATGATATAATACCACTGCAAAATCATCATCATCACATTCGCAGAGACAAGAGTCTACGGATTCCTTTAGGCCATGTGTCCAGGGATGATGCAATCCCACTGCAACATCATCATCATCATATTCTCGGAGACAAGAGTCTACGGATCCCTTTAGGCCATGTGTCCAGGGATGATACAATCCCATTGCAACATCATCATCATTTCTCCCCCTTTCGAGTAAGGTCCTTTCGAACCACACCAAGCTTGTCATGGAAGTACTCAAACTTCACTCGAGACAGAGGCTTAGTCAACACATTAACAACTTGCTCATCAGTGCTCACATACTGAAGCTTTATAGCTCCCTTCTGTACCATATCCCGTATGTAAAAATACCATATTTCTATGTGCTTTGACTTGTCATGGAACGCTGGGTACTCCATCATCTTTATACAACTTTGGTTGTCACATAGAATCACCATGGTATCCAAATCCAGGTAAAATAGACCTGACATCAACTTTTAGAGCCATATGGCTTCACAACTTAGCAGATCAAGCTGCTATATACTCTGCTTCAGCTTGTGCTGAGAGCAACACTGGACTGCTTCCTACTAAACCATGAGATCATGGCGGATCCCAGACAATAACATCCACCTAAGGTGCTCTTCCTGTCTAAGATACTTCCGGTCCAATCTGCATATGTATAACCATACAACCTGTAGTCATGATCTCCAACATAGTATAGACCAAAGTCTATCGTACCTTTTAGGTACCTCATCACATGCTTTGCAGCTACCAGGTGAACATGTCTAGGCTCAACTAGATACTGACTCAAGGTGTTCACATCAAAGAATATATCTGGCTTGGTATTCGTCAAATACATCAACGAACTAGTCATCTATCTGTAAACCGTAGAAACCACTGTCCATCATCCTAGATCTCTACTTCACATTTTCCTTGGCTAAGGAAAAATATCATCTGATCTCAGCCACATATCTAATCACAAGAATCATGCCAATATTCTTTAAATCTGAGATCTACTCCCTCTGAAGTGGAGTTTTCTACATCTGAGTATTGTCCTCCCTCTATGACTGAACATCATTCACACTCTGCATTGAGTGATCTTCTGCATATCTATCTGTGCCATCTCCCGTTAGATGGGTCTATTGATATGAGCCTCAATATCACTCGAACTCTATGGTGAGTTCCTTCTTGCATCCATCTGAGAGAAGCATGTCATATGTATACAGAAACCATCTTCAACCTTGTAGCAAAGGTTGAAATCCGGATCACCCATGGTGATCATCAAGATTGTCAAATGACTATCGATCCTGGGTACCTGTTGAACCCGTATAAAGCCTTCTTTAATCATGTGATTCTCTTTTAGATCTTGGGAGTTTGCTCGATATGCACTTCTTCTTCAATTACACCATTCAAGAGAACGGTCTTGTCATCCATGGGTGTAATCTATCTCTGGAAGTGTGTCTAGTATGTTTGATGTGTAAGTCTTCTTGTTGAATAGTCATCACTTGTTCTTCGGAACAAGCGTTCATCATCCTTCTTTTGTAGATCATAGCACACGATCTTTCCTACAAATCAAATTCAATTAGTAACACTTCATAATAATCAAATCATGTTGACATTTCAATGATAACCTATTATGCATACTGATATGATTCACATAGTTATGCAACTATCTTGACCAATACTTTGGCACAACACTTTTGCATATCCGGTATGCATACAGTGGCTATCTAGATGCCTTCCATCTCTACCAGAACATACTATCAAGAGCGTGCACAGCTCCCAGCATGTTAGCAAAGAGGTTTCATTCTAAACAAGCAACAATAGAATGTTTGTCCAACTTACCCATCATATGCATATTAGTAGTATACTGTCCAATGTTATATGAATGCTTACATTATGCATGATATATTTCTTGATTCTAGGAATACAAATATGCATCCAACTATTACGAGCAATATTATTAACTATTCATAGATTCAAGAAGTAATTCAAATAACAACTCAAATACTTATATTTTATGCTTGTGTGGTTGCCTCCCTCTTGATCTCTATTTTCCCTTTATGATAGCATCATGATTATATGTCTTTGAACTTCTATCCATCCTCATAAGTAGAGATTCTATGTGATCAAAGCCTATGGATGAGTCTTTGTCTTCATGTCATCATGGTCATATATTCTTGATCTAGAACTTGATTTGTATGTTTAAGTGATAGTGTGCATCTTCGTTAAATTTAATTATATTGTACATATCTCTAATGTTTATAATGTTTATTTTAGTACAAATTTTTATAATCACTACATCATAAAAAAGTAATTATAAAAAAGATGATTAAATTTATCTTCATTTAAATTTAATTATATTGTACATATCTATAGTGTTTATTTTAGTACAAATTTTTATAATCATTATATCATAAAAAATAATTATAAAAAAGATTATTAAATTTAAAACATTGAAATTCTTAAATCTTTAAGAAGAAAATCGATATAAATTTTCTTAATATTTATATTATGTAGGCTCCATGTTTAGCTCTTGATAACATGACTTTATAAAGGTCCTCATTTGGAAATAAATATAGAATTTCTTTCTAGATAGGCACCGAGCACCATGTTTGGATAAATCTCTTTCGTTTTGGATAGGCATCATTTTTTGTTCTTCCTAGCTTATGACTGTAAAAGTATTCATATAAAAACATAGCGATGAACTATATGAACTTTTTATTTAAATGTTAAAGTGTTCATATTATAGAGAAATAGATACCTTGTTTGGGTTCTCATAAGATGAGGATTTCTAAATTTATTTGAAAATATTCCATTGATTTATAAAAAACTTGCTAGTATTCATTATAAATTTCATATTTAAGTCTTCATATTATGTGAAATTTTAAATAGATTCACTTGAAAATATTGCAGGTATATTTGATCATTTAGTGGTTTAATTTATTTAAATTTATTAAATTATTATAAATGAAATTGTAAATCATTTTAAATAATAATTGAAAATTGGAAAAAAAAAAAAATTTTAAATTATCATAATCAATTATAAATTTAAGTAATTAATTAATATAAAATTGTTTTAAGGGTGGTTGGTGTGGGATGTGGGAATCCAAAGGAGATCAAGAAAATTTGTTTACTTGGGTGGTGAGACTTTAGATAACTAGGATGGAGGCTTAACACTATGGAAAGAAATACTAATAATGAAGAATCAAAGCATTAAAAAGTTGATAGTGGTTGGAGACTTGGTGGTGGAAATACACCATATGGTCTCTAAAACCTTAATCAAACACCAACACTTGAATAGGCTTCTTTCTTGAATTCAAAATCCCACACAAGGTTTCAAAACTGTTGATTTTTTCCATATTCTAAGAGCATTAAATACAAAGGTTGATGCAATGGCTAATAAGGCTTTCAATTGTAAATAAGTAATAGTTTGGAAAATATGAGAGATAAGGAATTTTGTAGCCCTTCCCATGTTGGAATATTCTCACCATCTTACTTTGGTCTTGCATGCATCCATGCATTCCATGCAGCAGTCCATGCATCCATGCATTTGGCAGTTGAGTCTCCTAGCACCTAGTCCCTACTTTGGGCCCCCTGGAGCTTGTTTTTGGCCATCATTATCCCTCCTATCCACTCAGAGCGCCTCGTTTGCATCACTGGAGTTCCAATGCGCCCTCATGCACAGATTTAGGAGACTACACAATCAATTCCATGATTGGGGGCGCCTTGTCCCCTTGATTCCTCAGTTAACTGGCTGTAGCTCCTATTTTGACTGCTACTGAGTATAGGAGCAACCTATTTGACCACTGATAGCTAGTTATGCGCCCCTTTGGAGTCTCCTCCCCTATTTTGCTTCTCACATGATTCAGTTATGCTCAGTTCTACCTCAGCTAGCTTATTATTCATCATCGATGGCCACTGAACCTTATCGAGAGATGGTTCCAATGCAAACTAAGCCTATACTTGAGGTGAATTCGAAACCTCTAAGGTGTATCGAATTCATTCCATTGTAACACTTTTTTATTACTAGCTTACAGTTGATTAATGTATCAACAACAGTTTTTCATGTGTGTTTCGGTTTTATGAGTGAATTTATCCATGCTTCTTTCTAATTCTTCTCAGTAATAACAGTGTGAAATTGTGAGGTTTTTTCAAGCTCGATGATCTATCCCCGTGGAATTTCACATGGTATCAGAGCTCGTGAGAGCTTTTGAGTGCAGCAGTTGCAACAGTAGCAACAATTGCAATAGTTGTAGTAGTTGTAGCAGTTGCAGCAATAGCAGCAATTCCAACAGTAGATTAAGCAACTACTTAAAGTAGAGCACGAGAAGCCTCTGGATTTCCACAACAAATCCTGGTGCCATTGCATTGCATTCATTGGAGAAATCCTTTGAGGTATATCCAGGTGTGAAGGATCCGGATAAAAGTGCCTATTGTCATAAAGCAGTATTCAATAGATTCGGTAACAATCCTCCAGATATTTTTGCAGGTATTCTACAACAGCTTCCATGAATTTGAAAGCAATTCCTCCTCTCTTTCCATTCAACTATGATGAGTGGAAAACAAAGATGATAGCATATCTGAAGAGACAAGGTCTTTTTTATATGTGTATTGGTGTTATGAGACATTTTGCTTCCTATTAAAAAGAGAATAATTCTCTAAATGAATGTGACAAAGCCTTTGGAGAAATGTGTATTGCTATGTCTCCTAGTATGCGCTACCTCATGGAAACTGTTGAATATCCACGTGATATATGGGCTTAACTGGACAAAGAATTTGGCAAGCAGAATGAAGAGATTGGTGCAAATTATTTGGAGAACAATCCTAGTGATACCTCCTTAAGTGTTCTCTCTAATTATGTCTTGGCCTCAATCATATATCATGATGAAGTTGTTCAAGATGAAGAATAAGTTGCAAATTCAACACAAAAAAATCATGTTGAAGACACTCCTTCCTCTGTTGCTCTAGAAGTTGAAGACAATTTCAAATTGTCCCCTTCCCATGTTGTTGATGCAGATGAAAGTGACACAACTAATGAAGTTGATCCTTTTAGAGATATTATCCATTCCCCACTCATGTTCTCAATATATTTTATTACAAATTCTGAGCAAGATAATCCAGTTCATGCTCTAGAATAAGAAGAGGTTCTTAAATCCTCTCTTTCACATGAGTTTGTTGATGTGCATAATGATGTTCTACTGAATGTTTTGGAGGTTAAATTAGAGTTTGGAGGTGATGCATTCTCCCTCCTTGATCACATGCTTCCTATGAAATTCTATTTTATCATTGGAACATGCTCTCAGAGTTTCAATGAAGATGGAGGACACTACCATTCGCTTGGGTTCAAGTCTCAGGCACATTTTGGTGATTTTGGTTTTGATCTCACCCCTGTTGGTTCAAAGGAGATCACAAGAAACCATTTATCAATTCTTGGAGCTGATTTAACTTCCACTGATAAGAAGTTCAATTTTCAAGAGCAATTAGATCTAATTAGAGTTGATCCTACCTCAGTTGGTTCGAATTATAGGTTCCAGTATGATCTTCATATTTTTGGATTTGTTCTCACCATGTTTGGTCTGAAGATCATGAAGTTCAGGAAGCCTCTAGATTCGCTTGCATCCACTAAAGGAGAATTCAAGCACATGTTTTTGGAGCATGATCCACTTCTTCCCAAGAGGAAGATACCTCCAGACATTGAATCAAGCATCACACCTACTTGAGTCTTGAGCAACAAGTTTTGGTGTGTTTCAATTTCAATCTATCTTGAGGGGGGTTTTTTTCCCACTGGGTTTTCCCTCTTTCCTCACTTTTTTTTAGATTGTTGTACGGGGTGACCTTTGGTCTCAGTAACCAGGGCCCTAATTTACTTATATTTTCCTCATAGTTCGGCTTAAGAGGGGGTGTTGGAATATTCTCACCATCTTATTTTGGTCTTGCATGCATTTTGCATGCATCCAAGCAATCCATGCATCACTCCATGTATCCATGCATTTGGCAGTTGAGTCTCCTAGCACCTAGCCCCTACTTTGGGGCTCCTAGAGCTTGTTTTTTACCATCATCAGCCCTCCTATCCACTTAGAGTGACTCGTTTACATCACTGGAGTTCCAATGCGCCCTCATGCACAGATTTAGGAGACTACACAAGTTTTAAACCACTTGATGTTACTAAATAACTTCATCGATATCACAATACAAGTGGTAAACCCACAATTGCATGCATTTGAACTAATGCTTAGGAGGATGTATCAATCTTCTATTTATTCAAGATCACATGACTTCACCTCAATTAGCTCTAGAAGGATGGGATGGAAAAAAGCATGTGGGTTTTCTTCTTATTTTGCAATGGAAATTTGGAATTTTCCTTGATGTGTTGGGTAAGAGGTTCATGGAATTTCCTCCTCTTGTTTTGCTGGAGTGTAATTCTACTAGATGGAGGGCTATGGTATTTGAATTCATCCTTTGTCTTTGAGAAGATCTTAGGTGGGTGTTTTCTTTGTTTGTATAGTTCTGGGGAAGTGATATCTATAACCATTCTCTGAGAGGACGTCAAACTTAGGTATAGTTTGATAACAACATTTATTCTGCCAAATTTGAATATTTTTATTTTCTTTCTTTTAGGAATCCTTTAGGGACTAGAGGCAACAATATCTAGTCGTAAGTCTTGGTGATGTCTTTGGAGGGTTTTCAAAATTCATTAAAGGAAGTATCTCTAGACATGCTTTGGGGTAAAACAATATATGTCTTAATATCTTGTTAAATAAGTACTTTACTAGCTAAGATTTTGTTCTTGGTTATCATTAGATCCTTCTCCTGCATATTAGTAACCTCCATGCTAAACAATGAGAACTAATTTAGGCCTTTAATTGGAGGAGACATTTAGGAGTTGACGATATAACTAATCAACATGATGATTCAAATCATTGCATGTTTTGTGAACACTCCACTCTCCATTATTCAATTCAACATTGTGAACACCATTACGATGATAGTCAAGAAAATAGAGCTTTGGCTATGAGAAGGTTGGAAACTTAGCAAAAAGAGTGGAAATAGAATTAAGCTAAGAACCTATGTAACTTACCTAAAATTTTCTAAAGAAAATAAATCATAATATACCATATTATTATTATTAATAATGCATTATGAGATGAAATGGGTAAATACTTGAAAATATTTAAAGGACTCAAAGGCACCTTATAAATCAAGCTTAAACATTTAAGCTTAGTTATTTCAAATGATTATTTAATCTTGGTTAAGCATAATAAGAACTATAATTCTTGTTTACCAACAAGTTTATAATCAACATAGGGTGGTCTATCTCCGTAAAAGATTATGTTTTTCGTATGGTTAATATATGATACTTATAAAACATATTTACTAGCTTCAAAGTTGTATTCTTACTATTCCATTAACTTAATGGTATATAAACCCAGACCTTTTGAAACATGAGTAATAACATTTTGGTTTATGAGTCATAACTTATAATTCTTTTGAAGTAATTGCCATACTAATGTCATCATTGGAACTGCTAACTATATGTATAATTAAATTTGAAGTAATTGCCATACTAATGTCATCATTGGGACTGCTAACTATATTTATACTTAAATGATCAAGGCTTGTATTAATACATAATATTTCCACCAATGATTAAAATCTTTGGATTAAATATTTTACTAGTATACCCTAATCAAAGTATACATCATACATTGTACTATCGATTTATTTGTATTCTGATAACATGAGAGGTTACTATAAGGGTTTGACACCTGGTTCCTGTCCTCCATACGAATAGTTATTGTCGGTGTTTTCACTAAACACTTGGAAAAACTATTGTGCGATTGGTTTTGTCATGGATTGAATGAAAGAAGAATGTGGTCAAAGTTGGTTCATTTCACTCTGTATCTCATGGGAATGTATGAAATATCTAGCATTGTTGTTGGAAAGTTTTGAATCCCTCATCCTCCTGGTATGGGGAAGGAAGGGGGACTAGCTCTTGTTTATAAAAGCCATACCATCTTCCATTCATCAGGTAAAAAAAATTCATGTATCATCTATCGTTTTCTCTACTACATATTTAAAACTTGGTTATGGTTTTAGCTAATATTTTTTTTTTGGTCTGTCCATGGTTTGCATTTATATTTTTTGTTTAGTTATATGTTGCTTAAATTTTGTTTGAATTTATGCCCTTCCATTCATCAGGTAAAAAAAATTCATGTATCATCTATCGTTTTCTCTACTACATATTTAAAACTTGGTTATGGTTTTAGCTAATATTTTTTTTTTGGTCTGTCCATGGTTTGCATTTATATTTTTTGTTTAGTTATATGTTGCTTAAATTTTGTTTGAATTTATGCCCTTAGTGGGTGTGAGTAAAACCTTATTACTTGGATGATTATAACATGTTACATTTGACTTGTATCGTAGGGTGAAGAGTCTTTGATGACCATTTACACTAGGTAAAACAATATAAAGATTTATTTTGTTCTTTGAACTTGTAGTTTAATATTAGTTTACAAATTCTACTTTTCACTTATTTATTTATATTTGTAAGAATCCATCTTATTTTCCCACGTTTATAGGTGCTTAGGAGGAGAATAGTTATGGGTTTAAACTGTATGGTATGATTTCTCACCCATGCGTTCCAAAAGCACCCATCAAGGGGTTGTGCAATCCTTGGTAGCAGATTCAATAGGGAAAAAACAAAATAACAAAAACAACTAAAACCAAACTAAACAAAAGATCATCATTCTTCAAATTGCAATATATATAGAGATCACCAAGACATCATGTAGAGAATCAAAGAATAACTTTTCATTTCATTACAAAAACTAGTATAGAAATATGCACCTTGGTATAATGAAGAGGAAATGGGGCCTCCGTAGCTATCCAAGGGAAGGTACTTGTGTCTCATTTGTGACCTCTTAATTTCCAGTCAATCGTCACAAAGTAGATCTCCTCAATGGTGAAGTAGAAAGTAGGTAATGTTCTCCTTCTAGTTCATGGATAATTTCAATAAAGTAACGACGTGAGTATGATATGGAAATTATGTGTGTGGAATGGTAACATTGAGGGATTTTTATAGGTACAAGAGTGGTCAAGAGAAGGATCTAGATTCAATGTTAATGTTCTCCATTTACTTGATTGCTTAGTGGATAAATTAGGGTTTTGGAACCTAGATACGTAACTAATTTTCGACCATGTCAAGGTATGTGTCCCGTTTTTGCCCCTTATTCATTAGGGAAGTGGGAAATAACAAATTTCACCCTGAAAATTACTTTTTTGGACCAGGTTTTGAATTTTGGGCGAAAACTTACAACTTAGGTTGTATATTTTGAGGGAAAACCTGTGACCCCTTTCAAACTGGTCAATTTTGGTGTTTGACTTTCATTTTTTGGGAATTCCATTACTTCCTTAGGTCATATGGATGGAAATAGGTAGAAAATTGGTTCTTATGATGCCAATTGATGATGTAAAAGGTTTACGAGGTTGATGGCATGGAAGGTTAGCACATTTTGGTTGTTAACAAATTCCTCCCTGGTGTGTGAAGTCAAGATCACATCGTATGGACAAAATACATCATAGGAATTTCTTATTTACATGAGATGATGGGTGATGATTGGCTAGAACACTGGAAAGGATTCATCCTCCCAAGGTACTATAGAGGCCCATACATGCATACAAAGTACTCAAACTGGATGAGGTGTACATAACCTCATATATATGGATAATGTAGGCATACCCATGCTCGTATCAATGTATCAATATAAACTGAGATCTAGACCAAGAGGGGATTGATCAACACATGAAGAAATGTTGGATACAATGAGGATCAATAAGGGACCCAATCTAAATACATAATGAAGTTCAAAGAGGGACCCAATCTAATACATAATCATGGTCAAACTATGACATATCAAAAGAAAACATGTCAAAATAATGGCATTCCAAAAGAATGCAGAATCACAATAACTAACACCCCGTCGAAACTCAAGAGGCCCAAGATCTGGAAGGAGCATATAGCAAAGTAACTCCTCGTAGGTGACTCAAATATTTGAAATACATAATCAAATAGGTCCAGGAAACTATAATTGGATTTGTATACCATAGAAATCATATGACTAAAGGGATTCCAAACACTGTCGCCAACGCATCCTAGATACCACAGGAATCATATGACCAGAGGGCTTCCAAAGAGACTCACAAAATGGATAGAGTCAAGGTTATATAGGGTCTTCGACCAAACATGATAAGAGAACCATCAACCTATACGATTATCAATAGTCCGATGATGAGATGAAGTTGAGCACGTGAGAAGCACGTGAGAAGCAATCAATCTAAGGGGCACTGAGTGTCAAAGATATGGATCTAACTAAAATAGCTTACCTATCTATGCAAACAATAACATATCATAGTAAATAAGAACAGAAAGAGAACAAGAGAAAAGAGTACACCAGATATACATGGTTCACCCAATTGGGCTACGTCCACGGGAAGGTAGTCTTCTATTATCTCCAGAATATATCCCTCAAGCTTACAGAGAGCAATGCTAATAAGCCCAATACAATATAGAAATATCATCAAAATATGATCCACACTGGATGAATGGATGATTCACGAATAAATGAATGAGAGAGACTCCATGGATCATATTGTATTGGGGTTATTGGCATTTCTCTCTGTAAGCTTGGAGGAGATATTCTGGAGATAATAGAAGACTACCTTCCCGTGGACATAGCCCAATTGGGTGAACCACGTATATATGGACTGTACTCTTTTATCTTGTTCTCTTTTTGTTCTTATTTACTGTGATATGTTATTGTTTGCATAGATAGGTAAGCTAGTTAAGTTAGATCCATATCTCTGACACTAAGGTCTCCCCTCAGTTGGTCCAAGGGAATCCATCAATGATGGTTATGGGGCCAAAGTACAAGGTGCCTCTAGGTCTATCTTCTGGAATATATGTGTTGATGTTGATAGAGGGAGACTCGCTACCAACAAGAAAATGAGGTTTCCTTGAAGGAAGCATGAGGGATGAATACCAAAGAATGGATAGTGATAGATAAGGGGCTAAGACACCAATGGGGGATATGAGGGTAACTGAGCAAGAGACACAAAATTCCTTTCTTTGGAGCATGAAATCATGGATGACTTGGAAACATATGTGAAATTGGTGATGATATCAGAGGAGGAACACAACAGGGGTACCAGGGAATAACTGCAATGAGAGAACTCATGGAGGGGAAGGGGATGTATTGATGTCGACTCTAGGGGAGAATGGAGTCAATATGAATCCATGGGTGACTCATCAAATCATGATTTAAATAAAGGCAACCATGGATGCTGCCATAAAACGAGATGATATACAATATGAAAGAGTGCAAAGGAGCATTATTTTGCAATGACTTCCCAGGTGTATGGAAACCTAAGAGAGAGTCTTAAGGAGTATTGTTTTTTTATGGTTTTCTCGGGTGTGAGAAAACTTGAGAAAAGAGGGTGTTGAAAAGCATCGTTATATAATGATGACCCAGATGTGTAGACACCTAAGAGATAATAAGAGATGTCAAGGAGATAAGTTTCCAATAAATGACCAAATGAATCACGAAATGAAAGATAATAGATACTAGATGGAGATGATGGGGGAAAGACACCAGAGGAAATCTCCTCGACGGGTGATGAATGGTGGCAAAATAATGTAACTTTTACAGTATGGATGGAGCAGTGGGCTCATGAGTGTGTAACATGAAAAATCAAAATGCCATAAGGGACATAAGTTTGGGAGTCCATGGGTCGGCCAATGAGTGATGATGGAGAACTAATATGTGGTTAAGTGCAAGATCACAAACTATAGTGGACTCCCAATCCTATGGGATGAATAAAAACGTGGGAATATAATGGCACATGGGTACTAAATGATGGCACCCATGTAAGGTAAGATCTATTGCCAAGTAAGGGAAAATGAAAAGGTGGATAGGTTGGGCCACTTACCTTGAAAGAGGGGAGTCCTATAGGTGTAATGGGAACAAAACAAGGTTAATGCATATGATTTTATGTAGAGGGGAATCACCTATATGCTAGTTTAAGAAAATATACCTATAGGGAGAGATTGCATGCTGAAACAAAAAGATACCATCGCAACTTGATCCTATACACACAAAAATGATACCCAGGTGTAAAAGTGCATTTGGAAGGGAAACCAAATGTACAAGTAGCATATAAAATAGGAATGTGGGATAAATTACATACATGCACACAAAATAGGGAGGATGAATACATCCCCATAAATTACCTCGATTATGGAAAATGGATCTCAAAATCAAGAAGAGCTCAGAATCACGATTACAATGATGAAAATGGCACATCAAATGAGTGTCATATGAGGCCATATGGTCCAAAAGAAGAACATGTCCCAAATGACCTTAAATGGAGGTGGGTTCACCCAACTAGGTGTCATTTTCACTTTTCACCATTGGAGGAGTGTGTGTATCCTATTACTTCAAACATTTGTTTCTCCTTATTCGTCTGTTAGGATTCTAATTTTGTGACTTGCAAGTTAGTGGTCTCACTCATCTCGTCATTTTTGTCCATTCAGTTTTTTTTTTTTCGCATTTAGGGGCTCTAGCCTAGCCCCAAATGGTTTTAGGGCTAGGTCATGTTAGAATTTTATGTTCAATAACAATAAGGATCACTGAAAGATAAACAAGCACATCATGAACAATAGTACACAACAAATTTATCTTGCGAAAACCCTCTCAGGGAAGAAAAACCCAACAAACGTCTTCTATATAGATTCTATAGAATGTACCATATAGTATCCCTTGTGCAAAGACCCAAAAACAAGAAGACTCCAAAAAGCATCTATCCACTTGAATCTATCTCTCCTAATGATGCAAGCGCAATGTGAGAGTGAGGTGACCAAATGAGGAGGTCGAATTCCTCATTTATACTAGACAAAACACTTGACCTTTTTACTAATTAGGTCGGCTTTACAATAAAATATTTTTTCCTAGAATTTTCAAGCCGACCTAACAGTTAGGGTTTACATTGACTCTTTCAATGAATTTTACATAATCAATTACATCAATAATAATCCTCGTACGGTGTACAATACAAATGATACAAATTACTCAAATAATACAAATAAGAATATCTTCCGAAGTTACATTCTACAACACTCCCTCTTAACAAGGAAGGTATTCTTCAGTCTTCATCACCATCGTCTTCACGTTGCTGCACTTCTTGTACACAGACTATTGACATCTGCATCTCCCGAATATATATATCATAAGAAGTTCCACAGAGCCATCCATTTTTCATGTTGGATGTGACCTAGACCATGTCTAGGGTTTTCACACACAGATCCAGCCCTCTTTCATGCTGGATGTGACCTAGACCGAGTCTAGGATTTTCCCACTGTAAATGATCTCCCGTAGCTAAGAATACCATGGGCATGATTACATGACCAACAAATGATCTTTCCCAGGTAGGAAGACCATAAGCATCATTCCAGGACTTTTGTAATACCCTCTGGTTTATCCCCTGGACATATGTTGTGGTTATTATTTGTGTTTTGATGTGGCACGAGGTGTCAGGACTATGGTTTGCACATTATTTTTATTATGTTGAACATTATTAATAAATAAAATAAAACAATTGGATCAACCGATGCCACAAAATAGAGTATGAGGAACCATGATGTTATGAGCAAGGGGTTGTGGGAAAAGTGTTACCTTTGTGTTTGTGTCTATGTTGATGTTATACAACCTTCTTGTGGACTTGGTGGACCCTCTTGGCTGTGTACCCTCATGTGTTATGTTACACTTTGGTTTCATTTATTCCAGGTTAACTTTTATCAGTGTTAGAGTCTCTCTCTCTCTCACACACACACCTAGTGCGCCCTCTTGAGTTGGGTTAGTGTGTCTCTTAGTGTAGCCACCTGATGTGTCACTCTTATTTTCTATTTTTGGAATGTAACTCATCCCTTGTGTCTCCCTCTCTCCCCTGAATTTGAATTTATCTTGGGAAATGGGATTTGGGTGGATGGGAGCTAGTCTCTCTTTTTGGTTATGCATGCTCTTGGCTCTTGTTTTTTCTATGGCATTGGTGTGATTGATTTTGGTTTCCCTTGACATGAGTTTTTGTTGGTTGGTGTGCCCTTTCTAAGCCTGTGCCCAAGTTGAGTTACTATGGAATTGCCACTGTTTTGTCCTGGAATTGACTCTGGATATCCTGTATTGGAAGTGATGTGGAATCCACTTGCCATTGGATTTGAGGATGGACTGATATATTTATGAATCTTGTGTCCTGGATCCACTGGAATTTCCTTGGAGTGTAAGTCGAGGAAGACTTTCCATTGGGTTGTGGTTGGACTTATTTCTCCTAAAACATTTGTCCTGGAATTGCCACTAGAGATCCTGGATTGGAAGTGATGTGGAATCCACTTGCCATTGGATTGTGGTTGGACCAATGTTATATGGGTTTTTTGGTTGAGTGCACTCTTTCTTGTGGCAACATGGATCCAGCTCGGGGGTGACCATTACAAAGTGATTTTTGGCTTGCATTGTGTCTACGGCTGGGTGGAACGTGGCACGACCGATTTCAGTTGCGTATTTTGCAAGATAAGTACTTTATTTCATGTTTATTTGAATTAATTTGCTATGATATAATTATTATATGGTTTCACATGAGATGTATGAGAAAATATATGAGCTAATTATCGAAGAAATCTCTCATAGATTTTAGTTACATTATGCTACGAGTTTTTTGGGAAAAATAGCTAACTAGTTTTTGGTATTTTGTGAGCAAGTGCTTGAGAAAAATGTTCATTTGGAACCTTTGCTACAGATCTGATAATTATGCCTTTGTTAATTATATTATGTGTACTTTTATTTTTCAATAGCTTAGGAATGATTGGAAACACCTCCCGACAGTGTTTCTAGCCTCTATTCGAAAACTAGTTCACAGATTGGGTTGTTTTATGTAGTTTCGAGACTTGGCATGTGAAATGTTTGAGAAAATTCCTGAGTGATATCAATTATATTAGATATGATAATTAAACTTGAAATGTATGAATAAATGCGTGGAAGAGTTCCTAGATAGTTCTAGATTTGCTTATCGAAATCCTAGTTTTGTTTCCATTCACTAGCTTTTCGAAATAATTTTAAATGAATTTATGACTTTGCAAGATAAGTGTTTGACGAAATTTTTACATGATTTATACCTCTAATAATACTGATATTTACATGATATTTAGAGTAGGAATGGATTCCGAATGACTCTGTAAATTGTTTATGCATTTATCTTACTTGATTCCTCAATTTCTAGCCAATTTGGAGAAGTAGATTTAACTAGTTTGATGAATTAATAAGAGGATTGTTTACGAGGGGAAATATACAGCCATTTGTATGGAGTGTACCTCTAATATGATTTCCATGAGCTACAGTAGTCAATACTTTCTTATTGTTTTGCATTTAGAAACTAGAAATGTAAACTAGCTTCAAATCGGTGGAAATTGGTAACTATTTTGTAGATTGAATCTATGTTTTCGTAATTTTTGGAATGTACAGCCACATGTGTGAAAATAATCACAACATATATACGAGCTGATGTATACCTCACAAGAAATATTAAGCAGGAAAATAGAAGAAGAGTGGACAATGCAGTGTAAAAGAGTAGCAGAATTATGATACAACAAAACTCAGATAGAAGCAGAATAACATCACATTGATTCATTAATCATAATATGAACAATAAATAATACAATGGAGAGGATTCGAATGCTAAGGTGGAAATTCGAAATAGCCTGTATGAACTCATCATCAGATCAGTAGTGGAGTGTCATCAATGCACTGGTAGCTGTCAAACTAAGTCAACTAGATGTAACTGAGTCTAACAAAATATAACTAGTCTTAACTGGATGTAACTGAAGTTGTCAGTAGTCAGAACAGATAAACTAGTCTCTCTGGATGTCTAACAGAGTCTATCAGTCCGTAAACAAGCAACTAACTGAGTGCAGTCAGTTAACAAGCAACTAACTGAGTGTTCCACTGGTGGTAGGCGAGAGAGGGCACATTTCACATGTGGTAGGTGAAAAGAGGGTGCATCACTGACTAGGAGGGCTGGAACTGAACATAAAGAAGCTCCTGGGGCTAGCAGAATAGGGACAATGTGCTGGGAGACAGGGCTACTAATGACTGAGATGCATGCCCCCTTAATCCATCCAGTATGAAAGAGGGCTGGATCATGATGCATGTCTAGGGGCTGCACTCGAAATCTTGGTAATAACCTACAAAAAAACTCTCAAGAATGGAAATAGACTATACTCTCAACATGCTCTGATACCATGTGAAAATCCTCAAAACAGATCTAAGAGCTGATGTATACCTCACAAGAAAGATTAAGCAGGAAAATAGAAGAAGAGTGGACAATGCAGTGTAAAAGAGCAGCAGAATTATGATACAACAGAATTCAGATAGAAGCTGAATAACATCACATTGATTCATTAATCATAATATGAACAATAAATAATACAATGGAGAGGATTTGAATGCCAAGGTGGCAATTCGAATTAGCTTGTATGAACTCATCATCAGATCAGTAGTGGAGTGTCATAAATGCACTGGTAGTTGTCAAACTAAGTCAGCTAGATGTAACTGAGTCTAACAAAATACAACTAGTCTTAACTGGATGTAACTGAAGCTGTCAGTAGTCAGAACAGATAAACTAGTCTCTCTGTATGTCTAACATACTGTATCAGTCAGTAAACAAGCAACTAACTGAGTGTGCCACTGGTGGTAGGTGAGAGAGGGCACACTTCACATGTGGTAGGTGAAAAGAGGGCGCATCAATGAATAGGAGGGATGGAACTGAACATAAAGAAGCTCCTAGGGCTAGTAGACTAGGGACAAGGTGCTGGGAGATAGGGCTACTGATGACTGGGATGCATGCAATTGCATGACTACATGCAAGATTGCATACATGACTGAATGCAATGCTGGTAGGAATAGGATGGAGTATAGGAATATCCTAACAATATGATCTGTTTTGGTACTTTAATTTTTCTTTAGAATTATATTTTCCATATCATTACACTCGCCTCTATGAGATCCGAAACTCAATACAATTGATTGGGTTAAATTCCTAGCAATGTTTATTAACTAGTTGCACTGTTTTAGCTTTAAAGAATCATTGTTTATGTGAAAGGATCTAACTTGAAAATGCAAATTTATTTGGTTGTATGTGCATGATTAAATATATGTATAATGTTTGTAGGTTCAATTTTTGGTTCATTGTCATGGTTGTGTGTTGAATTCATGCAAGACTAGTTGTTTGTGTTAAATACTAGTTAACTAGTCTTGTGGAGTCATTTTTGTAATTGTTTTGTTTAATTAATTGGAAAATGATAATTAGGCCTTATTTACATGATATTAGGTGTTAATTATCCATTTTACTTGATAAATTATGATGAGGTGATAAACAAATGAATTTATGTTAAGTGTCGTCAGTTATGCGCTAAGTGTCGCTAAGTATCGTAATTAGTACACTAATTACTAGTTAATCATGATGAAGTGAAAATGACATTTTTAGGTGCAAGTAACCTGTGTTATGGATTGTGATGGATGCATAATGATGTTAGATAGCGCTGGATAATATTTACAAACATTGGTTCAATTTGTTTGTTCAGTTATGAATTTTATTTTAATTTATTTGGAATTATCGATATTTTGTCATAATTAAATTGTAGAAAATGAAATTAAATATTTATAAAATTATTCTAACATGCTAAAACATTCTAATTAGCCCTAGAGAGCCAATGATATGTCCCTAAGACTCTTTTATATCCCCGAGGGACATTACAGGTGGTATCAAAGCTATGGTTCCAACTCTGTGGCTGTTGGGCCTGTTACAGACTCATAATTTTATGTTTATGTGCATTGGGAATTTATAAATGTGCTTTGTGAAATAATTTTAACCTCCCTTATGTTAATGGAAGAATAAGAAGACTCACTTCAGAGATCAGTTTGTTGTATGCTTTATAATTATTTAATATTTAATATTTATTGTTCAATAGATTGATTGGTATGTACTATGTGGTACGTATCTAATAATCGAATAGATTGATTGGTTGATGCATGTTCACCTTGCATTTCCTCCTTTATTGTTCAATGATTTGATTGGTCGATGCTTGTGCATTTCCTCTTTTACTTCTTCAGTGATTTGATTGGTCTATGCTTATGCATTGCCTCTTTTACTATTCAATGACTTAATTTATTGATGCTCAAGTGCATTGACTCTTTTACTATTCAGTAACTTGATTGGTCAATGCTTGTTCATCGTGCATTGCCTCTTTTCCTTCTCATTGAATTGTTAATATTGAAATGCTTCATGTGGTATGATTTATTTCTTGGTACGTTATGATTATTAATTGATCAGTAAATAATTGTCATTATAATAGTATGTACTATGTACCATTATCAGTATTAATTTAATGATAAGTTATTAAGATGATATAGTTTTAATATTATTAAATATTTATATGATTTATTAAGTGGCATTTATACCCTATAGGGATTTTGGATTTTCTATTGATGGTATGCTCTTATAGGCTTATTTATGCCACTTGGATGGTGGTGGTTACATTAATGAGTAACTCATTGTCTATTTTGGGGAAATAGGCCACTTGTCTTAATAGTGGTTTCATCTTCCTTTTTTTTCAATGTATGTGAGTAACTCCTTGTCTATTTTTGGAGAAAATGAGCCACTTCTCTTTAATGGTTCATATTCTCTTCTATTTTATTTATTTTCTTTATGGGGATGTAACTCCTTGCCTATTTTTGGAGGAAATGAGCCACTTGTCCTTAATGGTTCATATTCTCTTCTGTTTTATTTATTTTATTTATGGGGTTGTAACTCCTTGTCTATTTTTGGAGGAAATGAGCCACTTGTCCTTAATGGTTCATATTCTCTTAATTTTATTTATTTATTTTATGTGTGTAAGTAGGTAGTATAGTAGTGCATGATAATGTTATATATATATAACATAAATTTAAATATATATAACCTAATATGTAGCGTAAGATAGATGAAGGGTATATGATATTGAGTATATATATAGTATATATATATATATATATATAACATTTATATTATGCTATATATATATATAATATGTGTGGTATACATATAGTTGTTAAAAGTATATATATATATATATATATATATATATATATATATATATATATACTTTTAACAACTATATGTATACCACACATATTATATATATATATGAATTGATATATATATATATATATATATATGCATGTTTGTATATACTATAATATGTCTTTTAAAATATGCAAGAATTATTAGTATTACGTGTATATGATATCGTGTATATACTATATGTATTCATATATATATATGAATTGATATATATATATATATATATATATATATATATGTATGTATGCATGTTTGTATATACTATAATATGTCTTTTAAAATATGCAATAATTATTAGTATTACGTGTATATGATATCGTGTATATACTATATATATAGATCTGAATGTATGTAATGAAGTAAGTGTAAATTTTGGAATTGTTTGGAAGTGTTTGGGAGTATTTGGGAGTATTCAAATGTGTTTGGAAGTGTTTGAAAGTATTTGCAAATTTTTGAAAGTATTAGGAAGTATAGTGTGATCAGAAGTATTATGTTAGTATATATGTTATAATGCGTACCTACTATGATAACATTGGATTAAGTAATTATACCGTTGTAATTGTATGGATATTATGGTATAACATAATAATTATATGGGTGTATAGGATATATAGGTTATATGACTAATATGTTGTGTATATGATTAATAATAATATGGTATATGATTGAAGCATTATAATATGTATGTAGACAAAATGACAGTATGTATAGAAATAATACATAGTAATAATAAGTGTGGTGTATGGTATGAATGTATGATGGTGTGTTGTATAACTAGTAATTATTTTATTGCAGAATATTATAATATTTTGGTGGCAGGATGTTTGGTTGTTTGAGGCGACTATGTATTTACTTTGGTCGATAGTATAAGTAGTGTGCTACATGTAAATAACTAGTAACGTAATGTATGGTTAGTATATGGGTATTAGATGGGATTGGTATCAATGTATAACATTGCTATTGATGGATTATGTATGCAGGAAAGATGTATGATTGTGTATGTGTTGAGTGTTTACATAAGTGCAGTATTAGTAATGTTTATGTGATGATGTTGGTTGCATACATGTATTATTAATATATGGATATTATATATATCGTAATGTGCTAATAATTATATATAATGTTATGATAAATAGTAAATATTCGAAATGATTTCTATGGTCGATGAATGGTTGATTATGTTGTTGGATACTATTGGTTGTTAATGATTGATGTTGGTTGATACATGTATGATATTGTCATTATTGTATGTATGACTATTATTGGTTGTTCTTGGTTGTTATTGTTGTTGTGTGTATGATTGATGAACGATGGTTGATGTTGAGTGGATGATGCATGGATGATACTGTTACTCATATGGTTTCTATTGGTTTTTATTGTCATCACTGGTTGATATTGGTATGATTGATGTGCTTGGTTGATGTTATTGAGAAACTAATCGATGTTTATCATATGTGGGATAGACGTGATTGTTAATATTAATGTAATTTGATTAATGTATTATGATTGATGTATCCTGATTTGATTGATGTATTCTGATTGACGTATTCTGATTGATGTATCCTAAATTTGATTGATGTATTATGATTGAAGTATTATGGTTGATGTATTATGGTTGATGTATTTTTCTTCCGGTTGATGTATTCCGATTGATGTGTTTAGGTTGATGTACTCTGGTTGATGTATTCCGATTGATGTATTTTGCTTCCGGTTGATGTATTATGATTGATATGTTCAGGTTTCTGATTGATGTATTTTGCTTCCGGTTGATGTATTCTGATTGATGTATTTTGCTTCCGGTTGATGTATTTTGCTTCCGGTTATGTATTCTGATTGATGTGTTCAGGTTGATGTACTTTGGTTGATGTATTTTGATTGATGTATTTTGCTTTCAGTTGATGTATTCTGGTTGACATGTTCAGGTTGATGTACTCTGGTTAATGTATTCTGATTGATGTATTTTGCTTCTGGTTGATGTATTCTGACTAATGTATTTTTCTTCTGGTTGATGTGTTCTAGTTTATGTATTCTGATTGATGTACTATGATTGATGTTTGTATGGTCAGTTGATGTATGTATGGTTGTAATTGGTTGATATTGGTGTATGATTGATATATGACCAACGTATGATTGATATATGGTTAAGGTATTATGAATTGATGTATTATGGACCGGTGCTTATATGACTGATATATGATTGATATTGGTTGATGTTACTGGTTGATACTAACTACTATTAGTTGATGTATAATGGTTTTTTGAATGTTCTCTAAAGAATACTTATGCTTGTGTGGAGATGAAAGGTAATATGTTTAACTACTAGCAGTTATGGCCCTTTTTGTTTTCTTAGTTAATTTGGAATTGTTGTATATAAGTCTGCTTACTTGTTACATTAAGTGCATAAAATGTTCACGTGATATTTGTGATCTTTGCTAGAAAAATATCTTTGTGATCTTTATCTTTGCGATCTTCATTAGAAATACCTATATTTGTGATCTTTATCTTTGCGATCTTCATTAGAAAGCTATCTTTGTGATATTTTTTGAAAGGTATTTTGGTGTTATTTTGGTGACATTTCATGTGCAAGTATCTGGTAATATCCTAGTGGTATTTCGTATATCTTGTTGAAAAGTATGTACTAACCGTGTGACTGATTAAAGCATGATTCGGGTACCTTTGTTGAATATGTACTTAATGTATCCTTATATATCCAATACTGATACAAGTATCCTTGTTAGAAAAATATCCTTGTGATCATTGTTGAAAGTATCTTGTTAGGGTATCCTTGTGGTATATCAAATACCTTTGTTGAAAGGCATATTTGTAAAGTATCAAGGTAAATCTCATGCATCCTTGTAGGGAAAGTATTTGGGTGATAAATCATGTAAAAGCGTCTTGGTAATGCATATCATGTGATTTACTGATTGGAATACATTTCATATATCTTAGATTCATTTCATGCATCTTGTTGATATAGCATATGCATGATGCATTTCTTGTATCTATAGTTAAAGTATATGCATCTCATGTGATTGATTGAATGGAATGCATTTCATGAAGAAAGAGTACACACTTGATACACTTCATGCGATTGAATGGTATACTTGATGCATTTCATGAAATTGATTGATACACTTGATGCATTTCATATGATTGAAATTGATTAGACCAAGATTTAGGTAGATGCATTTCAAGTATTTTGTTGAAGAATTATCTATATCTCATGTACCTTGTATATACTAATGTATTTTGTTTCATTTATTTAATGTATCATGTATCTTGAAGATGTATTATATGTATCGAGATGAATAGTATATATATATATATATATATATATATATTATATATATATATATATATATATATATATATATTTGCTTCTAACTGTGTGTTTGTTGGAACGCCTGAAAAGTATCTTTGTAGAAGAATATCTTTATATCATGTATCACATATTTTTTTTATATATACCTAATGTTAATCATATGAGTGAATGAAATATGATTTTCAGGTGGATGTATCTTTGTTGAGGTTTGAAGGCCTTGTAAAGAGGATTGAATACCATGTGCTGGGGATTGAATATTGACACGTGCTTCCTTGAGTCCACCCTAATACTCTCGATTCTCCCATCGGCAGTGGAGAAGGATAAGAAAGTAGGTGTTAGTGGGAAGTATTGTGGTTAGAAATTTGTTATCTTTTTTAGGCATGTATGGGCATGCTTGTTATCCTTTCTGTTGTTAGGAAATTACTCTTATAGTTGGGGAAAGAGACTACCAATGTACTGGGGGGTTATCAAGCATACATATCATGGTTTTTCAACATGATTTATAAGCAAATAGGATTAAAAGTAAGAGAATGCATACCTTATTTATGAAGGTCGATCGAAGATTTCTCTCTTCGTTCTCCTATGCGAATAACCTACAACACAAACACAAGACCTTTCTCAAACATATTGACCATAAATGGGATATTGATATAAATGAAACAATATAACATTAACATATAATCAAATAACAATAGATATGAGAAAATATATATTGGGAAGGGAAAGATGTCTCAACTTTTATTAACAAATGCATAAGACATACAAAGTTTATACTTGTTCCTACACCGGCGCCATCGTAACCATAACCCTGGGCTCCTACTCCTCTCTCTTAACTATGAATTTCTCCAGCATAACTCTCCAATGATCATAATGTATTTTTTTTTACAAGCCCTTCCCCTTGTATTTATAGCAAGGTAGGGAAGGCAGGTCCGAAAGGTGGTTGGATGGGGAAGTTGGGGTAGTTTGGGTACCTGCCTCAACTAATCCCAATTCATGTTTCTAATTATTTTTTATCTTTTTCTTAAGACACCCACGACTTTGGTATGTGACAAATCACAAGTGACTCGCGAGTGTCTTCACTTGAATCTAGCGAGTGCAACATTTTATTGACACCCGCGGGTTTTCAATAGAGGAACCCACGACTGACCCGCTAGTTGGAAAGTATAAGGGCCATGATTATGTCTAAAGATAGGTGGAGAAATATGCTTATGAGTAAAGGATTGCAAGGTTCAACTCTAGGTCATCTAGGGTCAAGGTAAGCTCTTCCATCCATAGTGTCCTTTTGTGTGACCGACAAGGCAATGTGGTCATGGATGGAGAAGTGCTAATTTGACCGATAACAAATGCTCCCTAATGTGTGAGGTCAGAGGGAAGCGATGGCCGAAATACATTACAATCCATGCAGAGGAGGAGCAAAGAGGCTATAGGATGAGGTCACAAACAATACTTGAAACATAAACAAAGTCAGGGAGTAGTTTACAATATTGTCATCAAGAGATGTTTAGAATGGTAGAACATAATTTCCAATACATAACTGAAAAATGTATATAACATGGCCACTGAAATACAAGCGTGGATCCATGCCAAATAGGATATCATAGCCATAACAACAAACTGGATCTATGTCTCATTAAGAACCAAAATGGGTGTGGCTCAGTCTCGCGCAGCTTGGGCAATAACAAAAAATATGATGATGCCATTATAGGCCCAAGGTCTTTATCCAAACCGTCTCAAGGTACAAGTCCTAACCATGTGAATAAATTAGTTGAGTTCAAACCTGGAGGACACTATTTGATTTAAAGTTAGTCTCCTCACCCGAAAAAGTGTAAAACAATGAGAGAAGAACTCTTCTAGCCACGTATGACTAGAGTATACATTTTTCGTAAATAATCCACTAAGGTCCGGAAAAGGGGTAAACTTATACCTAAGTGGATAACTGTTCAAGTCCTTTAACGAGTCTGAATAAGACAAGTGTACTCGAAAATCTTGTCATATTTAAAGAGTCTAACAAGAGCGTGAAAGAACTCTATAGGTACTAAGGAACTTAAGTTCCTTGATGTGTCAAATGATGAAAAACTGTAGATATCCTGAAGACTACCAGATTAGTAGAAAATGACATATAAACATGATCAAAAGAGATTTCAATATGGCAAGAAAATGACAGAAAGTACTACACTAGACATGCCATCAAGGAAATCAAACCTTTATACGATCCTTGTTGTGAAAAAGTAGTGAGAAATGCTGCTTAGAAATTCACCTAAATCAAAAGAACTTAGAAAATGACATTAGTGATTAAATAAAGTTAAAAAATAGTTTGAAACTATAGGAAATTGAAAAAAGTGGGTAAAAATTAAAAGTAATTTTTATAAATAGTTTCAAAATGTCCACATAACTCACAAAGTCATTTTGTTGGAGAAAAAATGAAAAAGAACCCTCTTACTTCAACCGCTCCTAGTGCTCAAACCGGGTCACCAAATCGAGTTCCGTCAGTTGCAAGTAAGTCATCTCTCTCTAAGCTATCAAATCAATCCATTATTTTTGAATTTTAGTGGTATTTTTTTTTTAATTTTTATGAAGTTTTAAAAACTAGGGCCTCGTACCTGTGGGTTCACTCATGCTAAACTCGCGGTTATGTGAAATGTGCGTTGGTTTAGCGGAGGTGAAGCCGCGAGTACCCGCATCTGTTGTAGAGGTGAAGTCGCGGGTCCCGTAAGTAAAACAAAAAAAACAAAAAAAAGGAAATGAGTGGTTTGAATGATGCAGGGATGGTGCTAACATGGAGGGAGAGAGAGCATGAATCCATGGATAGAGATTCCATGGGATATCTGCTTACCTTAAACGCATTACGAAGATGTGGTTTGCTCAAGTTTTTTCGAACAACAAGTATGCGTGCAAAAACACATTTGCTTCAGATGCTCGTTAGCTACTAGGATTCCAATCGGGGGATGTTCGATCTCCAAGGGGAGATTCTAGAACTTACCATCGATGACATATACTTTATCACTGGTTTATCCTGTAGAGGTAAGGGTGTTAACCCCAAAGGAACATTCCGAGGGGTAGGTGCACTTTCTATACAGGATTACATCAACGCTTATTGTTTTTCGGGTACCAAAAAAGCAGTAGTTGTAATGACCCTTTTTTAAATTTTTTATTAAAATGCCCAATTTTCCACTTTTTCCCCAATTTCAACCTTTGACTAGTTTTGATGTCTAGGTCTTCAAATTAACCCAAATGCTCCCAAATATTCTGTAAGGGTATATGACTGATATTGGGACTTGAATATGAGGTTCAATGATGATTTATAACCCTCCAAAGGCTTCTGCAAACTTGTTTAATACTCTAGTCAATGTATGGAATTTAATTAGCAATTTGTGGATCAAATCCCCCCAAGGTAGGTACTGAAAATGGCTCTCCAAATGCCTCCAAACCCATTCGAAATTCAGAACATAGGTAGGGGATGTACGAGGGAAATTAATAAGGTCTCATATGCACCATTAATCAATTATTATTTCTGCTCTAACCTCCTCCCAAACATCAGCAAAAACCACTAATTCGACCCTTGGGGAAATGGCACCAAATCTCTTCCAAATGCAAATAAACTGAGTAAAATGACTTCAAATGCTTAAGTGCTGAACATGAAACTTGTAATAATCATTAATGGATGTCCATTCATCATAAATATATCATATAAACATTCTTTCATTCAAAATCATCAGCATTACCATGGTATACATCAATGTAGTGGGGAAATGGTCATTGTTTGCTCATTAATCAACATTTTTACACACAACCACTTGGTATTTCGACCTAAAAATTTCTGAAGATGAAGAAAAGAGTATATAAATCTTATTACAATCAGAAATACATCATGATTATCTCTCCCAATGAGTACAATATCTCACCCAAAGCGCAATCCCTCAAGGAGTATGAATATGCCATCAAAACTGGAAATGGTTGAGAGAAAGTGATGCACTAAACCAAACCACGAGCTTCCCTGTAGCTGATACCTGCAAATAAAAACTCCATTAAATCTCCATGAAATACCTGGGTGGCCTCTCCAAAAACCAACTTGGATGGGAATCTTTCACCCTCGAAATTGGCTAAGGCAAGAAACTAGTCATCCACTAGCTCTCTCTTCACAAATGCAATTTTTCTCAAATGATCAAAATATCTTCTCTTGGTTTATACCTATATTTTATAAACATCCTTAGCCTTTTAAGGTTCCCAATCCATCCATAAACTCAATCCAATTCGAATTAGGGCAAGGGATCAATATTTTCCATGTGTCCTACCTTTCATAGCCTTCCACCTTCCACCAATTCGAGTAGGAGTCTCTTTGGCTTCTCCAACTCCCATGAGCGCCCTCTTGTAGCCTATTTTGGGGGATGAAATGTCATAATGGTTAGATGTCAGAGGTCAGATCTGAAATTTTTCATAGATGTCATAGATGCTCCATCATTGTTGTCATAGGAGTTAGGGAATCTAGCCCAAGTGTCCACAAACTCCTAGTTTGACTCTTCCTCTTCCATGGAGGTTACCATTCCATCCAAATTCGACCTATGATGCTAAATGCCATGTGTATGAGCCTACCAAATCATCTAAGGATGTTCACCTTCTCATGAATTTGAATTGGCAAGAGAAAGATGCCATGTGTCCTTGAATGATCAAGCTAGTGTGGGTCCCACATCCTCCATATGTCTTCAAAACCACTTGCCACCTATAATTTCTCTTGAATTTCTTTATTCAACCTATTTATTAAATACTTGAACCCTTCTAATATCTAAACATCATTTATTATCTTCCTTATTTCAATTCCAAATGTGTCCATCGAACCTAGGAAACCAGTAGGATTGATGCAATTGTCTTACTATGCAATTATTTGAATGGGGACATTATAGTCCTCCCCACCCAAGATTGCTTTCCCTCAAGCAATCTCAATTTACCATGCTGCAAACTTGTTCCTCCTCTGTCTGGTGGCATTCCATGAGGAATATCTCCCAAAACCTTTCTATTCCGGTGCTTCATGATGTGGGAAGAAACTACATGATTCGGATAGGTGTGCTGCCCTCTCACAACCCTTAGTACTCATTTTGAATCTTGGAATTTCATTTCAGGAATTTGATAATTTACTGTATTCTCTCCTATTGAATACAACCATTGCACTCCCAAAACCACATTAGTATCAACAACATCAACCACATAAAAACTATCAACAAAAGTATAGTTACCTATGGTGACTTGCAGCTGTGGAATCCATGTTTTGCACTCCACTGTGTTGTGACCGGGAATGACAATTGTGAAGCCATCGAATGGTTCAATAGGTATCTTCCTCCTCTCCACCATGTCTGCATCAATGAAGTTATGTGTGTATCCTCCATCTACCAAAACTAAATTTCTTTGTCCTAGTACCACACCCTTGCATCAAATAGTGTGATATCGAGGTACTGCTGAAAGTACTGCCATTCTTACTTTGGTGGGTGAGGGATGCTTCACCTCTTGTTTCCCTTCTTCTGCTATAGTATATACCTCTTCTTGGGCTGAAGTATGTCATTCTTCCTCCATTCCCCCTTCATACCCATCATCACAAAATACTTCAATGAATTGGGCCTTTCCCTTAGCACATTTATGTCCTGATGCCCATGGTTGGAAGCATGAGTAACACAATTTATTCCTTCTGAGCTCTTCCCTGCTTAATTCCTATTTCTTATCCTTTCCATATTCATCTTCTTTCCATTTCTTCTTATCATATGCATCTCTTTGCCCAGGTTTCTTTTCAATTATGAAGTCAGGCTTGGGAGGAAATCCCGTTCTAGGAAGCACATTTTGGAGATCCCTAGTCAAGCTCATTGCATCTTTTAGTATAGTTGGCTTGTGGGATTTGACCAAACCTTTTAAGGGTTCATCCAAACCTTCAGTGAACATCAATACCAACCTTCCCATATATACATCAGCCACCTTGACTGATAATTTTTGAAAGTCCAACATATACTCAGTAGGGGTCCCAGTTTGCTTTAATTGAGCTAGTTCCTTGAAAGGAAATTCTGGATCTTTGAGTTCAAATATCTCTAGTACCCTGTCAACAAATTATTCCTATGTTTTAACCTGATCATGATCCAATGTTTTCAATCCATGAAACCACCATTCATTGGCATCTCCTTCCAAGTGCAAAATGGCCATTTTAGTGCATCCACTTCCACCATAGGATTCAGCTGAAAATACACATCTAATTTTTGCACCCAAATGTTAGCAGAATTTTGAGAGGAACCATCAAAAGTAGGAAGTGACATTTTACCAATATCACAATTTAATTCTTTGTTTTGGAATAGAGCCCTATTGTCATCCTTCTTTTTTAGTTTCTTTGCAGCATCAAGGTATGTACTAAATGGTAGACTTCTCTTACAATCTTCACTCAAATCATTCCATTCGTTTGCTATTGTAGTAAGATCCACTTGAATGTTAGGCTCTTCTTTGGGGATAAGAAATTTAGGTGCAGTAGACCTTGTTGTGCTCTGAAATTCATTTGCTCTATTATGGGTCCGGTGCTTGATAAAATATGCTCTCCCACAGGCTTCTTTTCCTCCCCACGAGAACTGCTGCTGCCTCCTACTATCCCTTTACTTCCAAGTTGGAAACCATCAATTCAAATCCTTTCATCATCTGTTTACTTATGTCTTTCACACCCATGTAAATTTCTTCAAAATATGGTTTTAAGGGTGCAACAAATTCCTCCTTATGTCTTAAGTTTTCATCCTCCTCTCTACCCATGGTTTTAACAAAAGACTCTTCTTCTCCCATTGTTTCTTCGTCAACAACAACACCTTCAACTTCTGGTTCTAAGGGTGGTGGTATATTTTTTTTACTTCTTGTTAAGACCATCAGGTTCCAAGAACATGCTATGATACCACTTGTAATGACCCTTTTTTTAAATTTTTATTAAAATGCCCAATTTTCCACTTTTTCCCCAATTTCAACCTTTGACTAGCTTTGATGTCTAGGTCTCCAAATTAACCCAAATGCTCCCAAATATTTTGTAAGGGTATATGAATGATATTGGGACTTGAATATGAGGTTCATGGATGATTTATAACCCTCCAAATAATTCTGCAAACTTGTTTAATATTCTGGTCAATGTATGGAATTTAACTAGCAATTTGTGGATCAAATCCCCCCAAGGTAGGTACTGGAAATGGCTCTTCAAATGCCTCCAAACCCATTCGAAATTCAGAACAGAGGTATGGGATTTATGAGTTATATTAATAATTTCTCATATGCACCATTAATAAATTATTATGTCTGTTCTAACCTCCTCCCCAACAACAGCAAAAACCACTAATTCGACCCTTGGGGAAATGGCACCAAATTTCTTCCAAATGCAAATAAAGTGAGTGAAATGACTTCAAATGCTTAAGTGATGGACATGAAACTTGTAATGCTCATTAATGGCTGTCTATTCATCATAAATATATCATAGAAACATTCTTTAATTCGAAATCATCAGCATTACAATGGTATACATCAATGTAGTGGGGAAATGGTCATTATTTGCTCAATAATCAACATTTTTACATACAACCACTTGGTATTTCGACCTGAAACTTTATGAAGATGAATAAAAGAGTATATAAATATTATTACAATCATAAATACATCATGAGGATCTCTCCCAATGAGTACAATATCTCACCCAAAGTGCAATCCCTCAAGGAGTATGAATATGCCATCAAAACTGGAAATGGTTGAGAGAAAGTGCTGCACTAAACCAAACCAAGAGCTGCCCTGTAGCTGATACCTACAAATAAAAACTCCATTAAAGCTCCATGAAAGACCTGGCTGGCCTCTCCAAATACCAACTTGGATGGGAATCTTTCACCCTCGAAATTGGCTAAGGCAAGAAACTAGTCATCCACTAGCTCTCTCTTCACAAGTGCAATTTTTCTCAAATGATCAAAAGCTCTTCTCTTGGTTTATACTTGTATTTTATAAACATCCTTAGCCTTCTAAGGTTCCCAATCCATCCATAAACTCAATCCAATTCGAATTATGGAAAGGGATCAATATTTTCCATGTGTCCTACCTTTCATAGCCTTCCACCTTCCACCAATTCGAGTAGGAGTCTCTTTGGCTTCTCCAACTCCCATGAGCACCCTATTGGAGACTATTTTTGGGGCTGACATGTCATAATGGTCATATGTCAGAGGTCAGATCTGAAATTTTTCGTAGATGTCATAGATGCTCCATCAATGTTGTCATAGGAGCCAGGGAATCTAGCCTAAGTGTCGCTAAGCCAGGGCACTGCTACTACATCACTTGAGACCTACCAAGCCAAGCATTTCCTAGGCCTTGAGCTCGACTGCTAGATTTGCCCCACTAAGGTCAGCATGCTACTTCCTGTTGCTTGAGCACTTCCTGTATATGGGGGTGGCTTGGATTGATCCTACTTACTCGAGTTTAACTTTAGACCTCCCAAGCCCAAGTTAGCTATTGTCTCATTTGCTCCTCCCTTACTACGCCACGAACTCCTAGTTTGACTCTTCCTCTTCCATGGAGGTTACCATTCCATCCAAATTCGACCTATGATGCTAAATTCCATGTGTATGAACCGACCAACTCATCCAAGGATGTTCACCTTCTCATGTATTCGAATTGGCAAGAGAAAGATGCCATGTCTCCTTGAAAAATCAAGCTAGTGTGGGTCCCACATCCTCCATATGTCTTCAAAACCACTTGCCACTTAGAATTTATCTTGAATTTATTTATTCAACCTATTTATTAAATACTTGAACCCTTCTAATGTCTAAACATCATTTATTAGGTTCCTTATTGCAATTCCAAATGTGCCCATCCAACCTAGGAAACTAGTAGGATTGATGGGATTGTCTTACTATGCAATTATTTGAATGGGGACATTACAGTAGTCAAGTCCCAATTGGCTCTATTGCAAGCTTCCCGTTGAAAGTGACACTTAGTAAACTTAACAGAATTGGAGGGATCGTTGCACAACACTTGGCCTCTCGAAACTACATGCAAATCGGGGTTGAATGCTTGCATGGTGTAGTGTTTGACTGGTGTTCGGGTCTCTTGGTGAATATGAAACACCAATTGACTGAATGCAAAACTGGGAAGAAGAAAAACTTTGGCTATGGAAGCATCTTATGTACTTTCTTCTTTGAGAGTGTCCTTGCTCCGAGTCCAGGGATGGCTCTACCTATCCTGAACCCTCGTGAGCCATTGATGACTCAGTGGGGAGATATCTTCTTGCACCAGGGTGGTGGCGAGGCCACACTTTCTTATGCTGACGAAGATTATCTCGAATGGTGGAGTCGTCAAGTTCCAGCTCTAGAACAATTTCTGTACGCAAGTGTCGATTTCCGTGGCGATCCAGAACTCGCTCTTCCTACAGGATCATCCTGGGGATAGATGGGTAAGATGTGATTATGCTTTTGACATTTATTTCATTTTTATACTTTTATGTATATATAATTTTTATGATGAGTAGAGTACTAATAGTGTGATTTATGCAGATTTTGGGCCTGTGTGATCTGTTGGACATCCTCATGTGTTTGTCAGACCGACTGAGCTAGGTGCTTTTGATGCGATGTTGGTGAACCTCGAGGGGAATATGGGTCGATTGACTCATGATATCCCAACGTACAAGATCGAGCGAATGCCGCTTGAAATGTAAGAACATGTTGTAGGCGTTCCCCAACATGGATCAGGCTACTTAGAAATGTAGCTAGGCTAGTGATATGCTATAGGGATGTTGTAGCAGAGTTAGCAGAGGCACCTCCTTCTCCATAGGGAGAGAGACATGTGATAATTTTGAGGCCTTTGAGCCCATTTTTGTATATTATGACACTGCAACATTCTATGACTCGTACTCATATTTTTTGATCCTGATATATACTATATCGGTTTATATATACATGTGTGTGACTATTTAATGTGATTGTGTATGGTACAGATGCCAATCTAATACATAGTTTGCATCTGAATCATATAATGAATTTAAACTCCTTGAAATATGTTGATATGTAATTAAAAAAATTGTCTTTCAAGCAACCCAACATGCAAAAAATGATGAAGCAAAGAAGGATCTATAACCCTATACTCACCCATCAACTGAAGTAATACTAACTGCGAGTCGAGTCTTACCTCCAAATGTGAAATGTCATGATGAATAGAATATCAGAGTAACTCAATGACTGCATTGTACCCAGCTACATTGTTCATTGTAGAGCCCAAACAAGCTCCTCCCGAAGACACAAGTTGACCAGACGGTGAGTAAATAACCCAAGCTGCTGAGGCCAATTGACGGGTGTGGCGACTGGCGCCATCAGCGAATCCTATAAAGCACTCAGTTGTCATGTGAAACCACAATACAAAAGACACAAAATATGCAAAAAAAGAAATCAAAAGAAAAGACTAACTCTACAGACATGTACAATTATAATACAAGAAAAAGCATATGAGCCTAAGCGCTTAGCGTAATAGTTTTTCAGGTAGAGCCCATTTCTAGGCTTAGGCAAGTTACAACCCTCGTAATCGGTTAGCTCATAAGATCCTTTCTTCATAACTTTAGGACAATATACAGTCTGAGCCACACAGATTTAAATTTACCTGCCCCCAAGGGATATTTGTCTTGGTCATAGAGTAGAACAAGGTCTCCTTTAGAGAACACCCTTGGTTTTACATATTTTTTGTACTGACGCTTGACTTAACTTTTGTGAGCTTCGTTTGTTGTAAGCGCATCATGGCGTTATTCATCTAAGTGCTCTAAATGCAGCAAATGCTCCTCCAAAGATGAATTTTCCGTAAGTAGTTGGATAGCCAAATTCAAGGAGGGGATCTTACATTCAACCGGAATGACTGCCTCCACCCCGTGGAAAAGTTGGAAAGGTGAGAATCCAATAGCAGTCTTAACATTATATCGGTAATCCCAAAGAGCAGGAGACAACATGATGTGCTAGTTAGATCGACTAGCATTAACGGTCCTTTGAAGTATGGTTTTCAAAGTCTTATTGACCACTTCTACCTGACCAATTTCCTGCGGATAGAATGAAGACGAGTGGTCCTGTCGAAAACCTATCATGGTATACAACTTGCTCATCATATTTTTTGAAAATGTCGACCATAGTCCATGACGATCTCTTTGGGAATACCAAATCTAGCAATGATTTGGTTAAAAATGAAATAAGTAGTCGTTTCTCCATCTGCTTTCACAATAGGAATTGCCTCGGCCCACTTCATAAAGTAGTCGAAGGAAACGACGATGTGATGGTGTCCTCCTACCGAAGCTAGATTACACGTCATGAAGTCAACCCCCCACTTGGTGAAGGGTCCTGTTGTGATAACAGGATGGAGAGGAGCTGGGTGTGCTCGCATCTTTTTGGTGAAAAACTAACAAGGTTGACAATGTTTTACAGCTTCCACACAATCCTTGAAGATCGTGGGCCAAAAATATCCAGCATGCAGTATTTTCTGGGTTGTTTCCAACCCAGAAAGATGACCTGATAGGCTCCACTGTGGGCATCATTCAATATTGATTCGGCTTCCTCCAAACTCAAGCAACGGTGTAAAATGGAATCTACCCCACATCTATAAAGCATGTCAAAAATGATGAAGTAGTTCTTAGCATGAGCTTGAAGCTTTCGTTGCTCATCTTTGGAGAAAGAGGGTGGACACCTCAAAGTCTAGAGATATATCAAAATATCCCCATACCACGTGTCAGAATTTTCAATGAGAAAAATGTGTTCATGTGGAAAAGACGAATCTTCTCATTACTGGTTGCATCACTAGGGAACTCAGAAATAAGCTCGGCAAACACCAGAGACTTCTTAGACTTAGCGGATTGGAAAATTAGGTCAAACTCCTGCAGAATGACAATTCATTTATTGAACTTCCTGTCGATGATACGTCGGGTTAAAACGTATTGAAAGGGATTGACTTCTGCAATAATTGTGGTTGTTTGCAATAAGATGTAATGACGCAATATTTGAACAACATGGACGGAAGCTAATTCCAACTTCTCGATGTGGGAATACTTGAGCTCAGGAGATATCAATGCGCGTGGAATATAATAAATGACATGCTCTTGGAGCTTGTCATCCTCCTGAACAAGTACTATACCAATCATGGAAATAGATGCTGCCAGATACAGAAGGAAGTCCTTAGTATAGTCTGGCGGGCTCAACAAGGGGGATGATAATAGTTCCTTTTTCGAGGCATCGGATGAAGTTTGTGCAGCCTCATCCCATATAAAATAGGTGTCTTGCTTGAGCAATCTCATGAATCCTTTGGTGATTTTATCATATTTTATAATGAAACGTCGTAGAAAGTTTGACATGCCTTGTAGACTCTGAAGTCATATAAGGGTGTGAGGAGGAGGCAGATTTAAAATGGCCTCAACTTTCAATAGGTCGACCATAATGCCATCATTAGACACAATGAAACCCAATAGGCGCCCGAACTTGATACAGATTACACATTTGTTGGGATTCAAATGAATCTTAAAGTATCTTCATCTCTCAAACACGAGTTGCAATTGATCAGGATGATCTTGTCTCTTACGAGATTGCATTGGGAGATCATCTAGATATGGCTGGACTACATGTTTAATGTCATGGAAAGCAAAGTTCATGGCCCGCTAGAAGGTGGATCTAGCGTTCTTTAACCCGAACGACATCTTCTGATAAACAAAGGTACCCAAAGACAAATGAAAATTGTTTTGTGTTGGTGTTCAGGTTTTATTTGAATTTGGTTGTATCCTGAAAAACCATCCATGAAAGAAAAGAATTCATGGCCCGCACACGAGTCAATGATCTGGTCTATGAAGGGTGTGGGATAGTTTTCCTTTGGACAGGATTTGTTATGGTCCCTCAAATCCATACAGACACGTATAGTTCCTTTCTTTTTGTCAACTGGGACTGGGTTAGAGACGCATTCCGTCATGTTGATCGGATAGATGAATCCGGATTTAAGTAGTTTTTCAACTTCTTCCTTAATGGCAGCTGCTTTCCGAGAGTTCACCGGACGGAGCTTTTGTCTCACTGGTTTAGCATTAGGGTAAGTTGTGATGACATGCTCAACTATAACAGGGTCGATGCCTAGCATCTCCTCGTAATACTAGGCAAAAACGTCGCGGAACTCCTTAAAAAGGTTGGTATACAAAGTGATCTCATCAGGAGAACAATTTTCTCCAATAAAAATGTTTTCCACAACGTCGGGTTTAGTGGAGATATCAATCAGTATAGTTTTCGATATGTTTTCCATGTTTCCTTTAGCATAAATCATTTTCGTAGTAGAAGAAGTGATGGACAAATCGATATCACCACCAGGTCTCACTGAAAACTCATCATTCTCTATCTTGTCTAGATCTGGGAGGAAATAGGATATGTGATGCATGTGTTCCCACAGATGATCCAGACCTATCATGGCTTCCATAATAGCTTCATCAGAAGGTAAAACGGTCTCCAGAAAATCAAAAGAATGGATGGAGTTGACTTACCATGCAGGTGCATAGTCGATATCTGACTCTGTGGAGACAGACGGAGTCGAGATATAATCTATTGCATCATTTTGTGAAACTTGGTATGCCACTTATGCAATAGATAAGGGAACAATTGGTTCTTTCCGAGTGGGAAGAATCCACAGATCGGTTGTTCGACAAACCGTGAATATTTCCCGAGACAAAATGTCAGTGGTACTCGTAGAACCAATGTAGTTTATGGGATCAGGTATATCAAATGTGCCCATTAACGATGCATACATGCCTACTCCCAAACTCTTGTTGGGTGGATGAGTCTGATCAATCAAAGGGATAGCTGAATATGATGAAGTAGTGTTATTCTTCCGAGCGAAGGAAAGTTGATCTATTGTGATGATCTTCCCTTCGTGTGGGAACATGAGTACTCAGAAGACGGACTATGGGATAGCTTGCATCGCATACGTCCAACTCCTTCCTAACAACAAATTGTAGTCAAGAGGGGCATCCAAAACTTCAACCTCCACAAACACTAACTTACTGGCAAGTTCGACTTCGAACGTGGGAAAGACTCCATGTGGGCGGAATGATCTTCCGTCAATAGTTGTAAGTATAGTGTTGGAAGGGGATAAATCAGGAGAGTCAAGGGATTTCCTGTAGGATATTGACATTACACATGTAGATGCGGCTTCATCTACAACTGTTTGTCCAATGGTTTTGGACCATGGACTACTTCAATTTGGAAGGCCACGTGATATGGTAACCGGGGTTTGATATTTGACATATCAAACCGTGCAATCATACTTGAAGAATCCATGCTCCCGATGGCCGATAGAAGTGCATTTTGCTGCAAAGGGAAGCTTTGCAAAACTTCTAATGTGGAAATTGCACATGGTGTTTGGGACAGGTCCTCTACGACATAGTAGTTAGGAGTGGCTCGCGCATTAGGGTTGTGCATAGCCCTTTTGTAGATACCCTTAGGTATCTTCGGCATAGAATCTGCTGGTCTCTCAATGTGAAGAGGAGAAGATGACTCGCGAACGTCCTTATCTTTCTGCTGTGAGTCCGGGTTATAATTCTTGGCTCTGTTTTGCAGAAGCGTATGTGATTTAACCATATTAATGAATGATTGATCAGCCGATGAAGCACGAGGAGTGCCCCCAACACTAGGGTTTCCAGAAGCTGAGCCTTGTCCATGAGGAAATGGATCCTTCAAGACAACTAGTTTCTTTTCGCGAAGTAGCTTCTGGGATTCGTCCAATAAAGGGAACTGATGAGTAAGGTGGTTGTCCTTGCAAAGCTTACAAGGAAACTTTACCTTCTTTTTCTCTTTCTTTCCGTCCTCGGCATTCTCGGATTTTTTGGGTTTCTCATGGTTCCCCTCCCCTTTGTCACCCTTCTTTTTGTTGTTTTTGGGTTGCCAAGGACCCTTTTGGTTTGTCTGCACTTGCTGTATATATTCAGTTGTTGAAGGGGAGGTCACAACCGAATTTGCTTCAGCAACAGACTGCTTCATAGAGATTGTGTGAACTTGTTTTTTAAAGCTTCAAGTGTTGTTGAATCTGTTGAACCAACAATGCCATCGGCATGAGGTCCAGGCTTAGGTTTTCCAAGATCTATATTAGACCTCGATGCATCCGGAATGATCTCATAGAGGATCCCAGATTGGGCATAAACTAAGTCAAGCTACTGGGTCCTCAGGATTGCTTCTTCCTCATAACTTACTCTAGAAGTTGCAACATCCTTAGAAATATAAGGAAATAGTTATTTCAAATACCACTCTAACAGGAAATTTAGGGGGATCTCAACCTTGATGAGCCTCTTCCATCTTCACCACTCCTGAATGTGATCAGAATGGTGAGTTGCTTTAGTCCACCTAAAATTAGACAGAATATAAGTACCGAAATCATATTGGACTGGAAGTTGGAAGTGATTCAGGAAGACTATCGCTAGTTCCCAAAAGTTATCGTAACCTGCAGCAGGCAGTTCAATGTACCACTTGGCTGCCACACTAGTTATGGTTCTTTGGAAGAGACTCAACCTAATGGAATTGTCATTTAGTGAGTTGGAAGAGCACCATAAGTGAAAGGTCGTAACATGGTCCCCAAGGTCTTCGCCATTCTTACCTTCGAACTTTGAAATTTCCAGGTGAAGCTTGGTTGGGACCGGTGGCCATGTAGGGTGGTGTCGCACCGGATCGTTAGTTAGTTTCAAAATATTAGGCAAGTTTAAGGTTTCCATAAAAGGAAAAGGGGTCTTGTCGATGGAATTTGATGAAAAGGAGTTTGGTAGGGGGAACTACCCGAAACCTAGCTCCTATATTGTTGGTTGGGGTTTCCTCCAGCTACCGGTTGTGAAGAAAATTCATTATGGAAGTTGCTCCAGCTGTAAGATAAGGGATTGATTCCTTGTGGACTTGTCCTTTGCAGTTGGGTCTAAGCACCCCCGAAATGTGGGTTGACAAAACTATTACTATCTCCTCCACCGAACAGTGAAAAGGGACTACTCCCTATAGGTACATTAGAAGTCCATACATTGGATGGATGCACATTAAAACCTATGAAGGGGTTGAACCTTGATGTAGATGGAATGGAAGAAGTAGGAATTGAGCCTACAAAAGGTGTTGAAGGAGCGATGTGTCATCCGAACCAAGGAAATCCATGACTAAAAGGAGCAGATTGAGGGTTAGCCTAGAATTGTTGTACAAAAGGGTAAGATGTGAATGATACCAAAGGTACCCCTGAAAAAGGGACACTGTATGACCCATTGGTAGAACCAAAATGATTAGATACAGTCGTAGCTTAAGAGCCAGACGATCCTACGGATCTAGTATTGAAATTAAATGGAGTGCTCGGATCAGAAGTAGCTTGCAACGAGCTTGGTATCGATGTGTGTGAAAATGGAGGAGAAAAACCTCCTGGCATGATAGCTGCTGTAGGAGTATGAGGAACTCCTAACGACTCCCCTATGTTTTCCATGAAGGAGCTAGGTGTAAACCGATATACGCTTAACTATGGAAGACCTAGATAAACTACCCTTTCTAAAAAGGGGTCGTTGGGTCCATTTAAAGGAGGATTGAAGGGTGTACTAAACTCTTCAGTAGTTAAGTCTTCAATCTCTAAATTTTCGTGAACCGGTTGATATTGTAAGATCTGATGAGGTTCTCTGGGTTGTTCAGTTGTTCCCGTAATTTCGTAAGAACCACGAGAGTCTATTCTTCATCGCCATGGTGGTGGTGGAGGCTCCACTGTAAATGGAGGAAGGTTATGCAAACTTTGTGTCCTTCGAAGAGGTTGGTCCTCCACAATTGTGTGAAAAATATACTAAGTAATTTCCCTTGGGGCCACTAAACAACTAGGAGCAAAGAGGACACCACTAAAAATTTCGTAAAGTAATCCAGACCATGAACACACAGATAAATACTCTCAAAAGTAAGTCTGGCATGATGAGGGCCCAGAACAAACTAGTAGAATATCGAAGAACAGTTACCTAGGGTCCACATACAGGATTTTTGGTTGCAAGCGCTTGAATCACCAAACCGCCTTCCCAAATCACAGTAGAGGGTTTCCTCCCACGTCTGTCCTAGGTACAACAGAAATAGCCTTCTGTCGTCACCTGTGTAGAGCCCTAAAGGTCAAAAGATACTAAAGGCTACCAAAATTGCAGCAAGGATCCGGGGGGGACAGTCGCAGGTCCAACCAAGACGCATGGCCAATGTAACTAAGCCCGAAATCCAAGAGTGCACAAGGAACTAATGGACTCCCGTAGGTGGAAAGGCTCTGGTGTATGCTCGAAAGAAAGGTGGGGGGGGGTATCCCCAATAGTTCGATCTCACACGACCTCGTGCTTAACTCTGGTTTGAGTAGAGATTCCTGGATACCTCCACAACAATGGATTTACCTAAATGATAGTTGTACTATGATTTGAGATTTGAATGGTTTGGAAGGTTAAAGGTGATGTATTCCAAACCCTAGCCTAAGATAGTGGATGTTGTGTAACCTAAAAGAGAAAATGTTACTAATATATTTTGTTGATGGTTCTTTTTAAAGGTTGTTACTTACTCAAAGGATAGTGCAATGTGTGGTGATGGTTGCAACTGAAAAGAAATGCGTATATACAAAAATGTAAAAGCTTCACAATTAACCTACTTTGTTTGTCTTTCAAAACATGAAATCATAAGGCAAACTAAGCATAATGAAAGTTTTTTTTTTTTGTCTTTTCAAAGATGATAGTACTAAAGACTACAACTACTTCGAAAAGAAAATGACAATTCTTGCTATAAAAGAATTTTCTTTTTAAATTTGATTTTTTCTTTAACTTATGAAAGAAATGCAAATAAATGTGAACCAACAAGAACTGTAGAAGTAGTGCAAGCAAAGAGACAATAACCCAAGACTAAAGAAATCAGATCTTATGCAAGACCGACAAAGACCAACCCAACTAGTTAATTTTGAAAGTAACTAGGTTTTGGAAACATAATGCAAACCAAGATGACTGATATGTAAAGTGGAAAAAAATATATTCTTATGCAGAAACCAGACTGCTCCTGAATACCAGTGATCAAAGAGGATGAAAATCCAACCACTTTCCAAACACAAAATGGGATAGAAAGTAAGGGTAACTTCAGAAACACCAAACTCAAGTAGAAAATCTTAAAGAGACTACAAACAGACTCAGAAATACACTGAACAAATTTCCAGAGGGTATAGTATAAGTAAAAGACTTCCAAAGCCACAGATAAGCCACCCTAAGACCAAACCCTAATTAAAAAGGAAAATCTCAGGAAAAAACCGTGACTATATAATGCAGCGTATGCGGTTGACTCACGAGTACACAGACTAGCAACTCGTGAGTAGGGTAGAAAAGCCGCGACTGTATGTATAAGCAGGCCACAGGTAAGCCTTGATTTTTTTTTAAAAAGACCTAAAAACCAATTGAATCAAGCATAAAAATCAAAGAATACCTCTAAGAAAGGTTGTAACAGAGATTCAGATCAACACCAAAAGGATTTAAACCAGTGTCAAACCAACAAACAAACTTCCTACGCCAAAAAAGTAAACCTAAGATCAATGTTTATTTAAAAAACAAAATCTCAGGAAAAGTTCGCGACTATCACATGCAGAAGCTCATGGGTGCAACTAAAAAACCACGGGTACCTACATAGGAAACTTGCGAGTGCAACTGAATAATCGTGCCTGTATGTACAGGAGACTCGCAGATGGGCTCAGAAAACTTTCAAAAAGAAAAGAGTTTGTAGATCAGAAAAGAACCAAGTCAATAAACAGGGTCAAGGATGACCTAGACACTTCTAAATAGATTAGACAAGTTATTAAAACTGGAAAAAACTCAACAAGAGTCCCCAAAGCATAAAAACAGATGGTGCTCCCCAACAGAGTCGTCGGTTTTGTTGTTAGGAAATTACTCTTATAGTTGGGGAAAGAGACTGCCAAGGTACTGGGGGGTTATCAAGCAGACATATAAGGGTTTTCCAACATGATTTATAAGCAAATAGGATTAAAAGTAAGAGAATGCATACCTTATTTTTGAAGGTCGGTCCAAGCTTTCTCTCTTCGTTCTCCTATGCAAATAACCTGCAACACAAACACAAGACCTTTCTCAAACCTATTTGACCATAAATGGGATATTGATATAAATTAAACAATATAACATTAACATATAATCAAATAACAATAGATATGAGCAAATCTATATTGGGAAGGGAAAGATGTCTCAACTTTTATTAACAAATGCAGAAGACATACAAAGTTTATACTTGTTCCTGCACCGACACTATCGTAACCATAACCTTGGGCTCCTACTCCTCTCTCTTAACTATGAATTTCTCCAGCATAACTCTCCAATGATCATAATGTCTTTTTTTTTACAAGCCCGCCCCCTTGTATTTTTAGCAAGGCAGGGAAGGCAGGTTCGAAAGGTGGTTGAATGGGGAAGTTGGGGTAGTTTGGGTAACTGCCTCAACTAATCCCAATTCATGTTTCTAATTATTTTTTAGCTTTTTCTTAAGACACCCATGACTTTGGTATGTGACAACTCGCGAGTGTCTTCACTTTCATCTAACGAGTGCAACATTTTATTGACACCCACAGGTTTTCAATAGAGGAACATGTGGCTGACCCGCTAGTTCGCAAGTATAAGGGTCACAGTTATGCTTAGAGATAGGCAGAGAAATATGCTTTTGAGTAAAGGATTGAAAGGTTCAACTCTAGGTCATCTAGGTTCAAGTTAACCTCTTCCATCCATAGTGTCTTTTTGTGTGACCGACAAGGCAATGTGGTTACAAACGGAGAAGTGCTAATTTGACTGATAACACTTTTGTAAAGGCATGTATGTAATATGAATCGAGGACGATGCATGGTTTATGGGGAGGGAGATGTAATACCCTCTGGTTTATCCCCTGGACATATGTTGTGGCTATTATTTGTGTTGTGATGTGGCACGAAGTGCCGGGTACTATGTGTCAAGCACTCTAATTGCAGATAATTAAATATCAAACACACAGAGCGTATGAAATTTATTGTCAACCCGAGGAAGTCTTTTTATTTCAAAGGACAAGTGCACAATATATGCTTAAACACAAAACCATTAGAAGTGAATACTTTTATCTTCTATCATCTATGTTCATCCCAAGAATCTGCGCAATCCCAATTGCCTTCTAACTGCTGTACTACAATTCTTTTCTATTATGCATCAAGCAGAATTAATATCAGATCTAATCAACGATTGCAGGAAGGAAATCTCAATTGCATTCTAAAATAATCAACTGTCTAATTTAATCAAGCTGGGAATCATAAAGCATGACTTGAACATTACTCTAAAATTTGATAAAAGAGATTAAAGCAACTGTTCTAAGAAACTGGATTGCAAAATATAAATCAATCAACACATAACAGGAAAGCCAATTTGTAAGGGTTCCTGGGGTTACGTCTCAGCTGTAGGATGAACACAGTAGTGTGAACAGAAATTGAAATATATAAAACGAACCTAACTCAGTCGACTGTTATTCGATACCATTCACCAATCTCACGAATAAATCATTTACTGAGAAATCCACACAAGGAATGTTGCTGCTGCGTACAAAAGAAAGATCAAGCATCACACAACAAGAAAGATGAAATCCTAAATTAACACAGCAATCTCTGTGGAAGACGGGCCCAGTCTTCACACAGAGACGCTGGTTGAACAATCACTCTCTTTAACTCGGAAGCAACTCCGTATATTAACAGAAGGATGAGTACACAGTTTCGGCTTGACTGCTAATACAAGATGAATTAATTAATTGCTGTCCAACCCCTTAGTCGAGGCAATTCCCCATACTTATACATACAATTGCAACATCTAAACCTATAATTGGGCAGCCATGAAGATCTCTGATCTTCAGGCGCCCTAAATAATCTAGCTGTTACAATGCGTGGCAGAACTGAAATATGAGAGAAGTATAAATTGTCCCAAGAGTGACGGTCCTTCCAGCTCACAGCTGGATTTGAGCAGTGACATACTTAAGATAGTTCTTCTGTTACAGCTGCCCTGCCACGACTGTGCCTTGATTGACGATTTGAGCCCCAAGGAACCTTCCACAAGCGATGAACGTTCCTTCATGACTTGTTCAGCTCTGATCTTCCTGCAGTCTATTGTCTTACTACCTTCATAAATCGCATCATGTTAGCACAGATTAAGAGATGCACAGCTTTAATCATCACAATCATAAGTATTAACACAATAAAACAATAATCGGCCATACCTTGGTAATTTGGGGAATAGATAAGGACAATAAGTTGAATTGCCAAGGTAATTGGTGTAAGACAAGGGAAGGGAAGATGATAAATGATGGTCAAAAAGGGCCAATTCTGGGCTCAACATCTCCCCCCAACTATCCTGTTGCATGTCCTCATGCAACAACCTGCATCTGAATATTGCACTGAACTTTGCCCAGGCAAGAGGAAAGAATGTAGATAAATCAGGCATCCCCTCTATCTTTTTGGAAAGCTTCTATGAGCAGCCCGGCATCTTCCAACTTCACTGTTCCCCTTCCACTGCTACTTGCTAGTATCTGAGAATGCACTTGATGTGGTGGGGACCTTTCTGCAGTTCTCTTATGCTATGCCTGGGGAAGTTGAAAAGACACACTCAATCTGAATCCAACTCAATGACACCTGTAGGAGGTGGAAGCACTGGTTCTTGTGGGACAGTGTCTTCCAGCGCATCTAATCTTATCAAGGGAGTTGCTGGTTCTTGTGTAACAGCAACATCCCTTAAACCTTCTTCAGCAGCTTCCTTTATTGCTTTTGGAGACACTGGTTCTTGTGTAACAGTGTCTTCTTTGTCATTTGGCTGCTGAGATTGGATATCCTTTTCAATTTGCAGCTCCTCCTCCAAGATTTCAGTGTCACCTGAGCAGGGTGTCTGTACCTGTTCATCATCACTCCATTGTGTATCAGGAATGATGTCTACTACCGGGTTATCTCCCAACTGTAATTCAGGGGTTCTTGCTGCAGTATCCAAGGATGTTGGTTCTTGTGTGACAACATCCTGGCTTACATCTTCATCTTTCTTTTGCTGCAGCTCCTCTTCTATGAGTTCTGTATCATGAGAGCTTTCTGGGGTCACCACCCAGAGTTCATCGTTGAATGCCAGAATATCCTCTGTCCCAGCTTCTTCTCCTGTCTGCTCAGTCGGTTGGACGGTCAAATTCAGGATTGCTGGTTCTTGTGTTGCAGCATCCTGTTTCAACTTATCACTGTCCTACATTTCCGTTTCTCCTTCTAAAATTATTGTGTCCTGGGAACGTTCTGGGGTTACAGCACAAAATTCTTCACTATCCTCCAGAGTATCCCTTAGCTCCATGATCTCCGTGTCATGGGAACACTCTGGGGTCTCACTATACTCTTTTATAAGCTCCAGCGCATTCTTCATCTCCCGTTCTTCTCCCAGCTGTTCTATGATTTCTATGTCGTGGGAGTATTTTGGAATTGCCATACATTCCTCATAAATTTCCAGGGCATCCTCCACTCCCTGTTCTTCTCCCATCTGTTCTATGACTTTTGCATCATGGGAAGTGGCAGCTGCAGCAAGGATGTTTAAAGGTGCTGGTTCTTGTGTAAAAGCATCCTCTTTCTCCACTGCTTTCCCTTCTGTGGCTACAGGCTGTTGTGCTGAATAGGTGCTAAGTAAAATTTTATGGCCTGCTTCCTCAAAGATCTCCCCACAAGTGGGGCAGAGTATTCGCTCATCCTTTTCTCCAGCTCCAGCAGAAGCTGATTCCTCCACTTGGTCTGCAGCCTCTATTAATGTATACATCTTCCTTCCACCCTGCTTTCTGCAGACTTCCTTCCATGTTTCTAGCTCCCTTCTAAGTGCTTGGAGGTCCTCTTTCAGCATTGCATTTTCATACAAGAGTCCCTCAACTCCAGGTTCTTCCTCCGCTGGTCCTTGTGGGGCATCCCTCGGTTTTGGTGTAAGGATTGGGGGTTCAACCTGTGTCTCTAAGGTTGCCCATTTTGTTCTAGTTGCCTCTGCTGCTGTAATTGACCGAGTTCGCTTCCTTCTAATTGGTGCCACTAAATCAAACTCATTGGTGGCCCTCTTCCTTTTCTGTGGTGTTTTCTTTTGTGACTTCCCTTTCTGTAATGTTTCTTCTCGTGGAGCTGGAATATAGGGAGGTAAAACTGAAGTTAAAGGAACATTTCCCTGCCCCCCATGCTGTTCTTCTTCAATCACAGCTCCTCCTCCTACCCACTCCGGTGAAGACTCGATTGTGACCAGCTCAATATCGTCTTCCATTGCTCTGGCTCCGTCATCTTCAGATTCCATTGTCGCAGCTTTTGATGCTGCTCCAATTTCACCTTCTGCTGTCGGAGCTGCCCCGTTATCTAGGTTTTCCGCGAGGGTTTCATCTACATTGTCGCCTGACAGCTCTGTTTGAGCTTCCCCTCGCTCTCCTTCAAATGCAGTGTCATCCCCCACTGGTTCTGCTTGTGCTGGGGATTCATATACTTCAAATGGCTCTGCCTGTGCCTCGGGTTGTTCTTCCTCTGTGGTTTTGTCAACCCCTGATGTTCCTGCCTGTGCCCCCTGTTGCTCTTCTTCCGTTTCATTCCTTCCGGATGGTCCTGCCTGTGCCCTCTGTTGCTCTTCTTCCGTTTCATCCCTCCCCCCAACTTCACTGGAGGAACTCCGGTCCTCCTGTTGTGGCGGAACCAGTAATTGCTGTAATGGGATGACCCTCAAGGGAACAGGTTGCTGTGGTCGGGTAATGAATTGCTCCCATGTTATATTATGTTGGGCCAGGGTTCTTATAATAATTAACTTAATGAGGCCATGGTGGGTGAGGGAGGATAATGGGTGCTTTGCAGATTGAATGAATGTTGCCATATGGCGCAAATCATGCAATAGATAAAATGGAATATTTAACAAAATGCCATGACGGAGATGAGAAAGCAAAGGAAGTTCAGAGTTGTACACAGTTTGGTATCTACCTTCGCAAGTTATGTATTTCTTGAGGAAGATAGCAACCTGGTCCCATGGCTGCGGAAGTGACTTCAATGCAATCCCTCGCCTAGATGCTTCAACTTGCTCCCCTGGAAGTAAAAATTCTTCCCGTGCAACCGTTGCAGGGACTCGACGGTTAAACCAAGGTTTTCCCACCAACGGGATAGCTGTAACCTCAGATATAATGACCTCCGAAACATCTATACACAGCCCCCACACCGTGGAGTGTGTTTTAGTAAGATTCAATGCGAATTGCAGGGCTGCGTCCCGATCGAATCCGTCCAATCGTTCAAAGAACTCGACCCAGCCAGCAGCTTGAAAAATGGCCAGAACCTGCGGATTCCGTCTAAGTTCCCGGGTATTGAAAGGTTCATGGCGAACTGGAATGCCCATGGTCCTGGCTGCAAGATAGAACTGCTGTTCGACAGAGTTCAGGATCCAGAATGGAAGTTGCAGCGCGGAGAATGCACGAATCGTTGAGCGGAGACGTTGAGCGAATGAACTAATTCGGAAAGTTAAGCGCAGAGAGGAGTTTAAAATTTTCATGCCGAATTGGGGAAGGTGGCAGTTATTAAAATTACGTCGTACGAGGGAAAGGTTTAATCAGATATAAATGGTGGTACGAGCGAAGGTACGGCCAATCTCGTTTACATGATATCAATACTTAATCACGTGATAAATGAAAGCCATACCTCATAAAACTGTGCGTAGGAAGGCTGCGGAAACTGGTGGAGCATGGAGTTGGTGACGTCACAGAGCCGAACGCGTGCACAGTCAGACGTGGAATCATGATGACTCGGATAAGGCACTGATTTCCTTCGCCGGTAAAACACAAGGTGTCGCATCCTTCGGGTTAAAATGATGACTTCGCCGGCAGGACTGGGATGAATCAGCATCATAATTAGCAGGTTGAACAATCCTTCTGTTAACACGGGAGTTACCACTGCAAGTTGCCAAAGGAATGATCACACGGCCGATGAAAAAGCTTGTTGCAGCTGGCAGGAAAGAAGTTACAGCCATCGGAAAAGAATTCGCGGCAGCCGGAAAAAGATTCACGATATCAGGGAAAATTACGGCTGTCACGGAAAAATTTTACGGCGGCGGGAAAAAACTTACAGCTGGCGGGAAAAGATTTTACGACTATGGGAAATATGTCGCAGCCGCTGGAAAGAAATGGAAGCTACGTGGAAATGATGTGGAGGTGACTTGGTTAATGAGGTGGCAGCCGTCGGGAAATAATGTGACAGCCGGGAAATGATGTGGCAGCTGCGAGAAAAAGATGTTGCAGCCGTCGAAGTTACAGCCGCTGATGTTGCAGCCGCCGAAATTGCAGCTGCCGGGATTGCAGCTGCCGGGATTGCAGCTGCCAGAGTTGCAGCTGTCGGAAATGATTTGACGGCGGACGGAAAAAAAAAAGACATTATGGCTACCAGGAAGTAAAATGGCCGTGGCTGGTGAATGAGGTGGCAGCTGCGGAAAATGAGATGGCAGCCGTGGGAGATGGGATGGCCATAGCTGATGAATGAGGTGGCAACCGCGGAAAATGAGATGAGGTGGCAGCCGCGGAAACTGGAGTTGCAGCCGCCGATGTTGCAGCCGCCAATGTCGCAGCCGCTGATGTTGCAGCCGCCGATGTTGCAGCCGTTGATGTTGCAGCCGCAAATGTTGCAGCTGTCGAAATTGCAGCAGTTGAAAAAGATTGACGGCTGACGGAACGGGAATTATGGGTACCGGGAAATGGAGACTATGGTTGCCGGAAAAGGATATACGGCTGCCGGAAAATATGTTGCAGACGCCGAAAAATATGTTGCAGCTGCCGGAAAATATGTTGCAGCTGCCGGAATTTTTTTTTTTTTTTTTTTTTTTTTTAACACAAGGACAGCACAGAGAGATTTTCATTATGGGCCCCAAACTGATCGTTCTCTTGGCGCTTCCCTGAAATTTTTTTTCTTAAAAGACAACAGCAAGCAAAGAGATCAAATGCAAAGAGAAAGAAAACGACAACTATACGCTACAGCAAGAAATTATTTATGTACAGCAAATATGATTTTCATTTTAAGATTTGGCAAAGGTAGAAAAATGTTCCTGCTCTGGTGCCAATTGGTAGTTGGGATCAGCAGCAATCTGTGAAATGAATGCATCTTTCGAAATGGGCTTCCGATACAGTCGCAGTCTGTGGACATTAGCAAGTAATGGTATACGGTTTTCATCAATGGTGACCAGGCGAACAGTGCCGTTGTCAAATACCCTGTCAACTAAATATGGACCCAGCCATCTTGTGCGTAATTTCCCTTTGAAATCCTTCTTGAATCTGGAGTCATATAGTAGTGCCCAGTCTCCTTCACGGAAGATTTTCTTTTTGATGAATCGGTCATGCCAATTAGATCTCTGTTGCTGAAGCAGCACAGTCTGGTCTACCGCAGCTAACCGTTTCTCATCCAATTCATTTAATTGATTCAATCTTCTTTTCTGGGCTTCTGTTACATCCAGGTTCATTTCAATGGCTGTTTTCAGGGTCTTGATCTCAAATTCAATTGGAAAGATGGCACTCTTACCATACACCAGATCATAGGGAGAAAAGCCCGTGGTGTTGCGCCAAGTCGTGCGATATGCCCACAGTGCTTCTGGAAGTCTGTCAGCCCAATCCCTTCGATGACTTTTAACTGTTTTAGTAAGGATTGCTTCGATGACTTTATTAGTGCTTTCCACCTGACCATTGGCCCGGGGATGATAAGGTGAAGCTATCTTGTGCTGCACATGATACTTCCGGAGCAAGGATTCAAATTGGTGTGAAATAAATTGTGGTCCCCCATCGGTAACTACTTCCTTTGGTACTCCAAAACGGGTAAAAACTTCACTGTACAGGAATTCAATCACCGCCTGGTCATTTGCCTTAGCCAAAGCTATAGCTTCTACCCACTTAGTCATGTAATCTGTACACACCAAGATGTAAACCTTCTGTTTGGAAGGAGGGTTGATAGGACCAACAAAGTCCAATGCCCATCTATCAAATGGTTCGAGTACCACTTGGGGCTGTAAAGGCATCTGATCTGTTTTATTAGGTTGGCCCATCCTTTGGCAGCTGTCACAGGACTGAACATATCTTTTAGCATCTCTGAACAGTGTCGGCCAATAATAGCCCATCCGCAACGCCTTATGCCCTGTTCTTTTGTCTGCAAAGTGTCCTCCGCAAGGTTCATTGTGACAGGCCTTCAGTATATGAAAGATCTCATCTTCCCTTACACATATTCTAATTTCAAGATCAGGTCCTGTGTAAAAGAGATGGCCTTTGAGCCAACAATACCTGGCACTTTGCTGAATAATTTTTCTTTTCTCTCGTTTAGACATATGTGGCGGAAGCTTCCCTGCAGCCAAATAATTAGCAACGTCTGCATACCAGGGTGAATGAGCTGAGAGTGCGAATAAATGTTCATCCGGGAAAGCATCCTCAACAGGTGAACTGTCATCACTGTTAGTAAATCGTGATAAAAAATCAGCAACAACATTTTCTTTTCTAGGTTTATCTATAATAGTAATATCAAATTCCTGTAATAATAAAAGCCACCTGGTTACTCTGGCATTAGTGACAGGTTTATTCATTAAATACTTAATGGCAGAGTGGTCAGTATGCACAAATGTAGGATACCCAGTAATGTAATGCCGAAACTTATTAATAGAATAAACAATAGCAAGGAATTCTTTTTCAGTAACAGTATAATTTAGTTCAGCAGGGGCTAAGTTTTTACTAACATAATAAATAGCATAAGGTACTTGACCATCCTGCTGTCCTAGCACTGCTCCAATGGCGGTATCAGAAGCATCTGAAGAAATGTGGAAAGGTATGGTCCAATTAGGTCCCCTTAAAATAGGGGCTGTGGACAGTTTCTCTTTAAGCTCATCAAATGCTGTCTGGCATGCTGTACTCCATACAAACTGTGCGTCCTTCATTAACAATGAAAACAAAGCGGAAGCAAGTTTGGAGAAATTTTCTATGAATCTCCTGTAATACCCAGCATGTCCCAGAAAACTTCGCACCTCTTTCTGAGTTGAAGGGGTTGGTATATTCTTTATCACCTTAATTTTTGAAGGATCCACTTGAATACCGTCAGTAGAGATGAAATGTCCTAATACCACCCCCTCACTCATCATCATGTGGCATTTTTCAGTGCTCAGTGAGAGGCGAGCCTGTTCACAGCGAATTAAAACTTTCTTCAAATTTTCCAGTGCTTCCTCAAAATCCCTGCCATAAGGAGTAAAATCATCCATAAAATTTTCCATGCTATCATTAACCAATTCAGAAAATATGCCAATCACATCTCTTTGGAACGTTGCAGGTGCATTGCACAATCCAAAGGGAAGCACCCTGTAGGCGAACGTTCCCCAAGGGCAGGTGAAGGTGGTCTTATCCTGATCCTCTGGAGCAATCTGAATTTGATTGTACCCACTGAACCCATCCAGGAAGGAGAAGAACTTCTTCCCAGATAGGTTATCAAGTACCTAGTCAATAAAGGGCAGAGGAAAGTGATCCTTTTGTGTAGCTTTGTTCAGCTCCCTATAATCGACACAGACTCTCCATTTACCATTTTTCTTGGGTACAATTACAAGTGGGGAAACCCACTCACTGTCTGAGATAGGATAGATGAATCCTGCTTCCAAGAGTTTCTGGATTTCTTCCTTCACTATATCCCTCAAATTGGGGTTCATGCGTCTTTGGGGTTGACATACAGGCCGGGAGTCGTTTTTAATATAAATATGATGAGTGCACAGACTAGAAGGAATACCCTTCATGTCTGTATACTCCCAGGCGAAAGCCCCCTTACGTTCCTTCAAGAGATTGGTTAGGCGCTTTTGTTCTTCTGAGGAGAGACCAGGATTGATGTTCAAAGTTCTTCCAGGCTCTACCTCAATAGGAATGCTTTTCGAGTTTTTCAATACTGGGATTATGTTTGTGTCATTGGCTAGTGCTTCCCCCGTAAGCTGTTCTTGTTCTTCTTTACCGAGGGTACTGTTCAGAAGTTGATAAACTTCCTTGTCTACTGAAGCAGGTTCACTAATGAAATTATTAATGGCATCGTCTTTTGTTTCGTTTTTGAAGGTTAGTGCCTTCCCTATTGTTAGTAATGGCTGGACATCTTCTTCTTCTTCCTGTTCTATCCAAAGGGAGGTTTCAGTTTCTAGACTCGGCCTTGCTGGAGGGTACAGAGTGAGGTTTTTGGTTTCCATGCCATCAGATATAGTCATAGATCCTGATCGACAGCTGATGCAAGCATCAGCTGTAGCCAACCAGGGCCTCCCTAAAATCAATGGATGTCCCCCCAGCTGTGATTTTGGTTGTAATACCAGAAAATCGGCAGGGTATTCCCATGAGTCTACTGAAATAACAAGGTCGTCCAAAATCCCTTCGGGTCTGATGGTGGATCTGTCTGCCAATTCTAAGATAGTAGGGGTCGGTCTAATATTGGTGAATCCGAGCTTCTTTACAGTCTCCATCGTTATAACATTGATCGCAGCTCCTAAGTCTACTAGTACGTTGGGTATCTGCGTTTGTCCTATGTGTACAGTGACAGTAGGATTGTCGGGATCCTCATACTTAGTTATAGGGGTTTTTCCAGTCATTAAAGCGGATAAATTCCCTATAACATGGACAGTAGGAGGATCTCTGGGTTTCCTCCCCGGTCTTTTAGTGCACAGGTCCCGAACAGTTCTAGCGTAGATAGGTACATCTTGAAGAGCTTGTAAAAGGGGAATCTTAACATAAAGGTTCTTCAACTCTCCTAAGAGATTGAACTGAGGTTGCCCCCCTCTTTGTGGCAGCATCAATCTCTCAGGGTAAGGTGGTTGCCTTACCAACTGGGTAGGCTGCATGTTATCCACTTCATCGTTTAATGTTTCAGCCCTCCCATCTGAGGGATGCTCAGCATCTTCAATGATAGGAACCGGATCAAAAGGATGCTGGGAACTCTCTCCTTTGTCATACACAGTTGGTGGAATATTTTCTGCAGTTCCACGTTCTACTATCTTTCCAGACCGTAAGTGAATATCATTACAAGGTACAGGGGAGAGAGAGTAGGCTGGCATATTGAGAGCTTCCAATTGCTGGACTGTTTTATTGTTTGGGTTAGGGTTAGGTTGGGCAGGCAGCTGAGGCCGTATTGGTATGTTAGGCACAGGATTATTTTGCAGCTGCAGCTGCGACTGCTGAGGTGGGTATTGAGGATATTGATGAAATTGAGGATATGGAGAATACGGTAACTGTTGAGGTGGAGGTGGTTGAGGAAACTGGTTCCCAGGATGGAAGTTCCTCCATCCAGGAGACCATGAAGTAGGTTGGTGTGGAGGCTGTGTCCAAGGACTCCATGAATTATATCCTTGCATTGCAGGTTGAGGGGAATTCCACTGAGCATAATTTGAAGGGAATTGTGTATTCACATTTTGCATATTAGTATTCCAATTATTCAAATTATTCAAAAATGGAAATGAATCGGGAGACATACCTTGATTCCGGGGTTGCCAGGGTTTCTTCTGTGCAATGAAGTAGGCTGAATCCGCCTCTGGAGTTGATGCCTGCAGAACAGCCTTCACTTGGGGCAACGTGGGGCATTCTTTCATATCATGATTCAGCTCGCACAGCTGACACACTTGTACTTTGTCAAGAGGGCATTCCTTCAGTGGATGAGTCTTTCTACATCGGGGACAAAACACCCCTAGTGTGAGATTCTCCACTGCCTGTCTTTGCTTAGCCTTCAAGACGTCAATCTCTGAAGAGATAGAGCTCATCATTTCTGTTTTAAAGTTTTCAAGAAGATTGCCTATCTCTGCACGTGTAGCTCCCCCATTGGATGACTTCTGAGTTCTGTCGAAGAAATCACGTTCCAGGTTATTTCGTTTATGATGCTTATTATGCCTAGAAGATCCCCTGGAATATCTCTTACATAATTCCACAATTGTCTCAAAAGATTCTTTAGAGATATCCCCCTTTCCTAATAAATTTAGCATGTCTAAACAATCGTCCCTGATTCCTCGAAGCAAGATTATCTTCAGCACATCTAGTCCCATGTTCGTCTGTCCAGCTCTCTGCACATTGTACAGCAACCTCTCCACAAAATCCTCCAAACTTTCATCCTCCTTCTGTACCATCTTGAATAACTCCTCCCTTTTGTCCCTGGTATTACAATATTCTTGATATTTTTCCAGGAATACTTGCTTCATCTTATTCCAATTAGCAACAGTTCCTCCCCCAAGGCTCATGAACCATCGTAATGCATTGTCCTTCAGGGTGGCAGGAAAAAGCTTCAACTTTTGAGCATCTGTGACATAATCATAGCTGCGACAGAGGATATCGAATTCAAACAGGAATTCGTCTGGATCCTCTGCCGCCCTGCCATGGAAGCGGGGTAACACCGACGGTGAAATGTTTTTCATAGGAGCTGTCCCCTCTAGCTGCTGTATTGGGAATTGCAATGTAGCCATAGTTTCTGGCGGGGAATTATCTTCATGATGGTATTGTACCACTGCTTCTTCCTCTTCGTTCTCATGTCTATTATTCATCTTTTCTTCTGTATCTTCTCCTTCGATTGTTTCTTCGTCCCTTACCTCAATTGTAACAGCTGCGTATTCTTCAGTTGTAACAGCTGCGTATTCTTCAGTTGTAACAGCTGCGTATTCTTCAGTTGTAACAGCTGGATCAGCTGTTCCTTCTTTAGCAGGAGTATATGTAGGAATCACAGCTGCTCCTGTATCTTCCACTGTAGATCCTGATGTTGGCGCTCCAAGATCAGCAGGGCCTCTTTTGATAGGAGTCTCCCGTTGACGAGATCTGACAGCTGAATCCGTTTTGTCAACAAGGTCGTCGATGAATGTTCTTCTGCCCAGCGGTGGACCTCGACCACGACCCGAACCACCTGCACTGTTAGTAATTTGTGGAGTTTTGGGGGTTGGGAGGTGATCACGTTTTACCCTCCTCGTATTCATGCGAAGCAGATCATTTCAAAAACAACCCAAAAGACTGGCTAACAGCAAATATCAAATACGACTAATGACTAGTGTTTAATTTTCATCCTTCCCCGGCAACGGCGCCAAAATGTCAAGCACTCTAATTGCAGATAATTAAATATCAAACACACAGAGCGTATGAAATTTATTGTCAACCCGAGGAAGTCTTTTTATTTCAAAGGACAAGTGCACAATATATGCTTAAACACAAAACCATTAGAAGTGAATACTTTTATCTTCTATCATCTATGTTCATCCCAAGAATCTGCGCAATCCCAATTGCCTTCTAACTGCTGTACTACAATTCTTTTCTATTATGCATCAAGCAGAATTAATATCAGATCTAATCAACGATTACAGGAAGGAAATCTCAATTGCATTCTAAAATAATCAACTGTCTAATTTAATCAAGCTGGGAATCATAAAGCATGACCTGAACATTACTCTAAAATTTGATAAAAGAGATTAAAGCAACTGTTCTAAGAAACTGGATTGCAAAATATAAATCAATCAACACATAACAGGAAAGCCAATTTGTAAGGGTTCCTGGGGTTACGTCTCAGCTGTAGGATGAACACAGTAGTGTGAACAGAAATTGAAATATATAAAACGAACCTAACTCAGTCGACTGTTATTCGATACCATTCACCAATCTCACGAATAAATCATTTACTGAGAAATCCACACAAGGAATGTTGCTGCTGCGTACAAAAGAAAGATCAAGCATCACACAACAAGAAAGATGAAATCCTAAATTAACACAGCAATCTCTGTGGAAGACGGGCCCAGTCTTCACACAGAGACGCTGGTTGAACAATCACTCTCTTTAACTCAGAAGCAACTCCCTATATTAACAGAAGGATGAGTACACAGTTTCGGCTTGACTGCTAATACAAGATGAATTAATTAATTGCTGTCCAACCCCTTAGTCGAGGCAATTCCCCATACTTATACATACAATTGCAACATCTAAACCTATAATTAGGCAGCCATGAAGATCTCTGATCTTCAGGCGCCCTAAATAATCTAGCTGTTACAATGCGTGGCAGAACTGAAATATGAGAGAAGTATAAATTGTCCCAAGAGTGACGGTCCTTCCAGCTCACAGCTGGATTTGAGCAGCGACATACTTAAGATAGTTCTTCTGTTACAGCTGCCCTGCCACGACTGTGCCTTGATTGACGATTTGAGCCCCAAGGAACCTTCCACAAGCGATGAACGTTCCTTCATGACTTGTTCAGCTCCGATCGTCCTGCAGTCTATTGTCTTACTACCTTCATAAATCGCATCATGTTAGCACAGATTAAGAGATGCACAGCTTTAATCATCACAATCATAAGTATTAACACAATAAAACAATAATCGGCCATACCTTGGTAATTTGGGGAATAGATAAGGACAATAAGTTGAATTGCCAAGGTAATTGGTGTAAGACAAGGGAAGGGAAGATGATAAATGATGGTCAAAAAGGGCCAATTCTGGGCTCAACACTATGGTTTGCAAATTATTATTATGTTGAACATTATTAATTAATAAAATAAAACAATCGGATCAACCGAGGCCACAAAAGAGAGTATGAGGAACCATGATGTTATGAGAAAGGGGTTGTGGGAAAAGTGTTACCTTTTTGTTTGTGTATATGTTGATGTTATACAACGTGTTATGTTACACTTTGGTTTCATCTATTCCAGGATTAATTTTTATTAGTGTTAGAGTCTCTCTCTCTCTCTCTCCCCTAGTGCGCCCTCTTGATTTGGGTTAGTGTGTCTCTTGGTGTACCCACCTGATGTGTAACTCCTATTTTCTATTTTTGGAATTTAACTTATCCCTTGTGTCTCCCTCTCTCCCCCTAGTTTGAATTGTTCTTGGGAAATGGGATTTGGGTGGATGGGATCTAGTCTCTCTTGTTGGTTATGCATGCTCTTGGCTCTTTTTTTTTCTATGGTACTTTCTTGATTGGTTTTTTTTTGCTTGACATGATTTTTTGTTGGTTGGTGTGCCCTTGCTAAGCCTATGCCCAAGTTGAGTTACTCTGGAATTAACATTGTTTTGTCCTGGAATTGCCTCTGGATATCCTGGATTGGAAGTGATGTGGAATCCACTTGCCATTGGATTTGAGGTTGGACTGATGTATCTCTAATTCTTGTGTCCTAGAGCCACTATAATTTCCTTGGAGTGGAATTCGAGGAATACTTTCCATTGGGTTGTGGTTGGACTGATTTCTCCTGAAAAAATTGTCCTGGAATTGCCACTGGAGATCCTAGATTGGAATTGATGTGGAATCCACTTGCCATTGGATTGTGGTTGGACCAATGTTAGATGGGTTTTGTGGTTGAGTGCAATCTTTATTGTGGAATCATGGTTCCCTCTCGAGGGTGACCATTTCAAAGTGAGTTTTGGCTTGCATTGTGTCTATGGTTGGGTGGAACGTGGCACAACCGATTTTGGTTGCGTATTTTGCAAGATAAGTAGTTTATTTCATGTTTAATGAATTAATTGGCTCTAATATGATTCTTATATGGTTTCACATGAGATGTATGATAAAATATATGAGATAATTATGGAAGAGATATCTCATATATTTTAGTTACATTATGCTATTAGTTTTTGGGAAAAATAGCTAACTAGTTTTTGTTATTTTGTAAGCAAGTGCTTGAGAAAAATGTCTATTTGGAACCTCTTATATATATCTGATAATTGTGCCTCTTTTAATTATATTATGTTTACTTTTATTTTGCAATAGCTTAGTAATGATTGGAAATACCTCCCAACAGTGTTTTTAGCCTCTATTCGAAAACTAGTTCATCGGTTGGGTTGTTTTATGTAGTTTCGAGACTTGGCATGTAAAATGTTTGAGAAAATTCCTGAGTCAGATAAATAATCTTATATATGATAATTATACTTTAAATGTGTGAAATATTTTGTAGATAGTTCTATATTTGCTTATCGGAATCATAGTTTTATTTCCATTCACTAGCTCCTTCGAAAGAATTGTTTTAAATGGATTTATGACTTTGCATGAGAAGTGTTTGAAGAAATTTTTACATGAGTTATAAATCTAATAATACTGATAATACATGGTATGTAGAGTTGGAATGGCTTCTGAATGACTCTGCAAAATGTTTTATGCATTTATCTTACTCGATTCTTCAATTTCTAGCCAATTTGGAGAAGTAGATTTAGCTAGTTTGATGAATTAATAAGATGACTGTTTATGAGCAAAAATATATAGCCATTTGGCTATAGTAGACCTATGATATGATTTCCATGAGCTGCAATAGTCAATACTTTCTTATTGTTTTGCATTTGGAAACTAGAAAAGGAAACTAGCTTCAAATCGGTGGAAATTGGTAATTAGTTTGTAGATTGAATCTATGTTTTCGTAATTTTTGGAATGTACAACCATATGCTTTGTTTTTGGTACTTTAATTTTGCTGTATAATTATATTTTCCATATATTTACCCTCGCCTCTGTTGTTGAGATATTGTAACTTCAAAGAATATTATATTTGTACTTTATTATTCCGGAGATGTTTCATTCCTCCGTGAAGATCTTATTGTATATCCGGAGATGTTTATTCCTCCGTCAGAATGTGGTAACTCGGGTTATTAGACTTCCCTAGTAGGGGTCGGCCCTGTATGTGTTATGTAGGTCAAAGGGTTATTAGACCACCCTAGAGGGGTCGGCCTAGTTAGTTGTAGTGGGGTATTTAACCTATTGGTTAAATACGAGCCTACGTGTACTTGTGTAAAATACATATCAGAGTAGTGTATAAATAGAGGAGGTGTGTTCCTCATTATACACACTCACTCACTTGAGAAAGGCGCATTTGTGGAGGAGAGGTCTGCTATGAAGGAGAAGGAGCTTATGCTCAGGGTTTGCATCTTTGTATATTGCTGGTCATCTATATTGAGGAAGCTTTGCTGGGTTTTCTACCCCATGAGGGTTTCCCAGGATAAATCTCTGTCTCTTGTGTTTATGCTATGCTTGTTGTTTCTTCAGTGATCCTGTATATGCTATTATTGTGAAATGGAATGTAATGCTGCTATTTTCTGTCTTAGCATATTGAATTTTAACATGGTATCAGAGCTAACCTGAAGGAAGACAAGGTATGGCACTAAAGACACTTGCTTTACTTACGACAATTTGAAGGTTAGGGTTTTACATAGCAAAAACCAGTCATCATAGAACTTTCGCTATAAATTTGTTTTGGCGAAGTTTTCGGATCTGAAATTGTTACAGGACGAAGCTAAAATCTCCAGGTACCTTGTGTCCAAAGGACAACCTCTAATTCGTTGTACTTTGTGATTAATGATCTGTACAATATGGGGTTTCTGCCTCTTCCAGATCTGAGTCAAATTCAGGTGACCTTGGGAAAAAGGTCATATATTGGGCTAGGAAGCTCCAAATGAAATTTCGTAAAAAGTGACAAGTAGTACACAGTCTGCACTATCTCAGAAAACTTTTTCAGAGGCCGAAGTTGAACCAGTGACACGTGGCACTCCGTACAAGTGCGCTCTCCTGTATTATCCCATAAACAGGTCACGTTGCGACACTTGGCATAACTCTCTCTCAGAAAATCCAATTGAGGTCAGACCTGTCAGGATGGAAATATAACAGGCCGGGATATCTCAAAAAAAAACTTTTTCAGAGGCCGAAGGTCAAACAGTGACACGTGGCACGCCGTACAAGTTCGATCTCCTGTATTTTCCCAAAACAGGTCACGTTGCGACATTTGGCATAACTCTCTCTCAGAGAATCCAATTGAGGTCAGACCTATCAGGATGGAAAGATAACAGGTCAGGCTATATCAGGAAACTTTTTCAGACCCTGTGGATCAAAAATTTCAGAGTTACACCAGAAACAATCAGGTACATATTTCTGTCAAAACAGAATTATTTTTTGGTACCTTCATTCATGACTTCCGGAATTTAGGGCTTTGGAGAAAGTTGGAATTTTTGTAATCGGAGACCACGGCTGGATGCTACTCATCAAAATAGAAATTTAGAGACCAAGATCAGAATTTTTGGTTGGGCAGAAGGCCGGGCTTGATTAGACCCTAGTTCGGGACTTTGATCAGAAAAGCGGAAAATTAGGGCTTCTGTAAAAATGGGAATTTTTGAAATCTGTGACCACGGCTGGAAGCTCCTCAGAAAAATAGAAGCTTAGAGCTTTGGATCAAACTTTTTGATGGGGCAAAAGAGTGGGCTTCATCAAACCCCAGTTCAGGGTCACGTCCAGTGAATCCGAAAGTTTCAAAGGCAAAATTAAGGAGTAAAACTTTGCAGTTTTCAAATTCTGAATATATCAGTTTGATCAGCTCATCAAGGCGCATATCTCTATCCTTTCGGAAGTTTGAAATTCAAAGTTTGAATTTTTGGGGTTTCTCTGACAAACCCATATCCAGCTCCAGGTCCAGTTCTTGCAAATCAAGTGGATAGGGTTAATCCTAGAAGAAGATGGATTGGTCACCTACATAAGTGAAGGAGTTCATGTTTCAGAGGGAGATGAGGCTAAGGCTTTACATAAGGAGATTACAAGCGATCTCGACAGGTATGACTCATCGAGGTATGTTTTGAGATTTGTTCATGATTAATTTTATGGTATGTTTGTCTTCATGTTATTACAGTTAGTACAATCTTGATTTTAGATTTGTTGTATCACCTTAACAAAATTATGAATGCATGATAGAAGATATTCATTGGTTAGGGTGTTGACACTTATGATTGTACTTGTAACGTCCCCTTCTCCTTAGAACAACAGGGAAGGAGACATTAACAACATACCGGGCTTTTGTAAATTTAGCCCCAATAATTTTTGCACATAAATAACTTAATATTTTAAAACTTCTATATGCAGATTCGTTTCAATATAAACACAGCGGAATGAACATGCTAACAAGCACTCAAACAGACAGTAATTGCAATCATATCAATCACAGCAAGGAATGATTCAACATACAGAGACCCAATCTCATTCGTATGCCATGCATGGATTCTATATTAATTCATTTCATTAAACATGGGCAACTTAATATATTGCAGAATGCAAAAAGGAATAATTTATAATCCACAGAACACTTATCTTGAGAAGATGATGTCCAACGAATGGCTACGTGAGAGCAACGTTCCACCCAACCATAGATCTCTGTCCAGCCTGTATTCTTTCAGCTGAGAGATCACCCCCGAGCTGGGCTGTGTATCCACTAAGGAGGAACTAGATGGCTCACTCACAGTCAGGGTTTCACTCAAACAGCCATGCTAAGCCAACACACGGTTGGGTTTCTCAAGCATGTAATAGGAGATGGAGGAGGATGCTAGTCCACTAAGCTCAATCCCAGAGCCACATACTCTTCAAGCTAGACTCAGCAATCCCATCCTCTGCTCATACATCCACAACTGGATTTCTCACAACTCTGTCACAAACAACCCAAATCCGTCACTGATTTTCTGGGCCATTAAAACTGGGTTTTCCCATGGCTTTTGGGGTAGCTATTGCTCCCAAATTCGCCCCAAGGTTCCTACCAATGGATCCCCCATTGGATTTCTCTGTCCAATACCCAATCAGGACGTTTTTGGCTTCCCAAAACGTGGGTTCTCTCACAGTCGCGATTTTCCATTTTCTCCCTGTTGGGAGCTCGTTTTTGGGTGGGAAGAGATGTCCCATACTTCCACAATGGAATGGGGATAAGGATGGAGCAACCCCCAAGATGTAGAGTGACTTGTGGGACAAGCCAAAAGAGCCCATACCTTCCCATACGAATTTCAGGGCTGCCCATACTCCATCAAAGTCATGGGATGAAATCTCAACCACTTCCTTACAATTGGCATTAATGTCACCTAAGGAAGTCAATGGGTTCACATAATGACAAATGGCAACCTATGGGTCACTCCCATAGCCCCCTCACCACTCCCTAGTGGATACACGTGACCCCTTCTCATTTGTTGCCTCCGTAGCCAGCTTTGGACATTTTATATTGCCTGATGTTTATTTACATCCTATTACAATTTCCATGGCTTAAGAGCACATGGTATCAAAATATCAAATACTTGCCTTTTAAATAAAATTCGGCTTTCACTAGCGGGGCCTTGGCCTTGAGCTCCACGCTAGGAAAACATACATCACAGGTACACATTACATCCTAAGGGTCGAATTGGGGGTATTACATTTCCCTCCCCCTTAGAACAACACCGTCCTCGATGTTCCAAGACTTAGGCATACATATACAATTTACTCATGTCCAAAACTTCAAAACTTTGCAGATCTGCTCTGCATTCTATCATTTACTTTGAACTTTCAGGACCAAGTCCTTTGACCTTCACGAGATGCTCCCGCTGATTCGGATCTTCCAGCTCATCCATAAGTCTGAAAACTTTATGGCTGCTACCTTCTTGAGGTTCTCTTGTTGGGCAATTGCGGAGGCAATGATCCCCTCCACATTTCCAACACTTCACTGGTTGCTTCATCTTTATCTGCTCGATTTCCTTTGAGTCTTTCCACCTGGAGCGTCTCTTAATCGGACGATGGGATGAATGCTTCTTCATTGATCCACTTTTCTCTCCCTTGCTGATTGCTTTCATAATGCTTTTCACCTCTTTCTGCAGACGAAGAGTGTCCTGCAAGACCTCGTGGTTCATCTCGTTCTGCTGCTTTTGCATCTTGAGCATCTCTCCAAGATTTTCTTGGGTCTTGGCAATTGTTTGAAGAAGACCTCCAGCCAATTCTAATAGCCCTTGGTCTACCGCCATGGTCAATGGAAACAACTGACCACACTTTGCTCACTAGCAACACTTGCCTGCACCGGCTGCAACCAATTGATTCAATTTCCACCTGTGAAATTTATCATTACAATTCTCGTTAGGCCAAGCATCACCCAAATATTAAAAAAAAAAATCAGTCAATGGTTTTTCCCCAGTTGACATGGATAGTCCATGCTTTACTCATGAGACTTCCACACTTTTCCTGCTTGCCCAACATACACATGAATTCTTTCATGTTCATCCATTCACAGGAAATTCATTAATTAGTATTCACAATTTACTTTAATCAGATAAACACACTTTTAATTTCAGTCATGCATGCATTCAGCAATTTTCTAATTCTATAAATGCATCAATAAAAAGGAAAGAGAGAGAGAGCAGTAAGAGTTTCTCCTCTTAGTCTTGTTCCATTCTGGAACCCACACCACCACTGTGGTTTTTCATGCTCCATTCCTCTTTCACTTCAACGTGAATGCTTGACCTGCCCTTCTTGGCTAAGACACGTAGTGTCTATGGTCTATTCCAGATCTCTCAACCATGGAGTTCCTCCACTTGGTTGGTCTAATTCCTAGTTGCTAGGACTCACACAGTTCCACTAGCCCCATCTTTCATTACTGCTCATGCTGAGCTCTTTAGGGTGGTTACATGTCCACATGCATCCTTAAGATGCTTCCATAGTCATTGCTTCCAACAATACCTACACTCAACATTGAATTAATTCGCATGTTTAGTTTATTTCCATAGGAAATCATAACCAAATCATATACACATGTATATTCATAAGCAAGAAATTACAAGATAGCCAAATACTTATCTGCACTAGATGTCTTCACTTTATTCCATAGGGTCCTTCTTTGCTTTACAAGCCTTGGAATCGCCTATGGATTTGGGTGTTTTGTCAACGCGCAGGCTGCCCCTCAACATCTAATAGTCTTGTATGTTTTTCCAGCACGCAGGCTGCTCCACAACATCAAATAACCTTGTATGTTTGGCCAGCACGCAGGCTGCTCCAAATCATCAACCATCTCGCATGTTTGGCCAGCACGCAGGCTGCTCCCAATCATCAACAATCTCGCATGTTTGGCCAGCACGCAGGCTGCTCCAAATCATCAATAATCTCGCATGTTTGGCCAGCACGCAGGCTGCCCAAATCGTCAATAATCTGGCTCAACCAGCCACTTTCTGGATCTACTAAGCAACTTTTAGTTCTTTCAGGGTCCTTGCTTCCTGTATTGACCAAGGTTTCCAACAAAGAAACAATAATGCATCAGCTCACTGTTACAAGCTTTATGCTTGAAACCTTCATTATTTCAAATAAGAAATGAATGAAAATGAATACTTATCTGTACTGTGCATTTCCTCTCTGGTCCACAGGGTCCTGCTTTTACTTTATAAGCCTTGGGATCCTCCTGCGGACTAAGATGTTTGGCCAGCACGCAGGCTGTTCCAAATCATCAAATAATTAATGCCCTACTAGTACACCTTCACGCCGACTGGGTTTACCAAGCATTTGGTGGTGCCCAACCAGTCCCATACCTGGTTGGCCCTCTCCATTGCCGAGCCAGCACATACGTCTGGGTCATCGACCAATGGAAGGTAACTGCGCCACCGACCATTACAGGTCAAGGCTCCACTACTCTGCCTTAGGCTTGCATCAGCCTTTCACGGTATCACAATCCCTCAATGCGCATAACAATTCTTCACCCACACAAGGGTGGCACTTCTTCTCTTATGTAAGCCGGCGGTTCCATTTAGGAATTCTTTAGGTAACTTTCTTAACTGCAGGCTATCATGGCCCCATGATACCCACTCACCCTATGCAAGGGTTACCACTGCTTATACAGTCTTCTTGAGTACTATTTTCTTCACTTTTCTCTTTCAGGTGCAACACTTAGTTTCATATGTATAATCTGTCAACACAAAATGGATAGCGAGCTCATTAGTATCGCTGCTCTAGAATTGTAAACCTATTTCATAACATCCACTATCCAACCTTGAAACACCAGGAATGCGTCCATTCCCTTAAGGCGTAGTCAATATTGGCATCCCTAACATAACTCAGCACCAGAAAGGCGTGCACTCCTTACTGATGTGAGCTATGAAGGTCCTAATCATACTTCAAGCAGTCTTTCATGATGGAAATAAAATCAAAACATGCTCTGCATATTAACTCTAGCAATTAGACACATATATATATCATTCAGGGTTTATGGAAAACTTATCCATTTTGCCGATGTTATTTCCCTTCTTTAATGAGGAATGGAGGCTCCTTCTCTGAGTTGACAGTCCCTCGGTTTGCCATCCCAATTCCTTTTGATGTTACTTAACCTTCATATGTCTTACTGACATATTCTTCACCATCCCACTCATATTGTTTACCAATCATGTAGTGCAGATGAAACATTAATAATGTCTTATGGCATTCCACCTGGAACCCATTTTCAAATCATGGAATCCCTTCCCATGAAGTTTGGCTTCTGCAGGACCTCTGTCATGGTATTCCTGCAATGTGTCTTCCTGGCACACTTACTAAACAGCCAAACAGTCAGCAACATTTAGCAATACAATTTCAAATCCGATTGCTCCATAACCAATCCATGGCACTAATAATTAAATTCAGTATGCATTTGCAACTCTGTCTACTACAGAAATTGGTTTTCTTATCCATGAGGCTATCCTCATATTGTTTGGCTCTTGTAAGTGACACCACTCTACCCGTTATGGTCTTATGCCTGCTGCCCTACATGAGCATCCAATTACAGCATGTCCTCAGATCTTAGAGCTCTCAACCATGAGAACCTTCTCATAACCTTTGGCTTCTACATGTGGTAGATCCCGGTCTCTACTATGGACTTATCCTCATTGCCATATGTAAGACCTTCCTACCTGAAACTGAAACTCCAATCATCCAAACACGTTGTGAGTATCTACGCACATAATCATTCATTGCCATAATAGTCACTGAAGTGATCTCAGAATTATAACACTCAATAATTCAAACACCTTCAGCTGTTACATTTGAAATGCAATGAAATATTTACACTTCTATATATATGCGTCATTATCACAATAGAATTTCAAGACATAGTCACCATATTCATGCAACTTAAATAAATCGTAAATACTCATTATTCCACAGTCATATCATTCATACAACTCTGTCCTTCCACAGAGCATTCTAGCAGCCCATCAATCATGATTGAGCTCTTCATGCACTTACTATTTTGCATTCATAACAGCCCATGAAATGATCCTAGAATTATCATCAATTCATCATTTTATCCATTATTTATTTTGCAATAACATATGCATCATCCCTATGCATTCATACAATGCCTCACAAGATTTATAAAATCTCTTAATGCACATCTACTCAATGCCACCTTGCATTGTTTCATGAGTACTATGCATTCAAGCATATTATGATCGAGACATGACTATCTCATATAACTTGTATTACCATAATCAGGATCACTCATCCTCACTTGCCTTGGTTATTAAGCACATAACCAACATACACATGGAATTATATAAATTCATATGAATGCATTGATATTTCTAAACAGTCATAGGGTGTAAGGATCATTTCCTTCACTTACCCACACCTCACCAAGCTTGGTAGGTTAACAGTCCCAATTGGTAACCAGTATCACATGCAAACTATCTCAACATAACTCAAACATAGTTGAAGAGATCTTACCAAATCCCCTTTCCACATTCATGCAATTTGGAACCAATAATCATTACCTGCATGGTTACCATTAGCATCGCCTGATGTTACCTGATCAGTTGGCCTCTTACCAAGGCTGCTCGGTCCTTTTGCCAACTTTATGATCATAGATTTGTTGCACCATCCTTTCTGCATAAGGTTGCTGGCTTCATGCAACAACATCCCCAACATGTTTAGCCATGCTCTTTGTTATCTTTGGTCCTACAACCAATACCAACATCAATAGTGACTATCAACCACAATATTCTCTATTAACGGTTCATTGCATATGCAGACTTCATTCTTTTACCAATATGCAATATCTCATTCATGCACAAGCATTTCCATATGCACTATGCAATGTTTGTTAAGATGTCATCTAGTGCATATACATCTATGTAATCCCTTACATTTTTAACATTTTTATGCCATATGACAATTTCATAATTATAAGTATGATAACAAACAGGGGTTTAAGGAATTATTCCCTTTTCGATCCCTCCTCGTATCATGGAATTTCTCTTCCATATCATGCATTTATAGAATTTGCCCATATTGACAACAAAATTTGTTTGTCAAAACCGCCGCTGGCACTCTTCTGCACTAAATATCTATGATACATGCAGACCTCATCTGAACTCTGTTCATGTATCATGGTTCCCTGCTGGACAAGCTTTCCACTGCCTGTCTTCATGCTCCATTCCGACATCAGGTGCGGAAACTGCATCCCTTCAAAAATGACAAGTTTTCACTCCAGTTTTTGCACATTTTACATAGTTGCATTTTGGTCCCGAATGCCAACTTCAGCCACCTGTGGAAGAAAATCTATGAGGAATCACAAAAACTTATCTATCGGGAGAAGTTAGTCCATATAACAAGGAACACTCTGCAATTCACGGATTTCAATTCCGATGCACCATTCATCTTCTATGAATTTCTGGGTTTTGCTACTTCTCATTTTTCACATTTTCCCAAAATTCCAAATTTTGGGCCAAAAACGGCTATCTCCCAAACGGTGCATTTCTGGAAAATCTTCGTCTAACGGAAGTTGTCCGTCTTAATGAGAATATGAAATGTCTAGTTCAGTAAAATTTCTGATTCCCACATCTAGGGTCACTTTTACTGCCCACAAGCTTTTCAAAATCCCGAAAAAGTGGCCCGGAACAGTGCTTTTTGGCCTTCTTGATCACCCCGGCACCATATCCTTTGGAGTTTGGCTCCAATATTCGGAACTTAACATTGTGCCTGCTGCATGACTGCCTCGTATCAATTTCAGCTTAAACCGGCCTTCTGTCAAGCCTCGGGACTCTGTCCTTCAAAAGTCACTATTATCCATTTTCTGTCAAATCGGAGTGTAATGGGCTACGGGTCTTCACTGGTCTTTTCATGGCCCTCGTCAATGGCCTCCGAGCCCCACAGGAATCATCGCATTCTGAGTCCGGATGCTCCTGCTATCAAAAAATCAAGTTTTAGACGTCCGGGAGCACGGGCCGGTTCTCCGAACGCTTCCGCAATGCGGAGCAGTTCGTCGAACGCTTCCACAATTGCGGAGCAGTTCGGCGAACGCTTCCGCAATGGCGGAGCGATTCGCTGAATTCTCCCGCAACTGCGGAGCCATTCGGCGAATGCTCCCGCAACTGCGGAGCCATTCGGCGAAGGCTTCCGCCGTTTCGGAAGACTTTCCCGAATCCTCCCGCGATTTCGGAGCCCTTCGCGGAATCCTTCCGCCGTTTCGGAAGACTTTCCCGAACTCTTCCACAATTTCGGAGCCCTTCGCGGAATCCTTCCGCCGTTTCGAAAGACTTTCCCGAACTCTTCCGCAATTTCGGAACCGTTCGCGGAATCCTTCCGCAATTTCGGAAGACTTTCCCGAACTCTTCCGCAATTGCGGAACAGTTCGCGGAATCCTTCCGCAGTTTCGGAAGACTTTCCCGAACTCCTTCCGAAACAACTTTAAACAAAATTTTCGAAAACACTTAGAAAATTTTTCTTCTTTTTCGGAGCATTTCGCCAAATTTTTCCGCGTTGCGGAACAACTCGCGGAATCCTTCCGCAAATTTCGGAAGAGAATTCCTTCCGAAAATTTCGGAAGGGAATTCCTTCCGCAAATTTCGGGGCGACTTCCCGAATTCTTCCGCGCTGCGGAAAAACTCGCGGAATGCTTCCGCAGTTTCGGAGCAATTCGCCGAATGCTTCCGCAACTGCGGAAGACATTCGGGAATTCTTTCCGAAACAGACTTAAACGAATTTTTCAAACAGACTTAGGAAAAATTTGAAATCTTTCATTCATTTAACATTCGACAATCCAACCAATGTATTCACAATTAATCTCCAAGCAACCAACAGTCATGGGCAAGGAAACGCATGAGTATAAGGGCGTAATTTGCAAGCTTTCCTAACAATTGACTGTTCATGCTTTTATTCTGGAAATTAACAAACAGAGCTCATTTCCAGCCATGCTTAACAATAATCAACAACAACAAAACAACAAAACAGCTTAAGATGGCAGAGATTGCCCATGCTCCTTTCTCTGTTTCATAGAATGCCATCAATGCAACTAATGCAAGCAGCTTGCAAAAATCTCCAAACAGTCATGCGATCTTGAGGTTTCTCTAATGCATTTTTGTTTCAAATACAAAATGCATGTACACACACAATGACTTAAATTTCTGTGAAGGGTCCAACAGCCGTAGGGTTGAACCTAGAGCTCTGATACCACTCTGTAACGTCCCTTTCTCCTTAGAACAACAGGGAAGGAGACATTAACAACATACCGGGCTTTTGTAAATTTAGCCCCAATAATTTTTGCACATAAATAACTTAATATTTTAAAACTTCTATATGCAGATTCGTTTCAATATAAACACAGCGGAATGAACATGCTAACAAGCACTCAAACAGACAGTAATTGCAATCATATCAATCACAGCAAGGAATGATTCAACATACAGAGACCCAATCTCATTCGTATGCCATGCATGGATTCTATATTAATTCATTTCATTAAACATGGGCAACTTAATATATTGCAGAATGCAAAAAGGAATAATTTATAATCCACAGAACACTTATCTTGAGAAGATGATGTCCAACGAATGGCTACGTGAGAGCAACGTTCCACCCAACCATAGATCTCTGTCCAGCCTGTATTCTTTCAGCTGAGAGATCACCCCCGAGCTGGGCTGTGTATCCACTAAGGAGGAACTAGATGGCTCACTCACAGTCAGGGTTTCACTCAAACAGCCATGCTAAGCCAACACACGGTTGGGTTTCTCAAGCATGTAATAGGAGATGGAGGAGGATGCTAGTCCACTAAGCTCAATCCCAGAGCCACATACTCTTCAAGCTAGACTCAGCAATCCCATCCTCTGCTCATACATCCACAACTGGATTTCTCACAACTCTGTCACAAACAACCCAAATCCGTCACTGATTTTCTGGGCCATTAAAACTGGGTTTTCCCATGGCTTTTGGGGTAGCTATTGCTCCCAAATTCGCCCCAATGTTCCTACCAATGGATCCCCCATTGGATTTCTCTGTCCAATACCCAATCAGGACGTTTTTGGCTTCCCAAAACGTGGGTTCTCTCACAGTCGCGATTTTCCATTTTCTCCCTGTTGGGAGCTCGTTTTTGGGTGGGAAGAGATGTCCCATACTTCCACAATGGAATGGGGATAAGGATGGAGCAACCCCCAAGATGTAGAGTGACTTGTGGGACAAGCCAAAAGAGCCCATACCTTCCCATACGAATTTCAGGGCTGCCCATACTCCATCAAAGTCATGGGATGAAATCTCAACCACTTCCTTACAATTGGCATTAATGTCACCTAAGGAAGTCAATGGGTTCACATAATGACAAATGGCAACCTATGGGTCACTCCCATAGCCCCCTCACCACTCCCTAGTGGATACACGTGACCCCTTCTCATTTGTTGCCTCCGTAGCCAGCTTTGGACATTTTATATTGCCTGATGTTTATTTACATCCTATTACAATTTCCATGGCTTAAGAGCACATGGTATCAAAATATCAAATACTTGCCTTTTAAATAAAATTCGGCTTTCACTAGCGGGGCCTTGGCCTTGAGCTCCACGCTAGGAAAACATACATCACAGGTACACATTACATCCTAAGGGTCGAATTGGGGGTATTACAGTACTAATGCATTATGGTGTTGTGTGAGGTTGAGGTTGTCTGCTAACAAGATACAGGTACATCACAAAAGACAAATCAGGCTCCATGACCATGAAAACATGAAGACAAAGACTCATCCATAATCTTTGTTCTACTTACGAGGTATGTATGACTTTGTTATATTATGCTTAACCTATGAGACATGCAGGTTCTAGCTCAGGATCTCTAAATCATTGAAGAGATTGTTTAGGTATGTTGTACATAACCAAGTAGGTATACTAATCCAGGTATGTTTCCCATGAATCTTACCTTGTGTTAGGATCCCTTATATAAGTATACTTGGAATGATTGGTTATGCTTATTCATAAAGTTAGTAATCAAGGGATTATGCATATTATATCTTTTATCAATGATATGCATGAGTAAAAGAAGACTTCCCTGAAATCTTGAATACTAATGTTTATTAACTATAATCATGACTATATGTTTTCAAGATTATTTAGTTTTGATAAGCATGAGTGTATGTTTGTGTATGAGATCATGAGGATGACTCTTGAGCATGCACAGTGGTACAGAATGAATAGAAGTTCAAAAGACATACAGAAGATCAAGCGGGAGGCAGCCACACAAACATAAAAGATAAGTATTTGAGTTGCTATTTGAAATAGTAATGATATTGCCTGCATGCATATTTGTATTCCTAGAATATATAATGCTGAGTGTAAACATTCATAGAGCATTGAACAGTATACAACTAATGTGCATATGTTTGGACAAACATTCCATTGTTGCTTGTCTAGAATGAAACCTCCTTGCTGACATGCTGAGACTTGTGCACACTCTTGATAGTATGTTCTGGTAGAGATGGAAGGCATCTAGATAGCCACTGTATGCATACAGGATATGGGAAAGTGTTGTGCCAAAGTATTGGTCAAAATAGTTGCATCACTATGTAAATGATATCTGTATGCATAATGGGTTATCTTTTGATGATTATGAAGTATTACTAATCATGTACTTAATTTTGATTTGTAGGAAAGGTCATGAAGAATGATGGACATCGTACAAGTGGTGGATGTTCAAACAAGAAGATTTACAAATCAAACAAAATATAGAAGGCTCATGGCTAGAAGATTCTCTTAGAAAGGGGAAGAGAATCACGACAAGATGTTTGCTCCAAGTATGGTGTAATTAAAGAAGAAGTATGAATCAGGTTCTGTATAGGTACCTAGGATCGATAATAATTTGATAAGCTTAATGATCACCATGGGTGATGTGGATCTCAACCCTTTGCTACAAGGTTGAATATGATACACATATGACATGGATGCAAGAAGGAACTCACCACAGAGTTCGAATGATATTGAGGCTCATATCAGTAGACCCATCTAACGAGAGATGGCACAGATAGATATGCAGAAGATCATTCAATGCAGAAATGAAAAATGAAAGATCTCAATTGATGCTTTACTTCCTAGGTCTGGAAGTATGGCAAGGCTCAGAAGGAATATTTCTCAACCAGGGAAAGTATGATGAGAAATATGACTTGAGGTGTTGGAATGGCCACTCTTATGGATTCCAACTTGAAGCTGTTAGGGGATAACTCATCAGAGTTAGTGGATATAACTCTGTACAGTCATTTATTGGGTCTTTGATATATCTAACATATACTAGGTTAGATATATGCTTTGTTATGAACACCTTGAGTTAGTATCTAGTGGAAACTAGATGTGTTTACCTGATAGTTGCAAAGTATGTGATGAGGCACATAAAGGACACGATAGAATTTGATCTATGCTATCTTGAAGATCCTGACTTCAGATGGCTATTCAGATTCTGTTTGGGCAGGAAGTGTATCAGACAAGAAGAACACATCGAGAGGATGTTATTGTCTGGGATTAGCCATGATCTCGTGGTTTAGCTGGAAGCAGTCTAGTGTGACTCTCAGCACAAGCGGAATATATGGCTGCTTGCTCTGCTAGTTGTGAAGAAGTTTGGCTTTAGGATTGTTTGACTTAGAGATAGAACCAACTGAGATCCTATGTGATAATTAGAGTTGTATCAAGATGACATAGAATCTAGTGTTCCATGATAAGTCAAAGAACATAGGGAACTAACAAGATATGACACAGAAAGGAACTCTAAAAGTTTGAATTTGTAACAGGTTACCATTGTACTAACCAAGCCTCTACGTCAAGTGAAGAAGTTACCAACCAAACCTCTGTCTCGAGTGAAGTTTGAATACTTCCGAGACAAGCTTGGTGTAGTTCAAAAGGACCCTCCTCGAAAGGGGGAGTAGTATAGTCACTACTGATGAGATTGTCTCATCAAACATCAAGGTCGTTGATGAGGTAACCTGTTGTCTACACCCAGTTACTTAGAAATATTTAGATTTAGGACTCTTATACTTAGAATACTTAGCTTTACTTATACATGCTTTTGATGATAGATGTATTGGTGAGAATACATGCTAGATGTATACATGTTTTGATGATGATGATACATGTTGTGGTTATACATGTTTTGATGATGATGATACATGTTGTGGTTATACATGTTTTGATGATGATGATACATGTTGTGGTTATACATGTTTTGATGATGATGATACATGTTGTGATTATACATGTTTTGATGATGATGATACATGTTGTGGTTATACATGTTGTGATGATGATGATACATGTTGTGGTTATACATGTTTTGATGATGAGGATACATGTTCTGTTTTGGTAAACATGTGAAGGGATTGGATCATTCCTGGACTTCAGTCCGAAAGAAGAGCCGTAGACGTATGTCTTCGATAATGAAGTTCTTGGTGAACATGTGAAGGGATTGGATCATTCCTGGACTTCAGTCCGAAAGAAGAGCCGTAGACGTATGTCTTCGATAATGAAGTTCTTGGTGAACATGTGAAGGGATTGGATCATTCCTGGACTTCAGTCCGAAAGAAGAGCCGTAGACGTATGTCTTCGATAATGAAGTTCTTGGTGAACATGTGAAGGGATTGGATCATTCCTGGACTTCAGTCCGAAAGAAGAGCCGTAGACGTATGTCTTCGATAATGAAGTTCTTGGTGAACATGTGAAGGGATTGGATCATTCCTGGACTTCAGTCCGAAAGAAGAACCGTAGACGTATGTCTTCGATAATGAAGTTCTTGATGAACATGTGAGGGGATTGGATCATTCCCGGACTTCAGTCCTAAAGAAGAGCCGTAGACATGAGGTCTCCGATAACTGAATGACAGGACTGAATCGTCCCTGGACCTCGGTTCAAAATGTACGTGACAAATCCTAGAATTAATCTAGGTTACATCCAGCATGAAACAGGGCTGGCTCTGTAGTTGTGATACATCCAGCATGAAACAGGGCTGGCTCTGTAGTTGTGGTACATCCAGCATGAAACAGGGCTGGCTCTGTAGTTGTGATACATCCAGCATGAAACAGGGCTGGCTCTGTAGTTGTGGTACATCCAGCATGAAACAGGGCTGGCTCTGTAGTTGTGATACATCCAGCATGAAACAGGGCTGGCTCTGTAGTTGTGATACATCCAGCATGAAACAGGGCTGGCTCTGTAGTTGTGGTACATCCAGCATGAAACAGGGCTGGCTCTGTAGTTGTGATACATCCAGCATGAAACAGGGCTGGCTCTGTAATTGTGTTACATCCAGCATGAAACAGGGCTGGCTCTGTAGTTGTGATAAGGATTGATCATCCTGGAACTTGATCTGGATTGTATCATCCATGGACTCATGTCCTAAAGAGAGTAGGATTGATCATCCTGTAAATATGATCGTGTGATGACGATGCTGCTAATCGTGTGATGACGATGCTGCTGATCGCGTGATGACGATGCTGCTGATCGTGTGATGACGATGCTGCTGATCGTGTGATGACGATGCTGCTGATCGTGTGATGACGATGCTGCTGATCGTGTGATGACGATGCTGCTGATCGTGTGATGACGATGCTGCTGATCGTGTGATGACGATGCTGATGATCGTATGATGACGATGCTGATGATCGTGTGATGATGATGCTTATGATCGTGTGATGACGATGTTGATGATCGTGTGACGATGATGATGATGATCGTGTGATGATGATGCTGATGATCGTATGATGACGATGCTGATGATCGTGTGATGACGATGCTTATGATCGTGTGATGACGATGTTGATGATCGTGTGACGACGATGATGATGATCGTGTGATGACGATGCTGATGATCGTATGACGATGCTGATGACGATGTTGATGTTCCAGTAACTAGTCAAGTTACTGATGATGATGAATTGAAGAAAGCTTCCAATGATTTATAGATGTATCATGTATGATGTTGATGACTCCTTGCTCGTGCATATGTTGTTATAATATCCTTCTCGTTAAGGGGGAGTGTTGAGATATTGTAACTTCAAAGAATATTATATTTGTACTTTATTATTCCGGAGATGTTTCATTCCTCCGTGAAGATCTTATTGTATATCCGGAGATGTTTATTCCTCCGTCAGAATGTGGTAACTCGGGTTATTAGACTTCCCTCGTAGGGGTCGGCCCTGTATGTGTTATGTGGGTCAAAGGGTTATTAGACCACCCTAGAGGGGTCGACCCAGTTAGTTGTAGTGGGGTATTTAACCTATTGGTTAAATACGAGCCTACGTGTACTTGTGTAAAATACATATCAGAGTAGTGTATAAATAGAGGAGGTGTGTTCCTCATTATACACACTCACTCACTTGAGAAAGGCGCATTTGTGGAGGAGAGGTCTGCTATGAAGGAGAAGGAGATTATGCTCAGGGTTTGCATCTTTGTATATTGCTGGTCATCTATATTGAGGAAGCTTTGCTGGGTTTTCTACCCCATGAGGGTTTCCCAGGATAAATCTCTGTCTCTTGTGTTTATGCTATGCTTGTTGTTTCTTCAGTGATCCTGTATATGCTATTATTGTGAAATGGAATGTAATGCTGCTATTTTCTGTCTTAGCATATTGAATTTTAACATCTGTGTGCTTTGGAACTCAGTACAATTGATTGGGTTAAATTCCTAGCAGTGTTTAATAATTAACTAGTTGCATTGTTTTAGCTTGAAAGAATAATCGTATATGTGAAAGGATCTACCTGAAAATGAAACTTTATTTGGATGTATGTGCATGATTAAATATATGTATAATGGCCGTAGTTTCACTTTTTGGTTCATTTTCATGGTTGTGTGTTGAATTCGTGCAAGACTAGTTGTTTGTGTTAAATACTAGTTAACTAGTCTTATGGAGTCATTTTTGTAATTGTTTTGTTTAATTAATTGGAAAATGATAATTAGGTCTTATTTACATGATATTAGGTGTTAATTATCCATTGGGATTGATAAATGATTGTTAGGTGATAAACAAGTGAATTTATGTTAAGTATCGCAATTAGTACACTAATTACTAGTTAATCATGATTAAGTGAAAATGACTTTTTTAGGTGCAAGTAACTTGTGTTATGGCTTGGGATGGATGAATAATGATGTTAGATAATGTTGGATAAGCTTTCCAAACCTTGGTTCAATTTTCTTGATCAATTATGAATTTTATTTTAATTTATTTGGAATTATCGATATTTTGTCATAATTAAATTGTAGAAAATGAAATTAAATATTTATAAAATTATTCCACTATGCTAAATATTCTAATTAGTCGTAGAGAGATAATTATATGTCCATAAGACCCATTTATATCCCCGGGGGACATTACAAATTTTCACCACAGAGCCAACCCTCTAATTTCATGTTGGATGTGACCTAGACTGAGTCTAGGACTTTTCCACTGTAAATGATCTCTCGCAACTAACCAAAATAGGAACATCATTACAAGACCTGCGAATGATCTTCAGCATCTAGGCATACTGGAATCATCATTCCAATACTTTCCACATTTCTAGTCATTTTTCATACTGGATGTGACCTAGATCAAATCTAGGATTTTCCACCACAATGCTAGTCATTTTTCATACTGGATGTGACCTAAATCAAATCTAGGATTTTCCACCACAGTGCCATTCCTTTTTCATACTGGATGTGACCTAGATCAAATCTAGGATTTTCCACCACAGTGCCAATCCTTTTTCATACTGGATGTGACCTAGATCAAATCTAGGATTTTTCGTAGAGCTGGTCCTCTTTCATACCAGATGCAACTATCCTCATCCATGAACCAAGCAAGCCATCCTATGGGTCCATCCGAGGATCGTCCATTACGTTGCAAACTGCCACCACCTGCGTTACCCCACCGCTCGTCCAGATCCTCTCGTAGCCTAGGAGACTCAATTACGTCACATGAACCGTGACTACCTGCTACCTCAACCAATCTCATTGATCCCTCTTGATATGAACCACTCCAATATTTTCCCTAAAGTATTCAAACTTTCCTCTCGACAAAGGCTTGGTCAACACATCAGCTATCTGCTCCTCGGTTTCTATATACTGTAGCTTCATTGCTCCCTTCTGCACCATATATCGGATATAGTGATACCTGATCTTGATTTGTTTCGACTTGTCATGGAACACAGGGTTCTCCGACAACTTCACACAACTCTAGTTCTCATTGAAGATACAAGTCCCCTCCAACTTGAGATCAAACAGTCCTGATAGCAACTTTCGAAGCCACACGGCCTCACGGCTTGCCGAACAAGATTCCATATACTTGGCCTTGGTTGTACTAAGTGCCACACTCATCTACTTCCTACTGAACCTTGAGATCATACCTGATCCCAAACTGAAGCAGCATGTTGATGTGCTCTTTCTATCTGTGACACTCCCGGACCAATCCACATCAACATAACCCTGTAGGTTAACCTTCTGATCTGATGCATATCTGAGGCCATAATCAACCGTACCCTTCAGGTACCTCAGGACATGCTTTGTTGCAACTAGGTGAACATGTCTCAGCTCTACCATATACTAACTCAGAGTGTTCACCACAAATCATAGGTTTGGCCTTTTATTTTTCAAATACATCAAGGAACCAATACTCTGTCGATACATTGTGGCATCCACTAGTTCTGAAGTAGTATCACTCAGCAATTTTAGATCCAATTCCATGGGTGTGACCATGGCGTACAATCCATCATCCTTAATCTCTACCCCATACTTTCCTTGACCTAGGAAAAGTTCCTCTGGAATCTACCATACCTCAAGACCTAAGAAGTAATGCATCATGCTTATGTATTTCATCTCAAACTCACCAGCAAGCTTCTTCTTTGTTTCTTCTATGAGATTCTCTTCACCTGTCAAAAACAAGTCATCTACATATAATAGTAGAATCACAGGTTTTCCTTCCTCAACCTTGTAGTAAAGGGTGGAGTCCGCTTTACTCTTGGTAAATCCCATGCTCATCAGAAACCCATCTATTATGTCGTACCATGTCCTGGGTGCCTGTTTCAATCCATACAAGGACTTCTTTAATCTACACACATGAGTCTACATGTCATGTGTCTTGAATCCTAATGGTTGCTCTGCATACACTTCCTCTTCCACTATGCCAATTAGAAAGGCATTCTTCACATCCATCTGATGTACCTTCCATTTCATCACTGTGTTGGCTTATATAACTGTTCTTGAGGTTTTCGATAAAGACCCAGGTTCTTCGCGGTTCAAGGAACCAACAAAACCCCTTTTCACCAGCCCTTTCGGCAATAGCCTACGAACAGGATGAGGTCTCACCCGAGGTGGAACTATGGGGGAGCTGCGTAATTAGGTTTCCAAAACTACATGATGAGTTGTTTAGACAGGACTACTGCACATTGCATTGCGGGGCTCGCCCTGTGGACTGAAGACTGCGCGACGATAGCTTGCGTCGTGGTCAACACTTCTACAAGCTACGATGCTTGCACAACCAGCACATCCAAGGACTGCGCGGTGTGGGTAGGATTCAATAAACATGACAATGCAACTGACTTATACGCTTTCTCTTTGGACTTAACCACTTGTGAAGACTTTACTTAGTACTTATTCATTCATATGATGCCTTATATGAGTCAGTCTCACAACTTATGCAACAGGACAGAATACACTACTCTGCGCACACCCGGTGCTGCACGTCAAGGGAGTCGCACGGCGCGATCTCTCCAACTTAACTGCTTATCTAAATGACTTATGCCTTCATTAAATCAGAAATACTGCGCATTCAATATTCGTCCATACATGTGCTACTTAACATATTATTCCCATTTCATTCCCATGGAGAATACATATAAAAGCATAAACACATCAACTGATAAATGAGAATTCAAGCATTCATTGTAAGCACACAGGAAAAGTGCAAAAACATAAACAATCACATTACACAAGATTTAACATGGTTCACCCCCAGGATGGGAGCTACGTCCACATGAAATGTTGTTATATTAGTCTTTGGGAAGGGTACAACAGTTTCAGTCAGCGCACTCAACTGCAGACTCTCTTCTCTCTCAATAGGCCTCTGTGCACACAGCTTGCATAGCCTTTTACAATGGCAATCAAAATAGGTCTTGCTCAAGATAATACAATGAGATATAAACCCAATCAACAACAACAACCCGAGAGATCAACAATGAAGATTAACCCTTTCCCATACAAAATATTCCTTATTTATAGATCATGCCCGTAGGTCATGTCTTCACAATTTGAAGGCAAAAACCCTAAGGTTTACAAAACTGTCGCGGTTTTCAGCTAACCGGACTTGCTGGTTTCTGGTAGCGAATGTTCCACCATGGCCGCCCTCAGTGCATGCTCATGTCCCTATCAGCCTCCATGTTGCACGCACGCCAACATGTCGCTTTCATCGAGCCATTCTTCTTCTAATGACCTTATGCGACCAGTTCAGGTAGTGGTTCATTGCATGTGTGACCGATCGATTTCTTCTGCTTTGCTCCTTACCTGCCACCAGGAAATCATAAAGCATCTTTACCAAAAATAGACCACCGATGGTCTAACCGGAATATGTGTCATCTTCCATCCATCCTTCTGCCTTGCTGGATCTCCGTAGATCGGGCTCATCGCAGCGCTGTCTCCTCGCAGCACTGTACTTCATAGCTCTTCCAATGCTGCGTTGCGCTCCACTTCGCAGCATCCCAAAACTGGCTTGTCCAAAAATCCTTCAATTGAACTGCACTTAGCTCCGCAGTTCCAAAATATGACTTGCTAAAAAATGCCCCACTTGGGCTAGGCCCAACAGGCCCCTAACACTTACATGTGACTCATCCCCAAGCCACCTTCAACTTCTACTTCCCCTAGGTGTTCCTCCTCCTGCAGAGCTAGCTTCGCAGTGAACTCATTGTATGCGACAATCAACTTTCCAACTGTTTCCTTAGTGTCTTGCTCAACTTGTTTGATGGTTTCCAACATCTCAGGTGTTATTTCATCCTTGGCTTGCTGTTCCACCTGTTCCTGACCTTCGCGCAGCTCCTTTAAATTTTCTTCGATTTGTTGCGTGAGTTCATGGGATTCCTCTTGTAGGGGCTGCGACTTGTTTGCAACTTCAGTCTCTCTTTCTCTTAACACTTGAACTTCCTGTTTCAACTTCCTAACTTCCTTGTACCTCTGGAGTCTTTCTCTTGGCTGCAGCGCTTTAACTTTTGTGTCCAGCAGTTCGAATGCTGCCTACTTATCCTTCACAACATTCTTGATTTCCAGCAACTCTGGGTCTTCTTCAAGTGCAGTGAACGTTTTTGTCGCCTCATCTAATAGATGTTGGCACTTAGCCACCTCAATGGCTATACTTTCCGCTGCGGCCTTCATTTCTTTTTCTCTTAACTGTTGCTGATCAGGTCGAGTCTGCGCTTCCAACGCAACAATTTGTGCTTGATGGTTGATTTCCATATCCTTCATTTCCGCCTTAAGCTCACTAACCGCTTCACTGATCTTAGCAACAGTGTCCGATGGGTCTGGCTATACGTCACATTCGGATATCTCCTCAGCTGCTGCGAGAATCTGGTCTCTTTCGTCGATCATGCTCATCTTGCAGTTCCATAGCCCTTCGCGAGCTAGATTTTTCCAACTGCTTATAGTTTTCCTGCAACTTAGCTTGTTGGTTCAGAGCATCTATACTTCACTCATGAATCTCCTCGACAACCTGCAGATGCAGATTGTGTAGACCGGGTAGTGGTATCTTCGCAAGGTCAAGGTCCACATGCTCTAGGGCCTGCATTCCCAAGGTTGATTGTTCTAGCAATGGCAGCCTTACACTTAAGGGATCAAGATGGGAAATGCAGGACTTCGCAGGCATGGCTAGGGCTAGCTGCGGTGTCTTCTGCTGCGAAGTGCCTCCTGACTTCCCTTCAGACTCTGAGTTCCGCAGCAAGGGTAATCTTTTATGTACTTATTCAATCTTTTTTGTAATTCCTTGCAGCATGGTCAGATTCTTCTGCAAACTTTGTTGAATTTCCTCATTCTTTTTATCTTTTTTCAGTCATCAGGTCTTCCATCTGTTCCGTGACCTTTTTCGCAATCATGTCAAAATCATCATCATGAAGTATTGCTTTTGATTGGCCTTTATTGGCTCTCTGCTTCTTCCTCGATCCCTTCGACTGTACAGGGCTCTCGGCTTCCTTCCTTTTTCCCGTCTCTTTTTCTTCAATAATGGGACATGGAAAGGGATTGTCCACGCCGGAGTCCCTTTGGATATCCACAATTTCAACTCGAAATTCGGCAGGCCATTCCTTCATGATGTTTTCAATGTCCTCTTTAGTCATATGGTATCTTCCTGAGAGCCATTCAGGGTTCTTTGTATGTGCCTTGGCTGAAATATGAATAGAATGCATGTCAGCATAAAAATTGACAGTGCGAATGTACTTGATCATTACCTCTTTTGTTATCCACGGCGTGACGATAATGGCCTCGCGCATCTGCTCATAATAAGTCTATAATAGTGGGCTCCTCTGCAATCGCCGCTGTCAGTTATTACGCCAACGTATTCCTTCGGGTCCTTCCACCCTACGAAGGAAATCAGGACTATTAACCATTTAAAATGGAAGTTACCGCCATGTACGTGTGTATCATTCAACTTCCTCCAGGAACTCATTCAACAGGTATTGACACCAGTTGAATCATCCACCCTCCGCAACTGCTGCACCAAGCAGTACTGCGCCCGCAGGTACCTCCAATGGTCTTGCTTTTCTCATAATCTTTCAAGCTAATAGTTGCATGAAAAACCGCGTGGTCTTATCATTTATATCCTCCATCTGAAAGCCTCTCTTGCCTTTGATAATGGTTTGTGTTTTCTTCATCTTCACTGCAACTTCTTTGTCTATGCTCTTTCCTTGAAAGAATTGCTTCAGATCTTCACCTATTTTGCTAAATCCAGTGATCCGGTGGATTAAGTCAATGTTCAGGTCGATATTGCAGTCAAGCCACAAATATCCCTGGTGGATGTGCAACATCAGAGTTCGCACCACCGCATTTAGTTCTGGTGTTCTGTCTAAGTGTGGGAGTCTCAACAGGTTGAGCAGTCCCGATGCAACTACTCCGGATAGCCAGCTTTCCGCAACAAAGGTAAGGTTGCCTTTCACATCTTTCTTCCAGCACATGTACTGGTTGGGCTGGAACTGTGGAAACTTAGGTTCGCTCGGCTCCTTCTGCATCTGAAGCAGATCATGGTCTTCCCACTTACAGTCTAGGATCTTTCCCAACATATTTATGTACACCTCGACATGCTTCGATATAGGTGATAGCGGAATCTCGTACTTGGCATTCTTCATCAACTTAATGGTCGGTGCGTCCTACGCATGCGGCAAGATATACTCAGGGGTTAGCTTCAACGGTATCTCCTTGTCGGCCAGTGGAGCCTGCGGAAATGTGGAACTCATCTTTGGTTGCTTCATTTTTGGCACCACTAGATCTTTGCCTTTGTCTTGCATTGTTGGAGCATGTCTCAGTGATCTTATGGAAGCTTGACCTTGTTCTATTACAACTTTCTTGTTGGGGGTTCTCATCAACCCTTCGATTCCTCTGTATTTGAATACCTTCACAGTCTCCTGGACCGTGAACTCTTCCTCAATAGAGGACCTCTCAGACATTCACTGGACGGATCTAGGCAAACCAACAGAATCTCTGATAACTTGCTGTAAACAATTGTAAAGTATCGCTCATAAGAAAATTTGAGGGTTCTGGTAATGCCCACAAGTCCAAATGCAGCGATATTTATAGGCGCAGCTAGCCTCCTCCATGCCTCTCAACGGCTAGATAAGCATTAAATGTGGTATCCATTGGCCAAATCCGTCGACAATTCAGGTCCTTTCTGTCATTAACTCGTTCAGAACGGCTATTTCTGTATTAAATGCTCAAGTGGTCGCTAGCAAAAGTACTGTGTAATGGCTATTTCTTTTCGACCGACATTCTAACGGTTACTTTTCTGGAGTGTTACATCGAACTGTGTGGTGGGTCTTCACTACTCCGGCGCAGTTACTTCGCGGTGCCTGATTTCTTGGTTCTGAACTTAGCCTCTTTTCTCGTTCAACTTGATCTTCGCAGTTGCATGCTGGGCTTCGCAACTGCGCGGTTCCTTTTTTCTTTTTTCTTTTTATTTATTTATTTTTGGCGCAGCTTCACTGCTTAACAAGTGCTGAGCGGTATATACATTTTCCTCATCATACTTCACATACATACTCTTTCTCATTTCTAGTGCACAATTTCAACCGTACTTGACACTTAGAAATATCCTTTCTTTTTTATCAGCAAGGGTTTTGCGAAGCAGGACTATCCCGATAGGGTTTTAGTCTGCTCCCATTGACTAGACCAGCCAATTTATCTCTTGTTAACGTGGCTAACTGGACTGCGTCACCATTAGTTACATGTAAAACACTATATGGACCAATCTAATCCATCTTAAACTTTCCAGGAAACTTCATAAATTTGCTATCATACAGGAGGACTAGATCACCTACCTGAAAGGTCTTACTTTTGATATGGCGATCATGCACTGTTTTTTCTCTTTCTTTTTGTACTTGTTGGTGAAAGCCTACGATGAAGCGATCCTCCTCCAGACCAGCCAAGTGTAGAAGCCTTTCTTCTAGTGCGTCGCGATCTGCCATGCCTGTGAATGCAACTATTCTTACGTTGGGAACAATGTACTCAATTGCATTATTGCTTCCTATCCATAGGCCAACCTAAAAGGTTTGTGGCCAGTCAACTTTTTGCAAGTAGTTCTATATGCCCATAAAATGACTGTAATGCGCAGGTCCCAATCATCCCTATTCACATTGCATACCTTAGTTAGCGCATTCTCCAGTAATTTATTGAACACTTCAACAGTTCCATTTGCTTGCGGATGATATGGCGTACTTCGCTGATGATGAATGTGGAACTCTTCTATCAATGCCTTAATGGTTCTGTTCAGAAAGTGAGTGCCTTGATCACTCATCAAAATATTTGGGCATCCAAACCTCGTAAGGAAGTCTTCAAATATGAATTGACCGTCTAGTGAGGTAATTAGTTGCAGTAATAATGTACCTTGCACCAGTTCTATTTCCCAATGGGTTTATAAGTCCCACAAAATCAATGGCCCATTTCTCAAATGCATGTAATGTCAACTGTGGATTCAATGGCATCTCGTCTCTTCGCGATGGCTTTCCTATCCTCTGACAGACATCGCAGCTCTGGCAATGTTCCTTCGCATCTTTGTGAATAGTAGGCCACCATAGCCCTGCCCGCAATATCTTCTGCGCGGTGGCTCGTCCTGCGTAGTGACCTCCTGCTTCTCCTGAATGTGCATCAACCAATATGAATGGTTTCTCGTGCTCTAACACACACCTGCACAGTACTTCATCCGGCCCCAATTTGTATAGTTGTCCAGCAATTATGGTGAACTCTGCTACTCTTACTACTAGCTGCTTCTTCTGCTGGGTAGTAAGCTCTATGGGTGCCAACCCAGTAGTCAAGAAGTATATGATATCTTTATAGTAGTCATCGACAATCTAAATAGCAAACAACTGTGCGTCAGGAAGATTGTCTTTAAGGTTCGTAGGTTCTTCTCCTGACTCGATCCTTGACAGATGATCAGGTCCTAAGTTCAATCTTCCTGGCTTAACCACTATTTCAAAGTCATACTTCTGAAAGAGTAACAACCATCTGTAAATTCTCCCCCCTAACACTGGTTTGTTGACCAGGTATTTCAAAGCAGAATGGTCAGTGAACATAGAGAAGTGCACACCAAGCAAATAGTGCCTAAACTTCTGCAGTGCATAGACCATAGCTAGGCCTTCTCTCTCAGTGCTGGTATAATTCTTCTCTGCAGATGAGAGCTTCCTGCTCAAAAATGCAATGGGGTGGTCAATACCTCCCTCTCCCAGTTGTTTTAAGACAACTCCCAATGCTATACATGAAGCATCAACATGGACATGGAATGGCTTCTCCCAGTCTAGAAAAACTAGAATTGGTGCAGTTACCATTTTCTCTTTTAATGTGTCAAAGCCTTTCTCACATTTTGCGTTCTAGATGAACATCACATCTTTCTTTAATGGATTCTCCATGGTTGCGGTTATCTGCGCATAACCCTTTATAAACTTCCTATAGTAACCCATATGTCCCAATGTGGTGTGCAACTGCTTTACTGAATTCGGTGTTGGCAAGTTTACAATAACTACGATCTTCGCAGATCAACCATCAAGCCCTGCTTGCACACAATGTGTCCCAATAGAATTCCATAGGGTACACAAAAAATACACTTCTTCAGGTTTAGTGACATTTGATGCTATCTGCATTTTTCTAGCATCAATCTGCAATTTGCTCAATGGTCCTTCAGCAACCCAAATAATGTCCAATCATCAAAATAAGCTTCTAAAAACTTATGCATGAAATCCTTAAATGCTGCGACCACAACTCTGGAAAATATGGCAGGCACATTCTTCATACCAAACGGCATCACTTTGTACTGGAACAACCGCCCATTCCGTGGAAAAAGTGGTCTTGTGTCTATCCACAGGATCAATTCTTATATGATGATATCCCGAAAATCCATCAGTAAAGGAATATGCCTTATTTCCTCCGACATTATCTAGCACTTCATCAGTAAAGGGAGTAGGAAATGGGTCATGCATCGAAGCATCGTTCAATTTTCTAAGGTCCACACAAATCATGATCTCGCCTTTTGTCTTTTTGTCTTGGAAAACCATAGGGCTTATCCACTCAGACTCCTCAACTGGCTCAATGATCCCCGCATAGAATGTTTTATCAAGTTCTGCCCTGACTCGTTCTTTGTATAGCGAATTTAGTCTATAGGGCCTTTGCTTAACAGGCTTCGCACTTGGCTTAAGAGGTATCTTCATAACCCCTAAAATGCCCAGAATACCTTTCATTTCTGTAAACTTTATCGGGAATAAATCCTGATACTCATGTAATAGGTCTGCGATCTCCGCGACCATCTGATCATCCCAATAGTCTCCGATAGATGTGAACTTCGGCTCTTCGCTGGTGCCAATGTTCACTTTCCTTGTTTTCACAAGTCCACTCATGTCTGGGATTTCCAGTGGAGGTCCCTCTACATCGCGCGCTCCTTCTGACTCAGGTATGTTTATGTTGCGTAGGCCCTCCTCATCACTTTCTTCTTTATCTTCAACCTCTTCATCTAGGTTATAACAATCCATGGCATGCTCTACCTGTTTCTTCCATTCTGGCTATAGACTTGCAGGTATATTGTCATCTCCAAAGAATTCCTCTAATGTCATGCTTCTATGTGGACAGTCTAGTCTGAATATTCTTTCCTTAATAGTCTGCAACGCATCATTTATGGTAGGACTCTCGTCTTCAAAATTGAAGCTCTTCTGGAAGTTCACAGTCAAGGTAGGCCAGTCTATAGTTTATCTGCGCAACTCCATGTCTAGATACCACTTCTTTGGAATATCTTCCTCCAACATGTGCACAAACAGATGCACCCATTCTGTCTGTGGTCTCTCTTCCCATGCTTGTGAACAGATTTCAATATGCTCCCTTGGATCTGTCTGTCCATTGTATTTTTCAAAGGGTAGTGTAACCTTATCAGAAAACCTGATCTGCATCTTTATTCTGCATTGATCCCATGTGGTCAATGTTTGCTTGTGCGTAGCCCACCATCTGGTATGTGTCTCGTGTAGTGCCATATCTAGTGTTGGTAAGCGATGCTCATTTGCAATTGATACAGTATATTCTTTGATAAAGGAATAAACATTAGATAAACCATCATAGGTGGGAATTGGTCTTACCTCCTTTCCAATCTAGCGTAGTGACTTTGTAACCTGTGCACATCTCCTTGAAGATACTTCATGCATACGACTTTTCTAGTTCTCCAATCCTGTGTCAGAGTCCAAGATACAAGAACTGTCGCATTGCCAACTAAGTTTTCCATCCGCAGTAGGATTAATATAGTATTCCTAGTTCACAGTCACCTTATAAAGGAGGTCTAAGTCTTGAGCTCTAGATTCTTCCTGAATCGGCTCGCTATATCTGTCTCCGTCTGAAGGGTCCAGTGGTGCGATGACCCTGAGATGCTTTCCTTCGAAGATCATCTTCTTTATCTTCAAGTTTATGATGGCGAGGTTATACATTGCCTAGTCTATACCCAACAATGCTGGATACAGATGACTATCATCCACAATCTTTATAACCTCGAAGTTTGCGTAACTTTGCACTCCATCAATGTCAACAAAAACATTGGATAACCTTCCAAAAGGTATGACTTTATCCTGGTTGGCCATTCTCAACTGGATAGGTGACCATAACAGATTTGGTTCAACTGGATAGGTGACCATAACAGATTTGGTCTTCCCATCTGCTGCCATGTCTGTTTAGTTAAGACATTTACTTCAGATCCCAGATCAAGGATGATCTCATCCATTTCATAGTCTCCTATATGTGCACTAAGTCTCATTTCTCTGCCTATTCTTTTGTGTTTCTTGATCTGGTGAACCGCGCTATCAGTAGTTTCCATCTCGCTCTGTGACTCATACTGATTAAACAGTTTCGGCAATTCTGCGATAGCGTCTAGGCTCTTCAGCAGCTTCATGTAGCTCCTTAGGAATTGCGCAACAGAGGTTCCTATCTCTACTGCGGCGCTCGTTTTGTCATAAGCAGCTGGCATATCTTCTATATGCAGTATTTCACTACACAGTGAGATTCTTAGTGATTTAGGTGATGTCTCTTTGAAGATATCCTGCGCTTCTTCAAAGACTTCTCTGTTTTTCTCCAAGTTGAAAGCAGGTGCTTTCCCATTAGCTTTTCTTATCCATATTGTTTCAAGAGGAGTCTGTTTAGTGTTAAAGTCTCCAGAAGTCAAATCTTTTGCTCCTCTATCTCTCCCTATCATAGCGCCACTTCACGTCACTACATTGATACTTGGATCCACAGGCCTCCTCTCTGCTGTGATTAACTGAATGTTTGGGTTCGGCGCATCTTGTCGCTTCCGTTTCTACATTTCTGCCTCTAACATTGGGCAGTCTTCAATAACATGATCGAAGAATTTAGAGTAATTACACGTAGTGCATGGGTTGGTACAATCTCTAGACACATGACCTGCCTGTCCATAGTTATAACATATTACTTGACCTCGGCCTCGTCCTTGAGCTAGGCCGTTATTCCTTCCTCTCCCACGGTATCCTCCACGGCCTATGTATGCTCCCTAATCATGCTAGACATTATCTTGTTTCTACGGAGTCTCTTCTTGGACTCCGTATACTCCTCCATACATATGCTCAATATCTTTCTTCCTTTCCAACATGAGCTCATATGCGCGGTAATTGGATTCATCATGCCCAACTGACTTATAGAAATTGCAATATAGGTTTTTAGGTGTTCTTACATATTTCTGAATTAGGTAGCAGTCTTATGGCTGGTGTCCTCTAGTTCTGCATATTTCACACCATGGCCCTTGGTTCCGATTTAATGGGTTTGGTGCACCCATGTTAAGGAATTCTTGGAATAAAGGACAATAATCTTTAGTGTGTCCTTCTCCCTTACAGCCTCTACACCAGACTTCTTGTCTCTCTTGCTTTCCTTTCTTGATATCATATAGCTGTAGTGTCAGGGTAGCCAACTGGGTCTGAATCTGAGACATCCCAGTGCTAGTTTCTCCAATAGGTGAAGTTTCCAACTTCATCGCGATCTCCAAGGCTTCTTCCTATGAAGCCACTTTCTGCTGCATCAATGATAGTCTGATATGGGGAAACAACGTGGCTATAAACCATTCTTGGTGCTGTTACGGGGCTATAACGAAGCTTACTTGGTCCAACGGTGTTTTCAATTTCTGGTCAAATTCCTAGAGTGTTTCATTAGGTTTATGCTTGATTTCTTTTAATTCTTTTATACACTATGATTCTGACTTCGGCTTCTTAAATTATGATAAGAGTGAAGCCTCGATTTCTACCAGGGTTCTATTCTGTCCCTGCGAATATTTCATGAACCAATGCAAGGCTCTGTCTCTAAACGTGGTTATGAGCTGTGCTCGCTTTACAGCGTCATCCTGGACTTGTTTAACATTCCATACGGCTTCACATAGAAACCAATGTTGATCAGGGTCTTCTAGACAAGTTCCTTTGAATATCGACAGCTTAATATCTTCAGTCATGCTTCTTCTAGGTGGTGTAAGGTTCTGTGCAGGTTGCTGAGCGGAAAAAATAAAAGTAGTATTGCGCGGAATGGTCTGACCCAGAATGTTCTGAGTGCTAGGGATATTCACAACTGGGGGGCTCTGTGCAATGGGAGGCATAGTGTTCACAACCGGTGGATTCTGCGGAGTAATGGGATAATAGGTAGAAGATTGAGGTACGGTTTGGCTATCAGGTTCGGCTTGTGAAACAATATCTATGCAGAGTCCATGCTCAGTGGAAGTCTTCTTAGGGGTAAATTTATATCATTTTCCAGTTCTCAAATTATGTGTCTCTTCGTCAGACTCACTATAAATTCTATTGACCATTACAATTTCAAAATTTTCATAGCATTCTAAAAACGCCTTTCTTGGCTAAAAGCATTTTAATGTATAAACTCAAATTGTTGAGGTACTTACCTTTGAATCCCTTGAAAAACTCTCTTTCGGTTGCATTGTAGGACTTTAGCATGTCCACATCGAACTCCGTCATGAAGCTTTGTAGCGTACTGTCGACCCAGAAGTCAATTGCTCGCGTGAATGGAATATCTACTGCTTTGAGCCTTTCAATAAGCTCTAGTGTCCACTCAGTCGGTACTTCTCATGGGGTATAGTTTATGTGCTCTGCGAGCCTCGACAACCACTTGTGTAGCTCATTTCCAAAAGATGCCCAAAATATTTCGTGAACGTCTTTCCAGAGGTACTTGTTCAACCACTGGATCTCTGATAGATGTGGATGCTTATTTTCTTTCCTTGCAAAATCTCTTTCTGTCTTGTCTCACCAAGCCCAGATTTCTTTCTTGTCTGGATTCCAAACGTCAATACCCAACAAAGCTTCTTCTTCGTCGCACATCACGATTTCAACTCATCACAGATTCTTAGCTCGGAAACAGAACCATTTATTGGCTTATATAACTATTCTTGAGGTTTTCGATAAAGACCCAGGTTCTTCGCAGTTCAAGGAACCAACAAAACCCCTTTTCACTGGCCCTTTCGGCAACACCCTATGAACAGGCTGAGGTCTCACCCGAGGTGGAACTATGGGGGAGTTGTGGAATCAGGTTTCCACAGCTATGTGATGAGTTGTTTAGACAGGACTACTGCGCAGTGCACTGCGGGGCTCACGCTGCGGACTGAAGACTGCGCGATGATAGCCTGCACCGTGGTCAACACTTCTACAAGCTACAATGCTTGCACAACCAACGCATCCAAGGGCTACTAGGTGCAGGTAGGATTCAATCAACAGGACAACGCAACTGACTTATATGCTTCCTCTTCGGACTTAACCACTTATGAAGACTTTACTTAGTACTTATTCATTCATCTGCTGCATTATATTATTCAGTCTCACAACTTATGCAACGGGACATAATAGACTACTCTGCGCACACCCAGTGCTGTGCTTCAAGGGAGTCTCACGATGCGATCTCTCCAACTTAACTGCTTATCTAAATGACGTATGCCTTCATTAACTCAGAAATACTGTGCATTCAACATTCATCCATACATGTGCTACTTAACATATTATTCCCATTTCATTCCCATGGAAAATACATATAAAAGCATAAACACATCAACTGATAAATGAGAATTCAAGCATTCATTATAAGCAAACAGACAAGTGCAAAAACATAAACAGTCACACTACACAAGATTTAACGTGGTTCACCCCAAGGATGGGAGATATGTCCACAGGAACCATTTTTATATTAGTATTTGGGAAGGGTACAACAATTCCAGTCTGCGCACTCAGTTTCAGACTCTCTTCTCTCTCAATAGGCCTCTGCAAACACAGCTTGCAGAGCCTTTTACAATGTCAATCGAAATAGGTCTTGCTCAAGATAATACAATGAGATATAAACCCAATCAACAACAACAACCCGAGAGATCAACAATGAAGATTAACCCTTTCCCATACAAAATATGCCTTATTTATAGATCATGCCCGTAGGTCATGTCTTTACAATCTGTAGGCAAAAACCATAAGGTTTACAAAACTGTCACGGTTTTCAGCTAACCGAACTTGCTAGTTTTTGGTAGCGAATCTTCCATCGTGGCCTCCCTCAGTGCATGCTCATGTCGCTATCAGCCTCCCTGTCGCGCGCACGCCAATAGGTCATTTTCATTGATCCGTTCTTCTTCTAACGGCCTTATGCGACCGGTTCATATAGTGGTTCCTTGCATGTGTGAACAGTCGCTTTGCTCCTTACCCGTCTCCTGGAAATCATAGAGCATCTTTACCAAAAATAGACCGCCGATGGTCTAACCGAAATATGTACCGTCTTCCTTCCATCCTTTTGCCTTGCTGGATCTCCGTAGGTCGGGCTCATCGCAGCGCTATCTCCTCATAGCCTGTACTTCGCAGCTCTTCCGACGCTACGCTGCGCTCCACTTCACAGCATCCCAAAACTGGCTTGTCCAAAAAGCCTTCAACTGAACTATGCTTAGCTCCGCAGTTCAAAAATATGACTTGCTAAAAGATGCCCCACTTGGGCCAAGCCCAACACACTGATTGAACTGTATCTCACTACTGGAGCAAATGCCTCCACATAAACAATAGCTTGTTTCTGGGAGAAACCTCGAGCCACAAACCTTGCCTTGTATTTTTTGACACTTCGATCTGTCGCATGTTTAATCTTGTAGATCCATTTGGAAGACACTAATGACTTCCCTTCTGGTCTCGAAAATACCTCCCAGACATCATTCTTCATGATCGATTGATACTTCTTAATCATAGCATCCTTCTAGTCTTTTTGTTCAACAACCTCTTCATAATTGGAAGGTTCAGCATCAATGATGTCACTTAACAGTACCATATAGATGGAGTAAGGTTGAGGTCTCTTGCTTCCTTCTGGAGCACCATACTTTTTTGCATCCTGGATAAGCTCTTGTGCCCAATATGGTCTTCTTTTATGTGATTTCACTTCTTTTGTTGGATCTACATGTCTCTGTGGCTCAGTCATATCATGATCCTCAGGTTCTTCTGTAACCCATTCTTCCATTACTATATCTCGAACCCTGGGAGTCTTAGGTTTTTCATCATGCTATTCATATGAGTGAATCTTCCTTGACTTGCTGAAAGTTGTGTCTTCATCAAAGGTTACATCTCTACTGGTCTCGATCTTCTTGAATCCCGGTATGTATATTTTGTAAGCCTTTGATGAATCACTATAACCGACGAAGATTCATTTCTTTCATGAGGACTCCAACTTGGTCCTCTTCTCTTTTGGAATATGAATGAATACTGGGAAGTCAAATATTCTAAGATGGATGACTTCTGGTTTGTCTCCTGTAAATATTTCTTTTGGTGTCTTGTTCTCAAGAACTCTATGAGGAGTCCTATTTTGAACATATACAACTTTCCTTGCAGCTTCTTCCCATAAGTGCATAGGAAGGTCATGATCATGGATCATGCCCTTCATTTCTTCCATAATTGTTCTATTCTTTCTTTCTCCAGTCCCATTATGTTGTGGTTTATAGGGAGTGCTCATCTCCCTCTTAATCCCCGAGTATTTACATAATTCTTTAAATTCACCTCCACTATCTGTTCTTAGTACTTTTATTTTCTTTCTAGTTTTATTTTCCACAAGGGCTTTAAACTCCTTGAACTTGCTAAATACTTCATCTTTGTATTTTAAGAAATAGATCCATGTTTTTCTTGAATAATAATCAATAAAGGAAACATAGTAGACATACCCGTTTAATGAGTTGAATGACATAGGCCTGCAAACATATGAATGTATAAGTTCCAAAATCTTCTTTGCTTTGTTGTCGCTACTTGGAAATGGTTTCTTCATATTCTTTACTTTAGCACATCCCTTGCATATTCCTTCATGCTTGGGTTGGATCTAGGGTAGTCCATTCACCATCTTGCTCACAATTGGTAATGCTTTGTAGTTGACGTGAGAAAATATTCTATGCCACAATTCACTTGGTTCTATAGTTTCATGAACCAAGGCTTGTTTTGGATGTCCCTTGAGTTTGTATAGTCCTCCTTCTTGCACTCCAATTACTACTACATCATTTATTGTTTTACCCTTGGGTCACATAAGTACTTGACCATCCACAAATGCTACTCTGAATCCTTTCTCATCTAGAGCTGAGATGGAAATTAAGTTCTTCTTCAAACCGGGGTACATATAAAAACATCCTTTATTTTGATATGCTTTCTAGATTCAAGCTTATAGGAAGCTTCTCCTACCCCTTTGATGGGATATTGATAATCATCTCCTAGCTTCACCTTGTGAGGTGAGTCCTTTTCGGTAAGGTTGTTGAGAGAATCCTTGTGACCTGTCATGTGCTTAGAGGATCCAATCATTATTACCAAGTGCAAGCGTACTTGTCATTGCTGATATCAACACATATTCTTCGTCACTTGAAGAATCCTTTCTTGCTTTCTCATCATCCTTTGCAGCATGAGCATGATGTCTTTTCCTACTCTTCTTCTTGAATCCTTTCTTCTTGGGACAATATCTATAGCCATTCCCTAAATCATCACAATTAAAGAATATAATATTTGATAAGTATTTAGTAGTCGTCTTACCTTTGTATGATTTCTTGTGATGATGATCTTCTCTCTTTCCTCTCTTGGTATGAGTTGCCAAGGCCTGATTTTCTTCGTCTCCTAGCTTTTCTTCTCTAGCAACAATCATAGCTTCTTCTCAAGTCCAATATTATAAGAGTGTACTAAATAAAATAATTTTCTTCCTTGTGCATATTCCTTGAATATATGACTCCCATGATCTTGGAAGACCATTTAGGGTATTCATTACTAGTTCTGCATTTTCTACTTCATCTCCAATTGCACTTAACTGATCTGTGATGTTGGAAACCCTTGTGAAGTAGGATTGTATGATTTCATTGTTTTTCATCTTCACAGCCTTGATTTGAGTCCTTAAGGTCATATTCCTATTGATGTTGGTTCCTTAAAATAGGTCCTTCAATGCATCAAACATATATTTTGGAGTCTTCAGAGAAGAGATGTGTGGGATCAAGTGATCCTTGAGGGAATCAACGATGATCCCCTTATCTTTGATAAGATTCTTCTTGTCCTTAGCCTTCTCTTCATCTCCCTGAAGCTCCGCAACTACCTCTATAACATAATTTTCCAAGTCATGCTCTTCCAGGATGAGCATCACCCTATACTTCCATGCTTGAAAGTTCTCTACTCCTTCAAGCTTATCCTCAAGCTTGGTATTGTTTGACATATTGAAAAACTTGATAAATGAGAACCTCAAATGGAAATAGATAAAGGATATCTTACCAATGAGATTCTCCAATCAGAGGTTGACTTCTTGAAAAAAATTGGCTGCAGGGTGACCTAGGGTTTGTTAGAGAAACCCTAATTTTTCAAATTCAGGATATTGAAAAATTGATTGGAGGAAAATATGCACCTCCCTAAGGCAAGTTGAGCAATGAAATTATTTTCCTGATTCTATGAATAAATCCTTCAAAACTTGATGCCCTAGTTCTCTGGGCTATAATGGTGGGCCCAAAAATGAAAATATTCGGAATGAGATTCTGCTTCGATAGAATGATGTGCCCTAGTAAGGTGAGTTGAGTCCCCCTTCTTTTTCAGTTGATCTATGGAGACTTCTTCTATGAATAAGGAATCTTAGTTCTACAGTTGCAGCAGCTACACAATCTTCTCTTTCAGGCTAGCTATGATACCATGTTATAATTTTAAGTGCAATAAAAATAAGGATCACTAAAATATAAACAAGCACATCATGAACAATAGAACACAACAAATTTATCCTGGGAAAATCCTCTCGGGGTAGAAAATCCTTGCAAACTTCTTCTATATAGATTCCGCAGAATGTACAATAGTATCCCTTATGCAAAGACACAAAAACAAGAAGCCTCCAAAAAGCATCCATCCACTTGACTCTATCTTTCCTAATGATGCGAGATCAATGTGAGAGTGAGGTGACCAAATGAGGAGGTCGAACTCCTCATTTATACTAGACAAAACACTTGACCTGTTTACTAATTAGGTCGGCTTTACAATAAAATATTATTTTCTAGAACTTTCAGGCCAACCTAACAGTTAGGGTTTACATTGACTCTTTCAATGACTTTTACATAATCAATTACATCAATAATAATCCCCGTAGAGTGTACAATACAAATAATACAAATTGCTCAAATAATACAAATAAGAATATCTTCTGAAGTTACATTCTTCAACAAGTCACACTTATCAAAGGGAAATCATTGACTCAGGTCATGAATTTTTCTTCGACAGGTGCAACCATGTCCTGCCTAGCTTAGGACCAAGTGTGATATGAGGTTGCATATAGAAAAGGAAAAGAATCTCCCCATGTCACTGATTTCCTCCAGCCAATTGGGACCTAAGTCGCCACTTTTCTTGAAAAATGTGCAACTTTAGTTAAATTTTGGTTTTTTAACTATCAATTGACACTGATTGTTGATGAATGCAATATGCAGATCAACTAGAGAGAGAGAGAGAGAGAGAGAGAGAGAGAGAGAGAGAGAGAGAGAGAGAGATCTAGCAGATATCAGGAGGGATATCTAGAATTATCAGTTCGTAAGAGAGAGAGAGAGAGAGAGAGAGAGAGAGAGAGAGAGAGAGAGAGATGTAGCAGATATCAGGAGGGAGATCTAGAATTATCGGTTCGTAAGGGACAACCTTGCACTATGGGTTACTCAAATTTATTGGGAACCCCTTGATGAGGTCGACGAGGCTCTTATAAACCAATATTATTGAATATCAGGATCGAGACTCTAGAGTGTTCGTCATACAAGGGTGAGCATATAGAGCTCACCTTCTAGGGCTTATACTTCATGATATGGATCCCTAGGCTAGGAGTGATATGTGACACACAACCGGTGAAACCAAGGGACATTGACATGGAGGATATACTAGCTCGACGCTACAAAAATGTCTCATAGTTACACAAATCCTCCATATTCCTGACAGACATTTAGAGCTTGGAGACAAAGGATTTGAAAATCAAGATTGTACGAGTTCTAGGGTCGAGTGGGACCCATAATATCTTAGGAAACCATATGCTTATTTTAGAGCAGGTGCAATATGGGACCTACTTTGGGTGGGCCCAAGTATTCTTAACAGTGGTTCGACATGAGTTGAATCACTACAGTTGGCATGGTGGAGATTTGGGTTCGCTACATTTATTTATGCATTCTTCTTTGAGAGAGTTCTGATGCTACAACCCCACATTGCAGTTTGAGATGGCGAGCTGATGGAGCCCAATGTGCAGCAATGGGGTGAGATGATGGTGCAAGGAGGAGGTGGATTCATAGGAAACATCTTTGGGAAAGGTTTTTTCACATAGTGGCTAGAAATCCATATAGTTATAAAGGATTATCCATATGCAGGGATGGACTTCGGAGGTTACCCAGAGCTTCCATGAACCTATGGAAAGGTCTGGGGACCTGGAAGTATGCATGCATTATGATGGTGATAGATGTGCTTACATACTAACATAGATGGTAGCTATATTTTATTATGTGACCATGGTATTGATGAATCATCATACATGTGTGTGTAGATGTGGGACCGATGCCCCTAGTTGGATTTCAGAGACGATGAGGAAAGATTTAGAGTGTTAATCCTTCCCTCTGAGCATAGCACCGGAGATGAAGTGATGAGGCCATCTTGGACGGACTTCATCAAGACATCGAATGGTTGTTGGAGGGAGTATCAGATGATGGGTGGTAGAATCTATACAATTAGTTCATCGTCGTATGTTACTCTGATGATGATTAGGTAGTATGTTAGGATTACCCCCCATTCTAGGGGCATAATATTTTTTACCAATATGTCACTTTTACTGAGCTATTGGGGCTCATTTTTGTAAGCACTTCTATATTTTGAACAAATGCTTATATACACACACACACACACGTGTATGCAAATGTTTATTTACATGAGCCTTTTACTATTATGATGATGATGATGCAATGGTTATGTACATGTGGATGCACAATGACGATGAATGCACATGCATGGCTAATTATTTATTTGTTATTGATGATTAATATGCCAATATAGAATTTCATTTGTTGTATGATATACTACACTATTAATACTCCTGAGAACATGAATGGATGTAATGGATTCAAATTTCCTAACCAATTGTCTAGCACACATGTACTTTCTAAAGAGACAAGGATCATGTACTCGATAATAGTTTTTCATCTGTGTCACAAGCATCTGAGAATCAAGATAAACACGAAGATGAAAAATGTGCATATGGACGACATTGACCAATAGGCCAATCACGACATCATATTCCATTTGATTATTGGTGGCTGCAACAATACACACACCACTAATATGGATTACGATGTGTGATGGGGAATAGAGGACCTAAGAAGCTGAGGCGAGATTCAGGAAGTACCTATTTGCGTCATTTGCATAAAAAATGTAAATGACATGATGATGATCCATTTGATAATATCAAAGAAACAAACTGTAAGGCTCACTACGAAGGAAAATAAAATACAACTATAATACAAGTATTAAGGGTGGGCCACTTTCACGCATAGTATTTTTTGAGGTACAACCCATTGCAGGGGTTCCTCAAAAGTTGGCCATCCAAACTAGTGAGAAGGTATTCCCCTTTTCCGAGGTAGTGTTTAATGAGATAGGGTCCTTGCCACATGGACTCAAACTTCCCCTTGCCAAGTTAATTATGGGCTTGGTCATAGACAAGGACAAGTTCACCTTCCTAGAATACACCTAGGTGGATGTGGCTGTCATAATGTGCTTTCAATTTTTTTTTGGAAGCTTCGATAGTTTGGAGGGATACATGATGATCCTCATTCGATTGTTCTAGAGTGATCAAGCATTGTTTCAGAAACTGAGGTCTCTAGAAAATGTTTGATGGAAAGGTGCAATGAAGGGATTTGACACTTGATAGGGATAAGTGTCCACTTCATGAACAAGATGAAATGGAGTAAACCCAGTCGCAGTTTTGGTTAATGTTTAATACGACCATAGGTCCATAAAAAACATGTGGTGCTTGGTGGACTTATGCTTATCCACCATCCATTGGAGTACAGTTTTGAGGATTTTATTGATAGAATCAGCTTGGCCTTTTCCTTGAGGGTAATAAGCGAAGGAGAGTTGGTGCTCAAATTTTAAAAAGCAAGCGAGCCCTTTCCACACAAACTATTCAAAGTGAGAGTCATGATCAGACACCAGTTGGAGAGGGATTCCAAATCGAGTTATGACATGGTTGAAAATAAATGGGTTGCCATTGACCTGGTGTAATTATATGTCGGCATGGCTTCGACTCATTTAGTGAAATAGTCGACAACCAAAACGATGTAACTATGGCCATTTTCCAATGCAAGGTTGGATTCCATGAAGTTGATGCCCCATTTACATAATGGACCAATGGTAAGCACCAAATGTAATGACACAGGAGGAATTATTGTCTTAGGAGTGAATAGTTGGAAATTACGAAAATGCTTGACTACCATAATACAATCAGATAAAAGGGTGGGACAAAAATAACCTACATGGATGACCTTTTGGGTAGCGACTATGCCCGATATATGAGCACCACAAGCTCCATTATGACAATCCTTTAAGACCCGTTCAGCCTCATCATGTGTAATACATCATCATAAGATGGTTTCAACTCCATGTTGATATAAAACATCACTGATAAGGAGGTACTAGGGGGATTGGTGATAGATATGATGATGATTGTTGCAGATGAGGTGAGGATCGAACTTTTGAGTTCGTAAATAAACGAGGATGTACCCATACCAATGATCATATGAAGATATGGTGAACAAATGTTCATCCAGAAGGTGATCAATGATATGGGATGAGATAGTAGTGGTTGGTATATCCACTATGAGCTCAACCAACACTGAATCCTTTATTCTCTTGGCGATCACAAAATCAAGGTCATATTCTTGAAGGATAACGATCCATTTGGTACTTTACCTTGGATAAGGTATCGATTCAAGAGAGAAAGCATAGGCTTTGATTTTGCAATAACTTTGGTTTTCTTCATGAGTATGTAATGACAAGGCTTCTGGATGGAAAAAACAATGAATATGGAATCTGGATAGCTTCTCCTCATGACGGTATGAGAGAGGGGGACCGGATAAGCTCTTACTAAAATAGTATATGACATGATCTTGATAAGCAGTATCCTCTTGGACGATCACTCCAGCGACAACATGATGGTATGCCAACATGTAAAGGATGAAATCCTTCATAAATTCCAGAGGGAAATCCCTTTTTAGGGCATCAAGCGAGGCTTATTCTTTCTTGTCCCAAATGAAAGGAATGTTGCATTGATGAAAACACAAAAATCCATGGATGGTCATGGTGTAATCTAGTATGAATCAGCGTAAGAAGTTTTCCTTACCTTGAAGACTTTGTAATTGACACAAGGTATTCCATGGGGGGGGAGGATATCAATAATGGCTTGAACCTTTAAATGATCAATAGTGATCTCCTTTTGGGAAACAATTAATCCCAACAATCAGTTGGAAAGAACAAAAAATACACACCTGAGAGGGTTCAAATGGATGTTATATTTACGACATCAGAGGAATATTTGACAGAGGTCCTCACAATGTTGCGAGCATTTCTTGTAACATGCCATGAGGTCATCTAAGTATGCTAGGATGATGCGTACCATATAATGAAAACAATATGACATGGTGTGTTGAAAAGTGGCTCCAACGTTCTTGATCCCAAAGGGAATAACTCGGTAAGAAAAGGTTCCCCATGGGGTGGTGAAGGAGGTTTTATATTGATCATGTCAGCAGATTTGGATCTTATTGTACCTCGAGAATCCATCCATCAAGGAAATGATCTCATGTCCAACGCATTCATCAATGACTTGATCGATGAATGGGGTAGGGTAGTTTTCTTCGAGACATGCTTTGTTTAGATCAAAAAAGTTAGTACAAACACAGAGGGTACCTTTATTTTTGTTGATTGGAACAGTGTTTGACACCCAGGTGGTGTATTCAATCATATAAATTAATTCGGCTTTATGTAATTTATCGATCTTAGCTTTAACTACCAACACTTTCGAAGGGTGAATGGGTCTCTATTTTTGTCGCACAAGTTTGACGTTAGGCCATGTCTCAATGCGATGTTCAAAAATAGCGGTGGTTGAGCCTGGAATTTGAACGTAGGACCAAGTGAAAACATCACGAAAATATTGAAAGAGGGCCTTGTAGGAGGTGATATCCTTAGTCAAAGTGCAAGAAGCATCTAAAAGGATGTTCTTGATTATACCTGGTTTAATCAAAATATCCACCTGAATGGTGGGAGAGATATTTTCCATGTTAGATCTTCTTCAAAGTCATCCAGAGCAGGGATTGGGTTCTTGAACCAATCAACGTTTCCATGAGGAACAAAATATTTCTAAATGGAGAATTTATCTAAAGATATAAAGGGAAGGGAAGGTTCCTCCGAAATCAAATATGCATGATGATACATGTCATTCCAAGGGAATTCTAGGTCCATAAGGGCTTCGATGATTTATTCATTGCTTTGAAAATATCGAATGAATATATCAGTAGGATTTGTCTCTGTCAACATGACCATGGAAGTATGGGAGGATGAAGAGGAAGTCTCGTGAGCAGACAAGAGGTAATAGATGGAGACCATCCCATAAGGGGGAAGTGTAGGAGGGGGCATTTCCTTGATATTAGTGACTTGTGCTTCAAGTGAAATTCGATGCAAATCAACTAAGATGGACTGAAATTTAGGGAGATAGGTACAATGGTGCGAATAGTGGCCATAGATGCCACATAATGCACATGGATGGTTGGTGCACATTGATTTTTTATGGTATTTGGTAGTGTTAAGGAGAGTGATGTGGAAAATGGGAGTATTCACATCACTCTTCTCCTTAGTCACATGGAGGTGAGTGTACAAGATGGGAAACTTCATTCATCAATGGGTGGCATGACCCAATATATCACACACAATGCAAGGTGTGGGTGCTTGCGCCGAGGAAAAGGGATGAGGGTGTATAGCCGAATACAAAGTAGACTATGGTGCCTTATTCTTGGCATTTCCCCCAACTTTGTGTTTGGTAGAAGGTTGGGTGGTGGGTGCAGTTTCCTTCTTGACCACGGGTGGCGAGGAATTGGAAGTACTCACTGACTACATAGGTGTTAAAACGACCAAAGGATTGGGCAGGGGGTTTGGTGGAGCAAGGTACCAAATAGGTAGACATAAAATCAATCCTGAAAGGTTAAGCATATCCATCAAGGGAGTTCCTACGATCCAAAGAGGGGGAAAGAGGAATGAAACTTGATGTACAGGAAATCCTGTCCACAGGTTCCCTGATGATGGCTTAGGGATAGGATAGGGTTGAGGTTGGGATATAAAGTGCTTAGAATATATGGTTCACAAATATGATATCTCTAACTTTGGTGGTGTCAGAGGAGAGATCGTACATAATTATGAAATCTCCACCCTTGGCGGTGGTGGGAGTAGGGCTTGGAAAGACCCCACAGGAGAGGCATCTTGGAAGACACTAGGACCAACAGTCATGAATGATGGGATGGAAATACTTCCAAAGTTACTATAAACCATAGGTAAGGCATAGCTTGGACAAGTCGGCCCCTTGGGATCATAATATGTGAGTTGATAAAGCGTACAATATTCCCTTCATGGGGGAACATCATAATTTTGAACACCATGGAGGCAACTGCTTGCATAGAATACATGTAGCTACACCCCAGGAGGAGGCTGTAATCTAATTGGGTGTTAACAACCTCAATGTCAATTAAGACCGTTTTCCTAGCTAACTGGATGGGGAAATTCTGGAGAAGACCTTGCGGTTGAGCAACATGGACATCATACATGCACAAAGTCATGAGGGATGATGCAAGTTCGGGGGAACCTAAATTATTCTAAGCATGATTGGACATGATGTAGGTGGAGACACATTCATCAATGTTGCAACAATAAATAACCAAGTTCTTGATGGTGACTGAAATCTGAAAAGCTATTGAAAAGGGCTTCCAAGGCTCTATTTGATTGATATTAAACACCATAACGTGAGCATCGGAAGGATCGATTTCACCCAAGGTGGAAAATAATGTTGTGCGATGCATATGACAGTTCCATTAATGAACCTATAATGTAGACATGGTAGTAGGTGATTGCGCCAAGTCATCCATAATGCTATAGTTAGGAGAAGCATGGGCATGAGGTTATTCACTACACAACATAACAAGATCTTAGGGATATTAGGAATAACATCCATATTTGGATGTGGTAGGTGCAAAGTTTCTTTGAATTCTAGGGATACTTTCCCTTTATTAATAGTAGGAGTATCATTAGCTGAACCATATTTGTTACATTGTGTTTGGAGGTTGACGTTATTAGACATCATAAGAAGATGTTGGACATAAAGGTCATGGGGATGACTTGAAGTCGACAATAGAGATGGATAAGGTGTTGTAGGTTGTGATGTGACCACCCCTTGCAATGGGAAGGGGTTTTGTAGGGCCATAGATTGTGATTGGTCGGATGAGGAGGAGGCAGATTAGGTTGAACTCGTGGGGCATTATCTGCTTCACATTGGTTGGTCTCATTCCACAACTAGTGAGCCTTATCCAAATGAGGAAAATGATGGGTATAATATAATGTCCATAAACATTTCAAAACGAACACAAATGGTTAGTCCACAATTGAGCATTCTTACTTTGTTAAGGAGGTTTATTGGGATCCTAATTTTTGAAGTTCAGATTGCCTCCATTATTGTCAGGAGGGTTGCTGGGTTGGCCTCCACATTCCTGGAATTAGCTATTTCCTTTTTTATTCCCCTTATTATTCTTCTTGGAGCTATTTTTCTATGCTTGTTGGTTATTGGGTGCAGGCTGAGAAGGCATGTTTTGTTGAGCATATACTTTCCCATGAGGAAAATGGGAATATGTAGGGTGTGGCTACACTGGAGCGGCTAGTGATGGGCCAAGAAAAGGATAATAAGGGTTCATTGTTGGAGGAGCCACTTAGCTGGTAGATTCAAATCCATACATAACAACACTACATGAGGGACCATGAACATGGGGGGATGTAGGGGGATTCAAATATGATGTACTCATTCCTGCATGTGATGATGAGCAAGAGGGATCAAGGGGGTAGTATGGTTCAAGTGTAGGCCTTTGGTCATGTCACTCAACATTTAGGGGATTACCATATGAGCAAACCATTGGAGGGTGAGGGTATGAAGGGTATGGATTTGGACAATTTGTTGCGACCAAACTGATAATGTCATCCATATAATGGGATTCCCTAGGAGGATATTTTCAAGTGGAGTCACTTCGAGGGGTGCCATGAATTATCGCATATAGGTAATCAAACTATGTGTAAATAAGATCGTATTTATAATCCTTTAGGATTGCTTCCTCTTCATTTTGTGGGTATTCTGATTCCATGTCCTTAGCTATAACGATGAGGATGGATTTAAGGAACCAATCTAAGAATATATAATCATCGAGCTTAATCTTACAACGACTCCTGCATCGATGCCACTCATGTATATGATCCATAATATGGGTGGATGAGGTTCGAAGACATGACAACATAATCTCAACTCCCTCATTGTAACAGACATGTAACTTGAAAAATGTCATGAAATTGGAGGGTAGGGATAATATGAAATTGGGGTGTACCCCATGGGGTTGCTCGATGTACCACTTGGAAGCGATGCTAGTCAAGGTCCTCTGAAAAAAATGTAACTGAATGGAATAATATACGATGTTATTGGAGGGGCACCACAAATGAAAGGACATAATATGGTTATGGGGGTCCTCGCCTTCTTTCCCTTAAAACTTAGGGATGTATGATGTAGTTTAGTGGGAATTTTAGGCCATGAAGTATCATGTCGAATGGGATCATTGGGTAGTCTCTCTAAATCAAGAAGGTTGAGACTAACCATGAATGAAATAATTGCAGTAGGAAATGAAGTAGAGGGGCCAACAATGGTTTTGGCATTGGCTTCACCGGTGGAACTACCACCAATAGTTACTCCACTAGAAAGAGGGATGTTTCCACCACCAGAAATAGTAATGATACCATCCATGATGCCAATAGGAGGGGAGATGATGGTAATACAGGTTGTGAGGATCCATAATCCAATGAATTTGATGAGTAATCAAGAGAGGATGAGGAGTCTCTAATAAGGACACACCTAGATGGATCGATAAAACGACCTAAGAATCTGTATAAAGGGGGATGACCCTGAAGCCCTCAAGAATACCTCAGGGGAGCTATGGTGACAGGATCCAAGGTAATCAATAGAACAATGTAGATCTAAAACAAGGCTAATGTAATAGATGCTCCAATCAATAAAATCAACTCTATAAATTGTGCTGAATGAAATAACAAGTGTAGTGTGGGTTAAGGAAAATTTTAGGGGCTAAATTTAGCCCAAGAGCTATTTTTCCATAATTTTTTCTTAAAAAATATTTGCCAATTTGCATTTTTTGAAGCCCTGTTTCACCCAATTTTGATGGGGTAAAATTTTTGCACTCTAAAAATTGCCAAATTATTATATAAACTATATAAAATCCTTATAAATTGAAATATTTTTAGAAAAATATCACCAAATATTTTACAGTTGATATTTTAAGAATTAGTAAGATTCGACAAGGTTTATACACTTTTAAATAAGTATGGATCCTTAAAATTTTCCCTAGTGTGGGTGCAACAAGTGATTTAATCTAGTCAAAGAGTAGAAAAATGAAAATAACACCTCAGAAAGATAAAAATACACACTAGCCCTATAAGGTGAATTACAACAAGCAAATGTAATAAAATAAATAGTCCTAAAATATTTACATGCAATGGGGGTCTCAATTCCACCACAAAAAGAAGTAGAAAGACAAACAAGGGTTTTCCAAACACCAAACTCAAATAGGGGTCCCAAGTCCTATTGAGCCAATGAGTAAATATTGAAAGGAATAGTTATAAAGAAATTATATGCTCATTGTTATATGCTCCAGGTATCGCCCCCACCCGCGAGGGTCACCTCTAGGTAGGATTCCTAAATCCAACTTGAAGGAAACGATCCATATGATCTTAGGTATTTTAAATGGAAAGGTGCCCCAATCATCCCTCCAGTTCTAGTCTCGTCACGTACCACCCTGAAAGGATGGGCTTGCCAATAAAATGGTCATGACCGTGCCTGATAATACTAGAGTATTTTGGTTCCCTAAATGACAAACCACTATGTCTTAGATGTATAGTGATTAGTGGGAATTGTTTGGATTCCTATCGCAAAAGTCCTAACCTAGCTACAAAATTATTTTGGTCCTCAAGTGAGGAAATTTAATGTGTTTAGATTAGGGTTGATTTTAGGCTCCACTTGGGGTCATGAACCAAGTGATGTTTTGAAATAAGGTGTAAAAGAGTGTGTGCACAAGTAGTGTGTACAACTATCAAATGTAAATGTGAAGGAAATATAAATTCTTATACAATGATGAAAAGAGAAATAAGACAATTTCAATACTAAATTAAATGACGTTTTTCTTGAAATAAATATAAGATATCTCACTGACTAATGGATCACAATCAAACCACTTCACAATTCCAAGCAAGCATGCAAATAAGATATCTAATAAAGTATGGATCTGGAAAGAAAAGAGGAAAGGCTCTTAAAAAATAAACAAAGTGCTTTAACAAATATACATAGTCAACTAATTAAGATAGATCAAACAATCAAACCCGATAAAACAAGAGACAAAATATAGTTGGAAACAAACCCCAAAATAGATCCCTAAAAGAAACAATTACAAAGATATCTTGATCTCTTCTTCACCTACAAAGTATAAAATGATATTTAATTGAACACTACAACAAGGAATCATGCTATGAACATTAAAAGAAAAAATGTAAGTAGACCGGAAATAGAACACCGAATCAGACTAGGAAAAGGCAGAAGCGAAACCGACTACAAAATGTGAAAAAATCGGAGTTTAGAAACAAGTTGTGACCTAGGTTGTGGGATCTGGATAAAAATTAGTGATTGAGCTCCAAAAATGATGAAAAGTGACGAAGTGACTTTCGTCCGTAGCCAAAAAGAGGTGGATTTCGGCCAAGGAACCTACTTGTGACTCAACAATAGTAAACAATAATCAAACACAACTAGATCTAAGCAAAAAACACTTAACAAGGTGGATGGAAATAGTGGTCTTACAAAACCAAGGGTGGATTATGGATCCATCCCTAATATGGTCACCAAAATATGTATGGTATGATTTCTCACCCACGTGTGCCAAAAACACCCATAAGCGGTAGTGCAACCCTTGGTAGCAGATCGAATAGGGAAAAATAAAAACAACTAAAACCAAGTTAAACAAAAGATCATCATTCTTCAAATTGCAATACATATAGAGATCACCAAGACATCATGTACATAATCAAATAATGGATTTTCATTTCATTAAAAAGAATATTAAAGAAATATGCACCTTAGTACAATGAAGAGGAAATTGGGCTTTCGCATTTGTCTAAGGGAAGGTCAGTGCATCTCCTTTGCAACCTCTCAATCTATAGCCAACCGTCGGAAAGTAGATCTCCTCAATGGTGAAGTAGAAAGAAGGTAATGGTCTCCTTCCATTTCAAGTATAATTTCGGTAGAGTAACAATGTGAGTATGATATGAAAATTGTGTGTGTAATGGCGAAACTAACAGTTTTTATAGGTACAAGAGTGGTCAAGAGAAGGATCTAGATTCAATGTGAACATTCTCCATTTCCTTGATTGCTTAGTGGATAAATTAGGGTTTAGGAACCTAGATCTATAACTAATTTTCGATCACATCATGGTATGTGTCCATTTTTTGCCCCTTCTTCATTAGGGAAGCGGGAAATAACAAATATCATATTGAAAATTACATTTTGGGACCAAGTGATGAATTTTGGGGGAAAATGTGTGACTTAGGTCGTAAATTTTGAGGGAAAACCTATGACCCCTTTTAAATTGGTCAATTTTGGTGTTTGGATTTCAATTTTTGGGAATTTCATTACTTCCTCAAAACATATGGATGAAATGAGGTGGGCAAAATTGTGCTTATGATGCCAATTGATTATGTATAAGGTTGACGAGGTTGATGGTATGGAAAGTGAGCAAATTTTGGTTGTTAATGTATAAACTACTAAATAAGGTAAGGGTTTTGAACTTGGAAACCTAGGTAATTTATGGACGACTTGCTTTCACTCAACCCAAGTTCTTATACATTTTTCACTTTTATTTATATTGCAGGTTGAAAGAACGGGTGTTATAGCTCAAATTGACACTTCTATGTCTGTGACAACAATTCAAAAGATGACACCTAAGTGCCGCTGATCAATTCACAAAAAAGGACTTATAAATATTGAAGAGCCTATTATTTGACTCCATATGATGGCCCTCGTCCTTAACATGAGATCCCAAGTCATTTTCCATTCAAAATGTTAAATTTGCAACCTCAAATGAGCCTCCATGCACTTTTTGCACTATCAAGGTGCGTTCCACGCTAGTTTCTCTTGAGCAACACATGTGGGCCTAAACAAATCATAAAAAAATAATAAAAATTTGAAAAAGAGGCAAGTTATGATAGTTGTGTTAGCTTAGGGATCATATGTAACTCTTTGAATTGTATGGTAACCATTTAAAACTATCTCCATCACTCATAAAAGGAGATGAGATGGACCACCAAAGGGAGACACTCCATCCATATTGTCATGCTAGTGAAATCTCATTGCAATTCTAATTCATCCATTCCCCTCATCCCTCATTGACCCATGTTTGTGAGCATCCATTCCATATGTGCTGGAGTCACTCATCTTATGTGATCTTTACCTCAAGAACATTTGGAAGCCTATTTGGTCGGAGGTGGGATTGTGAAGGAATCAAGAGCAGAGGAACTCAATATCAGGTTTCAGAAGGTGTCGAGCAGTGAAAAGGTAACTATTGTAATAATGTTGTTTCATACAACTAATATAGATTTGACATATTTCCCTCCCCCAAAAAGAAGTTTAATATGATTGATTGTTAATTATGTGGAAATTAATTTGTAATTAAGAAGAATATTGTTGCAATTAATCATTGTTATTATGTGATCTTGTTTGATTTCGATCTATCTTGATAGCTAAAATATTTTGAGGGGTGGTTGGCATTTTGTAGGTTGCAGATAGACACTTAGGAGCAAAGTGGAAGAGTCTAAGAAGGAGCAACGAGGACCAACCTTCATAAAAAGGTGCATTAACTCTCTCTCTCTCTCTCTCTCTCTCTCTCTCTCTCTCTCTCTGTTGGTTCACTTGTGGGTAGACCCAGATTCACTACAACACATACCAACAAACCCCAAGATACTGGCCCTTTCGACATTACCTGGGAACATACAACGTCTCACTTGAAGCACCTATGGGAGCTACAAGAACTAAGTTTCTGTAACAATGAAGGGGATTGTGCTCTGCGTTAGCATAATACACATTAATAAGACTTCGATAAATAACTATTAATCCACATAACCATTACCAGGCATAAATCAACTACGTAGTGTATTATAACAAATAACATTCATGTTCCACTATACTAAGTATTTTTCAACTAACCAACATTACATAATCAAGATAACATACACATTCATAAGTATTCACATACATAGGACACCATAGATTTTTACATGGAAACCCAATGGGAGAAAACCATGTAAATGCTTATTTTATTCATAGACCCCAAATTATAGAAAGCATTTCATCTTTTTATAGATCTGCGTACACAGCCTACAGATCTATCTCTCTCTCTGACAAAAGTATCTTCAGTCATACAAAACAATGCATGGGATCATCTACTCTTCGTTTCATTCTCTTCTTAATTCATCAACAACCTATTCTACCCAACTCGTTACATATTTATACTTTTCGGCATAGCCCCCACAGGCCACTAAGTGGACCTGAAAATCTAAATAACTTCCTAACTTAACCAATTTTTTGGTTGACTCAATCAATTACTACCATTTCTACTATTTATAGATGCGATTTCCTTTTTCCACTTCGTCCCACTCCCATTTTCACATTAATGCAAAACTCGTTGACAAAATCTTAGACCCAATACCCTCTCTCTCTCACACATATTTGCTCATTTGAATATGCTTTGAAGTGTGTTAGGAATACCCCTAATCAAGTCCAATCAACCTGTTAAACTAATCTTGAGTCGATCTTTATCCAATTTAATATGTTAGTGACCCCACCGTAGTCATAAGATCAAAATCCGAACAACAACGAGTTGAGGTTTCTAGTAGCCTCTTTGCTCCTCGAATGTTGACAAGATTCTTTTTAAAAAGAAATCATATTAAAGTATAAAAATTATTGGTTGCTTTCAACCGTTTCCTACCTTATTTATTTTGTTCATTTACTTATTACTTTCCTTTCTTATTTTGTTCATTTACTTATTACTTTCCTTTCTTGAACATTAATATTGTAAAAATTATTTACTTATCCTATTTCGGTTTTTCGGTTTTGCTCTGCATGTAGAAAGAGTATTACTATTCTAGAGTTTGTAAATAAATAAAAGAAACTATGGGGGCGAAATTTTCGTTTAGCTTCTTTTATTAAGTTTATATTATTGTACATTTAAGCCATAATTCATGCTATGAGTAGCTAACTAGTGCTCATGTTTATTAGTAATAATTGTTTGCGTGTCTTTAATGGTTTAACCTAACTATATATAAAGAGAGAGAGGATATTTCAATATTCCCTCAACTATCTATGCTTTTAGAATAGATTAATCCTAACTCTAGAATACCTTGAGGGTGATATTGTGTATCCTAAAAGTCTCTTAGGAGTTAGAGTACTAAACTTTAGGTGATTAACTCCAGAATATTTTGAGGGTGATATTGTGTAGCCTGAAAGTCTCTTGGGAGTTAGAGCACTAAACTTTAGGTGATGAATTGCCATGTAGACATTTACTTAAAGATACTTTTATTTCAAATATCCACTTTATTATGATCCATTGTCTGTTTAGATATTCATGTAGTTTGTGGATGAGATTTAGAGAGTACAAAGACCAAAAACCTTTATTTATATAATTTATGTGTAAGATGTTTAAGTTTAGATATAAAAAAAAATTATTTTAATCTTTTTTAAATTGATAATATGATATTTATAATAGTTATTCAAATATTGATTTAACTATACTATAAAAATATCACAATTAAATTTTTTTTATAATAATTTAGTAATAGATTTTTTTAAAGTAAATAATTATGGGGATTTAAATTTATGATTTTTCATTTACAACTTCTCAACTCAATTACTCATTATTAATTACTCTACCCTTCATAAACAAACAATTCAATAACATATTATTCATCTTGAAAAAACAATATTTATATAAATGTTTTACCATTTCTTCATAAATTTATGTACATACATATACGACAAATAATTAAAAAAAATCTATACAAATAATTACTTGCATAACCACATTTTCCTCGACCACAATTAATGTGATTGTGCACGCAATTAAAATCTTTGTAGTTACAAACCCTGTGTGTCGTTTTTATTTTCCTATATCTGAATAAAAACACAAAATACAAAATACATGACGGTTGCTATATAAGCTAATGCTTTATTATTATCACGTGGGCAGGTAGCCATGGCAGGAGTTTCACTCAAAACAATATCCCGACATAATTATTATTATGTGTGCAGATCACCATTGCAGAGTTCCCCTCAAAACAATATCTATACACATTGGACATTTGTAATATTTAATTTTAAAATTAGTTTGTCTTACTGTTTTGTCATATAATTGTCTTAATTTACAGAAAAGCTTGAGCAACGACTTATCAAAAAGCTCTAAGAAGAATTCAAAAGATACAACTTAACATAGGATAAAGAACTTCAAGAAAAAAGATTCAGGTTAAAAAGAAATTTTGAAAATCATTAGAGACTAGAAAATATAACACATATGCAAAATCCTGTTTATTTAGTTTCAAAAGCATGATATCCTTACCGAAGCATAATTTGTTACATATTCCAATTTTTAGGCTGAAAATAATGTTGGATGTATAATGCTTTGCAAAATGACTACATGTAAACAAAGTCTTTATGTACATTACCTTTCCTCTGTGGTCCTATTTCGTTTAAAATTTGGGGTGGATTAATGTCTATGATTTCCCTAGATTGTATGAGAATGAGACAAGTGTACTGTCTAGATTGATTTTATGGCAGTCATTCCAAATTCGAAATAAACAACTATAATATATATATATATATATATATATATATATATATATATATATGATGATAATGATGATGATTAACGTCCACTAAGACCAACTTTGGTCTATTGGACCTTAAGAAGGTTATTACTTGGTTTGCTTTAAAATTTTGTTCCTATGCTCAAAAAGCATGTTAAGAAGCTTTCCAAGCTCACTATAGTTTTGGAAAGTTAGGAGGTTCGCAAGATTTGTATTGTAGCAAATACTATGAAACTCATATCTAATGTGGGTGTAAGCAGCGCACTCTAAGAGAAAGTGGTTTTCATCCTCAACGCTCAAAGACTCACAAAGATGAAAAACCCTTTCTTCCCACGGAGTTTTGGGAATAGACAAATGCCCTATTTCGCTATGAAGCTCATGGGAGTTCGTTCTAATCTTGGCTATATTAGTTTTCTTCTTTGAACTAGTTACTATCGAGAGATATTTCTGATCTTCCAAATTATGGTTAATGACCTTCTTATAGTATCTTAGTTTTCTCTTAACCACTAAATTTTCCTCGCAACACAATTTCTCTCTAAACTTAAAGGTAATAATATTTTTGACATTATCGATATTTTGTAAAGTGTCATTTTCATCAATTCCCCAATGGTCTAACCAAGCCATCGTATCTTTACACCAACTCCGCTTGAGGCGTAATTGGTTTTGACTTGAATTTAAAGCAATTTTATGAATTCTCTCGTTTCCCATGTTATTTATCTTGTGCTTGTACATCAGGTACCTAGTCATAGCCATGCTCTCGATGGGGGAAAGACCCACTTCTATGAGGAGAATAGGATAAGGCGTATTGATTTTGATTTTGAGGTTATAAGTTATAAATCGCTTCTGGATTTGCTCAATCTTTCTCCAAGATTCTCTAGAAATGTTGCACCCCCATACTTCACAACTGTATAAGATAACAAGGATGACAAGAGTTTCAAATAGGAACTTTTTAATATCCCGCATGACCAGGTTGGTTGATTTACAATTATTTTCAAGACCAAAATAAGCTTTCCATCCTCCATTGATCCATTTCTCAATGCTATTGTTCCAACTGAGCTTGTGATGGATATCAATTCCAAGATATTTGTAAGAAGTCACTTCCTCTAGTTTACTGTTATCATAAATAAAATTTGCGTAGGTGTCTTTCTTAGATTTTATGATCATAAATTTTGTCTTGCCGGTGTTAATAGTCATACCCATGTTAGAGTATAAATCTTTGGGAATTCTTAATTGTTTATCGAGATCAAAAGAACACCTTTCCATAAGAACAATATCATCAACATAAAGAAGGATAGTGATAACTATCCTATCTAAGATCGTGTCGGCACAACTTGCTTCATCTATACATCTTTCTAGTTTATAGATGTAAATGCCAAAAAGGGTATGGGAGAGGGGGAAACCTTGCTTAAATCCAATATTATAGTTTATATCCGTTGACCATCCTTATTCTTAAATTTGACAATGACCTTTTTGTATAACCTTATCGCGACATCTCTCAACTCAAAAGGAACATTAAGCTCCTCTAGCCTATTCGACAAGTTATTTTAGGCATTGTATCAAAATATTTCCTAAAGTCCACAAAGCAACAAAAAAGGTCAGACTTATTATTACAACATTCCTCTGTAATGATCCTAAGCGTAACGAGGTAGTCTGTGGTTGAATGATTCCTTCTAAAACCTGTTTGGCCTTTAGCCTGCTTACACTCCATTTCTAGCCATTCACTGATCTTCTTTTCTAAGATAATACCGTATAACTTGGCCAGGAGAGGGATAATAATAATGGTATGATAATTAGAGGGGTTATTTTTATCACCACTTTTGAAAATAGGAATAATGAGGCTCTGATTCCAAGTTGTAGGGAACCCTTGCTTGACTGCTAGATTAAAGAATTTGTGGATGTGCGGGATGAGGACAGGCCCCCCAATTTTTAAGATTTCTGCTTGGTAGACTTCAATGTCTTTGGTTTTTCCATTTGCTAAGCGCTTAACCCCGAAATCTATGTCTTATAATGAGAAAACTTCTTTTGTTGTAAGAAGGGTTTGAATGTTATCTCTGATATCCGACGATTCATAAAGCTTTTGAAGTTAGGAATTCCAATCTTTTAAAGAAATCTTATTATCTTATTTTGTTTTGCGAGTTAGAATTTGCCTCCAGAATTTCTTAGGAGCCACCTTGGAGAAGTGTATGAGATTTTCTAATCGTTTACTAAGATAGTGCCTTTTTTTCTTTTAATTAGGGTTTTGTAGTGATTTATCTTGTCCATTTTTATCAATTCTGCGGTAGTTTGCTTAATTTATTTTCTTTCATTCTTACACTCTTGATCATACCAAGGGTTGGTTCTACTATCACCCTTTTTAGCTGAGACTTCAATAGAGAACTTGCTAATGGACGATGAGAGGGCTGTAGTAAAATTATGGTAGATATTTTCCATATTCTCCATACTTTTTTTTAACAAGAACAGATATATGGTTTTGTATTAAAAATAGTCATAAAAAATTACAGAAATATAGTCTCTGGTTTGCCTCTAAGAGGTGCCAAAATTCCAACTTTTCTCATCTGCTTCATTGAAACTTCTTTTAATTCTTAAAAAACTAAAACTAAAATGACTATAAACCTTCATGAATTGTCCTAGACTAAGTATGCAAAAGCAATACATTACAAAAATAGGATTTTAGGTCCATAAGAGTATAATAAGTTCTCAAATTTAGACAACTACAACCAAAATTCTATTTAGTCTAGCTATGGCAAAAAGAAAACAGATAACCCGGATGTTCAGAAGAAACTACATGTAGAGCTAGCTTTGGCGTTGGTCCGATGGTTCTGGACTCTCCATAGAGTTTTCAGGGTTGTTGTTGGAGCCTGTATTGTCATGGAAGCAAGGAATGCAACGAGCTAAATCCTCCCTTAGTTTGTCCATCTTGTCGTCCAATTCCAAAATGTTCTTGTAATTGTAATCCACCTTTGTATCCGCATTTGCAATGGTGCTAGCAGTGAAGTCCATCGTTTTAGATATGGAAGAGATACGACCATTCACGAGATTGCTATTGTTCCTTACTTCAATGCTGATGGAGTGCAGAAGAGTGTACATTCTGGACAAGGTCATTTTAATTTCAGAGTTCTCCGCTCTAACCAAACGCAACTGATCCTCCATTGCATCTTCCGGAGTGCCCTGAGTGGACAGGGGGGGAGTAGGATCCAGGGTTGGTTCTCTTTCTATACACAAACTGAGGGAAGAGAGGTCGTCGACCAGAGAACGCAGAGGGCCAAGGAGATGGACGTCTGGAAGCTCGTGGGTGGAACGCAGAGGCAGAGGTTTGTTGTAGAGAGAACAGGAAAAGGGATGGTCAAGAGGTGGAGTAATAGAGCCCAAGGTGGGAGCTAAGGATGCAGAAGGATAATCACCCATACCCTGGACGAGGGTCAAATGCCAACTTGCAGAGAACTGACTGAGGAGGAGGATGAACGCAACAAGGGAAAGAAGTGAAAGATGGTAGTAGATAGGGCCATGTGAAGGCCATAAATGAAGCATGCAGCCCGAGAACCAAGGGACAACTGTGCGCATGCAAAGGAGGGAGTTGACATTCGTTAGGGTGGTAGTGTAGTATAGGTTAGGGAAGCGTGCCAAGGGGGAAGAGACACCCCAAGGGTGGAGAGGGTTAGGGAACCCAACAAGGTAATGAAGGCTTATCATTTTGAACCAAATAACCAAAGCTTAGAAGTACTCCCTTGTTCGCCATTTCATCGGCATGTTTAATGTTTGAGCGGAGAATGTGGATGATGTTGATGGAATTGAATTCTCTGCTGAGGAACTTGAGGAGGTGTTGAAGGTTAGTGGATGGAATAATGCGTTTCATGATGATTTTTTTGGCTTAGCGAATGATCAATAAAGAGTCCCCAACGGCTATCAAGTCCTTTATTCCAATGTTGATGGCAATTTCCAAATCTTTTATCAAAGCTAGCCATTCAGCAGTGTTGTTGGTTTTATTTCCTATCCCTCATACGTAGTCATTCATTCTGTTTCCCCCGGGGTCAAATATGACCCCTCCCGCACTTGCCAACCCAGTTATTCTCCATACTAGATAAAGGAAACAAATCATTTTTTAAATCATGGAGAGAAAGCTCGGTTTTATTTTTATCAACTTGATCAGGTGCTTTTGGAAATGATAGTTTTCATCTTTGGGATCGATATGCATGGAAATATTGAGAGTTATAATTAAAGGCCTATGATCAGGCTCATGGTAATTTAGGATGTTGAAATCTATTAACTTGTTGCATAAAGGGATATAACTTGTCCAAATCTTATCTATCTATCTATATATATATAGTAGCTATACATGGATAACTAGTAACCGATGCACAGATACTAACACCTACAACATGAATTTTAAAAGGTGTAGTCTAAATATTCTAGGTTTTCAACTTTTTTCTGAGTATATTTTCCGTCTTATTTAGTTATAAGTCCGGTTGGAAATCTTTAAAAAATCTTACAATCATATATATTAGTTATGCAATTTCATAATTTGGGTGTCACGGGGATATTTGAGGGTGCCAATCTATTTATGGATTCAAGAACATAATTTAAACACTCCAAACATAGATTTTACCAAAAAATATTTTTACCTGATTCCAATACATGACCCATAAGATGCTAATTGCTTGGAATTAACTAGTCACTCGAAAATTCCAAGACATTTTTGAATGCTCTTATTAAACTCTATCGATTTATAATAAAATTTTATTAAAATTTAAAAAATTTAAACACCATATATAAAAATAATAAAATTTAGACATAAATTAAAATAATATTATTTAAAAATATAATATTGAAAAAGTATAATTTTGTAAAATAATTTAGAGTAAAAAAGAAAGGAATTGCAAAAATATTATAAATCCAATGAATATACAAATAGATTCAATTTCATTGAATACTCCAAAACAATTATTAGAAATCTCAAATATTTTTACCAAATTCGTACAGAAAAACTAATCATCCCACATTTAAACTACACGTTAATCTCCACGAGTTATTTCTAGGCACTGTATCAAAAGCTTTCCTAAATTCCAAAAAGCAACAAAAAAGGTCAGACTTATTATTACGACATTCCTCTGCAATGATCCTAAGTGTAACGAGGTGGTATGTGGTTGAATGGTTCCTTCTAAAACCTGTTTGGACTTTAGCCCGCTTACCTTCGATTTCTAGCCATTCGTTGATCTTCTTTTCTAAGATAATACCGTATAACTTGTCTAGGAGAGGGCTAATCATAATGGTTTGATAATTGGAGGGGTTATTTTTATCGCCACTTTTGAAAATAGGAATAATGAGGCTCTGAGTCCAAGGTGTAGGGAACCCTTGCTTGACCGCTAGATTAAAGAGTTTGTGGATGTGCGGGATGAGGACATCCCCCCCCCCCCCCAATTTTTAAGATTTATGCTTGGAAGCCTTCAATGTCTTTGGATTTTCCATTTTCTAAGCGCTTAACCACGAGATCTATGTCTTCTAATGAGAAAAATTCTTTCGTTGTAAGAAGGGTTTGAATGTTATCTCTGATATCCGGGGATTCGTAAATCTTTTTAAGATAGGAATTCCAATCTTTTAAAGTAATATTATTATCTTCTTTTGTTTTGCAAGTTAGAATTTTCCTCTAAAATTTATTAGGAGCCACCTTGGATAAGTGTAAGAGATTTCCTATCATTTACTAAGATAGTGCCTTTTTTTCTTCTTTTAATTAGGATTTTGTAGTGATTTATCTTGTCCATTTTTATCGATTCTGCAGTAGCTTGCTTAATTTCTTTTCTCGCATTTGTACACTCTTGATCATACCAAGGGTTGGTTCTACTATCTCCCTTTTTAACCGAGACTTCAATAGAGAACTTGCTAATGGACAACGAGAGGGCTGTAGTAAAATTATGGTAGAGATTTTCCATATTCTCCATACTAGATAAAGGAAACAAACCATTTTTAAATCATGGAGAAAAAGCTCGATTTTATTTTTATCGAAGATTAGGTGCTTTTGGAAATGATAGTTTTCATCTTTGGGATCGCTATGCATGGCAATATTGAGAGTTATAATTAAAGGCCTATGATCAAGCTCATGGTCGTTTAGGATGTTGAAATCTATTAACTTGTTGCGTAAAGGGATATAACTTGTCCAAATCTTATATATATATATATATATATATATATAGTAGCTATACAAGGATAACTAGTAACTGATGCATGGATACTAACACCTACAACATGAATTTTAAAAGGTGTAGTCTAAATATTCTAGGTTTTCAACTTTTTTCTGAGTATATTTTCCATCTTATTTAGTTATAATTATTTAGTTATAAGTCCGGTTGGAAATCTTTAAAAAATCTTACAATCATATATATTAGTTATGCAATTTCATAATTTGGGTGTCATGGGGATATTTGAGGGTGTCAATCTATCTATGGATTCAAGAACACAATTTAAACACTCCAAACTTGGATTTTACCAAAAAATATTTTTACCCGATTTCAACCAAAACCCGCCATAAAATCCAAAACCTAGAATAAATAGGCTACTTCATTTTAAAATCATACACTTTGTCCACTCTAATACATGACCCATAAGATGCTAATCGCTTGGAATTAAGTAGTCGCTCTAAATTACTAGGACATTTTTGAATGCTTTTATTAAACTCTATCAGTTTATAATAAATTTTTATTAAAAATTTAAACACCATCTCTAAAAATAATAAAAAATTAGACATAAATGAAAATAATATTATTTAAAAATATAATATTGAAAAAGTATAATTTTGTAAAATAATTTAGAGTAAAAAAGAAAAAAATTTAAAAATGTAAACACCATCTATAAAAATAATACAAATTTAGACATAAATTAAAATAATATTATTTAAAAATATAATATTGAAAAAGTATAATTTTGTAAAATAATTTAGAGTAAAAAGGAAAGGAATTGCAAAAATATTATAAATCAAATGAATATACAAATAGATTCAATTTCATTGAATACTCCAAAACATTTATTAGAAATCTCAAATATTTTTACCAAATTTGTATAGAAAAATTAATCATCCCACATTTAAACTATATGTTAATCTCCACGGACTATTTCTAGGCACTGTATCAAAAGCTTTCCTAAAGTCCAAAAAGCAACAAAAAAGGTCAGATTTATTATTATGACATTCCTCTGCAATGATCCTAAGTGTAACAAGGTGGTATGTGGTTGAATGATTCCTTCTAAAACCTGTTTGGCCTTTAGCCCGCTTACCTTCCATTTCTAGCCATTCGCTGATCTTCTTTTCTAAGATAATACCGTATAACTTGGCTAGGAGAGGGCTAATCATAATGGTTTGATAATTAGAGGGGTTATTTTATCGCCACTTTTGAAAATATGAATAATGAGGCTCTGAGTCCAAGGTGTAGGGAATCCTTGCTTGACCGCTAGATTAAAGAGTTTGTGGATGTGCGGGATGAGGACAACCCCCCCCCCGCACAATTTTTAAGATTTATGCTTGGTAGCCTTCAATGTCTTTGGATTTTCCATTTGCTAAGCGCTTAACCCCGAGATCTATGTCTTCTAACGAGAAAACTTCTTTCGTTGTAAGAAGGGTTTGAATGTTATCTCTGATATCCAGCGATTCGTAAAGCTTTTTAAGATAAGAATTCCAATCTTTTAAAGCAATCTTATTATCTTCTTTTGTTTTGTGAGTTAGAATTTGCCTCCAGAATTTATAAGGAGCCATCTTGGAGAAGTGTAAGAGATTTTCCTATCGTTTACTAAGATAGTGTCTTTTTTTTCTTTTAATTAGGGTTTTGTAGTGATTTATCTTGTCCATTTTTATCGATTCTGCAGTAGCTTGCTTAATTTCTTTTCTCGGATTCGTACACTCTTGATCATACCAAGGGTTGGTTCTACTATCTCCCTTTTTAACTGAGACTTCAATAGAGAACTTGCTAATGGACGGCGAGAGGGCTGTAGTAAAATTATGGTAGAGATTTTCCATATTCTCCATACTAGATAAAGGAAACAAACCATTTTTTAAATCATGGAGAAAAATCTCGGTTTTATTTTTATCGAAGATTAGGTGCTTTTGGAAATGATAGTTTTCATCTTTGGGATCGCTATGCATGGCAATATTGAGAGTTATAATTAAAGGCCTATGATCATGCTCATGGTCATTTAGGATGTTGAAATCTATTAACTTGTTGCATAAAGAGATATAACTTGTCCAAATCTTATATATATATATATATATATATTAGCTATACATGGATAACTAGTAACCAATGCATGGATACCAACACCTACAACATGAATTTTAAAAGGTGTAGTCTAAAAATTCTAGGTTTTCAACTTTTTCTGAGTAAATTTTCTGTCTTATTTAGTTATAATTATTTAGTTATAAGTACGGTTGGAAATATTTAAAAAATCTTACAATCATATATATTAGTTATGCAATTTCATAATTTGGGTGTCATGGGGATATTTGAGGGTGTCAAACTATTTATGGATTCAAGAACACAATTTAAACACTCCAAACTTGGATTTTACCAAAAAATATTTTTACCCGATTCCAACCAAAACCCGCCGTAAAATCCAAAACCTAGAATAAATAGACTACTTCATTTTAAAATCGTACACTTCGTCCACTCCAATACATGACCCATAAAACGTTAATCGGTTGGAATTAAGTAGTCGCTCTAAATTACCAGAACATTTTTGAATGCTTTTATTAAACTCTATCGGTTTATAATAAAATTTTATTAAAAATTTAAAAATTTAAACACCATATATAAAAATAATAAAAATTTAGACATAAATTAAAATAATATTATTTAAAAATATAATATTGAAAAAGTATAATTTTGTACAATAATTTAGAGTAAAAAAGAAAGGAATTGCCAAAATATTATAAATCAAATGAATATACAAATAGATTCAATTTCATTGAATACTCCAAAACATTTATTAGAAATTTCAAATATTTTACCAAATTCGTACAGATCATCCCACATTTAAACTACATGTTAATCTTGATGGGTTATTTTTAGACATTGTATCAAAATCTTTCCTAAATTCCAAAAAGCAATAAAAAAAGTCAGACTTATTATTAGGACATTTTTCTGCAATGATCCTAAGCGCAATGAAGTGGTATGTGGTTGAATGATTCCTTCTAAAACCTGTTTGTCCAAGGTGTAGGGAACCCTTGCTTGATCACTAGATTAAAGAGTTTGTGGATGTGTGGGATGAGCACCCCCCAATTTAAACACAATTTAAACACTCCAAACTTGGATTTTACCAAAAAATATTTTTACGCTATTCCAACCAAAACCCACCATAAAATCCAAAACCTAGAATAAATAGATTACCTCATTTTAAAATCATACACTTCGTCTACTCCAATACATGACCCATAAGACACTAATAGCTTGAAATTAAGTAGTCGCTCTAAATTACCAAAACATTTTTGAATGCTTTTATTAAACAGAAAAACTAATCATCCCACATTTACACTACACTTTAAAATTTGAGGTAAATTAGTGCCTATCCTTTTACTAGATTTTATGAGGATGAAACAAATATACTTTATATATAAATCAAAATAATATTATTTAAAAATATAATATTGAAAAAGTATAATTTTGTAAAATAATTTAGAGTAAAAAAGAAAAGAATGATAAATCAAATAAATATATAAATAAATTCAATTTCACCAAATACTCCCAAACATTTATTAGAAATCTCAAACAATAAATATATAAAAAGATTCAATTTCATCTCCAAAACATTTATTAGAAATCTCAAATATTTTTACCAAATTCGTAAAAAAAACTAATCATCCCACATTTGAACTACACGTTAATCTCAGGTATGAAATAAAACAATGGACCAAACCATTCATTGAATTAATTTCCCTTACATGAATTGAATGGACTTTTTATCTGCTTCCATCAACCAATTATTGCGGGACAGATAGCAAGAAAGTCCAGAAAACAACAGCTCCAAGCAAAAGCCCAACCAGAGCACCACATACAATTGCAATAACAACGATAAGTGGCCTTGATATCTTTTTACTCTTTCTCAAAATTAGATGCATCAAACTTATCAAATTTGCACTGAAATTTGAGCTTGTCAATAATGGATATATATACACACAAATGCATCAATATATATGCACACACACTTTGGTCTTGAAAGATCTGTCCAGTGGAAAGCTATCATCAAATTTGCACTGAAATTTGAGCTTGTCAATAATGGAGACTTACCACTGACTCTCACCCTTAACCTCCAAATAAATCTGATACCTATATAGACTCTTGGCCTTCAACGATAGATCTGTCCAGTGAGAAAGCTGCCACTGAATTTGCACAAGAAATCTGAGCTTCATAAAACAACAATAAAAACCTACCACTGACTCTCACCTTTAACTCCAAATAAATCTGAGCTTATATAAACAACCTGAATCTCAAATAAATCTGATACCTATCCATTAAATCCCTTACCTCCAAATAAATCTGATACCTATATAGACTCTTGGCCTTCAACGATAGATCTGTCCAGTGAGAAAGCTGCCACTGAATTTGCACAAGAAATCTGAGCTTCATAAAACAACAATAAAAACCTACCACTGACTCTCACCTTTAACTCCAAATAAATCTGAGCTTATATAAACAACCTGAATCTCAAATAAATCTGATACCTATCCATTAAATCCCTTACCACTACCCTGTTTGGCAGACTCTCCTTGCAGGTTAACTGATAAAGTTACATGAATACAAGATTCTCAAGTGGGCAAATTATTTTAATGAAGGAAGGTCTTCAAGCTTGAAAATTTAAAATAATACATTGAAGAATCCTATTGACAGACTCTCCTTGCATGTTAGACTGATAAAGTTACATGAACACAAGATTGTCAAGGTCTTCAAACTTGCAAATTAAAAATATTACCTTGAAAATCCTATTTGACGGGGCAAGTTTACTAAGTTGTCAAATATATATATTTTTTAATAAGAATAATACTATGTTTTCATTAAATATAGAAATTAGATACCACATCTAAATTAAAAACTCAATTAATTATTACAAAATCCACCATCCAATCCCTTATAACACATTACATTATTTTAACGAATGTAAGAATGTCTTCAAACTTACAAATTAAAAATAATACCTTGAATAATCCTCTTAGAGCATTCCATGAGTCATTTTTTCCTTATAACACATTACATTATTTTAACGAATGTAAGAAGGTCTTCAAACTTACAAATTAAAAATAATACCTTGAATAATCCTCTTAGAGCATTCCATGAGTCATTTTTTTCGAGACAAAATGTTTGTTATGAACCATTTTGTCCATCAAATACGACCTAAAATGTAAGAAGGTTTTTAAACTTACAAATTAAAAATATTTGTTATGAACCATTTTGTCCATCAAATACGACCTAAAATGTAAAAAAGTCTTCAAATTTACAAATTAAAAATACTACCTTGAATAATCTTACAGCATTCCATGAATCATTTTTTAGACAAAATGCTTGTTATGGACCATTTTATCTACGACCTAAATTTTAAACTTACCATCAAATAAAACGCTTGTCGATAATATCAAAACCGTCAAAAATTACGAATGAAATTTTTACCAAATTCCTACCAAATTGGCAACTTCTTCCCTTTTATTGCTTCCGCCGTTTTCTTTACTCTATTGAATTGGCAACTTCTTCCCTTTTATTGCTTCCACCGTTTTCTTTACTCTATTGACTATTCACGGAAGCTTGAGAAGTAGTGATGAATATGTTTCTAAACGATCTTGAAGTTTGTGGCTAGAGAGAATTTCCAGGGTCTTCAAAGGTGCCATCTTGAGGAGACCATAGTTTTTAAAGAATATTGGTTTTCAATAAATAAGTTTTTATTTTCTTTAATTGCTGGTTATTTTTTCATGTATATGTTTACAAATTCATAAGATAGTGGTCATATGATTTATATGAATATTGTTCTCCAAAGTTGTATTATTAAGTGGAGTTTATTTATGATATCTTGTGTAATATGGTTATGATATCTTCTATAATATGACTAAGTTAATGTTTGAATGAATATAGTGAGTTATCTAAATTCATAAATTTAAAAAGATTTGAAATGTTTTTTTTTTTTTTTTTAAATTAAACCATTTTATATATAAATTATATGGATAAAGGATTTTGGCTTTTGTATTTTTAAATTTTTTTCAGTGAATTACATGAATCTCTAAACATTTATCATCCACTAATCATATGAATTTCTAAACATCTAATATCGTCATAGTAAAGTGGATGCTTAAGATAAAATGATCTTAAGAAAATGTCTACATGGAGGTTCATCACCTAGAATTTGATGCTCTAACTCCATTAAAGTTGATGGGAATAACCTCATGGACTTTTAGGCTATACAATATCGTCCTCGATGTAGTTTGGAGTTAGGATTTAACCATCCAAAAAACGTAGATAAATCAAGGAATAGTGAAATAACCTAGGTGTTAAAGGCTCTCTTGGATAATATGTCCATGTTGCCTTCATGTAGTTCTTGTATCTCTCCTTGTAGATACCTCCATATTTCATTCTTGATTATGTGAACGTCAATAAAATACCTTAGAATGGGGTCTCTCTATGTCCTTGTCCAATAATCTATAATATAGAGGATTATATGGCTAAATATCGATATATGTTGCATCCTAAATGATAATCAACCATTCATTGAAACTCGCTTAACATATTTACAATGTAGAATTTTATTGAAGTGAAAAAAGGATGTGTCACATATTTAGTAAAGATGATTAAGCAAAGGGTTATTTTCTTCACTTGAATGTGTTGTGTAGTGAGTCCCAAATATGGGCCCCAAACTTTACATAAATAAATAAAAACCTGGGTAACCGGTTTGTGGAAGAAGAAAATCTTTGCATGAATTTCTTGAAAATGGGGTTAGAAACAATGTCTCTCTAGGGATGTTAATGTTGCACAAGTTTTGCTAGGTCTTTCTTTTTCTACAGGGACAAACCTAAAAGATGGTAGGTAATATACCATGCTTAGGTAAGTACAAGATGATACCACTTCTACCATTGGTTAACCATATGTGTAGATGGTTCCTTTTTGGACATGTTGAATGCCATAATTGTTGCATTTCCAAAATTAATTTGTGTGATACATACATCATATAATGAATCAAGACCAACAAGTTGTGTTTGAAGATCCATAATTGAGTACAATATATTAAGATCCATAATCGAGTAAGATATTAAAATAATGTCATATGCAAATTTTAAGATATTCATCTAGGTTCCAAAGATAGCTTAAACACTTGTGTCCCTAATGTTAAGCATAAAATTCTCTAATTCTTAAATGTATATCTCAAAGGGTGTATTGTGTGTGTGATATTGTTGTTTAAATTTGATTACAGTATACATATAATCTATAGTATTCATTTTTGTACAAATTTCTATGATCACTACATCATATAAAATCATTATCTAGAAATTATTAAATTTATAACATTAAAATTCTTAAATCTATGAAGAATAAAATCAATATTCACTTCCTTATTATTTACACTATTGAATACTTATTTAAGGACCCATACTTATTTAAAAATGTATAAACCTTGGCGAATCTTACCAATTCTTAAAATGTTAACTATAAAATATTTGGCAATATTTTTCTAAAATTATTTCAATTTCTAAGGATTTAATATAGTTTATATAATAATTTGGTGATTTTTAGAGTGAAAAAAGTTTACTCCATCAAAATTGGGCGAAACGAGGCTTCAAAAAAATGCAAATTGCCGAATCTTTTTCTGGAAAAAAACATTGAAAAATAGCCCATGGGCTAAATTTCGCCCCTAAAATTATCCTTGAATTTGAATATTTATGTAGGGTCCATGTTTAGCTCTTCATACATATGAATTTATAAAGGTATTCATTTGAAAATCAATATGGACATTCTTTTTCGATCGGGACCATGTTTGGTTCTTAAGTATCCATAGCAATGACCTATATATAATTTTTTTAGTGTTAAGTGTTCATATGATAGAGAGATAGGCACCATGTATGGGTCCTAATAGCATGCAACTTTTTAAATATTTGAAAATATTCCATTTTATAAAATTTCCTTAGTATTCACTTTATTTTAAGATTTATATAAGTTCCATGTTTAAGTTATCCATGAGGTTTATCTTAATTGGTTTATGTGGGGTTTTTATCTCCATAAGGTTTTGGGTTCAAATCTCATGGGAAGGGATTGAGGGTGGGAGCCACTTGTGGTAGCTTTCACTATCCCATGGAGCATCCAGGCTTTTGAATTGAGCCTCATACAATCCTGGTGGGAGCATCCTACTTGTGTGTAGATAGTTCTCCCATCCAATGTAGGGGTTGGCTCCAGCCTAGGGTTGACCTAGATTGAAAAAAAAGTTCCATGTTTAAGTCTTCAGAACACGTAAAATTTTAAATAGATTCATTTGAAAAGATTGCATTTGTGTCTGATCATTACATTATTTAATTTATTTTTAAAAAGTTATCATAAATGAAATTGTAAATAATTTAGAAATAATAATTGGAAATTGAAAACAATATAAAAAATTTAAATTATCATAATTGATTATGAATATAAGTGTTTAATCAATATAATTTTTTTAGGTGTGGTAGGTATGGGGTGTGGGGGGTGGTCATGTTATCCCGAAGGAAATCAAGAATTTTTTTTTGTTTGGGTGTTGGTGGGACCTAGATAACCAAGATGAAACTTTAGCACTATGGAAAGGTATATTAATAATGAAGGATCAAGGCATCACAAATATGATAGTGGTTGGAGACTTGATGGTGGTGATACACCATATGGTCTCTAGGACCTTAATCAAAGACCAACACTTGAATAGGCTTCTTTCTCAAATTCCAAATCCCATACAAGGTTTCAAAACTATCGAATTTTTCCATATTCTAAGAGGATTAAATACAAAGGTTGATGCAATGTCTAATACGGATTGAAACCCAAAATATGGAATAATTTGGAAAAATAAGGGGCATAAGGAATTTTGTAGCCCACCCCCCAAGTTTTAAACCACTCATTGTTACTAAATGACCCCATTGGTATCGCAGCACAAGTGGAAAACCCACAATTGCATGTATTTGAACTAATGCTCAGGAGGACAGATCATTGTGCTATTTACTCAAAATTGTAGGACTTCACCTTAATTATCTCTAGAAGGATGGGATGGAGAAATGAGTGTAGGTTTTCTTCTTGTTTTGCAATGGAAATTTGGAAGTTTCTTTGATATGTTTGGTAAGAGGTTCATGCAATCTCCTCCTCTCAATTTATTGGAGTGTAATTATACTAGATGGAGGGCTATGGTATTTGAATTCATCCATTGTCTTTGAGGAGATCTTAGGTGGGTGTTTTCTTTGTTTGTATAGTTCTGTGGGTAGAGATATATATAACCATTCTCTCAGAGGATATAAAACTTATATATAGTTTAATAACATCATTTAATCAACCAAATTTGAATATTTCTATTTTCTCTCTTAATGGAATATTATAGGGACTGGAGGTAACAATATCTAGTTGTCAAGTCTTGGAGATGTCTTTTGAGGGTTTTCAAAATTTATAAAAGGAAGTATCTCCAAGCATTCTTTGGGAAGCAACTAGATATGTCTCAATAACTTGTTAAATAAGTGCTTTGCTAGCTGGGATTTTGTTCTCAGTTATCATTAGATCCTTCTTCTACATATTATAAACCTCCATACTAAATAATTAAAATCTATTTGGGTCTTTGATTGGAGGAGACATTTAATAGCTAAAAATATGACTAATCAACATGATCACCCAAATCATTGTGTGTTTTGTGAACACTCCACTCTCCATGATTGAATTTAGCATTGTGAACGCCACTGTGATAATAGCTAAAAGAATGTAGATTTGGTTATGGGAAGGTAGGAAACTTAGAAAAAAGAGTGGGGGTAGAATTATGCCAGGGACCTAAGATATACAAGGAGACAAATGATTAGGATGAAGGTTCAACTAGAAAACCAAAAGGGAAAATAGTTATTCTAGAAGTAGGGGAAGAAATTGATAGGGAGAAGTTGCAAGAGAAAGAATATAATAACAGGGAGTTGTAGAAGAAAGTATGTACCTAGTCTAACGAGGACGAAAAAGGGATAAACTATCACTCGAAAGAAAATTTAGTCATGGTTGACGACCAAGTATGACAAAGGTAAAAAGTAAAATCGGAATAATTCATTTTTCGTAAATAGTGTGCCGATGCCAGATAAAGTGATAAACCTATACTCCTTAGACACTTCCTCATTATTTTACGAGTACGAGAAAATAAGACTAAAATTGACACCTTTTTGCTTACTTTTAATGAGCACGACTATGGTATCAAAAGAACTTGGAATATTTTTCATGTTTTAACCAGAGCATGAAAAAGTAAAAAGTAAGCTCAATACCTCTTATTTTTTTTAATGAGCTCGAAGATAGGTGATAAGAATGCTCAATATATCTACTTCATTTTAAAATGATATTGAAACGAAGAATGAACTATGCTCAGGGTGTCTGCTTCATTTTGAACGAGCTTGAAACAGAGAGTGAACTTGATCTACATCGTAGTTGGCATTTGTGTCGAATGCTAACTTACCACTGCGACAAGTCATCGACATCGACACAACTCCGACGAGTCTCGACTTCGACATACCGTGACACATTCCACACCTTCGACATGTTCAGCAACCTCACAGTTTCGCGACATCGACATGCAGTGTCGGCATGCGACCAGTGACTGTCGAACTTTGACATACTGTCTCTCTATCTTCCAGTCGACTATAACGGTTGAATTGTTGAACCGTTCTAACTTCTTATTTGTAATTGAAAGTAATGGGAAGGCACCCAAGCGTCTCATAATTTTATATAAGCATGTATAATATTGTCACATACATCGATCAATCTATCTGTTTTGCAAATATAGAGAAGAACAGTTCGCATTCATGCATATTGTCTGTGCGTATTTGTGTTTATCTGTGTAGTGTAATCCTGCTTTTCTCATTCTACTTTTTATTGCTTCTGCCATAATAGAGCTGACTCATTCAGTCGAACTGTTGTCCCCCTCGTGCTTCCTAGACACGACCTGGATCATTGGTATCAGAGAAAGACTCAATTAGAGAAATTGGTTTTCGTGCTTAAGTTCTGCATATACACTTCTCTCAAAATTACCTGAATTATGTCGTTTCAAACTCGCTTGCAATCTCAACGATCCAAGCAGACACTACCTCCATAAATGACAGAAGAAACAGACGATAGACATGCAGTCGACGAGGCAGCACAGCTTATTGAGCAAGCTATGGCTCCACAATGAATTGAAATTTTTGCCCAGTTCAATGAAATTCTCACGCGATTTGCTTTGACATCTGGAGGATTTTCGATGAGAACTCACTCCGATAAAATCAGCCCCTTCAAAGTTAAAATGAATTTGGACATATCGAATCTTGAAGGTAAGATTGACGCGGAATCCATTGACAATTGGGTACAACAATTGGAATCCTATTACAATGTGAATCAACTCTCAAAATTTGAAAAGATCACCATTGCATCCTTAAATATGTCAACATCTGTGCACTGTTGTTGGGAGAACCTCTCGACAAAGATGGAGAAAAGAGGAGACCCCATTGACACATGGGATAAATTCGTCGAACACATCCGAAAAGAATTTTACCTGCCGAAATGTTAGTTTTTCAACATTTAATTCAATATGATCTAGGATCTTATTTGAGAGAATAACAAGCACAACAAATTAATCACAAGAGACAATAGACACAAAGCATTTCATCGGGGAAACCATAAAGGAGAAAATCCCGCAACTTCCTCAGAGATAGAATGAGCAAAAATACAAAACCCCAAAACAAAGAGATAGACTCCAGCAATTCCTCCTCCTCCACTTGTGCAAACTTGCATCTCTCTCACTTATGCGAATGAGTGAGTGAGTGAATGAGTGATCAAATGAGAGAGTCACACTCTCTATTTATACTTTACTTCACTTTCCTTTTTCCCTAATTGGGCTGACTTCTCCTAGGAGAGTCGAATAACCCATTAAACCCTAACTCTAGGCTGACCCCACTAGGGGAGTCTAATAACACACTCAAGTACAATGATAAACTTCCCGGTCGGAGGAATGAAAACTCTCCGTCGAAGTATAATGACAATACAAAATATACAAGTGAAATACATTCCGAAGTTACAAATACATTAACACTCCCTCTTAACTAGGAAGGTATTCTCTTGACACAGTTCATTGGCACAAGTCTTCATCATTGGATCATCATCGTCACTATTGCTGCTATCTCGATCATCAATCTCCAATCTACTTGTCATAGGAAGTTCTACAGAGCCAACCCTTTTTTCATGCTGGATGTAGGCCTAGCCTCCATGTAGGTCTTCATCATCTCTGGGAGCAAGCCATCAATTAGTTACATCTCAGGACTGATTACACTGCCTCTGCAAAACCTACAAGATCTCCTACGACTGATTATGTGCCACTGCAAAACTTGAAGGAGCATCCCAGGACTGATTATATGACTCTGCAAAACCTATGTACCCTACTGTCACCTCATCATATTCAGATCATCTTGTCATCAATGGAGCACAACCCAGATGCACATAACACAACACTTACACTCACTGGCATGGAACGACTTTCCTATCACCATCCAAGAAAGGACTAACCTCTGACCATGTCGGAAAAGCTTCAACAATTACATCAACGAACATGGAAGGACTAACCTCTGACCATGTCGGAAAAGCTCAACAATTACATCAACGACCATGGAAGGACTAACCTCTGACCTTGTCGGAAAAGCCTCGAAAATTATATCAACGACCATGGAAGGACTAACCTCTAACCATGTCAGAAAAGCATCACCCAACCCTTACATCTGCACTATGGGAGGACTTTCCTACCACTATGTGAGAATGGCCCATCCCTTACATCTACACCATAGGAGTACTTTCCTGCCACTATGTGAGAATGGCCCATGTGCATCTGCGTCTTCCAGACTCATCACTTCCCCTTGGAAGGAACCTCGATCTGAAGTAGACCAAGCTTCTCTCTGAAGTATTCAAACTTCACTCTGGCCAATGACTTGGTCAATACATCGGCTATCTTCTCATTCGTCGCAACATACTAGAGATTCAATGCTCCTCTGCACCATATCCCTGATATAGTGGTACTTGATCTCAATGTGCTTCGACTTGTCATGGAACACTGGGTTCTCCGAAAACTTCACACAACTTTGGTTGTCGCAATATATACAAGTAGCATCCAACTGGAGATCAAATAAATCAAACAATAGCTTCCTCGGCCATACTGCCTCACAACTAGCCGAACAAGCTGCGACATACTCTGCTTCGACTGTACTCAGTGCCACGCAGGACTGCTTCCTGCTAAACCAAGAGATCACACTTAATCCCATTCTGAAGCAGCACCCCGAAGTGCTCTTCCTATCAATGGCACTGCCTGCCCAATTTGAATCAACATAACCCTTCAGGTTAATATTCTGATTCGCATAATACTTGAGCCCAAGTCAACCGTACCCTTCAGGTACCTTAGAATATGCTTTGCAACAATCAAGTGAACATGTCTCGGATCCATCAGGAACTGGCTCAATGTGTTCATAGCAAAGAAAATATCTGGTCTCATGTTCTTCGGGTACATCAAAGACCTAATCATCTAATGATACATCATGGCATCAACTGACTCTAATGAAGCATCACTTGATAGCTTCAGGTTTGATGTCATAGGTGTGGCCATGGCCTTGCAGTCCATCATCCCAAACCGCTTCAGGATCTCTACTGCATACTTCCCTTGTCCAAGGAATATCCCATCCGCATTCTTCCACACCTCCATGCCTAGAAAATAATGCATCATACCCAAGTCCTTCATCTCGAATTGGGAAGCAAGCTTCGTCTTTGTATCAGCAATCAACGCATCACAAATAGGTCATCTACATACAGTAGGAGTATCATTGGATTGCCTTCCTCAACCTTGTAGTAAAGGTTGGAATCTGCTTTACTCTTGGTAAAGCCCAAACTAGTCAGGAAGTTGTTTATCCTGCCATACCATGTCCTGGATGCTTGTTTCAAACCGTACAAGGATTTCTTTAGTTTGCACACATGAGTCTCCTTGTCATGTGTCTCAAACCCGAGTGGCTGCTCCACATATACTTCCTCTTCCACTACACCATTCAAGAATGTTGTCTTGACATCCATCTGGTGTATCTTCCATTTCATCACTGCAGCCAGAGAAAGTACTGATCTGATGGAAGTATATCTGGCTACAGGTTGAAATGTCTCCTCATAGTCTATTCCTTCTTTCTGGGAGAAGTCATGTGCCACAAATCTTGCCTTATATTTCTCTATACTGCCATCTGCAACATGCTTGATCTTGTATATCCATTTGGAAGTCACAACAGACTTCCCTATTGGTCTTAGGACCACATCCTAGACATTATTCTTCATGATCGACTGGTACTCCTCTATCATGGCATCCTTCCATTCTTTCTTCTCAGCTGCTTCCTCATAGTTGGAAGGATCTTTGTCAATGATGTCACACAGCATGGATACATAACTGGAGAATGGTCTCGGCCTCTCGTTTTCTCTTTGCATTCCTTCTAGAGCACCATATCTCTCTGCATCTTGAATTGCTTCTCGTACCCATGCTGGTTTCCTCTTGTGAGAATTCTTCTCATGTGGTGGATCTGCAGGTTCCTGTTGATCTTCTATCTCACGATCTTCTTTTGGATTTACTTCATTCATTGTTGTATCTCAATTCCTGGGTGCTTCTAGTTCTTCAATGTCTTCAACTGGTATTTTCCTGGATCTGTGATATGCTGAGTCTTCGTTGAATGTTACATATCTGCTGATGTCTATCTTCTTGAATCCTGGGAAATATATCCTATAAACCTTCGAGCTTTCACTATATCCCACAAATATACCCTTCTTTCCCTAAGTATCTAAATTCGTCCTCTTCTCTTTCAGAATGTGTATGTACACAGGGAAACCAAATATTCTGAGATGGATGACCTCTGGTTTCTTGCCGGAGAAAACATTTTCTGGTTTTTTGTTGTCAAGTACTCTATGTGGAGTACGATTTTGTACATACACATCTGTCCTAACAGCTTCTTCCCATATATGCATAGGGAGATCTTGGTCATGAAGCATTTCCCTTGCTAATTCCATAATTGTTCTATTCTTCCTTTCTGCAACTCCATTCTGTTGTGGATTATATGGAGTGGTAAACTCCCTCTTAATCCCTGAATCTCTGCATAATTTCTTGAAGTCTTATGATGTGAACTCTCCACCATTGTCAGACCAAAAAGTCTTGATTCTCTTCTCTGTGTGATTCTCTATCAAGGCTTTGAATTCCTTGAACTTATTGAATACTTCATCTTTTCCCTTCAAGCAATATATCCATGTCTTCCTAGAAAAATCATCAATGAAAGAAACATAATATACATACCCACTCAAAGAACTGGATGACATCGGACCGCATACATCGGAGTGGATGATTTCCAAGATTCCTTTTGCCTTGATTTCGCTACTTGGAAATGTCTTCTTTGTGTTCTTTCCTTTTGCACATCCTTTGCAAATGTCTTCATGATTTTCCTGGATATCTGGAAGACCTTCAACAACCTTGCTTGCAAGAGATAGTGCTATATAGTGCACATGTGCAATCCTTCTATGCCAAAGTTCACTTGGCTCTACTAAGTCATGGACCAAGGCTTGTTCTGGTTGGCCCTTCAATTTGTATAAGCCTCCCTCTTGATCTCCAATCATTGCTGCATCATCTATGGTATTTCCCTTTGGCCACATTAGAACTTGGCCATCTACAAATGCAACCCTCATACCTTTTGCATCCAATGCAGATATGGAGAGAAGGTTCTTCTTTAGTCCTAGTACAAACAAGACATCCTTTATCTTCATAGACTTCCCAAAGTCTAGCTTATAAGGGGCTTCACCACTTCCTTTTATAGGATATTGGTAGTCATCCCCAAGTTTTACTTTGTGGGGTGACTCATGTTCAGATAGTGTTAGAAAAACAGGATCGCAGAGCAATAACAATAAACAGAAATGCAAATACAATCACACATACACATTACAAGAGAGACACAGATATATCGTGGTTCACCCAACTTGGGCTACGTCCACACTGAATTTTCCAGTCCTTATTATTATTACCATCCAGCAAGGTGAAGGGATACAACCTGCAGCACAACTGCTGCACTTCCTCTTCTGTGTTTCACAGTCTCTCTCCTGATATCAGAGATCTTTACAATGCATAAAACCTAATACATCATCATCCCTAGCCGTATTACAATGTCTTTATTTATAAGGGAAATACAATGGGAAAATACCACGGGATACCCAAAACCATGGGCCCACAAAACAGCTGGCGAAAACAACCCCAAAAATTTTCTTCGGGGGCGTTGCCCCCGAACCCCCGCTGGGGGACCGCTAGCCCCCAGACCCCCTAGCCAGGGGGGATGGTCCCCCCTAGAACCCCATGGGGGGGCGATGCCCCCCCGCTGGGGTGAGTGTATAGTCCACCTACATATCATATAAAACTGGGGTACAAACACGGCTGATACAATATCATCTATGAGACTAGAAGATCTGGCTCTACAACCAACAGATAGGTTCATACAAGATTCCCTAAATCCTGTCATATGTTTGGAAGCTCCACTATCTATAAGCCAATCATTGCTTCCATGTGTAATAGTTCCTATGAGAGCAAAAATAAAAACATACTCTTCATCGCTTGAAGAATCTTCACTTTCTTCTCTGGCTCTCTTCCTGGGAGGTTCATCATCCTCTGCAGTGTGAGCATGATGCCTTATTTTGTTTCTCTTCTTCTTGTGAGAGCCACCTTTATTATTCTGGAACAATCCCTAGAGTAGTGTCCCTTCTCATCACATGTATAGCATAGAATGGTGGACATATCTCTTCGGGGTTTGAAGTTACCCCTCTGATTCTGGTGGCGGTGCTTTTCTTTCTTATTGTGGTGGTGTACCCTTTTGTCATCATTGCTTTTGGAGTGTGTTATGAGAGCTTGGTCTTCATTACCCATCTTCTCTTCTCGAGCCACAAGTCAAGCTTCTTCTTGTGAGCATTCCTCCCACAACCTACTGAATGAGATGAGCTTCCTCCTAGCACAAATTCCTTGAATGAAGAAATCCCATGACCTAGGGAGACCATTCAAGGTGGTCATCACAATTTCACCATTATCTATATCTTCTCCCATAGCTTCAAGTTTCTCTTTTATCTGAGAGACCCTTGTGAAGTAGGATTGCATGGTCTCTGCATTTTGTACATTGACATTCTTCAATTGGTTCCGCAAAGTCATCTTCTGATTTTTGTTCTTCCCTTCAAATAGCTTGGTCAAGGAATCAAACATCTCCTTGGGTGTCTTTAGAGATGACACATGTGGTATGATATGGTCCTTGATAGAATTTGCAATGATCCTCTTGTCCTTGAACAAGTTCTTCTTATGTAAGGCCTTAGCCTCATCTCCCTCTGGGACTGGAACCTCTTCACTTATGTAGGTGTCCAATTCATTCTCTTCTAGGATTAACCGAATCCTATACTTCCATGCTCGGAAGTTATCAGCCCCTTCAAGCTTATCCTCAAGCTTGGTGTGGTGAGACATCTTAATGAGAAACTCAAATGGAAATAAAAGATTTAGATCTTACCACTTGATTTGCTAAAACTGGATCTAGAGCTGGCTAGGGTTTGATAGAGAAACCCTAAAAGTCCAAACTTAGAATTTCAAACTTCTGTTTGGACAAGGAGATGCAATTGGCTGAGGCGAGCAAGCTGGTGTGCTAATATTTTGAAAACTCCAAAAATTTACCCCTCAAAAGTGACCTGCGAATTTCAGATCTGCAATTTCTATCAAATTCTGGTTTTTCTGGTCCAAAAGTCAAATTAGGGTTTGACATTCCTGGAGATTCACCCAACCAAAAAGTTCAATCTTGGTCTCTAAATTTTGATTTTGCTGAGGAGATCAATCCTATGCTAAGATCACTCCAAAATTCCACTTATATCAAAATCCCTAATTTCCCGCAGCAGTGACAGGCCAAAAACTGAAAATGCTCGGAATCAAATTCTATCTCGACAGAAAGATGCGCCTTCCTTAGGAGAGTTAGCCTATCCTCCCGCCTTTGATGATTTGTGGAAAGAGACCCAAAAATTAAGAATCCCTAGCTTCCGTAGCTCCATAGTGTCTTCTTCTTAGGTTAGCTTTGATAGCATGTTAATTTTTCAAAATTTAATTCAATATGATCTAGGATCTTATCTGAGAGAATAAAAAGCATAGCAAATTAATCACAAGAGACAATAGACACAAAGCATTTCACCGAGGAAACCATAAAGGAGAAAACCCCGCAACTTCTTCAGAGATAGAATGAGCAAAAATACAAAACCCCATAACAAAGAGATAGACTCCAGTAGCTCCTCCTCCAATTGTGCAAACTTGTCTCTATCTCACTTATGCGAATGAGTGAGTGAGTGAATGAGTGATCAAATGAGAGAGTCACGCAGCTCAAGGATAAATTTAGGGGCAAAATTTATCCCATGGGCTATTTTTCCATGTTTTTTTCCAAAAAACGATTCGCCAATTTGCATTTTTTGAAGCCCCGTTTCGCCCAATTTTGATGGGGTAAACTTTTTTCACTCTAAAAATTGCCAAATTATGATATTAACTATATAAATCCTTAGAAATTTAAATAATTTTAGAAAATATCGCCAAATATTTTATAGTTGACATTTTAAGAATTGGTAAGATTCACCAAGGTTTATACACTTTTAAATAAGTATGGGTCCTTAAAATTATCCCTAGTCACACTCTCTATTTATACTTTACTTCAGTTTCCTTTTTCCCTAACTGGGACGAATTCTCCTGGGAAATTCTGATAACCCATTAAACCCTAACTCTGGGCCGACCCCACTAGGGGAGTCTAATAACCCACTCAAGTACAATGATAACCTTCCCGATCGGAGGAATCAAACCTCTCTGTTGGCAGTATAATGACAATATAAAATATACAAGTGAAATACATTCCGAAGTTACAAATACATCAACATGAAATACCTCAAGCAACAGTATAAGAAGTGGAAGAAGCTAAGGAAATTGAAAGACTAATCAGTACAGAGTTACACCGACGAGTTCTACCGACTCATGGCTAGACTTGGTGTCCAAGAAGAAGAGAAATTGCTTGTTCTGAAGTACATCAGCGGATTGTCCCAGTACATTCAACAAGAGATGGAATTTATGACTGTCAATACGCTTACGGATGCATTCTACTATGCCAACAAACTGGAAACCAAATAGAAAGGTAAAGCGTGCTTCACGACAAAGCCGACATCAGGACAACCACTCAAAAAGAAGGCATTGGCCGACTTCGACAAGTTGAAATCTTCTCAACCAACACTGCCAAAGCCAGACCATGAAAAGAAGCCTTTTCACAAGAGGGAATGTAGAAAACAATTGCCGACCGAAAAATGGTGCGATTAACACCACTCATCTTGGCATGATACATCTGAATGCAAATCTTGGAAGACATTTTTGGAAAAAGTGTCGACCTCCGATGCATTCGACAAGATGGTGCAAGAATTTGATCTAGACGCAATGACCCTTTTGACATCAACTACTCTAGTAGCCTCAACTATCGTCGACAAGGAGGAATGAGAATTCCCGTTCCATACACGGATATGGGTCCAAAGAAACCTATCGCATCCGATTGTGGACAACGGTAGCCAAGAGAAATTTGTTTCTGAAGATCTCGTAAAGAAACTAGGTCTTGTTACTAGTCCGCATCCTCAACCTTACAACATCGGTTGGATCAAGGATGGACAAGAACTACGGATCACTCGACAATGCAGGGTCTCCTACTTCATAAAACCTTTTGAAGATGAATTACTCTGCGGCGTGGCACCACTCTCCATAGTCGACACCCTGTTTGGGAAACCTTACCTCTGGGATAGACATGGAATTTATCAGTCACGATCTCAGAAGGTGATTGTCAGAATCCGAAATCGATGGTTCAGCATACTAGAGCGTTAACCTACACCAACGGTTGCACTGATATTTTCCAAACAGAAAAAGAAGCTCATCAATCATGCTCATAAGTTCGCATTAATCATGATCAAGCCACAACATTCTAAGAAGACTGCAATGACAAGTCAACTCACCGACCAATGCAGCTCCCGACAAAAGAAGTAAGTCGATCATATTCTCGATGAGTACCAAAACCTCTTTCAAGATCCCAACGGAGTACCTCAACATTGTCAGGTAAAACAATCCATTGAACTTGTTCCCGGTTCTTCTTTTCCTAACGCATCTATTTACAGAAGATCCATTCTTGAAAATGAAGAGATTCGCAGATAGATCCAAGAATTAATTGACAAAGTTCATATCCTCCCCAACTCCTCTCCTTGTGGAAGTCCAGTCATCCTAGTTCTAAAGAAATACAGTACTTGGAGCATGTGCATCGACTACAGAGCTCTCAACAAAATTTTGGTAAAGAATCGCTACCCTCTGCCACAGATAGACAAGCTCATCGACTATCTGAAAGGTGCTAAATTATTTACTAAGCTCGACCTCAAGTCGGGATATCATCAGATTCCAATCGAGCCCTCAGATGTGTGGAAAACTACTTTCAAGACCAAGGAAGGATTGTTTGAATGGTTAGTCATTCCTTTCGGCTTAAGCAACGCACCTGCGACCTTCATGCGACATATGGATAAACTTCTTCGACCTTTCATTGGAAAATGGGTTATTGTTTATCTTGACGATATATTGATTCTCAGTCGATCATGGGAAGAACATGTCAGACATCTTCGACAAGTCCTCGACACTCTCCAACAACATCGGCTCTATCTGAACATGGACAAGTGCTCTTTTGCGATGACCAGCATCAAATATTTGGGATATGTAATTGACTCTGCAGGCATTCTTAGCGATCTAGATAAAGTACAAATCCTCAAATATTGGCCCATTCCTAGAAGAATTCAAGAAATAAGAAGTTTTCTTGGTTTGGAATTTTTTTATCGACGATTCATACTCGGCTTCAGTCACATAGCTTGGCCCTTGAATCAGTTGATGAAGGGAAGTGGGAAAACTGTCTTCCAATGGACATAAACACATCAAGCAGCTTTTGAACAACTCCAACACAAGCTCTGCAGCACCAGTACTTGTGTTACCTAATTTGCGTCAACCCTTTGAGATTGAGACAGATGCATTGGAATATGCCTTGGGCGTAGTGATCACTCAGTCTGTACACCCAGTCAATTTCATTCTGATACTTTTAACGACATAGTTAGAAGATACTCAACGTACAAAAAATAATTGTACTCCATTGTGCAAGCCCTCAAGCAATGGAGGCATTACATCCTTGGCAATGAAACGATCATTCTCACTTATCACAAGCCTCTAGAGTTCGCTCTGACACAATCAAAGTTGCAGGAAAACCAACAAATCAAGTGGATTAATTACCTACAACAATTCCAGTTGGTGATTAAGTATCGGAAAGGTAAAGTTAATGCCGCCGCCGATTGCCTCAATCGACCACCCATTACTCTCCTTTTGATAGTGATGAGTATGCAAGGATACGACACAACCACTTGGACACAATTGTATGAGGACAACAATGACTTCTCAGTAGTCTACCAAAAATTACATACTAACAAGTCATCGACCTCCGACTACTACCTGAAAGACACCTTGTCATAAAATCTTGGACAACTTTGTGTACCGACCAGTGAGAATCGACAACAACTCATTTGGGATGCGCACTACAACAAGATTGCAGGACACTTTGGAGTAGAAAAGACACTTGCTATTCTGCAGAAGTATTTCTTTTGGCCTACACTCAAATCCGACGTCAACAAGTACATTCGATCATGCGGGGTTTGCGCCATTGCTAAACTGCCTAATGGACAACAGGGATTGTACACACCTCTGCTAGTTCCTAGTCAACCATGGGAATTTGTTTCTATGGACTACTTGACGGGTTATCCTACTACAAGACATCAGCATGACATGATATTAGTAGTAGTCGACCGATTTTCCAAGATGGCAATTCTCATACCATGTAAGAGGACCACGACAACATAGTAGACCGCTCGGCTCTTCTTTACACATTTTTGGAAACACTTTGGTTTACCAACGACCATTATTTCTGACCGAGATGCCAGATTCATCAACATCTTTTGGAAGACCCTCTGGAAAATGCTAGACACACGACTCTCATTGTCGACAGCTTTCCATCCTCATACTGATGGACAGACGGAAGTTGTGAATCGCTTGGTAGTACAACTGCTTCACATGTACAACCACAAGCATCGACGCACATGGGATGAAAGTCTTCCATACATATAGCATAGCTACAATCGAGCTCAACACAACTCTATTGGCAAGAGTCCATTTGAGTTCTGTTACGGATTTCAACCTTCACCGCCTATCGACTTGATCAGATCCTTGACACAGCAAAGTGACACCGACTACAGCTAGCGAGAAGTTGATAAAGTAGTCAAGTTCAGAGATTAGATATGCGACATACAGAAGCGAGCACAATAAATGTTGCAAAGAGCAACTGAGAAAACTAAGGCCTGACACGACAAGCATTGTATTCCCCATTCATTCTAAAATGTAAAAGCTTCATTACCGCAGTAAAATACTTCTAGAAAGCCCACAAATAATTCGAGGCCGACATTTCGACGGTAATAATAAATTGATAAGATATATGATAAGATGATTACAATGTAATGAGAGGCCCTGTATAAATACAATTCCAAAGGGCACCTCTAATGGTTTTTCACAAGGGTTATGTCCCTTGGATAGTTATTGTCGATTACTATATTTAATATCTATATATTTTAGGTTTGTTGCATTGCCTTCCCCTTAAGGGAAGCTTTGTCCTCAAAGCTTTGTTGAAGACAAGGGTTATGTCTGGTTTTTTTTTTTTTGAACTGTCATCTCTAGATCCTTTGTTTTAGTATTTGTGACACTTGAGGAAATGAGGCGATACGAGTTAAAAATTCCACAGAATAATTGTCGCATCGTTTCTAATGTGGTCCATCCGAGATCCATTTTTATCGGAGCTATTTGATCGTTTTGTGGGATGGGTCTTTTATTTTGTTGCTTAGTATGTTGATTTGATGTTCTTGCTTGTCTGGCATCGTAATTCCTCGGTGTATGTTCATTTTGACCCTGTCGTTGGTCAAAATGACATTTATAATTGGGGTGTCGATAAGGAGTTCGTGTTGTTTGTTTTTCTGTTGGATTGACTCGTTTTTTAACTGTGACGAGGATTGAATTTGTATTTAATTCTTCTTCTTCAACTTGAGTTTGTTTTCTGGAGAGTTCGGATGCTTCCTTATGGATTTGTGCTACTTTGTTCTCCAGTAGATTGTTATTACTATGAATTTTTTCGAACCTTTTGTCTTATGACTTTTTGTCCTCTTTTAACTTCTTGACTTGTTCCTCTAGTTCTTGATTAAACTTTCTGAGGTGTTGGTTTTCTTCTTACTTTTCTAGTATTCTTCCTTCAAGGTCTTCATTTGAATGCTCTGTCTTCCGACTATGTTTCAGCTTCTTGATTTTCGTAAGTAATGTCTTGTTATGAATTCTTAGTTGAAATAGTTCTTCGGTATTGCTTGCTAATTCGCCCTTGATTTTATTAATTTCCAGCTGATGTGTTTTCTTAATGTCATCAGACTATTGCTGAAGTTTTTCCTTCTGTTGTTGATGTTGACATCTCTCTGATTCTTGATTTTCTAGCTTTCTCTGGGTTTGTGACAATTCCGTATTTTCATCCATGATGAGCTTGTTTAAGTGCTTTATGTCATCTTTTAAATCGTTATTACTTCCATACAAAGATTCGTCGACATTTTTGAAATTTCTGATTTTATCTTCAAGGTTTTGATTGTGGCTTCTTAGATGTGAAATTTCCCTATCCTTATCTAATAACCTATTCTAGGGCTCCCTTTTTTTATTTTTTAATCTTTGACTCTCATGTTCTGTTAAACGATTTCACATTTCTTGCTTTATAATTTTGAATTGAAGATTGTTATTGGTTGCTTGTAATGGTGACGTCATTTCTGATTTTGAATTCGCTATAATTCCTGATTTTGGACGATAACTTGGTCTTCTTGACTTGATTTCTTCTTTGACTTGGTCTTCTTTTGACTTTAACTTTTTTGTCGAGTCTTCCTTTGACTTTGACTTCTTCGATTGTCGTCTTCTTATTAGGTTAAATAACCTCTTTTTTTTTCCAAGAGTAATTATTATTTTAATAAAAAAATAATTAATATATATTTTTTTATAATAATAATTATTAATTAATATTATTATTATTATTAATGTTTTTATAAAGTATATTTTTTTTAGTAGATAGTTTATAAACTATATATATAGATAGTTTAATATATAGTTTTGTTTTCCAAAAAAAAAAAAAAAATACTAAACAAATATAATAATGATATTATAATGTTTTAATATTATTATTATTATTTTTATAAATTAGGGTTTCGTGGAGAAGGAGGGGATGTGGTGGCTGGAAGAGGAGAAGCGGAATGGTGGAGATGGGCGAAAGGGGAGCTGCGTTAAGTAGCGGTGGCAGGGGTAGGAGGTTGCAGGGTGGAGAGGGGAGAAGAACATCGTGGACGCAGGAAAAGGGAGCAGCACAGAGCACAAGGAGGGAGAGGCGATGGCCGTGGAGGAGGGCGCTGATAGAGGGAGCGGCCAGGGAGGATGGGCCGAGGGATGGATGGGGGATGGCTATGGATACAGTGTGGAGGTGAAGGGAGGATGTGGAGGAATGGGAGGCATGGAGGGAGATGGTTGTGGATATAGTGTGGAGGTGGAGGGAGGATGCAATGATGCGTGGGAAGGAGACGCGGGAGGTCCAATGGAAGGGCATGGAACAGAAAGGAGCATGGAGACAGGGTTGGGGAGGGCTGCGGCCTGGAAGAGGTAGAAGAGATGGAGAGGGGAGCACGAAGCTCTGGGAGGGTGCGAGTGCTGGTGCAGGCGTAGGTGGGAGAACTGGTGTAGCGCACAGGTGGAAGATGGGGGTTAGGCCATAGGACAAAGGACGTGGAGTTGGGGAGAAGATCGGAGAGGGAATGGAGGAATGCGGGGGTAGGGAGGAAAGGAGTGAGTCGTGAGGCAACTAGAAGGTCATGATAGGGAAGGGATGGGGGTGAGAATAGGACGCACGCGGAAGGGAGAAAATGTGGGAAGGTGTGGGAAGTGTGCAGGCACCGAGATGGAGATGGAGATGGTAGCCGTGAAATGGGAAAAGAGATGCACAGTAGCAGAAGCACGGTTCGGGGTGAATATGGAAGAAACGACGTGCAAGGGGGGAGCGATGGGAGAATGTAGAAGGAAGGCACAACAATGTGTAACGGAGGGAGATGTGGATCAAGCGGAAGGAGTGGGGGAGCGTATGCAGGGAGATCGAGAGAAGGGAGGAATGGTCAAGGACCTTAGATGCTCAGAGAAACTCTGATAATTCAGAAAAATATGACATTTTGGCTAAAAGCCGGATCAACCAACGAGGCTCTGATGCCAATGAAGCGTAAAAGCTTCTTTGAAGCGTAAAATCTTCTTTACTGCAGTAAAATACTTCTAGAAAGCCCACAAATAATCCGAGGCCCACATTTTGAGGGTAATAATAAATTGATAATGTATATTTTAAGATGATTACAATGTAATGAGAGGCCCCGTATAAATACAATTCCAAAGGGCACCTCTAATGGTTGTTCACAAGGGTTATGTCCCTTGGATAATTATTGTTAATTACTATATTTAATATCTATATATTTTAGGTTTGTTACAAATTGCAAATTGGGGACAAGGTTTGGTTACATCTCAAGAAGGAGTGCTTCACAGGTCCTTTCAAGAAGTTAAAACTTTTGCGATATGGTCCATACAGTATTCTTCGACAGATTGGTGAAAAAAATTTCCATCTCGACATTCTTGCATGCCTGGGTCTGCATCCAATATTTAATGTGGATCTACTTCGACCATACCATGCACCACTGTTGGAACAAAACGACTTACTGACAACAGAACCCGAAGACATCCATCGAGATGTTCAGGAGCCTTTTCCTTGCAACACCATTGTGGGATGACGAGTACGCCTTACAAGGATGAACACAACTCCCTTGTTTCAGTTTTCCAAAGTTGGCCAACTCCCATCTCAAGGAAAGTGGTACTCTGTTACTGAAATAACCAACAATTTTCCTCACCTTCACGAGCAAACAATGGGGACCATTGTTACTTAAGAAAGGAGGTCTAATCCGCATCGTAGTTGGCATTTGTGTTGAATGCTAACTTCCCACTGCAACAAGTTGTCGACATCGACACAAATCCGACGAGTATCGACTTCGACATACCGCGACACACTCTGCACCTTCGACATGTTAAACAACCTCATAGTTTTGCGACATTTACATGCAGCATTGACATGTGACCAACGATTGTCAAACTTCGATAGACTGTCTATCTATCTTCCAATCGACTGTAACAGTTGAACTGTTGAACCGTTCTAACTTCTTCTTTGTAAATGAACATAATGGGCATGCACCCAAGCGTCTCATAATTCTATATAAGCATGTATAATATTGTAACATACATCGATCAATCTATATGTTTTGCAAGTAATAGAGAAGAACAACTCGCATTCTTGCATATTGTCTGTGTGTATTTGTGTTTATCTGTGTAGTGCAATCTTGATTTGCTCATTCTGCTTCTTATTGGTTCCGCCATAACAAAGCCGACTCGTTCAGATGAACTATTGTCCCCCTCATGCTTCTTGGACACGACCTAGATCAGAAATTATGCTAGGAATGTCTGCTTCATTTTTAAACGAGCTTGAAACAAATAATAAACTATGCTCGGAATGTCTACTTCATCTTTTAACGAGCTTGAAACAAAGATTGAACTATGCTCAGGGTTTAATTTTTTAACGAGCTTGGAACCCAAAATAAACTGTCCTCGATATGATACCCATTGGCCGGTTTATTCCAAACATGATATTCATAGGTCTGTACTTTGGGTGATACCCATTAATGGGTTTTCTCCAAACATGATGTCCAGAGGTTGGAACTTTTCCCCCAACATGATTAGCAAAAGCTAGCGGCTTAACTCTAGTATGATATATAGAGGCTGGATACATGCCCACCAAGCTTCATTTCATCCATTAACTCTTTCACTTCACCCAATTAGACTCTTGGTTACTAATAGATTCACCAGAGCGGGAAGAAGAAAGAGGATTAAGTGAGACAGGTGGAGAAGATGAAGGTTCCAGTACTAAGTCTAGTGGAAGACTTGACCTAATTGGAGGGGGGTCTATATAATTTTTTAAAGAGCTTGACCTGGACAACGAAATATGCTCGTGGTCCTTGAACATGGATTCTTGTTGGTTGTGGAGCCTTATCTTCCTTTTCAGAGGTCGTGTTTTAGCCGTGTTTGGATCCCAGCCCATGCCAGGGGGGTTTGGGGAGGATTTCCCCCAAAAAATAGTCACCATGGGGTTCCAAGGGGGGAGGAAACTATTTTTAGGAGCCCTCCCTAGTAGGGGTTCGGGAGTAGCGACCCCGTAGAGAAAATTTCAGAAAAAATGCCTTGTAAAATGTTGTAATTTCATAGTCATGACTTGGTCAATAATGGGTTATTTGTGGGCCCTTGGTATTGGGTGTTCCATAGTATTTCCCATGGTAATCGCTCTTTAAAAGGAAGACATTGTAATAATAAGGACTGGAAATTTCTATGTGGACATATCCCATCTTGGGTGAACCACATTATATTGGTGTCTCTCTTGTATTGTTTTTATGTGATTTATATTTGCATCTTGTTTATTGTTGTTGCTCTGCAATCCTATTTTCTAACAATTCCAAAAGGTCTCCATCGGACGAAAGAACAATAATATGGAAAGAATACATGTCAAGTGACTTGATAGGGGTAATAGGGGGGATATTAGGCTCGAATTACCCCATTGAAGGGTTCACCATGTCAACTGTGGAATCTAAATTAAGAGGGGTTGAGCATACAATGATAGGCCCTTTCTTAGTAGCAATTGAAGACATGGGAGATAACGCCACATAATTAACATGTGGCAGGGGTAATACCACTTGAATGTAAGGAACATTCAAGGAAGTCAAATGGTCAACAGTCATACAATGATTGGGACTAAAAAATGAAATCCAATCGATAGCCACTATGCCCCCATAGTGGGGAAAATGCATCACTCGAAAGAGTGTGGACACAACAACTTTCATAGCATAGACATAATCCTTCCCAAGGAATAAATTAAAATCCAAGGGGCCTTGGACCACCATGAAATCAATGCAGATAGTTTTTCCTCCTATGGTGATGGACAACTTAGGGAGGATCCCTAAAGGTTCACTATATCTTCTATTAAAATCCAATGGATGATTAATGGTTGGAACAAGCTTAGGAGAACCTATGTATTTCCAAGCAGTTGAGGATAAAATATTAACAGAGGTCCCTTCATCTATGACAGTGTGATATATGTCCTTATCGCAATCCCGCACGATGATTTGGAAAGGCATTCAGGAAGGAAGAGGAGGCTCTGCTAGCTTGTTCTAATAAAAGGAAACGACCTTTGTACTTGGAGGGGGTTCCATCAAAATGGGTAAAATTCCCCCTTGTCCAAGACAATCCGAACTGAAAAACAAAACATCAATGGCATTCGATTCACTCTCCAAAAGAAAACTAGGGTCAACCAAATATCAATTTGTATTGACTACTTCATCAACCATAGGTTGGGTAGAGGAGGACTCTTGGGAAGCATTTGAAATTTGCTGTTGGGTAACACCAATGTCTTCCAACAATTGTGAAGCCTCCTCTATATGAGGGAAAAGATAAGTATAATGACTTCCATTTCACAACTTACAAGGAAATTTGACTTTACCCTTTTTACCCCCAACCTTATCATGACTGGTCGACAAACCATCACTAGCATGACTTGTAGAGGCTGGTAAGACATGTTGTTGAGGATTCTGAGACAACACTTCTAAAAGATTTGGAATACAAAGGTAATGGTTAAGAAGGTGATCACCCTTACAAATATTGCAACTGAACTTGGGTTTTTGACCTACGTTCTTAGGATTCTCGATGTTATCAACACTCCCAGCTTAATTAATAGTGGCTAATTGATTTCCCCCTTGATTATTTTTCTTCTTCATGTTCTTCCTTTTATTCTTCTTCTTAGCCTCCTGGTTACTAGGATTAAGGATTTCACTGAGCAAGGAAGAAGTGGAAGAAGAAACGATGGGTGAAGAAGGAAAAGGGTCAACAAGAGGTTGATATACTTGAGGTGGAGGGCTTGCATTCGAGGCACCAGGAGCAATGGGGACCATCAGAATGGAAAACAACCATACTAGTAACCCTATGGTGAATCTAGGAAGATTCAATGTAGCAATGTAAGGAGGACCAATATTCCCGAAATAAGGGAAAATACGAGGATCCCCGCATAAAGGGGTTCCTTGATTGGCAGGATCTGAAACAATTTCAATGGATATGGACTCAACCTAGGGCCTACTAAATCAAATAGCACACACTACCAAAGTCCCTATAAGATAAAAACAAGAAAACAAATCTCTTGTAGTAGGGAGAAAGGAAGTAGGGATCTTTCAGAGATGGGATATGAGTCCGTTAACGAAGAAATGAGAGATAGTTACCCACAACTACTCCGTAATGGAATTCCAGAGGTGCAAGTACCAGATGCAATCAAGTTCCTTCCTAAGGATCTAAAATCATGTGTTGCATGTATGTATCATGTACTGACAGTACCACCACTGCATTCACTTGGGAAGGTAACCCAGGAAAAGCAACTAAGGATACCACTTCACGCTTGGTGGTTGGGTTGAATGGTCATGGGAGAGAGATTATGCGAATGGGCAGGGAACGCAAGAAAAATTTCTTAGACTTGAAGAAAATTAGATAGTGGTGTCACCCCAACTTGACTTTCCACTACTAAGATTTCCCCCTAACTCGCATAAACCCACCGAGAGAGAATGTCAGGACTGGTCCAAACACTCTTCTCAACTTCTCCTACTGCTTGAATCCTGTGTTAGAGGAGATTTCCCAACAAAGACTTCACGTTACTAATGGATTTTCGCTCGTTAGTGTTCCTAGTTTTGTTTTAGTGGCCTTGGATAATTTACTCTCCACCCTACAACCAAGGCCATAAAATCCTAGACTTGTTGGTTTTCTATAAAAGAAAAAAAAGTCCAATTGATTTTAGATTAGGTACCTTGTTCCTTTTCACGGTTGTTTATTACTCAATAGGGTAAGTATAAGTGGACTAGATGGTGTTTTGAATCAACTCTAAACCATGCACGCAAAAATGAAATGCAAAGTCTTCATTTTCGATGAACGCTAGCTATAGTAAAGAAGAGAGTATTTTTCTTTCCCAAATGCATATAACCAATGCAAGAAACATGCATCACTCTTTGAATGTAAAAGATGATTTGACATATGATTCAAAGAGACTATATGATGCACAATTCACGACCCCCCTGGCCATGAGGGGGATTTTTTTTCAAAGTGCAAGCTCAAAAATTCCCCACCCACTTACTAGAAAGCAATCACTTTTTACATTTCAATGCTTTCAAACACACCAAAAACTAAACTCAAAAAGTAGAATGTACACCCTTTCTGTTTTCTTCTTTTTTCAAGAACTTTGAATTGCATAAAAGATTCTAAAATATTATTTGCTTTGCTTTTAATTTAAATGAAACAACTAAATTACACTCACAAGAGGTAAAAAAGCAAAGAAAACAAAGAGAACAAACACTCAAGCAATCAAATCAAACCAAATAAATCTTTTTGAAACCTCAAACGATGAATCCAACCACAATTAGATGGTAAAGAGGAAATCAAAAGAGGGTATAAGACTTTTGTACTTGTAAAGAATAAAAAACTTGACCCAAAAACAAGCCAACCAGAAAATTGGAAAGCAAAAACCCTATTTGTAACTCAATTCCCAAACAATACCAAGAGGTCCCAAATTTTCCCAAACAAGGTTTCGGGGTGTCCAATTCAGTGTTACAAAGGTCAAAAGAATTCCAAACAAGAGGAATGAGCTCCATAAACCAAGAATTTATTCAATGGATCAAGTTTACCCAAGATTGTTTCAAGCTTCCAAGCAAGGACCAAAAAGCAAATGGATGCAATAAGGATTCAAAAAGCTATCAAATGCTCAAACTGAAAGCATACACACTATTTAATGGTAAAAAAAAGTACATGCAAAGAGCCTTGAAGCAACATACCCATAAGAACCAAGCAAACGAACCCTAAAAAAGGCAATAACAAGGGATTTTCGCCCCTTTCTTTCACTGACAAAGAGAAATATCGCTCCTAAATCGACTGCAGGCGAGCAAAAATATCCATATTTTCTCTTTGTAAGCAGTTATGGGGCAGCGGAAAATGTTCTGGGAAGGTCTAAAAATGGAGAATATTGCCTAATTTCAACAAGGGATAAATTCTGAGGATGCAATATGCTTCTCAACAATAAGAATAAAAGACAAAACTTAGAATTGAACAAGCTTTTGAAGGATCAAAGGATTCAAACAATCAATCAAAGGGATTAAAACCTAGGGCAAGTCCCCATTATGGTCACCAATTTATGTGTTAGGAAATCCTCCCTATGGATAGGTATAATTCCTCTTGGGATATGGATAGGCCCCTAGACACCTAACCCAAGACAAAAAAAAACAAATGGTTGCTACTTTATCCTAGACTTGGTTTAACCACAAGCCAATCCAAGCAAGCATATGCATAAGAAAGATGAGAAGGGGTAGATTCCCTACCTCAGTCACGAAGGTTGTCCTCGCTGCTCTTTGTTGATCCAGCTCCAATCTTGATGATCCAAGTAGATGAGCCCGCAAAAAAAAAAAAAGAGGGACATGCACCTTCCAAGAGCAAGTGTATAAACTAAATCTATTCAATAATATGTAAACAAATACATGTATTCAATCATAAGAAGCATAATTTGGGAAAATAGGCCAAGTTTATATTGATTGAAAATCCATGAGGAAACACGAAAGCTATACCTCACTGTGTTGCAACATTTCCTTCAAGCTCCTCTTCCAACAACTCTTTGAGAATCCTAGGATCATAAGGTCCACCTCTTCAAGCTTTTCCCCCCTTTTCTTTGAGCTATGGCATGAGATCTAATAAATAGGTTAGGGAGGCCAAACCACTTAGGAGATTATTCGGGATCAAGGGACGATTGTTTGGTTCAAGGGATATGGATATCAACTCGAATAGTAAGAAGATGGATTCAAAGGATAAGGCCATCCCTTGAAAATATCATGAAAATCTCGATCCAAAAACCAAGGAAAAATTCACTAACAGGATTTTTGCTCTCTTAAAGGAGTCCAAGGAGCGAAAATGAGGGATATTTTTTCTCCCCTAACACTGGAACACTGGAACTTTCACTCCCCTAACACTAGAAAGGGACTGACACTCTCACAAAAGGGCTCAAAGCCAAGTTGGTTAAGGTGAATTTCGACCTCCAAGTGGCATGGAAGCTTCCCAATAATGACTAGGAAGTGGATGAGCCACATGATAGTAGGTTCTACCACCCCTAGGAAACATCAACTTCATGTCTCTCATGGTGATAAACATGAATCCACTCAAAAGTAACAATTTAAGGTATAACAAAGTACCATCAACTAAAGTCATAAATAGTATTGGCATCTTCACGATATCGAGTTAGCTCTTTAAACAGTACAACTTACCAATTGAATCTTAATATTGCAAGTGGACGGATGGAACAACAGGATGGTCGATTGAGAAACTACTGGTCAGCAACCAATGCACTCTACGTAGTGGACTCTCCTTTAGTGATAGTCATTTGTCTTGTCAATAATCAAGATCCCTATTCGACTACTTGTCGTCGTTGTCCTCGTCAACTTTCTCGCTAGTTATCCTTTTCTATAATTAGTTGCTAGCTGCCAACATCTTCATATCTGCTGTTTCAAAGCATGCGTTATCTTTATATCTCAAAATCCCTCATGTGGCAGAGAAAATCTGCTCCAACTGTCTTTCAACAAAATAAATTTATCTACCATCTTCTCACCGACGAGAGAACATCCTAATAGCGGACATGATCTATTTCTCTTTAATACGATAGTGGGAATAGCTCATCTCTAAAAAGATAGATACAACCAACGGTAGAGACAGGTTGATTGGTGTGAAGTTAGTTTCTTTAATACCAAACTGGTTACATGGTCTCGTATACTTTCTGGTTAAAAGGCAGTATGAGTTCCATCCTCAACAAGTGTTCTCACAAAAGACTCTCGTAATTGTTTCTAGTGCATAAGCAAAATTACGTCGAGCATCGAATTTTGACATATTTGTTGAAACTTTATGGAGGAATTGTGGTCGAGCTTTGAAATGATCATTGACAAGGATGCTTCTATGCGCACTGGGAAACTTTTAGCAATGATCTCAATGCCAATAACCAACAACTAAAAATCAAGAAATTACCAAAGTCTTATCTTTCTTGACGCATGGAATTTTTCTTATCCCTGCAAGAGCAGTCTTTGAATCTTTCTTGCGGGCTTCTTAATTTCTTCCTTGATAGGTTACCCTCCATCTGCTGTTGCTGTCACCCATACCAGATAGAGGAGGCAACGACGCCACTATTATGTTCACCGAGAACACATGCACTCAAGTAGAGAATAGAAGTACACACAAAGATATCATCAAGAAGATAGATATGAGTCGAACGTTAACTGTTGCATTCATTCATAAATGGTTTATTTTTACACTAGAGGAGAGGTTGGAATGGTTGTAACCACTCTAACGGTTCATTCTTTAGGCATAACTACATTAATACGATGACTTAGGGAAGCCTAAGTTGTCCCTTAAAAGTTATAGTTTCCTAACCATATTGGATTATAATTATCACTTGGTTATACAATGAGCATATTACCATTATTCACATATTTTCTTGGATCAAATTCTTCTATAGGCTTGTTACAAGAAGGACCCACATATATTTCATTAATAGTATGGACCCTTTCACTCAAGTAATCATTCATGAGATAAGGTCATGGTTGAGTATCATTGTAGGTGTCTGATTTTTATCACATCTTTTGCCAAAAAGAACTTGTTATCCTCACTTGATTAACTAAGGGCGCACATAAATAATTCAAAACATTTTCCTAATATGTTATCTTTGGAAGCTAATATTCTTCCCCTCCATGTTCCATTGCCACATTGAAATGAGTAATATATGACTTTATTCCATTCTCCAAGTCTTCCATCTCTTTTAGTATTTTGAATAGTGACAATATATGTCCCCCATTGTTAGACAAGTATGGATTTACATTAGCCCCCCTTTTTCATATACTTATGTAATGAGACCATTGATCATCCCTAATCGTTTCCTTGTATTGCATGATAGGGGTACCATCAACCATACTAAATTTGAAGTATTGATGGGATATAATACCTAAGATCTTTTAACATCCATCCATTAAGTATTTCCCCACAAAGGTCCTAAATTTATTAACCTCCTAAATCAAGTATGGAGTGAAGGCAATTTCATCTTGAACTATTCTATAGTTGTCCATAATATGTGGTAGTGACAATATATCTTTTGTTTTTAGTTGAGTTGATAACCACCCATATGTTCCATCTATATCTTTATGGGTGTGTCCAACTCGGATGAATCTTACATATACGGTTGTACAAATTTTCTTTTTTGTGAACATGGATGCAAAAGAAACAAGGCAATTATCCTTGTTGTTAACCCCACATTTTTTGAGTTAGAAAAATAAAGTTGGTGGTATTTTATTTAAGGAAGCTCTTGGTATTGATAATGTGCAACTAACACAAGATCTTTCCAAAAGGTCAAACACCTTGAGCAATCACTCAAAAAAAAATCACATGTCAACACACTGATGTTTTTATGTGGTTAAAACCCTCAAAGAGGGAAATATACCACAACCCCAACCAAATAGCTACTTGAGGTAATATTATTATGCAAAAGAAAATAAATGTTACAATGCATTTCCCACAATTGCTCATCAAGCAAATGACCCTCTATGATCTTTAAATAGAGATCATGTACCAATCGGTTGTTAAGCCACATATCAATGGTCATAAAGGTCAAGGCAAGAATGAACATCGGATCACTCTATGTATAGAACATATCATGATTGTCGAATACTAAAGAAACACACTTTACCTAAAGATACATTAAACCAAGTTGATCTTAACTAAATCCTAAATTCCTTAATATCCTAGCATCCCCCTTTAAGAACAACTTGGGATAGGATTGAAGGATTTACAAAAGTGACCCTGTAGGAGAAAGAAGGAGGCATTAGAGCTTATCCTCCTTAATGACAAATTCTTGAACTCCTAACATAGATCGAAGCTTTGAAAACTTCACTTCTATAAGATACTTTGTGAAGATGTTTGCAACTTGATCATCTGTAGGAAAAATAACACTTCGATAACGCAGTCGTGAACAAGATTTCTGATGAAGTGCATATGTAGATCAATGGGTTTTCTACAGTGATGTTTAAATAGATATTTGGCGACCTTAATGGAACTATGATTACCACACCAAAGAGTAGTTAGATGTTGCTACTCGAATCCAAACTCTAAAAGGATTTTTCAAAGCTACAAGGCTTCCTAACTTGCATTAAAGACGGCTCAATACTCTGCTTCTACTGAAGAAAGAGCAAGAGCTTATTATTTCTTATAATCCCAAGTGACAAGTCCATAACCAAGACTGGAAACATAACCTACAGTATAATTCTGATCATCAAGGTCGTCGGACCAATCTGAATCAGTGAAACCAACCAACAAAGGAGTCGCCCCTAAACTATAATGAATCCTAAATTGAACTATACCTCGAATATACCGAATTAGTATCCTTTTGGTTTCTTTCTAATAGATTTCATGGGGCATTTTCATATATCGAGAAACAAGGCCAACAAAAAAGGAAATATTAGGATGAGTATGAGTCAAGTATGAGAGGCTACCAACTAGCCGATGATATAATGTGGCATCTACTTTGGGTGAAATGCAAGTGGTATAAATTTTGACTCCAAACTAAAAGGGAGATGGGGTTGGTTTACATATTCCATGTGAAAGTGATGACAAAGGTCACAAGAATACTTATATTGAGAAAGAAAGATTCCTTCTTTGGTTTGTAGGACTTGGAGGGCAAGAAAATAGTGCAAATGTCTTAAGTCTGTCATTTCAAATTTCTTCTTAAGGTGGATTTCACATGGGTTAAAAGGTTATGGCTAGTACTAGTAAGAATAAGGTTATCAACATAAAGAAAAATGATGATGAGATGGTTTCCTACTTTCTTGGTATAGACATTAACATCAAAATGACATCTAGAAAAACTATTGTCAAGGAGAATGCTATCCATTTTGGAATACCAATATCAAGGAGCTTGCTTATGGCCACAAAGATTTCTTAAGGTGATGGACAAGGCTAGAGTCATTCTAAACATATCCGGGAGGTTGTTCCATGAAAATTTCTTCCTGCAAATCTCCATGCAAGAAAGCATACTTGACATCCATTTGATGGACCTCCCATTTATGTGGGGCAGCAAGGACAAGAATGAGGTGGATGGAGTTCATTTGGAAATAGGAGAAAATGTTTCATTGTAGTTAACTCCTTCAACTTGGGAAAATCCTTTGGAAACTAACCTTGCCTTAAGTCTTTCAACACTTCCATTAAATGCATACCTAGTTTGATATACCCATTTACATCTGACAAGTTTTTTTCCTTTCGGAAGAGGTACAAGATCTCAAGTATCGTTTTCCATTGTGGAAAGATATTCTTCATCAATAGTTGGATCCCAATCTGTATTTTCTAAAGCTTCTACAAATGTCTATGGATCACGATTCACTGCAACTTGATCCAAAAGAGAAGAGGCCTAGTGGAACTGAGAACGTGTTTGGTATTGATCTCATGTACCACCGACAATATCAACAATTGCTTTGCATGTTGTACAGACCCATCAAGGAAGTGGTTGTGTTGTTGCAACTAGAAGAAAATCAATAGGAGGATGTGGATTTTCACCCTCATTGTCATCATTAGCAGAAGAAGATGGAGCAAAAAAAATATCAAGGAAGTTAGGAGTAGAATATGGCACAAGCATTGAAGATGGCTCACAGGCCATAGATGGAACATACGCCAAATTAGGATTGCAAGACAAGATATTTTCATCAATTTTACATCTCTTTTTATAATTATATCATTGGGTTTTGTTTGAAGAAGTATATAACCTTTTCCATCTTCAAAATATCCAACAAATATACACTTTTCACTCTTAGGCTACAATGATTTCCATTTCTCATTAAGAATATGAGCCCATGCTTCACTACCAAACACATGGAAGTGGTTGACATCTGGTTTAATATTACCCCCTGCTTCTTTTGGTGTTATATATTTTAAATCTTTTTTGGGAGTGTGATTAACTATGTAATTGGCATAATTAATAGCTTTAGCCCAAAATTGAAGACTTAATCCCTTAACTTGGAGCATACACTTAGCCATTCCTTTTAATGTGTGATTCTTTCTCTCAACAACACCATTTTGTTGTGGTGTATATGGAACTGTATGTTGATTTTGAATACCCTATGCAGCGTAGTAAGTATAAGAAAATTTGTTGTTTACATATTCACCTCCAATCTTATATGTTATTAACTTGTGTATTTGATGTCCATATTGTTTCTCTACAAGGGCCTTGTAGGCCAAAATCTTGTCAAAAAATTCGCTCTTAATTTTTAAGAATTAAATCTAAGTGCATCAAAATAAATCATCAATAAAAGTTAATAAATACTTGAATTCGGAGAAATTAGAAGAAGGAAGTGAACCAAACAAAGCACTATGAACAAGTTGCAAGGGGGGCGAGGTGTTCCAAGAGGCACATTTTTCAAATATGTCCCAATGATGTTTGCCAAGAACTGTACCCAAGACAAACACCATCTATGCAAGAGATGAGAGGAAGACCAATCACCATTTTTTGATTACATAGTTGTTTCAATGAGCGAAAGATTAAATGACCAAATCACTCATGCCAAAGTTTTCTGAAGTTGTCTCTATGAGCAATAAAAAATGAAGGAGAAGGTGATGACCCAAAGTTGTTGAATCTGTAAAAACCTGGTAATATCATCAACAATTTTAGTAGCTAGGACATGCTTAGGATCTTTGAAATCCTTCATTACAACTTGGTGATGTGTAAATGTTATAGTCTCACCTTCACCCGACTGAGTGATTTGATATACTGACAAAAAATTGCAAGAAATTATTGGAACACATAATACATCATTTAACTAACCATCATCTAGTTGAATTGTTCTAGATCCTACAACATTAAGAGATCTATCATCACCAACAAATATTTGTTTGGTGTTACATTCATTTAGAAAAGAAAAAATGGATTTATCCTTAGCCATATGAGAAGATCCTCTAGAAGCAATGAGCCACTCATTAGAAGAACAAGAAGAAGATGCATTGAAGGAAAAAACATAAGCAAAAAGTGCATTCCCATGAGTTGTAGAGTTAGAATACGAATCAAGGTTGATGTTGTGCTTCTTCATTGTTGCTTCTAAGGCTTCCATCTTCTTGAAACACTTAGATTCCACATGACCATATTTTCCAAAAAAAGTGCAATGACACTCAATCTTCTTACCTTTTGATTTGGTTCCTTTGTTATCATTGGAAGGATGAGCCAACTCAGGGGGTTTGGGACCCTTGTTTTTCTTATTATTGCGAGGATGCTGATTCTTGGGATTCTTGTTTTTTATCTTTTGTTTTTCCATTGAGGCTTTGCTATATGTATTGGAATTGTTGATTACTCCAAGATGTATGACCTTATATTTTTATCGGATCAAGGAATCACAAAAATATTCAACATTGGGTTCTACATAGTAAGCCCCCAGAGATTCTTTCAATGGAGTAAGGCCAAGAAAAAGCTCCTTGAATCTTGGAAGTTGTGCCAAGATTATATGACCAAGATATTGTGGGCCATTTGAAATGCTTGAGAGGATAGGGCCAGTTGCATATAGAATTGAATTTTCTGCTAGCACTAGAGTTCATAATGTTTTTCGTGTTTCTTTGCTTAAGAAATGTGTCCATGATCCTAACCATGTGATTGATTGGGATTTGATCCAGGTGGAACCTGAGGGAGTTCCAAATAGAACCACTATGCATCCTCAACAATAATGTAACATTATTCTAGAACTGAGCCATCAGACAAGCAAAGGTGCAATTGAAGCACTTTGGTCTCGATGAGGTTACAAGGGAATTGGAGGATGCCATGAGATAGGCATATCCATTTTTGTTCTAATTTTGAGAAAAAATTGAGGATGGTGTTATTCCAAGGGGGGGTGATTGTAATACACCCAGTTTTGAATTGGGATGTATTGAATAAAAATTATCTAGAAATGATGTAAATATGCTAGTATGTTTCCCTAGTGCGGAGTTCAAGGCCAAGGTCCAACTAGTGCATGGATATGAATGTATGATGTAAGTATTCTTAATTGGAACACATGGTTGGATTCTCATGCTAACTCAAAAGATATGCAAATATTATGTTGGAAAAATAATAAAATGGTCCAAGATGGTCATGTAAAGATCACTAGAGGGGAAGAAGAAAGGGGGCCTATGGGATATTAAATCATCTATTTCCAAGTGTCAGCCTTAGAACTCATCCAAATTGTACCATGTTCCTTAAATGAGCCAATTGCTTCCTTTTGGATATTAAATCCAATCATTCAAATGCATATGTGAGGTTGGTGGGAAAGATCCTTTCATGTAGTTATGGGATCATGGGGGATGAATGTACTTTTATGACAATTATGTCAGTTGTATTTTCACCATTATCTCATATCCTTTGGATCCAACCATTCATTTTGTCATTATAATTATTATCATGTACCACTACGTATGGGGTAGATGGGAGGCCCATCCATCCCAATGATGTATTGTGATTGTGTTCCGACCTATTAGCTAGTTAGTTAAGATATCTATTATTAAATAATACAGATTCATTAATGAGATCCTTTTGACAAAGTCCAGGAGGACCTTCATGTAAGCTATATAAAATTTCTTAATCCTTCTTAGCACAAGTCTCTCTTGCCCATTTCTCATTCTTGCATGTATGTTCTTGTCTTGATTATTATTATGAGTCGGTTACTAGTTTAGTTTGAGAGGCGAGGCTCAAAAAAGACCTCTTTGAGCCTCACCCCTCTTTCTAGCATATCAAATGGTATCAAAGCATGGTCTGGAGACCTGATCTTTATTTTTTCTTTTCTTTTCATATTATCTCATATATTGTAGATTCGTTCTCTCTCCATATACAAGGCCCAGTGTTCTATCCATCACCTTGATTCAATATCTCATGACCATCCTTTTCAGCCGCTTTAGGTTTCCCAAGCATCTCTTCAGCTCTACTACCCATGTCCTTCGCTCTATTATGCATCTCATGTAGCTTTATTCCCCATTATTTTATTTGCCCTAACACAAATATACCATTTGTCATGTCCCCTAGGTCACAGTTTCCTTATAGCTTCCACCAAAAAACATACAAAAATTTTGCCTCTCATGCCCAACAAGCCATCGTCCCCACCTAATACATTATGTGAACGTACCATTAAACCATTATGTCTAATCGGTGTTGTCATTGATTTATTGCTTTCACATAATACATAGTAAGTAATAAATGAACTAACAAAAATCCATGGTGAATAAAAAGTGAATTAGTTAAGCCAAAGGAAATAGCAACAATGGTAAAAATAAACAATCTCAAGCTAACTTCCATGAGAAATTTCCAATAAAAAACTCATTTGAAAAATAAGAAAAAGAACTTGCATGTTTCAAATACCACATTAATGCAAAGTATAAGTGTCTAAGTATAATATATTCATGAAATCCACCTTGTTATTCAAATGACAGTAGTTGAAATTACAAAAAACAATAAATATGATTAACATCAATGATAATTTGCAATCTAATTAGCTGATTTTTTATCTAGTTGTAATTATAATACAATAAATTAAATGATAAAAAACACATGAGAATGAATTAAATAGAAAGCAATAAAGTTAATCTATAAAGATGGGCAATCACATACAATAATTCCATATAATCACAAATATCTTGATAGACAAACACATTTTGCATCAGATTGATTGTTACCAACTAATTTTTTTTAAACATCGGCTAATCAAATTTCCATTTCCACCATGATAACATAAAGAATTAACAATATAATTAAAGAAATATTAAAGATAATATTAAGAAAATGATATATTAAAACTGTAAATCCTGAAATAAAACATGTGCATATCACTCTCTGTTTCCATCACCCTCATTATCTTCCTCGCTTGGCATGATAGCATGGTTTTTCTCAAAAGAATGTTTAGATCTAGGTTTGTGTCTTAAGACGAACCACCAATCGCTATCCAACACATCTGGGTAAAAATACGCTTGGTTGTAGTGTTTTGGGAAAACATAAGGATCCTTAGTTTCATCCCACATCCTTCTAGAGTTTATACATATCATCCCACTATCACGATCTTCCTTTACGTTATTCTTATCGAATGTGTCCCATGTTGAATAAATTTGTCATTGATGTCAAAATCCAAGCAAGAAGAAGCCTAGAGTTCGAGAATCCATGAAGTCAAGTAAAGAAGCCACTTAAAGAAACAAGGTAGCCCCTAAAAGCAATAAGGATTTTCACACATGAAAGTGTCCTAAAATCCTTGAAGGAGCCTTTAGATAATACATTTGATGTATGTGGTCCCATGCCATCCCCCTCTTTGAGTGGATTTTTATATTAGGTACTGTTCATAGATGATTTTTCTAGGAAGTCATGGATTTATTTCATGAAGGCTAAAAGTGAAACTCTTAGCAAATTTAAAGAGTTTAAAGCCCTAGTTGAAAATTAGAAAGAAAATCACATCTGTGCATTAAGGTCTAATAATGGAGGTGAATTTTATTCACATGCATTTAAAGAGCTATGTAGTGATGCAAGAATACGTAGACAGTTAAGAGTACCTTACAACCCTCAACAAAATGGGGTTTCCGAAAGGTTGAATAGAACCATATGCGAGGCTGCAAAAGCCATGATGCATGATCAAGATATGTCTACCTCATTATGGGAAGGAGCCACTTGTACATCTATGCACATCCATAATAGAATCCCGCATGCCATTCTAGATGAGAAGACACCTGAAGAAGTGTTTACTAGTGAGAATCCATGCATTTCACATATAACGATCTTCAGGAGCCCAATATACATTCATGTACTGAAAGAAAAGAGAACAAAGATGGAGCATTCTGGAAATAAAGGCACTGTTGTGGGTTATATTGAGTCATCCAAAGCATACAAAATATATGTACTTGGTGAGAGACACATTGAAGTCAGCCAAGATGTTACCTTCCATGAGGAAGCTAATTTCAAAATATTGAAAGAGATTCAATGTGATTCAGAGATGGAGGATCCCGAGTCTAATTCTCCCCATTCAAAGTTTGAGAGGGAGAAACCAGATTAAGATTCCTCAGATTCGTTAGCTCCTGAAGAACTAGTAGAACTGGTTGAGAGGTCACCTGATGAACCTCCAGCTAAAAGAAGATATGTTTGGTGCCGAGACATATTACAAAATGCAGAGAAACATGGAGCACCAGCAAACTCATCAAGAGAGCGGAAGCAATGTAACAAATAAAATAATATATAAACATATCGATAAACAAATAATAAAATAATAAAATAAAATTATTTAAACAAGTATTAAATAAAATTGATATGTAATTAATTGAATGGATAGAGAGGTACCTTTCCATAGAAAAGGCACATAAGACTATATTTAAATGTTCCATCAAATTGTAATGTAATCATCTATCATCAATATATATTAAATATTATTTATTCTTTCCAAATGGAGTTATTTTCTATTGGTTGACTATTAACTAGAATAGCCTTATTGTGATTCGGACATGATCACAACATGAGAATATCCGGATACAGATATTACATTGGTATCATAGCCCCTTCTTGGGATTGATTCCAGACTTTGGCCACAAACCATTCTCAAAGCTTCTCTGATTAAGGATCTTTGATCCACATTGGATTTTGGCCATCATTTTTGGGTTTCTAAAAAATATAGGACCTTGTCCAAAAGTGGCTTTTGGCCCAAAGAAGGTCCAATCACAACGTTGAAGCAAATCAAGTTGATAAAAAAAATATTATTCCACTGCAAAATTCAAAAACAACCGTAAATCAAGGAATCCAAGAATACGAGAAGGGAAATAAAAAAAGAGAAATTTAAGTATTATTTCCATTGCAAATAAGAAGAAGAGAACAAGAAGTAAGATAAAAAAAAATATTACAAAGAAGTGGGAAAAAGGAATTATCCACAAGATAAAGAAAAAAAGAAAGAGTAAAAAAAGGTTAAAGAATAGCATTCATAAAACCGCACATGGTTTTCATCACTAATGCTTTGACGACAAAGCATTATGAAGAGGAAGGCCATGTAACAAATAAAATAATATATAAACATATCAATAAACAAATAAACAAATAATAAAATAAAATAAATTAAACAAATATTAAATAAAATTGATATGTAATTAATTGAATAGATAGAGACGTACCTTTCCATAGAAAAGGCACATAAGACTATATTTAAATGTTCCATCAAATTGCAATGTAATCTATCATCAATATATATTCAATATTATTTATTCTTTCCAAATGGAGTTATTTTCTATTGGATGACTCTTCACTAGAATAGTCTTATTGTGATTCGGACACGATCAGAACATGAGAATATCCGGATATAGATATTACAAGCAACCTGACACATATTTAGGGTATGTTGCACTGATGAGTCACATCAGTGATTTAGAACCATACTCATATAAAGAAGTTTCAATGCAGCAAGTTTGGAAAGATGCAATGATAGAAGAGTACAACTCTATAATTAAGAGTGGTGTTTGGGAGGTTGTTCCCAAACCTGATGGGAATTCCATTGTGACTTCCATATGGATTTACAAGATAAAGCATGATGCAGATGGTAGCATTGATAAGTATAAATCCAAATTCATTTCCATAGGTTTCTCTAAGAAATATGGCATCAATTATGATGAGACCTTTTCCCTATGGAAAGGTACACCACAATCCAAGCAATGATTGCACTTGCATCTGTTCCAGGATGGAAACTTCAATAGATGGATGTGAAGATAGCCTTCCTCAATGGTGAGGTTAAGGAAGAGGTTTATATTCAGCAGCCTAAAGGATTTGTGGTGCATGGGAAGGAATCTCATGTTTGCAAGATAAACAAAGATCTATACAGGCTTAAGCAAGCCCCTAGGGCTTGGTACTCCAGAATTGATAGCTACCTTAAGAAACTAGGTTTCAATAAGAGTGAAGCTGATCCAAATTTGTACTTCAAAGTAGTGAAGAAACAACCATTTATATTGGTTCTGTATTTTGATGATTTTTTTCTCACTAGATAGGAACATCTGATTTCTTGGTGTAAGAGGGATCTCACATCAGATTTCGAGATGAAATACTTAGTTCTGATGCACTACTTTATTGGCCTTGAGATATGGAAAAGAAAAAATGTTTTTTTTTCTATCTCAAGGGAATTATACCGTGGATATATTGTGAAGGTTTGGCATGATAGATTGCAAATCTATGACTACACCGTTGGTTTCCAATTTTAGGAAACTTCATGATTCAGGCTCGAGATCAAATCTAGTAGATCCCACTTTGTATAGAAAACTTATAGGCTTGCTAATGTACTTGATACATTCGAGGCCCAATATATGTTATGCTGTGAGCATCTTGAGTCAATCTATGTCTAATCCGAGACACAGACACTGGAAAATTGCTAAGGATGTGCTTAGGTAACTTCGAAGTACAATTTCATATGGAATCAAATATGCCTCTAGTGGAGAAGTCATGTTACTCGGTTATATAGACTCAAACTGGGGAGGAAGCGTTATGGACCGTAAGAGTACATTTGGCTACTGTTATAGCCTAGGATCAACTATAATATCTTGGTCCAACAAGAATCAGAGCTCCGTATCGCATAGAATTACCAAAGAAGAATACATAGCTTCTAGTGTTTCCAATCGAGAAGCAGTGTCGATCAAAAGGATACTTGCATGTTCGTTTAAAGTATTGAGCCTATATTTATTAGGTGTGACAATTAGAGTTGCATCAAGCTTTCTGAAAACCCAGTGTTTCATGATAAGTCGAAGCACATTGAAATAAAGTATCACTTCATCCGAGACATGGTCCAGAAAGGTACAGTGAAACTTCAGTACATTGCTACTGATGAGAAGATTGCAGATGTGTTAACAAAGCCTTTTTTAGTGACAAAGTTTAGGTACTTCCAAGACAAGCTTGGTATGGCAAAGAATGACTCCCTCACGCAGAGGGAGTGAATCCGGAGACATTCTCCAAACCAATCTTGTGTAGCCAAGATTGATACTCCCATATAGAGGTGAGAACTTTGATTGCTTTCCATGTAGAGGTAATTGATCAGAGTAATGATGTTGTAAAGTCTTGTTGGACAAGGCTCCAGACTTGTGTGTCAAGTCATGATTCTCATGTGAACCTTCTGTATAAATGTATCCATGAGATGGACCTCTTGTATAGAGGTGGACCTTCCATATAAAGGTCATGCTTTACTTGTTAAAAGCATTTAATGTTGTGTGATGTATTATTAACCATGATCACTAGTTGCTATTAAGTCTCCTTTAGAGATTGATCACCTCTAAAGTGAATTACTTTAGCATATGATCATTTGGTCCAGAATAATATAATATGATCATAGCATCCGATAAATATAAACATAAACATAAACAAGAATCATTCATTTACGTGAGCAGAATCAATCAACATTGGCAACTCATGACAAACATATATTTACAAACTTGACATCTTCTAATGGAAATACAACAATGAAGAGTATGTATCTTGATCAAATTATACTAAAGCGATTGAAGGATTGACTCCAACTTTCCTCCCAACCATTTGGCTCTCTTTCCGGTGTATATTTCTGCCACCGAGAGGCCACCCCTGAGCTAGGAAATGAATCCACTAGGGTAGAGATTTATATTCTCAAGAACTTCCTTATTCTCGTATAACTTAAGAGACTAAGATTAATATACCTTACATTAATAACCCATATAGATTGCTCAAAGGAAATAAGTTTAAGCCCTTCCTCTATCACTTACATCCGATAAGTGCATTTAAAATTTTAATATAAGAGTAACATCCCTTTTTGGACTTGTACATAAATATGACTATTATGTCTTTGATTCTTTTCTCACCACTATTTAAGAATTGTCAACATCCTTGCATAATATATAATCCTAACACTTACAATTTTCCAAGCCAAGGACTATGTCCTTTCTAACCTTGAGTATGAAAATATTGTAACTTATCCACATAGTATATAAGTGAAGAGATCAAGGATCACTATCCAACAAGAAGCAAATATACAATGATCGATTTCTAACCTTATCAACAATATATACATAGATCACACTATGCAAAAAATGTAATATGACTAAAATACAAACTCTATGAATCAATGGATTGCATAGCTCTCACTATTGCAGATATGTGATGTGGGTAGCATTCAAACTGTGCCTATCAATAGATCTCACTATTGCAGAGATGTGATGTGGGTATCATTCAAACTGTACCTATCAATGGATCGCACTATTGCAGAGATGAGTGGTGAATAAGATACAAACTCTATTAAACGATTTGTGTAGAGATCGACCTACACAAACTCTATTACATGACTTGTGCAAAGATCGACCTACATAAAAGTATAGTGAATAAGATACAAACTCTATTAAACAATTTGTACAAAGATCGACCTACACAAACTCTATTAAATGTCTTGTGTAGAGATCGACCTATAGAAATGTGTGGTGAATAAGATACAAACTCTATTACACGACTTGTGCATAGATCGACCTATAGAAATGTATGGTGAATAAGATACAAACTCTATTAAACGATTTGTACAAAGATCGACCTACACAAAATCTATTATACGGCTTATACAGAGATCAACCTATAGAAATGTATGGTGAATAAGATACAAACTCTATTAAACGATTTGTACAAAGATCGACCTACACAAACCCTATTACATGACTTGTGCAGAGATCGACCTACAGAAATGTATGGTGAATAAGATACAAACTCTATTACACGACTTGTGTAGAGATCGACCTACAAAAATGTATGGTGAATAAGATACAAACTCTATTAAACAATTTGTACAGAGATCATCCTACACAAACTCTATTACACGACTTATACAGAGATCGACCTACAGAAATGTATGGTGAATAAGATACAAAATTTATTAAACGATTTGTACAGATATCGATCTACACAAACTCAATTACATGACTTGTACAGAGATCGATCTACATAAATGTATGGTGAATAAGATACAAACTCTATTAAACAATTTGTACAGAGATCAACCTACACAAAATCTATTACACAAATGGTGCAGAGATCGACCTACAGAAATGTATGGTGAATAAGATACAAACTCTATTAAACGATTTGTACAAATATCGCCACTCCAATTTAACTCAGTCAAATATATATAATGCAGATATTTACGCAGAGATCACTTACCAACCATTATTGCCAAGGTGTCTTACCAACTCTTATCACTGGGTTCGTATCTCCATGACAGTGGTTACGAAGGTCACTTTCTAACTACCTCCGTTGTAGAGATTGATATTCTCCTATCATAGATATTGGTACTAATATCATTTGTAGAGATGCCATCCTCCTATCGCGGAGAGTGGTATTCACAAAAATCATTGCTGCAAGGGTCGTTACTCACACACCGCCCTCCTCCACTGCAAAATGACCATATAAATACATAAATAATAAAGGTTCCTTACTTACCTTAGAAATCCCTCCTAGATAGATAGGATCCATCTGGAGATCGAAACTTAAAAGAGATAGGAGAAGGATCTGTTAGGTGGCAACAAAAAGGAGTTTTCTTTGTCAATCAAGGGGAAAAATACCCAAGGAATCTCCAAGGAGATTCCCCCATGTTTTTCATCACTTTAACATCGCTTCAAGTCTTAAGTTACTCTGCCCCTCACTTTGGTTGAGGCTCGGATTTTTTTAAGGAGGTCATTATTCCTTCATAACCACAAACATTAATTCTCCTTTATTTTTAAAGGGAAGGTATTTACACTATAGTTTAGGCATATATAATTTAGTTCTTTGTACATATGTATATAATACTTTCTTCACACTTAATTCATTATATGTATATATATAAGATATTTTTCTCAATTTTTAGCTCAAGATGCAATTACTATGCCTCTCCCTTTTGCATATATATATATATATATATATATATATATATGTTTCTATCTTAATATACCTTTTTTTCCAATACAAATTTGATTATTATAATAATTGAAATATGTGTTACTATATATATATATAACTTACACATTCATCCTCTAATAAGTAATTATTCCTTCTCTTGAGGTAGAAGGGAAACTTTTAGCTCTTTTTATGTGATTTGCATCCTTGTCGAGGATGAAACAATAGAATGATCTCTTAGCTTACATAGGATCATTTAGGAAAATATATCTTCATACTAGAATATAAGTCCTATAACTCACTAGAATATTGGTGCAAGAAACCATTCTCCTCAACCTATGACGATGATACTTATAAGTTTTAAGGTCAACAAGTAAATTACTTAACTTTCCTCAAGTTTCGACAACATTGGAGATAATACTTTTCACCTAAAGTTAAATTATCATGGCTACCCTGCCATTCACCGCTCCACCCCCTAGTGGATTCGTTTCCTTCGTCGTTTAGTTGTGTCATAACCTTCAGTCTCCTAGGTCTATAATCAACAATTACAACTTAGGAAATAAATAACAATAATTAGAAGGTTTATTGGTGGAGCCTTGGCCTTGAGCTCCTCACCAGAAACAAGCACATAGTTATATTTTCAATTACAAAAGGATAGGGAAGCAAGAGGGATGTTACATCCTCCCCCCTTAAAATTAACACCGTCCTTGGTGTTGGTAATCTTTTATTTCTTTATCTTCGACTTTTAATTGTCTTCGAACTTCTACACTTCCTGCATGTCATTATTGCTCATCTTCCTTTCATAGTCTACACTCTCCACAACCCATACAAGGTCTTCCAAATATTTCAGCATAACATAGACATACCATTATTTTTTAGAATGTAAGCAATAAGTTCGTTTGCATTATACTATTGTTTCCATTCATGGAAAATCTCCCAGTATTTTTCATTGAAATTTATGTTTTTATCACCATAAGACAATATAATACATGATCATTTTTCAATATAAATAAAAAGAATGCATAAGTAAGCAATATTTTACTTATCCTTTGGAGGAAATTCTTCATTTCCAAATCTTGGACTCTTATCTAGTCCTTAACTTGCAATAGACGTTCCCCTCATTCACAAGTTAGTAGCATTATATCATATATTTTCAGCAACCAATATCAAATTTGACATTCAACATTGTCTTTGGATGAATTTCACATTACCTATAATTGATGCAGGAGCATCGGGGCCTAGAAAAATCAGTCGAAGTTGATCGACCGAAGGGATCCGACCAGTGGGAGTGCTGATGACCACTGGTGCAGAGAGCAGGTTGACTTGTCGAAGTCAACAAGTCGGGCAGAAGAAGTCAGGGTGCAGCCGACTAAAAGAACAGAGGATGTCGCGAGAGGTCGAGAATCGACAGGAAATGGTCGACAGATGACGAGCGGCGTAAGTTGTTGGGTAGTCGACAAGTGGTCGAACTACGACGCGACAGGGTTTAGCGAGGCCAAGTGTAATTGAGAAAGGAGTGAACCGACAGGAAAGTCGAGATGTGACTGACTGCTGTAGCAGGGTTGGAAGGACAGAAAGTCAAGGAACTGTACCTAGTGGTCATTCGGGGTTGCTGAGGAAGTTATTACAGTTATTGCGAGTTGGTGAAGGACATGACAGGGGACGTCATGGACAGAGGTTGTGTAGTACGGCTAGAAGTTGACAGTGTAGGTTCGCAGGATTTGGCAGGATCGATGAACGCAAGGGAATATGTGTCTCGGGATTGTAATAATCTTGGAAATAGCACCCGCAGAGTAGAAGAGGAAGGAAAGGTCTTCAGTCTAGGGGGAGAAGAGAGGAGAAGGCAGAGCAGAGAGTAGAGCAGAGAGAATAGAGCCGAAAGAGTTGTGAAGAGTCACACCAGCCGAAGAGCACGGAGTTGAGATTGAACCATAGCTTAGAGTTCTGTGGCGAACCAGGAGAGGGTGAGGTCGACACACAGGGAGAACACACCACAGTTACTTCTAAGTGTAACGGCTAAGGCCGATCGTAGTTAGTTATTTGTTTATAGTTATTTTGCATTGTAACCGATTTCAGAGAAGTAATATAAGCCAATCCTGGCATCTTGTTCTACACATTGTTTGTGTAGCGTTGTGGTTTGTGTCATGTGTATTGTTAAGCAAGAAAGTATCCCGTAGGGTGACTTGCGTCAGTTGGTATCAGAGCCCAGAAACGAGTCCGGTTGGAGAAGACGACTATACCAACCTGACTTGCATCAGTTGGTATCAGATCCCGGAAGCAAGTCCAGTTGGAGAAGATGACTATACCAACCTGACTTGCGTCATTTGGTATCAGAGCCCGAAAGCGAGTCCGGTTGGAGAAGATGACTATACTAACCTGACTTGTGTCAGTTGGTATCAGAGCCCGGAAGCGAGTCCGATTGGAGAAGACGACTATACCAACCTGACTTGTGTCAGTTGGTATCAGAGCCCGGAAGCAAGTCCGGTTGGAGAAGACGACTATACCAACTTGACTTGCATCAGTTAGTATCAGAGCCCGGAAGCGAGTCCAGTTGGAGAAGATGACTATACCAACCTGACTTGCGCCAGTTGGTATCAAGACCCGGAAGTGTGAGAATTTTCAGCGGAGGTTGAAAATGGCTCATAGGGGCGTTAATGTCCGAGGACGAAGAGCGCATGGCACAGCAGCCGTCACAGTGGATCGTGAGATGTTCGACGAATGTGTTCGAATGATGCAGACTTTGACAAATGAAGTCGCAGCGATCAAAGAAAACCAGAGGTGTGGTTGCATTCCTGAAGCACTGGACCACAGTGATGAGGAAGTCGAGGAAGTGGAAGCTCGGGAAGCCGCAGCAGAAGAACCAGACGAAAAACTCATCAAGCTTCTGACAGAAATGAGAGGTCGGGCGAAGATAGATGTGCGTACGTACTCAGGAAGCCTAGACCCAGAAGACTTGATCGACTGGTTCAGAGAGATGGAGAAATACTTCAACGTAGAGTAGATCAAGGATCCTAAATGGGTTAAGACTACATGTCTGAGGTTGAAGGATCATACCTCGTTGTGGTGGGACAATGTACAGGCTGACAGACTCAAGAAAGGAAAGGAGAAAATCAAATCTTGGGACATGATGGTTGCCAAGTTGAAGGGGAAGTTCTTTCCAAACGACTATGTAGTTTCCTTGTTCCGAAAGCTACAAAACTTTCGACAAAGAAAAATGACCGTGAAAGAGTACACGGAGGAGTTCTACCGATTGTCAATTCGGCCAGGACAAACTGATGAAGGAGAAGAAGCTGTCGCCAGATATGTAAACGGTTTGAAATACGCTATTCAGGATGAACTCAGCATGTCGAGATTCAGAGCAGACGGAGAATCCTATCAGTTAGCTCTAAAGGCAGAAGAGAAACTGTCGAGGAAGTCCGCAGAGAACAGAGGCAGGATGACTGGTCGGGGTGATAAGACTGTCTCCATGAAAAGTGAGGGTAGTGGCTACAGGAAAGAAGGTGTCGAAGATAGTCGACACACAGAAGGGGCATCGACGAAAGAAATAGCGCAAGAAAACCGACGCGATGGTCGTGAGAACCGCGGTCGAGGCACGTATATTCGAAGTGGTCCATCCGATAAGAAGGGAGCTAACAGACCAACCATAATCTGTTACAAATGTTGAGGAACGGGACACAAGGCATATGAGTTCCCAGAAAACCTACATACTGTAGAAGAGTCGAAACCCAGACGTCGAAAGGATGAGCAAGTCGACGAGAGGGAAGAATCGGCATCAGATAGCAGTCGAGGTGAGAAAAAGAAGAACCAGAATCTGACGGTTTAGAGAGCTTTGATCCAAGAAGATCAACGCGATCTGATGGAACCAACACAACGGAAGGCGATCTTTCGAATGAAGGTGCGGATCAGAGAATGGCGTTGCAAGACCATAGTTGATGGTGGGAGTACAGAGAATCTTGTGTCAACAGAAGTCATCGACAAGATCGGGTTGAATTGTCGAGAACACCCACACCCTTACAAGATCTCATGGTTACAGAAAGGACACCATGTTAAGGTGACCAGACAATGCCTGATCAACTTCAGAGTTGAGGGATTGGAGGACAGTGTACTGTGTGATGTAGTTCCCATGGATGCATGCCATCTGTTGTTAGGGAGACCATGGCAATATGATCGTAAGATGATCTATGACGGTTGAGCTAACACAGTCACAATGTGGAAGAATGGCGTGAAAAGGACTCTTAAGCCGAGGCGAGAAGAGCCAGCCGAAGATAAGGGCAGCAAGAGCAATCTTTGGGAAAAGCGAGTGTTGATGAGCACCGCCAAGGAATTCCTCGCAGAGGAGGAAAAGAAGTCAGGATGTTTTGCAATCATTCCAAAAGGACCGTATGTTGAAGGAACGACCAACATGGAGAACATTTCGGTCGAAGTCGAGGAGTTGCTCGAATAGTTTCGGGACATAATGGCTGATGAGAAATCAACGAGATTACCACCGATAAGGAGTATATCCCATCATATCGACTTGATTCCAGAGTCGATTCTTCCAAAAAAAGCACCATATAGGATGAGTCCAGCAGAGGGACAGGAGCTCAACCGACAGGTCCAAGAGTTGTTGGATAGGGGATTGATCCGAGAAAGCTTGAGCCCGTGTGCAGTACCAGCAGTATTGACACCAAAGAAGGGCGGAGAATGGAGAATGTGTACCGATTCCAAATCCATCAACAGGATCACAATCAAGTATCGATTTCCATTGCCAAGGATGGATGACTTGATGGATTTCCTGAGTGGAGTGACATACTTCACGAAATTAGACCTGAAGAGTGGGTATCACCAGATTAGGGTCAGAGAAGGAGATGAATGGAAGAAATCATTCAAAACAAGAGAAGGGTTATATGAGTGGTTAGTCATGCCGTTCGGATTGACTAATGCACCCAGTACATTCATGAGATTGATGAATGAGGTACTAAAACCATTCTTAGGAAAGTTTGTCGTAGTCTATTTAGACAACATTCTGATTTTCAGTCGGACCAAGTTAAAACATTTGGAGCACGTTTGACAAGTATTACAGAGATTGCAGGAAGAAAAGCTGATGATTGACCTGCAAAAGTGTTTCTTCATGAAGAAGGAATTGGTGTACTTGGGATTTGTAATTTCAAGTAAAGGGTTGGAGATGGACCCCGAGAAGGTGAAGGCAATCGTAGATTGGCTAGAATCGACAAGTGCAACTGCAGTGAGAAGTTTCCATGGACTTGCTAGTTTCTACCGGAAGTTCATTCGGGGATTTAGTCGGATTTGTGCACCATTGACAGAATACATGAGAAAGGGCGAGTTCAAGTGGACGGATAAGGCACAGGAAGCTTTCGAAAAATTGAAGGAAAAGGTCATTGAGAGCCCAGTGTTGGCGCTCCCAGACTTTGACAAAGTTTTCCAGGTCGATTGTGATGCAAGTGGAACAGCAATTGGAGCAGTGTTGAGCCAAGAAGGCCGGCCAATTGCATTCTTCAGTGAAAAACTAAATGGAGTGAAGCATAAATATTCGGTCTATGACCAAGAATTTTATGCTATCATACAAGCATTGAAGAAATGGAGGCATTATTTGTTGCCGCAGGAATTTGTGTTATACACGGATCACCAAGCACTGAGATATTTGAATACTCAGTCGAAATTGGATCAGAGACACGTGAAGTGGGTGGAGCTTCTCTAGAGATATACATTCGTGTTGCATCATAGGTCGGGCAAGTCGAACAAAGTTGCCGATGCATTGAGCAGGAGAGTTGCATTGTTGGGCACGACGACTGTTCAGGCAACAGGCATAGAGTCGATAAAGATGGAGTATGAGACCGTCGAAGATTTTAAGAAGGCATGGAAGGCTTGTCGTGATCCTTGGAGCATCGACAGAACTCCATATTTGAGTTATTTCATTCAAGGAGGTTACCTATTCAGGGGAAGTTAGCTGTGTATTCCCAGAGGATCAGTGAGAGAGAACCTAATCCAAGAGTTTCATAATGGCGGGTTAGCAAGGCACTTTGGGATCGACAAGACCAAAGCACTAGTTGATGAGAAGTATTTCTGGCCAAGGATGTCGACAGATGTCGGAAGATGGGTTCGACAATGTCAGATTTGCCAGTTAGCAAAAGGAAGGAGTCAGAACACGGGGTTGTATACACCATTGCCAGTACCAGAGAACCCGTGGGAGCATCTTAGCATGGATTTTGTGTTAGGATTACTAAGGACTCAGTAGGGAAGCGACTCAATATTTGTTGTAGTTGACAGATTTTCGAAGATGGCACATTTCATACCATGTAAGAAAACAAGTGATGCCATAGGGATCGTTGTACTATTCTTTAAGGAAATAATCATACTGCATGGGTTGCCAAAAAGTATCACGTCGGATCGAGATACGAAATTCATGGGGAATTTCTGGAGAACCCTATGGAAGAAACTCGACATGAAGTTAGAGTTTAGCTCGGCACATCATCCGCAGTCGGACAAACAAACTGAGGTTGTAAACAGAACTTTGGGAAACCTTCTGAGATGTCTAGCGGCCGATAGACCCAAGCAATGGGAAAATGTGTTGGCACGGGCAGAGTTTGCATATAACAATTCTGTGAATCGATCGACAGGATTGAGCCCATTCCAGATTGTTCAAGGGAGGAGTCCACATGTAGTGGCAGATTTGGTCAAATTGCCGACAGAAACCAGGAAGAGTGCGGATGCAGAATCATTCACAGAGCATATGCATGAAGTTCATGAAAATGTGCGAAAGTGCATCAAGAAGAGTAACGCGGCCTACAAATTGAGAGCCGGCTGAAGAAAGAGGCTACTGTTACTCCAAGAAGGGGACTTAGTCTGTTCCTATTTGTGAAAGGAGCGATTTCTGACATAAACATACAACAAGCTGAATTTGAAGAAGATAGGACCATGCAGGATTCTGAAGAAGATTTCAGACAACGCATATGTGTTGGAATTGCCGGAAGACTTGAACATTTCAGCAACGTTCAATGTCTCAGACCTATACAAATTTGAAGAAGGGTCAAGCAACAGAAAGCAGGAAGGAACAAGTATCGACTAGACATAACAGATTCCAGACCGACATAAAGAAGGGATCACAGAAGTAATCGACGAACACGAAGTAGGGCGTACCCGTAGATCACGCATGAAGGAATACTTGGTGCGATGGGAAAATGATGAGTTGCAGGAAGCAACGTGGATTTCTAAAGAGGAGTTCAAGAGACTGATGGAGCAGTTGAATTCTTTTTCACCTGGGGAGTTTGATGTAGGAGCATCGGGGCCTAGGAAAATCAGTCGAAGTTGATCGACCGAAGGGAGCCAACCAGCGGGAGTTCCAATGACCACTCGTGTGAAGAGCAGGTTGACTTATCAAAGTCAACAAGTCGGGCAGAAGAAGTCGGGGTGCAGCCGACTAAAAGAACAACGGATGTCGCGAGAGGTCGAGAATCAACAGGAAATGGTCGATAGACGATGAGCGACGTAAGTTGTCGGGTAGTCGACAATTGGTCGAACTACGACGCGACAGGTTTTGGCGAGGCCAAGTGAAATTGAGAAAGGAGTGAACTGACAGGAAAGTCGAGATGTGACTGACTGTTGTAGCAGGGTCGAAAGGACAGAAAGTCAAGGGACTATACCTAGTGGCCATTCGGGGTTGCTGAGGAAGTTATTACAGTTATTGTGAGTTGGTGAAGGACATGACAGGGGACGTCATGGACAGAGGCTGTGCAGCATGGCTAGAAGCTGACAGTGTAGGTTCACAGGATTTGGCAGGATCGGCGAACAGAAGGGAATGCGGGTCTCAGGATTGTAATAATCTTGGAAACAGCACCCGCATAGTAGAAGAGGAAGGAAAGGTCTTCAGTATAGGGGGAGAAGCGAAGAGAAGGCAGAGCAGAGAGTAGAGCAGAGAGAACATAGCCGAAAGAGTTGTGAAGAGTCACATCGGCCGAAGAGCAGGGAGTTGAGATCAAACCATAGCTCAGAGTTCCGTGGCGAACCAAGAGAGGGTGAGGTCGACACACAGGGAGAACACACCACAGTTACTTCTAAGTGTAACGGCTGAGGCCGATCGTAGTTATTTATTTGTTTACAGTTATTTTGCATTGTAACCGATTTCAGAGAAGTAATATAAGTCAATCCTGGCATCTTGTTCTACACCTTGTTTGTGTAGCATTGTGGTTTGTTTCGTGTGTATTGTTAAGCAAGAAAGTATCCCATAGGGTGACTTGCGTCAATAATATTATTTTCATATATAATACCTAAACATTAGGGAAGCTAATATCCCCTTTACTTGGTAGCTCTTACCCTATGTTCCATTGTTATATCATGGAGATTGAAAGGCTTCAACAACACTCGCTTGAACATAAAACTTTCCCTTGAGATTTGGGACTTCAAAAACACTTTGTTGAACACAGAACTCTCCCTTGAGATCTATCACCAATTTAAGTGTGGTCTTATGGGATTTAAGATTTTGAGATTACTCCTCTTTTGATTGCTAGTCAAAAAGTTTCCTTCTAAAAAAACATCAAACAACGTCCTGTCTTCCAGATATTATTTTTAATTTAGTGTGCCTCCGTCTTTCCATTGATGATCATCGGATATCTCTCTCTCCACTCAATCTCTCTTGCTTGAGTCCAAGAAATTTCTTCCTTTTCCACTCAAGCTCTCTTGCTTGAGTCTAGGAAATTATTTTCTTTTCCACTCAAGCTCTCTTGCTTGAGTCTAGGGAAATTATTTTAGCATGGTTAGAGTTGGATCATCAATTTCGCCACTTGGTGTTTTTCCTTTTTGATATCGTCTTTCTCCTTTTTATGACTCATTAATAATGATCATATATATATATATTGACCGCATTCACTACCAATCATAACATTTGACTACTTGCGACACATAAACTTGGTTCTCATTGTGGCTTCATTGCCATCACTAAGTACTCTAAATTTGTTACAACTTCACAGACAGTTATTCACATCATCATATCATCAATCCATCAATAATAAGTTCACCTATTTATTGATCAACTATTACTCATTAACATGTCATATGCTTTGATGATTTAATGCTCTTGTTTTCAACAAGTCTCGCAGATACTGAGGATCTACCAAAAGCCACTTGTTAGTTCAAATTTTCTTAACACGGCCAAAAAAATTTAAGAATCCTTTTTGAAACATTGGTTTTAATTTCCATACAATCCTATAACCAAACAAATGCAATAATATGTTTTAAAACTTATCACTCACTCTTGAGCGATTTAACTTTAATATCCATACAATATGGTCAACATTCCAATTCGATCATGATTTTCATCCGTCGTTAATCATAACCCTGCAATATTAGTACATAAACATTTATTGTTCCCTTACATAAACTATGCTTTCTCATGGAGTATAGTAATTTATCAACCTGATAATTTTCCAATCTTTCCAATAGTGCTAAGTTATAATGGTTACTCTATTCACCACTTTGAACGTTTTAACTTGAGCACTCCTAATAAAAAGAAATCGTAAGAAATGATTTTTGTCTATATTTGTCTACATTTCTTCTTAAAAGTAAAATTTTTAACCCAACTTCCATTTTTTAGTATGAAATCAAAATACTTAAACAAACTGAAAGTATTGCTTGTAAACTTACAGATTTCAATCTACCCAATTGTTTTGGGCAATGCAATAAAATACCTTGTCATAAAATTTTAATTTATCTATCTCATTGGTTACACCTTGGAGAACTTGAAGGTTAATTCGTCTAATTCATTCCTTCGTCCATTCCTCCTATGTATACAAAACAAAAATCAATTTGTTAGTTCAACAACTTCATACCTTCTTACTTCATGTTGAGCCCAAATAGGCCAGATTGTTGCAAATTCAACTCTGATACCACTTTGTAACACACCCAAAATCCTCAGTACCATGTTGAGGAAACGACGTATAAAATTTTTCCTTGCATCGTCCAACACACAAACAAGTTAGTCTTTTAGTACTAAACATCATAGTAGGATTTTCAAATCATTTAACATGTAGACCCATGCAGTTGTTGTTGTCCCAAACTAATCCTCAATCTTGTCCTAAATAAACATACTCGATACCATGATATTATAAGATCTTCCTATCCGAATTATAAGAAATGAAACTCCTCTTCCATTAACCAAAGTTTACCAATAATATGATAAAAAGGGAAATTACTTTACAAGTCGACCCTTAGAAAAATATAGGATCAACCCCTATATAAGTTCATCTTTCACATAAAGTACTATGATCATTCATCATGGATTTCTCAATAACTTTTTAAACCTCAAAGCAACTTTCTTACTTACCATGAAAGACTAGTTACTTAAGACTTTATCATATGAACATGTAACACATAGTTAGCATAACTTAAATCCTTTGTTCCTCCACTTTTTGACATGTTTGTTGTCCTAGAATATGCATGTATCACTATTATTTGATCATATAGCATCATCTTACACCAGGGTCCATATATTTTATTACTAATCAACTTCTAACATAAGTTTAAGCATTTCGAGATACTAATCCCTACTTATCTGCATACATTACCGCTTTGTTGATCTCCTAATTCATTTAATTAAAAATGTACATGACATACACTAATATAATGTAATCTCGACCTTCTACTAAATACAAAGTATAATCATTACACAATAAAAACTCATGGTATTTTCATATCGATAGCATCGATCATCTGGATATAAATGTACATCTTTTATAAAATGGACAACACACATTACATCATACCAACCTCATGAACTAGTTAAATGAAAAAGTGTACCCTCACCGTCCAACTAATTATAAAAACAATTCAGCAACTATCTATATGGAATGATAAATATAAACATAACAAGAAGCATTCGTTTACATGAGCAGAATCAATTAATAATGGCAACTCATGACCAACATACATTTATAAACTTGTCATCTTCTAATGGCAATACAACAATGAAGAGTATGTATCTAGATCAAAATAGACTAAAGCGACTGAAGGCTTGACTCCAACTTTCCTCCCAACCATTTGGCTCTCTGTTCGATGTATATTTCTACCACCGAGAGTCCACCCCCGAGCTGTGAAATGAATCCACTAGGGTAGAGATTTATATTCTCAAAAACTTACTTATTCTCATATAACTTAAGAGACTAATATTAATCCACCTTACAATAATAACCCATTTAGATTGTTCAAAGGAAATAAGGTTAAGCCCTTCCTCCATCACTTACATCCGATAAGTGCATTTAAGATTTTAATCTAAGAGTAACATACATTTTTGGACTTTTGGACTTGTACATAAATATGACTATTATGTCTTTGATTCTTTTCTCACTACTATTTAAGAATTGTCAACATTTCTTGCATAGTACATAATCCTAACATTTACAATTTTCCAAGCCAAGGACTACGTCCTTGCTAACAATGAGTATGAAAATATAGTAACATTGAATATGAAAATATTGTAACTTATACATGGATTATATAAGTGAAGAGATCAAGGATCACTATCCAACAAGAAGCAAATATACAATGATCGATTTCTAACCTTATCAACAATATATACATAGATCACACTATGAAAAAGATGTGATATGACTAAAATACAAACTCTGTCAATCAATGGATTGCATAGCTCACACTATTGCAAAGGTGTGATGTGGGTAGCATTCAAACTGTTCCTATCAATGGATTGCACTATTGCATAGATGCAATCTGGGTAGCATTCAAACTGTTCCTATCAATGGATTTCATTATTGCATAGATGCGTGGTGAATAAGATACAAACCCTATTAAATAATTTGTGTAGACATTGACCTACACAAACTCTATTACATGACTTGTGCAGAGATCGACCTACAGAAAAGTATGGTGAATAAGATACAAACTCTATTAAAATATTTGTACAGATATCGACCTACACAAACTCAATTACACTGCTTGTGAAGAAATCGGCCTACAAAAATGTATGGTGAAAAAGATACAAACTCTATTACATGACTTGTGTAGAGATCGACCTACATAAATGTATGGTGAATAAGATACAAACTCTATTAAACGATTTGTACAGATATCGACCTACACAAACTCTATTACATGACTTGAACAAAGATCGACCTACAGAAATGTATAGTGAATAAGATACAAACTCTATTAAACGATTTGTACAGAGATCGACCTACACAAACTCTATTACACGACTTGTGCTTAGATCGACCTTCAGAAATGTATGGTGAATAAGATACAAAATCTATTACACGACTTGTGTAGAGATTGACCTACAAAAATGTATGGTGAATAAGATACAAGGGTGATTTCATGAAGATGGGTAACTCTTTTTGGCCAAATATGACGGTGAAAAACAAAAATTTTACCCATGTATTAAATTGAACCCACGAAACTCATACTTGCCACATGAATTTTGACATGCGGTTGAAAAATGAAATGTAGATAATTATGTTGGCTTTCCAATGATATTTTTTTCGAAATATACCAATGCCATATATCGTGTCGAATCTTCATTTAATGAAACGTGTGTACTTAAAAATTTGAAGAGCAATTAAAAAGTAGTTTGTGTGCGTGCACAATAAATTAATGTTAAAGTAATAATTTTAAAAAATGAAATATGTGAACATGATCTAGACAGAGTGCACTAGGGCTTACATATTTTTCTTTTAATTTTTCTCGAAAAATTATATTTATTATTATTTTTCGAAACTTACCAATGAATATTTAAGTCGCATTTTGCACACATGTGTGTGTGTGCACGAAATCTTTTGATTTTTTACATAATTTGCAAAACTAAAAATACCCTTTTAAAGAGGACGTGTTTATCTGGGGCTTGTGTATTTTTTCAAATTTTTTGGATGTGTATTTTGAATGTTGTGGATTTATCTTTGAGCTCAATCGAAGTTGTCGGCATGGTTTTTTAGGGCAAGTTTTAGTAGAAATTTAAAAACAACAGACATATGAAGATAAAAATTCGTAAATTTTATATATCTGGATAGAGGATTCGTTGACGAAGCCAATGGTATCAAGTCTGCTCATTAATGAGCATTTAATGACATGGTTTAACTCTGTGGAAGGCAGAAAAAACTTTCATTCTGTAGTGAAAAGGGCTCTCGGCCTGTTTTTTAAGCCCTCGATCGAGCTAAATACCTTGATTGAGGGTTTAACAACACCTCGATTGAGGGTTTAACAACACCTCGATTGAGGGTTTAACAATACCTCGATTGAAGGTTTTTAAAACCCTTGATCGAGGGCCTAAAATGAGCCTTTTTATGTTTTTCAAAAGCTAGATCGAGCGTTTGCGTGCTTTTCAACAGCTCGATCGAGCTTTTGCGAGATTTTCAAAAGCTAGATCGAGCTTTTGCATGCTTTTCAAAAGCTCGATCAATCTTTTGCAAGATTTTCAAAAGCTCGATTGAGGGTTTTAAAACCCTCGATCGAGGTATTTTAAAACCCTCGATCGAGGTATTTTAAAACCCTCGATTGAGGTATTTTAAAACCCTCAATCGAGCTTTTAAAACCCTCGATCGAGCTTTTAAAACCTCAATCGAGGGCTTGAAAATACCTCGATCAAGGGTTCGAAAAACAATTTTTTTAGCTTCCATCCGCCAAAAATGGTGAACCACCTTCGTGGAATCACCCACAAACTCTATTAAATGATTTGTACAAAGATCGACTTACACAAGCTCTATTACATGACTTGTATAGAGATCAACCTACATAAATGTATGGTGAATAAGATACAAACTCTAATAAAAAATTTGTACAAAGATCACCACTCCAATTTAACTCAGTCAAATATATATAACGCAACGATTTATGCAAAGATCACTTACCAACCATTATTTCCAAGGATTCTTAGCAACTCTTATCACCGGGTTCGTATTTCCATTACAGTGGTTACGCAGGTCGCTTTCTAACTACCTCCATTGCATAGATTTATATTCTCCTATCGCAAAGATTGGTACTAATATCATTCGCAGAGATGCCATCCTCCTATCGCAGAGAGTGGTATTTGTAAAAATCATTACTGAAAGGGTCATTATTCACACACCACCCTCCTCCACTCCATAACAGCCATATAAATACATAAATAATCAAGATTCCTTACTTACCTTGGAAATCCCACCTAGATAGAAATGATCCATTTGGAGATCGGAACTTAAAAGAGATAGGAGAAGGATCTGTTACGTGGTAGCAAAAAGGAGTTTTCTTTATCAATTAAGGGGACAAAGAGCCGAGGAATCTTCAAGGAGATCCCCCCACATTTTTCATCACTTTAACATCGCTTCAATCCTTAAGTTACTCCACCCCTCACTTTGGTTGAGGCTTTGCTCCTTTAAAGGAGGCCGCTATTCCTTCATAACCACAAACATAACTCTCCTTTAATTTTAAAGGGAAGGTCTATAAACTATAGTTTAGTCATATATCATTTAGTTCTTTGTACATATGTATATAATAATTTCTTCACACTCAATTCTTTATATGGATATATAAGATATTTTTCTCACTTTTTAGCTCAAGATGCAATTACTCTCTCTCTCTCTCTCTCTCTCTCTCTCTATATATATATATATATATATATATATATATATATATATATGTTTCTATCTTAATATACATTTTTTCAATAAAAAATTGATTATTATATAACTGAAATATGTGTTACTATATATATAACTTACACATTCATCCTCTAAAAAGTAATTATTCATTCTCTCAATGTAGGAGGGAAAATTTTAGCTATTTTTATGTTATTTGCATCCTTGTTGAGGATGTAACAATAGAATGATCTCTTAGCTTACATAGGATCATTTAGGAAAATCTAGGAAAATCTATCTTCATACTAGAAGATAAGTCCTATAACTCACCAGAAGATTAGGGTGAGAAACCATTCTCCTCAACCTACGATGGTGATACTTATAAGTTTTAAGGTCAACAAGTAAATTACTTAACTTTCCTCAAGTTCCGAAAGCATTGGAGATAATACTTGTTACCTAAAGTTAAATTCTCATGGATACCTTGCCATTTACCTCTCCCCCCCACTAGTGGATTATTTTCACCGTCATTTAGTTGTTTCATAACCTTAAGAATCCTAAGTCTATAATCAACAATTACAACTTAGGAAATAAGTAACAATAATTACAAGGTTTATTGGTGGGGCCTTGGCCTTGAGCTCATCACCAGAAACAAGTACATAGTTATATTTTCAATTACAAAAGGATAGGGAAGCAAGAGGGATGTTACAAGCACTTAGTGACTGCATTGGCAAACCAGAGAGTAGCATTGGGCACATGAGAGGACATGTGGCACATAGTTTGTGGAGGAACTCCTTGCATGAGTACACTTGGATAGCAGACCCCTATGGAAGATGGATTTTGTTACCACCTTCATTGGAACTGTTTGTTGATAGATTTTTTGGATAGAACTTCTCATTTTATGCCTCCACCCAGTTTCTTGATTTTTTTCCATTATGTTTTGAAATCACAACTTGTTTGTTTATGTTCCTTTTGACCTTGTCGTTGGTCATATCGATTTTTATGTTTTGGATGATGACAAGGTATCCTAATCTTTTGTAATTGTTCTTCGAAACAATGTTGCCTTGATGTTTGTAGTGATTTGTCAATATAAACATTCTTCTGATTTTGAGCGCCATTTAACTTTGTACTGGTTCTCTTTTCCGATGTTTGACTTTGAGCGTCTCATGACTTTGCTATTGGGTCAGTCGTCGTTTTTTTCAACAATTGATTTTCTGCGATCTAACTCTTCTTGCAAGGATTTCTTATCATGCTTTAGGTTTCTAATTTGTATGAGTAAGCCTTGATTGTGTCTCCTTAAGCGTAAGAGTTCTTCCTTGTAATTCAACTTGTTGACTTCATTTTGAGAATCTTGATTCTCTTGCTCTCTTCCTCTTAACGTTTTTATTTGCTCTTGCAATTCCTAATTTACCTTCTTTAAGGAGGAATTTTCTTCGTATTTTCCTGATAAATTTTGCTGGAGATCTTGAATCTCTTCTTCTAATTTTTTATTGCATTGTGTTTTATCCTTTGTCTTCTTGATTTGAAGCAACAATTCCTGATTATGATCTCTTAGACGAGAGATCTCTTCTTCTTTGGTCATGACAACTTTGTCGAATACTTTATGTATTAGCTATATTGATTTCTCATTTTCCTGTGAAATCACCTTTGATATATCTTTGAAGTCTTCAGATGACGTGACTTCTGAATCTGATTTTATTTTAATGTCTTGCAATGTGATTATCTTCTTTTTGTAAGGAAATGTCAGAAACTTATTTTCAACATTTAAGATAAAAGTCCCCAATGTTTCTATCCAAGGTAATCCCAAAATTAGGTCGTCGTCACTGCTCCACAATTATCTAACTATGAATTACGAGACGTCGGTATAATCTCCAATGTTCAGCTGTAAATGTCTTATTTCATATTCTTTCTTATTCCAAAAGTCTAACCTTTTACCTATGTTTGACTCTGGAATCGCTAACTCATTAGAAAATTCAACACTAAGCAATAGAAATAGTAACATATTTCCCTTTGATTGTTCCTTTTATTTGAAATAACATTGAAGCATAAATTTTTGAAGTGCTTGGGAATCTTCTTGGTTTTTCATGATGAGACCCCATTTTCTTTTGTCGTCACAATTTTGGTCAATATTTCTTTCATACTATATTCTTCAATGCTTTTGTCTTCCTTTGACTGTTTTTTCCTCTTCTTTTCCCTTTTTTTAAGTGTAATAAATACAATTATCAAATAATAATAATAATAATTACTATTATTAAATTTTAATAATAATAATATTATTAATTATTATATTATAATAGTTATAATATTATGGAAGCGAAGCAAGATTCAGAAGGAAGAAGTACGTTTATTCAAGAATGGAATTACTCTGCGAAATTATGGTGGCTTCGAGGAGAACATTAGCTGTGCACAATTGTATGTTGACTGAGCATCATTGTCTCCAGCCTTTGGCATGAGGATGGTTCGCTGTAGATCAACATATACGCAGTCCCGTCTTCATCGATTCCCCTAATCTGCTTGTTAATTAATTCATGGAATTGGCCGGTGGAGTGAACGCATGATTGATAGCTTGTTGATGTTCGTATTTTAAAGGATCTGATCCATGAGATTCTGGTGGATTCGAGCTGGAGAACTGCGAACGTAGCGCGGTATTGGCTTCTTGATTCAGCCATGGATCATCGAGACTGATTGTTGGCCGTGAGATGTATTTCAGGGGATCAGATGATTGTCGATGATGCCCTGATGGGAGGTGAATTCTGCTGAGCATATTAAGGTTAGGGATCGATTCTTGGATGATTCCATTCCCTGCCAGGATCCTGAATAGCATTGCTTGTGCCAGCCATTACTGTTTTTTAATTTTGCGATTAGCTTTTCTTGATTCTACTGGTTGGTACTATTCTCGGGCTGTAGGAGTGTGGGATTCTGTCTTCTGATAGAGGGCTTCTGGTAGCTGGGGAAGTCGGCTTTCTGCTGTTTCTTGGTTCGTTTCTTGGTGTTGGGTGGAGCATCGATGGCTGCCCCGGGGAATGGTGACTTTTTGCCTGATGATGAACCCCTGCCTAGAACAGGGATGTCTGCTAAAGATGGTTCACTTAAACACTCCGTTAAGACGGTCAAAGAACGTAAGAGACTAGACCTGTTGGTGCTGGGGTTGGATGTAACGATGGAAGAAGCGGAGGACTTCTCTCATACTGTTGTGGTTGGACATATTAGGGGCAGAAGATTTGGCCGTGGCTTCCTTCAACGCTGGGTGTCTGAGCAATGGAAGCACTGCGTGTCATCAGCCCCTGAGGTCCGCGTCTTGACGAAAGGTTGGTTTTCCTTCATCTTTAGGAACCAAGGGGAGGTCAAGGTCGTATTGAGTAGACATTGGTCGATGCTGGGAATCCCTCTTGTTCTGAAAAGATGGTCCCCCTTCTTCGACTCTAAAACGGAGAAAGTTGCTAAAGAACCGCTGTGGGTGAAGCTTCCTGGATTTCCCATGCATATGTGGAATGAAACACGGTTTGCTGAGATAGGGAATTATCTTGGTGAATATGTGTGTTATGATTCCTCCCATACTAAGACTGGCATCTACATGGTTGCTAAGATATTGGTAAATATCGATATTCGGATGGGACTTTCGGCTGAGATTAAAGTTCACTCCAAGGATGGGGATTTTACTCAAATACTGGATTATGTGGGTGTGCCGTTTAGGTGTCATCGCTGTCACTCTCATGGACATCTTGTAGCCTGTTGCCCATTACCATTTCGGACTAGTAAGCCTCTGTCCAATGTTGCAGCAAATGTAGAGGCAGTTCCTGTGTTGAAGGTGAACTCTCAGGCGGTGGTGGATGATGGGAGTGGGCCTATTATCGACGGGGGGGTGCATTTTGTTTCTGCGGTACCATCCGTTCATGGTGGGAGGCTTGGATCAGTGTATTTGTTGCCATCATTGGAGAACATAGGAAAGGAGCATATTGGGAGTGCGCCTACTGATGCTGAGGGGGTTTCTTGGTGCTCCGTGCCTCCGACTTCTCTGGCCACTACGGATTTGCTACGGGAGCTGCCTATTACTCGTCGGGATTCATCTGAGAATCCCTCAGGTAAGTCTATATTCATTTCTCCTACTGCTTCCTTATTAGACGACTCTATGGTATTGGGGGGGGGGCTGCCTTGGGTCTCCACCACGCCTAGATGCTCCTTGTCAACGGCATGATGTGGATAGTATTGTCACACCGACAATGGTTTCCACCAATCACTCTACCAGCTCCGAGGGTAGTAGTATTCGATATGCTCTTCGTAGTCGGGAGATTACTAAAGGTGGAACGGGGGGCAAGGGACTTCCTGATTTGGCCTCCAGTGTTGGGGGGAAAGGACGGGGACGAAAATCCCATTTGTCTAAAGCTAAAGAACGGGCTAAAGTGGATTTAGTGATGGGTACACAATCTTCTATAGAGTGGGCACTTAGAGCAGTGAAAGCCCAAGATGGGGGTTTTTTATGAAACTGATGTCCTTCAACTGTCGTGGGTTGGTGAGTCCCATTAAAAAATCATCGTTTAGGAGGCTCGTAGACTTAACCCAACCGGATGTAATATTGCTGCAAGAAACTTTGGGTGGTAGTGAGGATGTAGTACGAACTTTAGAATCTTTGCTTCCTGGTTGGAAGTTTGTGGGTGTGGATGCTCGGGGGCGTTCGGGAGGGCTGGCCTCGGGGTGGAAGGTTAGGAGTTGCAGATGTGATTGTTCTTGGGGCATCTCCTCTGGTCTCGGTTTGGAGGTTTGGGATGCTGAGATTGGTCGGATGATCACGGTTCTCAATATTTACGGGCCCTACTTAAATAGGGTGGGCTACTGGGACTCCTTGTTAGGCATGGATATTTTTGATGGCAGGGATGTGATTTTGGGTGGGGATTTCAATCTTACTCTGGGGTCTTCTGAAGTATGGGGACCTCGGGCTGCTCCGGATTCATTAGCAGATTATTTTATTCAGGCCTTTGTCAGGAAGGATCTTCTTGACATATTACCTTCCAAGTTATCTCCGACTTGGAGGAATAAGAGAGCTGGGGAAAATAGGGTGGCAAAACGACTGGATAGGTTTCTGGTGGCCGAAGTGTTGGCACTGGGCGTTGATGTTGTCAGACAATGGGTAGGGTCAGGAGGGATTTCTGACCATAGCCCGATCTTCCTGGAATTACGTGGTAGCAGGAATAAACCTCCTAGCCCATTCAAATTCAACCCTAACTGGATGAAGGAGGAGGCTTTCATTAAGATGGTTCAGGATCAATGGGTTCATCGACCACATGATTCTCAGATGCATGCAAGTGCTCACTTTTATCACAATCTAAAGCGAATTAAAGAGGCAACTACTTCCTGGGCTCATGACAAAAGGGTGACTGACGATCGGGATTTGCGGGTTGCTGAGCTAAACATTGATAGGATACTTAATAGCCTGGGCATGGGATATTTGGATGAACAGCAGAAAGGCGAGGTGTTGGAGTGGGAGAGACGCAGGAATGTGATTCTGGGAGAGCGTGAAGAGCTATGGAGAATGAAAAGTAGAGCGATTTGGCTTAAGTGCGGTGATGAAAATACAAAAATTTTTCAGGCGTATGCCAAGGGGAGAAAATTCACAAACTCTATTTGGGAACTATCGTCAGAAGCAGGGGAACAGGTTTCCAGCTTTGATGGATTAGCGGAAATGGGAGTTCGACATTTTGGAGATTTATTCACTGCACAACCTGGAGTCTCCATTACTGAGGTAATTCGGGTGACTCAGCTTTTTCCTCGATTCGTGGGGGAGGAAGATAACAGAATGTTGATGGAGGAGGTGACGCCAATTGAGCTCTTGCTGGTAATGCAATCCTTGCATAAAGATAGTAGCCCGGGGCCAGATGGTTGGCCTATAGAATTCTTCTTAGGATTCTATGACTTCTTCGGGGAGGAGATATTGAATGTGGTGGAAGAATCGCGTAAGGCTGGGTTTGTCCATGGCCCCTTCAACTCCACCTTTATAGCTCTAATACCGAAGACGGCCAAGCCTGACAACTTTGATGAATTCAGACCGATTTCTCTCTGCAATTGTATCTATAAGATCATCTCCAAGGTTATGTCGAGAAGACTCAAGAATATTTTGTCTAAGCATATTTCTTGTGAGCAATTTGGCTTCTTGGAAGGCCGCCAAATTCATGAGGCCATTGGAGTAGCCCAGGAAGGATTACACACTCTGAAAGTGCAGAAGCAGAAGGGTGCTGTGATTAAGATTGATCTCTCTAAATATTTTGATAGGGTTAGCTAGCTTTATCTCCGGATGCTTCTAACTCATTTGGGGTTCTGCTACGAATTTATTAGATGGATAATGGCCTGCCTCACAACAGTGCGCTTTGCTGTACTGATCACTGGTTCTGCTAGTCCATTCTTCCAGGCGGGTAGGGGGCTACGACAGGGATGTCCCCTCTCTCCTCTGTTGTTTCTCCTTGTTGCTGAAGGACTCAGCCGATTTATTCTGAATGCAAAAGCCGAAGGTTCCTTTCGAGGCATTTCTATTTCTCAGGTATTGTTTATTACACATCTCCTTTTTGTTGATGACATACTGATTTTCTGTGATGGCACGAGTCAGGATATTGATAAGGTGGTTGAAGGTCTCCAATTAGTGCATGTAGCAGCGGGCATCTTAGTGAATATTGACAAATCTACTATCACTTGCTCGCATTTAACCGAGCAGGAGATTCATAGAATGGTTAACAAACTTCCTTACAGGACTTTGGATATTGATGAAGGTTTAAAGTACCTTGGCTTTCACTTGAAGCCGAATGCTTATCTGAAGGCTGATTGGCACTGGTTAATTGCAAAATTAGAACAGCGCCTATATGGTTGGAGTCATAAATGGCTCTCTCGGGCTGGGAGGCTGGTCCTGGTTAAATCAGTTTTGGAAGCTATTCCGGTGTATTGGATGTCTCTTGCTTGGATCCCCATTGGAGTCCTGGAGAGGATTCGGAGGTTGTGTTTTTCCTTTCTTTGGAAGGGTAAGGGTGGGAATCGTGCATTGGTATGGGTTAGATGGGAGAAAATTGTGGCCCCTAAAGCACTGGGAGGTTGGGGGTTAAAGAATATTTTTCTGTTTGCTAAAGCCTTGGGGGCCAAAGTGTCGTGGCGTCTTATCCATACACATAGTCTCTGGACAAGAGTGGTATATCATAAATATATAGCCCCTCTTACTCTTCTTGAATGGATAAGGCTGGGAAGTAAGTCGAGGGAAAATTGCTCAGTGGTCTGGAAAGCGGTGGTGCAGCATTTCTCTTTGGTCGGATCTGGATTAGTGTGGAGGATAGGTAATGGGTGACTACTACGTATTGGGCGGGACCCTTGGGTTGGCTGTAGGGGAGGCCATGTACTTCCTGTGGAATTGAGGAATCATTTGGCTGCTAGAGGTTGTAATTTTCTGGCCGACATTGAGGATCCGGGAACATCAACAAATTGGCATCAGGGGTGGATATCAGCGCAGCGACTTGAGATCTCTGTAGAACTGCAAGGGGCTTGGGTGGATTTTCTGCGGTTATTACGACTAACTAATATTCGATTGACCAATCGGATTGATGTACTTATATGGGATCACCATCCCTCGGGCATCTACACTCCTAAGAATGGATATATCCAGCTGAATGTGGAAATTCATAACAGGGAATTGGTGTGGTGGTGGAAGCAGCTGTGGAAGTTAAGGTGTCCGGGTAAAGCAAAGTTACTTTTCTGGGCTATACTGGAAAACAAAGCACCTACCTGGGACATTCTGCAAAAACAATTTCTCCAAGGTCCGGGCATTTGTCCACTCTGTCGGGAAGCGGAAGAGACCATAGCTCATCTCTTTGTACATTGTCGGTTCTCACAGGCTATTTGGGAAGGCATTTTTTGTTATATGGATTTCAAGATGCGGTGGAGGGGCGAGTGCGTCCTGGAGGCATTCAACGGTTGGTGGATATTAAATAAGACTACTCAATTCCGGGCCTTACCATGTATCTTAGCCTGGAGCATATGGATATCCAGAAACTCGATTATATTTCATGACAGAAGGGTGCAGTTGGAGTCTGTGGTGGCTCACGCGGTGGCGGCCTTACAACTTACCTTCGCTCCTGTTCAAACGATTAGAACTCGACAGGTGCGAGTGGAACTGATCGATAAAACCATGCCGTGGGCCTATTTTGACGGCGCTTCTTTGGATCATCAGAGGGTGTGTGGAGGGGGGGCAGTCCTTCACAAATCTGAGTCCCACTATTTTCATCTAGTGGCTGGTTTGGGAATTGGATCAAATAACTATGCAGAGATAATGTCTCTTAAACTATTGATGTTATTTGCACTTGAACAAGGCTGTCTTTCTCTACAGATTTTTGGGGATTCATTGTTAGTAATAGACTGGGCTAAGGAGATAACGCACTATCATGTTATGGTACTATTACCAATTCTGGAGGAGGTGGTCAGGTTAAAGCAGTCCTTTAATCATATCACTTTTTCACATATATACCGGGAGCGGAATGGGATGGCTGATCAACTATCCAAGGCAGCGACGCAGCAGGAATTAGCTCATGGAAATTGGAGGATAACAATTTATTCACTAGGGGGCTCCTTCAGCTATTATCACAGACCTTTTCTTGAAGAAATTGAGGCACAGAATTGAGATATAGTGCAGGTAACAGCACTTGTTTTTATGAAACCGGATATAAGCGGTTGTATGGGCAGCAGTAATATCGATATTGTTTTATGTATGGGATAGATATGAAGTTAATATGGGATAGAAAATATGTGATAATGTAGGGATCTCAGTGATTCTACTACATGTGCAGAGTGTAATTTTGATCATCTATTTGAAATAAAATTACGAATTTTTCCGAGGAAAAAAGTTATAATATTATTACTATTATTATTATTATTATTATTAATTATTATATTATAATAGTTATAATATTATTACTATTATTATTATTATTAATTATTATTGTTATGGTGGAGGTAGCAGCGGAGGGCGAGGTGGATCGTGGGATGGCTGCGGAAGAGGAAGTTAGGCGTATGGAAACGAGTGTACATGTTTAGTGCTCGGTGCACGAGTGGTTTGGAGCATAGTAGCATAATTCAAGTACATACGGATACGAATATGATTCAGTATGGAAAAAATACGTAACTAAAAAATCCAATACAGATAAACTATAAAGTACCGAAGTAGACTTATATGAATAATAATTTTAATCAAATATACATGGATATATCATAAATGTACATTTAAAATCATTGGTTTATTTCTAGACATATTATTTACAATCAAAATTACTATTTAAAAACAAAAATATAAAATCTCAATGTACTCGGATAGAGAGTGTGGGAGATAACAATTAGTTGGTAATAAGTGTGAGAGATAACAACTAGTTAATGATAATTATTTTTATAAGAAAGTATGAAATTCAATGTAATTTACATTTTATAGTGATTGAATAATTAAAATGTGGTATTTCAAAATTTAATTTTCCAATGTATTTGTATTTTACTTACACCGAATATTTGACGAATTCGAATTGTTCTGAATTTCTGTACATAAAAGGCCAACACGACTAAATTATGCTACTATGGTTTGGAGAGGAGAAATAACGTGAGGGGACGTGTGAATGCTGGCAGCGAGGAAGGGACCAACTAGTCAAAAACCCGAGGATGGTCGAAGACCTTGTTTGGAGATTCTCCAAATAATTATTTGGCCAAAATCCAGTATCAACCTAATTCCCAAGAAGTGGCTATGATACCACTGAAATGAACAGAGTTCGGTTTCTAGAAGAATACCCAATGCAAATAAAATAAATACTCCATAAATGGAAAATAAAAATATATATTATAAGAAATATTGTCACAATGTTACGATAGTGTCATATATATAGAATCCTAAAGGCACCTTGTGGTAACCATTCAAACATGAATGTGTCCCTTCGCATTGAATAATTATATCGATATTATTATTTATGGTTATTTACTATTAGTTATTATATTATATTTTGTATGTTACATCGTCCTTCTTCCTCTACAACTATTAGAGATTTTATGTTAATATCAAAATGTTCATATTTACATAACCTTGGCCATCCAAGATCATTTGTTTCTAACTTCTAGTCTTTTACATCGATATTGACAAATTTACATTATGGATTCAAAACTAAGGTATTACAAAAACAAAGTTCGATTATGATAAAGACTTTAAATTCTAGATAGATTGTATAATCTAGATTTCATGAAATTATTTGATTAAAGAACCACCAATTGTTTGAATAGCATGTATCCTGTAAGCTTCCTAGGCTTTATTGAAAGTTGAGGGATGTTTTCCTTTTTCCTTGAAAGAACTCATTAAAACATTCACCAATTTGCAATGTACATGAAAAACAAAAGAAAGAAAGAATATATGCTATCCTTATTTAATATTTTCATTCGTTTGAATTTGGTTTGAAAGAACTCATTAAAACATTCACCAATTTGCAATGTACATGAAAAACAAAAGAAAGAAAGAATATATGCTATCCTTATTTAATATTTTCATTCGTTTGAATTTGGTTATCGTGGACATGTAAAATAAAATTTGGTTTCCTCGATGCCACTCAAAAGAATTATTAACATTGATGGGCCAACGAGCAATCCCAGTTGCAAACAAACAATAGAGAGATGTGTTAAGTCAAGAATACCTTAGGCCATAGTCATGATATTGGTAACTACATAAAGGCTTGCACTGCTATAGTGCTTATGTTGTGATGTTGATGAGGGCACATATTGCACAAATGCTTTATTTTACTTGTTCTTGCGAGTGTTTTATATCATTCTATCATCATGGATTATAAAAAATTGACAAAAGGAGATTTTGTGTCACCATAAATGAATCAAAGAAAAATTGAAATGGAGGGGTGACCTTTCCTAAAGCTATGAAGCCATATTGTTCTTCATAGGTGAGGGTGAGGACTACGTGGAACATCAATTTTTCTTTATCACCCTATCCAGTATTTAAAAAACATAATACATAAAAGAACCATTAATCTTCATGCTTTTCCTTTTAAATAATAATATTTATAGTATTATTAGTTATCCGAGTCGCATCGTTATCATTTTCCATTCGCTTAAATACGATCACTACTACTCTGGGAACTAAACCCAAGCATGGGAAATTAACAATGGCACTCAACTAAGAATCAAAAGAAATGGTGAATTAATACCACTCTAAAGGCGAGTCACGACTTAAAAATTCAATTTGCAAATCCAAAAACAATATGGTGTAGGATCTCATATGCGAAAGTAAATATTATGCACATCTTGTTATGTCAATCAATATATGGTAATATATTTGAAGGTAGAATCATAAGAAAATAATTTGTATGGTTTTAAATATATGTGTATGTAGGTTTATTAGGTATAGGGTATGGTAGGGTATGCATATCTTTATAATAAATACAAAATTGAACATGCGAACTTAGTAACCTCTTAAGAGTATATGCAACAACTCGTAAGCTACATATACCAATTACTTATAATTCACTTGGGGCCAAGAATTCACATCAAGGGGATGCCTACCCTTTCAAGTTCACTATGATGGGTCAATATGTGCAACCCTACCTCCCCCCGGAAATCAACCGGTGATGTACACCTTTATAAATTTAGCGATCTAATCATTGTGCGGAGGGAGTCCCTTGTCCCATAAACAAGGGGGTCTCATACACCAATTTAGTGTCTGGATAGGATGTGACCTTAAAAATAGATTATTATTATTATTATTTTGTAAGGATCTTATCCACGGAGTTTCGAACCGGTGACCTTATGCAAGGAGTGCCTTAACAGTACACACATTCATCATCTATTCTATGCTTTATAGGTATTATTATTATTATTATTATTATTATTTGAAATATATAACTAAAATATTTGTCTAGTGATTTTAGTGATACTGTAAATATAAAAAAGAATCTTTTAATTTAGAGAGAACATTTGAAATACTTAAAACCAATTTGAAAACAATATGACAAAATAAAATTTAGGAAATTGAATTAGCAGTGGCATAGTGCTTATATTGTGATTGTTTGACAAACAAGGTATTCCATGCAGGTCAAAAACCTTAACGAAACTACTTTATTAGTCCACAAACCTATCAAATATTAGTGCACCACTATGTTAGTCCAAAACCCCCAATGCAAAAGAAAAATATTATACATATATGTTTCTCACAGTTATTCATCAACAAATGACCCTCCATGTTGTTTAAATAGAGATCATGAACCAATCGAGTGCTAAGCCATGGATCAACAAACATCAAGGAAAATCACAATAAGACCCTTCAGGACTGTCACAATGAGACATAATCATTGAATAACCTCATAATCAACAAAAACCTTGAGGAATGTTGACCATGGTCAAGTATGGCCATCATTTTCAACCACAATCAATCATAGTCAAGCCTAATCAAACATAATAAAATCTAGTCAAATACCAAATTCAACCATGGTCAATAATAGTCAATGATGGATAACCATAGTCAACCAAATTCAATACAACATAACCTTTTATGTATTTCAGAATGCAACATAACCATTAAGAAACCTAACCAAGATGAATTTCATAATGTGGCATAACCATTGGTGAACATCATAGTTAATCTTAACATTGTCAACCATGGCGAAACCATGTCTACATGTTCTGTTATAGTTAACAATAATAAAATTTTATCAACCATGGTCAGTGACAACCAACCATACTTAACCAAAGTCAACCATGTCCAAGTATAGTCAAAATGGCCATCCATAGAAAACATGGTAACCATGGGTCCATCATAGTTAATTATAGTCAACCATAATCAAACATGATCAACCACGGCTAACCAAAGTCAGCCAAATGCATTGCCACAAAACCCTTTATGAATGCAGAATGCAACATAACCATTAAGGAACATAACATTTTTTCATAAGTAAGCCACAATAAAAGTCACAATGCAACATCTTAATGCTATAGTCTAACAAAAAATTGAAGGCATCCTCTTATGTTGCAATATGACACAATATTGAAGCTAACCATAACATAATATTAAATCCAACCTATCCATGTCACAATGTGATTGAATATTGGAAATAACCTCTACAACCATGTCAACCATATTCAAACATGGCCAACATAGTAAACTATTTTCAACCATGGTTAACCATGGACATCATTTTTAACCAAAATCAACCATAGTCAAGCATAATCAAACATAATAAATTGTAGTTAGCCATTGTCAACCATATTCATTCATGGTCAATAATAGTGTCGGTTTAAAAATATGCTTAGTAATTCAACATTAAATTGTCAATATGGGAGTTCATATACTTAGAGGCACAAGCAAAATATGTGTAGGATTAGAGCTTGTTTAGTGCAGACTAACTAATATAATGACTTTCAAAAAGAAAAGATAACAACTGAATGTCTAAATATTCAAGTGCAAAAGCAAGTACGAGAAATCAGAAAACTGTTTTATGAAACTATGATAATATCTATAACGTTCCCCTCACCCAATCTGACCATCGGGAGGGGACGCTAGCTAAATTCGGGCTATCAAATTTCACCCCAAAACCATAATATGAATTTCAACATATACAATGTGTGCAGAAATGTAAATAAACATCCATATCATAATTAAAATCCATCCACACACATCTAGCATGCAAATAAAAGCATAAACATTACAGGCATCAAATTAAAACAATTCAGATTCAAATGCATGAGAATACTTATCTTTATCCAATGCTGGTCCAAACAACTAGCTATGTAAGAGTGATTTTCCACCCAACCATAGGCATTCCATCTAGCATATACTCTTCTTGCTGAGAGGACACCCCCAAGCTGGGCTATGAGGCCACCAGGGTGAAGGGAACACCTATAGGCTTCTCTCTCTAATCCCACAACCCATTCTGCTCTCTATGCTTAGCCCAATGCTCATACTAAGCTCTATAGGGGTCTCACTCAGCCCTCACAGCCTTGGCTTCCACAATACCTTCCCCACACGACACCCTTCTAGTTCAGGCATCCCCTTCATTGATCCACGGTTCTCTTGGGTGATCCATCTTGTTGGGTGCTTCTAGTGTGTGCATAGAAGAAGTCCAATCTAATATGTGTTTCTATAGATCCACCTGTAGCCTCAATTCATGGCCTCTCAAGCATATACGGGAAACATAATTCAATGGGTAAGGGTTCCTAGCTTGCCCAACCTCTCTGCTCACCTACAGCCATAAATTTTCCCTTCCAAATATGTAGCATGGTCTCCAAATTCGGGTTTTTGGGTTCAAAACAATTTGGTAAATTCATGGACAACAATGGAGAGCTCTTCCTAGTCTAAATCTGCATGCAAGAATGGGAGAATGAGGGTTGACTCTAAGGCATATGGGAAAATGGTGAAAAGACAACTAACATAACTTCTGACAGTAGAAGAAAGGACCCCTGGAATTTGTAGACTAACTTTTGTCACGATAAAACTGTCGCAAAAGTGCAGTCAACCCCATGCTTCAATAACTAAATGAGTTGACTTTTCCGACCAACCTCACACATACATTAATGATTCGAAAATTGTCAGAAAGGGAGATAATTGGCTTATTCAAGGCACATGAAATAATTTGGGTGAGTTCTAAGGTTGGCACTTGGAAGCAAGGATTTAGTCTCCCATAGGTCCCCGCCTTTCCTCTTCCCCTTTGGTGCTCTTTACACAACCATTCTTGGACCATTTTATTATTTATGCACATAATATTTACATACATTCTAAATCAGTATAAAATCCAACCAAATAGTCCAAATAAAATATATACATCATACATGCCTAGCCATTCACTAGTCAGGCCTTGGCCTTGATCTCCGCACTAGGAATTTGCACTAACATATTTACATCATTTACATAATTCAATTAAATACATTACAAGAATCAAACTGGGGGTATTACAACCTCAAGGTAAGTCCTATATAATGAGTAAGCACATTTTGATTGAAATTAATGATCTATTTTTTACAAAAGATAGTGACTAAACTAAATCTACAACAAACAATAATTAAACTAATTCTACAACAAACAATAAGCAAACCAATTCTATTTTCGAAACTATAATTCATAAAAGATAGAGTGTTCCTAAATTGCTAACATAAGAAAGCTATGAAACTTATTTATTTATCTATTAATTAAGAAAAACTAACCCCAACTCGCAGATTTTGTTAATTTAGGAAAAAATCCTAAGCTCTATATTGATAGATTCTTTTGTATTTAAAAAAAAACCTAAGAACAAGGTAAGGAGTAAGAACAAGGTAAGGAGCTATGTGACAAAATTCAAATCAAACAAAACACATTAACACAACATTGACTCATTAATCAAACCAACTGCCTGAAAATTCAATTATAATTATAATGACAAATTGAAATTGACCTATGCTATCCTAATTTATTAACCATGCAAATCGACCTTCTACCATCATTAGAAAACATAGCATGTACAATTATGCAAACAGAATGCTTTTAAAACTTACAATGATATCCTCTTACAATTTAAAGGCTAACTACTTGAGATCTTACGTTAGGAAAAATAAAAGGCATCACAAATTGTTCTGTTTGTGAATGTTAATGAATTCATTTAAATTGTTCTGTTGTTCTGTTATTGTATTTCAAACTTTAGGATGTTAACAATATCACATTATAGACTGTCCAACCTGACCTCACTCTCCAATACCATTGTTTATTTATAGACTGTCCAACCTGACCTCACTCTCCAATACCATTGTTTATTTACGTCGAGCTTGAAAAGTCCCATGCCACATCTGCCAGCTGATTTATGATGGTCGGTACAAGAACGAGTACCAGATTCGTAACACATGACCAAAATTAAAATAAGACCGAGGAAAATAATCAAAATGTAATATATTAATTCTTCTTAAAATAAATTCAACTATTAAATTATGGAAAATAACATACAAAATGAATATTTTACCTCCTTTATCCATGAAATGTTGTAAATCCTTTTGAGTGATTGTATTTATGTTTTAGAAAATAATATTCATGTCGCAAATAAGAGATGACAAGCAAAATGGTATTCAATCTAAGCTTCATATTGTCTCAAAAACGAACAAAATAGCAAACCATCAAATAGTCAATCATGAGAAATCATAGTCAATCAAATTCAAAGCAATATAATTTTCCATAAACATTACAATGCAACATAACCATTGAGGAACCTTGAAACTCGACATAAAATTAACCAATACGAATGTTGCAAAATGACATAACCATTGAGCAACATAACAAGTCAAAATAAGTCCACCAAAATGGATATCATAATAGATATAACCTCTTATGGTCGCTATATGCCATAGTATTCTAAATGATATATATATATATATATATATATATATATATATATATATATTAACAAGTTTTTAAGCCAATAATAAGAATTAAAGCTAACTAGAGTTAAGAAAACCATATAATCAACTTAAGACAACCATAATCGATCAAACTTATCCTTTAGTCATACTTAAAAAAATGAATTAGTGTATGTTTAAATATAACTAAAAAATTATCAAGCATTGAGATGCATACTTTTACTATGTATCAATTGAGGCATTGTCTATAACTTTTGAGAAACATCATAATCCAACATAACACTTGAGGAATGTCATAATATGGCATAACCCTTGATGAATATTATGATGCAACATAACTATTAATTAGGAATCTATCAATTCAACATAAAATTGACTAATATGAATGTCACAATCTGACATAACCATTGAGGAACATCACAATTAAGCATAACCATTGAGGAACATCACAATTAAGCATAACCCTTGAGGAATGTCACATTGTGACATAACACTTAATGAATGACATGATGTGAAATAACCCTTGAGGAATGTCACATTGTGACATAACACTTGATGAATGGCATGATGTGAAATAACCCTTGATGAATGTTACTATGCAACATAACCATTGAACAACATAACAAGTTGACATAAGTCAACCAAGACGAACATCACAATAGATATAGCCAATAACAATATTATCAACCTATTACTGTTACAATGTTCCATAATATTCCAAATGAGATTATGTATTTTATATATGCATGAGAATATTGTAAATAAATATTATATAATCAAATATGATTTGACAAGTTGTTTATCCAATCAAATAGATTATAATTAACTAGAGTCAAGGAAACCATATAGTCAACTTAAGACAAACATAGTCAATAAAATTTAGCTTTTAGTCATACTTTAAAAAATGAAATATTGTACGTATAAATATGACCAAATATTATCAACCATTATGATGTATACTCTTATTATGTATCAATCGAAGGAATTGTTTATAGCCTTTGATGAATATTTCAATCCAACGTAACACTTGAGGAATGTTGCAATGTGGCATAACCCTTGATGAATGTTGAAATGTGACATGTAACCAATGTGGAATGTAGCAATTATACATAAATAAACCAAGATGAATATTGCAATGAGACTAGCCATAAAGGAACATGACAATCTATCATAACGCTTGAGGATCATCAAAATGTAACATAACCTTTGAGGAAAGTAGAAATTCTACATAAGTGAGCTAAGATGAAAGTCAAAATGTGGCATAAACATTGATGAACATCACAATCACCATAAACCTTGTCAAGAATGTTAACCAATGTCAACTATGGCCATCATTTTCAATTGTAGTTAACCATATTTGAACGTCTTTTGAACACAATCAAACATAGTAAAGCATAGTCAAACACCATATCAAACCATGGTCAATACTCATCAACCATGGCCGACCATATTCAACCAAAGTCAATCATCAACATAATTCTTGATGAACGTCAGAATGCAACATGACCATAAGAAACCTAGCTAAGTTCATAATGTAACATAACCATTAATTAACATTGCAATTAAGCATAAGATTGTCAACTATAGTCAACCATAGTCAAACCATGTCTACATGTTCAATTATAGTAAACAACAATATCAACAATAGTCAATGATGGCTGGCTTTACTCAAACAAAGTAAACCATGTTCAATATAATCAACAAAGTGAACCATAGTCAACCATGTACATCATAGTTTACCACAAAGTCAACCATAGTTAAACATGATCAAGCATGGTCAACCATGATTGACCATAGTCAACCAAAGTCAACCATTACCTAACCAATGCCAACCAAACTCAATACAACATAGCCCTTTATAATCATCACAATGCAACATAATTATTGAGGAACATAGCAATTTTCCATAAGAAAGACAAGATGAAAGTCATAATGCAACATCTTAATGTTATAATCTAACATAAAAATTGAAGCCAACCTCTTATTGTAACAGTGTGAGATAATATTGAAGTTAACAATAGCATCACATTTGACATAATATTGAATTCAACCTCTTTAGTTGAATGTCATAATGTGACAATCATTGATAAATGTCACAATTAAGCATAGCATTGTCAACCATAGTTATCCATGGTCAAACCATGTATACATCTTCTATTATAGTAACAATAATCAACCATTATTAGTCATAATCAACAATGGCCAACCATACTCAACCAAAGTCAATTTCCATGTTCAACCATAGTCTACATGGTTATCTAAGGTAAACCATGGTCAACTATGGACATCATAGTTAACCACAAGCAACCATAGTGAACCATAGTCAGACATGATCAACCATGGTCAATCAAAGTCAACCAAACTGAATACAGCATAAGCCTTGATGAACATCACAAAGCAACATAACCATTGAGAAAGCTAAAAAATTGATATAATTAAGCTAAAATTAAAGTCATAATTCAACATCTTAATGCTATAATCTAACATAAAATCAAAGTCATCCTCTTAATATCACAATGTGACATAATATTGAAGTTAATTATAACATCACATTTGACATAATATTAAAGTCACCTTCTTAATGTTGCAATGTGATTGAATATTGAGTTTAAAATTTTCAATCATGCTGATCATTGTCAAACATGGTCAACATAGTAAACCATGGTCAACTACCATAGTGGACCATAGTTACACAGAATTAAACATAGTCAAGTATAGTTATCTATGGTCAACCACATTCAACCATGGTCAACCACATTCAACCATGGTAAAAAAACCATCAATCATAGCCAACTATATCAACTAAACATTGTACTTATTAATTTAAAAATATTAAATTTATCTATCAGCTCAATTTTGTGATCATTTGATTTAAATCAAAATAAAATTGCATTGAAAATAACAAGAACAAAAAATTAGCATATAAAAGCGAAGAAAAATCTCTTAGAAGCGAATATTTATGTGAAAAATGGTCCCAATCTGAAGTGCACCACAGATCTACATAACGACCACAAACTGAAAAAGAAGCAGAGTGGAGGCCCAGAGCCGAATATAATGATAACAAGCACGTAACGACCACAAACTTAAAAAGAAGCAGAGAGTACAGCCCGAGAGCCGAATATAATCATAACAAGCACGTCGATCACTGCAGAAGATGCAAAGCAAAGCATCAAAATTTGAAGTGCGGTGCTGTCAGAGATGAGCATTCCGGGCCTTAGAATGGCTGGCAGTTTGGGCAGAAATGGAGGCTTAATATCGTGTACGGTTTTGTCAAGGCAACCATCTTTTGGTTCTTCCACAGCCGAGAGCAGATCTCGGAAGCTTCCCAAGCTTCTCAATTCCCTCTGCAAACACGACTCCCATGCCCATGTGCAAATGCGGCTCAATATGGCAGTGGAATGCCCATACTCCTGCATTGTCCGCCACGAATCTGATGGCAGTCCATCCGTATGGAAACAGAACAACCGTGTTTTGCAAGGGCGGATTGCGGAGATTGAATTTGCGTGCGTCCTCGGCTGGATTGAACGCCCCGTCGCCGTAGGCGAGGACCCAGAAATCGTGGCCATGGAGGTGCCATGGATGGATGTCGCTGCTGTTGGGCGCCAGAATGTTGGCATTTTGCAGAACAAGATCGACAGTGGCGTTGAAACTGAGGGTGTAAACGGAGTTCCCTGTGACCGCGTTGGGGTTGGAGGGAGGACCCATTATGTCGTAGTTGGGAGAATATGTTTCCGGGGCCGGTCGATGGTCGAAGGCGTTGCTCAGCTTGTATTTCAACGACGCCATGTATGGAGTGGGTGGCAGGACCAGAGAGACGTTGTTGATTGCCCATTTGATGTAGCCATCGATGTAGTTCTGGGTATTCAGGAGTACGATCGTGCGGTCTGATTTTGTCGGAACGCGGGGGCCAAAGCCGTTTCGGGCCACGATTTTGTTTGCGAGGGCCTTGCTGTAGACGAAGTCGTTCCATGCCGGGCTCGCGGGCGGGGCCGTGGAGGGCCGGCTGGTGGGCGAATTAGGTATGTAGTTGAAGATTGCCAGACCCGGCGGTGTGTTGGGACGGCGCCCTCTCACGTTCACAGCTGCCCAATAATTCCTGGACGGGTCCTCATTAGCCTTTACCAACAAAGAATACGTCTGCCCGGAATATATGTCGATGTTTTCTACCTCAACCGGTTCGACGTAGTTCCCGCCTGCTTCCACTAACAACATCTTGTGTCCCTGCAACAGGAAGAGCAATTACATTCATTCTGAGAACGTTAATTCATTTCGAATTTCGTTTTATATTCTCGTCTCGAATGTACAAGGGGGTTCAATCATATATGCAGACCTCTATAATAAAATTAAGCGACGACAGAGCCGTGGCGCTGGCAATGCGCAAACGATATGTCTTCCCCGCTTCCACCGAGAGAACGAATGGCGCGCACTGTTGATTTGTCTTGTTACAACTGGCGCTGCCACCTCCGGTTTGGGCAGACACCAGCGAGCAATTGTATTGTCCGCGCCCTGCGATTAGCAATGACTGTAGACACCCACAATTCAGTTCAGTTAGATCACGGCAGACATTACAGGGACATCCAATGTGAAACAGGATGTGCCTGTTCGGCTTAATGCTTACTTAGTGTAATAGCAGGTTACTGCTTATTGTTGATGAGCTATATATGTTGATATTAAGTTGGTGATTGTTTTAGTTTTCGGTTATTAACTCAGTATAAGATAGTGTAAAATCACAGTAATAAAAACAAAAATAATGGATCTAATAGATAATAGGAGTAAGTAATAAAAACAAAAATAATGGATGTAATAGATAATAGGAGTATGTAATAGATAGTAGAGATAAATGGGAAATGGTTTCGCCCTTAAATTTGATTTGAGTTATAATTGAAACTTCTCTATGAAGATAAAGATGACCAAAATATATTAAGGCATTCCATTTTATAAAAAATAAATGTAGCACTGTCAACTATGTTGAAAATTGTGAAAGCTATTCTTTAAACATTGTTTTATATTGTTCTCTAGTCTGGGTTCTCAGCGTCTGGGAAGAAAGTTGGCATACTACATAATTAGGGTTGAATCATAACCCTTTATGATGGCTCTCAGCCTCTTAGAAGAAAGTTGGCATACTACATTGTTTTATATTGTTCTCTAGTCTGAGCTCTCAGCCTCTGGAAAGAAAGTTGGCATACTACATAATTAGGGAAAGTTGGCATACTACATAATTAAGGTTGAATCATAACCTTTTATGATGGGCTCTCAGTCTCTTGGAAGAAAATTGGCATACTACATAATTAGGGTTGAATCATAACCTTTTATGATGGGCTCTCAACCTCTTGGAAGAAAATTGACATACTACATAATTAGGACTGAGTCATAATCCTTTATGATGTTAGTATTAGGACTGAAACATAGCCCTTTGTATTTTAGGATATTAGTATTGAAAGCTATGTTTTTTAAATTTGTATTTTAAGATATTAGTATTGAAAGTTATGTTTTTTAATTCGAGTAAAGTTATAAGTATTTGTATTTTATAATATTAGTATTGAAAGTTATGTTTTTTAATTTGATTCAAGTTATAAGGATTTGAGTTTTGAATTTGATTTAAGTTATAAGTGTTTGGGCATTGAATTTGATTTAAGTTATAATTGAAGCTAGTGTTGAAAAACTAAATAATATAAAATATGAATTATGATACTTTATTCAAAATAAATAAATAAAATTATGGAATTAAAAATTGAGAAAACTATTCCTCAAATATTGATATAAATATAGTTATTCAATGTGATGTCTTCTTAAAGTTTTTAAAATAAAGCTAGATTATTTTATGATTTTAACTTAAATCAATATGTTACTATTAAAAAGAGATGCATCATATCATTAAAACATATTTAGAGGAACAAATTTCTATTTCTACGTCATTAATATTAATAATAAAATTGATTAAACAAAAAGAATAGAAAAAAAATGTTTTTTCATAATTCATAACTATTAAAAATAGAAAGAAAACTATAGTGAAAAAATGAAAATATCAATATATCTCAACATCTCTAAATCTATAAAAATATATAATTTGTCAATTGTGGTAAGTTCTTATCAGATCCAAATATAAATACAAAGAAATTTTAAAATATAAATAAACTATTTAAACATCTATACAAGAAGAAATTAAAGATTATGTGCCTATGATTTAAACATCTATATAAGAAGAAATTAAAGATTATGTGCATATGATGTTACATTGTCTTATGTGAATTTTTTTGTGTGAAAAAAACAAAATTATTATAGCCACTTAAATTATTGTAAAATCTATAAGTTCCAAGTTAAATATCACTAACAAATGTATAATTATAAGTTCTAAAGTTAAATATCACCAACAAATGTGTAACTATCAGTTCCACTAAAAGTTATAAATTATATAATTTATTTAAGGAGGTCTCCTAGAATCCACAGTATTCATGTTTTGCAATCCATGTTTAGAATCCATAACAGGACTCTTCCTCATAAAGAATTGTCGACTACAAAACAGGATGAATCTTATTATAGATTAGAATCTTTATTGCAAAACATGAATACTATGGATTCTTGGAGACCTCCTGAAATCAACAACCACAAAAATCTTACTACATATATAATATAATTTATATTAATAAGTGAATTTGAAAAAAATAACTGCAAACAATCTAAGTTTGAAAATTCTTTAAAGCAATTCATTTGCTGAAAAAACAGTAAGTAGAATTTTATTTAATTTTTAATATCCATCCTCATCCGAATGTAATTTATCCTATATTAATGATCATAAGTGCGTTCACCTGAGGCTCCCCAATCCATCGAAAAGGTTTGGATTTAAGACCTATCATTTGCTCGTAGATGCTCTTGTGCCACCAGTCGCTCAGAATCATATTGAGTTCTCCATCGTAGGAAAACGGTTCCTTCTCACCCTTCGGAACGTCGACTATAATGGAGCCATACAGACCGGCAGATCGCTGCATCCCGTAGTGTGCATGGTAGAAATATGTTCCCGCCTGCGTTGATTGATTTGTAAGATTCAAATTAACCTATAACATTTTAATAAATTTGTTGATATCACTTAATCAAACGATAAATTAATCTTATTCCAGATTCACAAGTTTAGAACATTTCATTAAAACAATAGTAACAGTGATGAATTTGAGCATACCTTGTCCGCCATGAATTTGTAAACGTAAGTCTCCTCGGGGTTGATTGCACATTGCGTGACTGACGCAGTCCCATCTGACCACGGCGTTCCTCGCTGCCAACACACGCAACAATTCATAACACTTGATAAAAAAATTAGACGACGATTCATGATGTAGTACCAATTAAGCAAAGAATGAGCACCTGTTGGATGCCATGCCAGTGTATGACTACTCCTTCAGTGGGCAGTTTATTCTCCAACTCCACGACAATGGTGTCTCCCGCTTCGGCCCGAATAGTGGGTCCTGGAAATCCACCATTGATGGCTATCAACACACTTTCTACACAGTCTGGAGACCAGAGCAAGTAATTCACTTGCCATTTATAATGCCTAGTCCTGCTAAATGCCCTTTGAACAACTGCTAATGATAACAAGATCAACAAGAAGCTGCATAAAGATGATCGGCAGCTGCCCATAATTAGTTGTAATTAGATCAAGAACCCTGCTATAACAAAGTTACTGATCTGCTGAAATATACACTCAATCTCGCCCCAACGATCAGGCTGCTGCCATTCTGTTTTTGACGTCTTCAGCTCAGTAGCCTTGCTATAGCAGAGTAACAAAAGCCGATAGTACTGTACATCTAGTCCCCCGTAGAGAGTGATATATATATATATAATTTCGATAGCGAAATGAACAGTTTCTAATAGTTTCTTGTTTTAATTTTCGCTGATTGATTAATAGATTCGATAGGTAAGCGAGAAGCTGTGTGCATTGCATTGCAGTTTTTTTCTTTTTTGACTTTATAGCACCCTTAGCAGGTGTTTTAATTTTCGCTGATTGATTGATAGATTCGATAGGTAAGCGAGAAGCTGTGTGCATTGCATTGCAGTTTTTTTCTTTTTTGACTTTATAGCACCCTTAGCAGGTGAGCACTGACCTCTATTCGATTCTTCAACTTTCATAAAACACTTTAAATTTTGGGTTCGCTCATAGACACAGCAATGTCAATTTTATTTATAAATTGGAGAATATATTCGTTTCTCAGTAATGTGGAAGTTTCTGTTGGCGGGTGGCCCAGTAGACTACAAACTTTTGTTTTTTCTTTTGTATTGCGTTTTCCATAGCCATACACATATGGAAAAACTAATGAGAAATAAATAGAAAAAAATACGAATCAAAGGCTGAAATGGTGGGAAAAGGTGGTGTAGTAGAAAAATTAAGAATCAAATGTGAAATGGAAATGGTGGATAAAAGAGTTAGGAAAAAATTGCTGCAGTACTGCACTCCTTTAAATGGGTGGATATAAATTGGGTTTGAATTTCAATGCAGAAATAAGTAGAAAAGTGAAGAAACATTAATGCGGTGAGCTGGTTTAAATGGGTAGATTTAAATTTTAATGTTGTTGGGAAAGGTATGAAATTTAGTTAAAATGATGAGTAAAAGTTTAGAAAAACAATGGTGTTTTGGGTTTGAATTTTATTGGAGAAATAAGTAAAGTAGAAAAATGAGTATCATATATGAAATGGAGGGTAAAAGATTTTAGTAAAGAGTAAAATATTTTAATAAAAGGTTAGAAAACAATGCTTTTAAGTAGAAATATACAAAAATGGTTTTTTATTTAATAGTAATTTTTTTAATTTGATTGTGGTTTAAAAAAAAACTTATAGTGGGGATGAGTGACATTATATATGATAATTATATCTATAGGTGTTTATATTTTACAATTTGGGGTGGGCTATTATCTATGCTTTTCCTAGATTGACTTAGGAATGGACAAGTGTATTGATTTTATTATTGTCCTTGTTCAAAATTCAAAATATAAAATTATATAAAATAATAGCTAGCAATTGTTGCATGGATAACTCTTAGCTCATGCATGGATAACAAGTAGTGACTCACAACCCATTTAACTAAAGAAGGTAACAACAGTTTTACAACTAAGCATGGAGAACAAGTAACATATAACTTGTTCCTTGCACTTAACTTGTGACCGGTCATCACTGGCCACAAGTTAAGTGGTTGTGTTAGTAATTACACCAATAGGTGTTTATAACTTAGAATTTGGGGGGGACTACCATCTATGTTTTTCCTAGATTGTAGGAGGATGTGACAAGTGTGTCTTCCGGTAGCTCATGCCCATTTAACTAAAGAAGGTAACATGTAGCTGAGGCATAGATAACACATGATTACAACTAAGCATGGAGCACAATTAACATATAACTTGTTCATGACACTTAACTTGTGACCTATTAGTGTTCACCATCCACAAGTTAAGTGGCTTTGCTAGTATTTTTATATATGATAATAATATTTTTTTTTAATATCCTATATGATAACAATAGTTTGGAGGCAGTGATTCATACAATAATTGGGAATGGATCTTTATCAAAAGCTTAAATGGAACTATAGAATTGATAAAATGATAAATGGAGGGTAAAAGGCTTATTATGGACTTGAAATCAGAGGAGAGACTATGTAACACTCGTGTTTTTGGTGCGTGGAAAAAATCCATATTTATATTCCAAAATAGCAATGTAAATGATGTTAGAAAAAAAAATCATTTTATAACATATAATTTCAAAATTAAATGAAATACACCCATCCTACCCTCCTTTAGAATCTTGTCTCTCTTTGATAACATGGCTATGACTAGATAAGTCATGTACAAGAACAAGATTATGGTAAAAAATCACTTTTAAGCAAAAGAAGAGGTCACTAAAGAATAGTGACAAGATTACTTCAAACTCTAGTCAAAACAACCTCATTTGACTTCAATAAAGAAACAAATCACTTTAAAGACTAGTGATAATATTAAGAATATTATTACATCTAAATGAGAAAGAAGAAAATCAAATTACAACCACATTAAATTGAAATTGCAAAACACTTTTTACAATATTGACTTTTTTAACATTTTTAATTCATGAGAGAAATAAAATTTTAAAGAAAATCAAATGATTTCTTACCTTTTTAAAATCCAATAGACCAACAAATTTATCTTAATGAAATTAGTTATCATAAATTACAACGGATTAAAAAATAATTTTAATATAAAATAAAATATTCTAATAATGTATCACAATTAAAATAAAAATATATGTATTAATTAAATTTGATAAACATAAATACAATTATTAAATAGATATATTTTAAATTTTATAATCTTATAAGTGATCTTAATTTTTACCATTACCACCAATAAAAATATTATAGTATTTATATTGACCTATATAAAGTAATAATAATAATGCTAAAAAACATTTCTTAAATTTTTTGATTTTTCTTTATTCAATCTAAATTATCAAAACTAAGTTACCTAATATAAAACAAACATTATATCTATAAAAGTAATTATAGCTTTTCTGATGTCACTTTCTTTTTTGGGATTTATTCAAGTTATCATTAAATCTTAAATTAAGATAGATTTATAATTTTGTTTTTAATTTTTAAAATAATTTTAATAAATCTTAAATTTAAATTAATCTATAATGATAATAAATTTAAATAAGTAACTCACCTTGTGTAGAATAAATTGTGGAATACTAACTTTAAAAAAAACTTTTATTAAATAAATTAATTTTAAAAATTAAATTATAGATAAATAGATAATAAAATAAGTTATTTTTTTAAAATATCTTAATTAAAAAATAAATAAATTTCAAAGAATCATAAAATTAAAAATATAAATATTCATTTAATTTCTCTCTAATTAATTGAATACTAAATATCTTATCAAAATAAAATGAAACAAATAATAATAATAATATGAACTTGTTGAAATGTTAATTCTATGAATACATTTTTCAAGTTTTGAGTTATGTGGTATCTTAGATTCTTTATACTGATAAATGTTTATATCTTAGAATTGGGGTGGATTAGCTCCTAGGCTTTTCATAGAATTTGGGGTGGATTAGTCCTTATGCTTTTCCTAGATTATACTAAGATGAGACAACTATATTGTTTATGACAATAATTCCAAATTTAAAATAAACAATTATAATATATATATATAAAATAAATAGTTTCACCAACCAATTTGAAATAAACAATTATAATATATATATAATAAATGGTTTTACTAACCACAAATTAAGTGATTATAAAATACATACAAATTTATTTTAGGTTTTTATTTAATTGTTGAAAGCTGAATAATACTAATGGAGAGAGCTCTGAGAGCCTGTCTATGGTTTTAGTATTCTGTTAATTAAATAAATTTAATGTATACACTAATATTGTTTTTTTCTAGATGTATGTTACTTCTATGTACTGAATGATAATGTACTATGAGTTCAATCGCATAGATGGCGTTAGATAAACTTTTGCTGCACACGAGGGTGAATTTCTTCGGTTCAAAATTCAAGAGACATGGTCTAATACAGTTGAGTTGCAAGTGCCTCATTCGAGTAAGTTAACAATATTTAAATAGATACAATATTGAGACCTTTTGGAGTTTAAATTAACAACTCTTTGCTATTATATGGAAGGAGACAAAAACTTTTAAAAAGAGTAGTGTTGGTAACTAAAGCGGAATCTTGTAATGGTAGGTTGAGCATTGAGCAAACTATCAGTTTAGGGTTGGTAATTAAAGGTACAGCAAACCAGGAATTTTGTAATGGTAGGTTGAGCAAACTATTAACTTGGAGATGTTTTAACTGAATTGAATTGAACTTTGGTGGATGGAATGAAATCCATGACCATCATATCTTGACAAAAATTTGGAGCAAAATCATGTTAATGCTAATCTTATCTATATCTTAACGACAACCTGTTTAATGAAAAGCAATTAGTAGATTTCTGGAAAGAAAGCTCGAAGTCATCATTCCAATATAAACTCAAAACAAAGTAAGGTCAATGTCAAAGCAGAATATTTTACAGTAAAGGTCCGTGAGAAAGGAAGATTTATACAATGCAAGGTAGAGTCTGTGGGGAAGCAAGTATTAAGGTAGAGCCGTATAGGTAATGGCAAAGTTCGTTAGGAGGTCCAAGTTTAGAGGAGAAGGTGGAGCCCGTGAGAAAGATAGATAGATGAGTGCATGAAAGAGCAAAAGTCTGAAAGTGAAGAACAGAGTCTTGTTACGTATATCGACAGAGATTCTGAATGTAATGTATGTACGAAATCATGGCGATTCATCCATGCTGGAACAATTGGAAAAGAAGTATTCGCTTTCAATACCTAAATTTGATTTCTAATTAGTGTCATGATTTCTCCTTGTTACATGTTTACCTAAAGATTTATAACATGAATCTATCTTAATTTGTAGTCATATTCCATTCCCACTAGTGAGATGCCTATCGTCATGCAACCTCACAAAAAGACACATGAAAATAATGCAACAATGGTCGGCATGGCTGTTTATAGATAATGGACAACCATTATAAAATGAATATAAGGATTTGGTATTCGGTGCAGAGTTCAGAATAATGTGGTTCGTTGTTCAAAGTTTGATACTGTATGAGCCTTAAGGCGGACTACCTACAATAGCACCATTCATTTTTAGTGTGTACCAGCAAATGATTCTAGAAATGAGTTTTCCCTTAATATAAAAGAGATGGCAAAGACTTTCTTAACGCTGGTTTTTGAAATGATAACGCCTCTAACCCTACTTTACTCCATTTTCGACGCCAATATGCATGACCTAATTACAATATTATTTTTCAGAAAGGTGGTAGCTCAACTGACGAAAGCATCGTCACTCTTTGCCCGCCCTGAGTCAGAGAATGTTGGAGGAACAAACACAATAATACCATTTACTTTGCTGGCATTATTCAGTGGCGCCCAGCCAACGGCAAATCTTAACCACCATTTATAGAATAGTCATAAGAGGGCTTCATTTGGAAATCAATTATTCTCGATGACCTAATTGATAGCCCTTTTTAATGACCTAATGAACTAATTGATGAAGTCAGTTCAATGATGATATTTATCTGCCCTAATTGATGAAGCCCTTTTCAATGACTTAATGAGTTAATTGATGGAGTTCAATGATGAAATTTATCTGTGTTATTCTCTCCATTTTATTGGATGGAGGTTGAATAAAAATAGATCATTACAAATCAATCTCGATGATGTTTCAATTATCTAATTGGCTAATTGTAAAGTAGGTTCAATAATAATATTTATCTGTATCTGTATTATTCTCTCCATTTTTAGTCCGGAATAAAGATCGATCTGATGATGCTAACATCTTCAACATACCTGTATTAATTGATCTCCACAAATTCGATGATGCTAACACCTTCCACACACCTATATTGGTTCATCTCAACTTTAGTCAACTGAATAATATCCTCTCCTTCGAATAATACCATTTACTTTGCTGCCGTTACTCCACGGGGCGCCAAGCTAGTTCACACTGGGACGCTGAACTATATTTATCTTTTGACCAACACGTTTATATTATCTTTCTGCTGTTAACATTCCATTAAAACAAGCAATACAACTTGTCCAGGATCCATGTTTAGACGACAACAAAGTAGTGGCGAAAATGAGACTGGACCGAAGCATCCGAACTTACCAATGTATTGCATTTCGATGAGATCATGAATAAAGCAAGCACCACATCTTTGAATTTTCATTTAGTTTGGGTGGGTATAGTCACGATCTGATTTCTCATTTAACAACAAATGTCAACGCAGGCACCAAAACGGTCCTCCTATAATCAGATTTTGTTCCCTTTTTATTGTGCACTAATAGACTGCATTTTGGATTCAATAGTAGTGCAAAATCGTATGGATTCATTCACGTTGAAGCAGCTGCAAGTTGAGTGACAGAAATTTAATGAAGTTAATTGCTTAAAAAAACCTAGTTGTATAGAAAAAGCTTATTTTACAGCCTAGTAGGGGATGTGTAATTTTTTTGGTGTTCATCTTGGCCCTGACACCCTGTTCTTTTAAAAAAAAATATTATAAAAAATAACATGTTAGCTCAAATTAAATTTAAAACATTTACACAGTCATATATATATACAAAACTATACAAATTAGATAAAACACTCTAAAAAACTGTTTGCACTTAAAGAGATTTGATCCCTTTGGGGCCTTTAGTAAATCCCTTTTTAAGATGAATCTATGCTGGTTGGTTAACACAGCAAAATATTGTTTATAAATTCTATTAAGAAATCAAGAAAATTCTTTAAATATTCAAAATTAAAAATTTAATATTAAACTTATATTATTTCAATGATGAAATTTTAGTACTATTTGTTAAAAAATGCAGTAGGATTTTTTTAGTATGGTTGTTTATGTATATTGTAAATTGTGTATTTTCTATTCATTAAAAATGAATATATATATATATATATATATATATATATATATATATTCCTAGTTAATGTTAAGGTGTGATAATATATTTTAGATTAGAACGCTAAACTAAGCTTCAAGGAACCGAAACCAAGCTTTAAGAAACCTCGTGTTAACCAGATAAGAACCCTGCGTTGAATTTTTATAGTGTGTTGCGTTGGAGTAGTGGAATCGTGCTCATTGAAGCTGTAATGGCCGCTGGAGGGGGCCCCGAGGCTTTCCCTCCCCTGCCCGAGATTGCTGCTTTTAAGAAATTGGTGGCTGCATGTGGGAAACGCCCACTGAGTGAGCAACAACAGAAATTTGTAAAACGCATGGCGAGCATCCCCACAGTTGACCTACCGTCTGAAGATCCATGCAGATCAACGCTGAACCTAGCAGAAAGAGGGCTCATAGGGAAGTTCATTGGTTTTTGGCCTTCGCCTAAAGTAGTTGAAAATTGGGTGCAACAAAACTGGCGTTCATTGGCCCAAGAAGGCATCAGCAGTCATTTAGTGGGTAAGGGATTCTTTGTTTTCATTTTTGATAATGCAGAGGACAGGAACCTAATATTTAGGAATGGACCATATTTTATGGACCCCCACGGGTTATATTTGAACAAATGGACACCCTTTGATCCGACGCAAGACGTGCCCTCGGCTATCCCAGTCTGGGCATGCTTGCCTCACCTACCTCTGCATTGCTGGAACCCTAAATCATTGGAAGCCATAGGCAATAAACTCGGGAAATACATTGACCGAGCAAAGAGGAAGGACCAATATACTTGTGCGAGAATTTGTGTGGAGGTGGATCTGGAGGTAGGGTTTCCTGAAGCAATAAAACTCACGATGGTGGACTGGTCTTACATTCAAGAGTTAGACTACGAACAAATACATTTTAAATGCCGATACTTCCACAAGTGCGGGCATTTTTCCAGGCACTGCAAAAAAAAGGGAGAGGAGGAGGTCGAGAATGCTAAGGGAAATCAATGGACCCCAGCTCAAAAACCAATTGCAGCAAAACAAGCAAACAGACCAAAAGGTAAAGGAAATCCTGTGGGGAATGAAGCCCCATCCTCTAGTCAGATTCAAGGTGAAGGGAGCTCAAGACCACCAAGGATGGAGACATCTAAAAATCCCTTCGAAACACTCATAATTCCAGAGGATTCTTTGGCATCAGCAGTCGAAGAGGCTGAATAGCAGCCCAAATCAAAGGTGGAAGACAAAATCCCAGAAGAACTTGTGAAAATCCTCACAGCAGATCTAAGAGCTGATGTATGCCTCACAATGAAAAAATTTAGGAATAAGATTAAGAGTGGTCAATGCAGTAAAATGAGCAACAAAATAATAATACAGTAGAAATTGGATAGAAGCAAAATAACTTCACGCACACTAATTAATTAATCACAATATGGACAAATAAGTAGTACAATGCATGAGGATTCGAATGCCAAGGTGTCAAATCGAATTAGCCTTCATGGAGTGATAAAAAGATCACTGGAGTGTCATCGGAGCACAACTAGAAGTCTATCTCATCATCGGTGGAGTCATCAATGCACAAGTAACTGTCAACCATCAGTCTAACTGAGTGTGGTAGGTGTAACTGAGTGTAACTAGCACATGGAGACACTAACTAAATGAAGGAGGCTCAGTGGAGGACGCATGAGGAGCTAGTTGGAGTCAAAATGGGCAGTCAAGTCTCACTGGAGGTCCATCAGAGTGATACAGTCAGTTGAGAGTCAATCTAGCCTTAAATCAAGGAAAGAACCGATGATAACTCAATTAGCTAAAGTGCAACTGAGTGGTAGGTGAGAGAGGACGAGTGGCCTCCTTAAATCAAGGAGGAAGGGCACACTAAGCTCTAGGAGGGCTAAAACTAATCTGAGAGAAGCTCCTGAGGGCTGGCTAACTGAGGCTAGGTGCTGGGACTGATGACTGGGATGCATGCAATTACATGCATGCATGTAGAATGCATGCAAGACTGAAAATGAAAATAATGAAAATGCTAGTAGGACTAGGATGGAGTATAGGAATATCCTAACACCCCCCCTTAATCCATCCTGGGCCCTGGTAACTAAGACCAAAGGTCACCCAATACAATGAATAATAATAGTCAATAAACCGAGGAAATGGGGAAAACCTCATGGGAAAAATACCCCCCCTCAAAATAGACTGTAGGGCACACAAAAAATAAATGCTCCAAACTCAAGCAGGTGTGATGCTTGGTCATATGTATGGAGGTATCTTCTTCTTGGGAAGAAGTGGTTCATGCTCAAAAAGCATGTGCTTGTACTTGCTCTTCAGATCGAATGTGATGAGAACAAATCCAAAAGTATGAGGATGATCCTTGAACCTATGATTCGAATCAGCTTAGGTAGGATCATATCTATGAATGTGTAGATAGTCTTTTGTTTTCTCCTTTGAACCATTATGGGTGAGATTATGCCCAAAAGAACCATCAAATAACAATGATTGCTTGGAATCCAAATCAGCTCCAAGACTTGATAAATAGTTTCTTGAGATCTCCTTTGAACCAGTAGGGATGAGATCAAAACCATCATATGCATGAGAAATTATCCCAAGTAGTGATTGCTTGGATTTTAAATCAAATCCAAGACTTGAATCATGGTTGCTTAAGATCTCCTTTGAACCATTAGAGGTGAGATCTAAACCATTAAATGCATGAGAGATTATCCCAAGCGAATGGCAATGGCCATCATCTTCAATAACCTTTTGTAAGCATGAAATAATGATCATATAGTAGTACATAAGAGGTGAGTGATTAAGGAGAGCGAATGCATTACCTCCAATGGCTGATTTTACCTCCGAAACATTCAATAGATCATGATGCAAACCAACAAACTCTGGTGCAAGAGAGGATTTAGGACCTTCTACAATTTCTAGAGTGTGAGTTGGCACAGAATTCGAAATAGAAGAAATTTGGAGCATGAGTGTAGAATCTGCAAGTTCTTCTTCTTTGTGGCTAACTTCAATATGGGATATGTTTGATACTGATTCATGATCAATGATATCATCAAGGAGGGTGAATGCATCACTTTGCTTTCTCTCGAAAGGGTTTGGACCAATCCCTTCATTCTACTTGCCAAAACATTTATCCAGGTGGGCCCATAGCTCTTTTGGAGATGAAACATTAAGGAGGTCATATGACATGCATCGAGACATAGCATAAATCATGGTTGCACAAGCTATTTCACCTTCATTTAACCAGTCATACTCTTCTTCAGAGGATTCGAACTCTCTTTCAAAACAATAATCAAAGAGACCATGTCTCTTCAAATGTGCTATCATTTGTGGTTTCCATTCATCATAGTTGAATGGAGAAAGAGGAGTAATTCCCGATGAATACATGGAAGTTGTAGAAGACCTGCAAAAACAATAGAAAAGTCTGCAACTACTACTGCTGCAAAAGATGTAGAAACTGCTGCAACTGTTGCACTCGAAATCTTGATAATAACCTGCAAAAAACTCTCAAGAATGGAGATAAACAATACTCTCAACATGCTCTGATACCATGTGAAAATCCTCATAGTAGATCTAAGAGTTGATGTATACCTCACAATGAAAGAATTTAGGAATAAGATTAAGAGTGGTTAATGCAGTAAAATGAGCAACAGAATAATAATACAGTAGAACTCAAATAGAAGCAAAATAACTTCACACACACTAATTAATTAATCACAATATGGACAAATAAGTAGTACAATGCATGAGGATTCAAATGCCAAGGTGTCAATTCGAATTAGCCTTCATGGAGTGATCAAAATATCACTGGAGTGTCATCGAAGCACAACTAGAAGTCTATCTCATCATCGGTGGAGTCATCAATATACAAGTAACTATCAACCATCAGTCAAATTGAGTCTAACTGAGTGTGGTAGGTGTAACTGAGTGTAACTAGCACATGGAGACACTAACTGAATGAAGGAGGCTCAGTGGAGGGAGCATGAGGAGCTAACTGGAGTCAGAATGGGCATTTAAGTCTCATTGGAGGTCCATCAAAGTGATATAGTCAGTTGAGAGTCAGTCTACCCTTAAATCAAGGAAATAACTAATGATAACTCAATTAACTGAAGTGCAACTGAGTGGTAGGTGAGAGAGGATGAGTGGCTTCCTTAAATCAAGGAGGAAGGGCACACTAAGCTCTAGGAGGGTTAAAATTGATCTGACAGAAGCTCCCGGTGGCTGGCTAACTGAGGCTAGGTGCTGGTACTGATGACTGGGATGCATGCAATTGCATGCATGCATGCAAAAATGCATGCAAGACTGAAAATTAAAATAATGAAAATGTTGGTAGGACTAGGATGGAGTATAGGAATATCCTAACAGAACTATCCCCTCTATAGGATGGATCCCCTAATGGAGCTTTGATCCCTCTCTCCTATGCTGAAATGATAAGAAAGAAGTCTCCAGAGACTTCTAGCTCTTCGGAAGATGAGACCTTTGAGAGGCCATCGAAAAGAGTTGGAAGGAAATCTCATCGAGAGACAAGGGCAGAAGAAGCGGAAAAGAAAAAAATGAAAGGGAGTCATCCAACGATCGAGATGTCCATCGAAAGAAACACCAGAAACAGACCTCCCAAGGGAGGAGTTGCCCCTCCACCAGCCAACAAATAAAGCGTTTAGTCTGTTGGAATTGCAGAGGATTGGGGAATCCCTTAAAAGCTGAAGCTGTTAAAAACCTAGTGAAATCTGATTTTCCTGAGATACTCATGCTCCAAGAGACTAAAATTGAAGGAGAAGCCCTCCTTCTGCTCAGTAAAATGAACTGGAAAAAAATGTCGGGAGGGTAGTTAGAGCTAGGGTCTCTTCCGGAGGTCTTGCTACTCTGTGGGAGGATGATAAATTTCATCTTGAAAGCTCCTATGATACTCAACATTGGATTTATACCGAACTCTGACATTCTGTCAATAAGATGATCTTCACTCTTTTCAATATTTATGTTCCTGTCCATTATGCTGAAAAGAGAGAGTGTTGGAAAACACTGTCAATCTTTCTTGAGTCACGCTCTCCTAATAACATAATTCTTGCTGGCGATTTCAATTTAGTGTTTGAACCAAAGGAGAAGCGAGGAGGAAACACCAGCAGAGATCAATTTCTCCCCTTTTTCAAAGACCTTATTCAACAGTGGTATTTAATCGATTTCAAACCAAAAAAAGGGTTATATACCTGGACCAACAATCGCGTTGGGAATTATCATATTGTTGCCCGACTGGACAGATTTTTAATTCAGAGCTCCTTTCTGCTAGAAAATATAATTATCTCCACTAAAATCTTGCAAAAGCTAACATTGGATCATAAGCCTATTTTACTGCACTTTGAGGAAGTTGAAAGATTGGGGCCCATCCCCTTTTGGTTTAATCCTCTCTTGGATGAGAGAGAAGGATTTGAGGAAACTGTTATCAATGCCTGGAGCGTTCCTGTCAATGGGTCGCCCAGCTATGTTTGGGAGCAGAAAGTTAAGGCTACTAAAGTGGCTTTGAAAGCTTGGATAAAAAATCCCGTTGCCTCACCCACAAGCTATAGAAAGCATTCTATTAACCAATTGTTCGACTTGCAATTAGAATTGGAATCTAATCATATCACTCATTCTGAACTTCAGAAGGAACAAGCTTCCCAGCTCAAAAATCTCTGATCTTATAGACATGAGGAAGAGCATTGGAGACTTAAATCAAGAAGTCTCTGGATGAAATCAGGAGACAGAAATACCCCTTTTTTTCATAAGCAATTTAAAGCTCGTCTCTTTCATAATCACTTGGTTGAAATCAAAACATCTTACGAGACTGTCCATAATGATAATGCCCACTTAAAAGAGGCAGCAACATCCCATTTCAAGGAGCTCTTTACTGAAGAAGGAATGGATAATGTGGAGGAATTTTCTGAATTTCTCACTCACATCCCGAGATTGGTAGGGGAGAATGATAATGTAAGTCTGTTGAAGCCCTTCAATGAAACCTAAATTAGCAATGTAATTTGGGCAATGGAGTTGGACAAAGCCCCGAGGCCTGATGGCTTCTCCATACACTTTTACAGAATTTGTTGGGGCATCATTAAGGTGGATTTAGTTCGAATGATCAGGGGTTTTCTCCAAAAAGATAAGGTCGGAGGCAGCATTAATTCTACTTTCCTGGCTTTAATTCCCAAGGAATTAAACCCTGGGACCTTTGACAATTTTAGGCCTATCTCGCTATGCAATGCGTCTTATAAAATTATGGCCAAGCTCATGGCCAATAGAATTAAGCCTCTGCTGGGTAAGCTCATCACTTCTAGTCAAGGTGGATTTGTGAAAGGAAGGCAGATCATGGATAATGTGACTCTTGTACAAGAAACCAACCATACTAGTCATCAACGCAACGATCAAGGGATGATTATAAAGCTGGATATGGCTAATGCCTTTGATCGGGTAAGACATTCCTTTTTGTTTCAAGTTCTTCTATCTTTTGGTTTTAGCAGTGAATTTGTAAGGCTGATCAAAGCTTGTATAGGTAGGCCTTGGATTTCTCCTTTAGTGAATGGTAGACCAGCCAATTACTTTCAAGGTACCCGGGGAATAAGGCAGGGTTTCCCTCTGTCCTCATTCTTATATATTTTGATGGTAGATTATCTGATTCGAAAGTTGACTGCTGAGAAGGTGGCAGGAATAGCTCCAGCATTCAAGTGATGAAAGATCTTGAACCCATTAACCATGCCTTATTTGCAAATGATTCTCTCCTTTTGGGAGGTGCCTCTATTAAAATTGCAAGGGTATTCAAAGATGTTATTCAAAGTTTCTGCAGAGTCTCTGGAGCTCTGGTCAATAAAAGAAAATGTGTTGTGTATGGTTGGAATGTTAATCAATCAACCATTCAGCGTATTGCCCACTTCTTAGGATATACCGGATTTGCAGTTTGGGATACCTTTAAGTATCTGGGCTTGAATTTAACCCTGGGCGTCACTAAGGCCACCCATTGGCTCGAGGTCTTAAGTAAAATCAAAACCAAAATTGCAGCTTGGGGTGGACAGTGGCTCACCACTGCTGGGAAATTAATTCTTATTAAATCTGTTATTTCATCTCTGCCTATCTATTAGGCATCATTTCTCTTAGCACCTAACATGATTACTGAGTAGATAGCAAATCTTATTCAAAATTTTCTGTGTCAAGGAGGTAAGGGGAACCAAAAAAAAATTCACTTGGTGAGTTGGGATATCGTGAAAAAATCATTCTCTGAGGGAGGTCTGCAGGTCAAAGACCCTATACTTGCTAATCTGGCTCTCAGTGGCAATATGTTGTGGAAGATCTTCTCCAATTCCAGTCATCCTGTCACCCAAGTTTTAATTAAAAAATATTTGAATGGTGTTTCAGTGTCCAGTATGAATGAAGGAACTGCCAACAAAGGCACCACGATGTGGAAACTGTGTAGCCGGGGGTGGGAATTTTTCAAAATTCATCTCTATCGTATAACTCGCAATGGTAGACAGATTTTGTTATGGGAGGACAATATTATGGGCCATCAATCCCTCAAGTATAATGTTGAAATCCACGAATTGCACAGCTGGCTCACTCAGCGTGGCATTACCAAACTTGCTAATATTTCTAAATGGGACCAGGATGGAAATTGGCTCGAGTGGAATATACCCAGGCCGCCCGATCGGTTGCATTCTCAATTGAAAATTATGCAATCTTCTCTTGCTAGCCTAGATCTAGTTCATACACATCTAAGGGATCAATGGGGCTAGGGAGAGACTGGTAATTACACTTCAGCTCAGGGTTTCGTAGCCCTTCAGTCGCACCAACCTCAGACTCAGCCAAACTTATTGTGGAAGCAGGTTTGGGACTCATTTGGTATCCCGAAAATTAACCTTTTCTGTTGGGTCCTCATGCATAGACGTCTCTTGAATGGTGAGAACTTAGCAAAAAGGGGAATAATCGGGCCGCACAGATGCCCTCTCTATCAATCAGATTTGGAAACAATAGACCATTTGTTCATTGACTGTCCATTCATGCAGGAGGTATGGCAGCTAGCTATGCAGGGTCTTAATGTTCAAACTCCTTCTCAATGCAATATTGACTTTTTATTTTCCACTTGGACTTATCGCTATCCTCTGGCAATTAAGAGTAAATCTCTATGGTCCAAAATCTGGCATACTATTCCAAAATATCTATGCTGGGAAGTGTGGTTAGCCAGAAATGAGGGTATCTTTCAAAACTTTCTGTGCACCCCCTCAGTAGTTGCTGCCAAAGCTAAAGCGCTGCTTGTGGAAATGATTGAAAACCGTCCCTTTAAACAAGATATTGTTTCGCGGACAATCTACCGAGAGCGGACTCAAGGCCTGATCTCCCTAGATTAACGTAAGTCTAGAACAAATAGGACAGAACATAAAATACTTTCCTAGATCATATAAAAGTACAAATGAAAGAGTATATCGTTTACCTTAGATTTGTAGATCCCTTTCTCTTTCGTTTATCCAATTCTTCAGCGCTTCCAGATCACAAGTAGCTAAACCCTGTTGAACATGTAACCGACCACGAGAAGTGAAAGCATATATATCATATGATAGATCTAAGTTAATAGTTAAGGAGGAAAAATCTAAACATTATCAAAGAGACAACATTTATGGAAAGCAATTATATTAACTGTATTGAAGAGTGAGGATTACAATAGAAAATAGGATTACAACCATAGCCTTAACACTGCAAGCGCCATGCCAAAGCTCCTAGAGAGAAGTGAAGGTTCTCCAAGCTAAAGTGTTAGATCTATTGGGCTTGATTTCACCAGCATAAGAATACCATAGATTTCCTCCCCTTGGGATGGGAGTGAGCTTCATTTAAATAGGACTAAGTGGATAGGGTGAGGATAAGATAGGGTGAGATATGGTAGGAGAGGCTCAAGGGATCCTTCCAAGGTGTTAGGAATCGAATTCCATCTCTCCCAAGAGGTTAGGGATAAGGTCCCAAGTCAGCAAGCTTCGAGAAAGGGCTCGAAGGGCTATTTTTTCCTATTAACTGACATCATCGCACCCTATAATAGAGCAAGTTGCGATGTCACATGTTGCATGAGTGCAACCTACGACGACCTCTCAAAACCTAGTACAAATGGGTACAAATCCTTCCAGGTCAATCACTCAGTCAAGGTAACTCTGGGAGTGTATACACTGAATCTCATGATGGGAAGATTTTAGGTGTAACAGAATGCCCCCCAAAGCATGAAGTTGTTGAAGATAGACAGGTGAAGTGCTTTGATAGAAGGAATGGCAAAAGGACTTGTCATATGAAGGACACTGCTGCAGTACAACTAACTCTGAGTATACAGTCTCAAAATGACTCACAACATGGCTGTCGATGAATACAATGCAGATCCATGGTAGTAATGACCGACTAAACACAATCATGGCTACTATACACAAGCATAGATCCATGACGAGATGATAAGACAGCCACGACCAATACAAATGTGGATCCGTGTGATATAGCTCAATACAAACTCCATCACAACCTGGGTAAAACATGACTCCCTAGGGTCTTCAAGCTGAACCCGCAATGATACGAATCTAACCATGTGATTACAAATGTCTTGATGTCGAACATGGTAGAAACCACTTGATTACCGACCATTGATGGATACCATTAACAAGTGCGAGGAAAATCACCATTGATGTCAATGATCCCCAAGGTATCATAGTACACATCACCAAGCGTGAATAAGTGAGTTGAAGTCGAACACAAGATGAAATCTTTCAATCAAGAGTCAATGATGTAAACTCATGTTGAAAGCGAGGTAACCTTCCATTAAGGCATGCAGGGCCAAGGTACTTGGTTGATTTCTAGATTCAATCCTCGGATGATGAGTTGATGTCGACAAGGATGAATACATTGAAGGAGGGCCATGATGAATCCCTCGTCAATCGACACGAAACATGACAAAAGATGTGTAGAGTAGATTGGACGGTACAGTAACATGTAAGACTGACTCAGAGTAAACTGTCATGGTGGCGGGTATACTGACTGCAAATGATAAATGGTGGATATATTCTTGAACATGGGCATGGCATGACTTGGCAGTATTGACATGATGAGTATGACACAAAATTCTAATGCAACTGATGAGGGAAGATTTCTCTGAATGACTCAAAGGAGTAACAAGACTCAAGAAGTAAGCGGAACTTGAAGACAAACGGATGATCCAAGTATAGTATGCAAATGCAGATGAGTGCCATGTTCAAGAACAACTAGGTACTGCCACTAACAAAGGTGTAATACAAAAGCCTTCATTTTTCCCCATCATGAATGATGAGTGCCTCATATGTTTTTTATGAGCTTGATGAGGGCAACCAAATGCTCGGTATAGCTCATCTCATAGATGAGTCCAATCCCAAATGTTTTCCGAACCTAGGATAGGAGGGGTTCGTCCCATGGCGGTCCCTTCAATGTAAGATTTTAACAAGTCCATAGAAGGTAAACTCGGTCGTCATTTCATGTTTAGAGAGTCTGAAAAGAACTAAAGAAGACTCCAACGGTCCTTTTTCGTAAAGTTAGCCTCATCGCCCGAAAAAGAGTAAAACAACACAGGAGAGGATTCTTCCAGTCATCATTGGCTGGAGTATACCTTTTTCGTAACTAGTGCCCACTGGTCCGAAAAAGGGGTAAACTATCACTAGGAAGACGACCATCCAAATACTTTAACAAGCATGAATGTGACAAGTTCACTTGGAAATCTTTCGTTTTTCGAGAGCCTGAAAAGAGCTTAAAGGTAGACTCCGGGGGGTCTCCTTTTCCATGGGAGTTTAATGAGCCCGGAAAAGAGATAAATCATAACTCGGTACTTATTCTCATAGTTTTCAAGAGCACGAGAACAAACGAAGAGTAAGCTCGTCATCATAAAATAATTACAATCTAACCTTTGCAAAATAATAACAAAACATTCAAGGGACTTGTCCATACCTGAGATGACCGTTCTACGCGAGAAACAATACAAAAGATCACTTCAACAACTCCTGCACACTTGGAAGCTAGGTCAAATAGTCAACCAATATTCCAAATATGATAAAAAATTATTAAAACTATAGCAAATGACCTAAAAGCATCAAATATTTGAAAAAAGAATATTCTATTTCATTTATAAATAGAAAAATGGGTCAAACATAGTCACCATTGTTTCATTTGCCAACTTGGGAGGAGAAGTGCCAATTTGGAGCTAAAACTTCACTCGTCGATTCTGGGAGCTACGATCCACCATTTCACCCACCGCCTCGAGCAGGTAAGCCTAAACTTCATCCAGCAAACTTGTAGTGGGTTGCATTTTGATTTTAGGTCCATTTTTTAGGTTTTTTGATGGATTTGTGGAGGGCTATTGTGCTCTCAGCTCGTCGCGGTTTTCCCTTTCGGGAACTGCAACGAAGCCGACTCAGCGCAAGTCCTGCTAACGTGGAGTGTGACATCATCGACTGTGTGCAATAGCACAGTGCGACGGTGGAAACAAATACCCCAACCATCAAATTAAACAAAAAAATGGACTTCCTTTGGTTGAAGTGAGGTCTAACATTGTTTAAATGCCCACTTTGACAGGTTGATAGGAAGCAAACATGGTATTAGAGTGGCGGGAAAGAGAACACGAGGTGGAAGATGTACAAGCCACCAATGATCCACAATGCGTGAACGCTTTGAGAAACTGTCAAGTTCTTTGAGATCCAGGGGATGAGGTCCCAAATCCCGCTATTGTCACATATGCTCCGGTGTTGGGATGCAGCCCAGCAACACTTTGTGATCGATGAACACATCCTCACTATAGATATTGAGGATATATACTTTCTTATCAGTTTGTCCCGAAGAGGGGACCCTGTAGTTCTCACCGGATCATGAGCTAGTGATCGCATTGTTGATGACATGGTGATGCAACATTGTATTGTTCATGCTCGATCCTCTAGTGGGAATATTCCCATTACGGATGTCGTAAACCGCCCATTGCGTACCATATTGTTCACTATCACTAGAGTGGCGGGAAGCCAAGCCCCACACATGGCCACTCGGGATCAGATGCTCTATGCAGAGGAGTGTATGTCACCCAGGATCTTCAATTGGTGCGAGGGTCTCCTCGCAAACATCCAAGCTCAGCTGACCAAGTGTCGGCGGGGAGAGCTCAAACAGTTTGGATATGGATCAATAGTGGTATCGTTCCTCTTGGAGCAAATCCCCCTCTTGCACCCACAGGTACGAATGGATGATAGAGATCCTAGGGATCCTCGCATGCTCTGATGGGCAGAGGTGATGGCCCGTCATGGCAGGGGCCCTATCATCAGCTTTGGTGTCGAGTTCTTCGGCTGGCTAGAAGGCCAGTTACTCATGGTCGAGGACTACCCATACGGCGGTACAGATTTCAAAGAGGATTCGGACTTGGTGCTTCCCGAGGGTACAGCATGGGGAGATATCGGTAAGAACAAAACCCTCGTATTTTTTAGTTTTGTATATTTATGATTTTTTTTGTTGTAGTGCTGACAAGTATATAACATGTGTGTGCAGATGTAGGTCCCATATGGCCCGTAGGAGTCTCTCTTCTGACGAGGAGAGATAGAGGTGGGGAATCAGTTGTGCCCCTAGGTGCTCATGCTGCCATCATAGAGATGGAGGATGTATACAGGAACTTGTCCCAGCTGACAGTGGATGTTCCTGAACCAGCTATAGATGACTTACCAATACCTATGCAGAGGTTTGGAGTTGGAGTGTCTGTACACTTCAATTCCTTACTCCACAAGGTAGCGAGGATAGTGGAGTGCTTCCATTCTCAGTGACAAAGAGTTGTCTGTCCTAGGGGTGTACGAGCCAGGCGTCAGGCCTGATGATGTTATTATACTTGTACTGAGAGCTTAAAGGCCTCATATTTTGTACTACTGAAAGCTACGAGGCTTCAGATTTTGTAGAGACTTACTGAAAGCTGTCGTGCTTCATATTTTTGTACCAGCACTACTTTTGATGATATATATATACAGACATTCTCGACGATTTATACATTATGTGTTTCAAAAAATGATGAATGATGTGATCTTTTTTATATGCTTTGATTTTTATACAGTGCATTATTTACATGTCGTGAATGCTTTTACATATTATCAGTATTATGTGTGTGCAATGTACCAATCTATAATGAAGTTGGCCATCGAGTCAACAACTGTGTTTTACTCTCGTGGAATGTACAGGTATTGAATGGATTCAAGTGACCTTTCCAGGAGATGTACTCGTCTAAAGAGACGGAGTAGAGTAGGTTCACGGATTGCGTAAATCCGGTTAATGTGGGAAACCACTAATTGAGAATCCATGTGGATGACAATGTGGTTCATACCCAAGGAAATAGCATCGGTTAGGGTTCCAATTACCGCCTGATATTCCGCAGCATTGTTGGTTGCAAATCCGAGGCAACTTCCTCCTGAGCTGATGAGCTCTCCTGTTGGGGAATACAGTACCCAAGCTACCGAGGCAAGGTTACGGGTATGCCGACTGGCGCCATCAGCGAATCCATAGCACGTTGCCATCTGTACACGCAGATAGGACATGGTATAAGAAGCGGGAACAAGATCTAAAGACACTAAAAAATAACGCATCACACCACACAAACACACCATGTACAGTATATACAAAAATTTATATACATGACAGGTTCAGGTAAAGCCCATTACGGGGTTTACCCAAAGATATTCCGTCATAATCTTCAAGCTCATAAGCTCCCTTTTCCAAAACATATTTGACAATGTAAAGTTCATGCCACATGGACGCGAACTTTCCTGCTCCTAGTTTGTCATGTTTCTGGTCATATGTGAGGACCAAGTCACCCTCGTTGAAGATACGAAGTTCAATTGACTTGTTGTATTGAGCTTTGACGCGTTTCTTGTGTGCTTCGTTAGCAAGAGCGGCATCTCAGCGGGACTCGTTGAGTTTTTCTAAGTACAGGAAACATTCTTCCTCAGCAGTAATGTTAGGAAGAAGTTCGACAGCGAGTTGTAGAAACGGGATTTCACACTCTATTGGAAGGACAGCCTCCAATCCATATACCAAATGGAAAGGAGTGAAACCTGTGGCGGTTTTAACGGAGGTTTTGTGGGCCCATAATGCTGAAAAGAGCATATTATGCCAGTTGGACTTATGTGTACCTACCATCCTTTGGACCATAGTTTTCAAGACTTTGTTAATGGCCTCGACCTGTCCATTGGACTGTGGGTAGTAGGGTGTTGAGTTTTCATGGCGAAAACCCAATCTATCGCTCAGTTCATCAACCATATGGTTCTGAAAGTGAGAACCATGATCAGTAACTATCGCCCGAGGAACTCCAAACCGCGCTATTACATGATTGAACATGAAGAGTGCGGCATTTTTTCCATTGTTTTGATATGTAGGCATTTCCTCGACCCACTTTGTGAAGTAATCCACAACCACAATGATGTAACTATGCCCCCCGACCGAGGTAGGCTTACAATGCATAAAATCGATACCCCATTTTGCAAAGGGGCCCACGGCAATAACCATGTGTAACGGGGCAAGATGGGTGTGCTTCTTCGTACAGAAGTGTTGACATGGAGGACATCGTTTTACAGCCTCAATACAATCTTTGAAGATAGTAGGCCAATAATATCCTGTGTGCAAAATATTTTGGGTTGTAGCCATCCCAGAGAGGTGACCGCCACATGTCCCAGTGTGACAGTCATTTAGAACGCGTTTAGCCTCATCATGAGTTAGACAATGTCAAAGGAGTGAATCAACACCATGGTTGTACAAAGTATCACTGATGATCAGATAATACTTCGCATGGTGACGTATTCTACGATGGTCTTCGCGAGACAGTTGGGGGTTGAAGCGTTGGGTTTGAATATATAACGTAATATCTCCATACCACGGATCAGTCGTACTGATGAGAAACAATGATTCATCTGGAAAATAGTCATTGTGCTCAACTTCTGCATCAGGACGAGGAAAATCACAAATAAGCTCAGTAAACACCAAAGACTTCTTAGACTTAGCTTTCTTGCAGTATCACGATCCAGTGTGAATACTTGCCCCCAAGCACCTGCCACGTGAGTACGTGGTACATGGGATTTGAGTCTGCGATGATGGTGGTGGTGTGGAGCAAGATGTAGTGCCGAAACTTTTGGACGGCGATGATTGCTGCGAAAGCAAGTTTTTCGACATGTGAATATCTAGTTTTAGTGTCGGTGAGACCCTTACTTGCATAGTATATTACATGTTCCTGGGCATTTTGATCCTCCTGTACCAAGACCATGGCGATAGTGGTAGCAGAAGCATCGAGATATAGAATGTAATCTCGGTAATAGTTGGGAGGTTGGAGAACGGGAGCATGCGTGATGGCATGTTTAATGTTGTTGAAGGATTTTTGAGCTTGGTCATCCCAAATGAACGGGACGTCCTTCTTAAGAAATTTCATATATCCCTGAGTCTTCTCCGCGAAGTTACAAATAAAACGCCTTAAATAAGTCACCTTCCCTTGGAGACTTTGAAGTTCCGTCACATCGGTTGGAGGTGGTAGGTTGACAATGGCTTCCACCTTTAAGGGATCGATGCAGATCCCATTCTTCGAGACTATGAATCCTAAGAGGCGACGGACTCAACGCAAAAGATACACTTATGAGGATTCAAACGGATATTGTACCGTCTGCATCTGAGGAAAATGGCCATCAAATGATCCATGTGGAACTCACGCTGCTTTGAATGAGCAGGGAGATCGTCCAGGTAAGGTTCTACAAAGTCCTTAATGTCATGGAAGGCATATGACATGGCCCGCTGGAACGTTGCGCCAACGGTTTTAAGGGAAAATGGGAGTTTGCGGTATGCAAACATCCCCCAAGGACAGATGAAAGTTGTCTTATGTTGGTCGGCTGGGTTGATCTCAATCTGGTTGTAACCAAAGAAGCCATCCATGAATGAAAAGATGACGCTTCCGGCACAATTGTCGATAATCTGGTCAATGAACGGGGTCAAGTAATTGTCCTTTGGACAAGCCTTGTTAATGTCTCAATAATCAACGAATGGTACCCTATTTTTTCTTCACAGGGACGACGTTTGAGACCCAATCTGTTAATGGGACAGGATAGATAAAGCCAACCTTTAAGAGTTTTTCAATTTCTGCCTTGATCGCTGCAGTCTTCCGGGGGTGTACCAGTCGCAACTTTTAATGTACAGGTTTGATGTCGAGATAGGTTTTTATTTCATGAGAAACAATCGCGGGGTCTATCCCAGGCATCTCCTTGTAGGACCAAGCGAATACGTCTCAAAATCGCTTGAATAAGGCCGTACCAATAGCTATTTCTTCAGGGGAACACTTATGGACTATGCAAATGTGTTCCACTACACCAGGTTTTATCGAAATGTCTACCGGGGTGGTAGGCTAAATGTTGGCCAAGTTGCCCTCAGTGTCTGAAAGACATGTAAGTATGGGGGAATGAGGGAATGGGTAGATATCTGGTGAAAAGATGGTGCTAATGTTGTCCTCTATGTACTCCAAAGGAGGAAGAAAAGATGACCTATGGTGGAGGTCATTCCACGGACCGTCATCAACATTCATAACTTCCATGATGGACTCGTCTGAATGAAAAGTCCAAAGTAAGAGATCGGATAGAGATGATGTCCGTCATAGAGAACATGATGGGGAGGCCATATTTAAGTGGTCCTCTGGTGTTGATTGGATAGCCTCATAAATGCGTTCAGAGGGTGAAAGAGGCATTGTGTTTCAAATCAGGTGTGTCGTGGCTTCATCCGGTACAAGCCAAGTATCAGTGGAATAAGATGAAATCTCTGTGGAGATCATGTTCAGTAAGGCAACATGATTAGGGGGGTCTGAATTTGGAAAAATGCACATGACAGATGAATCTTTCAAAAGGCCAACCCCTATACTCTCATATTATTTTGACGTTTGTCCGATGGAAGGAACATGGTCACTAGGATGAGTAGTAGTGTCCGGTGTGCAAAAATCTAATTGGTCAACAGTAACAATTCATCCTTGGTGGGGGAATTGTACTACGCAGAAGACTGAAGAGGCTACCGCCTGCATGGCGTAAAACCAATTGCGACCAAGCAAGAGATTATAATCTATCGAGGCCGAGACCAGTTCCACATTGATGGTTATGGTCTTTCTGCCCAACTCGACTACAAGGGCTTGTAGGAGCCCATGTGGTTGAAAGCCACGCCCATCAAATGCTTTCAACGTGGTAGGGCAATGATTCAATTCGGGAGAGTCGATGGCTCTCCAACAAGCGATCGACATGACAGAAGTAGAGGTGCCTTCATCCAAAAGGGTACGATGGACAATTTTCCCAACAATGTTTATAGCTACTTGGAATGCGAGCTGGTGGGAAAGCCTCGGCTTGAAGTAGTCAAGTTGGAACATGATGGTATTCGAAGAATCAGGGTCAACTGCACCGATTGCTGCAAGGAGAGTTTTTCGTTGATTAGGACAATTCTGCAAAACTTCCAGCGTGGACATGGCACAAGGGGCTTGGGCCAAGTCCTCTACGATATTGTAATTCTGTGCTGCCCGAACATTAGGATTGAAAACAACTTTTCGAATCATGCTCTTAGGCAGTCGCAATATCGAATCTAAGGATGGCTTCTCAATGGTGAGAGAAGTTGATGGTACAGTGACATCTGGTAAAGAGTTGGAAGTCTTTTCAATATTACTTCCAACAGGTTCTTTCGAAGGGACAGAGTCGTATGATCGCGAGCGAGTGTTCAAATTGATCATTTAGTTACACACCATGAGAACATGCGTGGTATTGGATGGTTCCCTCTGGGCTAGGGGAGGTTGAGAAATCATCTGCTTGTTTTGAGTGGGAAACGGATCGTTGAGGACTATGGGAGTTGGTTTACCCCGAATAAAATTTTGAACTTCGTCTCTATGGAGACATTCTTTGGAGAAGTGATCATCTCCACACAGTAAACACGGATACTTTAGCTTCTGTTTCTGCTTGGTATCATCAGGAGTGCTCTTTTGTTCCTGCTGGGAAGAAGACTTCTTGGGTTTCCCCTTACTCTTTTTCTTGCCACCAGACTTCTGAGATGAAGCTTATTGGACAGAATTCACCTCTTCAATTACAACAGGGGTGGTCGACTTGGTGGTGCTGTGGCCAGCCTGAGGGGAGGAACCATGCAGGTTCGACGATCCAACAGTGTTAGAAACAGGTTGGGTATTAAGGGATCCACTGATGCCATCATTTTGGGGTCCCTTAGGAGGTTGCGTGGGGTCATAAGTGTCGCGGGGTGCGTCAGGAAGAATCACAAAAAACGTGACCGATTGAGCATAGACCAAGTCTAGGTAATGGGCACGAGCGATAGCTTGTTCTTAAGTGACAACACCACCCATGGAAACATCTCGAGCTATGTGAGGGATGAGAGACTTTGTAAACCAATCTGCTAGGAGTTGGTCTGGAATGGGATCCTTAATCAAACATCTTCTCCTTCGCCACTCATGTATATCAGTAGAGATATGAGTGGCGGTATTCTGGCGGAGAGAGGTGAGAAGGTCCATACCAGTCTCGTACTGTATAGGCAGTTGGAAGTGGGTCAAAAATTTCATAGCAAGAGATTTGAAATCATGAAAGGAATGAGGTGGTAATTCAATGTACCACCTGGTAGTCGAACCAATGAGATTCCGTTGGAATAATCTCAGACGGATCGAGTCGTCCATCAGAGAGTTGGATGAACACCATAAATGATATGTCATCACACGGTGCTTAGGTTCCTCGTCCGGCTTTCCGTAAAACTTAGAGATATCTGATGGAAGTTTCACCAGAATCGAGGGCCAGTTAGTTCCGTGGTAAATGGGGTCATTCGTCAGTTGAGATAGATCAGGTAGGTCCAAAGTAGCCAGAAAAAGCAGCTATTGATTAGGCTGCGGGTACTGGTAGTACTGATAAGACATGTAAGGACCGGTAGGACCTTGTATCGACTGATTAAAGGGTGACCACAGAGGAAACTGACCATAGGGGGGTGTGCCGCCTGGACCGTAAGGGGGTCCGCCACCATAAGGTGGTCCATTCCAATAAGGTGGGGTTCCACTTCCACCATCGGGAGGAGGTGGAGGTTCGTCGCCATTGCCGGGGGGAGGTGGGGGTCCATAACCATAATAAGGTGGCCTGCCACCGCCTCCTCCTGGGGGGGGTGGTGGGACACCTCCGCCACCACAAGGATGGGGTCCCCCACCACCTCCGCCGCCGGAAGGATGAGGATCTCCACCACCACCCCCACCACCATAATAATTAGATCCGCCACCACCTCCACCTGGAGGGGGCGGTGGACCACCTCCACTGCCCGAAGGGAAATGTCCTCCCCCACCATAATAGGGTGTTCCTCCACCTCCTCCACCTGGGGGGGGGGTGGTGGACCATTCCCGCCACCGCTGGAAGGGTGGGAGCCGTTGTTGGTAGAATGAGTTGGACCACCGTCAGAAGGTAGAGATTCGCCTCCTCCAAAGTTAGGTGGGGGTCTGCCGCCTCCAGCAGGAGGTGGGAGTGGACCGATCGGGGCTGGTGATGCTTGAGGGATAGTGGGTTGGGGTCCATGTTGTAAAACGGGTTGTTTCCCCCATAGAGTGTATGGGTTTATAGGATAAGGTATCCCGTATGGTGCGTTTTAGGGATTAGATTGACCTGGCGCAGGGTTAAAGGAACCTGGATACCCTTGACTCCATGAGGGTTGAGTTACATTGGGTGGCCCCCGAACATGAGACAATCTCATGGCGGATGGTCTAGCGGGTTGGGAAGTTCCAACAGGAGGTCCGTTGGGGATTCCACTGCCTACGTTCTGGTTAGGAAATGGGGGTTGCTCCCCAGCCACAACAGGTTGACTACTATACAAAGGTTGAACCAACATAGGTTGTTGACTAGCTACCGTAGTAGTAACGTTACCAATAAGATAATCCAGAGGAATGGAGTATCCTCCCCTCGAATTTTGAGGTGGGGGAGGGACTGGTAATGTAACTACAGTAGTAACGGGTGTGTTGTACTGTTGTTGTTCAACTGGTTGGGTAGTAGGAAGTACCGAACTGGTCTCCTGTCTAGGCGATACATGTGCAGGGATGGATGGTTGATCAGTTTCAGTAGTGGTCGCGTGTTGTGTGGATAATTCCGGTGACTAGAAAGATAAAGAGCGACCTGGGATTAGTCTATAAGGAGGTAACGATGGGTCTTCAACCCTTTGTTGGAGACTTGAATTCCGATACCTCTCAGCCATAGACCAAAAGTGAGCCAATTGGCTATGGTAGTAGTCCAAAGGATCATCCAGAGTAGTCTCATTAGGTGGGGGTGCAATGGAAAAATGGGCCACTAGGTGATCGGTAAAAGATGTCCAATAAGTTGTTGAAGGACCAACAGCTGATGTGGGGTCGTCCTGGGGTTGATTTATCCATTCCAATGATCCAGGCTGTCCCAGTGCAACGAGAGATAGGTCTTGTGAAGTGGGGATTTATGCTTCTTCATCCTGCGGGGGATGAGAGGCAGGTGAATCTGGAGGAGTATGTGGAAACAAATGTCCTCCAATATTCAAAGTGGGGTTTTCCACTTCTTGTGACCCAACCCTGGCATGAGGATCCATCCTTACCCTTGAAATTACCTCCTGGTTAAGGGTATATTCGGGTAGAAAGTTTTGGATTCTACAGGACCTTCTCCAAGGAAAGTCAGCCAGAGTGACTGAAACAAAAAAGTTTCTCCTAAGGCAAGCTAAAAGAAAAGCAAACTAGACAAAACCCTACACAAACTAAGGCCACAAGCAAACTTATGTGATAAGAGTGGATTCAAAGTCTGGAACCTCACGAGATTATCAAGGCATCGCAAACCACTATATACTGCAGGGTCCAACAATATGATGCGACAAGGAGGATTGGGACCGTACCCTTGCCTGCATACCCGATTACCTGGATAGTACGTGCGTGCTAATCTCCTCGAGTGTTGTTCTCAGTGTATTGCTTTGCCAAGACGGCCAAATGGTTAACTCAGTTGGTTTCAGGAATCCTAGTGGTGTCTCCCGATATATGCAAGGTACGTGGGAGCTCAAATCCGTAGTGGTGTTGTCTAATGCACAACCGTTCGGCAATAGACCTTCTGATATACTACCGAGTACGTGATACACCCTTCGATATATGCCAAGTACGGATTATGGTACTTGGTGGGTACATGAAGGATCTTGATATACCGATAAGTACGTGGAAGACTACAATATCCCCGGGATACAGTGCTGGCAAATAACGACAGCTGCCACACTTAACGATGCCGGAACACGTCTCTAACTTACACACAAGTTGCTAAAAATTTTACCTATTTCTACCATTAATTTTATCTGGATGGTTAGGTGAATGCATGAGGTGAGTACATAATCGGAAGCATAATGCAAGTCCTAGCTACATGCATGAACTATTCTTTTCTTTCAATGAATGCTACCTATGAGAGGGAGAAAATTTTTTCTTTCCAACAATTTCACCAAAGCAAATGCAATGATTCCTAGTTCAAACAAGTTTGACTATAAAAGCATTCTTTTTCATTTTTGTACGAAACTCGAAAAATCACAACACTACTAAATCAAATCACAACATTTTTTCCTTTTCTTTTCCTTTTCAAAACGAAAATGATGCTAGGTAATGACAAGAGAGAATTCTAAGATGGAGTATGCAAGATTTTCAATTTCACTTTCAATGGCCTAAAAGCAATGAAAATAAAAAATGCATCTACCTTTCCTTAGCATGGAACTAATTTTGCAAAAATTGAGGTATACTTTGGATTTTTTCGAGAAAATGAGAAGCTCATAATTCAAGAAAAACACAAGCGATCACGCATGCATTCAATTTTTCCAAAAGATGCATAAGCAAAACATTCCAATGCACGAACAATTCCCTTCAGCCATGCTTGATAAATGACCGGAAATAAGCACTTTTAACTTTTCAATGGATGCATCAAAAGATTAACTTGATAACAACTGCGCTTTCAGATCTAAATGAGTGAAAATAAAACACTACTTGCAGCACTCGATACCTTCATAAAAATCAAGAAAAGACAAGCATTCAATCAAGCTGAAAGACACACAAGACTCAAAATCAGACAATAGCAAGCAAACCAAGCAAGCAAAGTTCAAAAATAAAGTGAATGAGGTCTTGAGCTGATCTAATACAATGACCAAATCAGCTAAGGAGAGGAGGAATGCAAGGGTGAGCAGATGAAGGTGGGGAAGACAAGAGTATCCACCACTACCGGTTCTCAGACTCGTCCAAGACGGAACCCAAAATCAATCCAAACAAAACCAAACACTTAGCACACAAATCAAAGTTGGGATCTCTGTTTGGATCTTGCAGCACAGAGGGAGTTCATACAGCAAACCAAAGCTCAAATTAACAAGTGGAGAGGGCATGCCTGCATGCCAAGTTTGAAAAATCAACGCACTCTGTGCTTCTACACAGTGCGACGTCACAGTTCTCCAGTGCAGGGAGCGCGACGGTGTCGCAGTTTGCCAATGAAAGGACTGTGACGAATGGCTAACAAACATAAAACATAGACCAGAAATGACACAGTGTCGCTCTGTTTTCACTAACCAGGTGTGACAGGCGAGGTCTAAGTTCAAAAATGAATCAAATATCCAAGCAATGAACTATGGAATGGTTTCAAAATGAGTAGTATAAACTCGGAGGAAGTAGATCAGAGTCTTCAAGGTGAAGATATGATAGTGAAATCAACTCAAGAAGCAAATGACAAATAAGAGGCTTGTGTCAAGCAATCAACTGAAAATGACTCTCACGTTGATAACTACAAAATAAGATATATCTCCCCAGTATGGTCGCCAAATTTGTTTCGCGGACAATCTACTGAGAGCAGACTCAAGGCCTGATCTCCCTAGCTTAACGTAAGTCTAGAACAAATAGGGCAGAACATAAAATACTTTCCTAGATCATATAGAAGTACAAATGAAAGAGTAGATCGTTTACCTTAGATTTGTAGATCCCTTTCTTCTTCGTTGATCCAATGCTCCAGCGCTACCAGATCCCGAGTAGCTAAACCCTGTTGAACATGTAACAGACCACGAGAAGTCAAAGCATATATCTCATATGATAGATCTAAGTTAATAGTTCAGGAGGAAAACTCTAAACATTATCAAAGAGACAACATTTATGGAAAGCAATTATATTAACTGTATTGAAGAGTGAGGAGTACAATAGAAAAGAGGATTACAACCATAGCCTTAACGCTGCAAGCTCCTTCCGACAAGCCATTCCAAAGCTCCTAGAGAGAATTGAAGGTTCCCCAAGCTAGAGTGTTAGATCTATTGGGCTTGATTTCACCAGCATAAGAATACCATAGACTTCCTCCCCTTGGGATGGGAGTGAGCTTCATTTAAATAGGACTAAGTGGATAGGGTGAGGATAGGATAGGTTGAGATATAATAGGAGAGGCTCAAGGGATCCTTCCAAGGTGTTAGGAATCGAATGCCAGCTCTCCCAAGAGGTTAGGGATAAGGTCCCAAGTCAACAAGCTTCGAGAAAGGGCTCAAAGGGCTATTTTTTCCTATTAACTGACACTGTCGCACCCTGTAATAGAGCAAGCTACGACGTTGCATGTTACATGAGTGCAACCTACGACAATCTCTCGAAACCTAGTACAAATGGATACAAATCCTTCCAGGTCAATCACTGATTCAAGGTAACTCCAGGAGTGTATACACTGAATCTCATGATGGGAAGATTTTAGGTGTAACAGATATCATGCTTCTTCCTACAGAGAATAACTGGATTGGTGATCCATTGCTGCGTCCTAGAATTAAGACTTCTGCTCGTCCAATCAGCAACCATGAGTGGAAACTTCGGTGCAATGAAGCTGAATTTCATCAGTGGTGGAAGAATCAAGGTAAAGACACCATTTTTTTTTATGGAGCAGCTAAAGGTAACCCAGGGATAGCTGGAGCCGAAGGGGTATTCTATGCCCCTGACGGTCATTTTAAGGGCAGTTTCAGCTGGGGTTTAGGACAGAGTACTAATAATCATGCTGAATTATTAGGACTGCTCAAAGCTTGCCAGATAGCTCATGGAAATGGAGACCAAGATATCCAAATTTTCAGAGTTCGGAAATCCTAATAAAGCTCTTGAACACTGATGAGCATTTCAATAATGCAGTGCTAAACAAGACCTTGCAAAGGCTTCGGAAACTGCTGCTTAAGTTCAATTCTACCTCCTTCTTCCACATCCTTCGGAGTCTAAATAAGAAGGATGATATTAGGGCAAATGTGGGTTGTCTTTTAGCCCCTGCAGATTTGATTCAGAATGAGGAAGCTCTACAATGATCTCCCATCCCGTAAGAGGGCAGCACCTTGTGTATTATATAAGTAGGAATAAGGGATCCTGTGATTTATGTTTTTTTGGATCTTGTATGAAGGGTTGCTTAGGTGTTAGCCCAACCGTGATCTCTCAATAAAAAATATTTTCTTTTGTTATAAAAAAAAAATATTTTTTAGCTAAATTTAAATAAGAATTAATTTGAAATGATAAAATTGTATATATTATATATTAACAATATATAATTAAATTATATTAAGAGTGTTCTTAAATGTTAAATCAATTTTTACATTAAATATAATAATTTTAATTTTATTAATTTAAAATTAGATATCATCAAACATTGAATAAACACAATTATTGAAAAATAATAAACCTGAATAAACCAAATCTAAAGATAATAAACCTGAATAGATGGAAATCAGAGAATTTTTAATATTTTTTATAAACATAAACAACTAATAATATTATACTAATATAAATTTATTTTATAAATTTTATAAGTTTTTTTAATTCAAACTCTAATAAATTATGATATATTAAAGTTAACTTATTTATAATATTATAAGAAATATATTTTAACTAATGTTATTATCAACATTTTCTTATTCTTGTTTTTTCTTCCCCTTTCTCTAATATTAGAATGAAAATTTATAACTTAAAACTTTATTATTCTTAATTTATATAATTAGTATGAACGACACTATCTTATTTTTATTATTGTATAATTAACTTTTAAATATATTTTAAACATTATTCTATGATTAACTCTAAAATATATTTTAAACATTATTATATAATTGTTAAGAAGTTTACAAGTTAAATCTCTAAAAAGAAAAATCATATATTTTTATTCATATAATCATCCCAAAGAGCAAGCAATATAACTTGTTAATTTAAAGAAAATGTGCTCATTTCACAAGCATGTAGGTTTTCTTGTATTTTCTTTATGGGTAAAGTTTATTATGGTTAATCTTATCAAGTGAATTCCGTGAGAACAATTATTACTTAATGTAAATATTAATGTCCAACAATAATAAATTATAATTATTAACGTCTAACGATAATAAATTATTGTATTTTTCAATTATCAATATTATTTAATATAAATATATGAAATTATTTTATATTGTATTTATGAATGATTTGATGGTTCATTTCATAAAATCATTTTTTCTTCAATACATCATTAAATAATTTCTTTTATATATATATATATATATATATATATATATATAATAATAATATTTATTTATTATATGAATATATATGAGATTGATGTACATCTATTAGTGGGTGACAAGTCATGTCTTCGGCAAAGGACATGACTCATCATTGTTATTACACATTAATAATTACATTACATAATAATTGTCATATGAATAGTATTACATGATTTTTATTTATTGCATAATAATTATTACATTATAACCTTAGTAGTAATATATCCTAAGTATATTACAAGGTCTTCCTTCTTTAATTTTTTTTTTCAAAACATAGGGAGAAAACATGTCTTGATAGCATGAACCATCTTCTTGTGACCTTTGCTTATTTGATAAGGTTGAGGATATGAGGTAATGTGATGTTCAAAGACTAGAACAATATTGTCACATCGAAAAAAAATTAATCTATCCTAGGTGGATTCTTTCTAGAACTCTCTAATAATAAGATTTGGGATTCGATCTTCTTTGTTGTTGATTTCCAAGCGCATAGATCTTTGAATGCTTTGATATGTAGGTACAACATTGACTCTGGTTAGGTACCTTTGAATATTGGTATGTTTATTTTCGCAAGCTATGAATTATGTAATTTGGGTGTCGATATGGTACCCTAATAGGTTTATACTTCTCAATTTGTGGTTTAATATTTTCATGATTTACTTGTGAACTGTCATGATAATACTTGATTTTTTTGTATTTACTGGTGTTGGAATGTGTAATGATATCTAGTGAGATGTCTTGGTGTCTATAGGTCTCATCTATTGTTGTACAATCCTAGCTAAGTCATTTTGTACACACAATGAGTGCTACCTCGAAACGAAGAAATAATATACTTCATAACCCTTTAAACTTATGAAAAATAAGTTATCCCACATGCATCATGGAGTCAAATTCTCTTATATTACCATTCTTTATATAATAGAGGTGGAAAATATTTATCCCACATGTATTATGGGATATGAGCATCCATTCCTCTATCATATATAATAGAGGTGAAGGAGACTCGTTTGATACACACACACACACACACACACAATAGTGTGGAATTGGAAAGTCGGTGTGACATGAAGTACATTTGGGTTTTTACCACTTAAGATGGGTCCTCTCTTCTATCTTTCCTTTCTTGCATATTCTATTGATTATTTGATGTTTGTGTTGATAGGATATTAGACTTGTAAGATTATGGTTCTTGATTTACATATTAATTATCTATTGTTATGTGTTGCATATTGATCAATTCTAACAGTTGGTGTGTCTCTTATTCATCAATGATTGATGGACTATCAATCATCATTGAATTTGTAGATGTTGACTTGTCACTTAATTATTTCCCAAACTCGATTTCTAAATGCTCTTTCACAAATAAAGTTTTTTCAATAATGACATTACAATTTTTAGTTTCAATCATTTATGTTGAGGAATTTTTATTTGCAATATCAACTTTTAATAACTTTCTTGATTCAATTAGATCAGTTAAGGTATTTTTATCTATAGTCTCAAAGTCTAAAAACTTCTTTGATTCACCTCACATTCATGGATGTATGTTTGTATACTTTCAAGATTGATATATCTTTATGTTTTAATTTGTTTACTTCCTGAAGCATGATTTGACTATGAATCTTTAAATGGTTAATTTCCTTATCCTTATTTGACATGATTTTGTCAATTTTTCTCTTGGCATCCTGGTCCTGTTGAGATTCTTGATAACACTGAATTGTGACATCTTGTTGAATCGATGCTTGATCCTTTTCTTATAAGCCACAATTATTTTTCTCGGATGCATGTAGTTATTTTTAAAGATGTTTTCTCTTGTTAATATGCTCTTCTAATTTACATTCTAGGGTATGCACTTATTAGGTTCTTACCTTAACCCCCCTACTTTATCGATGTACAAAACCATAAGGTCCATCAGATAATTATTGGGTAGTGACTTAATGTAAAAGGGCCCTCTTTATTGAATAAAGGCCCCTAGGTGGTTGACCCTCATTAAGAGCAGGAGCATGACTTGTTACAACTTTAGCTATTGAAGCACTATATATAAAGTAGTAATATATGTGATGTTTTGTCATGAATTGTTATTGTATTTGGATATTTTCTCTTCAAGGTTACCCCCTTGAAGAGGCAAGTGAACATAGCTCTCTATTTTTAACATCTTTCATACAAGATATATGTTTTTTGGTTTTATCTTGTGTTTTCGTGTCTTTGCTCTAAAAATATGGGTTTAAGTATATTACAAGTGGTATTAGAGCTCTTTCTTGGGCCAAAGAGGAAGAATTTTTAATCCTCTGGGTTGGCACCTTCAAACAAGTCATATTGGCATTTTCACTGCATTTTATTTATTGTGATGTTTCAGGGTCTAAAATTTTCATGTTATAGTGAGAACATATGGAAGTAACATGTGTCAAAAATCCAACTTCTGGGTTTCTATAATTTCATAGATACACTTTATGTAAGTTAGGGTTTTTGACTTATCTAAAAGGTTTGACTCCTTCAAACGAGTCATCTTAGCATTTCCGATCCAAATTTTTTAAGTGAAGTTTCAGGGTCTAACATTTTTAGGTTACTGCAAGGAAGTAACATGTGTCAAAATTTCATCTTCTAGGTCACTATATTTTAGAGAGACACTTTGTGTAAGTTAGGGTTTTTGACTCACCCAAAAACTATCTTTAAAATAGGTTTTCTCGGTAAAATTCTTATCTATGAATTTGGAAATATCCAAATTCAATGCCATTGTTGCATTGGAAAGAAGATGTCCACCATAGTGTATCTGGTACAAATTTCATGTCCACATATGAAATATTGAATATAGTGTTGAAGGTTTTCTCTTCACAAAAGGACAAAATCAACAAGTTTTGGGACAATTACCCTATTTTTTTCTTGACACATCAAAATTTAGTAAAATATGTGGAATTATAGAGTATACATTCCAAGATACTACGTAATATAATTTCATACTCATAGGTGAAGAAATTCCAAAGTTACAGAAGCTCCAAGACCATCTTCAAATCAAGGTTTTACAAGGAGTTATTCTTATTTCAAAATATTATGAGAAATAAGTTATTTTTCATGGTAATGGTGGGAATGGCATAAAAAATCCCATGGGTTCTAGATATATTGGATTCTGTTTGTTAAATCTATTCATGCCCATTATGAGTGGGATACTCACTACTTGCGGTGGCTTACCAAGTTATGCCAAACTAGCTCAAACATAGAATTTATCTTAGCCTTTGAGCAAATAGCCATCCATATATATAAATTAACAAATTCTTTCTATAAAGAATGTTTCAATAGTGGCCTCAAGGAAGAAATTAGATCACAAGTCAGAATGTAGCAACTTGATACTTGGTTGGAGGCATCTTAAAAGGATTTAGAAGAATGAATGTTGATCAATGCACAAACCAACAAACCCAATTTCATTCCCTGCTCATGCCCTACACAAGTCAATTCCTCAATATTAATCTCTTCACATACCTTCAAAGTACATAGGTTATCTCTAGCTTAAATGGCAGACCGACAAAGGCACAAACTATGCTATAATTGTGACGAAAAGTATGCTCCAAGTCATAAATGTAAAGAACAAAAATTATTTCAAACTAATGTGACAACTCCTACCCATTTTGAAGACATCATTATGAAATACACCCCTAAGTATGAGGTTGATGACCAAATTCCTCCCATGCAATAAGAAATAGAACCCAAAGTCCATCCAAAATAACCACTCATCTCTCTTCATGCTTTATTGGGTATTTCATCCCTGCAAACCTTGAAACTTTTGGGTTACATCAAGCAGCGCAAAGTGGTAGTCTTGGTTAACAATGGTAGCACTCACAATTTTATTTATCAGTAAGTGGTTGATGAAATCCATTTTTATGTCTATCTGGTTCCCCAAGTTTCAAATTATGATAGCCCATGGTGGGATGATGAAATGTGGGGCTAAGGGGGGCTATGAAAATGTGAGATTCCAATTGGGTGACTATCATCTCAAAAATCATATGTTGGCCATAGATATGGGTGTTTGTGATATATTTAAGGGGCCAAATGGATACACACATTAGGGCCACTCACCATGGACTTCAAGGAATTTTATGCAGGACTCTCATACTCACACCCTTGAAGGGATCCAATCAAGCTCCCCTGAAATCATATGTTCTCATCGGATGGAAAAATTATTGAAGAAAATCCACCCATGATTTATTGCTCACTTCCATGCAAACATCAACATGTCTTTGAGACACCAAATAGTTTACCCCCATCTAGAGGTGAGCATGATCATGGTATACCTTTGATTCCATGAATTCAACCACCAAATGTATTCCAATATAGGCACCCATGTGCACAAAAGAATGAAATTGAAAATATTATTCAAGAGCTATTGGAGGCGGGAGTCATTCATCCCAACACAATCCCATATTCAACCCCAGTGGTCATGGTTTCAATGAAATAAGGCACTTTGCATACATGTCCTGATTTTTGTGCCCTCAATAAGTTTACCATCAAAGATAAATTCCCCTTCCTAGTCAAAAATGATATTTTTGATGAACTCCATGGTGCAATGATTTTTACCAAACTCAACCTTTGTTCTAGATATTTCCTAATTGGGATGAAAGAGGTTGATATTCTAAAGACAACTTTCTACACACATGAATGCCATTATGAGATTTTGGTAATTCCCTTTGGACTTTGTAAAGAACCCTCGAACTTTCAGAGCCTCATGAATAAAATTTTACTTCCATATCTTTGTGATTTTTTCTAGTTTTCTTTGATGGCATCTTGATTAACAATAAAATGTGGAATTCCCATGTACAACATGTGGATAAATCCTTGAAACTCCTTTGGGACCATCAGTTGTTCATTAAATGCTCAAAATGATCTTTTGGGGGCTCAGAGGTTGAATACTTGGCTCACATTGTTGGACAAGATGAGTGAGAGTGGACCCCAAAAATATTGCAGCAATGCAAGAATGGCCACACCCTAAAACCTTGAAGAGCTTACACGGGTTTTTAGGCCTCATTGGCTACTGATAGGAAGTTTGTGAAGAACTATAGTAAAATTCCATCCCCTTTGCATGGAACAAAGTAGAAAAACACATATTCTCAGTTGTAAAGCAAGTCATGCGCACCACCTCGGTCTTAGTAGTGCCTAATTTTACTAAGATTTTTTCATTAGAATGTGATGCTTCCAAAAACGCTTTGGGTGTTTTAATGCAAGATGAAAGACACTTAGCATTCACTAATAAACAATTGTGTAACCGAAATTTGGGTAAGTCTATGTACGAGAAAGAAATGATGGCCATCCTACATGTAGTCAACACATAGCGATTGTATCTCATAGGGCATCTCTTCTAAATCAAGATAAATCACCACATTCTAGATTTTTTTTGGAAAAAATGTTTTCATCCCTAGAGAAACGTAAATGGGTCACCAATATCCTTGGATATGATAACGAGATTATCTACAAAAAGGGTAAAGACAATATTGTGGGAGAATCATTGTCAAGGAAACATGAGGAAGATGGATCCCTTTTTTCCTTATCCTCACTACTACAATTTTGAATTTTTGGGGGTGTTGTCTTTTGCCCCCAAAAGTCACTTTTCAGGGTGGTTTTGGATTTAGAGACTGTCTAGATAGAACCTCCCCCAATAGCACCAACATTAAAAGTCTGGACCTTTAGGTGCGGTTTTGGAAATGATCTAAACCGCCCCCAAAAGTGACTTTTGGGGGCAATTTTAAACCTCCCTATAGATAGATACCTATGGGGGCAGTTTGGAACCCCCCCTAAAACTCCCTCCCACAAACCTTTGGGAGTGGTTTTAAACCCCCCAATAGATACCTATGGGGGTAGTTCTTAACCCCCCTTAAAAAACCCTCTTACAAACCTTTGGATCGTTTTTAAACCCCCTGTGTAGATATCAACAAGGGAAGTTTTGAACACCCCTGTAGATACCTACAAGTGAAGTTTTGAACCCCCCCTAAAACTTCCTTTTACAAACCCTTGGGGGTGATTTTAACCCCCCCTATAGATATATACAAGGGAATTTTTGAACGCCCCCCACCCCCCTTGGGTAGATATCTACAAGGATGGTTTTGAACAGCCCCCCCGGGGGGGTAGATACCTACAAGGTAGGTTTTGAAATCCCCCTAAAACTCCCTCCTACAAACCTTTAGGTTTGGTTGTAATCCCCCCCCTGTAGATACCTACAAGGGGGGTTTTGAACCCCCCTAAAACTCCCTCTTACAAACCTACAATGGCAGTTTTGAAACCCCCTCATAAACTCCCTTTTATAAACCTACAAGGGCGGTTTTGAACCCCCCTCTTATAAATATAAGAGGGGGGTTTTGAATCCCCCCTCGTAGTAACATACAAAGGCAGTTTAGAACCCCCCTCATAGCGACTTATGAGGGCGGTTTAGAACCCCTCGTAGAAACATACAAAGACAGTTTGGAATCCCCCTTGTAGATATTAATATAAATCATCATAAAAAATATTTTATTAATTAAAAATAACAATATTGCAATATCATTAGGGCACGGAGGAATCGAACCACCAACCTCTTGCTTGTAAGGCAAGCACTTTTCCATTGCTTATTAGTTTATTTGGAAAAATAAACTAACAAGCACAAAAATATACCATGATCAGGGAAAAAATTATCCAACACAACTTTGACACTTATTTCTTATCAAAATAAAACTACTCTAATCAATGCTGACCTCCAGCCCAAGGAAAGGAAGAAAGAAAAAAAAATCATGGCTAGTTTAACATTCATGTTCAATTGATGGGACGTGATAGTGGGTTTAGCATTGATACTCTTGATTCCTTATGATTTTATCACAAGGTTGCTTGACCTCTTGAATCTACAATTGATCAAGTTGCCATCATGAAATGATAACACTAAGACTAACATTTCATCATAAGAAAGGTTTTACTAGTTGTGGAGAAGATATGCTTGATTCCATCTCTGAGTAACTTTAATGGTACAATTTATTCATATGGATTTGGCTTCGGAAAAAATAATAATGCATCATATAAAAACCGATTCAAAAGAACTTGTTTTTTAAGTACTTCCATCTGAAAGGAGTTGTAGCTTAGTGCTTCAAAATATAAAAATTAAAGCTACACCTTTTCCCATGGCAATGGTACAAGAATTCCGATCTCATTTCTTCAAAAACATATTTGTCCTATGATTTTAACCAGCTAGATAGAGGGGAGGCTTGGAATGACTACTATGAGCTAAATACTATGCTATATCAGTCAATTCAAAGGTCTATTGATATGCTTCTTCAATCTCTTGATTCTCTAGCGGTGATTGTCTCTCCACCTTCCAGTCGTGCACCAAAACAAGGGTTTTTCACTATTCATCTTCAATTAATGGGACGTGGTAGTGGGTTTAACATTTTTACTCTTGATTCCTTATGGTTTTATCACAAGGTTTATTGAGCTCTTGAATTTATAGTTGATCAAGTTTTTGAACAAGAACAGATCTACAGAGGGCTAGATGAGGAGGAAAATACATCCTGAAATGTTGTTTTTATAACTCTATTTAGTATAGATGAGGCATAGTCCTGGTAGGAAAACATCATGATAAAAATTTTGAATTTAATGAAGTAGACATAGTTGTATATGTTTTGATGAAGCTAAGAGCTTAGGTTTCATCTTTCATTGAGTGCATGAAAGTCACAACTATAGGTATATTTGATTTCTACTTGAAATGTTAATATATGATTTTTCTTTTCTTGGAATAAAAAGCATATGGTGATTGTGATGTCTTGTTCTAAACATAGACAATTCTTCTAGTCTTGACACAAAATTAAACTTCTTGTCCTCAAATCAATACTTTTGTAAACTTACTCTCTATTGATAATAGTTATCTTAAAAAATAAACAATAAATTTATTTATGTGTAAAAGGATTGACATATCCACTGAAGTGGCCACAAAAATTATATTTATACTTGGCCCTTTAATGCTAGAAAACTGCTCTATAATATTAATCGAAGCCATAAGTTCACCAACAATGCATAATAAGATCTATTTAAGTTTTTCAAGTGATAGATACAATGTACATGAAAACTCAAGTTTTAACATGCCGCTTGAGAAACATGAAATTACATACCAATTAGGACCATCTTAGGTATAGGTAAGCTAGGTAGGAGACCCCAATAAAACTACAAGAGACTTGCAAAATAAATTTCTGGAATGGCCCAAACATTTAAACATTCTGAATATGTGGAAGCCAGTATGTAAAGTCATGCAAATTTACCAATTATATGATAATGTAAAGTATTATAGGTTGAATATAATTTTTATTTTAAAAACAAAGCAAGGAATAATTTTGTAGGTTATTGTCAGGATGATTCCTTAGAGAGTCAAATGCAAGGTGTTACCCCCATATTTGCATGGGTGTCTTTGAATGTAGTAAGAGACGCCAAGGATCAAGTCTTGGTGATAAGGGAAGGTTGTTTGGTCTTGTATGTCAACGGTTTGCTACAAATATAATAATCAATCTTTGTTCTTGGACCATGAAGAGTAGTGTTTAGCATTTAGACATCCACCTACAATAGGATACAACAATTTTGGGTATTCCTTATCTTCACAAAGTACTTAGGAGGTGTTTCAAACATCAATTTTTAATTTATGGGCGTTGATCAACAGTTCTGGTCCATTCCTATGTATTTTTGGACGCTCTAACAGCTCTGGTCAACGGACCTAGTCATTGTTGTAGCCCTAAAAATGTCCTCACAATTTCCAGTGGTCATTCATACCTTAGTTCTAATCACTGTGGGATGAACATAAGTCATAATAGTAAGTTTTGGGCATGATAAAGATTCCTAGGCATCAAAAGAAGATATTTTCTGATGGTATCCCTAAATGGTATTTTTAGACAAGTCCTATGAAAACCTAACACATATAGTTTTGTATTTCATCCTGTACCAGCATGTAAATTTGGAATGATAAAATATGGTTCTTTTTTAGCAGTATCCTTTATGGATAGATTTCAGTTTTTTGTGTTTCAAATCAAATGAATTTTGAGCATGCAAGTGGCATCTTGATTTCACTGGGATGGCTATAATTTATTTATATCAGAAGAGAAGCCGTGAATTAGTCCTTGAGGACATGTTTGGTGTCATAAGAAACCTACAACACATCAAATCCATGTGAGGTGTTCCAAAAGGTAGACAAGGGAATTATTAAATTGATGTAGCATGTGTTTTTAGGAGCAATGACACATCAAGGAAAATGTATAAATGATAACTTAAGTTTTCCTTTCTTTTCCATAACAAGATTAATGATGAAAAACGAAAGTGTTCCTAAAGAATTTGCATCTTTAAAACCATGTTGCAACCTTAAACAAGAGATATTGAATAAGTGAATCTCAAGACTCCAAAACATCCCAAAGTGTTTAAACTTTCAAAATTGCTCCCACTTGAATAGAAACAAAGGTATGTGAAACTTTTCAAGAAATATATCGATATTTTTGCATGGATTTATGAAGGCTTGAATACCTACAACATATCCACTCAGTAGCCACCTTAGGATCTATAACGCTAAGTGACAAGTTCTTGTTCTGTATACATTACAGTAAGACTTGAGGCCTTGTAGCATCAAGTAGAGAACCAAGGTCTCTGTTTGAGACTCGTAACTGATATGTGAATGGAGGAAAAATTATTTTTCCTTCATAGTGAGAAACTTGCAATTGAATTTAGGTTATTAAACACTTCTATGGGGACAACTATTATATTTTTCAAGAACCTTATAGTGTGTAGAGACTTCCACTCTACAATGAAATTAATTTGAAAGGTTGTAACACAAGAGCTCCTTGTAAGGGATGCTAACTGCTATCATCATTTCAAGGATGGGAAATGTTAATCCTCATATTATTGATAATGCTAATTGTTACCCCTCAAATTGCATGTACAATTTGAAATTTATTTCCAATAGATTGGTGGTCTGATAGATCTCGAGCTAGTAGAATGCAAGCTTTTAAGTCAAAGGATTGCCTATCAGAGTAGAGGGATATACTGTTTTATCAAATATGAATGATATGTTTGGTTTGGGGGCATCCTAGTCACATGTCCACATCTTGGTCATAGGGTATATCATTTTTTCATGCATTTAAATATTTGAAGGTTTGAAGAAGACATGCTACTCAGATTTTCATGTTGATAGAGACTTTAGATTGTCTCATCATTAAGAAATGGCCGAATAAGTGTTTCTCTATATCTATCAATTTGAGGGTTGTTAGGAAGAAAAATTTCACTGGGAAATTGAGTTTACCTTAGATACAAGACCCTTTGCATGTTTCCATGAAGTTCACATAAGAAGAAGCAACATAGATGGTGTATATGTTAGACAAAGTTTGAAACAGAAAGATGAGGGCTAGGGATATGAGATCACCTGCAATACCCTATTCTATTACCTACATGTGTCACCTGATGAGCATGTCTTTTCCTCGTAAATTGGTCCTATTGAAGTATTTATTCAAAGCATCAGATTCATATATATGGAGAGTTCTTATTGCTTATGTTGCTTTTCTGATCTCACTAAATAATATCCACTTACAACAGACTGATAAAAAGTGCACATCCTTCAAGTTACAATGTATGAGGGTGCTCTTTTGTTTTATATTGTATCAACTATATCTCCAAATAGAACAAAATGTTGTAGCCATCATTAAGGGCCTATTTCAAGACTATCTATTTATTAGAGGGAACAATAAAGTGTTTCTTGGAAGCTTATAGTGACATGTGATTGAGAGGTTTCCAAATGACAAGGATATGCTTCTAGATCAAAATCATTTATGTATAGAACCAATGAAAAGGGTTTCCAACTGTATAACCTAGATTTCCAAGTGACGAAGAACATTGATGTAAACAAGGATGCTTAACAGAGCAGATGTTAATCTAGAACTGTAGTTAAAGTATGTTCCTAGTATTTCTAAGACTATTTTTTATGTTGATCATATTTTAGCCGAGAGGACGTAATTTATCCCATATTTACAGGAAGATAAGTCGTTATGCATTTTCCTAGATGTTTTTTTGGGTGGATATACAGCAGGTCATTATAGATATAAGTGGGTCAATTTTCTATATGTAGATGTATTCTCATCATTTGAAGAGGTTGGTATGGATGCTGAGAAGGCTGTCAATGAAACAGCTAGAACCTTTGGAGCATTAGATGGACTTCTGGGCATTACATCATCACCATTCACATGGAAAATTGGAGCATTGAATTCTTTCACAACATCTGTACAAGATTGTCAAGACCTTTCAAATATAACTTAACAAAAGGATTTCGAATGTACCTTATCTGAAGAGGACTTCACACCTCTATAATGACCTTAACAAAAATGTACCCTTAAAAACCTATGAAATAAAGCTTGAAATGGATCTCTATCTATCCCTAAAACAGGAGCAATAATATCAACAATGATCAACTATTTTCATAATAATTTAGATTCAAGCAATGATATTCATGTTTCACCACATAAAATGCTCCTATGGTTCAATAATTCATTAATATTTTTTCCTATCATTAATGTTGAAGGTGTTAGATATGCTTGATAGTTACAGTGGTTGGCCTCCTTACAATTTGTTTTACAATCAATGAGTCTTTATTTTTCCATTCCCATTTTTCTTTAAAGAGAATGTAATATCTTGCATTCGATATTTGCAGCATTTTCTACTTTTGTACTTTTAAGTTAGTGTTTCTTGCCATTGCTTGTAAGTAAGGGTGGAATGAAAGATTCCAGTTAGTATATTGTTCTTTATTTTTTGTTATGGTTTCAGATACATTCATTGATATGTTTGTTTATGTTTTTTGTTTGTAACTTCATTAGTGAAGCTACTGGATTTTGGACAACATGAGAGAAAAATAGAAACTATACTTGCTTCGATAAGGGAATCATTTAAAAATTAAGTACTGCCTGGCACAAACTTGACCATCCTAATGTAACAAAGGTAACTTGTCCTTTGGTGCATATTGAGATTTATTTTAATTTTTTATGTATTTGGTTAGGTTATGTGTATCCACCCCAAGTTTGAAGATCTATGGATAATCTACCTTTACATCTTTCTATAGCTTACTGGTTGATGAAAATATGGTGCAAATTCAAGTCCAAGCTGATTTGTTGGAGTCTCACATGCAATGCAGTTTCTTAAACTTGGATAAGTGTACATATTTATCTAGCTCTTGATACATACAAAATCAATTGAACATTATCAGGGATGGCAATTGATAAGGCTTTCAGTAGTTAACCCATGACTAAAATGTGATTCCTTTCTGGTTAATGCTGCAAGTTGGGAAAATCATTAAGTTTAAAATCCTAGTTAAAGTTAGAGGTTGTACTTGGATAGAATAACAATACCAAATAAATACACACAACCATTACTACTAACTAGATGCAACGATGAGCTACCTCTTGCAGACTAAAACAAAAAAGTGGATGTAGAATTGGACCTTCTAATGGTCTTGGGCACACAAGCATGGATATTGTATCAAATATAGTTCACAAAATTTCTACAAAATGTAGTATAACTGAGCACGGTCACTATCATACATATTAAACACCTTCGACATTAATAATATAAGGAATATAGTAATTCAAATCATCTATGTTGTCAATGGTATGTTTTGATGGCCTAATTCTCATGTGAACTTGGTTATATTACCTTTTATCAAGTTTTATGGATTTTCTTTGATATAAAAACCATGCATGTATGCCTAATACCATTACAAGGTACAACTATACATCCACTTTGTTTGAGTTTGCAAGAGGCAGTTCATCGTGGCACCTTATTAGTGGTAATGACAATATTTCTATAGTATTATTGTTATGGATAGTTATAGGCGAATGGTCTCTAAAGATATAATGGATAACAAGATAATCTTATGAAATAAATTTGTGCTAGTGATAACCATGACATTGTTGAAGGTGAGTACCATGATAAAATAGTTGTTAGGTGGTATTATGTGTTCAATATCAGTTTATTTGGAAAGGGGGATTCTGGGGAAGCTCAAAAATCATGTACTGACAAATGGATTTTGAATAATATCTACATTTTTTTAATAACTGAAGTTCAATAGACATCTCTATTGGGTAATTCATTTCTAAGACCATCCAAACTAGTGGTTGTCTTGTTTCTAGCATTGCATAAGCCTACAGAAAAGTGTTTATGGAATGGAAGATTGTGAGGTTCTGCTAAAATATATGTTGTACATTGCAAACTTGAATTTGAAATTACATCCATAAGGAAAGATAATTGGAATAACAGATTTGTTAGCCATAAAGCTTTCATCTATTTGATGATAGATGTTTGAATGAATTTTTATTGAACGTGAGGAATTATTACTTTAACCAAAAAAAATTGGAGTATCTTTGAAGTTCAAACTTTGGTGTATCTAGTGATAGAGTATGGTGGGGGTAGTAGTTGGCAGTATAAAATATTGTTATTCATGATGTAGTGGGAAGTATGTGGTATCATCATGATTATACAACCATCAGTGTGTGACATGATTGATTGTGTTTGTTTCTCTCCTAACCTAACCGTTAACACCAAAAGTTTGTCCACTTTTCTTATCCACTAACCACACCATATCATACATCATGTCCACTTTCCATTTCCATCACTTTGACCTTCACATATAAAAAATATCATAAAATGGCCCATCATTATTATCTCCTCTTTCAAAAAAAAGAGGGAAGTTGGAACATTACTAAAAAATGGAAAAAAGGAAAAATCCCCAAAAATAGGAAAATCCCACAAACGAGAAAAATTACATAAAAAAAAGAAAAAATAAGTTGGATCTAACCCACTTATAATGTTTATCCAAATACCATTCCCCAATACCATGGGACACACAACCATGTGTCATAATATCTATATATACAATGTAAAGGTCCCTCATTTGATATCTCATATTATGCAACTTATGCATATCTTTACTCTGTTGAAACTCCATTGAGTCCTCTTTACCCATATGTTGAGCATTGGAACCCTTTGTGACAAGTAGCTGGATACTTTGGAGATGTTAGGATACCAAGAACACACTACTTTGGAAGGCTGCAAGGGCCCCCATTTACAGGTATTCTTATGGTCCTAGATTGTGCTCTTATAATACAAAACCATTTAATTTATATGTTCCATTGTTAAATCAATATTGGGTCAATGTATGCTTAGTGTAGATTTATTTTATTTGCATATTCATTTTTGAACTACTACTAAGGATTCCCTAATCCTTAGTAGGTTCCTTTTGGCACATGCTTGTAGGAAAAATCTAGCAATGCTAACTACACATCTTCTGATTTTTATCTAAGAACCTTGCTTGCATCATTAATATGGTATTTTTTTTTTTTTCTTGATAGCCATTTTCTAGCCCTTAATTTGCCTGCCAATTTTCTTATGAGTTTTGTTTTGTTCATAACTTCTTGACTCATTATTTCTAGTCATACTCAAGGTAGTTAACACATACAATTGAAAAAGCATTGTTGAAAGAAATCGAGGCAGTGCAAACACGGCAAGGTCCAAAACCCAAACAAGGTATCCATATAGGTTTTTTCTCCTATATGGCTCAAAAATGGTTAATAACCATTTTTTTATGATTCTCTCTTCTCTGTGTGGGATCAGGAATCTATTGAGGGGGCTCTTGATTGCTTGGACACTCTTACTCTTTATTTAGGTGCAATGTTCAATGCTCACCAAACTGACTTTTGGCTTATTGGGATGGATTCAGCCCTTGAGTGGATCCCTGATGTCTGGTCTTATATTCACCTTGGAGTCATTGTCTCATATCTGGGCATACCTTTTGGGATTGTTTTTTCCCTTGTAGCCATGTGGGATTGGTGTTTATAGAGATTGTAGAGCAAGTTACATGTTTGGAATCATAAAGATATCCACTTTGCATGGAAGTTGATGGTGGTTGGATGCATTCTCAAGGCCTTTCATGTGTATTGTGTTTCTTCTTTGTTCCCTGGTAGGGCCTATATTCATTGGTTTGCGAATATTTTAAGGGCATACTTGTGGTCGAAATATGGTGAGGAGTAACATCTTCCTTTGGTTCATGTTTATGCACAAACTAGCAGCCCAAGAATATGGACAAGTTGATTGGATGCTAACCTGACACAACTATGAACTCCCAAACACTAGAATTCAAACACCAAGAAAATTGGATTTAAAAAAAAACTTAGGTTACAAAACTCTCGGCAATACCTACCATCCTTACAAATGGACAGTTAGCAACTTACTATGAATCCAGACAATGTTATAAAAGGGAATTGGGGGGAAGCCATATAAGCCCTTAATATCGTGTTTTTCAAAGCAATCAAATTAACCTTAACAAACTAGATTTGCCACCTGGAAGTCCAGAAACAACAACATATAGTATGAATTCATGGATTGGAACCACCCTAACTTCCTACTCCATCATTGCCAGAAGGCTTTTTAAAACCCATATTTTCCACCTAGAAGTGTAGAAATGACAACATATAGTATGAATTCAGGGATTGGACCCACCCTCACCGCTTAAATGCATCTTGAAACCACAACACGATAACTCAAACCTATGGGGATAACTTCGGATTCATGTACTTAATCTAGAGTCATTGTGATTGCAACAGAAGACCCATCGCACCTTAAATTGTCTTTGTTGAATTTGCACATAACCCACAGGAACAATGAAAGAAATTTCAAGAGAGTTCATGAATGCCATTATTTCCAGGAGACTTTAAAGAAACCAAACCATCCAACAGTTACAATCCCCAAAGGAAGGAAAAGAGGGGCATGTCTATTGTTTTGGGAGATATACAAAGATCACGGGTGAAGAAAAAGCATTTTGAGGGCAATGAGTTCAATTAGTGCATAACATAATCAAGAAGAAAAACATGGAGGAATTCTTGAGATCAATGGGTAGTCACTATTGTTTAAAGAAATAAAAATGATTCAAAAGAAATGGGGATCAATTCCCTATGCCAAAACTTGATATATAAGCAACTATCATTAACTGATTGTATGCTACTGCAACAGAGTAGTAATAAATAATAAAAGGACTAAAAACTCGCAACAAATAGGCAAGGGTTTTGTAGATATGATAGAACTGTAATCTATTGGAATGGATTTATTGTGCCCCATCAAGGAATAATAGGCTTTCATGGTTCCATTCATGGCATGGTATTCCTTATCTAAATTTCCTGTGTTGCAAAAGGGATGAGGCAAGATTGCAAGTATTGGTTGAGTGTTGATAGAACAACTATCCCTCTACTAGACCTTTTACCTAATCCAATGAAATTCTACCATATCCATTGCATCCGCTCAGGGCATGTTTCTCAAGATATTTCAAATTGAATAAATAAATAATTAAGAGGTCAATTCACAAACCCGGTACAAAGAGACAGGAAAAATGTGAAAAAATCATGTCATTTCAGATCCAAGGAACATTGGCATATCCATCGCACTGTTGGGATTGTAGTTTTTTAAGACTCTACTCCACGAGAATCTAATGACTTGGAAAAAAACCCAAAACCCGGTTACCCTTTTTACATGATGTTGTTATAGAGCTAAGCTAATAAGCAGAGCGAAGAATGAAGAGTAAGTACCTTTACAATGATATGACGATCATTCTGAGGTCTCTTGAACTTCTCCATGCACTTATTCACAATGATCTTGTTCATCAGAGGAATTTCCATTTTCCTCCTCTCTCCCTTTTCCCACCCCGAAAATATTCACAAGCCATTATTTGTTACCATTGTAGGTTTTGGTAGTTCCTTGTGAGGGTATAACCTTTTCCTTCCATTTATTGGATAAGAGGTGTGGGGAGGTATGAACATCCAATGGCAGAAACGGGCTCTACGAACTGAACCTTTCTTTTGATCCCAATTGTTCCCGGAGTAAAGTGGAGGGCTGAAAATAAAAGACCCTCTCCTTATGAAATGAATCTAGCATTGTTCGCGCTCTTTTACAACTCCTCACTCACTTAGGGAATGGAGGGGAAATAAATTTGTTTTAAAAATGAGTCGATGAGAGTGTGGTAGATTATTTTTAGCACATATGAATAATTCAACCGATTTATATGTGATTTCCAATGGCTTGATCAAATGAAAAGGTATATGAACTATAAATTTCCTCGTGAATTATAACATATTCAATATTTCCCTACAGGAATGAAGATTGTTGGATGGAACCATCATATCAAAATACCTCTCAATTGTAATTCAAATTGAGGAAGAGAGAGGGGGGTTGGAGAGAGGGATATGGGGTGCGAGCTGTTGGGAAAGAGGGAGACATAGAGGGGGGGTTAGGGAAAGGAGGGGGAGAAAGAAGGGGGCTTAGGGAAAGGAGGAGAGAGATGAGGGGTGGGGTTATGAAGGGGGGGAGTAGGGTTATAGATAGAAAGAGAGATAGGGGACAGGGAGAGAGAGAGGGGGGGCGTTGGGTGGAGAGGAAGAGAGAGGGGGGTTGGATAGATAGAGAGATAAGATGTGGGGGGGTTGAGGGAGAGATGGCGGGGGGTTGAGAGAGATAAAGAGAGATAAGAGGGTTAGGGATTAGAGTAAGAGAGAGGGGGGTTAGGGATAGAGAGAGAAAGGGGTTAGGGAAAATAAATTTGTTTTAAAACTGATCCAATAAGAGTGTAGTAAATTCTTTTTAACATGTATGAATATTTCAACCACTTTATATGTGATTACCAATGACTTGATCAAATGCAAAGATATATGAACTATAAATTTGCTCCTAAATTATAACATATTCATTATTTTCCTCTAGGAATATGCACCCCTTTTCATTTGGTTATTTCTAAGATCGCTCTATACACATGCAAAAATCAAATAGAGCATATTTCAAACAAATACGTAGAGTAAATCTCGATTTACTAAGGGAACCAAGAAGTTCTTTTATTCACCTCTCTAATGAAACATTCTTCAACGATTAGTTTCAAGCATATTAAATATTTACTAAGCAATAATGCTATATTTTCGAGCTTATGATACTCTTGGGTTATATTATGGTTTGGGTTGGACATTCTTTAATTCTGCGTCCTGCGTGTAAGACTTCTTTATGCACTTTAAATTTTCTTGTGGAGGAACTCCAAGAAATCAAAGAAAATTATACCTACTCGTACATTTAGAAAACGAGAAGCAACGAGTGTTTCAATGTGCATAACATTTATCTCAGCCTTGAATTGTTATGCTCTCAATAATTTGATTGAAAGTGGTTTACTTCAGTATCAAATAGTCATGCTATTGTTATTGAGGATGTATGTTGTATATCAACACTGCAAATTCGTGTGAGACTGATAGAGTAAAATTGGGTATGGTATAGAGCACCCTCAGTATCTAACACTTTGTAATTGCATGCTCAACATTATAATTATATTTCAAATTGAATAATATTCTATTATAATTTTGGTTCAAAGCTTCATGTTTTGTTATTGCGATGCACCATGACCTAAGTCACATGGTTCATATTTATGCTTGAATTTAATTGTAACATACTTTTAAAAGAAGAAGACTAAATATTCTACATTTCAATCTTTTTCAATTTGTCATCATTAGAATTTGGTGAGACAATCTTTGCCGAAATTGCAGTTTGGGATTAATAAAATTGTTGTTTTTAATGCATAAATGGGTTCAACATCCTCAAATATCAGTAATGCAACTAGATTGCGCAATGTTAACATCTGTGATTCCATCAATCAAAAATTATTTTTGTTGCATTTTGGGTCAAAAATGCCAATTTTCTTCCCTCTTATTTTGAGCAGTCAAAAAAGGACCAATTTATAGTGAGTTTAGATGGCCTTTAGAAATAACTTTACAATTTGATTACTAAATTCAAGAAACTGCTTGATTTAAATTTTAAAAATTATAATATAAGATTATTTTTTAAATGTTTATTTAATTTACTTTCTAACATAATTTATATTTATTTTCAAACTTTATGAATGATTCAAATTTGTTCGCGAAACGCAATCGAACATTATTGAATTTATTTTTCAAACATAATGGAATTTATCTCTAGGGTCATTATATTTTCCAAATTGTGAATTTTTTCCTTTGAAAATTTTAGTGAACAAAATAAATAAGACTATGAATATAAACATAAACAAATATCTTCTTGAAATTTTTTGGAACTATACATCAGTGAAAATCCCCCTCTCCAATCCCTATGTGCCCAATTTCACTTAGTTTAATGCCATGGTGAATTAAGATTGGTGTAGCATTTTGACCATATTTGTACTTCAATTAGCCACTTTTTGAAAGCAAGTTGTTAAAGTTGGAATGTGGTAATTTGGTGAGTATTAAAAGTTGGAGCTTTGTTAGAGACTTGCATATTTACAATATTACTCATAGATATAGGAACCCTTGTTTCCTCATTAGTAGGTGCTTTTGAATTTTGTGATTTTTCCCATCAGATAAGAGAATGATTACATGAAGGTGATTGCTAAGAAGTTGCAGTCGATATTTCTTAAACATCCCCTCACTAACAGAAAAGGAAAAACTTAAAATGCTACATGAACATGAACATGTTCTTAAAATGTGGTTGGTTAAGACACTTACTGATACAACGAAGAAGAAGATGTCCATTCAATAAGGAAACATTATCATGATTGGAAAACATAAAGATAACTGAAAAACATGAAGATAAAAATGTAACTGGCCTAGGGTAGTCTTGCACCAATAGCTATTGTTTCTTAGCCAATTTTTCCATCTGCACCTATGAATGATTTGGAACAGCTACCGAAACAAGCAATGGGTCTTTTAACTGGAAAAATGACTAGGGCACCTCCCTGTTGTGTGGGTTGAGCAAGTAATGGAAAGGATGAATATATGTAGCCATTTCTCTATGGACCCTTTGAAAAAATATGTAACCATTGCTCTGTGAACCCCTTTAATTAGATTAATAACTATTGGAGCTAGATTTGTATCATTTTCTACCACCACAACACCCATCGCTATATTAATAGTCATTGTGGGAGATAAATTAAAAAACTAATACATGCACTTACTGACCCTTATTAAATATGTCACCAAATTGGCATTTCCACAAAATAGAGTAATCAAGGTGCTTGTCAAGATAGAGAGAATACATGCGTAAAAATCTGAAATAGTACGGAATGTTTAAGTGGGAATCATCACTAGAATTAGATATAATCATAGATTAATAAATCATGAACAATGCCTCATTTCATGAAGAAATCCTACTCAAAACTTGGATCACCGTGTTCTCCATTGGTTAGAGGGTTTGGCCAAGAGAAAACAAAAGGGATGTATCAAACCAATTAACTAGTGCCCTTTATGATCACTCGTTGCTTCTTCACATAGACATGACATAGCAACTTCTCACCTTGTTTTATATGGTAAAGGGAAAACCCTAAAAATTTCGGTGGTTGCATTGGATAGATGTGTTAAATTTTGAGCATTAATTCACAATACTCTTGGATCTTTACTGAGAGAATAACATATACAGTATATCAATGCATAACAATCACTATAAGCATGAGAGACAAGAGACACAGAGTTTCCGTGGGGAAAACCCTAAGGTGAAAAACCCCACAACTTCCTCAGAGATAGAGAGAGCAATGGCTCAACCAAAGTACAACCAAAATACACTTGAGATAGTCTCCTAGTAGCAGATGATCCTCCTCCTCACTAGTGCACCACTTTTTGAGTGAGAGAAGTGTGACTTTCCGAATGATCAAAATAGAGATCTCCCGATCTCTATTTATACTAACCTGTTTGCCCAGTGACCTTATGGGGCCAACTTGTCTAGCTAGGTACATCCACAATATAATATATATATTTCAGGGCAGACCCCACACATGGCGGTCTAATAACCCATCGGCAAGTACACACACTTGCAACACTTGTCAATCCACATGACGACACTTCCTTATAGAGGAATAACAAATCTCTAATAAGGGTACAATAAATATATATGAAATACATAGATGAAATACATTTCGAAGTTACACATACATCAACACTCCCTCTTAACTAGGAAGATATTTCTCGACATAGTTCGGCTAGACAAGTCTTCTTCTCGGGATCATCATCATCATCATCGTCACTGCTGCTGCTCTCAACCAATCTCTGAATCTACTTGTCATAGGAAGTTCTACAGAGCCAGTCCTTTTTCATACTGGATGTAATCCCACCCCCTGCAGGTCTTCATCATCACTGGCCATACTGTGGAATCTTCGGGACTTATTACGTGCATCACAAAACCTAGCTGCAACATCCCAGGCTATTACGAGCACTCAGCTCTACCTGTCGGATCTCCCAGGAGCACATTACATGTGACCCATCACAAAACCTGGCTGAAGCATCCCAGGTTGTTACGAGCACACAGCTCTACCTGTCGGATCTCCCAAGAGCACATTACATGTGATCTCACCACAAAACCTGGCTGAAGCATCTGAAGCCTTTTTCATCTTGTCCAGATCTCTAAGGAGAAAATTACATGTGGTCCACCACAAAACCTGGCTGAAGCATCTGAGGCCTTTTTCATCCTGTCCAGATCTCCCAGGAGCAAATTACATGTGGTCATGACAAAACCTGGCTGAAGCATCTGAGGCCTTTTTCATCCTGTCCAGATCTCGCAGGAGCAAATTACATGCCATAGGACAAAACCTAGCAAGAGCATCTCAGGATGTTACGGGTACACAACTCTGACCTGAAGATCTCCCAGGGCACAAATTACATGTCCTCCCAGAGCAATGTCTCGAAAGAGCATCCCAGGCTGTTATGGGTACGCAACTCCGACCTATAGGATCTCCCAGACATGCTCATCTGCACAACCTGATCCACGGCCACAAAGTATCATCTGATACTCACCATACATCATCCTGATGTACACATGATCATCCTGATCATCATCACTGCAACATCCTACTGCATGTCATCTGGAGAAGCTCATCATCCACGATCACCCTGATCATACAATGCATCCACCTGATGCACACCAAGTATCTACCTGATACATATCATCATACACAGTGTATCCACCTGATACATAGATACATGATCCACACAATGTATCCATCAACATACATGATCTACTTGGTCATACCTGACACATATCAACATACATGATCTACCTGGTCATACCTGACACATATCAACATACATGATCTACCTGGTCATACCTGACACATATCAACATACATGATCTACCTGGTCATACAATGTATCCACCTGATACATATACAGATACATGGTCCAAGCATCCAACGTGATGCATATACAAATACATACAAATGATCCAACCGATCATATCTAGCATCCAACATGATGCGTACATACATATAAATGATCCAACTGATCATATCCAGCATCCAACATGATACGTACATACATATAAATGATCCAACTGATCATATCCAGCATCCAACATGATGCGTACATATATATAAATGATCCAACTGATCATACAAAGCAGAAACTAGAACATCATCCTGATGCTCATCATCCAGCGCTTACATCCACAGCCATGTGAAGGATCCTCCTTCCAACATGCTTGAAATGGCTTCAACAAATGTGTCCATCACTTCTTCCTCGAAGTGTCCTCGATCTGAAGAACACCAAGCCTCTCCCTGAAGTACTCAAAACTTCACCCTGGCTAGTGGCTTCGTCAACACATCTGCAATCTGCTCATCCGTCGCAACATACAGGAGCTTCACAGCTCCTCTCTGCACCATATCCCTGATACAGTGATATTTGATCTCTATGTGTTTCAACCTGTCATGAAACATTGGATTCTCAGACAGCTTCACACAACTCTGGTTATCGCAGAAGATACCAGTGGCATCCAATGGGAGATCAAATAACTCAAACAGTAGCTTCCGTAGCCATACTACCTCACAACTAGCTGAATAGGCTGAAACATACTCTACCTCAACTGTACTCAGTGCTACACATGACTTCTTCCTGCTAAACCAAGAGATCACACCTGATCCCATACTGAAGCAGCACCCAGATGTGCTCTTCATATCTGTAGCACTGCCTGCCCAATCTGAATCAACATAACCCTGCAGGTTAAACTTTTGATTCGCTTCATACTTGAGCCCAAAATCCACTGTACCCTTCAGGTACCTCAGAACATGCTTTACAGCAACTAGGCGAACACTCCTCGGATCTGTCATGAACTGGCTCAATGTGTTCACAGCAAAGCAAATATCTGGTCTCGTGTTCATCAGGTACATCAAGGACCCAATCATCTGACGATACATAGAAATATCAACTGGCTCAGATGAAGCATCACATAGAAGCTTCAGGTTCGATGCCATAGGTGTGGCCATGGCCTTGCAATCCATTATCCCGAATCTCTTCAGGATATCTACTGTGTACTTCCCTTGACCAAGGAAGATCCCACCTGTACTCTGCCACACCTCCATACCTAGGAAATAATGCATCATTCCCAAATCTTTCATATCGAACTTAGCAGCAAGCTTCCTCTTAGTATCTGCAATCAATCTGTCATCTGCTGTTACAAATAAGTCATCCACATACAGGAGTAGAATCATAGGATTCCCTTCTTCAACCTTGTAGTAAAGGTTGGAATCCGCTTTACTCTTGGTAAAGCCCAAACTAGATAGGAAACTGTCCATCCTACCATACCAAGTTCTGGGAGCTTGCTTTAAGCCATACAAGGCTTTCTTCAATCTGCACACATATGACTCACTGTCATGTATTTCAAAACCGAGTGGCTGCTCCACATATACTTCCTCTTCAACTACACCATTCAAGAAAGCAGTCTTGACATCCATCTGGTGTATTTTCCATTTCATCACTTTTATATTTCTCTATGCTGCCATCCGCAGCATGCTTGATCTGATATATCCATATGGAAGTCATAGCAAACTTCCCTTCAAGTCTTGGGACTGCATCCCAAACATCATTCTTCATGATCGACGGATCATGGCATTCTTCCATTTATTCATCCCAGATCCTGAGAACTTCAATATCTTCAATAGATATCTTTGTTGCTGGAACAAATGTTGTAGTCCTTCTTTTGTAGGTGAAGGTATATAATCTTTCCTACAAGACAAGTTAAATTGCATGATTAGAAACATCTCATAGTTTCATAACAAAAACTTACACATAAGAAGATATGTCATACAGTCATGCAATTATTTTAGCCAATGCTTCAATACAACATTCATCCATATCCTGTAACTTTCTAGATGCCTTCCAATCTCCACCAGAACATTGTTAAGAGTTTGCACTACTCCCAACATGTCAGCAAAGAGGTTTCATTCTAGATAAGTAGAAATGGAATGTTGTACAGTGCCATAGGCCACTTACCCATCACATGCATATTAGTAGTATACTGTTCATTAATGTAATCATTCTGATATGCACAATACATATCCTAAGTCTAGGAACATAAGCATATGTATCATTGAACAAATTAAACAAACAAATATGTAAGAAGTGGTAATTAAAATACTTATATTTGTTTGTTCGTTGGGTGGACTCCCTCTGAGTCTTTGCTTCCTTGCAGGAGCTGCTGAAGTAGCTTCTTCTACACCTTTATGTTGTGGAATGTAGAAAGATGATCAACTCCCTCTAAATATCTGCATCCTTGCAGGAGCTGTTGGAGTGTGCTCCCTCTTGATCTTTGCTTCCTGGATTACCTATCCTTGAACTTATATTCATCCTTCGTCCCTATGCATGCTTATTAGAATCATGATTGTGTTATCCTTGTAATCTCATACAAAATCATACATTCATTAGTATATACACAATAATCTCAAGCATGTATAGTCATGATCATTTCAAACAGAAATAATTAGCATTCAAGGTTAGTCATAAACATAATATACCTAAGCCCATGATTACTCAAACCTATGACTCTTCTGGTTAGTCATAACATCAATTAAGATAAGAAACATAATATACATAAGCCCTAGATTACTCAAACTTGTAACTTCAAGAGTAATCATTATCAATCATACAAAAGTATACGAAACATACCTGGTCATCATATTTGCTAGTTATGTCTAGCAATGTGTTCTTGTTCTCTTCAATGTCCTGCATAACTCATTAGTTAACTTTTGCAAAAACAAATTATACATACCTCTATGTGATCCATGACTATGGATGAATCTTTTTCTTCATAGCATGTTCAGGTTGTTCCTTTAATTTGTACAATCCTCCCTCTTGCTCTCCAATCACTACTGCATCATCGATTGTTTTACCCTTTGGCCACATTAGGACTTGGCCATCCACAAATGCAACCCTCATACCTTTTGCATCCAATGCAGAGATGGAGAGCAGGTTCTTCTTGAGCCCAGGTACATAAAGGACTTCTTTCATCTTCAAAGATTTTCCAGAATCTAGGTTGTAGGAGGCTTCACCACTTCCTTTGATTGGGTATTGATAATCATCCCCAAGTTTCACCTTATGGGGTGATTCATGTTCAGATAGGTTCACAAAAGATTCTTTAAACCCAGTCATGTGTTTGGAAGCCCCACTGTCAATTAACCAATCATTACTACCATGGGAGATAGTACCTGTGAGAGCAAAGATTAGAACATACTCTTCTTCACTTGATGAGTCATCATTACTATCATCACTTTCTGCCCTAGCCTTCTTCTTGGGTGGTTCATCATCCTCGGCAGTATGAGCATGAAACCTTCTTTTGCTGCCCCTTCTTCTTCTTGTTGAAGTTGTTGTTGTCCTTCTTGTTCTTGGGACAATTTATGGCAATATGTCCTTTTTCATTACAGGTGAAGCATATTCTTCTTTCTTTATAGTGATGTGAAGATTTCTTAGAGTGAGAGGGCTCTCTCTTGGACTTCCCTTTCTTGGTGTGAGATGTGAGAGCTTGATCTTCATTCCCCATATTTTCTTCTCGAGCCACAAGCCTTGCTTCTTCTTGAGAACATTCTTCCCGCAATCTGTTGAAGGAGATCAACTTCTTCCTTGCACAAATTCCTTGAATAAAGGAATCCCATGACCTGGGTAGGCCATTTAGAGTGGTCATGACAACTTCACCATTCTCCACCATTTCATCCACTGCTTCTAATTGTTCCTTGATCTGGGAGACCCTAGAAAAATAAGATTGAATGGATTCTCCATTCTGAAGTTTTACTCCTTTCAATTGGTTCCACAGGGTCATCTTCCGATTTATGTTCTTCCCTTCAAATAGCTTGGTCAAAGAGTCAAACATCTCCTTGGGTGTCTTTAGATAAGACACATGGGGTATGAGATGGTCTTTGATAGAATCAACAATGATTCTCTTTGCCTTGACCAAGTTCTTCTTATGCAATACTTTAGCCTCTTCATCCTCTGGGATAGGGATGTCTTCTTTTATATATGAGTCCAACTCATTCTCTTCCAGGATTAACCCAATCCTATACTTCCAAGCTCGGAAGTTATCAGCCCCTTCAAGCTTATCCTCAAGCTTGGTGTGGTGAGACATCTTAAAGAGTACTTCAAATGGAAATAGAAAAGATGTAGGTCTTACTACTTGAACTGCTGAAAACTGGATATGGTCCTAAATTAGGGTTTGTCGAAAAAACCCTAAAAATTCAAAATGTGAATTTCAACTTTCTGAAAGGATACAAAGATGCGCTTTGATGAGATGATCAGCCTGGTGTATTCAGAATTTGAGATCAGCAAAGCTTTACCCCTCAGATTTTCCTTTTTGTCCTCCCGGGTTCACTGGGGAGAGCCCTAAATTAGGGTTTGAGTTTCCCAGAGATCTAACCAGCCAAAAATTTCGATCCAAAGCTCTAGACTTCGATTTTTGCAATGAGCTTCCAACTATGTCTTCAGATTTCAGAAATTCCTATTTTTGTGGAAACCCTAATTTTTAGGGCCAAATCTGAAAATGCTCAGAATTGATCTCTAATTGGACAGATAGATTCTCCTTGATGAGTAGAGTCAATCTACTATACTGCTTTTCCAAAAACAGTGGAGAGAAACCCAATAAACAAGAAACTCAAGTTTTCGTCACTACAAAATGTCTTCTTCTTAGGTTAGCTCTAATACCATGTTAAATTTTGAGCATTAAGTCACAATACTCTTGGATCTTTACTGAGAAAATAACATATACAGTATATCAATGCATAATAATCACAATAAGCATGACAAGCATCACAAGAATCAAAAGCATGAGAGACAAGAGACACAGAGTTTCCGTGGGGAAAACCCTAAGGTGAAAAACCAGACAACTTCCTCAGAGATAGAGAGAGCAATGGATCAACCAAAGTACAACCAAAATACACTTGAGATAGTCTCCTAGTAGCAGATGATCCTCCTCCTCACTAGTGCGCCACTTTCTAAGTGAGAGAAGTGTGACTTTCCGAATGATCAAAATAGAGATCTCCCGATCTCTATTTATACTAACCTGTTTTCCCAGTGACCTTATGGGGCCGACTTGTCTAGCTAGGTACATCCACAATATAATATATATATTTCAGGGCCGACCCCACATATGGTGGTCTAATAACCCATCGGCAAGTACACACACTTGCGACACTTGTCAATCCACATGACGACACTTCCTTATAGAGGAATAACACATCTCTAATAAGGGTACAATAAATATATATGAAATACATAGATGAAATACATTCCAAAGTTACACATACATCAACAAGATGCAGGGTGGTTGTTGCTACAAAATGTTGTTTGGTGTTAGAAAAAAAGGATCGCAAAGCAATAACAATAAACAAGATGCAAATATAAATCACATAAACACAATACAAGAGAGACACTAATATAACGTGGTTCACCCAATCTAGGCTACCTCCACGGAGAAATTTTTAGTCCTTTTATTATTATACCATCCAACAAATGAAGGGATACAACCTGCAGCACATCCGTTGCAACTTCCTCTCCACTCTCTCTCAGTCTCTCTTACACAATCACAGATATCTTTACAATGCTACAATACATTACACAAATGTATTACAATGTCTTCCTTTTAAAGAGAATTACCATGGGAAAATACTACAGGCTACCCAATACCATGGGCCTGTAAAATGTTTTCCAACAAAAAAACCCATAAAATTTATTTCGGGGGCGCTTCCCCCGAGGACCCACTGGCCCCCACACACCCCCCCACTGGGATGAGTGTACATTCCACCTGCATATAATATAAAATTGGGGTACAAACACGGTTGAAACAACAACAACTCTAAATTAAGAAGATCAAGCTCCACAGCCAACAGTTTGGGGTGGTTCTCACCTTGTTTTGTATGGCCCTTGAAGCTTTGTGGATTCTCTAAAATAGTTCTTAGCACATACTCTTCTCCTTCGAACACAAGAGCAGGACCTAAAAAATAAAGGTCTTCCTTCCCTGTAATCTTCGCAACAGAACTCTATGGTGTTAAGATGCCTATTGTTCTTGTTGGTATGAAGCATGAAGTCCAATTTCCTATAGTGCTTCTTGATGATGCCCTCTTTGGCCCCCAAATCGACCCACAAGATTTCATAATAGTCTTCCATAAAGATGAAGATGACAATAATAAGTAGTTTTGACAAATTTTAACGCCAAACCAAATTTTGGAATTTTTTGTTTTTTGAATTTGGTGTAAAATAATTATTTCAATTTTTATGTTAATAATGAATTTTAAAATTAAAATAAATGTTGTTTTAAATGTGCAGAGGTACGCCATTAAAAAAGAAATTCGAGAAGCAATATTTTAAATATTAAATTAAATAGTTCAATTATTTGAATGAAAATAATGTGTTAATATTAAAACTATTGTAAACTTAAATTATAAAAGAAAATAAAGCTTTAATAAATATTAATTTAAGTTTGTGTCACTTGGATTATAAAAGAGAATAAAATTTTTATATATATTAGTTTATGCTCGGGCTATAATAATAAAAATGTGTAGCATTTCAGAAAGACGGATTAATGTGAAAAGTACAACATAACATGAAAAACATCTAATATTTCAAAATATTCATTTTAATGGGTTTTTTTTTAACTTTTTAGAAGGGTGGATTAATGTGACAACATCACATCAATAGCTTAAGTTAAGATAATCTCAAATCAACTACTGATATTCTTCGACGCACAAGATGATGCACATGTCTCAAAAGAAAAACATGTTTCTATACTTTAGGTTAATCTTTTTTTATTACAAGGGAATCATTGTGGATAATCTTTTTTTATTACAGGGGAATCAGTGTGGATATGTGGATTGTATGTAGACTGTGATGGGTGACAAAAGATATGAGTATGCCCTTATAATAGGTTTTATGTAGTTGACTTGGATTTTCAATATGGAGCAATTTACCTGCCACTTATCCATTTTAGGTTTAGGATCAAGTGCATATCATGGGATAGTATGTTTCTTGTGGAACCATAATGAAATTAGTTTTTTCCCGGTCCTATAAATGAAGTATAATGTAGAATAATGTCATTTGATCCATATTCTAATCAGAGAAAATTTGAAAAATGATTTGATGGAAGACATTTTCTATTGGGTATTAATGGAAAACATGTAAATTTAAGGTTACAATAAAACTGTTCCATATCAGCTTTATTGAGTTGATCCTTGTTCCCTTTAAATTGATTTACCCTTGACTGTAAAATTTGGCAATTCTTGACCATTGTCCCTCCGCTTGCAAACATGGTATTTGACCCATTAGAGAGACCTTTATTTTATCAATCTTGTTGATAGAAAGGCACAGGATACTCCTACAATAGAGGTGAGTATTAGTGTGACCCCATGTGAATCAAACTAGTACCATCACAGATGCATTGATAAAGAGACTGGAATGCAATGCAATGTAAAATAAAAGAGAAAAAAATGAGTGAGCAAGGTTTACCTTTTAAAAAGGGAATAATTTGGTCAAACTCATGGCAAAGATAACCCTCATAATGCCAAAACCTTTTGTAGACAATGTTCTTGGCACCATCCTTCCTCCATCATTATGGATGATGACATACCACAACATCTTCCTTCCGCCAACACAAATTTATCCATGTTGCTCCAACTCCATTCTTTCTTTTTCCCCTTTCAAATCCATTTGCATCGTACAAAATCCCACCTAATAGCAATGGACCCTTTAAATTTGGTACTAATGAATTTCATCCTTTGATATTCTTTGATCCGTCAAGTTTAAAATATCTCTCGATTCTATAAGCTAATCAATCAATTCATATTCTTACAAGCTTCCAACATAATATATAACTTCAATCTTCGCTACCCTCTTCTTATTCAATAACCTTGCAAGTTAAGTCATTTATAAAACATTGATAATTTATCCTCCCCATAGGTTTGTTTTCCATGTGCTTTGCATCACTTCTTTAGTCTCTAAACAATATGCAAAAGAGGCAATGGTATCAAGATTCAAAGAGGCTTGTTTGAATTCTATGGTACCAAAATGAACTAGAGTGGACATAACATATCCTAGATGAGCTATTGAAGCAAAAGAGGCAATGTCATCAAGATTCAAAGAGTCTTTATTGAAGTCTATTGTACCAATTGATAAGTGCACAAAGGAGACAACAATGACCCTCACATTAAAAAGAACACTCAAGAGGAGAATTGTCATAATCGTACTCTTTGTACACACTATATTCCATTAGACATAAAAGAACAAAAATTATAGATGGATATAGGTGAAGAGGTAGGTAAAGTGGTATGAAGAGTGTTAGTGTAATTCACATATCTCTAAGAATAGGACTTGCGTCAAAAATAAATATTCAACTAATTCTCTTCACAATATTATTGACAAATGTTATCAACATTTTTACATTTTTCTCCAAAGGTATTTATACTTTCTTTCCTCTACTTCTATATAAATACATGTGATAAGTGGTTACATTGCAACTAGTAGGTAATTGATCTAAACTCTAGAATGGTTGAAAGGCCTCTCTCTACTCCCAAAAGTTAACTCGACCTCCCATATAGCTATTCGACCTCTCTCTCAGCCAATTTGATCATATATTGAGGATTTTATTCTCTCTCTTTCTAAATGTTTCCTCAGAAAAAGAAAATGTTGGTTAAAAATTGGTATCATTTCCTGGGAAAGAGAAATTGATCCCTCAGAGAGCCAATGCATCTTTGCATTTAGTAAATAGTTTTATCTCTTACCCACATAACTGTACGACCTCTTAATTGGATTAAGTAAATTTTGTGTCGCTCAAGATTGATTTTGAGTGTCGTGTCATGAAACTGGGTCTAGAAACAGAGTCTCAATTATAAAGAGAGTTTGTTTCTACAAGGCTCTTGTATCCTTAATTGAGTCGTGGTCTTGAAAAAATAAACTAAGAGTGGAAACACCTTCCAGAAACAAATCTATATGTGTATGCCTATTGGAGGTTAGAAACGAATAAATTTACACTTAGAATAAATCAAATATCAAAGATAAAACTTTTATTCTATATATTATCCGTGTTGGTTAAGCAAGTGGACTATAATTCCCTTGTCTACAGATCAGTAATTAAACAAAATAATTTTAAAGTCCCATAAACCATGACATGTATATCCATCTAATAGGTACATACCCTAGCAACCCCAATATCAAGAAACTTATTTCGTGGAAATTTGGTAATGGTAAATCGTAAGTATTGGCTTCAATGCCATATTGGGCTGTGGGGAAACATTGGTCCTTTATAGGACACAATTTTGAAACTCTGCAATAAAACATACTTTCATCTTGCCCAGGTGGCTAACAAGACCTCCTTAGATGTTTGGAATCAAGGCTCGCTGGCCAATGGAACTAGTGGAATCTCAAACGATCATGCACTCATTTGGAATCTATTTCATAAATTAGATGAAAAGGAGGGCATATCCAAATTTAGGAGGATACTAAATATGTTGGTCCAAGAACAAATTGATGGGTCGCTATAGTGCTAAATTGAGATGCCAAGTCATGCATTAAAGTGAGTCTCAAAATAAAAATGGTGGTCATCTAAGGTTTGGTGGATCAACGCTCTTCTCAAATCAAGAATCCATATGTGGTTGACACTTTTCAATAAAGTCCTTACTTGGGAACTTATGCAAATAAGACAAATTCATGTCCCATGAATATGCATTATTTGTAAACAATCAAATGAAACAATGTCACATCTATTTATCCAATGCTCATTTTCCTCATGTGTATGGCTTCTCATTGGATAGTATTTTAAATCAGTATAAGGATATGGGAAGGTCCCCATACTTAATATGTGGGGAATTTGAATGGCCTATAAGTCTTTTATATTCAAAAATAAGTCAATCCTCCCATCTCAGGTCTCCCCTCAAATGTTTCCATGTTCCAAATTCTTAATAAGAACATCCCTCCCAAAGCTCCATGTCATAGTGTATCGATACCTAAACCATATTTTGGGGTGAAAAATTAGTATTAGGCCCTAATGCAATTTAGAATAGTAAGATCTTTCCCAGAACCATGCATGTTCCTAGATGAACTTTAATGGAAAAATTGATCTTCACCTCTTACACTTCTACTTCAAAATATTGATATAAGAAGGCCGTGATATGAAATTAAAGTAGTTTGTGAATGATTTTGTCTATAGTTCCTATGATTACCAACTTAGTAGGTGACTTCACAATCATGGGTGGCTTTCTAATTATGCAATTTTGTTAAGGACACACTTTTGTGGCTTTCATGTGATTAGTCCAATTGTTTGCAATCTTATGTTAGTCCAACTATTTGAAGTCTTTTGTCTTTTACTACGTGCTACTTTGTGGATTCATTTCCTCTGCCCCATTGGTCACTTTGGTCTCCACATTACCATTGTACTTGGTATATGCATTTCTATAGGTATGCTTGAAGGGTCAAGTAAATATGCAGGAATATTTGAACCTAACTTAGGAGGAAGAGATATCACAAATCTTTAAATAGACACCATATCCTTCTTATAGGCCAACAATTCCATATGCAAAGGATTATATTGTGGCTTGGGGCCCACAAATATCCCATGAGCCCTAGAGGAAAATGTTATGGCTTTAAAATCTATATTTTTACCTGTCATTGTGTATAAAGTCATGATAACCATCCTCAATGTGCCAAACTCAAAATGGCCAACATATATTGATCACATGGAAAAGATCCCTTTGCAGGACCTTTGTGGTGCCCAAGGGACACAAGGACATCTCATTAGCCCCATATAAACAAATATTATGATATAATACCCTATATTTTGGCATTGAACCACATCATGGGAACCAAGAACCATATATAGTGTTCTAAACTTCAAAATGAGCACCATATCCCACTTCCAAGCCAAAGATTCCCTATGGAGGGCCAATATGGTGGTTTGGGACCACACACATGGACCATGAGCTCCATAGTAAAATATTACAGTGCAAGGTCCTATATTTTTCATTATACCATGGAATGGTCCTCAATATCCATCCCTACCATGCCCCTCCTCACCATGTTGGTTTTTATCCCTAAGGTTTGCACCCAAACTACTAAGGGATACCCTAGGGCACTTCGATATTGATCTATAATGAATTGTGGTTTGAATTTGTTGGTAATAGGTCTTCAAATTAGTGATCCACTCATATTTAGATGGAATGATCAATTGCATAATAAAGATCAGTAATACAACATAACTTAAAAGGATTTACTATTAGAAATCAAACATGAGCCCAGGATTAATCACTAATGCCAACATGTAAACACATTAAAATAAAGATTATCATGCATACATTCACACATGTTCATTTCATACCATAATAGTGTTATGACAGGAAATTAATGAAAAAGGGGCAGTAACACAAGCAATGAACACTTAAAACTTAAATTCCATTATATCTAAGTTCTACTAGTTATGCAGCACATGAACAATTCTGTTTTCAAAATATTATCAACAATAAAACATTAAATAGGCACAATGTTTGTCCATGACTATAAATGATATTCAAAATACATAGATTACAGAATATGAAAGGTCTTACACATGTTCCACCAGTCTCCTTGGCTTCCCCCAAAATCAAACCCTTTCTTTGCATTCAGTCATGCAATATATAGAATCTTGTACTATTCTATCTAGATCCTATCTTGGAGGTTCTATGGTCATCTATTTTCTAATAATACCTTTTCCAAATTGAAATAGACGACTCGTGATATGATTCAATTAAAAGATCCTATTATTCAGGGGCACATCAACTAACTAAATAATAATGAATGACTCAGATCTAGGATACTTATGAAATGTCTTACTTTTAAAAATAAAAAATATACAAAATAGCTTTGAGTTTAAGACTTTATACAAATTTAGGATATACCAATAACATTTAAAAAGATCAAATTGATAATAAAAAGTTCTGCAACACTGCTTGTTGTAACTACTACAGCTAAACTCGAACAATTCAAACTATAACAGGTCCACCTTCATTTGGTTTCCATTGCTCGGCTCTGAAGGGTACCTTGTAAAACATGAGTACCAAGGTCTGTTAAAATGCCTAATTTCTCATTACTATCCAGATTATTTTTCCTCTGCTGGAGGCACTCTTCCTTCCAATATTTATTTTGACTAAGAAGCTTCTCATTAGTCTTCTGTAGTTTCTGAGAGAATCTGTGTAATTTATTGAATTTAATGATTAACTTGGTCCTCTTTTTATTTTCCCTGTCTACTTTACTCTGTAATAATTCATTTTTTTGTTTGAGTTCTTTAATATGACCTTTAAAATTCTCAATTTTTCCTTGAGTTTCTGAGTAATCATGTGCCCATTATTTTCAGGCTCAGGAAAGACCTCTACTTATGGTGCTCGAGATCGTGCTACTATATTGTTCACTTCAGGATTTTCATTAGTAACAAATTTTGTGCAAGGATTTTTCTGTTCTTCTTTTGAGGCGCTAGGAATGAAAGGTTTAGTTTATGGTGAACAAGGGATGGCATTAATAGTTTCTTCCAAATAAGACAGAAATTAAGCAACCTTTCTCTCTTTCTCCATTGATGAGTTTGACTCTCCATCATAATCATCCTGAGTATGAAATACTCCTTTTCCTTTGAGAATTTTGGATACATCTCTTGCTTGAGAAGAACTTGTGATCGTGGCTTCTTTTTTCTATCTCCTAGGTTTCTTCGTAATTTCCTTTGGAGGAGTCTCAAGTTCAATAAATTTCTTGTCCTTTAAAGTGGGATCAAAAATTGCTCTGGAGTTAAGCCTAAATTTGTTTGAATCCCTATTATGCGGTCTTTTGAGTGGAAAAGGTTTAGGACTGTCCTGTTTCCTTTTATGATCATTAACTTGGCCTTTATCACTTGTAAAATCTTGAACATTTTCTATCTCCTGCAAACTGGAATTTTCAAGAGTTGTAGGTTTCAGGGCCCCTCCCATCCTTTGGGTTATCTTTAATCAGCTTAGAGCCAGGGTTTCTTGGATTTTCCTATGAGGAGAGATGTAATCTCTTGTTTATAAGGCCTTCAGATTCTGCGTTCAGCTTACATTCCATGGTTACCTGACCCTTATCTTCCTTCTTTACACTCAATTGTGTGAAAGAGCTGTCAACTTCATCATTTTCACAGGTTTTAGAAGGTTCAGTCTTAATAGAAGAGGCATTAACAACTTATAGGGTTATGAATCCAGAATATGAGAGAAATTTTTCCCAATGATGATTACATTTTCCCAATTCTTACACTATCAACAACTTAACGAGGGATTGATGATAAACATTGTGTTGACTATTTGGGAATTTCTACACCCTAGCGGCCATTTTTAACAAAATTCTAAAGAAATAAAATGGAAAATTCATTATTGAAACCCCATCTAAATTTAGGAGGAAACGCATATGGTAGAGGTGAATTGTAGCATACTTTCCTTCTCTCGCTATATACTTTTGTACTAGCCTCAGAAGGTGATTGAATTCGATCTTTAACCAAGCCCGTGGTATACCTTTACGCCAATCCGGATTCTGGTGGTATTCCTATAGGAAACAGTTGCACTCTGGAGCATTGACCCCTTGCAATTTAAACCATCATTCCCCCTCATGTGGTAGCTCACACGCAATGGCAATGGAATTCTCTGAAACTAGAAATGTCAAGTATGCCACCATGACATTCTTACCATCAAAACTTTATGTAAAGGCATGGGAAACTGGGGTATGATGACCTTGTAATTTTTTACAGAAACGGAACCATCTCGCTTGTCTAAACTTGAGGCTGAATTCAGGATAATTTTTTAACAAATCATCCCCCATGGGCTCGTGTTTGACCAAATTCTCACTCCTTCTCAATGAAATATTTAGTGTTATGATGGACAAAACAAATTGTTTACAGGATATTGAACTATTCACCAAGGCATGCATCATCTAAATCAACATAATGAGTGCCTTAGAGTCTCAACCTTCCAAAAGAAATGGTTAATTATGAAATTTGTAAGGGCTATGTCATTTCTTAGCTGTGGGGGATTAAGAACTGAGACTTTCGTATAATTCCATGATTGCACATAACTGGAACATAATTCGATTTGGAAACCCGGCAGGACTGGCGGTAGATTTCATAAGGATTACTTGATAGTTCTGTAGTGCAAGAATTTAATTAGTTAGTGCAACTTCCAAACAATTTGGTAGCGCAAGTGAAAAAACATTCTGCAGCGCTGTTCTTTTGAGGAATATCTAGTCTCGAAACAAGCCTTCTCCCTTTTTCATGCAAAGAATTTAACCAACGGGAAGTACCTACAAAAATGACAACCAACTCCATGTAGACAGACACTCTAACATTGTGTCACCTTAACATGCTTTATTGACAAACAATCTAATTTAAACAGAAAAAGAAACAAGCATAATATCATAGAGCGGAACATCAAAGGTAAATGTTTGTCTAAGGTGAAAATTCTTGAGGTGGTCATAAAATAAGTTTGGATTTCAAGATCTCAAGTTCAAAATATAGACAATCCTGGGTGTAGACCTAAGTACTAACACTAGCTCCTACTAGGGATCGCATCTCCCTGTGAGGTGTTAAGTACCTACAGATCAGTATTCTTTCTGTCCCAACAACTTGTACTTTGTAGTCTACTATTGAAATCAATCACTACTGAAAATGAATCAGTGCCTCCATTGGGTTTGGATTCTTATTGATAAAATGTGCAACTCACTAGTATTGAGGAATCGCCCATTGACTGGGCTTCCTGCAATAGTATTGCCATCAATATTTCCAAAATGAAAGTGTTGTTATTTAAAACTTCAGAAATTTAGAATGGTCCAAACCATAAATTATCAAGCTTACCATGTTTTCGCATGTCCTCCCTATGGGAATCCCATCTTAGAACTAAATCACCTAGGTAGAAAGTATCTTCTTTCGCTCTTTTATCAAATATTGCTTTAACTCTGTTACGGTGTGCCTGAGTTTTTTCCAATAATGTTTTTCTAACCTATTGAGCTTCAATCATATGATAAATCCTTCGTTGAATTGCATTTGGTTCCTCAACATCATCCTGTAAAAACTTAAAAACTGGCAAGCCCAATTGAATAGGAAAAACTGCATCAGTCCCATACATGAGTCGGAAAGGGGAAGTACCAATAGATTTCTTTGTACTAACCCTATCATCCCATAATGCATATTTAAACTTTGTATCCCATGTCCTTTTCTTTTTTGAAAGCAATTTTTAAATGTTATTTATGAGATTTTTGTTCGTAGATTCTGCAAGGCTATTACCTTGAGGATAATAAGGTGTCGACTATTTTAGAATTGCATTATACCTTTGGAAGAATTGAACCATCTCAGCAGAATTAAAGGAAGGGGCATTATCAGTTAGAAGTTTGCATGGACAGCCAAATCTTGCAAAAATATATTCCTCCAAGAAGTTAATTATTACATTATCATTTTCTCTCCTTGTTGGAATAGCTTCTACCCATTTGGTGAAGAAAATTGTTGTTGTCAAAATCCATCTATGTTGTCCACTAGGTGGAGGATGAATTTTTCCAATGAAATATAATCCACATTGCCGGAAAGGGGTATCAACTACAATAAGATTTAACGGTAATGATAGCAATTTCTTCCTTCTAGCAAATTTATGGCATTCTACACATGCCCTGACTTTAGCAAATACATCAGAGAATAAGGATGGCCAATAATATCCCGCCCTCATGATTTTTAAATCCATTGTATTCTAATAGCGTTGTCCTCCATAGGATCCACAATGTAGATCCATTATAACTACGTGAGCTTCATCTTCATCAATGCATTTCAACAACATTCCATCGGGGTCCTTCCAAAACAGAGTCTGATTTATTATGCAATATTTTTGAGCTTAAATCTTCAAAGATCTAAATTTATTCCTGTCGAAATCTGATGGACACTGAAGATCAACATAAAAAAAAATGTATTTATACCAAGCTGATGCAGAATACTTATCCATAATCTATGAGATTTCATCATTCCTCATAGCTTCATCAACAACAAGATGATCCAAAACTAGATTTAACCCAAGTGCCTTGCAATTAGAATCAGCAAGCAATCTAGCTAAACCTTGACCTTTTATCAATTTGCTTGGTTTTATTTCGATATCATATTCAAGCAATTTAGCTATCCATTTACCCCTCCTACATTCGTTGTCATGATGGATTAATACATCTTTAATAGCACTACTTGGGACATAAGCAATTACCTTTGATTGGAGAATATATAGTCTAAAATATTTGAAGGCTTTAATTAAGGCATAGACATGTTTTTCTATGATATCATACCTTAATTCAGCATCCCTCATAACCTTGCTGAAAAATGAAATAGGTTGCTCGAATTCATCTTTATTTTTCTGTAATAAGATTGCAGCAATGGTGTCCTCGGAGGAAAAAGAAAATGTAAATAATTCCTTTGAGTAATCTGGGATGATAAACACGGATGCTTCAACTAAAGGACTCCCTAGCTTCCCTAGTCCATTTCACTTTAGCATCTTTTTTTAGCATGACAGTAATATGCTTGATAATTTCAGCAAAGTTTGAGACAAAGCTCCTGAGGAAATTAATCTTACCAAGAAATGATTGAATTCCTTTCTTATTCCTAGGAAGATCAATTTTCAAAATGTAGCCATTCTATCTGGATCACTTTTGACTCCTCGTTGAGAAACTATATGTCCAAGAAGTCTACTTTCTTGCATTGCAAAGTTTTACTTCTTAGGATTAAGGGAGAGACCATACCTTCTACACTTTAAGAATGTATGTCTTAGATGCTTAATATTCTCTTCATCTAACTTGGAAAACACTATGATGGCATCCAAGTAGATAACAATGAAATTATCTTTCTCTCCTTTGAAGTCTATATCCATAGCCTTTTGAAATGTCGCTCATGTGTTCATCAAGCTGAAAGGCATCATGTCATACATGAATGTTCCCAGTGTGTCACAAAATTAGTTTTTTTCTTTATCTTCTTCATGAACAACAATCTGGTTGTACCCAGAAGACCCGTCTATCATGGAAATCCGTTGTGCTCCAACTACTCTTTGCATAATTTGTTCCATCTTCGGTAAAGGATATTTATCCTTTAGAGAACTTCTTTTCAAATTACGCAAGTCAACAAAAAGTCTGATTTCAACATTCTTTTTTCTCACAGGAACAAGATTAGCAACCCAAGTAGAAAACCTTAAAGTTACAATGATCTTTGCATCGAGTATTTTTCCCATCTCCTTTTCAATGACAGGTAACAACATTGGGTTAACTTGTCTTAATTTTTGTCTAAATGGTTTAGCAGTAGGATTCATAGGTATTTTATGTTGGACTAAACTTGTATCAAAAGTATTTAAGTCCTCATATGACCATGCAAATACGTCTTCAAATTCTTTCATTAAATCCACATACCTCTTTCGTTGTTCATCTGACAAATATCTAGATAGTTTCATCATTTTAGGATCAGACTTTGTGCCAATATTGTAATCTACAGTATTGTTTTGTTGTAACATCCCAAAATCCTTGTCTCTTTTAAGAGGAAATGGGGAGAATATTTTTGTGTTTTCAAATCAACATACTATCAATATCCATACAATCGTTAATTCACCTACCAAGGTGAATGACCTTCAGACAATCAGATACATAGTTTTATTGTATGGAAAAGTCTTTCCAAGCACAAATGCATGCAAACCAAGTTTCTTTTTATAACATTATAAAGCATATGCTCAGTAGAAAATCACTTTCAACTTCGTGTATAAACTGGGGTAAGAAATACCATACAAATTCGAACTTGGTGCAACATAGAAGAACACTCCTATGAAATAAGTTAGCTTCATAACTCGATGTTAACTTTAACACAACACTCTCAGCTAGAGTCATTTAACATCAGAAGCGTGCCTATGTACCACAAGTCTCATATAATTATAAACCAAGATATGCACCTATCTTTCCATATAATGACTTGAAATACATTAAATCAATAATGAAAGATATATCATAGTGTGGCTACTCGTAGAGTAATAACTCAATTCAATACTCAAGCATACTTGGTAAATTACAACATTAATTACAACGGTGCACAAACAGACATTCATGTGCTAGGTTCCAATTCATACAAAGATACTCATTCAATAATTCACATACTTAATCGACCTTTAGAAAACTTGTCGACACATCATTAATTCCTAATGGAAACCTTTTCGAGCACATCAGTATGCCAACCTAATAATATTCAACATCATGGTGTCATAATTTCATTAAGAAGAAGTTCATCTAACCATGAGAGGTAAATGCACCATAAATATCATCATAAGTAAATGAAGACAAAGTCATACGTCTATATAACAATATGAGAACATGTCTAATCTTTCTCTTACATGCAAAGCATACAAAGCCAACCCTAGATCATATCGAAAGGTGTAATTCTAACCTTAAGAAGGTTTGGTTAGGTTATGTTAACTAGTCTCCTTTTACACCTTCACAAGAAGCATACAAACATGTTCTTTTCACACATACCCTTACATAGATTATTATCAAATGTAAGCTGATCAAGGGTAATGTATCGTTCATAGTCCACATAAGGTTTTACACATTTAATTCCCAATGTACAAGAAGCTTAACATTTCTTCTATTGCAATCACAATCACATGCGTGCACATTAAACATAATTTCTACTATATGCTTTCACATCAAAGACATGGAATTATAAAACCTTAAGCATGTGTATGATACTATTTCTCCCTACAGATAACATCATACCAAAATCACTTTTTCAACAAAAGGTAGCCTCTTTCTCATGGCCATCCAACCAACAACTTTACATGAACACATGAATAAGTAAACTTAATATTTACTTGCATTAATCGAATACAATTAATGACACAATAAGACGAGACAATATATATATATATATATATATCAAAGCGTATGATAACTTTACAAACATTTCTTACCACCTTGACAAAACTGAGGAGTGGTCATTCTTGTTATCGTCTTATTCCTATATTCATCAGTTATACTCACAACATACATTAGTACAATAAAACATACTACAACAACTATAAATGTCATTTCATAAATCAAGATACTTCAAATTAATTTACAAACATAATTATTTTTAATAAGGGGAAATAATGTGGGAAATGCAACGCTCCACCCAACCGTAGGATCTTCGACAGCATATACTCAGTATGTCCGAAGACCCCCCCCCCCCCCGAGTTGGGCATGGTGATCCACAATCAAGGTATAGAGTCTTAAGTCTTGTCTCCCTAGAACTAGTCACACACCTCTCTAGAGGTTAATGCAGTACTCTTGCAAGTCAATGGGAGTACTCCTACCTAGACACTTCTCATGTCCTAACCTCGTGCATAGCTTGTGGTGTTGTTCTCTGCGGGCCCAAGTTTGTACTCTAGACATGGCCTTCAATGCCTCATGGCATAATACATGTATAAGAAACATGAGAAACACATTCGACATGCAACAATGCATTCGACATGCGATCACCCAAATCCAAGCATCATAAAAAGTATGAAAACATAAGAGGTGTCGTCAATATGCAATAATGCATTCGACAAGCCATCCAAGCACAATGTAATGCTAATATCATGAAATGTATAAAGTCATACGAAACGCATTCGACATGCAAGAGATGCATTCGACATGCAACCACAAAATACCAAGCGTCGTAAATATGTGAACGTAACGTTTCCCATGCATCAGACATAATGTAATTCAACGTAGCTTGAATATGTATATGCATCGTTACCAAAGCATTCGACATGCGAACCAAGCATTCGACATGCGAATCACAGGCATCTTGCAACACAACATTATAATCATATATGAAATGCTTAGTCAATGCATATAATCCATTCGACATGTAACACAAGAATAATGTAATCCAAATGCCATGGATAAGTACAAAATTGTCTCAATGTGTGAATACATACCACATTCATTTAAAATCATCAATGCATATAACATATACAATCGAGCCATTTTACATAATTCCTATAATTTATGACCATGGTATAAAATACATAGGAATTAACCACCTTTCACCGTATGTATATATCTATAAAGCATCACCACTTTAAAATCTATACACAATAAAAATCACTGCATAAATATATGTCTCTATAACCATTTATACAAGTTATAACCATTTATACAAGTTATATAAAGCAAAACAACTTTCATATAACCTACATATAAAGCATAACCAATTTATGCTACGTATATCAAAGGTGACCTTTGTACAAAGTAGGGGTATAATAACCCTATGCAGCACCATCGTTTGCACAAACTACCCTTCACATAACTATTTCAACCAATGTATGCAAATCATAACCATGGTATAGTATATATAGGTATGTAATCCACTTTATACCAAGCATATAAACATAAACAAATCTTTATGCAATATATATGGCCATTTTGCACACTATATACATAGATATACGTAACCACTTATACCGAGTATATAAAATGGCCCAAACCATCAATGAAACTTCCCTTTCCCTGCGTGAAGGCCAGTATCCAGACTCAAAGACAAAGTAAGGCCGAATGGTTCAACCCCAAACTTCTCAACATGTAAAAAAAAAAACCAACGTAGCTAAACATAGAGCAAGTGAGCTCTTCCCATTCTGAGGGCCTCCAGGAGAAACCAGGCAAGGCATGACCATCGGGAGATATGCACCCATGGATCCTCGGGCTGCGCCCTCTCCATTTTCTTTAGGCAACATACCAACCACCGCAGAAAAATGGTAAAAACGATGGCAACCTTTTCCCTCCTTCTCCACTAAGGAAACTAGCTTAAAAAACGCCTCCTCATAAACTATCTTTCCTCCAAGGAGAACGAACCACTCATTCTGCGTGAAAGCTCCCTTCAACGCAGAGCTAGGTCAAACTCATAAGAAAATTATAATATATTATAAAAAAAAAATCCCTTTAACTTTTTCTTTTCTCCAGCAATAAAAACAAAAGTAAAATTATATATATATAAAATATATTTGCACCATTCCATATCTATGCTAGATGCGTTTTTCCAAAACCATATACTAGTTGGTATAAAAATAGAAACATGATATGCATTCATAGGAATATATATACATGAAAACATACAATGAGTACAATACTCATTTCTATAAGCTCACATAAAAAATGGTAATAATATATATATAACATTTCTAAATACATTAGAACCTATATATATATATAGATAGACATATACATATATTTACATATATTGATACAGTAAGCACACACCATGTGCCTAAACATATTTGCATTTACCACTTATACATGCAATATATGCATCTTTATAATTATAAAAGCATGCACATATAAAATATGTGATCATAAAATAAAAGTGCATAAACATATATAAGAAATATATGTCATTAATATAACGCACCACTTAATTAAAAACATGTGCACACAATAGTATTGGTTGGCATTAGATTCATACTTATGGCGTTATAAACATATAGATAAAATATAAGCTTTTCCACTTAAATATAGACGAGCATAAGCATGCCTACAACAATGCCAAATACAAAACTTAACTTAACTCGAAAACAAGAGTTAAACCAAGCCAAAGACTATGACGATGCTTGTGATTTTAAGAGCTTCCCCCATGTAGTTCACCATGCCATTTTACACTTTTGGTTGCATTGTGAGAATTAGTTAGGGTCTAGCTAGTGTCGTCATGCAGATAGACAAAAAATAAATAATTAAAAGCTTTTACCAGAGATGGAGACGTCACATTTGTACAGGATGAGCCAAAGGACTTTTCAATGTGTCATATTTATTGAATAATATTTCTAGAGGGACTAAACCTTTAGGTAAAAAATTACCTTTGAGTTCAATAATATTATGACCAGCAACTGTATTAGATAAATCTCCATTTTGCAATTCATCAATTTCATCTTCCTTATCTATCAAGGATCTTGAAAAATTTACCAATTGACTGTAAAAACCTGTTAATTTCTTAATCATCCTCAAACACCTGCCAATTTTTTACATTGTCTGGGACTAAAGGTCTGTGCTTAACTTCCACAGCATATCTGAGATGAGTCTTCGTTGGTATCTTAAAACATCTTGCAACCAACGCTAAAGAATATGCAATTTCATTACAATATTTGGGAACAAAAGAGATGTTAAAAGCCAAGAAATAATTCTTAATTAGATCCCATACTTCATTGCGATAAACCTTGAGTTTATTCTGCTTAGTTTGATAAATATTCTTGACCTGATGGACTATTAAATCTGAGTCTCCAAACACTGCTAACTCTTGTATATTCATATCTTTTTCCGCCCTCATACCCAAAACCAATGCTTCATATTCATCTATATTGTTTGTAGCTTTGAATTTGAGTTTGTACATCAGAGTAATTATTTCAGCAACAAGAGAAATCAGAACAATACCTGCTCCAGTGCCCTCTTTGGAAGATGCACCATCAAAATAAATTCTCCAAAGGCTATCTTTTACACTGCAGATTGTTGCTTCTGAACTTCCTTCTCTACCAGTACTAAACCTGTAATCTGATCATTAAAATGAAAAATGCACAAATCCAAATTTTCTTGCATGACATAAATTGGGTGGTTAACAGGATTTCAATGTGTTGATGTATTTGTAACTTCGGAATGTATTTCCTATATGTATATTGTATTCCTATAGAGATGTTATTATTCCTCTATACGGAAGTGTTTGTATTCCTATAGAGATTTTATTATTCCTCTATACAGAAATGTCGTCATTTATATTGTAAGTGTTGTAACTTATACTTGATGGGTTATTAGACCACCTTGTTGGGGTCGGCCCTGTATAAGTCATGTGGGTTAAAGGGTTATTAAACCACCCTATTGGGGGTCGGCCCTGTCAGCATTATGTTATGTGGTTAAGTTGAGGCCAACCTATTAAAGGTTATTAGGAAAGTCAAGTCATGTATAAATAGAGTGCGGGAGGCACTCTATTTGATCATTCACTTACTCACTCTTACACTCATTGGAGAGTGGAGCACTAGTGGAGGAGGAGAAGTTGCTGCTAGGAGTATATCTCTTATGCTTGGGTTGTATCATTGCTCTATCTATCTCTAAGGAAGTTGCGGGGTTTTTCACCTTCTTGGTTTTCCCCAGTGAAACTCTGTGTCTCTTGTGTGCTTGCATTATTGTGTCCATGACTGATATGTTGTAGATATGTTGTACATGTTATTCTCTCAGTTAAGATCCTAGATTAGATTGAAATTTCTGAAAAAATAACATGGTATCAGAGCTAGCCTGAAAGAAGGCATGGTATGGCATTTATGACACTTGTTGCACTTGCGAAGCTAGGGCTTGATATAGTAAAAACCAATCATCATAGCACTTTCGCTATAAATCCATTTTGGAGAAGTTTCAAGATCTAAAACATTTATAGATCAAAGATAATATCCCAATGTACCTTTTTTCTGAAGCACAACTTCTAATTCGTTGTACTTTCTGTTTTATGATCTGTACAATCTAGGATTTCTGCCTCTTCCAAATATCAGGCATAAACATGTGAACTAGGAAAAAAGGTCACAACTTGGGCTAGGAAGCTCCAAATGAAATTTCGTAAAAAGTGACAGGTAGGACATGGACTGTACTTTCACAGGCCGAAGGTTCAAAGGCCGAAAGTGAACCAGTGACACGTGGCACTCTTTAATAGTTTGATCCCCTTTTTATCCCATAAACGGGTCACGTTGCGACACTTGGCATTACTATCTCTCAGAGAATCCATTTGAGGTTAGACCTATGGGGTTGGAAAGACAATAGATCAGGCTACCACAGGCAGAATTTTCAGACCCTGTAGATCTGAAATTTCAGAGTTACACCAGAAACAATCAGGTGCATATTTATGTCAAAACGAAATTGGATTTTGAGCACCTTCATTCATGGCTCCAGGAATTTCGGGTTTCGGAGAAAGTTGGAATTTTTGTAGTTGGATACCACAGCTGGATGCTCCTCATAAAAATCGAAATTTAGAGACCAAGATTGAATTTTTTGGTTGGGCGGAAAGCCGGGCTTGATCAAACCCTAGTTTGGGACTTTGATCGGAAAGGTTGAAAATTAGGGCTTCTGCAAAAATGGGAATTTTTGAAATCTGTGACGATAGCTGGATGCTCCTTGGAAAAACCGAAGTTTAGAGCTTTGGATCAAACTATTTGGTTGGGTGAAGCTCCGGGAAACTCAAACCCTAATTCAGGGTCCTCCCTAGTGAATCTAGAAGATTGAAAAACAAATTTGAGGGGTGAAATTTTGCAGTTTTCAAATTCTGAGTATACCAGGTTGATCAACTCATCAAGGTGCATCTTTATATCCTTTCAGAAGTTTGAAATTCAAAGTTTGGATTTTTAGGGTTTCCCCAACAAACCCTAATCCAGTTTCAGATCCAGTTTCTGCAATTCAAGTGGATTAGGTTAATCCTAGAAGAGAATGGATTGGCCACCTACATAAGTGAAGAAGTTCCTATTTCAGAGGGAGATGAGGCTAAGAGCTTATATAAGAAGATTACAAGCAATCTCGACAGGTATGACTTATCCAGGTATGTTTCGAGATCTGTTCATGATTACGTTTATGGTATGTTTGTCTTCATTAAGGTTAGTACAATCTTGATTAACTTTAGACTTGTCGTATCACCTTAATAAAATTATGAATGAAGATATTCATTGATTAAGGTTTTGACACTTATGATTGTACTAATGCATTGTGGTGTTGAATGAGGATGATGTTGTCTGCTAATATGAAAGGTACATCTAGAAAGACAAATCATGAACATATGGCCATGGTGACATGAAGACAAAGATTCAACCATTGTCATGGATCACATAGAAGCTCTACTTACGAGGTATGTATAATTTGGTTCTACAATGCTTAACCTATGAGATATGCAGGTTATTAGCACAAGTCATTGAAGAGAACAAGAAGACATTATGCGGGTATGTTAGACATAACTAGCTAGCATGCTAATCCAGGTATGTTTTTCCTATATCAAGTTAGAATCCTACCTTGTGTTAGGATCTCTTATATAAGTATACATGGCATGATTGATAATGATTATTCATTGAAGGTAGTAATCATGGGTTTAGGCATATTATGCTTCTTACTTTGATTGATGATATGACTAACCAGAAGAGTTCTATGGTCAAATATGATTATGCATGAGTAAGAAAAGTGTTCCCTAAAACTTTAAATGCTAATGCTTATTATCTGTGTTTGAAATGATCATGACTATACATGTTTAAGATTATTGTGTTTTGATAGTATTAAGATTATACTAATAAATGTATGATTATGTATGAGATCTTGAGGATAACACAATGATGATACTAGTAAGAATGCATAGTGATCGAGAATGGATATAAGTTCAAGGAAAGGTAATCCAGGAAGCAAAGATCAATTAAGATCCTAGATCAGATTGAAATTTCTGAAAAAATAACATGGTATCAGAGCTAGCCTGAAAGAAGGCATGGTATGGCATTTATGACACTTGTTGCACTTGCGAAGCTAGGGCTTGATATAGTAAAAACCAGTCATCATAGCACTTTCGCTATAAAACCATTTTGGAGAAGTTTCAGGATCTAAAACGTTTACAGGTCGAAGATAATATCCCAATGTACCTTTTTTCCGAAGCACAACTTATAATTCGTTTTACTTTGTGTTTTATGATCTGTACAATCTAGGATTTCTGCCTCTTCCAGATATCAGGCATAAACAGGTGAACTAGGAAAAAAGGTCACAACTTGGGATAGGAAGATCCAAATGAAATTTCGTAAAAACTGACAGGTAGGACATGGACTGTACTTTCACAGGCCGAAGGTTCAGATGTCGAAAGTGAACCAGTGACACGTGGCACTCCGTACAAGTTTGCTCCCCTTTTTTATCCCATAAACAGGTCATGTTGCGACACTTGGAATTACTATCTCTCAGAGAATCCATTTGAGGTTAGACCTATGGGGTTGGAAAGATAATAGATCAGGCTACCACAAGTAGAATTTTCAGACCCTGTAGATCTGGAATTTCAGAGTTACACCAGAAACAATTAAGTGCATATTTATGTCAAAACGAAATTGGATTTTGAGCACCTTCATTCATGGCTCCAGGAATTTCGGGTTTCGGAGAAAGTTGGAATTTTTGTAGTTGGAGACCACGGCTGGATGCTCCTCATCAAAATCAAAATTTAGAGACCAAGATGGATATAAGTTCAAGGACAGGTAATCCAGGAAGCAAAGATCAAGAGGGAGCACACTCCAGTAGTTCCTGCAAGGAAACAAAGATTGAGAGGGAGTCCACCCAACAAACAAACAAAGATAAGTATTTGAATTGTCATTTCTTGTATATTTGATTGTTTAAATAATATTGTTCAATAATGTATATAATTATGTTCCTAGACTTAGGTTGTGTATTATGCATATTAGATTAATTGCATTAATGAACAATATACTACTAATTCGCATTTAATGGGTAAGTGGCCTATGGCACTGTACAACATTCCATTGCTACTTATCTAGAATGAAACCTCTTTGCTGACATGTTGGGAGTTGTGCACACTCTAGAAAGTTACGGATATGGATAAATGTTGTATTGAAGCATTGGATAAAATAATTGCATGACTGTATGACATATTTATTTATGTGTAAGAAATTGTTCTGAAAACTATGGGATGTTTCTAATCATGCAATTTAACTATGACATATTGAATATATTGAATATATTGAAGTTCCCAGGATTCGGGAAGAATTCCATGATCGAGGAGTACCAGTCGATCATGAAGAATGATGTTTGGGATTCAGTCCCAAGACCTGAAGGGAAGTCTGTTGTGACTTCCAAGTGGATCTATAAGATCAAGCATGCTGCAAATGATAGCATAGAAAAATACAAAGCGAGGTTTGTAGCTCGTGGCTTCTCTCAGAAAAAGGGAATAGACTATGAAGAGACCTTTTCTCCTGTAGCCAGATACACTTCCATTAGATCAGTACTTGCTTTAGCTGCAATGATGAAATGGAAGATACACCAGATAGATGTCAAGACAACTTTCTTGAATGGTGTAGTCGAGGAGGAAGTGATGTGGAGCAGCCACTTGGTTTTGAGACACATGACAGGGAGTCATATGTGTGTCAGTTGAAGAAATCCTTGTATGGCTTGAAGCAAGCTCCTAGGACTTGGTACGGTAGGATAGACAGCTTTCTATCTAGTTTGGGATTTACCAAGAGTAAAGCGGATTCCAAACTTTACTACAAGGTTGAGGAAGGCAATCCAGTGATACTACTATTGTATGTGGATGACCTGTTTATGACAGGTGAGGATAGAATGATTGCCGATACAAAGAGGAAGCTTGCTGCCAAGTTCGAGATGAAGAACTTGGGGATGATGCACTATTTCCTAGGCATGGAGGTGTGGCAGAGTACAGATGGAATCTTCCTTGGACAATGGAAGTATGCAGAAGAGATCCTGAAGAGGTTCAGGATGATGGACTGCAAGGCCATGGCCACACCTATGGCATCGAACCTGAAGCTTCTGTGTGATGCTTCATCTGAGCCGGTTGATGTCACGGTGCATCGTCAGATGATTGGGTCCTTGATGTACCTGAAAAACACAATACCAGATATTTGTTTTGCGGTGAACACAGTGAGCCAGTTCCTGACAGTTCCCAGAGGTGTTCACCTAGTTGCTGTAAAGAATATTCTGAGGTACCTGAAGGGTACAATTGATTATGGGCTCACGTATGATGCGAATCAAAAGTTTAACCTGGAGGGTTATGTTGATTCAGAATGGGAAAGCAGTGCTGCATATAGGAAGAGCACATCTGGGTGCTGCTTCAGTATGGGATCGAGTGTGATCTCTTGGTTTAGCAGGAAGCAATCCTGTGTAGCACTGAGTACAGCTGAAGTAGAGTATGTTGCAGCTTGTTCGACTAGTTGTGAGGCAGTATGGCTCCGGAAGCTACTGTCTGAGTTATTTTATCTCCCAGTGGAGGCTACTGGTATCTTTTGTGACAACCAAAGTTGTGTGAAGCTGTCCGAGAACCCAGTGTTCCACAACAGGTCGAAGCACATTGAGATCAAATATCACTATATCATGGATATGGTGCAGAGAGGAGTAGTGAAGCTCCTGTATGTTGTGACGGATGAGCAGGTTGCGGATGTGTTGACGAAACCACTAGCCAGAGTGAAGTTCAAGTACTTCAGAGAGAGGCTTGGTGTTCTTCAGATTGATGACACTTCGAGGAAGAAGTTATGGACACATTTGCAGGAGCCATTCCAAGCATGGTGAGAGGAGGATCCTTCCCATGGCTGTGGATGTAAGCGTCGGATGATGAGCATCAGGATGATGCTCCAGTTACTGCTCTATATATGCATCATGTTGGATGTTGGATATGATCAGTTGGATCATGTATATGTATATGCATCATGTTGAATGTTGGATATGATCAGTTGGATCATGTATATGTATATGCATCATGCTGGATGTTGGATATGATCAATTGGATCATGTATTTGTATATGTATCAGGTGGATACATTGTATGATCAGGTAGATCATGTATTTTGATATGTATTAGGTGGATACATGGTATGCTTCAAGTGGATGCATTGATGATCAGGATGATCATGCTATGATGACATGCATCAGGTAGATGCTTTGACATGATCAGGTGGATCATGTGTGATGAGTCCGAAGACGATAGATGCATAGAGCCTTTCTGACATGGTGGTAGATGTGTTCTCCCATGTATGTTGATGTAAGTGTGGAGCCTTTCTGACATGGTGGTAGATGTGTTCTCCCATGTGCGTTGATGTAAGTGCAGAGCCTTTCCGACATGGTGGTAGATGTGTTCTCCCATGTGCGTTGATGTAAGTGTAGAGCCTTTCCGACATGGTGGTAGATGTGTTCTCCCATGTGCGTTGATGTAAGTGCAGGGCCTTTCTGACATGGTGGTAGATGTGTTCTCCCATGTGCATTGATGTGAGTGCTGAGCCTTTCACGGATGGTTGAAGTGTGTCTTCCCATGCCGGTGAGTGTAAGTGTTGTATTGTGTGCATCTGAATTGTGCTTCGTGGATGATGAGACGAGATGATCAATATGATCATGAGTATCAAGATGATACTCCGTGGCCATGGACAGGTTGTGCAGATAAACATATAATAGCGCCCTGGGAGATTTGCAGATACTCTTTCGAGGTTTTTCCTATGGCATATAATAGCGCCCTGGGATATCTGGCAAATGCTCTTGCGAGGTTTTGTGATGACCACATATAATAGCGCCCTGGGAGATCTGATAGGTTGAGCAGTGTGCTTGTAATCAGTCCTGGGATTCTCTTTCAAGGTTTTGTGGTGGGGTCACATGTAATAGCTCCTTGGGAGATCCGATAGGTTGGGCTGTGTGCCTGTAATCAGTCCCGGGATGCTCTTGCGAGGTTTTGTGACGCATGTAATAAGTCCTGAGGATTCCACAGTATGGCCAGTGATGATGAAGACCTGCAGGTGGTGGGCCTACATCCAGTATGAAAAAGTACTGGCCTACAAATTTATCTATTGAAGATATTGAATATATTGAAGTTCCCAGGATTCAGGAAGAATGCCATGATCGAGGAGTACCAGTTGATCATGAAGAATGATGTTTGGGATGCAGTCCCAAGACCTGAAGGGAAGTCTATTGTGACTTCCAAGTGGATCTATAAGATCAAGCATGTTGCAGATGATAGCATAGAAAAATACAAAGCGAGGTTTGTAGCTCAAGGCTTCTCTCAGAAAAAGGGAATAGACTATGAAGAGACCTTTTCTCCTGTAGCCAGATACACTTCCATTAGATCAGTACTTGCTTTAGCTGCAATGATGAAATGGAAGATACACCAGATAGATGTCAAGACAGCTTTCTTGAATGGTGTAGTCGAGGAGGAAGTGATGTGGAGCAGCCACTTGGTTTTGAGACACATGACAGGGAGTCATATGTGTGTCAGTTGAAGAAAGCCTTGTATGGCTTTAAGCAAGCTCCTAGGACTTGGTATGGTAGGATAGACAGCTTTCTATCTAGTTTGGGATTTACCAAGAGTAAAGCGGATTCCAAAATTTACTACAAGGTTGAGGAAGGCAATCCAGTGATACTACTATTGTATGTGGTTGACCTGTTTATGACAGGTGAGGATAGAATGATTGCCGATACAAAGAGGAAGCTTGCTTCCAAGTTCGAGATGAAGAACTTGGGGATGATGCACTATTTCCTAGGCATGGAGGTGTGGCAGAGTATAGATGGAATCTTCCTTGGACAATGGAAGTATGCAGAAGAGATCCTGAAGAGGTTCGGGATGATGGACTGCAAGGCCATGGCCACACCTATGGCATCGAACCTGAAGCTTCTGTGTGATGCTTCATCTGATCCAATTGATGTCACGGTGTATCGTCAGATGATTGGGTCCTTTATGTACCTGAAAAACACAATACCATATTTTTGTTTTGCGGTGAACACAATGAGCCAATTCCTGATAGTTCCCAGAGGTGTTCACCTGGTTGCTGTAAAGCATATTCTGAGGTACCTGAAGGGTACAATTGATTATGGGCTCAAGTATGATGCGAATCAAAAGGTTAACCTGGAGGGTTATGTTGATTCAGATTGGGCAAGCAGTACTGCATATAGGAAGAGCAAATTTGGGTGCTACTTCAGTATGGGATCGGGTGTGATCTCTTGGTTTAGCAGGAAGCAATCTTGCGTAGCACTAAGTACAGCTGAAGTAGAGTATGTTGCAGCTTGTTCGACTAGTTATGAGGCAGTATGGCTCTGGAAGCTATTGTCTGAGTTATTTTATCTCCCAGTGGAGACTACTGGTATCTTTTGTGACAACCAGAGTTGTGTGAAGATGTTCGAGAACCCGGTGTTCCATGACAGGTCGAAGCACATTGAGATCAAATATCACTATATCAGGGATATGGTGCAGAGAGGAGCAGTGAAGCTCCTGTATGTTGCGACGGATGAGCAGGTTGCAAATGTGTTGACGAAACCACTAGCCAGAGTGAAGTTTGAGTACTTCAAAGAGAGGCTTGGTGTTCTTCAGATTGATGACACTTCGAGGCAGAAATGATGGACACATTTGCAGGAGCCATTCCAAGAATGGTGAGAGGAGGATCCTTCCCATGGCTGTGGATGTAAGCGCTGGATGATGAGCATCAGGATGATGCTCCAATTACTGCTCTGTATATGCATCATGTTGGATGCTGGATATGATCAGTTGGATCATGTATATGTATATGCATCATGTTGGATGCTGGATATGATCAGTTGGATCATGTATTTGTATATGTATCAGGTGGATACATTGTATGATCAGGTAGATCATGTATTTTGATATGTATCAGGTGGATACATGGTATGCATCAGGTGGATGCATTGATGATCAGGATGATCATGCTATGATGACATGCATCAGGTAGATGCTTTGACATGATCAGGTGGATCATGTGTGATGAGTCCGAAGACGACAGATGCATAGAGCCTTTCTGACATGGTGGTAGATGTGTTCTCCCATGTACGTTGATGTAAGTGTGGAGCCTTTCTGACATGGTGGTAGATGTGTTCTCCCATGTGCGTTGATGTAAGTGCAGAGCCTTTCCGACATGGTGGTAGATGTGTTCTCCCATGTGTGTTGATGTAAGTGCAGAGCCTTTCCGACATGGTGGTATATGTGTTCTCCCATGTGCGTTGATGTAAGTGCAGGGCCTTTCCGACATGGTGGTAGATGTGTTCTCCCATGTGCGTTGATGTGAGTGTTGAGCCTTTCACGGATGGTTGAAGTGTGTCTTCCCATGCCGGTGAGTGTAAGTGTTGTATTGTGTGCATCTGAACTGTGCTTCGCGGACGATGAGACGAGATGATCAATATGATCATGAGTATTAGGATGATACTCCGTGGCCATGGATAGGTTGTGCAGATAAACATATAATAGCGCCCTGGGAGATTTGTAGATACTCTTTCGAGGTTTTTCCTATGGCATATAATAGCACCCTGGGATATTTGGCAAATGCTCTTGCGAGGTTTTGTGGTGACCACATATAATAGCGCCCTGGGAGATCTGATAGGTTGAGCAGTGTGCTCGTAATCAGTTTTGGGATTCTCTTTCGAGGTTTTGTGGTGGGGTCACATGTAATAGCTCCCTGGGAGATCCGATAGGTTGGGCTGTGTGCCCGTAATCAGTTCTAGGATGCTCTTGCGAGGTATTGTGACGCATGTAATAAGTTCTGAGGATTCCTAGTATGGCCAGTGATGATGAAGACCTGCAGGTGGTGGGCCTACATCCAGTATGAAAAAGGACTGGCTCTGTAGAACTTACTATGACGAGTACATCGGAGATTGATTGAGATAACAGCAGCAGTGACGATGATGATGATTCGATGACGATGATCCAGAGAAGAAGACTTGTGCTAGAAGACCTGTGTCGAGAAATACCTTCCTAGTTAAGAGGGAGTGTTGATGTATTTGTAACTTCGGAATGTATTTCCTATATGTATATTGTATTCCTATAGAGATGTTATTATTCCTCTATACAGAAATGTCGTCATTTATATTGTAAGTGTTGTAACTTATACTTTATGGGTTATTAGACCACCTTGTTGGGGTCGGCCATGTATAAGTCATGTGGGTTAAAGGGTTTTTAGACCACCCTATTAGGGGTCGGCCCCGTCAGCATTATGTTATGTGGTTAAGTTGAGGTCGACCTAGTAAAGGTTATTAGGCAAGTCAAGTCATGTATAAATAGAGTGCGGGAGGCACTCTATTTGATCATTCACTTACTCACTCTTACACTCATTGGAGAGTGGTGCACTAGTGGAGGAGGAGAAGCTGCTGCTAGGAGTATATCTCTTATGCTTGGGTTGTATCATTGCTCTATCTATCTCTGAGGAAGTTGCGGGGTTTTTCACCTTCTTGGTTTTCCCCGGTGAAACTCTGTGTCTCTTGTGTTCTTGTATTATTGTGTCCATGATTGATATGTTGTAGATATACTATAGATATGCTGTACATGTTATTCTCTCAGTTAAGATCCTAGATCAGATTGAAATTTCTGAAAAACTAACACAATGATCCCTGAAAATATAGGTTAACTGAACCTCTCTATACAATCTTCTTTGTTCACCTCTGAATACGATAATTGTTGCATAAGAATAATCCATATGTAATGTTCCTCCCGAATTTGTAGTACAATACCTAGACATTAACATACCATATTTTGGAGGAATATCTGCCACAACTACACCCATGAGAATTATTTTCATGGGTAACTGAGATAGGTTGACTACCAAGTTCTCAATGAGTTCTAGACATTTTACAGCTTTCGAATCAAAGGCATACAAGTCATGGAAAGGCTTAGTTATATTGAGACCTAGTGATTCCATAACATCTTTTGGAATTAAATTGTGTGATGCGCCAGAGTCTAGGAGGCAATTGTGGAGCATTTTATCATGGAAAAATAAAGTAATATAAAAAGGGGGAGGAAAATCAACTTTTCCATCCATTTGGGGTCCAAATACAATGGTAGGATTCTCATCCTGTAGGTTGACAGTATCAAAAGGAGGAAGATCATTTGGAGACTGCAAAATATTAAGGATTGACTCTTTAAAAGGCTAATTTTTAAAAGTTAAATCAGAGGGATAGGTATTTTGATCTTGTTAATCTCTTGTTCAAAACTAAACAAGCAAAATTCTCTATCTATCTCCTTTACCTTTGATTTCTTGCCCTTATTTCCCAACATTTCTTGCTTCTTTTCTGCTTGCTTAGTCAATGGTTTCCTATCTGGAATCATGACCTTCTTTTGGTAAGTGTGAGAATTTGGTTTTGGTCCTGATCTAAGGTCATATTTATTTGACTAATTTGCTTGAAACACATTGTAGGAATTTTCATGTTCCTAATATATCATATGAGATTGTTCATATTCATCCTGAGTATGGAAACTGACAGATTGATCTTCTTCAAGAAGCTGAACTTCTGGATCTAATTCTTCATCCTCTACATCACCTAATTCGTTAATTTCATCATTTATCAACTTTTGTAGGAGAGGCTAAATTTTTTTATCCTCGTTTTCTCTTATTTCTCTTCAGAAAAAATGAGGGTTAAAAGGTCGACGAAACTAATTAGGGTTGTGTTAGGAATTTCTTGAGCACGCATGATTTGAGTTTTGTTTTCAACCTCCATTTTGGTTAACTTTGAAGTTAAATCCTTAGTCATTTTTTCCATTTCATCAATCTTATGATCCTAAGATTTTGAGCCAGAAGTTGAAGGTCCTGATTCTTTCTTCTGTTTCTTTTTATCAACTTCTTGATATTGGGGTTTAATCCTAAGTTTTTCAACTTCCATAAGGTTTGACTCTACCTCCAGAGAAGCCTCTTACATATTGGCAAGATTTACAACCCTTCTTTCTCTCAATAATAGAGAAAATTCTACATCAAACGCGTTGGCAAAAGTGAGTTTGCCTTGATGTTTCTGTAGGTTTGATATCCCCGGGAACTTTTTATACATTTTGTTAAACCTTTTACTAAAATTTTCTACAAACTCATCATATCTTCTTTTGAGTGATGCAAATTCTATGATGTAATAAATATAATCCTTTTTATCCCCCCGTTGTTCCATAGAATCCTCTTTTAATGCTTCTATCACATTGATGGAATTGGAAGGTAATTCCCGAAACCACTTTCTAACTTCACCATCCAAACTTTGCACAGAGACTCTCATCCAAACATCCTCATTTTCAATATTCTAATTATCTGCATAACTGTAGTATGCATTTAAATGTTCCTCAATCGTGACCTCCCCCTATCCATTGAACCAAGGGATATACTTGAGATAATCACCATCGGGGAAATAATTTAATGGTTGTGGTAAAACTAAAGGATCATATCTTGCAACCACAATTGCATCCATTCTATTGGGTTGTTGGTGATCCATTTTAGGTGGAAACTGAACTTTGATCTGACTGGTAAGAGGTTTGTAAAGAGAAGATGCAGGTGTGACAGGATTAACAAAGTCAAACTGCTCAGACTTCATGATTTCTTCTTTCACCTCTCTAGATAATAAAGGATTGGTATAGACTCTAAAATCAACAATTTCACATTAAGGGTCTAAGACTTGAATTTCAAGAATGAAGATGGAGGGCACTGTTTTTTTATCTTTTTCTTCTGAAAATACTGGTTGTTTGGTGAAAGAATCAAAATTTATTTCTTGATCCAATTTATCTTTCATGGACGGGGCTGAGACATTCTCGGATATGACAGAAGATGAAGATCCATATCTCTATCAAGCTCTAGTTCTCTCAAAAATTTCTCTGGGTAAAAACAAGCTGGGATAAGAGTAGAGAATGGGTTTTCTCGAGTCCTAGTATTTCTGAAAGCTGCATTTACACAATAGATTCTATAGGTGAAAAATGCAGTCGCGAACACTGATTGACTTTTTTTCACCCCAAAAATAAGATCTAACCAATAAAAACATCCCAGGGAAGATAAATTTGTTACTTTGATCCCCGACAACGACGCCATAAAATGTTATCCCTAAGGTTTGCACCCGGACTGTTAAGGGAAAAGTTAGGGCACTTGGATATTTATCTATACTGAATTGTGGTCTAAATTTGTTGGTATGAGGTCTTCAAATTAGTGATCCACTCAGGTTTAGGTGGAATGATCAATGGCACAATAAAGATCAGTAATACAACATAAGTTAAAAGGATTTACATTTAGAAATCAAACATGAGCCTAGGATTAGTCACTAATGCCAACATGTAAACGCCTGAAAATAAAGCTTCTCATCTATACATTCACACATGTTCATTTCATACCATAACAATGTTATGATAGGAAATTATTGAAAACGGGGCAGTAACACAAGCAATGAACACTTAAAACTTAAATGCCATTAGATCTGAGTTCCACTAGTTATGCAGCGCATGAACAGTTCTGTTTCAAAAGATTATCAACAACAAAACGCGAAATAGGAACACATCGTGTCCATAACTATAAATGATATTCAAAATACATAATTTACTAAATATGAAAGGTCTTACACATGTTCCACCAGCCTCCTTGGCTTCCCCCAAAATCGAACCCTTTCTTTGCATTCACTCTTGAAATATATAGAATCATGTACTATTCTATCTAGATCCTATCTTGGAGGTTCGATGGTCATCTATTTTCTAATAATACCTTTTCCAAACTGAAATAGATGACTCGTAATATGAGTCAGTTACAAGATCATATTCCTCAGGGACACATCAACTAACTAAATAGTCATGACTAACTAGGATCTAGGATATTTATGAAATGTATGACTTTTCAAAATACAAAATATACAAAATAGCTTCGAGTTTAAGACTTTATACAAATTTAGGATATACCAATAACATTTAAAATATATAAAAATGATAAAAAATGTTTTGCAACGCTTCTTGTTGTAACTATTACTTCTAAACTCGAAAAATTAAAACTATAACAGGTCTACCTTCATTTGTTTTCTATTGCTCGGCTCTGAAGGGTATCTTGTAAAACATGAGTACCAAGGTGTGTTAAAATGCCTAATTTCTCATTAGTATCCATATTACTTTTCCTATGTTGGAGGCACTCTTCCTTCCAATATTTCTTTGACTAAGAAGCTTCCCATTATTCTTCTACAGTTTCTGAGAGAATCTATGTAATTTATTGAATTTAATGATCAACTTGGTCCTCTTTTTATTTTCCCTGTCTACTTTACTCTGTAATAATTCATTTTTTTGTTTGAGTTCTTTACTATGAACTTTGAATTTCTTAAATTTTTTCTTGAGTTTCTGATTAATCTCGTGCTCATTATTTTCAGACTAGTGAAATACCTCTACTTTTGGTGCTCGAGCTCATGCTACTAGATTTTTCACTTCAGGCTTTTCATTAGTAACAAAGTCTGTGAAAGGATTTTTCTATTCTTCTTCTGAGGCAATAGGAATGAAAGGTTTATTTTCTATTGAATAGGGGATGGCATTAATAGTTTCTTCCAAACAAGACATAAATTGAGTAACCTTTCTCTCTTTCTTGATTGATGAGTTTGACGCCTCATCAGAAGCCTCCTGAGTATGAACTACTCCTTTTCCTTTGAGAATTTTGGAGACATCTCCTGCTTGAGTAGAAATTGTGATCATGTATTATCCTTTATGCCTCCTAGGTTTCTTTGTAATTTCCTTTGGAGGATTCTCAAAGTCAATAACCTCCGTGTCCTTTAGAGTGGGATCAAAAATAGCTATGGAGTTAATCCTAAATTTGTTTGAAGCCCTAGTATGTGGTATTTTGAGTGGAAAATTTTTAGGACAATCCTGCTTCCTTTTATGATCCTTAACTTGGCCTTTATCAGTTGTAAAATCCTGAACATTTTCTATCTCCTGCAAACTAGAATTTTCAAGAGCTGGTGGTTTCATGGCACCTCTCATCCTTCAAGTGAATATTTTGTTTTATCCATCTTTGGGTTCTCTTTAATCGACTCAGAGTTAGGGTTTATTGGATTTTCCTGTGAGGAGAACCGTAATCTCTTGTTTACAGGGCCTTCATATTATGCATTCAGCTTATATTCCATGGTTGCCTGACCCTAATCTTTCTTATTTACACTCAGCTCTATGAAAGAGTTGTCAACTTCATCATTTTCATAGGTTTCAGAAGGTTCAGTCTTAGCATAAGAGGGATTAACAGCTTCTAGGGTTATGAATCTAGAATATGAGAGAAATTGTTCCCAATGATGATTAAATTTTCCCAGTTCTTGCACTATCAACAACTTAACAAGGGCTTGATGATAAACACCATGTTGACTATTTGGGAATTTATGCACCTTATCGACCATTTTTTACAAACTCCTAAAGAAATAGAATGGAAAATTCATTGTTGAAACTCCATATAAATGCAGAAGGAAATTCATATGGTAGAGGTGAATTGTAGCATACATGCCTTCTCCCATTATATACCTTTGTACTAGCCTTAGAAGGTGATTGTATTCGATCTTTAACCAAGCCCGTGGTATACCTTTACGCCACTCCAGATTTTGGTGGTCTGCATGTAGGAAACGGTTGCACTTTGGAGCACTAATGCCTTGCAACTTAAACAATTGTTCCCCCTCCTGTGGTAGCTCACATGCAATGGAGATGGAATTCTACGAAACTGGAAATGTCAGGTATCCCATCGTGACATTCTTACCATCAAAAATTTCTGCAAAGGCCCGGGCAACTAGGGTATGATTCCCTTGTAATTTTTTACAGAAACGAAACCATCCCGCCTATCTAAACTTGAGGTTGAATTCAATATAAGGTTCTAACAGCTCATCCCCCATGGGATCATGTCTGACCACATTCCCACTCCTTCTCGATGACATATTTAGTGCTATGATGGAGAAAACAAATTATTTACAAGAGATTGAACTATTCACCAGATTATGCCCAATCTAAAGAAACGGCATGAGTGACTTAGATTCTCGGCCTTCCAAAAGAAATGGTTAATTATGAAATTTGTAGTGGCTATGTCATTTCTTAGCTGTGGGAGATTCAGAAATGAGACATCCATACAATTCCATGATTGCACATAACCTGAACATAATTCGCTTTAGAAACCTGACGGGACTGGTGACAGATTTCATAAGGATTGCTCTGATGGTTCCGTAGTGCAAGCATTTAATTAGGTAGTGCAAATTCCAAACAGTTTGGTAGCACAACTGAAAAACCATTCTGCAGCGCTGTTCTTTTGAGGCATATCTGGTCCCGAGACTGGCCTTCTTCTTTTTGCATGCAAATAATTTAACCAAGGGGAAATACCTGCAAAACTGACAACCAAATCCATGCAGACAAACACTCTAACATTGTTCTAACTTAACATACTTTATTGACAAAAAATCTAATTTAAACATAAAAAGAAACAAACATAATATCATAGAGAAGAACATCAAAGGTAAGTGTTTGTCTAAGGTGAAAATTCTTGAGTTGGTCATAGAATAAGTTTGGATTTCAGGATCTCAAGTTCAAAATATAGACAATCCTGGGTGCATACCTAGGTACTAACAGTGGCCATATATCACATGTAGGCTAAGGATTCCCTACATAGGCCCTATTCAATGACAGTGGGTTACTATACAAAGAACATGAGCCCCATAGACAAATGTTCTATCCCAACAACATGGGTTTTGGTATCAAAACATGGATTAGTGACCAAGAAGCATCCATGATGTGACAAACCTCAAAATGGCCACCATATGCCTGTCATAGGGGAAATATGGCTAGGGCCTCATGGATGGCTTATGTAGAACCCGAAAGCCACATGTTATGCACTGAAACTACGGATCTTCACCCTAGAACATGACTTGGGTCATGAGAACTATCCTTGGTGTGTTAACCCTTCAAATGTGACACCACATCTTACTCACATGCCAAAGATGCTTATGCATGGCCTATGTTGTGGCTTAAGAACCCACATATGGCATGTAAGTCTTAGAGATAGATTCCATGGACTTAGAACCTAGTATTTTGCACCAAACTATGCCCTTATCCCCAAGAAACATATCAAGTCTTTCAAATCTTGAAATCACCACCATATCAAACTGGAGGCCAAATATTATGTATTATGGGCATGTGTCACATGCCCAAAGTGAGGAAACATGGCATGTGAGCCCCATAAAAATATATGTTATGTCCTAGTGCCTTACCTTTTATCCCTATACCGTGGCATGGGCATCGAGAACCATCCTTGGTATGTTAATTCTCAAAATGATGGACATATCTCACTCATATGATAAATATTTCTTATGTAGGGCATGTGTGGTTGTTTGGGGCACTACACATGACCCATGAGACCTAGGGGAAACTATATGAACTTAGGCGTCGTAGAAGTTAATCCAAAACCATGGTCTAGTTGTAAAAAATTATGCATGGTGTTATACATCCCAAAATTCCACCATATCCTATTCACAAGCCAAAAATTCCCTATGTAAGGCCTATGTGATGGACTTGGGACCTACGTAGAGTTAGGGGTCGTTTACGGGTAATTATGGGTAAAAGAAGGGTAATTAGGATTTATTAGTGATAATTTAGGGGTAATTTGAGGTCAATTATGGGTAATTAAGGGTCATTTGGGGGTAATTATTGGGTCATGAGGTTTCGTAATTAGGGGTTAATGATGGGGTAATTAGGAGTTAATTAGGGGTCAATTATGGGTTAACTAGGGGTAATTAATGGTAATTATAGGCCAATTATGGGTAAGTAAGGGCCATTTAAGCCCAAGGTATTGTCTAAACCAATGGTTTCCCATGGTGTTGGTAATTTAGTCAGGTTCATGGCGGCATATTCCCATTTTGAATCCCTGTGTGTGAGGAACACTAGTCTACATCAATGGGTTTACTAGAGAATATGCCATCTATGAATGTTTGGAAGAATCCATTGGGTTTCTCCATGATATTATCCTTGGAAAAAAGTAGGGTTCATTTAGAGTTTATCAAGGTTTAATTAGTGGTAAGCATGGATTATTAGGTGCAATTAATGGTCAAGTTATAGGTATCATTTAGGTGCAATTAGTGGTTAATTGGGGGTAATTAAGGGTCAATTATGAGGTTAATTAGGGGTCAATTATAGGAAAATTAGTGGTAAATTTTAGTAGTCTTTAAGAGGATGGATATTGAGAACATACCTAAAAAAATTATTTAGGAGTGGCCCTTCTAACATCTCGCCCCCCGAAAGTCATGAGAATTGACCTTTTGGCAACGGTCTTTAAAACACCACCTCCAAAAGTAAAATGCTCTTGACTTTGAGGGGGGGGGGTTCAGAAAATCACCTTGAAACTTTATATTTAGGGGTGTTCTTTCTAAAATCCATCCTAAACGTCATGATAATTTAACAATTGAAGGCGGGTTTTTACAAACCGCTAGAAAAAGTTCAATTCTCAAGACTTTTGGAGGATTTTGTTTTAAAACCGCCTTGAAAAATATCTTTAGGAGTGGTCTTTAAAATCCCCCCCACCCCCAAAGTCATGAGAATTGAACTTTGGAGGTAGTTTTAAAACAAATGCCCCCAAAAGTCTAATTCTCGTGACTTTTTTTTTTTTTTTTGGGGGGGGGGTATTCTAAAATCTGCCTTCAAAAACACCTTTAGGGGGATCTTTCTACCCCCCCCCCCCCAAAAAAAAAAGGTCATAAGAATTGGAATTTTGGGGGCAGTTTTTAAAAAAACACCCCCAAAAGTCCAATTCTCAAGAGTTTTTTTTGGGGGGGGTGGTTAAAAACTGCCCCTGAAGGCCTAAAATTAAACCTGTGGAGGTGGTTTTAGCAAGACCATCGGAAGAAAAAACCGACCCTAAAAGGGTGATTTGTTGTAGTGCCTCTTTGGTATTTGAATGGTTGGGAAAAACATGACACAAATGGCTAACCAATGTTGTTGCATCTTAGATCATCAAGAAACTTCAAGAGGATCTCATCCCTCTCCAAGGTTACACTTGGATACAATATACCTTGAGGTATAGAGGTCGCATTTTTTAATACCTAGCTCAACTTTAAAATAGAATATATTGACATGTTTGCATTCATCCCCTCTGATAGGTCATACAGGATCTCAAAACAATTATGCACGTGCTAGATGCTCCTTATTCTGGGAAGGCATGAAAATGGACATTATTGCTTGTGACACTTTCCAAAGGAATAATGGTTAAATAGTGAAGACCCTTGAGGCATTGCAAATATTTCCAATACTAGGAACTATTTGGATAGATATTTCCATGGATTTTATTATTGGTCTTGTAAAATCGGGTAACAAATCAGTCATCATGGTGGTATTCAATCAACTCTCCAATATGCTCACTTTTGTGCCCTCCAGCACCCCTTTACCCTTGCAAAGGTTGCCAATATTTGTTTTGACCAAATTATTAAACTCCATGGCATGCCTACCTCCATTATGTTAGATTGTGATCCCACTGTCACTAGCAAATTTTGGTAATAATTATTTAATATACAGGGAACCTAATTGAAAATGATTGATCTTATCATCCCTACATAGATGGCTAGATAGAAGAAGTCAATAAGTTTATCCAAACCCATTTGCGATGTTTTGCATTTGAAAATTATCTCTAGTGCCCATTGTGGTTACCTTTAGTATAATAGCGGTATAATACCACTTATCATGGGGCTACAAAAATTACACCATATGAAGCAATCTATAGAAAAAAACTACCCTCAACAGTTTCTTATCTACCATGTACCTCCAAAGCACATGCAGTAGAAAATTTGCTTCATAATCATGATGTCATTCTTTACACAATTAAGGAAAATTTAGCACTGGATCAAAATAGAAGGAAGCAATAGGTGGACCAACATCACTCACAGAATTCATCTATAGAAGGTGACCAAGTATTCCTTCACCTCCAACCTTATAATCAAACCTCTCTCAAAGATAAAGGACATCAAAAACTCGCACCAAAGTTTTACATCCCATATCATATTTCTCAATGCATTAGTTAAGTGGCCTACAGATTAGCACTTCTAGCGCACTCCAAGATCCCTCCAAGATCCACCCAGTATTTTATATATCTTGTTTTAAAAAAGGTAGTGTGCCAAAATTTCTAAGTTCAAACTACATTACCAAATCTAAATGAAGAAGCTTAGGCTCCATTGGATCCAATTAGAAGCAGTTTTGGACACCAAGGAGTGTCATTTACATCAACACATTATATATGATTTTTTTATTAAGTGGAAGGAGACCTCACCAGAAGATGCTACTTGGGAACCATTGGCCATTTTGCAATGGTTTCCTCATCTCCAACCTTGAGGACAATGTTGATTTTGAACATGTTAGGGGCGGGGGGGGGGGGCATGTTAGGGTCGTATCCTAACCCCCCTATTTTATCAATGTACAAGGCCACTATTAAGTTCCATTAGATAGTTAGTGGATAGTTATTCAATATAAAAAAAACCCACTTTATTGAATAAATCCCCCTAGGTGGTTGACCCTCATTAATAGCAAGAGCACAAGTAGTTATGGATTTGGTTATTAAAGCACTATATAGAGAGTAGTAAGTTATATAATGTTTTGTAGAGAATTGTTATTATATTCATATCTTTTCTCTTGGAGGTTTCCCCCTTGAAGAGGCAAGTGAACATAGTTCTCTATTTTGAATATATTCCATACAAGAAATTTTATTTTGGATTTCATCTTGTGTTTTCATGTCTTTTCTCTAAATTTCTGGGTTTAAGTATATTACAATGTTTCATTTGAAAGAGATTGGTTTTTTTTGCATAATTCTTTTAATAAAGAATCTCATTATTTCCAAAGTTCTTGTAAGTGTTCTTAACTTTGTTGTGGTGATTCCTTGGCTATATCTTACGATAAGGAGACTCTTATGCATGACTCCACTATGAATTCTTGTAACATTATCTTCTTCTTCACATATAAGAATGTCAAAAAAAATTACGTTTAGAATGAATGTACCCAATGTTTCTAGCTAGTTAAAACCTAGAACTATGTCATTGTCATTATTTAGCATGGATGTAAATTTCAATTGCAATATGAATATATAATCATCAATTTTCTATTGTAAATCATTTATTTCATATTGATTCATGTCCCGCTAGTTTATTTTTTATTATGTTTGACTCGGAAATCTCTTTTATTCCAAATACAATTGAAGCACATTTGCTTAAAGTGCTATGAAATCTTATTTTTCTCTCTTTATTAAAATCCATTTTTCCTTTTCTTACTTCCTTGGAAAATTAAATACTATAAAAATACCTTAATCTCTTATATATATATATATATATATATAATTTCATTTTTCCTTTTAATGTTAACATTTCCACCTTCTATATCCTTTTAATGGGAAAGCATTTCACTTTAATTGAATTTCTTTTTCCTTTTACTTCTGTTCCACCTTTTAATTACAATTTTTTCCCCTCGTTATGTCCCATGTAGCGGAACATATAGTGATCGCGCATCACTATTAATCTGCATCCTACATTAAATTAATTTTCTCTCTCGCTAATGTTTGGCATAGTTTTATATTTTTTTATTAAACTATTTTTTTATGAAAGATTATTTATCTCCAATTCCATTAGTTGATTTGTGCTGACATTGTCTTCAGACGTCATCATCCAAATGCTGGTTCAGATCTATGTTCAAGTAAAAATTAATGCACTGCACTAACGGTACGCTTTCTAAGCATAGTCTATAATGGTATCCATTATGAAAACCCATGTCCCTTTTATCAAAGATTTGGCCAGACCAAAAATCTAAAACTGTTCTTGGTTCAAACTTGGAACAGATGTCATTGCTGCTTTTGGTACGGCTGTCATGTCGTTGTTTCTTTTGGTGTGGTGTAAGGTTGGAATTTGACAGGCATATGCATGTCATGAGACATTTTACCCGTCAAAATACGGTTAAAAATTTTAACAAACCATCTCAAAGAATGGACAAACAATTTGCTAGGACGTATTTTTTATGGTTAATTATTTTTTCAAATCGTCATTATTTTTTATTAATAGGCTTGTTAAGATGTGCACTGAGATAAATGGCCTACAGTAGGTGGTTGTTATTATATATGTAATAACAGAGACTGAAACTTTCCCATTTGATTGAAGAGTAGGTGGATGAGTTTGCATTCAATGTGGATGGATTTGCTTTCATTCCATTTCTTCTTTCTTTCTTAGATATCTGTGCACCTAAATAAATGGCCTGCAGTAGGTGGTTATTATTATATATGTAATAACAAAGATTGAAACTTTCCCATTTGATTGAAGAGTAGGTGGGTGACTTTGCATGCAATGGGGATGACTTTTCTTTCATTCCATTTCTTATTTATTTCATATATTGTCCTAGTGTTGTCCTAATACGGGGTCATGCCCTTCCTTTCAATGCCTTTCCTGCCCTTTGTGACCTTCCTTTAGAGGATAATTCAGTTTTCAAGTCCAAAAGTGAAACTCCAAGAGAGAGGTGGGTACCATAACAATTTATAAGCTACTGAATTTAGCAAACATTAACAATTTATCAGCTACCAAATTTACCAAGCATCACCTATAGAATTTTAGAGACGCTTGATTTTCATTTATGGGCCTCAGAAGCTAGAAGCACCTTCTAAATGTAGATAACCATTTCTCTATATAGTTTGAAAGTCCTCTCCTATGGCTTCCACAGACTTGGAGCTACAAATTTTGGTAAGATGTTATTTTCAATTATTCTATAAATTTGATAATAATCCAAAAGCAAATTTTAATGAAACTATTCTATGTTTTTTCTTAAAGATGAAATTATTTTTGTTATTTTGATCATTGAGTTGGTCAACATTTGTGACTAGACAAATACATGGAAATAGGGTTTTGTTGTGGGAGGCTCCCAATCCCACTTTGGACACTTCCAATACTTCCAAGTTACAATTTATAGGTCTTGTTGCTAGAATCTTTTCACATATCAATTCACATTTTTTTTTAAATGATTTATATGACATATTATAAAATTTAGTAACATTTTATTATTCTTGTAGTCTTAGTCATTGGTTGGAACAATTACTTTTACTCATGGGGAAAAAAAACTTATAAACAAGTTTGAAGTTGAAAGTGGTTTCTTCTTATCCATTTATGGCCAAGGGAAAGTGAATGGCCCAAAGAACAAAGAAGGAACCATAAACTGGTTGGTACAAAATTTGACCCACCCCCACAAAAACAAGTTAAGAATTACACTGAGCCCCATGGTTGTCAATTTGAATGGAAAAATGTATCACATCACTGACTCTATATTAGTAAAACTTGTGCCCAAAAAATAGTTTTCACTAGAAGAATTTATATATATATTCAAATTACTATGTCAAATTATATCAGTTTACATTATTCTATTTTTATAAAATTAAAATAAAATGAATTACCTATATTAGAAAACTGCATGCTTTCGGTTAAGAATGAAGCAAAATGAAATATTTTGTTTTAACAAATTTTCAAGAAAGTGCGTCATGGATAATACATAGACAACTCTGCTTCCGTGAACTATTTTCTTAATATAGTTCAGGAATAATGTAGGCAACTCCACTTCACGTGCAATAATAGTTGAGGAATTCAAAACAATCCATACCTTGGAAAAACAACCTTATTAAACTTATTTTGACAAAGGAAGGAGAGAACATCATAGTACACTAGCGATTGCAATTTTTTTTAATGAATCTCCTTTACAAAGGGCATCTTATATTTATTTGGCCTTTTAACTCATGTCCTTTGGAATAATGTCACAATTTCAATTACACCGTCAATGCAACATGTTAACCTTGAAAATTTTGGTATGTTGCATTACATCTGGCCTAACATTAACCTCTGGAAAGGATTCTAGGTTCCACCATTTGTTTTTTTCTAAGTTTAACACTTATTGTACTTTAGATGCATAATGCCAGCACATGTTACTTTCGAATCGTCTGTGTCACTATTAGTAGGTTGTTTTGTTCCACCCTCAACTTTCAGAGTACATGATCAACGAAAAACATGGGTACATAAGTCTATTGTTATCTTTTAATTGGAAATTAAACTCCTTAATAAAAACAGATCTTTTAATTGAAAATTAAAATGTCACAATTTCAATTACACCATTGACGTGCAACATGTTAACCTTGGAAAAATTTGCATGTTAAAGTACATGTGGCTTGACATTAACCTTCAGAAAGGATTCTAAGTTCCACTTTTTGTTTGTTCCTTAAGTTTATCACCTAATGTACTTTAGATGTATAATGTTGGCACATGTTACTTTTGAGTTGTTTATGTCACTTTTAGTAGGTTGTTGGTTTTCACCCTTGATTTTCAAAGCATATGATCAACAAAAAACATGGTTAAATGAGTCTATTGTTATCTTTTAATTGGAAATTAAAATCCTTAATAAAAGCATACCTTTTAATTGAAAATTAAATTCTTTAATAAAAAAATTATTATTGAAGGGTATTTTTATAAAAAAAAAAATCATTGTTGAAGGGGTGTTTTTTCACTAAAACGTTGTGTAACGGGCAATATAAAGTTCAAAATGTAAAAAAAAAATAGTTGGAAGGTCAGAGATGAAATGAAATTCCAACACTGGTGTGGTGTACTGGATTAGGATATTACTGATTTGGTTTCATGTGCATCATTTCCAAGGAGCCATCCACTATGTACTCATTGACAAAGAATTATGTTTATGTTATAACTTTTGTGAAATATGGTGGTATTTGAAGGTACGGAAAATTGAACTCAATTTATATGATTTCATTTAATTCATGCTTAAAATACATCCCAATCCCAATAGACTCCAACCAATTTGCAACATCATGAAAAAATGTGAAAGGAATTCATTATGATCTTGGTTAAGTGCTAGTTGAACAAGTATGTGTGTGAATTCTAAATTAGAAGTGACTACCTCATGCTCTCAAACATGAATATGCATTGCCTCAATCCCTAACATTCGTATAATTTAGGTCAGAATATGCATTTAAGAATTTATAAAATATGGAATTTGCTTCACCCCTTTTGATGTTGAATAGTATGTTCATATATACTATAGTTTTTTTTGTCCTTTTGTCCATGTGTACATATTAGTTGTGAATCTTAAACATTTATTTGATCGTAGAATTTTCAAGCTAAGAATTTTCTAGTAATTTATGATGTATGCCACTCTTCAATATTATCTACACTGCAATTGTATTATGCTTTAAGTAGCTAGACTACAATGGTTAATTAGCTAGATTTCAATGGTTCAAGTTACTTTGTAGAAGCTACTTTAAGAAGTGGATATGTTGTCCAGTGATTATAGGAATTTTATTGAAGGTGTGGTTTGGGGGGCATACTTTAGAGGACTAGATTGAAATAAGATAGAATTATCTAAATGTCTCCATGCAGAGAAATACAGATCATGATCTTAGTCGCATATATACTTTTTCTTTATATTTTTTTTATTTTGTGGTTTCTTCCTTATGGAAAGTCTCCATATTTCAAAACAACCTCTTAAAAATTAGTACATTTCCACCCCATGGCTCTTGTTCAAGTTATCAATATTTTCATGTGTTTTTATGTAACTTTCTTTTAAATTTACTTCTATGCTAATAAAGAATATTTTGTTTGACTTGAACTTCTTCATGTACACTTTAAATAAATTGGAAGCATTCCTTTTTAATTTCATTTTCTTATCATATACATGACAGTTCACTTTACTTATGCCAAATATAGAATCTTTTGATTCTTGATCATTTTCTTATTATGGGAATAAAGATTGGGCCACTACCTTCACTTGATGAAATAATTCATGAATACAACATAAAAGAATCCAATATATCTATATTAAATAATATTTATTTATTATATGAATACATATGAGATAAGTACAATATGTGTCTATATAAATACACATAGTGGGTAACAAATCATGTCCTTGGAAAATGGAATAACTTCTAATTATTACACATTGATTATTACATTATATAAGAATTTCCTTATGACTACTAATTACATGTTTGTTAAATAACTACTACATTATAACCTTAGTAGTAATATACCTTAGGTATATTACAATCTAGTAATGGCCATAAATAATTCCCTTCCCCCAACCACCTCAACTAGAAAATAGGTTTCGGACCACTAGTACTACAATATCTTCCCTCACATGTAGTCTAGATTGAAACAAAGTGCATTTTTGGTAGATTCTTGTCAAGAGTCATCATCTTATGTTGTTAGACCACTAGGTTTTTGGGACTTCGGGCCATAACAATTATTCACCATGTGACTATATCTAGCTAGGTTGGTCATTCTGGTTCTAACTCAGTTGTTATGCATAGATGCTTGTTAACACCTAAATTTTTTTCCACCTACCTTGTAATTAGCCCCATCACGCATATACATCATTACCACGTTTCATTTCCACTCTTTAGACATTGATAAAACCAAAAAATCAAATTCATACTCCAAAAGGGTTATTTTACAAATTAAAGTTGCTCAATTATCTCGAAACAAATGAGCAACCTTGCCTTGACTTGTTTTTTGGATGTTTCTCCTTTTTATCCTCAACAAAAAGAAGAAAATCGGCACTATTATGATGGCCCAATTTGGAAAAAGGATAAAAAAAAGTGAAGGGCGCAAAGAAAAATCCATAAGGAAAAAATCAAAAATCAAAAAATCAAAACCTGGACCTTATCTTAGAGCTATCAAATGTGCCTATAAATGAACCCTCAAGGTCCCTCATTCAATATGAATTCTACATTCATTGCTCAAGTCATTACTCTGCAAAAATCTCCTCGAAATCTAAACTCCCTCATGTGTTCCTTTCTCACCTTGTTGGAGATCACATATGTGACGTCGGAGAACCATGGGTTGTTAGCAGACTAAGAGGACCCTCCCTTGGACAGTTGTAGGGGCTCGTTCTACTACAACCCAAAGGTGATCCCTGTTCTCTGTAAAATCCATTTTTATCAATGAAAAACATCATTCTTTATTCTTTAATGATGCTTTATGGATATGTTTGTTGAATGAAGAATGCATGATTAGTTTAGCTTTGCTTTCAATATATTTTAATTTAGTTATGTTTACCTATTAGATTAGAAATTTCAATTCATGTTCTGTTTCTTTGTTTTTTTTACCCCTAAACTCTACTAGGATTAGTGCAAATCCTAGTAGGTGCATTTTTGCATGAGCTAGTGTGAAAACACCAACAACAGTTCTTGGAGACTTCGTTAGGGACTCTTCTCCAATTATGCTTGTCCAACCTTTCCAGCTCATGTTTGATTTTTATTTATTCTTCTTGATTTCATCCTTAATCTATATGTCTGTTGTTGTCTAATAGTTTATAGTCCAAAAATCGGACCGAATGTAATATCCTATGTATTTGTACCAAGTATATTTTAACAATTTTAGATAATCAAACAAAATCAATTCATAAAAAAAACTAGACAATAAACTAGTTTTAGGAAAACTAGTCTTTGATACATGTAAATTACCCCGGGGTTAAGAACTTGAGACCTTGTGATCTGCAAAATCAGAAGGTAAATATGAAGCAAAAAGGAAATCAGATCCAAGGCCAACTTCATAGTCCTATGCACAAAGTACTGGGGCCATTTATGTTTCGAACATCAGCGAGGCTGAAGTCTACTCCAAGGATTCTTGGGCACACTAGCATATGCATACTAAACCATCCACTTACTCTTGACATAAAATAGAGGAAAATTTTCAGTAATAAACCCCCCAAATGATGATGGACAAGCATTTCTGAGGTTTTCGGCAGATTTGGTAAGGTTTGGGAGCAAGTAGGAAAAATGGTGCTAGGATGGACAACCCGACTGGTGGATTTTTGGGCTCTCCCAAACAGGATAAGAGGCCTACGAATTCTCAATAAAGGAGTTGGAGAGTGTTAAATAGAGTCTTAATAATATTATATAACCACCAGAACAGAAATTGGACTTAAAAAATAACTTCAATATCAAAAATTGTAAAACTAGTCAAAAAATAATGCTCAAAGAGCTAGTCTTACTAGAATTGAATCCTAACATCCTTTAAAGCTTCCAAAATTATATTTTGGATTATTAATTGGATTAGAACTGAGTCTAATAATATCATCAAACCAAATTTACACACTCAAAGCAGCAGATTTAAATATTTGAGTCTCAACTGAACAGAAAATCTCCAATACATAGGAAATCTTACAAAGTTTAGAATATAAGACTGAGATGAAGAGGAATGAAGAGAAGTTCTTCTATGGATATGCACATATGATAAATTTGGAGCTGATGGCTTCTCATGGGGGTGCATTAATATTTAGAAGATGGTCCTGGGCACATTCGCTTCTTTGAATGAGACTTTCTCAAGAACTCTCTTCAATGGAATCAACACTCATGATGTCTCTGGAAAGCTTGGATTCTTGAATGTGGGCTGCAAGTGGCATGTTATTCAGACTTCAATGACTTTGGATCAAATTGTGGACATACTGGAACACTCACACTGCATTGGGGCACATATCCCAAGCTTGATTGAGGCACATCTCTCAACATTAACATTAATGTTAATGTTGATTTATAAATAAAATATTAATTTATAGTTTTATAAATAATTTCTCGTTTATTAATTTAATTTTATTATATATAAAAAAAATTAGGTTTTAATAATCTAATCAAAGTTAAATTAGAAATTTTGGGCTTCTATTTTTACGTCCTCTCATCTTGTCTTTAAGCCGACTTAGTCAAATTAAGAGTGCCTTGCTATTCTGGTTTATATATTAATAAGCCTCTCGTGAGCATATTTCTCTCAAGAGTTTCATGGATCTCTTCTCCTGATGATGGGCTATGCTATTTAGCCCGAAATGTCGATTTAATAAATTTTACACAGGGTTCCAATCGACATCAAGCATGCAACCTATGAAAAAACAAATGAGATTCCTTCTTTTTGCTAGCACCTTGCTTTTGGGATGCTTTCTTCCAGTTTCTATTTTTTTCCTTTTAAAGTGTGTGAGGCCCACCTTATCCTCATGTGCACCCTCATGAGCCTAATTAATCATAAATAAATATTATTTTTATATTTTAGTCCAATATTAATAAAATCAACTTGTGTAAAATATTATTGGCCAATTATTCCCAAATTATTAATAATTATATTAGGAAACTCAAATTGTGAATCTTATACTTCATGTGGCCCACCTTAGTCCAATTATTCTTCAATTAATCTCTTGGGCATCTTACTTAAGTAAATTTCCACACTTAGCCACCAATTTAACAATTTTAATCCTAGGTGACTTTGTACAAAATTATGTCTTGGACAATAGCAAAATTTGGGGACATGGCAAATCCTCCCCTCCTAAGATTGCTTGTCCTAAAGCAAATTAGTTTGAGGACTAACAATGCATATCCATCCCAAGCATGCTTATGAATTTTCTACTTCTCATCATATTGGTGACTATACCAAGTCACCAACTTTGTGCACCACAACTAAAATCATCAAAATCATGGGTCTAAACAATTTAATGGAAATGAAACATATGCTATGTTCAAAGCATGCTCTGACAATTCAATGTATCTCTAAACTCCCCAATTAAATTTGAGAGGGTCCATCATGCTACTTCTCAACTCTGATCATAAGTTACTCATGTATTTCCCAAGCGTTAGATCCATCATACGGTTTCCCATGCAGAGAACTAGACCACTACTCAACATAGATGGACTTCAAGAAATGTAGGTTGGCTCTCCCTCCTAGATCCCACTAATTATGTTGCAACCTTCTCAACACCGTTTGAGAAATGCTAGGATCCCATAATGTTAGAGTCTTTTCTTGTGGCATATGCTTGTCCATCCAACCCATGGATACATGTGTAATGGAGGCATCAAAGTGTTGCCATGAATATATTTTCCGTTGCTCACATGACAAGACAATATCAGTAACATTAACAAATTCATGAAAGAAACCAAAATTCCTTTACTTCTTTGCTTCCCCATCTTTGATCTATCCACCCATAAGGATATCTCGTGATTTTTTGGAGCAAAAGGGGTGTTTGGGAAACACTCTCCATGTCATTTGACCCATCCCAACAAGTCAAGCATGATTCCCATGCACCTCTATATATACTGGAAGGATCATATGGCAGCCATAGAAACCTTTGTTGCTCTTTATAAGATTGCATGATGAAGGATGTGTCCATTAGTCTCCTACCAAGGAAAGCTAGATAGGTGCATCCTCGAGTCTCCATCTCTACTAAGTAATCACCTATCCAATCCATGGAAAGATAAGTAACTTTGCTTGCAGATATGAATGGTATGTTCTCTTGAATGTACTTCTGCAACAAGACAAGTGTTTGTCCAAGATATTCTATGGAATATTCCTTCACCAACACTTGCAAATCAGAACTTTTCTCATGTTCATCCTCCACATGATATTCATCCATCATACTCGTTGCATTTCCTTCCATGCAAGATGAAAGGTGTGGTACATTCAACTCCTTTTGAAGTTGATAGATCTGCAACTTTGACTCTAGAATATCCCTATGGGTGCTATCCAAAGAAACATATGCATCCTCCAATTCGCTACCAATATTTCTTGCTTCATCTTCCTCTCTTCTAAGTGCATGATGGTAAATTGTGGTCACCTCAAGAAAATTATTCCTATATGTGAGAACATTCATATAAATGTATTTCATCTTGGCCATTGCTTCTTTGAGAGTTTCAAAATCCCCAAAGGAAGCTTCTCCTTCCAATCCTTCTTGTGAAGCTCTACAACAACATCTTGACACCAAGGCATTGGCATCAACAAAAAGATCCTTGGTTTCTATGAGATTCTCTTGGTCCTCCTTTAATGTTCCACTCAAATGATGTGACTCACCAAGAATATCCTCCACCAATGAACCTCCCTCACATAGAGAAAGTTCATAATTCTCCTGGTGTGAAACAAGTGCTTTTCCCTCATCTTGTAATTCAGTGCTTCCTTCAAGCACCTGTAAACCATAAAAATCCTCATGCTCACTTTGCACATGAGGTTTCTCCAATATGTCATGTGTACAATCAGCCACACATATGTGATCACATGTAATTTTGGGAAAGGACTGTGACTCTCCCAATTCCATATCGATTTTCTCTACTTCTATTATATTGTCTTCTGCAATTTTGAGCACGAGATCTCTATCCATAAACAGTTGCAAGTATTCTGCTTTCATCATCTCTAGCTCTCTGTTAATGGCGCTTAATTCGGAAGTAGAGACTCTATATACCATTCCTTCTTGTTCCTCATTTATAATATTGTCAATGAGTTTTTGTGCACCATAATTTTAGGACAAGTCTTGCAATAGCTCTTCTTCTGTGACTAAGAGTTGGCTCTCTAAGTCACTCAATGGTTCTTTAAGTGTACTATGTGGGCTGCCACAAGTTTTCTCATGCAGCTCCTGAGAGTCATGCAAACTCCCCTCTGACAATTCAGTGTTCTCAAAATTTTGTTTCTCAGCACTAGAAGACCTTTCCATGCCAATATTTTCACCAGAAATCATTTCCATCTAAGAATCAGAATAGTGACAATACCTTTGTGAAACACTTGTTTCTTCAAGTGATGGAGTTGTGAAGGCATGTTCCTCCACCAAACTTCCAATTTCGTCCTCCACTAATGTGGGGCTACCTCTTGCTTCATGATAAATTTCTAAGAGTGTTTGCAGGGATGAACTTTGTTCTTCTTCCAAATATACTCCAAAAGTAGTTTCCTTTCCACCCATCCTATTTCCCATCTCTCTTGTAGTGATCTCATGCTCACCAACAAAGAAGTTTGAATGTCCTAAAGTGGAATCTCTTTCCACATTGTTCATAACTTCAGCACCTTTTGCTTGGTATTTGGGTGCTTCTGCTTCTTTGTCATCCTCCTCCAAGTGGCTTGTGGCTTCTTCATCATCATGGCTGCCACAATTATGCTGATTTCTGCACTATTCATGCTCCTCTGAAGGTTGATCCCCCACTATAGATTCATTGTTTCTTGTACCACCTCCTTCACAAAAAAAATTGGAGTCTTTCTTTTGAGACAAACCAAAGAAGAATCTCTTGAGACCTCTCATTGCTGATGGTGATGTTAAGGTCTCTTTAAGTTGTTGCACACTCCTCCCAATGTCTTGTAGTGTCACATCATGTTTCTTGAGAGACTACTTCAAAGTGGGATCTTTTCTTTCTACTAATATATCCATTGGTGGGTTATGAAACCTATCATCTCTGTACGAGTAGTTACATAAAGAGTCATACTACTCATGTGAAACATGTAAGAATCCACTTGTGGTCTCGACTCCTCCATAAATGTAAATTTCACATTCATCGGGGAAGCATTCTTCCATTGCATCCAATTCCCAATCATCATCACTGGAAACCAATCTCATTGTTGCAATTTCTTTCTTGTCGAAGGATGTGGTCTGCAATATTCTTCAACTGAGAGATTTCTTTCCATGGGAGTAGAGGAAAGTTCTCTGATACCACTATAATATCATATGGATTTGCAGCAAGGATATTTTAACAACTTCAGATAATCAAACAAAATCAGTTCATACAAAAAACTAGACAATAAACTAGTTTCAGGAAAACTAGTATTTGACACATGTAAATTCCACCAGGGTTAAGGACTTGATAAATTTGTGATTTGCAAAATTGAAGGTAAATATGAAGTAGTAAGGAAATCAGATCCAAGGATAGCTTCATATTCCTATGCACAAAGTAATGGGTCCATTTATGTTTCGAACATCAACGAGCTTGAAGTCTACTCCAAGGATTCCTGGGCACACCAGCATATTTGTACTAGACCATCCACTTACTCTTGAAATAAACTAGAGGATAAATATCAGTAATCAACCCCCCAAATGATGATGGAAAATTATTTCTGAGTTTTTGGGAATATTTGGTAAGGTTTGGGAGCAAGTAGGAAAAATGGTGCTAGGATGGACAACCCGGCTGGTTGAATTTCAGGCTCTCCAAAACATGCTGAGAGGCCTATGAATTCTCATTCAATGAGTTGTAGAGTTTTCAATAGAGTCTTAAGAATATTATATAACCACCAGAACAGAAATTGGACTCACAAATAAATTTAATATCAAAAATTGTAAAACTAGTCAAAAAGGAGTGCTCAAAGAGCTAGTCTTACTAGAACTGAATCCTAACAGCCTTTAAAGCTTCCAAAATTATCTTATGAATTATTAATTGGATCATACCTGAGTCTAAGAATATTGGCAAACCAAATTTACACACTCAAAGCAGTAGATTTAAATATTTGAGTCTCAACTTAATAGAAAATCTCCAATACATAGGAAATCTTACAAAGCTTAGAATATAAGACTGATATGAAGAGGAATGAAGAGAAGTTTTGCTATGGATATGCACATATGATAAAAATAGATCTGATGGTTGATCATGGGAGCGCATTAAAATTCAAAATATGATCCTAGGCACATTCACTGAACTGTATCTCCTTCTCTGAATGAGACTTTCTCAAGAACTCTCTTCAATGGTACCAACTCTCATGATCTACCTGGAAGGCTTGGATTCTTCAATGTGGGATACAACTGGCATGTCATTCATACTTCAGTGAATATGGATCATATTGTGAACAAACTGGAACACTCACACTGCATTGGGGCACATCTCCCAAGCTTGGTTGAGGCACATATCTCAACCTTGAGTAGCAAAAGCTATCAAACACAAAAGGAAATTGCCAAAAGATGTGAAATGGATCTCTCCTCCTTCTTTTATAGACTTGTATCCTCATGTTTGATCTTATCCTCTTAGAAATTCGAATTGGAGTAGGCATGCATGTTTCCTTGATTAGTTGGATTGGGTTTGGACCCACTTATCCTCATGGATGCATCCTTACTTGCTAAACTTGGACCCTGTAGATTTTCTGGATGTTTCTAATCCTTCTTGAGTTGCACAAATCAAGAAACTTCTTTATTTTTTGCTTTTGAGAACTTTCATGCTTTTCCTGCTTTACTGTTTTTGGAAACATTATGCATTTCAGAGTTTACTTCTTTTTTGACAGTTTCCTTCTTTTTGCTGGCACATTGCTTTTGGGCTGCTTTCTTCCAATTTCTATTCTTTTTCCTTTTCAAGTGTGCGAGGCCCACCTTATCCTCATGTGCACCCTCATGAGTCTAATTAATCATAAATAAGTATTATTTTTATACTTTAGGACAATATTAATAAAATCAACTTGTGTAAAATATTATTGGCCAATTATTATTAATTATCTTAGGAAACTCAAATTGTGAATCTTATACTTCATGTGGCCCACCTTAGTCCAATTATTCTTCAATTACTCTCTTGGGAATCTTACTTAATTAAATTTCCACCCTAAGCCACCAATTTAATAATTTTAATCCTAGGTGACGTTATACAAAATTATGTCTTTGACCATAGGAAAATTTGGGGACATGACACCGAATCTACCTTGTTTGATCAAGTCGAGCTTCTATTTACTATTTTTGAGCTTATTTGTGTCGGTTCATGCCTGTTTGGCAATTTTATGCGACCTAGGCCACACCTTTTGCCCCAATAAGTGCAACCTATTCCTGAAACTGTGTTTTTTTCTTGGGTCTCACCTTTTAGCCATTTTTGTGGGACTCGGGTTGCATATTTTAGCCATTTTTGTGGGAATAGAGTTGCACCATTTCGTTAGTTTTAAGGGACATGGATCACTCATTTCTCTTCAAAAAGAGCGACTTGATTTTAAAATCACTCTTCTCAACAACTCTTCATAGTTGTCATCCTTCAAACCATCTATTTTCCTTCTGCCCCATGCAGATATTTTCGGTTTTTCGGTTTAGTATTGTTTGCAATTCCCATTTATTTATTTTTGCAATCGTTTGCTTATTGTAGTAGTCTTTTCCTTCCCAGTTCTTGTGGTGAAGAAAAGGCCTTGCATTTGAGTATTTGTTGCTTCTAAATTTTTGTTAAGGATTCAGTTTGACTGCATGTTTACTATTTCAATGAGTACTTATTGAAATTTGATCTTTGCTTAGGTGAACAATATTTTTATGCTTTGAATCATTAAATGTTTAGTCGTATCCTTTCTATTTTGAAATAATGTTTTCAGGAATATTTTAGACTTAGTATTGGAATTTGTTCGTTTTTGTTAAGCATTTAATTTCTTATTTAGCAGTTGTACACACCACCAATGCACACAAACACTCCCTAAATCAAACTATTGCTTGGTTCATGTTGCCAAGCAAAGCCTTAAAATACACCATAACTTAACACGCATTAACCTCACTTGAGGACAAAAATAATTTTGTAGTTAAGTTAGGACACTGAGTATAGGCATCCAAATAATTCCCTTTTGTCACTATACATGAAACATAGTGGTTGTCTTTTAGCAAGATAAAATCCTCTAGGTTTTAGGACGCGGTTTAAGGCCAATTTATGAGATGAGCCTCTCCTAGGAGGGAAAATGGAAAGATTGGAACCAAGTGGCTAGGTGGTGCATCGTCCCCACTCAGTACTGAAGATCATGAATATCAATGTCTTCGGACTGAAGCTATGGAATACTCATCTTGATCTGAACCGAATGAGGTATCCTGGAGACATTTTTAATTAGCTATCTTACCTCGATTCCATCCCCTTCAATGGGGGGATACCTACGATAGACAGACTCAATTGCTGCCCCAACTCTGTAACTATCCTTTCAATATTCACATGTTGGGTCAGGATAGGATTGATGCCCCTATCGCGGTCTAGTAATTGGAAGACCCAACTCGGCTTCCTTGGGAGGTGATGACCACACAAAGGAAAAGATTTGAGGAAGATTATATTTGGTTTTTTTCTTTCTTTACTATGTAGATATTTGTTAGGTTAGCGGGTCTTTTTCCTTTTCTAGGATTTTTTTTTGTTGCCTTATTTTCCATTTTGTTGATCTCACTTGCTGCACACTCAGTTGCATTACGTTTTTTGAGCTTGTTTTGGCTTGTTTTCCATTTTGTTGAGATCACATGCTACACACTTGGTTATATTAGGTTTTTTTATCTTTCTCTGATTTTGAGCTGCACCCATTTAGCGTTACACCACTGAACTATTTTATCTAGTATGTTTTCACTATTGATACCCCTGGGTACTCTCGAATTCCATGGGTCCAACCTCCTGAATATGGTCTCTTAGACCCTATGGTCATCTCTTCACGCCAAACCTTATTTTAGCACACTACACAATCCTTAGAGCACCTCTCCGAGTCTCTCAATTCCAAATATTTATAGTCATTATCATCCACACATTCACACACTAACAACCCAAAGGATACTATTATCCCACCTCTAAGGAACCATCCACTAGGGAACCCCCCTCCTAGAAACCCTCCACCAGGGAATCCTCCTCTAGGGAACCCTCCCCCTGGGAATCCTACTCCAAGGAACCCTCCACCAGGAGGCCCCAAAATTGTGATATTTACATTTGTGTCTAGCCTCAACCTCCTCGATTTGGAAAGGTTGGCCAATGATCCAATTTGCCATGATCCTAACTAGCCCCCTATGCCGACCACACTTTCGTCAATCATTCCAAAGTTTGAAGGAAAGGCTGGGGTAGACCCATAAAATCATATCATGGCATTTCACCGTTGGTTTCCTTCAAACATCATCGTATACGATTCTATAAGACTCCTCCCCTTTCAGAGTACCCTTACTAGTGTTGTTTCCAAGTGGTGTATTAACCAACCTCATGGGACACATCCCAATTTTTTGTCCTTAGCTTCCACTTTCCTGTAGTTCTTCAATTTTATCGTATGGTATGATGACGGAGTAGAAATCCTCCTCTCGTGTTCGTATAAATCCTCTATCCACATCACTGACCATATCCATGAGTGGTGAAGGTGATGGAGCTTATGTAAGATCAAACTTGACAACATGATATTTTTAGACTAGTTTCTAAAATCCTTTCTCCCAACCATTACCAAGAACATAGCCTCTAAACAACCCCAAACCAAGGAAGAGGCTATCCTCAAAGACCATCAATTCAATTTTATATATGCGCAGTATGGTTATCTGTATACCATCATCCCTAATTCCCCTCGCAACGACTCCTCCTAGAGAGACCCCCCCGGGCATCCGATGCTGTATATGGTGTCATTGGCACTATCTCATCTCGAACCAATCCATATGTAACTTACCCTCCCTCCATGAGTGTTTACATGTATGGAAACATTCCTATTTCTATACAACCTCATTAGGGTCATATTCCCACCCCAAGATATGACCCTGATTTATCACATGCTTCATCCCATTCAAGAGCGACTAACTCATATGTATCTCCTACTTTAGATCCCCATGTTCATGGGACCTCCTGTAGAGGCGCCATGTGTGGTGGTGATTCTACTGACTTCGTGTCTCCTCCAACAATGAGCATGTACTATCCCTTTCCTATCCCTCCGCCATCCGCCCTAGTGCAGCCACACCTTGACGGTCCTCCTTTCCCTCGGGGGCAAGTGTTTTCCCAATAGAACAGGCCTACCCAACCTGCACCAAATAACCAACAAGCGCAACCTAAGAAAAATCATTGGGAGAGAATAAAGGAAACAAATAGTGATAGGTAGGTGGAAACCAATTTTCCAACCCACCTGATAAAACCAGAGTGAATCCTGTAGATTAGGACCCTAACAATCCGCCTAAGCAACCCAAAAATGCTCAACTATGGACCAATCATTCATGTTCTTTATACGGTGTGTATGGGAATCATACCCATCACTGTGCTCATTTGGATAAGGCACGCCAGCTGTAGAACAAGGAAAACCAATGGGAATTGGTTTCTACCCCACAGGGGCAATCAAACCCACATTTTCCTCAACCCACTCAAACCCAACCTACAATTCTGCAAAACTCCTTCCTAGTGCAATGAGTTGTAGCAGGACATCCATTAGCCCCTTATCCACCCTAACCAGCTTTATCAATTCAACCATGTGACTTTGGGGTACAACAACTCCTCATGTTGTCCTCCGATGTGAACCTCCATATGTGACGAAACCAATGTGGTTCAGTCATCAAATATTCCAATATTGTTAAAGGAAAAGATACTACTATGTTGATGAAACCTTGTACCCACCTATACCATGTACTGATGGGATCCCTAAAGTTCCCAAATTTCCTTTATGTCACATGGACAACAATCCCAAATATCAAGCTACTCCTAATTACAACATTGTGTACAACTTAGTGCAGTCCCCCATTGCCACGTCAAATCTAGAAGTTCTCTGGAACTTCCCTGCACAACCAAATCCTTACTATCAGCGCTAGGTGAGGTCGATTTTTTTGAATCTCGTTTGATGACATTTGATTTAGACCAAGTGGATTCATGAATGCCCTCTTTAGTATCCTTCCAAGTACTATTGTATCAACAACCATGATACAGCAATACTTTTAAACACCCCCTTTTTGCAGAGGCCCATGCATCTAGGAAGCTACAATTGTAAAATTCAACTCCACGGCCTCTCTTTGGTGCCCCACTCATTGGAGAAACCATTTACAAATGGTGTTGCTCGGCACTCCTTCAAATCAAATATAGTTTATATTTACGGTTGAATTCTTGATCGCCTTTGTTCAAAGTATTCTATGATGAGTCACACCTGGAGTCATTTTGATACCTTGTCCTCCCAAATTCCTATATCAGAACCCCCCCTCTAAGTTTCTCCCATTGCAGTTATATTTCCTGGTATCCCAAGTTGTGTCCCTCCCCAAGGTCAATTTCACATATGTTTCCAAGTCAACACTTCCATCATGCTCTAAACAAAGAAATTTTGAGTCCATCTTACTCATTTTCCATCATATCCCCCAACAGTATCTTAGTCCCATGTCTAGTTCTATTCACTCCTTGGTTGTATCCCTCATGCTTTCGTCAGAGAAACATCATTTCCTTGTCAGTAGTAGGTCTCCCTCTATCGACCTCAACACATTTATTCAAGAGGATGGACCCAGAGGTACCCTATACCTTGGCCTCATAACCACCATTGATGAGCTCCTTGTACCACCTGAGGGGAGACCCCAGTGCCCCTCAGAATGGTCTTTTCTCATGTGCTTGACATTAGCTACATTATCACACCGATGAGATTCGTACAGGTTGATTTTTCTTTCACTATTTGGTCGAAGACCTCAGATGACCCTTCACTCTAGTACATTGGTCAGTCTATATGGAAACATCACAACATTATGTTTTGGAAGCCCTTCAATTGCATACTTCCTATTGTATCTATTTCATATGTAATTCATTGTACCTATTAGATTCAGACTCTCAGTCGTTTGATTCTTTATTGATGTTGGACACCTTCAGATCTAACAGTGCATCAATTATTGTGCTTCAACATTCCATGAGAATGTTATTGTTCCAGTACCAGTTCTTTAGATCATCCATGGTTGGACCATGATTACAATCCAAATTTGAGTCCATCTTGGAAACTTATGATGTACACAGTAGTTATCCATGTATTGATCAGATCCCCTTTGGGCCCTGATCCACTTTTTTTTTTTAGACATTGATACACGCATGGGAATTCCCTCCTCGTCCATATATTTGAGCTCATTCATGTTGAGTATTGTTTCTACAAGTAAGGGCCCCAGTAGTCCCATCGAAGGGCGAGATACCTCTGACACATTCTCCATCCTCTATGCCATCGTCACACTTATCTCCTAGAAAAGAAGAACCTATGATGTATGTCGGCCATACGATGAGCTCCTGACCTCACACATCAAGGGGAAACATGTTAACACCAAAATTATGTCCACCTACCTTTTTATTGTCCCCATCAAAGATATACATCATTACCACATTTCATTTCCACTCTTTAGACCTTGATAAAACCAAAAAATAAAATTCATACTCCAAAAGTGTTACTTTACAAATTAAAATTACTCAATTATCTCGAAATAAATGATCAACCTTGCCCGAACTTGTTTTTTGGATGTTTCTCCTTTTTATCCTCAACAAAAAGAAGAAACTTGTCACAATTATTGTGATATCCCAATTTGGAAAAAGGATAAAAAAATTCAAAGGCACAAAGCAAAATCCAAAAGGAAAAAGTCAAAAATAAAAAAATAAAAGCATGGTCCTTATTCTAGAGATATCCATTGTGCCTATAAATGAACACTCAAGGTCCCTCATTCAATACAAATTCTCCATTCATTTCTCAAGCAGTTACTCTACAAAAATATCCCAAAGATTTGAAATCCCTCTTGCGTTCCTCTCTCACCTTGTTGGAGATCTCATATGTTATGCTTGGCCAGAGAATTGTGGACTGTTAGGAGACCAAGTGGACACTCCCTTGGACATCTACAAGGGCCCCTTCTACTACAACTCAGAGGTGATCCTTGTTCTCTGTAAAATCCATTTCTTATCAATGAAAACAACATATTTATTCTTTAATGATGCTTTATGGATTTGTTTGTTGAATGAAGAATGCATGATTAGTTTAGATTTTCTTTCAGTATCTTTTAATTCATTTATGCTTGCTTATTAGATGAGATATTTCAATTCATGTTATGTTTGTTTTAGCTTTTACCCTGAAACTATACTAGGCTTAGCATGTGCTTGTGTGAAAAAACAAGTAGCAATGCTCTCATTGCAGACATACTTGTCCTATACCAAAAAAGAATCTTATTCGGGATAGTTTCTTGGATGAGGTTAGCACAACATATTTTTAATATTTTCATTGATTGTGTATTTAATTTCACAATTAATAAATATTGGGTAAACATAAATGTAAATTATTTGTAACTAAATTTTATATTTTAGTATGTACAACTCTTGCAAGAAAATACACCTATGTCTAGGTGGAAAGGAACATATTCTCCTAGACTTGATGAAGTAGTTGAAATAGAAACTTTGAGTGGGGTACCTCACGCACATTTATTTAGATGACTTTATGTTTTTTCAATCAAAAAGTTCAAATCCTACAAGTTATAAGCCAAATATTTGTATAATTGTAACCATAAATAACTTTTTCTTTTTTTTTCCCAAGAAAAAAGCGTAATTTTATTCATCAGAGGTGAAAAATTACATTATGTATATGCGTATAGCATGCGTCTATCCATTGCAGGACGTTACATTAGTAGCAAAAGATTTCAGTTTTGCAGTCCTATGAGTTCCATCAAAAACCCATATATGTTCAAAAGATAACAGTAATAAAACCATCAAATCACAATATGTCAAAATGACAAAATAAAAATAGGTGGTTCCCCGAACCTCCTATTTCCAAAAGAAAACATAGTCTAATGAGTCTGAAAGGTCATATCCTTTCTATAGTAACCAAAAATATAATAACCATCCATAGTATATAGTGCCATCAACAGAAAAAACTGCTCCAGCAGCTAATCCTGTAAAAAGGGGTCCATAAAGGGTCGATGATAAAAAGCATAGTCTGTCCCATCTCGATGCTCTATCACTTTCCACAGCCCCACTGCCAAGTCCATGCCAGCCTTAGCAGCCTGGTCCGCCTCCTGGTTGTTCTCCCTGTATATATGTCTGCAAGAAAAATGTAAGAAGGACAGCTTCAGTTCCAATATATCCCATAGTATATTATCAAGTCTAATATCCCTGCAATGTTGTGTACCAGATGTCCGTTACATTCATAGATTCTCCATACACATTAAGCTATTGACAGCCAACTTCCCTAGCAAACAATAGAAGCAGCATAAGGCTCATTAATTCTGCATAATTGTTCCCTCCCTCCCCCAATCCCCAGTACAGGTGGTAAGAGTGGGTTCGTGATAAATGTAAAATCGCCCCTCCCCCACATTTGTATTCTGAAGTAAAACCATCATAGAATCCCCAAGGTAAGGAGTCATCAATCTCAAGTGCAAGGACATCTCGTTGTTTTGAAACTTTGATGTGGTGTGGATAGGCCTTTAAAATTCCACAGATCTGTATAGCAGAGACCACCGGAGTACAGGGTTTATCATTGAAAATCATTCCATTCCGTGCCAACCAGATTCCCCATGCCACCAGTAACGGAATATTTCTGCAGGACATGCCAATAGGGTCCCTACACCACTACGACCATGCATCCAGAATCGTATCCCCATCCCAATTAAACATGGTATTTGTCAGTCGAGAGCATTCCGCCCATACCTGCACCATGTATGGGCAGCGCAGGAATAGATGATGACATGTTTCCTCATTAGTTTTGCACAGAGTGCACCACCCTGGCCCCGACCTATTCTTGCGTTGTAAGAATTCCCAGGTAGGGATGGAGTCATTAAGAACACACCACATGAAATTACGATGTTTCAATGGGCAGTTAATCTTCAAGAGGATTTTCCACCACCCCACCAAAGCACGTGGATTATTAAAGTGACATAAGCTGATGTAGCCATTCCTAGGTGTGTACATTCCATTTGGTGCCCCCTCCCATACCAGTACGTCCTCCCTGTTACGAATGTGTACATGTGAGCAATTGATTGCTTGGTAATATGTTCTCAATTCCCCCTGTTCCTCCACAGAGAGTGCCAAAGTATCAACCCCGATCCACGACTGATTCCATGGGCTGGTTCTATCATGAACAGCGAGATGGGATAAGAAAGTGATGCCTATTTCACGCAGGGATATAATCAATCCATCAGATAAAATGTGTCTGCCAGCACTCCCATACCAGGGACCTTCCCCAACCCGTAGAGCCAATCCATTCCCAATATTCCAAGTAAGTAGATCACCAATCACCGAAAAAGATTTGATAACAGCTTTCCAAATAACAGAGCAACCAGAATGAGTCTTATTCGTGGCCCGAACCCATTCCATTACAGAAGAAGGGAAAATATACTTATGTATGACAACACGTGTCCAAAGGATTTCTGTTTTCAGCAGTCTCCAAACCCCTTTCGCCGCCAGTGCACTTGAGAAAAGATGTATGTTCTTTAAACCCCAACCCCCCAAGGATTTTGGGATAGCTAATTTCTGCCAACGAACCCAAGGTGAAACAAAATCTCCTTTCCCACTCCATAGGAATCGAAAGCACAATTTCCTAGCAGTTTCCAGCGTCCCTTTGGGGATCCAAGAGAGGGACATCCAGTACACCGGTATGGCCTCTAACACAGATTTTACCAAGACCAGCCTCCATGCTCTAGATAACCACCTGTGACTCCAAATCTTCAATCGCTTGTGAAATTTTTCAATGAGCCAATGCCAGTCCTATTTGGTATATGAATTAGGTTTTAGGTGGTATCCAAGGTAGCATAAGCCATCATCAAGAATTAAGAAAGTGAATGGGAAAAGCCTCCGAATAGTGGTGATCTCATCATCCCCAAGAAGGTGAGTCGAAATAGTAGATTTTCTGTCATTGATCTCCATACCCGTAGCACAAGAGAAGAGTTTAAAAATGTCCTGGAGAGTTCCCATATCCCTAGCCGACCCAGTACAAAAGATGAGTATATCATCCACGAAAAGTAGATGAGTGATAAAAAGATCAGGAGCCACTTGAATCCCCTGTAGTGTGCCATCCCTACAAGCCTTCTTCAATGCTCTACTAAGTCCTTCCGCAACCAACAGAAACAATAAAGGGGACAGTGGGAAACCCTGACGAAGACCCCTTTCAGACCGAAAGAAAGGAGATGCTGCACCATTTATTAGTACCGCAAAAGATATTGTAGTTATACAGCTCATGATCCACCTAATAAAATCCACAGCAAAACCCAGATGTGTAAGAAGTAAATGAATATACATCCAACTCACCTTGTCATATGCTTTTGACAAATCAATCTTGATAATGGCTCCTTTGATTTTCTTTGATTTCATACTATGGATGCCCTCTTGGGCTACTCCAATCGCCTCGTGAATTTGTCTGCCTTCCAGAAATCCAAATTGTTCCTTAGATATATGCTTGGACAGGATGATTTTCAGCCTCCTGGCAATAATTTTAGACACTACCTTATATACACAATTACACAATGAGATGGGTCTGAAATCACTTAAGGAGGAAGAATTGTCAGATTTAGGGATGAGGGCTAAAAAGGTGGAGTTTAATGCAGCGGGGATCCGCCCAGAGATTCTAGTATCTTCCACCATCTGCAGTAGATCCTTCCCAATTAGCTCAAAGAATGCTATGAGGAATTCAACAGTCCATCCATCCGACCCCGGGCTTTTGTCTTTTTGGAAACTCTGTAACACTCCCTTCAGCTCCTCTTCATCAACTACAGCCATCAGTGCGTGATTGTCATCCTCATCCACAAACCGAGGAAAAAATTGTGTCATCCTGACAATCTCCAGAATACTAGCCTGTGCAGGTGCTTTAAAGAGTGATTGGAAATGTTCTACCCCCACCCAAGCCATACTTTCAAAAGAAGTCTGGGGATCCCCCGAAGAGTCTTCCAGGCTCCATATGGTATTAGACGCCTTTCTACCTTTAGCGTAAGCATGAAATAATTTAGTATTCTCATCCCCAGCCGAAAGCCACAGTGCCCTGCTTTTAAGTCGCCAAGTTTCCTCTTTTTCCAATAAAAGCAAATTTCTCCTACCTTCCAGAGATGTCAAAAATGCTTTCTCATCTACAGAGCCAAGTCCCCCCGTGTCAGAGTCGTAAATAGACTGTAGTTCCAATTCAATCGCCTTCAGTTCTCTTTCATCCCTACCCCTCTTTTCATAGGCCCATTCCTTCACAGGTCGCTTAATTCTTTTGATATTAGCAGAGAACTGATGGGAGGCAGATTGTCCCCCCCTGGGGTATAGTGTACCCAAAGATTCAGTTCTCTTTCATCCCTACCCCTCTTTTCATAGGCCCATTCCTTCACAGGTCGCTTAATTCTTTTGATATTAGCAGAGAACTGATGGGAGGCAGATTGTCCCCCCCCTGGGGTATAGTGTACCCAAAGAGATCCCACCAAGTCAAAAAAGGTCTCATCTTGTAACCAGATCTTATTGAATTTCATCGGTCCTGCTGGTTTTGTAGGTCCGTCTCTAATCTCCAAGAAAATGGGAAAGTTGTCAGATGAGCCCCCCGACCCTACCCATTGTCTCATTAGATATCTTTTGTCCACAAAAAGTTCTGACACCAGAAACCTATCCAACCGTTTCTCAACCCTGTAGTCACCTGTCCTGTTATTCCTCCATGTAGCTTTAAGAAGAGTAGGTTCAATATCCATCAATTCATGTGTGACCAGCTTGTGGGTGAAGTAGTCAGCCAATGGATCAGGCCTAGCCCTACTGCCCCAAACTTCAGCCGGGCCAAGAGAAAAATTTAAATCCCCACCGAGTATCATATTTCCCTCCTGCATCACAGGATGCGAGAGGAGAGAATCCCAGAAAGGAACCCGGTTCAAATATGGTCCATAAACATTTACCACCGTAAAGAGTTCACCAAAATCAATAGAGTTGTAGGTCATTCCTAATGCCGCTTCCATTCCCCAGAGGTTGAGGCACTGCACCGAACGAGAGTTCCAACCCATAGCTAGGCCACCGGACCGACCACGAGCGTCCAAGGTAGCAAAGTTCCATCCACCAAACCAACTTTCAAGTAACGTTTTAATACCCTCACCAACACCCATAGTCTCCTGGAGTAGAATGATATCCGGGTGTTCAAGGGATACCACTCTACGAAGTGATGCTTTTTTATGGGGACCAGCAAGACCCCTGCAGTTAAAAGACATAACCTTCATTAACGACCCCTCTTCGGGGCTCGCACTACTCTAAGCGCCTGTTCAATCGTCACCTGTTTGCCATCCATCAAATCTATCTTGGCCTTGGATTGTGCTTTAGAGAGATTAGATTTCCTACCACAGCCCTTTCCAATTTTATTCACCCCAGCACCCAGCCCACCCGGGGAAGCTTTGGTAAGAGATCAAAGAAAATATCCAGATTCCGATGAGGTAGTAGGAGTAGGTGAAGAAAACCCATCCACAGGCCCAGGATCATATTCAGGCGGTAGGTCCAGCAGCCTCACCTCCGGGTCCGGCACAGTAGGGTGGGTGGAGGAGGGGGTAAGTGGATAGGTAGGGATGTCAGATTCGATACCAATAGGTTCCCCCAAATCCAAAGCCGAGGAGATATGCAAATTTTTTAAAGCCTCTAACCAGTCCGGATTATCCAAAGTACAATTTTTTAAAACAAAATGAAAGGAGAGGGGATTAATGGAATGAGTAATACCCGCCGACGACGGCCCAGGAATCGATGCAGGATCAGTTTGTAGCACCATCGCTAAAGATTCTGGTATCTGCTGTCCAACATTGGTCGCCTCCAAACCCTGTTCCTGTAGTAATCCTTCAGTCCCAGCCGTCGAAGCCCCAGGTCCCGTGTGAGCAACACCCAGTGGGTCATCCATATCTCGTGGGTTTTCATGGCCCTCATCCGCATCCAAATCCACGTCAAGAGGAGGTCTGGTAAGTGGAGCAGCAGTCGGCCGTGTAGCTTCCGCAGCATAAGTAGATTTAAGTGGCCCACCAGATTTCCTCCGAAGAGGAAGATTACATTCAGCCACCGGGTGACCATAAGCATGAAAACGGCGGCATCTGAATGGAACGTTTTCATAGTCCAATTTCTGTACATAAACGAAGGGTCCCCAAGTGAGGGTTACATCCGGTGCTAACCCATCTCTGATATTCAGGTTAACAAGAATACGGGCAATCTTCCTTTGACGGTTCTGAAGAAAACTAAAATCCCCATCCAAATAGGTACCAATCAGGTTACCTATCCCTCTAAAATGTCTCTCCGACCAGTAATGTAGTGGCAAACCCGGCATCCGAACCCACAGTGGTACAATATCAAGCCGTTCACGGCTCGCATCAAACATCGGATGCCAGGGTTTGATCATGACTGGGCAATGATCCCAACTCTAGTTGGAGTTAAGTACCCATTTAGTATGTGCCTCCGTGTGGAAATTAAAAGCGAACCAGTTGCGGGTTAATTCCACAACTTCAGGGGAATAACCTAATTCTGCAGCCCAATATTCTCCCACCCATGCCTCAATGGTGCACAGAGAGAAAGATCTCCCTAGAGCCTTACCAACCAAGGTTATAATGGACATCGTGAGTAATTGATTCCACTCAATGTCTTCCCCCAGGGCATAGTTATATTTGTGCCGGCTCAGCTTGAACCATCATTTTCTGCCCCGTTTCACCTGATGTGAGGAATCATCTGATGATGGCCCTCCCCACTCTTCAGAACTAGTACCAGATCCCACACAGAGGCTAGCGAACCCACGATGTTCATTTCCAGTAAACCCTGCCGTGAAACCTCCTTCGCCCCAGCAAAGTTCAATACAGGAGAAGGGTCCGTAGCAGATAATATCACCCTACCAGTTCCCTGAGAACCATCAGAAGCTGCAAGAGCACCAGTCTTACCCACCGCCGAGACCTCGAGGGCATTGAGAACCTGTTCAGAGGACCATAGAGCAGTCCCAACCTCCGATAAGGGTAAAGATGAAGGAATACGTTCTGTCAACACGTTTAACAGCCCGGAACCTGGGGAGCTGGCAAGAAAACCAGAAGGTGAGAACCCTAGTTCCGGGTTTGTCTCCATAGATGGTATTTTCACCGCCCCACCCGCAGCAGAAAGTGCCCCATCCTTCCACCCGGCACCCATGGGCTGGGTCCAGATGGACAAATCATCCGACGGATCGAATGCATAATCAACCCGGTCATCATAACGGGCCATGACGGTAGCTCGCCCGCAGTGTAATATTGAAACAGTAAAAAAGCGAATACAAAACCCCGAGGGTTTAACCAAGAACCAAAAGGCCCAACAGAAAAAAAACAAGAAAATACAGTGTGCTAAGGTGTAGCTCGTCACCACGCAGGTATAAGTGTCAGGCTGATAAGCCTGACAGTGAACAAACCCCGACGCCCTTCACGAGATTTTCGCCATTCCAAACCCTTGTGAGCTCCAAGAAACCTCGCCATCTAAATCTGTTTATCAGTCCAAGCAAATCTAAATGTTCGTTCATAACCATAAATAACTTACAATGATCACATATGTCCTTTTATTGGTGCGCAGTAGCAAACCCATGTTTTAACCTTAATTCACCAACAAAACCCTCAGATACCGACCCTTTCAGCATCACCTGTGAATAAAGGAAGTCTCACCCTAGGCATTTATGGGGGCAGCATGAACGAATAAGAGGCATTCATTCTTAATCATTCATCTAACCATTCATAACATTTGCGCCATAGTAAATATCATATCATTCATTCATTGAACCGAATCACCGATCATATATTCACAACAACAGATAACACATTCATATTGAAAACATAGCATAACAATTGTGTGCATTAACCAAAACATTCATTCCATAACAACTCCTAACCATTTTAGTCACTACAAAATTCCTTCTTTATTTTCATCAGAACAATCTTACAAAATCTATGCATTGTGCATTAGATATTTGTTTCAAATATGCCTCAATCTCTTACGCATATGCGCATACACTTTAGACACAAAACATGCATGAAAAAAAATCACTCTCCCCAAAACCCCTTACATATTTATATATTTCAAAATGGGGCTTAGCACATACGAAGTGGAAAATTAGTACCCAACGGTTTCTAACTAACTTTTTCCTTTTGCCCGCGCTGGTCCTCTAGCTTGTTGGCGCGCGATCCATTTTCTTGCACTCATTTCCCAAAACTGCTCCAACAAGCCTCCAACACTTACCTGTGGATTGTCCCAAGCCACTTTGGTCATTATGTTATGCGTTCTTCACTAGGTACTTAGACTTCGATCAAGATCTTTCACCTTAATATTTTTCTGACTATTGTATAAAACCTTTCGAACTAGATTCCCACCCCTCTACATTTGGCATCTCAATCGTTGATTTTAGTAGAGTTCCAACCAACACTCATCTTTCCAATATGATTCCCATCATTTCCGTGTTTGCTCCACCTGCTTCTAGATGGGCTCATCATCCACTCTGCTCTAGTAGGGGAATCCTGAATCTTGCTCCCCCTCTCTTCGCCTGAATTTATTCATTTTATTCATGAGGTTTATTTCTGCAATGATACTCCTTATGGTGGCGCCATGGCTTTCTGTGTCGCGGATTCCTCAGCTCTTAGCTTTTTGTGAGGCTGCTTTTTGTATCATTGGCCTTGTATCTTCACTCTGTACCTCAGTTGTTGGGCCTGGACCAAGTAAGGTATTTTTCAGAAGACACTTTTTGGAACTGCGAAGTTGAGCGTAGTTCAGTTTAAGACTTTCTGGCAAAGGCAGTTTTGGAAGCTGCGAGGATACAGCGTAGCGCAACATTGGCAAAGAAAGGAAGCTAGCGCCGCGAAGATACAGCGCTGCGAAGTACAGGGTTGCGAAGAGGTAGCGCTGCGAAGAGCCTGATCTACGGAGATCCGGCAAGGCATATATTTGGAAGGAAAACGGTATACATTCCGGTAAGACCATCGGTGGTCTATTTTTGGTTAAGATACTCCATGATTACCAAGCCAGAGAGTAAGGAGTAATGTGGAAGGAAAGAGACCGGTCGCACAAGCAAATGCAGCACTACGTGAACCAGCCGCATAAAGCCGTTAGAGAAGGAATGGATTGGCGAAAGCGACCTTTCGGCATGCACTTGGCAAGGGGGCTGAAAGCAACATGACCACGCGTAGAGGATGGCCATGATGGAGGACTCACTATCAGAGACAAACAGTCCAGTTAGGGGAAAACCGTGACAGTTTTGGGAAACCTTAGGATTTTTGCCTATGCATTGTAAAGACATGACCTATAAGCATGATCTATAAAAGGGAACATTTGTAAGGGAAATGGTTAATCTCGAATATTCATTGTATAATCTTGAGCAATAATTGTTTGTTTTGCTAGAAGATATTGTAAAGGCTCTACAAGCTATGTGTGCGGAGACCTATCAAGAGAGAAGAGAGTCTGCATCTGAGTGCGCAGAGTGGACATGTTGTACCCTTCCCCAAGATAATATAAAAACAGTTCCTGTGGACGTAGCTCCCATCCTGCGGGTGAACCACATTAAATTTTTTGTTGTATGACTATTTATGTGCTTGAATCTGTATATTTGCTTACAATGAATGCTTAAGATCTCGTTTATCAGTTTATATGTTCTTACTTTTATATGTATTCGCCATAAAGAATGAAGATGGGAATAATATGTTAAGTATCGCATATGTGGATGAATGTTAGATGCATAAGTATTTCTAAGTCGGAATGAATGCATAATTTGATTGAGTAAACACTAGAATCGATGGAGTTCGCGTCGTGCGATTCCGGCGAAGCGCGGCACCGGAGTGCGCAGTACATTGTGTTTTGTCATATTGCATAAGTCATAAGATAAATAACCTAAGTCAATTGATGAATGGATAGGAAACTCTAATTAAAGTCATTGAAGTTGGTTAGGTCCGAAGTGGAAGCACAATTATCAATTGCGTTGCCCTGTTGTTGAATACCCTCCAAACCGCGCAGTCCTTGGACGTGTGAGTGCAAGTGCCCTAGCTTGTAGAAGTATTAGCCGCGAAGAAGGTGAACTTCACATAATCCTCAGTCCGCAGCATGAGTCCTGCAGTGCACTGCTCTCCAGATATGTTTGAACACTCATCACCTAGTTGTGGAAACCTGATTCCGCAGCTCCCCAATAACTTCGCCTCGGGTGAGACCTCATTCTGTTCGCAGATTGTTGCCGAAAGGGCCGGTGAAAAGGGGTTTTGTTGGTTCCTTGAACCGTGCAAGGGCTAGTGAAAAGGGTTTTGTTGGTTCCTTGAACCGCGCAGAACCTGGGTCTTTATAGAAAACCTCAAGACAATTATATAAGCCAACAAATGGAAAAATTATGTGAAAAGCAAGACCTAATGAATTACCCGCTAGAGCAGTGCTCCTTGGGGAAAAGGCCGCGACAGGAGGAACATTTAACTAGTGTCAGTATATGTTGAATGAATTTCTAGAAGAATTGAGAGATACATAGACACACGGCAACAACTTTCACTATACCTGGTTGATGGTATTGATTGCATTTGTAGGATGGAAGGACCCAAAACATTATGTTGGCCTAATCACTGTAGAGGAGCCAGATATGCAAACCTTTGGGTGAATTTAATGCCAAAAAGACAGCATGCGTTAGCTGAAGTTTTCTATACATACTACGAGAAGCTGCGCGATGTCATTATTCTCAAGTCGTGGATATCAAAAGGGGTAACAGCTAAATATATTTGCACCGTCAATTTTTTTGCTAACATGCATTCTATCTACATTTCAGCAAAGGTACAGAAAAAGAACCCAAAATGGTTCCAAGGGAACTATCACATGGGCAAAGAAGATATCAATGGCATTATGAAGGAATGGATACCTGAATATAAAGTCGAAGGACCTATGATCATCAAGAGTGACACCGAATAAAGTAATCCAATTCAAACACTCTTTGTTGAGGAGTTATCAGCAGAAAAAAGGAAGGAACCCAAGAGTTTTGTACAATAGAAGGTACAAAAAAAGAAGTAGAAAGTTGTTAAGGTCCAATCAGAAGCAAAGCTCCACGATGACAATTATGAAATGATCGCATCCACATTCACCGCGCACCTCGAATATGCGCTGAACCTCAAAGATAGTAAGGATGAGGCGATTCAAGAAAGTTTGCAAAAGAATCTCACCACTCTGCAAGGCATAACAGAGAAGTTTGAGCAAGTCCAGTACAACTTGCCCTTTCCACGAGACTCAAAATTGGAAGGAAGGTCAGGGGATATGTCACAGCCAAAGAAAACACCTTTATCCCTGACCTTGCCACCAAAGTCGCGCATAGTCCAACTTGACCCGCTAAGCATAAGATTACCGCGCGATCAGTTAGCTTCGGACGCGAAGGACATAGAGCATGTGGACATTGACATCGTGGTTACCACTATAGGGCCTACACAATATGCACTTGCAGGTTGTCAAAGAAATCCATGATCAAAGTGTGGTCACTCTGACCCAACACAATCAGTTGCAAGAAAATTATAAGCAGCTGAAGGAAGCAAGTTTAAAGAAAACCATGGCACTTCAAGATGAAAAGGACCAGCGAAGAAGAATAGAGCATACTGTCGCTTCCGTAGTAGCAGAGATACCAGAAGGCGAGGAGCAGCCAGAGCTCGTGGATACTATCCTTAAGATCGTCTTAGTAATCAGCGATCTTAACACAGGAATGAAAGACATGGAGGTTGATTACCAAGCAAAGATTACATCCTTGGAAGCACAGAATCAGCCGAAGACACCACCAAACCAAGCAGAGATCAAAGCAAAGGAAGTGAAAGCTGCAGCAGAGAGTATAGCCAGTGAAGTGGATAAGTGCCAAACTTTGCTAGATGAGGCAACAAGAACGTTTACTACGTTGGAAGAGGACCCATATCTGTTGGAAGTCTATATCACTTTGAAGGAAAAGAAGGCCGCGTTAGAAGCCATGGACATGGAGGTGAAGGCACTGCAGCCAAGAGATAGACTAAAAATATATCTGGAAGTCAGAGAACTGAAAAGAACACTTCAAGTGTTGAGAGACGGGGAGGCTGAAGTCAGAGATAAATCACATCCCCTACAAGAGGAATCCCATGAACTAGCACAGAATATTGAGGAAAAGTTGAGGGAGCTCCGCGAAGGACAAGAATCAGTGTAAGAGCAAGCTGAGGACAATATAACACCTGATGTGTCGGAGACCATCCGGAAAATTGAGCAAGATACTAAGGAAACGGTTGCAAATCTAAGTGCAATGTACCAAGACTTCACTGCTAAGTTAGCTCCGCGGGAGGACGAGCAGCTCGGAGAAGCAGAAGTGGAAAGTGGCTCTGGGATGAGCGACATGTAAGTGTTAGGGGCCTGTTGGGCCTGGCCCAAGTAAGGTATTTTTTAGAAGACAGTTTTTGAAACTGTGAAGTTGAGCGTAGTTCAATTGAAGACTTTCTGGAAAAGACAGTTTTGGAAGCTACGACAATACAGCGCAATGCAGCATCGGTAGAGTAAGGAAGCCACTGTCGCGAATATACAATGTTGCAAAGAGGTAGCGCTGCGAAGAGATCGATCTATGGAGATCCGGAAAGGCAGAGTTTTGGAAGGAAAATGGTATACATTTCGGTAATACCATCAGTGGTCTATTTTTGGTTAAGATACTCCATGATTACCAAGCAGGCAGGTAAGGAGTAATGCAGAAGGAAAGCGATCGGTCGCACCAGCAAAGAAAGCACTACATGAACCAGCCGCATAAAGCCATTAGAGAAGGAATGGCTAGGTGAAAGCGACCTGTCAGCATGTGTTCGAAAGGGAGGATGAAAGCAATGTGACCACTCGTAGAGGATGGCCACGATGGAGGAGTCACTATCAGAGCCTAACAGTCCAATTAGGGGAAAACCGTGACAGTTTTGGGAAACCTTAGGGTTTTTTCCTATGCATTGTACAGACATGACCTACGGGCATGATCTATAAAAGGGCACACTTTGTAAGGGAAAGGGTTAATATCAAATCTTCATTGTATAATCTTGAGCAATACTTGTTTGTTTTGCTAGAAGTTATTGTAAAGGCTCTACAAGCTGTGTGCGCAGAGACCTATCGAGAGAGAAGAGAGTATGCAACTGAGTGCGCGGACTGGAACTGTTGTACCCTTTTCCAAGATAAAATAACAACAGTTCCTATGGACGTAGCTCCCATCCAGGGGGTGAACCACGTTAAATTTTTTTTTGTGTGACTATTTATGTGCTTGAATCTGTATATTTGCTTATAATGAATGCTTAAGATCTCGTTTATCAGTTTATATGTTCTTACTTTTATATGTATTCACCATAAAGAATGAAGATGGGAATAATATGTTAAGTATCACATATGTGGATGAATGTTAGATGCATAAGTATTTATAAGTCATAATGAATGCATAAGTTGATTGAGTAAACACTAGAATCAGTGGAGTTTGCGTCGTGCGATTCCCGCGAAGCACAGCACCGGAGTGCGCAGTACATTGTGTTTTTTCATGTTGCATAAGTTATAAGATAAATAACCTAAGGAAATTGATGAATGGATAGGAAACTCTAAGTAAATTCATTGAAGTTGGTTAGGTGCGAAGAGGAAGCACATTTATCAGTTGCATTGCCCTGTTGTTGAATACCCTCCGAACCACCCAGTCCTTGGATGTGTGACTGGTGCAAGCGCCCTAGCTTGTATAAGTATTAGCTGCGAAGAAGGTGAACTTTACGTAGTTCTCAGTACGCAGCGCGCTGCTCGCCAGATCTGTTTGAAAACTCATCACCTGGTTGTGGAAACCTGATTCCGCAACTCCCCCATAACTTCGCCTCGGGTGAGACCTCGGACTGTTCGCATATTGTTGTCGAAAGGGCCATTGAAAAGGGGTTTTGTTGGTTCCTTGAACCGCTCAAAACCTGGGTCTTTATAGAAAAACTCAAGACAGTTATATAAGACAACATCATTTTTTCCATTTGGCTCTGCATCTCTGCAGTGTATGCTCAACAAACTAGCTGCTCTAATCATTAGTCCCCTACTGCTTTTGTTTCCAATTACTAAGTACCTCAGCCCTCTTTGTCATGATGTGCATTCACTACATGTACTGATTTTGTGGAGCTTAGCCTAGATTTGATCCTTATTTGCGATCATGTTGAAATATTTTCCATCGATTTTTCTAATTATAGACACGCGTGTTATTTGTCCTAGGTTAATTCAACATTTTTGGTGTGATTTCTTCCACATCATGTCTCCTATTGTGCTTTCACCTTAGTAGCGTTGTAGCCACCAAATTTTGCAATGTTTCTTTCATAGTTGTAACCTTTTCCTTAGATTTTGTTTCTTGTTTTGTTATTCCTTTTGTTACCTGCATTATAATTGGTTACTTCAGCTTCTCTGGGTTGTGGTGTACTACTTGTTTCATTTCTCCTTGTATAGGGGGCAGCTATTATATCACTCTGAAGGATTCCTCCTGCAACAATTCCAGCTTCCACAAAATATTATGTTGTTCCTCTCTTAGCTGGATTATTTCCAAGTGTTTCTCTATGTTTTCCATCATCGTTTCCATCTGCTCTGCTGGAGGCAGAGTGTTCATCCTTTCCTTAAGTTTCTATTCCTTCTCCTGTGCAGACTGTCTATTTTGTTCCACTGTATTCAATTCTCCATACTCTATCAAATGTGTCCATACTTGCATGCTTTCTTCACATGAATTTTCCCATTCTTCATCCAAACATGTGATACTTTCCACTATTGTATTCGTTGTTTGCTCCATTTGCTCTCTTTCTTGTGGTGGATTACTCGGAATTGTGTGTGCTTCTATATCTACAATCTTTACGCGGAATCCCTCAATGGCTTCACTTATCTTATTTATTTTCTCTTCGACTAGAATATATACCTCTAGTTGTCCCTTCGATATGGTATTGTATATTATTTCCACTACTTGCTACAATTTTGCATTCTTATGCGCAACCTCTTTGTTTTATTTGTGGAGCTTGCTACAGTCATCCTGTAGCGCATCTTTTATCGCAATCACTTTACTCCACTCCATCAAAGTAGACTCTGCTCTAGTTTGAATCTCCTGAGTGAAACTTTTCTGCAAAGTCTGCAACACATATGTTTCCAACTGTGATAAGACTAACTCAATAGAACTTACCTCCAGTGTGTGTTCCTTTAATTCTCTGCTTGGGAACTCTATAGCTCCTAGTGATATCTTCAAGCTCCAACATGCTATTGACGTTGACAATGGTTGTGACACCATCTACCTTTGTTCAATTTGCATTGTACTGCGGGTTGGTTCTGCTTTTTTTCTACTTGGAATTATTCTTGTTGTTTCCAAAACTTGACGCAATGAAGCTAAATGCTCTTGTATACTTGTTTGCATTTCCTCTTGCTTCTACGCAACTTGCTCCATTGCTTCCTCCGTCGCCTACTTGAATTGGCCGCCAATATTGTCCATGTCATCTTTCATCGATGTTGAACCATTGATTTCTTTCTTGCCTTCCTCTTTTTCCTTTGTTGTGAGGATCCTTCCTTGTCATGCTCCTTTCTCTTCTCTCTCGTGCTGTGTTCCTTGTCCTATGTGGTGTCTCCTGCACCATTTTTTTGTTCTCCTTGTTCTTATTCTTTTTGTTCTTCTTCTTACTCTCCTTATTCTCTTTCTCTTCTTGTTTTTCTTGCTCTTATGTTACTGGGACTTTCCATTCTTCGTCTCATTCATTCGCAATGAGACTGACATCCTGCTCTGTTAGTCTAAAGTACATCAGCAACCAATCAGAATGGTGTTTCACTTGTCAAATTCTTGCATGTATTCCTATATTCCCATAATATACCAGGGATCCTTAAGTCCGAGTCATCTTGATTCATATTTCATATCTTCATCAACACAATTTATAGGATCTTGTTAAATGCTTCCACTATTCCATTTTCCTAAGGGTGATAGGGTGTACTCTTATAGTGATAAATCTGTAATTCTTATGTCAGAGCAGCAATTGTCTTATTTAATAAATTAGTCCCCTAATCACTCATCAAGATTCTCAAGAATCCAAACCTTGTAACCACATTCTCAAGTAGAAATAGTGTGGTTATCTGTGAGCTGCAATATCTAACGGGTTTTGCTTCATCCCATTGGGTCAAATAATCCATCGCAGTGATTATGTATCTTCCTCCTGAACTTTTCACTAGTGGATTGATTGGTCCAATGAAATCCACTTCCCATTTTCCAAACTCCTTCAACATTGCTTGTGGCATCAAAGGCATCTCATCCCTCCTTGATGGCTTCCCATATCATACATCACAGGTCAAAAAGTACTCATTTGCATCTTATGAGCCTAGGTCCTTCTACTACATGCTCTACCTCAGTTTCAGGTATTTGCAAATCCTCGGATTGTCATATTCCTGGTATCCTCTACTCACATTGTAGAATTCCAACACCTTGTGAACCTTCATCAAAGGTCTTTGGACACTACATAGATTTACCAGTCCTTTCCAATCCTCTACTGTGAAAATATTGTCTTTGATAACCTACAATACTGCATCCACTTGTGGTGTCTCATCTTCAAAATTGAAATTTACTTTGATGTTGTGAACCAACTCTTCCCAGCCTCATGTTCCTCTGTGTACTTTTAATTATAAGTATCAGTTCTTTGGGATCGTGTCCAAGGTATGCACAAACAAGTGTGTCCAATCATGGTTAGGTATTGACTTCCATGTCACGGTTCACCATGTGACATGATCTGATTGAAAACTTAACCCATTATACTTTTGCGCAGTATATTTAGTTCTGAGTCTCACCTGTAATAGCTTTCTACATTGCTTCCAATCCTTTATTCCATCCTTATGAGAAGCCTACCACCTTGCAGGGGTCACCTTCAACGCGGCATCTAATGTTATCATTCTCTGCAACCTGCACTTCAAATTATTTTACAAAGGTGTCTATGTTTGCTAGTCCATCATACTTCGGTAGATCACAATTCGCATACCTTGGTTCTGATCTAGTGTAGTGAGTGGATTATATGAGCACACCTCCTTGAGGATATTCCATGCATCCCATGTTTCCAATCTTCGATTTATTCTTTTGAATTCGACGCGCAAGAGATGATACTTCTCCAACTAATTATACCATCAGCAGTAGGATTCACATAGCCCTCCATTCATCCGGTCATCTTATACAAGTTATATAGTTCCCCATTTATGACTGGTTCCACATATAACCTTCCTTCTGTAGGATCCAATGGAGTAGTAAATCTTCAGTTTTATACATCAAAGATAATTTGTCTCTTTTTTAAGTCAATGATAGCTTGGTTGGATAAATCCCATTCAACCCCAAGCAACGCTGGATAAGGTTTATTGTCATCCACTATCTCAATAACTTCAAAATCTGATGTGTTGTGCACTCCATCAATATGAGCATTCACCCCTGTCAACCTTCCAATTGGAAGAATCTTGTGTTGATTTCTAGTCTCAACTGAACATGCGACCAAATTAACTTGGGTTTACACATCATTTCCCATGTTTTCTTTGGAAGGACGTTCACATCAAATCCCAGATCTAAAATGATGTAGTCCACGTCATAGTCTTTGATCTACACACTAAGTCGAAATTCCCTATTCATTCTCCTCTTGCGTTGTACCTGGTTGACTTCTCATTATATGACAGTGATCTATTTATATTGCATGCACTAACTAGTGAGCCTACTAAACATGTTCAATCCAGTCTCATTATTTATTAGTTCTAGACAATTGTTTAAGAATCTTTTCAACATACCTATATTCTCAACTGGCCTTTCTATAATCGAGTAAACATAAATTGGAGGCATTTCATACACAGGCATCATATCATACATAGGTCGTGACGTTGATGCTTTGCATCCTATTTCTATCATCTCCTCCCTTGCTTGTTGGTATGTTCCCTTCTCCCTTCAGGGATCAAACACTGGGTTTGGCTTGACAACATTTCTAACCCATTACTCGATCTAATTTTATGTCACATCGATCCCTGTCCTTGCACCTATGTGCATGATTGTTTCTATCTTGGGTTGGTCATCGTGCTCCTCTACTGATACCATCTACACATTCTAGTTTTGGTTTTGGTTCCTTTTCTCTTGCCATTTCACGATCAGTTGTGGGAAGTCTTTCATTGCATGATCCAACTGTCTACAGTATGTGCATGTGGTACAAGGATTCAGGAAATCCTGCGCATATTGTCCAGGCTAGTTATATTTATAACATATTATTGTTCATGTTCCTCTGCCAAATCCCCCTCCTCTTCTGTGACCTCTAAACCCTCCTCTTCCTCCTTGATTATAGTCCCTCACGGCATTATTTTTTGGAACCCATCCTTCTGGTCCCGGTTCCCCTTGAACTCTATATGAGTCTAAGGTACATTCTCTCATCAAGCCAAGTGTGTGACAATCCTTCTCGTCATGTCCCACAAACTTGAAAATTTTACAGAATAAGTTTCTAATACTACTCTGATATTTCTGCATCAGCGGACAAGAATTAGGAGGATGACCCACAATTTTCATATCTCACACCATGTCCCTCCTCATCATGTGGGAAAGGGATTCAGATATTGTGTCATCAGATATTCTGGGAAGGATGGACATTCGTTCTTGTGAGGTCCTTCTTTTCTACATGTGATGCACCATACTTCCTCATGCTTTTCCTTCCCTTTGGGAATATCTTGCAATTGAATTATTATTGTTTCTAACTACAACTGGACCTGAGCCATCCATACATCATTTTCTCCTATGGGGGATGATTCCATCTTCATGGAAATTTCTAGTGCGTATGACTATGATGTAATCTTATGTTGCGTCAATGGAAGCATATATGCAGCAACAAATCTGCAATGAACCATACCTTGTGTTTTTCATCTGGGATATGAAAGGTGAGATGATCCATCAATACCTTGAACCTTTGATCGATATCCCACACTGATTCATTCTGCAACTATTTAATCTCCTTCAACTCTGTAATGCACTGTGACTCAGATTTGGGTTTCTTGAACTATTTTCGCATAGCTTTCCTAGTGTCATCCAATGTTCTAGGTTGGTTCACCTACGCAGTATAATGGTACTTCATGAACAAGAGTGATGCATAGCCTCTCAATGTCATGACTAGATGCGCAATCTTCACATTATCATCCTGGACCTAATTCACTTGCCATATGGATTCACAAATAAATAAGTGTTTTTATGGATCTTATGTTCCCGCTCCATGGAAGACACACATTCTTAACATAGGATCCACCTTTTCGTACTGCGTATTATTACTGCTTGGTGTTGTTAATTGAGTCTGTTTTGTTGCACTACTTCCACTAATGTGACTACCTTTACTGCTTCCCTTACTTCTTGTACTAACTATAAGTGCTTGTGATAAAATTTTGGTTCTTACCTCAAATCTGGGAGACGTTGTTATAGCATGATTTGCCACACCTTATGCAGCATGCCTTGATGGCTGTTAATTTTTCAGAATTTACTTCAATCTGATCTAGGATCTTAACTGAGATAACAACATGTACAACATATCTACAGCATATCAATCATGGACACAATAATGCAAGCACACAAGAGACACAGAGTTTACTTGGGGAAACCATAAAGGTGAAAAACACCAATAACTTCCTCAGAGATAGATAGAAAAATGATACAACCCAAGCATAAGAGATAGACATCTCCTAGCAGCAGCTTCTCCTCCTCCACAAGTGCACCACTCTCCAAAGAGTGTGAGAGAGAATATAATGATGAAATAGAATGCCTCCCGCATTCTATTTATACTTGACTTGACTTTCCTAATAACCTTTACTAGGTCGGCCTTAACTTAACCACATAACATAATGCTAACTGGGCCGACACCCAATAGGGTGGTCTAATAACCCTTTGACCCACATGGCCGACCCCCAATAGGGTGGTCTAATAACCCTTCGACCCACATGACTTATACAGGGCCGACCCCAACAAGGTGGTCTAATAACCCATCAAGTATAAGTTACGACACTTACAATATAAATGACGACACTTCCGTATAGAGGAATAATAACATCTCTATAGGAATACAATATACATATATGAAATGCATTCCGAAGTTACATATACATCAACATTCCCTCTTAACTAGGAAGGTATTTCTTGACACAGGTCTTCTAGCACAAGTCTTCTTCTCTGGATCATCACCACTGGATAATCGTCATCGAGTCATCGCCATCGTCATTGCTGCTGCTATCTCAATCAATCTCTGAATCTACTCGTCATAGGAAGTTCTATAGAGCCAGTCCTTTTTCATACTGGATGTAGGCCCACCACTTGCAGGTCTTCATCATCACTGGCCATACTGTGGAATCCTCAGGACTTATTACGTGCGTCACAAAACCTTGCAAGAGCATCCCAGGCTGTTACAAGCACATGACTCTACCTGTACGATCTCCCAGGGCCATATTATATGTGACCTCACCACAAAACCTCACAAGAGAATCCCAGGCTGTTACGAGCACACAGTTCTACCTATAGGATCTCCCAGGGCCAAATTACATGTGGTCATGGAAAAACCTCGCAAGAGCATCCCAGGACTTATTACGGGCACATAGCCCAACCTATCGGATCTCCCAAGGACATATTATATGCCATAGGACAAAACCTCGAAAGAGCATCTGCCAGATATCCTAGGGCCAAATTATATGCCATAGGAAAAACCTCAAAAGACTATCTGCAGATCTCCCAGGGCCAAATTATGTGTCCTCCCAAAGAAAAACCTCGAAAGAGAATTTTCCAGATATCCCAGGGCCAGATTACATGCCATAGGAAAAACCTCGAAAGACTATCTACAAATCTCCCGAGGCCAAATTATATGCTTATCTGCACAACCTGTTCCACAGCCATAGAGTATCAACCTGATACTCACCATACATCATCCTGATGTACACATGATCATCCTGATCATCATCACTGCATCGTCCTGATGCATGTCATCTGGAGCAACATCCTGAAGCTCATCATCCATGATCATCCTGATCATACAATGCATCTACCTGATGCATACCAAGTATCTACCTGATACATATCATCATACATGATCCACTTGATCATACAATGTATCCTCCTGATACATACATAAATACATGATCCACTTGATCACACAACGTAACTACCTGATACATATCAACATACATGATCTACCTAATCATACAAAGTATCCACCTGATACATATACAGATACATGGTCCAAGCATCCAACATGATGCATATACAAAATACATACAGATGATCCAACTGATCATATCTAGCATCCAACATGATGCATACATACATAAATGATACAACTGATCATATCTAGCATCCAACATGATGCATACATACATAAATTATCCAACTAATCATATCCACCATCCAACATGATGCATATACATATACAGAGCAGTAACTGGAGCATGGTCCTCTTCATATCATCTCATCGTCCACGAAGCACAGCCCAAATGTACATCATCTAGCACTTACACCACCGACATGGGAGAACACATCTACCACCATTCAGGGAAGGCTCCAACCTTTACTTTTTCGCCATGGGAGAACACATCTACCACCATGTGAAAAATTGCTTCATCCCTTACATCTATACCATGGGAGAACACATCTACCACCATGTGAGAATGGATCAGCAATTACATCACGACCATGGGAGAACACATCAACCATGTCAGAAAATCTCATGTGCATCTGCATCTTCCGGACTCATCACTTCCCTTTGGAAGGAACCTCGATCTGAAGTGCACCAAGCCTCTCTCTGAAGTACTCAAACTGCACTCTGGCGAACGGCTTGGTCAATACATCTGCAACCTTCTCATCCGTCGCAACATACTCTGCTTCGGCTGTACTCAGTGCTACGCAGGACTGCTTCCTGCTAAACCAAGAGATCACACCTGATCCCATACTGAAGCAGCACCCAGATGTGCTCTTCCTATCTGCAGCACTGCCTGCCCAATATGAATCAACATAACACTGTAGGTTAAACTTTTGATTCGCATCATACTTGAGCCCATAATCAACTGTACCCTTCAGGTACCTCAAAATATGCTTTACAGCAACCAGGTGAACACTCCTCGGATCCGTCAGGAACTGGCTCAATGTGTTCACCGCAAAGCAAATATCTGGTCTCGTGTTCGTTAGGTACATTAAGGACCCAATCATCTGACGATACATAGAGACATCAACCGGCTCAGATGAAGAATCACATAGAAGCTTCAGGTTCGATGCCATAGGTGTGTCCATGGCCTTATAGTCCATCATCCCGAACATCTTCAGGATATCTTTTGCATACTTCCCTTGACCAAGGAAGATCCCATCTGCACTCTGCCACACCTCCATACCTAGAAAATAGAGCATCATCCACAAGTTCTTCATCTCGAACTCGGTAGCAAGCTTCTGCTACGTATTGGAAATCAATCTATCTTCACCTGTAATAAACAGGACATCCATATACAAAAGTAGTATCACTGTATTTCCTTCCTCGACCTTGTAGTAAAGGTTGGAACCCGCTTTACTCTTGGTAAAGCCCAAACTGGATAGAAAGTTGTCTATCCTACCATACCAAGTTCTGCACATATATGACTCCCTATCATGTGTCTCAGAACCAAGTGGCTGCTCCACATACACTTCTTCTTCAACTACCCCATTCAAGAAAGCTGTCTTGAAATCCATCTGGTGTATCTTCCATTTCATCACTGCAGCCAGAGCAAGTACGGATCTAATGGAAGTGTATCTGGCTACAAGAGCAAAAGTCTCTATGCTACCACCTGCAACGCGCTTGATCTTGTAGATCCTCTTGGAAGTCACTACCGACTCCCCTTCAGGTCTTGGGACTACATCCCAAACATCTTCATGATCAACTAGTACTCCTCGATCATGTCATTCTTCCCAAATCCTGGGAACTTCAATATCTTCAAAATTTTCAATAGATAACTTTGTTGCTGAACAGATGTTGTAGTCCTTCTTTTGTAGGTGATGGTATACGATCTTTCCTACACAACAAGTTAAATTGCATGATTAGAAAACATCTCATAGTTTTCAGAACAAATTCTTACACATAAAGAAATATGTCATACAGTCATGCAATTATCTTAGCCAATGCTTCAATACAACATTTATCCATCTCCCGTAACTTTCTAGATGCCTTCCAATCTCTACCAGAACATTTGTTAAGAGTGTGCACGACTCCCAACATGTCAGCAAAGAGGTTTCATTCAAGATAAGTAGAAATGGAATGTTGTACACTGCCATAGGCCACTTACCCATGCATATTAGTAGTATATTGTTCATTAATGCAACTATTCTAATATGCATAATACACAACCTAATTCTAGGAACATGAGTATATACATTATTGAACAGTATTATTTAAACAATAAAATATGCAAGGAATGATAATTCAAATACTTATCTTTGTTTGTTTGTTGGATTGACTCCCTCTTGGTCTTTGCTTCCTTTCTGCAACTCCATTCTGATGTGGATTGTGAGAAGTGGTCAACTCCCTTTGAATATTTGCATCCTTGCAGAAACTACTGAAGTGTGCTCCTTCTTGATCTTTGCTTCCTTGCAGGAACAACTAGAGTGTACTCCCTCTTGATCTTTGCTTTCTTGCAGGAACAACTGGAGTGTGCTCCCTCTTAATCTTTGCTTCCTTGCAGGAACAACTCGAGTGTTATCCCTTTTGATCTTTGCTTCCTGGATTACCTTTCCTTGAACCTATATCCATCACTATGCATGCTTATTAGTATCATCATTGTGTTATCCTCGAGGTCTCATACATAATCACACATTCATTAGTATAATCTTAATACTATCAAAACACAATAATCTTAAACATGTATAGTCATGATCATTTCAAACACAGATAATAAACATTAGTATTCAAGGTTTCAGGGAAGTCTTCTTTTACTCATGCATATTCTTATTTGATCATAGGACTCTTCTGGTTAGTTAAATCATCAATCAAGATAAGAGACATAAAATGCATAAACCCTTGATTACTTACATATCTAACTTTATGAATAAACATAACCAATCATACCAAGTATACTTATATAAGGGATCCTAACACAAGGTAGGATTCTAACTTGATATAGGAAAAACATACCTGGATTGGTATGTTAGCTAGTTATGTCGAACATACCCACATGATATCTTCTTGTTCTCTTCAATGAATTGTGCTAGTAACCTGCATATCTCATAGGTTAACCATTATAGAACCAAGCTATACATACCTCACAAATAGATCTTCTAAGTGATTCATGACAATGGATGAATCTTTGTCCTCATGTCATCATGATCATATGTTCTTGAACTAGAACATGATTTTTCTTTCTTGATGTACCTTTCATGTTAGCGGACAACATAAACCTCATACAACACCATAATGCATTAGTACAATCATAAGTGTCAACACCCTATTCAATGAATATCATGCATTCATAATTTCATTAAGGTGATATGACAAGTCTAAATTTAATCAATATTGTACTAACCCTAATAACATGAAGACAAACATATCATAAACTTAATCATGAACAAATCTCGAAACATACCTGGATGAGACATACCTGTCGAGATTGCTTGTAATCTTCTAATGTAAGGCCTTAACCTCATCTCCCTCTGACACAGGAAATTCTTCACTTATGCAGGTGACCAATCCATTCTCTTCTAGGATTAACCCAATCCACTTGATTGCAGGAACTGGATCTGGAGCTGGATTAGGGTTTGTCAGAGAAACCCTAAAAATTCAAACTTTGAATTTCAAACTTCCGAAAGGATAGAAATATGCGCCTTGATGAGCTGATCAAGCTATTATACCCATAATTTGAAAACTGCAAAGTTTCACCCCTCAACTAGGGTTTGATAAATCCCACCCTTCTTCCCAATCCAAAGGTTCGATCCAAAGCTCTAAGCTTCTATTTTTCTGAGGAGCTTCCAGCCGTGGTCACAGATTTCAAAAATTTCCATTTTTGCAGAAGCCCTAATTTTCCACTTTTCCAATCAAAGTCTCGAACTAGGGTCTGATCAAGCCCGGCCTTCTGCCCAACCAAAAATTCTGATCTTTGTCTCTAAATTTTTATTTTGATGAGTAGCATTCAGTTGTAGTCTCCGATTACAAAAATTCCAACTTCCTCCGAAACCCTAAATTCCGGAAGCCATGAATGAAGGTGCTAAAAAATAATTCTGTTTTGACAGAAATATGTACCTAATTGTTTCTAATGTAACTCTGAACTTTTCAATCCACGGGGTCTAAAAACTTTTCTTGTGCTAGTTCGACTTTTCATATTTCCAACCCCACAGTTCTGACCTCAAATGGGTTCTCTGAGAGAGAGTTATGCCAAGTGTCGCAATGTCACCTGTTTATGGGATAAAACAGGATAGCGAACTTGTACGGCGTTCCACGTGTCACTGGTTCAGTTTCGGCCTCTGAAAAAATTACCTGAAAAAGTACAGTCCATGCACTACTTGTAAATTTTTATGAAATTTCATTTGAAACTTCCTAGCCCAAGTTATGACCTTTTTTCCAAGGTCACCTATTTATGACTAAGATCTGGAAGAGGCAGAAACCCTATATTGTACAGATCATAAATCACAAAGTACAATGAATTAGAGGTTGTTCTTTGGATACAAGGTACATGTGGATCTTAGCTTCTCCCTGTACGATTTTCAGACCCTGAAACCTTTCCAAAATGTATTTATAGTGAAAGTTATACGATGACTGGTTTTTGCTATATCAAGCCCTAGCTTCGCAATTGCAACAAGTGTCATACATGCCATACCATGCCTTCTTTCGGGCTAGCTATGATACCATGTTAATTTTTCAGAATTTACTTCAATCTGATCTAGGATCTTAACTGAGAGAACAACATGTACAAAATATCTACATCATATCAATCATGGACACAATAATGCAAGCACACAAGAGACACAAAGTTTACTTGGGGAAAACCATAAAGGTGAAAAACGCCAATAACTTCCTCGGAGATAGATAGAAAAATGATACAACCCAAGCATAAGAGATAGACATCTCCTAGTAGCAGCTTCTCCTCCTCCACAAGTGCGCCACTCTCCCAAGAGTGTGAGAGAGAATATAATGATGAAATAGAGTGCCTCCTGCATTCTATTTATACTTGACTTGACTTTCCTAATAACCTTTACTAGGTCGGCTTTAACTTAACCACATAACATAATGATGACTGGGTCGACACCCAATAGGGTGGTCTAATAACCCTTTGACCCACATGGCCGGCCCCCAATAGGGTGGTCTAATAACCCTTCGACCCACATGACTTATACAGGGACGACCCCAACAAGGTGGTATAATAACGATCAAGTATAAGTTACGACACATACAATATAATGACGACACTTCCGTATAGAGGAATAATAACATCTCTATAGGAATACAAACACTTCTGTATAGAGGAATAATAACATCTCTATAGGAATATAATATACATATATGAAATACATTCTGAAGTTACATATACATCAACAATGGCCTACCTTATCCCTCTACATACTCATTCTACCCATCTTTCTCAGTAAAATGCTTTAAAATAACATTTTTATTGATGTACGCAAATCACCAGCACTACAACATGCGTATACGCATCCTGCTCCATTACAACCTGCGTACATCGGGTTTCATGCTCAAAATTAAAAATATTTTGGGTTTCCCTTTCCAATTAATAACCATTATGATCCTTGGTCTTCCATATGTTGTAAAATGCTCTGATATTGAAATTCTATGTCACAACCTATCTAAGAGCTGAGGATACCTCACAAAGAAAGAATGAGCAAAAAAGTTGAATAAGAGTGAAAACTGCAATGAAAAAGAGCAGAAGAATAATTATGCAGCAGAACTCAGATAGGAGTAGAATAATGTCACATGATCCAATAATCAGTATAATGAACAATGATGATACAATGAAGAGAAATCGAATCACACAGGAGAATTCGAACCTCAGTTGGTCTAGCATAGGGATTATCACCACTGGAGTGCTCCGGAAGACTCAAACTCCGTTGAATTGAACCTAAACTCAACTAATTGAAGGCATAATCAGTTAACTAACTAAGGAGGGTGCAATAGTGATTTTTTCATGCATGTCAGTCAGAAAAGGGCACATGAGGCCACAATCAATGGCATCCGGATCTCTAACCCCCCACATGAGTCAACTAACTTAGGTGGACTGCACTGGAACAATTAGTAGGTTTCTATAAAATAGGGAACTCACTAAAGTGGTCCTAAAATGATGCATGCAGGGCTCAGAAGGTGGTATATGGATCCTGGATGACATCTGCACACCACTAGGGGGGAAATGACATTATCAACAACTAGAAAAAATAAATAATGCTAGGTAGGACAAGGATGGAGTATTGAAATATCCTAACACCCCCACTTAATCCATACTTTTGAATCTTGGGACCTAGTTAATAATACCAAAGGTCATCAATACAATCAAATAAATGATAAAAAAGAACTGTCTATGAACCAAGTAAATTGGGAACCTCATGGGAAAAATACCCCCCCAAAAAAGAACAACAGTAGGGAACTCAAAGAACATTCATACTAAGTAGAGAAGGAAAAAAAAATCCTCAGTGAAATCCTTTGCAAAAATATTGGCAAGCTGCTCCTCTGTAGGATAGCAATGCAGGTGCTAGATATAGATCTGGATCTGGATATACTCCTCTGATGTATCTCCCACTGTGTAGAAGTTGTATTTTCCAAAACAAGTCTTTTAGGAACCCTTCTTGCTACTGGAGCGAATGGATCATTGTTCTCCAAATCATGAACCTTTGAGTACGTTTTGTCAGACAACCAAGATTTGCACTTGGTTGTAGATCCCCCATGGCAAGTCTCCTCAAGAGATTGTGGATCAAACCCCACCATCATGTAGCACCTATCTGAGAGAAGTGGATCTTCATGACATAGTGCACGTTTTGCATGATACTGATATCTGGTGGTTCTATGGTGAGATGGATCCCCAACTGTGTTCCCAACAGCTAGAAGGACTTTGTGAGCCCATATTGGCCTTGGCCATGGATTGGGAGCATGTGTTGGATCTGGATCTGAATCTGAATCTCCTTGAACTTTATTCTCAACATCAATATCTTGATCCTCGTATTCATTAGAAGAGATATCACTATGATCTTCATCATATTCCGAAGGGGTAGGTAGAGAGTATGGAAAAAAATGTGAGAATTCATATGCTTTGGAGGCATGGTTTGCAAACCCTTTCGCTATAATATTCCCAGTACATATCTCTGCAATCTCAACTATGTCAAGACCAAAGACCACTTTCTCTTGTGAACCTATGTGAGTCATCTGATATACACACAAAAAATTTGTTGACAAAGAAGGCACAAATAAAACATTTTTGAACTTCCCTTGTTTTATATGTACTGTGCCCTTCCCTTCAATGGAGATCTAAGAGTTGTCTCCCATGTGAATAATCAGACCATATTTGATATCGAAAGAAGAAAATTATTCTCTGTAGGAAACCATGTGGTTGGAGGCTCCTTAATCTATGAGGAGGGCTTGTGATTTTGAAAATCTATCCTTCAGTGCATGGCATCTCTCATGACCATAAGACTCACTTCCAGAATCAGTCTCTCTTGCACCTTTTGGGAGGGAAATGTTGTGTTGTTCAAGAAGCTTGGTCATCTTATCTATATTCTTTTGCATGCAATATCTCTTTGGTTGGTTTCCTTTCTTGTAATAGGAACACTTGGATCTCTCAAATCCCTTATGTTTGTCCTTCTTAGAGCTGGAGTCTCCTTTTGATGGACTTGACTAGGCATTTTGCTTGGGTTCAAATAGCCTCTTATCCTTTCCCTTGTGCTTCCCATTCGCACTTTTTTCTTCTCCGGCCATAAGATCTTGATCTTTGTAGGCCTTCAAGGCACCCATCTAGATCAACTTATCTTGCTCTTGGATGAGAGATTCATTGAAAACATCTAAGGATGGAATCTTCCAACCAAGGATTGGCATTCGCCCATAATGGAAGGTAGATACAAAGATGGAGAAATCAAGACCTATCTTGATCAAAATGGATAGCACCAGTTGCTCATCCTTCTTCTCAATGACACACTGCTTGCATTGCATAACCAAAGATTTGAATTTTGAAAAGAATTGTTGAATGGTCTCAAAACTGCTCGATTGTAGAGAAATCAACTCATTTTTCAGAATATGGCCTCTTAGCTCATCTTGTTTTTTGAAGAGGGTATCTAACTTCAAACATAACTCTCTTGGAGTCTTCAATCCTTCAATGTGGAAGAGTAGATATCTGGAAATATGAATACACATTAAACGAAATGCTTCATCCAATCTATTTAGATACTTGGTTTTCTCCACAACTGATGTTGGTTCGCGATCCTTCCCCATTGTCACCATGTACAATGATTTTTTGCGCAATACCATATGCATATCATCCCTTCAATCAAGGTAATTTAAGGATGTCAGGATCCTGGGAGAGAGAGGAGTGTTCGAATTGTCCATTACAACTATTGGAGCGAATACAAGGTGAAAAATTATGCTTATGCAACAAAACTGCTGCAACTGCAGAAAACTGCTGAAACACTCAAAAACTTTGAATAACCTGCAAAAAAATCTCAATAATGGAGGTAGACTACTACTGAGCATTGCTTTAGGACAGTAGGAACTTTTATCTGGATCCTTCACACCTAGATAGACATCATTGGATTTCTTCAATGAATTCAATGCAATGGCACCGGGATTTGTTGTAGAAATACAGAGGCTTCTAGTGCACTACTGAAAGAATTTGCTCAGCCTATTCGCTCAATGGCTCTGATACCATATGAAATTCTATGTCACAGCAAATATAAGAGTGGAGAATACCTCACAAAGAAAGAATGATCATAAAAGTTGAATAAGAGTGAAAACTATAGTAAAAAGGAGCAGAAGAATAATTATGCAGAACTCAGATAGGAGAAGAATAATGTTGTGTGATCCAATAATCAATATAATGAACAATGATGATACAATGGATATAATTCGAATCACATGGGAGAATTTGAACCTCAGTTTGTCTAGCATAAGGATTATCACCAATGGAGTGCTCCGGGAGACTCAAACTCAACTGAACTGAACCTAAACTCAGCTAACTGAAGACATAATTAGTTAACTGGCTAAGGAGGGTGCAATAGTGAGTTTGACATGCATACCAATCAAAAAATGTCACATGAGGCCACAATCAGTGGCATCCGGAGCTTTAACCCCCCACATGTGTCAGCTAACTCAGGTGGACGACACTGGAACAATCAGTAGGTTCCTATAAAATAGGGAACTGACTGAAGTGGTCCTAAAATGATGCATGCAGGGCTCAGAAGGTGGTATATGGATCCTAGATGACATCTTCACACCACTAGGGCGAAAATGAAATCATCAACAACCAGGGAAAATAAATAATGCTAGGTAGGGCAAGGATGGAGTATTGAAATATCCTAACACCGATTCGACCCGGGCCACCTCCTTTGAGGGTTATATATTGAGCCATTGTGAATCATTAAGAGGAGGAGAAATTAGAGGGCAAGTAAAATCTAGAGGAATTTTTCCCCATTTCCATTGCCTTGAGTCATCATCATTTGTCCTTGTTAGATTGAAATCCTCTTAATTTCATCTCCCAATCTCTTCCATATCTTGTGAAGGAGGAACCCAATTACTCCTTGAACTTGTGATCTTTCCATTGCATGGAGGATTGAAGTGGTGTAGGCCTAGGTGGAGGAACTTAGTTTCTCGATTATGATGATTTGTTGGCAGAAGGTTGTCACTATGTACTTCATATTTGCAGTCATGTATACAAATTCAATATTGTAATGTCCTGATGAGTGGCTAGTTCTTCCGACTGGTCCTCCACAACTCCACTTCTAAGAATTATAATGTAATTCAACCATCGCTATCATCCCTCTGACCTCATACATTAGGGGGCATTTGTTATATCATGATTTGCCACACCTTATGCAACATGCCTTGATGGCCTACCTTGTCCCTCTACAGACTAACTTTAACTCTCTTGCTTAGTAAAATCCTTTAAAAACACTTTTTTTTTAATGTACGCGGGTCACCAGCATTACAACATGCGCATACGCATCCTGCTCCATTACATCCCACGTACATTGGGTTTCATACTCAAAATTAAAAATATTTCGGCTTTTCCTTGCCAAGTAACGACCATTATGGTCATTGGCCTTCCATATGTTGTAAAACACTTTGATTCGACCCTCCATCTCCTTTTAGGGTTATATATTGATCCATTGTGAAGAATTTGAGGAGGATAAATTAGAGAGCAGGTAAAATCTGGAGGAATTTTTCGCTATCGCCATTGCCTTGAGTCTGCATCCTTTGTCCATGTTAGATTGAACTCACCTCTTAAGTTCATCTCCCAAGATCTTCTGTATCTTGTGAAGGAGGAACCCAATTACTCCTTGAAATTGTGAGCTTTCCATTATAGGAGGATTGAAGTGGTGGAGACTTAGGTGGAGGAACTTAGTTTCTCATTTACAATGAGTTGTCGGCAAAAGGTTGTCATTATGTACTTATGTTCATTATATTAGTAGAAATACTCTTTTCTCACCCAATTCATGTTGCAAAATTTTATATTATTTTCATTGGTATATTTGTTTAATATGATCATGGACTATGATAGATTATATGCTAACAATTTATATACAATTTATATGCTCGTATATCTTGGTTGTTAAGGACAAGTTGTAGGTAAAGAGAATTGGATTAATATCTCAACGGTGGTCTTCTTCGAACATTCGATTGAGGTAAGGGTTGTCTCTTTTTATTGTTGGAATTTCATATTTATATAGAAAACTTGAGAATTGAGTTGATTTCTGGTGTCACTTCATCTATTGTGGTTCTACCCCAAGCCATAGGAATAGTTTCTTTGTAACAGACGTGCACAGGTTCGTGGGTTCGACGCAGAGAATAACCTAAGTATGGCTATTGGGATGTACTAGATATCCTATTGGATTGCGCTAAGGGTCCTCTACTTTCCTTTTTGTGTGCGTAAGTCCCTCAATCTGGAATGTTGCACCAATGTCTCTTTCCTCAAACTCACTGTGTTTCCCCTCTCTGTCACCCACAACCCTCTTCTTACTGTATCAAAATATTTTTTGACTGTGAAACACTCTGATCTCTTCTTATGTCACACCTTCTTATTTTTTAGGCATCCTCGTCCCATTCATCTCTTATTATTTCCTTCCTCCATACCTCCCATATTATCATACCATACCCTAGCTAGCCCCTAGTCCCCCCTATGTGTGTGGGGTTCCTAGTGATCAGATTCCAACTTCATGACTCCCTTGTCGCACAGCAACATCTTGATTCAAGTAGACAGTGCTTTCAAATATCTTCTATTCAGGTCTTTGAAGAACTTCCTCTCAGCGGTACTATACGAATGGGTACAACTTATAACAAACTCTGTGACATACCCCCCAATACACTATCTATACAGAAATCAATTGCACACGAGATGTGGTTACCTACAGTATTCACTTGTTGAATCAAGTCAGGGGTCCAACTTCTTGGAACAATGGCGTTAAACGTCGGGTTTGTCTCAGCTAGACTTTATAACCACTCAACCAAAATTATTGGGAATTCACCAAATAAAATTGTTTGTAGATCTAAATACACGTACCTCTCTAACCACTCCTACAACTTGATCTATGGGTATTTATTATGATATCTGGAAAATTCATATTCCTTTTCCTCAAACCACCTGTCAATATCTTTCTTATTCGGCCTCCACATCCCCTTCAGTTGCAGATCTCGATCCCGACAACGGAACCATTTGATAGTGCACAGTGGGAAAACTTAGGTTTTAACCTTAATTCACCAACAAAACCCTCAGATACCATCCCTTTTGGCATCATCTACGAAGAGATGAATTCTCACTTGAGGCATCTATGGGGACTGCAGGAACCAAGTTTTTGTAGTGTTGAAGGGATAAGAGGCATTCATTCTTAATCATTCATCTAACCATTCATAACAATCATTCCATAGTAAATATCATATCATTCATTCATTTAACCAAGCATATATTTACAAGAACATATAACACATTCATATTGAAAACATAGCATAAAATTTATGCACATTAACCAAAACATTCATTCCATAACAAATCGCATCCATTTCAATCACTGCAAACTTTCTTCTTTATTGCCATCATAACAGTCTTGCAAAACCTACGCACTACGCATCATATCTTTGTTTCAAATATACCCTAATCCCTTATGCATATGCGCATACACTTCAGACACAAAACATGCATGACAAAAACCCCACTATCCCCAAAACCCCTTACATATTATACATTTCAAAATGGGGCGTATCCCATACGAAGTGGAAAAAAATTTCCCAATGGTTTCTAACTAACTTATTCCTTTTTCCTGCACTGGTCCTTTAGCTTATTGGCACGCGGTCCATTTCCTTGTGTGTAGTTCCCAACACTGGTCCAAAATACCTGCTCCAAAACCTTTAATTAACCATAATTAGTTAATTGGTGACCAATGCCTCTCCTTCTTTGAAAATTTTGTTGTCTTCTTATCATGCGCTCCCTTGTGGTTTTTTTTCCTTCACCTTCATTTTATCATTCCACATGGTGTTTTCCTTGTGTTTCATTTGGTGTTTGGTCTTCTTTCCTTGTGTATTGCCTTGAAAACCCCTTATTTTTGGTAGGTGTAAGAATGATGGATTATTTATTCATTCCACTTCTCACAAGGAAGTGGGAAACCCCAACATCATTCAAGGTCTCCTTACTTCTTCCTTTTTCCCAAGCAAGCTTGCTAATTTGGGCTTGCAATTCATCTCAAAAAATTTAAGCGGTAATCAAGGCCTCTCCTTATTTGATCATTTTGTTGTGATTTTACTAATCGTTGTTAATTGTAGTTTCATTGCATTCACCTTTATCATCCTCTTCTCATTCTACGCAGTGTTTAGCTTGTTTTACATTTAGCTCTTAGCCTTATTTCCTTGTGGATTGTCTTCACAACCCCATGTTTTTGTTAGGTGTAAGGATGGAAACTCATCAATATTCCACACCACTTGTCTTGTGGAAGTGGAAAACCCCAAATCCATGCAAGATCCCCTCACTTCTTCCTTGTGCATGTCCAGGCTTTCCAACTTGGGTTTGCAAATCATCTCAAAAAATTTAATTGATGTAGAAGACCTATCGTTATTTGACAAGTTTGACATCTTTTTTGCTAGGCACTCCCTTGTGGTTTTGTTGCATATACCTTTGTGTTCACCTTTGTCTTCCTAATATCATTCCTCCTTGTGTTTTCCTTCTGTTTCATTTAGTGTTTAGTTTTCTTGTCTTGGAAACTCGTTTTTGGTAGGTGTAATGATTGCAACTCGTTTATTACATGCCACTTATCTCAAGGAAGTGGGAAACCCCAAATTCATGCAAGGTATTTTCACTTCTTCCTTGTGCATGGGAAATCTTGTTAATTTGGGCTTGTAAGTCATCTCAAAAAAGTTAATTTTGTTCTCTTATTACCAATATCTCCAATGTCCATTGTGGATTCATTACCTCTACCTCATTGTTCATATGTGTCTTCCTCTTTTCATTTTGCATGGTCTTTTTCATTTAGTGTTTGACCTTCTTTTCTTATGGCTTGTCTTGGAAACCCCATCCTTTTGTTATTTTTACATATGGTGGCTCACAAGTATTCCATGCCACTTATTTCATGGAAATTGAAAACCCCACATCCATGCAAGATATCCTCACTTATTCCTTTTGCATGGGTGGGTTTTTCAATTTGGGATTGTAAGTCATCTCAAAAAACTTAAGTGACTAATAAGACCTCTCCCTATTTTTCCATTTGTTGTCATTATACCGAGTGCTCCTTTTTTATTTCATTATTTTTACCTCGGTATTCACCTTCATTTTCCTCTTCTCATTCCATGTGGTGTTTGCCTTATGTTTCATTTAGAATTTGGTCTTCTTTCCTTCTACCTTGTCTTGGAAACCCCATATTTTTATTAGGTATAAGGATGTGGCTTGTAAATATTGCATGCCACTTTCCTCATGGAAGTGGGGAACCCCAAATCCATGCAAGTCCTCCTCACTTCTTATTTGTGCATGGGCGAGCTTGCCAATTTGGGCTCGCAAATCATCTCAAAACAAATTAAGTGATGAAGAAGACCTCTCCTTACTTGTTGATTATGTCCTCTTTTTACTAAGTGTTCCCCTACAATTTCATTTTATTTTCAATGTTGTTCACCTTCATCTTCATCTTCTCATACCACATGATGTTTACCTTGTGTTTCATTTATTGTTTGGCCTTCCTTCCTTGTGGCATGTCTTGGAAACCCCGTGCTTTTGTTAGGTGTAAGGATGACGAGTCATAAATATTCCATAACATTTGTCTAATGAAAGTGGGAAACCCCAAATTCATGAAATATATTCTCACTTCTTCCTTATGCTCAGGAAGGATTTCCAATTTGGTCTTAGAAGTTATATGACTACTACATTTGGGGTCAAAATTTGATGTTATTTCGATGATTTTTTCTGTTGAGTAAATGTCAAACAATAAAATGGCCAATGTCGATTGAATATATATAAAGATGCATCAAATATTTGACTTCTTTAACATCTAATTTTCAATGTCCCATAAAAAATTTAACCACCAATGAAAAATGCATGGTGTCCCTTAAAGGATGTACAGTCAACACTGCAAACATCGAACAAATGTCGCTTAAGCAACATTAGTTAGACATTAAAAAAATCGCTTAAGAGAAATCGATTGGTTGTTAAAATTTAACTTGATGTATCTTAAGTGATTTATAGTCGACATTTCTCTTGTACCTGTGATGCTAGAAAATGTGACACTTTACAAGTCGCCTAAGAAAGGTATGTTTAATTATAAAAAATAAAAATAAAAACCAAAAATTTGAGGTTGGTTTCCCCCATCAATGTCATTTCAACAATGCAACATTATGAGCTTATGCAACATCATTTGAGTCTAAGCTACTTTCAATTACATAATTATGAGTATCGTTTTCCTCTTCTAGAAATTCTGATTGGGAATAGTCATTGAGACTACTCACCATCGCAACTAAATTGGGTTTTAATCCTTCCACTTTCATTTAACAAAATAATTGCAATGCATCATTATAATACCTTTATGATGGGATTGACAATGTCAAAGAAAATTTGAAAGAAATGAGGTAGAAAGTTGGAGATGATCATTTTTTTCCTTCCTTGGGCGTTAATCTAAATGGTAGTCTAGATTATTGATGGGACATAAATAAATATAACTACCAAGATAGGCCAAAGTATTTTCTACAATAATCCATAGGATCATGCCCCATCCTCAATTTAAACTACAATATGTGTCCTTGTTGTGTGGTGAACATATTGAGTTCCATGAATGTCCAAGGAAACAAGGATCATATTATTTATATTGACAATTGCACAAAGAAATGGGATATAGAGGGGATTCTTGAATACTCATATGTGCACAAGTTTTTGTACACCTTAGGAACAATCCCAAGGTCACATGGTATCACCATGATGAGTTCCAAGGATACAAATAACACTAGAATATGGTCTAGGAGCACCTTTTTTTTCCATTCTCTTGTGGTGGTAAGACTCCTAAAATCACAACTCCTTTGCATTTCATAAAACAAATCATATTTATAGATGCATTGTGCGCAAAGCCGTTTTAGTGCTTAGGTGTGTCAATCTCACTAGCAGCTTCCAAAATTTAGGGTAGTATGGAAAGGACCACAAGTTTTTGTATGTTTCCAATAAGTTGGACTGAATAGGAATGATAAATATGACCTAAAATAATTGCCTCTCCTAATAATCCCACCTAGAATATACATAAGATGCAAAATTGACAATGAATTCAAATACCAATGTTCTCTCCTAAAGTTTTCACATGTAATAGAAAGGTTCTAGAATTTGATGGCATCCTTGATCAGTAGTCATATACGACATATAAATTAATATACATGAATGTGCTCAAATATTCTATAAAACCCTTGATGAGAGGGAAAGACTTGTTTATAAGTAGTCAGTCAACAATGTAAATAGATTTCCCTTATGATCAACCTTTTGGATACCTAAATACTCAAAGATTGGGTACCAACAGACTAAGGTCTATTAAAGGATTTCAAATAAAATAAAAACAATTTAAATTAATAAATTATGGCTCATATGGACCCCCCCCCCACCCTTCACCCCCCTCCCCCCTCACATCACTCTCATCTCCCCATACCCATGATTTTAATTACTAAACAATGCACACACACATCATAGTGGAAAAGAGGAAAAATAAAAGTAAAAAAGCATCATATATAGAAATTTTATATGGTACATCAAACAATATGAAAAGTACATTAGTGTACAACAACAAAAATTTGATCATACAAAATGTTTAATCTATACTACGTTATTTCCTTCTAGGTTTTTTTCTTTTGTAGAAGGTTCATAATTTTGATGTTGACATCTTCTTCTTGATGCTCTTCTCGACCTATTAATTCCAATGGTTGTTGAGAAAGAAATATATGTCTTCATGTAGATAGCTGAGTAGGATCCACGTCAACTACAATTAAAGCAAACCATTTATAACTCACCCCATTCATACTAAATTAACCAAAAAAATATAATTTTCTAGTGACCTCATTCATGGTACCTAGTGTAGTATGTTTAACCTCTGGATAATCAACACTTTTAGTCTCTAAAACTAGCTGATCCATAATGAAATCTTCATGTATTAACTACAATAATATTTGTAGTTATTGCGACACCAAAAAATATAAAAAACTTTATAATTAACTATTCAAACTGTATTGAACTTGTATACCTCATCGTTGATAGCAGAAGTGTTATATTCCTTTCCTTTTTTATTTCAAACGAAGATTTATACCCTCCTATCAAGGAAACTTTTATACCTTCAGCATTGGGCATGACTCCAAAGTTCGTTGACCGCATACTATAGCATAACACAATTTAGTAAGGAAAGATTTTAAATTATAGTTTAAATTTTTAAATAATGACAATTTCTAAATATTAGTACTTACATATTTCCCTTTACTTTAACATATCACCCTAGGCCAAGTTTGTGTTTCCCAACCTTCTCCAAGCTGGCCTTTGTAGTGTCATTGAGCTTGTAAAAACGTGTGAAGTGCATGCTAATGTAATTTAATTAGTATGGTCAAATACATAGTTATAAGTTCATTGTATGTGGCTCTCCAAATCTTGGTTGCAATGATCCATATTTTTAATCTTATTATCCATATCATTATTGATTATTGAAACCCACTCAAGTATGGGAATTAATATAGGATCCTCATCATTGGGGTTTTGACTGAGACTAATGCAGTAATTGTCCAACATTGATTTCTCTCCCACCATGGTTTGAACCAAATTTTGGTTTAATACAAGAGAAAACATAGTGGTCATGTGTTTCATCAACTCTTTTTTTCAAGTTTTTGTTTTGGTAATTTATAACTTTTTCTAATTGTTGGTGAGAAAAGAGAAAACACATTTTCTTGCAATTGTTGATAGAACAAGGTATTAGTGGCATTGTAATCATATATTCTGATTAGATAAGATCAACATAAAAATAATTTTCATTGTATAAAATGAAATAATGTACTTGATGGATTAGTAGTTACCATGAAGTTTTAACCCCTTCACCAGGACCAGTTCATGATCCATATATCAAGAAATGGGTAACTCCCCAATGCTCTTAATGACTATGACTGACTTCTTGGAAATCATATCAACATTTAAAGGAGGCACATGAGTACATGTATGGCCTGATTTCTCACCTACGTGTTCCAAAAGCACCCACCAAGTGTTTGTGCAATCCTTGGTACCATACTATTCAATAAGAAAAAGAAAGTAACAAAACAAACTAAAACTAACTCAAACTATCAACATTCTTCAAATTGCAATACACATAGAGATCACCAAGACAACATGTAGAGAATCAAAGAATGGATTTTATTGATATTACAAAGGAAAGTACATAGTAGCACCTTGCGACAATATGAGAGAAAATGGGGCCTCTGTAGCTGTCCAAGGGAAGGTTCATGTGTCTCCTTTACAATTTTTCAATCTCCATCCAGCAGTCACTAGGTAGATCTCCACAATGGTGAAAGTAGAAAGTAGATGGTAATGGTAACCTTCTATTTTTCGGAAAATTTTGGCAGAGTAATGGAATGGGTATGATATGGAAATTGTATGTGGGATAGTGGCACTGAGGGAATTTTTATAGGAACAAGAGTGGTCAACAGAAGGATCTATATTCAATGTGAACATTCTCCATTTTCATGATTTCTTATTGGAGAAATTAGATTTTTGGAACCTAGATCCATAACTAATTTTGAACCACGTCAAGGTATGTGTCCACTTTTTTCCCCTTATTCATTAGGGAAGCAATAAATAACAAATTTCTTCTCAAAAATAACTTTTTGGGACCAAGTTGTGCTTTTTTAGGGAAAACTTGTGACTTAGGCTGTTGATTTTGAAGGAAAATCAGCGACCCCTTTCAAACTGATCAATTTCTTGGTTTGACTTTCATTTTTTGAGAATTTTATCACTTCCTCAGGTCTTATGGATGGAGTGAGATGGAAAAATTGTGCTTATGATGGTGATTAATGACATATAAGGGTGATGAAGCTGATGACATAGAAGGTGAGCAAATTTGGGTTGTTAACATATTGTCCCTTGATGTGTGAGGTCATGAGCTCATCGTATGGACGAAATACATCATAGGACTTTCTTTCTTTTAGGAGATAGAGTGTGACAGTTGAACTAAATATTGGAATCACAATGGAGAGGACTTATCCTCCTAAGGGACTACAAAGTCCCATACATGCAGACACAATACTCAAACTAGATGAGGTGTACATAATCTCATATATATGGATGAGGAAGGAATACCCATGCTCGTATCAATGTCTCAATATGAACAAGGATCTAGACAAAAAGGCTTGATTAACACATGAAAAAATGATGGATACAATACATCATGAGGGTCAGTGAGGGACATGATCTGAATACATAATGGTGTCAATGAGAGACCCAATCTAATACATAATCATGGTCCAACCATGGTTGATCAAAAGAACATGTATCGGAACAATGGCATTATAATGGAATGTGGAATCTTAGTAATTGATGCCCTACTAAAACTAGAGGGGGTCGAGATCTAGAAGGAGCATATAGCAAAGTAAATCCTCACAGGTGACTCAAATATCTGAAATATTGAATCAAGTAGGTCTAGGGAATTGCAATTGGAACTGAATACCATAGGAAGCATATGACTAAGGGGATTCCAAACATCATCGCCAATTACGCAACCCGGATACCACGGGAAGCATATGATTGGAGGGAATCCGGAGAGACTCACAAAATGGATAGAGTCAAGAATATACAAGGTATTCGACCAAAGAAGATGATAGAATCATCAACCTGTATGATTCTCAATGATGCGATGATGAGCTAAATTTGATCACATGAGAAACAACCAATCTAAGGGGAACTGAGGTATCCCCTCAATCGGTCCAAGGAAACCCATCTATGATGGTTATGGGGCAAAGGTACAAGGTGCCTCTAGGTATATCCTCTAGAGTAGATCTCTTGATGTCGATAGAGAGAGACCTTCTTCCAACAAGGTAATGATGTTTCCTTGATGGGAGCATGAGGAATGCGACCAAATAATGGATAGAGAAAAATAAAGGACTGAGACACCAAAGAGGGATACAGGGGTCACTGAGTGCGAGACACAAACTTCCTTTATTCAGAGCATGAAGGCATGGTTGACCTGGAATCATGTGTGAAACTCATGATAATATCAAGGGAGGGGCACAAATGGGGAGCTAGGGGACATAACTACAAAGGGAGGGGGGATCATGGAGAGAACATAGGGTATCGATGTCAACTCAAGGGGGGAATGGTGTCAGTACGACTCCATGGGTGACTCAATGTAGAATGCTCTGAATAAAGGAAACCAGGGATACAGCCATAAGATGAGATGATACACAAATTTTGGGAGTGTTGAGGAGCATTGTTTTGTAATGGTGTCTCAGGTGTGTGTAGTGCTAAGTAGCGTTGTTGTATAATAGTGTCTTAGGTGTATGGACACCTGAGATATATGGTAAGAATAAAAAAGGAGAGAACTATCCAATGTACAAACAAGTGAATCAATGAATGAATTATAGTAGATGGACGCGAACAAAGGTAGGACATTGATGGTAATATCCTTGAGGGATGACGAATGGTGGAAAAATAATTTGAATTTTACAATATGGATGGAGCAGTGGGATCATTAATGTGTAACATGAAACATTGATTCACCATAAATATCATAATTCTATGAGTCCATCAGCCGAACAATGAGTGACAATGACGAAGTAATATGCGGCTAGGTGCAAGATCACAGACTATATGGACTCCCAATCCTATGGGAAGAATATCGGCATGGGCATCGAATTGCATTGGGGGTACTAAATGATGGAACCCACATAAGGGAGGCTCTACTCTCGGGAAAGGGTGAATGCAAGGGTGGTTGAGTTGGGACACTTTCCCAAATAGAGGGGGTCCTACAGGCATAAAATGGGAAAACAAAGTTGATGCATATGATGTTTAGCAGAGGGAAATCACCTATATGCTAGTCTAAGAAAATATCCCTATAGGGGGTGGTTCCATGCTGAAAAAAGAGGGTCTCATCGCAATCTGATATTTTACACATGGAAATGATACCCAATCGTAAAACTGTATCTGGAAAGTAAATTAAATGTAAAAGTGAAATGTGACCTCAAGAAGTGGTCGAGATCACGTGTTTGAAAATTTGAGTAGGCAAGGTTAAGGGATTACCCCCATGCTATGGGCATGGGGTTTGTGGCTATGGATCACATATGTTTTGGACTAAGCTATGGGATCATTGAAATACAAATGTGTAAGTGGTGAGGTAGGGTCAAAATGATTGATCATGCCCACCTATCTCAGGGTTGAGATAATTGATCTTTCCCCCCAGCCTCCAGGTGTCGATGTGCCATGGATGTTAACTTGAAGAGGTACCGATAGGTCATCGAACTGTAGCTAGAGGGGGGGCACCATGAGGCAGATATCCATGGTGGAACACAACATCCGTGAGATGATGAGTGGGAATGCCCCCCGAAGGGGAAATGCCCCAGTATCATCAATCCAAACAATGCAGAGGACAACGATGATGAGTAAGCAGGTTTGGGGGCCTATCCCCATCCTATGGACATGGAATCTCCTCATCATTTTGAAAGGATTGGACAGATAGATCGAAGGGATTCATCTCCATTGACGCAACCATAATGGTATGGGAGTATTTCGACGAAGTCTCACTAGATGAAAAGAGGTAATAGATAGAGATCATCCCCTCGGAGAAGGATGTAGGAAAGGGAACTTCCTTGATGGTGGTGACTTGTGGTTTAAGAGAATGTCAGCGCAAATTGGATAAAACAAACCAAAAATTTTGGATATCGATACAATGGTGCAAATAGTGGCCATAGATTCCACACAACATGCAAGGATGGTTGGTGTGCAATGCCTTGTTGCGTTGTTTCGTAGTGTCAAGGAGAGTGATGTGAATGACAAGAGTATTTTCATCGACCTCCTCATGAATGTAGAGATGAGAATGCAACATGGCAACTCCAAACACTAATGGGTGGTGTGACCCAAGATATCACACACATCACAAGGCATGGGTGCTCGTGCTAGGATAGGGGAAGGTGGGTTTAAGACCGTATCTGGAGAAGGTTGTAGGGCCGCATTATTGGCTTTTATCCCAACTTTCTTTTTGGTAAAAGGTTGAGTAGATGTGGTTTCCTTCATAACCATGGGTGGTGGGGCATGGAAAGTACCAACCAGACGCATAGGAGTCAAAACAACTATGGGGTGGGTGGGGGGTTTGGTGGAGTGAGGTACCAAATAGGTAAACCTAACGTCAATCCTAGAAGGTTAAGTGCAGTCATCATGGGAGTTTCTACAATCCCAAGAGGAGGAAAGAGAAATGAAACTTGATGTATAGGAAATCCCACCCACAGGTGCCCTGACGTTGGGTTAGGGATAGGAGAGGGTTTAGGTTGAACGGTAAAGCTCTCAAAATAAATGGTGTATAAATGTGATATCTCCACTTTCACTGGTGGTGGAAGAGAGATCATGCATAGTTCTGAAATATCCACCCTAGGTGTTGGGGATAGGTATTAAAAGGACATCATGAGAGAAGAACCTTGGAAGACACCAAGACTGACACTCATGAATGATGGAATAGAAATACTTACATAGCTACTATCAACCATAGGTAAGACATGATCTGGACAAGCCTGACCCTTGGGATCATAATATGTGACTTGATCAAGTTTTACAATCTTCCCTTTACGAGGGAACATCATAATTTTGAACACAGTGGAGGAAACCACTTGCATAGCATACATGTAGATATGCCCAAGGAGGAGGTTGTAATATAATTAGGCTTTAACAACCTCAATGTTGATTAAGAGCATTTTCCCATCCAACTAGATGGGGACATTTTGTAGAAGATCTTATTCTTGAGAAACACGGCTATTATACGTGTGCAATGTCATAAGGGATGGGGAAAGTTCGGGGGAACCTAACTTCTACCAAATGTGAGTGGACATGACATAAGTGGAGGAAGCTTCATCAATAATGCAACGTTGAATAACCAAATTCTTGATGGTTACTAGAATCTGAAAAGAGCATCTAAGGATCTTCTTTATCAAGATCAAATGTCATAAGGCAAGCATTAAAAGGATCGATCACACCCAAGGAAGAGAATAACACTTTGTGTTGCATGGGACAGTTCCGAAAAATCTTTAAGGTAGACATGGCAACAAGAGACTGTGCTAAGTCATCCACAATGATATAGTTAAGGGTTGCACGGGCATTGGGTTTGTTCACTACACGACGCAAACAGATCTTGGGGATCTTAGGTATAGAATCTATAGTAGGGCGAGGTAGGTGAAATTTTTCTTTGACTAGTGGATATTATTTCCATTTATCGATATTAGAGGTATCATTAGCCAAACCATTGGTTATTCCACGTCTAGAGATTGACATCATCATATATCATGAAAAGATGTTGAACAAAAGGGTCATGAGAATGATTGAAAGACGATGATAGATATGGGTAAGGTGTCATAGGTTGTGTTGTGACCACTCCTTGTGATGGGAATGGGTTTTGCAAGACCATCAGTTATGATTGAGTCCAATTAGGTGGGCGAGTATTAGGTTTACCGTGTGGGGAATTAGCTGCTTCACATTGGTTGGCCTCATTCCACAATTGGCAAGCCTTACCCAAATGAGGACAATGATGGTATAATGTATGTAAACACCGCAAAAGGAACATGGATGGTTAGTTCATAACTGAGGGTTATTACCTTGCTTGGGATTTTTATTGGGATCCATATGTGTGGGGCTTCGATTTCTTCCAATGTCATTAGGAGGGTCGGAGGGTTGGAGGGTTGGCCTCCACCTTCCTAGAATTGGTTATTACCTTTATTCTTACCCTTATTCTTATTCTTGGAGGTGTTCAGTTGTGCTTGTTGGTTATTGGGTGCAGTTTTTGCATGCATGTTCTACTGAACATACACCTTCCCATAAGGAAAAGGGGGAGCCACAGGGTGTGGTTGCACTGGAGGGTCTAGTGGGGTGCTAGGAAAATGATAACAAGGGTCCATGGTTGGAGGATCCACATAGATGGTAGAAGCACCGCCACACATGGCACCACTACATGTGGGTGCATGAACATGGAGATTCATAGGAGGAGCTGAATAGGAGGTACTCTTTCTTGCATGAGAGGATGAGTGAGATGGATCAGGGGGGTATTATGGTGTAAGCATAGGGCCTAATTACGTCGCTCAACACTCAAGGTATTTCCATACGAGTAACCACACGAAGGGAGAGGAAATGATGGGTATGGACTCAAATGAGACGTAATGGAACTAATAATTCCATTTGTATAATGGGATGCTCCCATAGGATCTTTCCAAGTGGATTCACTTCTAGGGAAACATGAATGATCATATCTAGGTAACCAGAATGCACATAAATGAGATCATACTGCTGAGCCTTAAGGATGGATTCCTCTTCATTATGTGGGAATTCTAAGGCCACTTCCTTTTCTATAGTGGGGATAAGAGATTTAAGTAACTAGTCTTAGAAACTATGGTCATCGAGCTTGATCTTACAAAAACTTCTTCGTTGATGCCACTCATTTATATGATTCGTAATATGGGTGGATGAGGTTTGATGGCATCTCTACTGGGTTTGGATTATTTGGATGCCTATCCCCAAAGTCCTAACCTAGCTACAAAAATGTTTTGGCCCTAAAGTGAGGGAATTTGTTGATTTTAGGCCCCACTTGAGGTCATGAACCAAGTGATGTTTTTAATTAAGGTGTGGAAGTTTGTGCAAAATTCGTGTGTACAACTATCAAATGTAAATGACAAGGAAATTTAAATGCTTGTATAATGATGAAAAGAGAAATAAGACCATTTCAATACTAAACTAAATGACGTTATTCTTGAAATAAATCTATGATATCTCAATAAGCAATAGATCACAATCAAGCCACTCACAGTTTCAAGCAAGCATGCAAACAAGATAGCTAACAAAGTATGGATCTGTAAAGAAAAGAGAAAAGGATCTTAACCAACAAACAAGGTGCTTTAAACAAATCCAAATAGTCAACTAATCAAGATAGATCTGCTAATCAAACTTGCTTAAACAAGTGCAAAGATGTAGCTAAAAAGAAACCCCAAAATAGAACCCTAGAGGCGGCAAGTAATAAGATCTCTCAATCTTTTATTTTCCTACAATGTCTAAAGGGAGAAGTAATCGTCCAGATAAAAAATAATTAGGCTATAAACAATAAAATGACATTGCAAATAGATCAAAAATATAAAACCGAACCGAACTGCGCAAAGACAAAGGCAGAACCAACTATGAAATGTGTTAAAAACTGGGTTTTGAAATAGGTCGTCGCTTTCAAAGGAAAATTTGCAACCTGGGTCCCTGGAATATACTAAAAACCTACAACCCAAACCAAAAAATGTTGAAAATGATGAAATAACTTTCGGTCACGACCAAAAAGATGTGGTTTTTTTTCCAAGGAACCTACTTGCGATAAAACAACAACAACAAATAACAGGAAAACACAGCTAGATCCAAGCAAAAATCACTCAGCAAGACGGCTGGAAATGATGGTCTAACACAAACAAAGGGTGAATTAGGGATCCATCCTCAATATGGTCGTCAAAATATGTATGGTGTGATTTCTCACCCACATGTGCCAAAAGAACCCACCAAGGGGTTGTGCAATCCTTGGTGGCATATTCAATAGGGATAACAAAACAAACTAAAACCAATCTAAACAAACTATCAACATTCTTCAAATTGCAATACACATAGAGATCACCAAGACAACATATAGAGAATCAAAGAATGGATTTTATTGATATTACAAAGGAAAGTATAAAGTAGCACCTTGGTACAATGTAAAGGAAATGGGCCTCCGCAACTATCCAAGGGAAGCTTCGTGCGTCTCTTTTGCAACCTCTCAATATCTATCCAATTGTCACTAGGTATATCTCCACAATGGTTGAAGTATAAACTAGATAATTTTCTCTTTCTATTTATGAGAGAATTTTGACAAAGTAACAATGTGAGAGTAATATGGAAATTGTGTGTTGAATTGTGGCACTGAGGGATTTTTTATAAGAACAAGAGTTGTCAAGAGAAGGATCTAGATTCAATGTGAACATTTTTCATAATTTTCCTTGATTGCTTAGTGGATAAATTTAGGGTTTTGGAACCTAGATCCGTAACTAATTTTGGACCACATCAAGGTATGTGTCCATTTTTTGCCCCTTCTTCATTAGGGAAGCTGGAAATAACAAATTTCTTCTCAAAAATCACTTTTTGGGACCAGATTGCACTTTTTGAGGGAAAAACTACGACAAAGGTCGTTGACTTCGAAGGAAAACCAACGACACATTTTAAAGTGGTCAATTTCATGGTTTGAATTTCATTTTTGGGGAATTTTATCATTTCATCTTGTCGTATGGATGGAATGAGATGGGAAAATGGGGCTTATGATGGAGATTAATGATGTATAAGGGTGATGAAGCTAATGACATGGAAGGTGAGAAAATTTTGGTTGTTTATGGTAGAGGTAGGGCTAGTAGTACCAGTTGGGGCCATAGTAGATAGGGCCCAATTATTGCTTTACCGATTTCATTTTAGTGCATGATAGTGTAATCTTTGAATCCTAATGTTTTTGTATGTTTTATAGAGATGGTGGGTAATGGTTTATTTGATATTTATTTTTAATCTTAGTATGTTTGGTATCTTACATTTAGGGGTCCTATTCATCCACTTGCATTCAAAAGTTTTTTATTTTTATTTTTCTTGTATTATAAAAGGTTTTAATTTTCAAACATTTTTACATATTTCTTCTTGAGAATCATTTATTCTTCTCCACATTTTAATGGCATATTTGTGTGGGAATGTAGCTCAAATAGAGTTCTTTCCTTTTGGCAAGTGATATAGGTTCAAATTCTAGCATCTTCGTACCAATTTCCATTTATGTTTTCATACTTTTACCATTTTTCTTTCTTTCTAAATTTTAATTTACACCAAGTTAGACTAGTTTTAAGTTTTGATATGCAGTTTGAATGGTGTATTTTTTGTGGGAATGTAGCTCAAGTAGATATCTCTCCTTTTATCAAGTGATGTAGGTTCAAATCCCAGCATTCCCTTCCCATATTTTTTTTTATGTTTTTCATTTGTTACCATTCTTTTATTTTTATTTCCACAAATTTTAATTTATAGACAATCAATACTAAACGACTTTAAACTGAGTGCTAAATATGGCACTAAATTCAACACTAGACCAAATGCTAAACCTAGCACTAAATAGAAAAATAGTTTTCAACTTCTACGTAGGGAAAATGCTCCAACCTGAAAAAATGCACTATAAGTCAGTGCTAAAATCAACAATGTTGACCAACTTTATTGTAGTGCATTTGTATCATTTTCTAAACTTTGTACTAAACTCTTATACACTTTTCCCTTTTTCTTATTAGTAGTAGTGCCAATGAATCCCCTAATTGTCTTCATACTCGATAGAATAAAACTTGGGACTTAAAGAGATATTTCAACACCTCCCACTTATTTACTAGTGTCAATCAGTTAAATCCATTTAAGTGTTTCCTTGTAACCTTCGTACCAAGTTTGGGCATGATCCACTAGATTCATTCAAATAGATTATATTTTCCACACTTCTCTTAAATAATGCATGCTATGATAAATTATCAACTATTGCAAGAAAGGATTTAAATTAATTGCATGTGACCTCACATTCATGTATCCTAATGTCCAATTTTAGCTTATGCTTTCAATAACAGTTGGGAAGGTGTATTGTTAGATCTTTATCTTTCTTCCTTTGTCTAGAATTTATATCTTCAATGTTGTCATGGGAGTTAAAATTCCCATTAAAGTGGGCTCACTTCTCAAAGGGTTTGATATTTCCATGAACTTTCCCTATAGGAATGAGACTAGAGTTTATCCATATCCTTTAATATGTTGATTACGTGTGCTTATATATTGTAAATATTACCTCTAATTCATGTGTTGGAATATATCCATGATTACTTTCAATGTATATTCCTTTGATATGTTGTATTTCCTTTCTTGTGATAATATTTGGATCCATGGTGTGAAATTCTCTTTCCGACTTAGACTTCCTAAGTCCAGCAAGTATATATTGCAACTATTCCCAAACACCCTAATAAAATCATTATGATACCAATATGATCTATAATGTATTGTAGATATTCCATATGTTAATTCATCACATGCATCTCAATATTCCACTAGAAATACATTCATACTATAATGACATGTTGGGAAACCCCTTTGAACAAAAGAACAAATGACATAAAACAACAGAAGGGAAAAGATATTCCGAGAAGAGAGGTGGTGTCAAAAGACACCATTTAGAACACTTAAGCACGGGGCATTATGATCATAACATAACAATGCATTATCTCATGACTCATTATTCGCTATGATTTGATATCAATACAACCCATAGGTTCGTTCCTTTATAGTCTCCAAATCTAACAAAGTTCCTTGAATTGAGAGAGATATGGTCCACAAATAAGAGTCATAGGTTCTAACTGTTCCCTGAAACACTGCAATGTCACATTGATTAGTCGGTTGTTTTCATCGAATCGACTGCCTCGCTGACCATTCAGTCGAACAATCGATCAACCACTCATTCAATCCTTTAGTCGACTATTTCCTTTTGACTGACTTACTCCAAAATATCCAAAGGTGTGATGAACCTGCATAACCATTGGTTCCAACACCCCCCCATCAACACAACACTCTAGATATTCACAAGGTGGAGTTATGTTCTTTGGACGCACCCCCATAATTGCAACATCTTGAAGCCCAAGCATAGCCTAAAATTTAACAAACTTAGATTATGGTAAAGGAATTGTAAGAATCAACAATCTTATCATCTGCCCTACAATAAACAAAAGTTACAATATTGTCCTGTATCAACTGTCTCAAGTAGTGGACATGAAGCTCAACATGCTTCATTTTGTTGTGGCATAAAGGATTATTGATAGCCTGAATTGCACTTAATCGTCAGAATGAATAACAATCGAGGTCTACTATAGGAAAACCAAGCTCTTCAAATAGTTGACAGATCCAAACTTCCTCTATTCATGCACAGCTCCATGATACTCTGCTTATGTACTCGAAAGAGAGACTACCTTATGTTGCTTACATTACCAGACCAAGTGTCCATAGCTCAGTCAAAACACATAGCTGGAAGTGGACTTTTTGTTTTCAATGTCACCATCCCAGTCGGAGTCAATAAGATCAACCAGTGATTATGTATAGTGACAATATTTGATACCAAATTGATATGTTCCCTTAATATAACGAAGAATTCATTTTTCATATTTCTAGTGGCTTTCTCTAGGATCTTGCATGAACCGAGAAACCACACTAATGACAAAGGAAATGTCAGGTCGACTGTGAGTTAAGTAAATAAATATATCGACCAATTGTCAATCAAGAGTGGCATTGACTCAAGGAGAGCCACGGTCCTTAAACAATTTAACGCCTGGCTGATAAGGTGTAGCACAAGACTTACAGTCGTCCATTTTGAATCATTTCAAAAGATCCAAAGCATATTTGGGTTGAGAAAAAAACATATCATCATTCATTTGAAGTACTTGAATGCCCAGAAAAAAATGTGAAAGACCAAGGTTTGTCATTTCAAAGGTATCTGCAAGTTGTTTCTTCAATCTCAAAATTAATTCGACATTGTTTCCAGTTATGAGTAAATCATCAACATATGAGTAAATCATCAACATACAATGCCACAATCAAAGTATTACAATAATATGTAATACATAAATATTTTGATCATATTCACATCATTTAAATCCAAGATTGATTAAGAAGCGATCAATCTTATCATACCAAGCACATGAGGCTTTCTTCAAACCATACAAAGACTACTTAAATCGGTAAACAAGACTGGAAACTATCACAAAACCAGGAAGTTTCTCCATGCTTATTTATTGAGACAGATCTCCATGAATAAAATCACTTTTCATGTCCATTTGATGAAGTTCCCAGCCGAACCAAGCAACATGTGAAAGAATCAATCGAATCGAGTTCATATTTGCAACAGGGGCAAAGGTTTAAATGTAGTCAATTCCTTCTTTCTAACATAATCCTTTCACTCCCAAACGAGCCGTGTGATGTTCAAAAGCACCTTTTGAGGTAAAATTGGTCCTATAGACTCATCGACACTTCACAATATTCTTTCCAAGTGGTCGAGGAACTAAATCCCAAGTGTAATTCTTCAATAAAGATTCAATTTAAGCAAACAAATCATTACCCCATCCATCCAATCCTTAAGCGTCAGCATAGGTGTCAAGCTCACAAGTTTCAAGAACACGAGCCATCAAGGCAACACTGCCCATATTGTTTCTGACCTCATATCTATTGACCAATATTGACATCACTGACATCAATTATGGCAACTTAAATAGTTTGTGCAACCCACTGAGTTAGACAAGTCATTAGTGAATCTAGTCATTTGTTTACAATAGGTTTAGCCAATGTATCGACATTTCCAGTCGATGTAGACCGGCTATCAATCGATTCAGTAACAAAGGTCGATTGTCTAGTCGAAACTTCAAAGAAAGGAACAATCAATCTAGATTCTTCAAGAATGTCAAAAGGATCATTGTGCAATAGACCAGAGGTAGAGTTCAATAACTTTATACATGAAATTTTTTCATCAATGATCACGTTCCTGCTCAAGATTATAGGTTGTTTGATAGGATCAAACAGTTGATATGATTTTGATTCATCAAAATAGCCTATCATGATACAAGCTTGACTCTTTGCATCAAATTTCTTCCTGCAATTATTAGTGATATGTGCCCAAACAACACATCCAAAGGTTTTGAGGTGTCCAATGGAAGGATTCCTTCACCGCCACTACTCAACTAGGGACAGGTCGTTGACATCCCTAGTCAGAATAGGATTCAAGAGATAGTTTGAGCAGTAAACATCTTCTGCCCAAAATTTAGATGGTAAGACTTTGTCCTGTAGTAGACATCGAACCATTTCCACCAAAGTCCTATTCTTCCTCTCCGCCACCTCATTCTGGTGAGGGGTGTGAGGGACATATCTATGCCAAGAGATACCATTCCGCGCTAGGTAATCCTCAAATATTCCCCACCATTGTCTAATCTCAACATTTAATAGGTTGAAAACATTGCTTTTTAGATAATTCCCTAAATTCCTTGAATCTTTCAAATACATGACTTATTTTTCAAGAAATAGACCCATGTAAATATGGAGATATCATCAACAAAGGTTAAAATATACTTTGCATATGCTAATGAGGGTTTTTTCATGCAACATTAAATATCGTTGTGAATAAGTTCCATTCGGTCTTGTGCTCACCATGCTTTCCCGGAATCAAAGGGTTCCTAATGATGCTTTCCAAGCACACATCATCTACAAACTCCTTCAAGTGGAACTATATTTGGGAGACCAATAACCATATTCATTGTTACCATCCATCATATTCAAACTTCAAAATTTCAAATGTCCAAGTCATTCATGCCAAAATTGACTATGGTCGTCGGTCTAAGCAACAAGAGAAATCGGTCCAAATGATCCAAGATCATATCGAGGATATTCACAAAACTTATATAGTCTGTATTTTGGATCTAGACAGCTTGAATCAATAGACGTTCCCCCATGCCTTAGATCATTTACAATAAAACGATCTGACCAAAATTCAACAGTCTTGTTAGTCTTAGTGAGTTGAGCAATTGACAGTAAATTTGCACTCGAGCTAGGCACATGATAGACATTGGAAATTCTACCATGTCTACATTCAACATATCCCCTTCCAATGACTGTGATGACATAATCAGCAATAACATAATTTTTTTTTTATGGAGCTCCACTTAAGGAAGAGAAGAGGGAAGCATATTTATCCATATGTTGGGTACAACTAGAATCGACAATACATTCAATCTGAGTAGTGTGAACATGTAATTCCTGGGAAGTACTAACATAAAAGGTGAAATTATCTATAGGTTGATTGATTGAGAGAACAGTTGACACCTCTTCTTCAAGATGCTTGACCTTTTCTTCCAAATATTTTTTCTTCTTCCAACAAGTTTTCTCCACATGTCCCGCATTTCCACAATAGTGATTCGTTTTCTTCTTTTGATTTTTCTTTGTCGATGTCGACTCATCAGTCTTTCCTTTAGTACGTTGGTCGATACACTCATGTTGTTTATTCAGGGTGTTCAATCAACCATGTTCTTTGTGATTTTGTTTGACCTTGCCTTTGAGCAAATGAGCCTTGTGTCGACTACCAAACTTCCCTTCATCAAGCAACTTTTGTGGATCCTTAATCAATAAATCATAGAAAGTGTCAAAGGAAAATTCCTTAACGTCCTCCTTACATGACATCCAGCTAGCGTGAAATGAGAAGCAAAATACATCATATGGTGTCTTCAAATTCATTAGAACCAGTTCGATCAATTTTCCATCCTTCTTTGGAAATGTTTTCCCGCATTAGCCCAATTTCAACTATAGCTCTTTGATACAAACTAAATAGTCCTCAATCATTTCAAAGGAATGGGATTATAGAGATATCAACTCTTTCTCTATCTACATTACTTGACTTTCATTAACCTTGTCAAATAGCGACTTTAGCTTATTCCATACGTGTTCCATACGACATGAGGATAGTCGATCCCACTTGTATGAAATCAAATCTCCCCTGAAATGTAGGTCATGATGACCCCAACAGCCTCATCTTTCTTTCTATTGATGGCAAACTTATCCTATTCATCAGTCGGATCTGGAATAGTGATCTTAGTATATTGTTTCCATGTCAGAAGCCCAAATTGCATAGTTGTGACCATTCAAAATAACAAGTTCTATATCAGAAACCCTCCTTCTGATATCTTATAGATATGATCCAAGTTCAAAGGATTCAGCCCACAAATATTTATCCCAGATCCGATCAACCCCAGATTCGAATTGGCACGATTTGTGGACAACATGCTAGGTAAAAACCAATAGCTATGATACCATGTTGGGAAATCCCTTTGAACAAAAGAACAGATGACAGAAAATAGTAGAAGAGATAATATATTTCAAGAAGAGAGGTTGTATCGAAAGACATCGTTTATAGCACTTAAGCACAATGCATTATGATCAGAATATCAAAATGCATTATCTCATAACTCATTATTCACTATGATTCTATATCAATACAACCCATAAGGTCGACCTTTTATAGTATACAAAGCTACAAACTTCCTTGAATTGAAGGAGAAATGGTCCACAAGTAAGGGTTGTCAGTTCTAACCATTTCTTGGAAGAACGCAACGTCATGTTGATTAGACGGTTTCTATAGTCGAGTTGACCAACCAATCGACTGCCTCATCGACCATTCAATCAACCGATCAATTGACCACTCAATCAAGCCTTCAGCGGACTACTCTGCTAGTCGACTATTACCTTTCGAGTAACTTACTCCAAAAGATCCATAGGTGTGATGAACCTACATAAACTTTGTTTCCAACACGACATAGCGGTTATGGGGTTAAGGCATTATGCTCTCGAAGTTTTAAATAACTATACAAAACAATAGCAAAATATCATATTGAGCATATAAGAGTAAATAAAACATTTCCCTCAAGGAAGGTTGGATGTCATTATGAATTACATAAAATTTCATACAACCTAGTTTGAAATGCTTGAAGCATATAAAATAGTAATTAGTAACTATTTCTTCCATGTATTTGATTAAATTTCTATCAAAATTCAGTTGGATTCAAGTTATATATTCTTCCCCTTCTTTAGGTTTCAAGTATGAAATTAGAAAAGCATGGATCAAACTGTAAAAAAATTGGCTTGAAAAGTTAAATGTAGTTCTTACTATGAATTCCTACAATTATTGTATGACAAACTTAACAAAAGCTATAAAAATTAGATTATCCAAGCACTATGATCAATTTTGAAGAATGATGGCCTCTCATTTTGTCTCAATTTACTATAGTTTTGATTCCATCTAGACAACCAATTTACCTTATTATTATGTCCCCGCTCTAGTACTCCCTATATTTTCACACTTTCACGCTCAAGTTTCCCTTTCCAAGAAAAACGAGTTAAATTGTTGTTATTTCAGATATTTCTTATGTTTTTGGTCAATTAAATCAATTTATGGTTTACTCTTACTAATGATGGAAGTCAGCTTGGTACCCGTCAACTCATTTCTGCAATTCTATACCAGTTTCTGTACCATCCATGAATGGCATACTTGCACATCGCCAATTTGAATTCTGCCACTTGGATGAGCTTTTTGGTTGCTTCTAGATGGTGAGGTGTCCATTAGACCTCACCCAACTCAGACATGTGGCCTCCAACACTTGGTCAAATGATTTTCAATTAATTAGCAAAAATTCTCAAACAGCCAACTTCAGGTGCAATTTCCGAGCAATCGGTGAGGTATTTTGAAATTCTACCAAAAACCCACTTGCAAAACATGCCAAATTAGGCTATTTGAATGCCATTTTTGAAAATTCAAAACGTTTTGGGATTTATGTCTGGATCTTGAACGCCGACCTTCCCAAATGGATTGTTACGCCCAAATTTTTAATGAGCTCATTTTTTTCTAAATTTAGAAAAATTGTTGAACGAAACAGTGTGGGGTATCCGTGGTAATCTGCCCCTTCAATTCCTTGTATGAATCGGTAGTAATAGCATGAGTGGGGGAGGAGAATAGCAATAATTTGTTGTTGTATTGAAGAGAGTTGCACATCATTATGTAACCAGTTTTTAATCTTTAATATATGAGGAACTAATCAGTGTTGATCTTCTGAACATAATCTTGGATTGAGTTAACTTCTCTAGGTGCGCCATCCAGGTCGGGAAGGGATCCTTGATCTGGTAACGCCCTAACTTTTCAATTATTAGTTTAGGTTGCATTTTATTTTCATCCTGTGTGATTGTTTTCATTCATGTGTTATTCACGGTTCTGCAAGTATTTTCTTTGGAGATTTGTCCTCATATTAGAACACTTGCACATCACTTCCTTTTCACGCCTCTGCTTTCTTCACTTCTTGCATTGATTACTCTCCATTCTATAGTTTTTTTTACGCTCAATATGTTGTCTATGTGATTAATATCACTACCATCCATTCTACAATCCATAATTTCCATCTTGTTGTAATTCAGTCTCAACCTAACTCTGATACCCTTCATCCTACAATATTTATGGTTACCTTTTCCACCATCTACAATTAATCCAACAATACAGTCACTCGCCCCTCCATTCAACACTTCTCTAATGCACAATAATGATTGAAATTTGATATATTTATTTATGTGATTGCACGTAAGTATTATTCCTGTAAGTGCAAGTGATTTTGTCATTTCTTATTGCCATTTTAACCAATATATATATACACTACATCATTATTTCAGGTTGTTATTTTATACATATTGTGTCATTGTTTCACACACACACATATATATATACGATTTAACAAATGTATAGTGTGCTTTGTTATAATACATAATGTTTTCTTATTTATTATTTGGCATATATGGTGTTACATATTGTTTATTATTTACTTTGTCATGTTATTATTCCTATTGCTAATTATTTTCTATTTGTCAAATTAAAGTGGTGTATTGGTATTTTATAAATGTTATGTTGTAGTAACTACTATATAATATTACTTTGATTTGTCGCCACATAGTTTGTTACTTTGTTAAGTATACAGTTATTTTATTATTTTGTTATTATATGTTTTGTTATGTTATTTCACCACATATTCATTTATATTAGAAGACATTATCATACACATGCAACTTCAAATGAATTATTCTTGCATTAAATTAATTATGCAACTAATTTACGCGTTATTCTTCAGTTCTTTCCATTCTAATTCCATCACTTTCCTTTCTTATTTGTTGGGTATAACTTTTCGAGGGAATTCTATTTTCATAGTTTGAATTTAGATCTCATTTCATAGTTGTTTAATTTTTTTTCCATTCAACTAGTTTGCTCTAATTTGGTTTTCTTGTAGCTTACCCAACCACTACGGGAAGAAACCATAGAATATTAGGATCGAACTCAAGAGATAAGATCTTGTAATCCAATAGTTACATCTTGTGGTGTTAGCATTCTTGTCTGTTTTTGCTTAGCATTCATTCATAGCATTTTGAAGTATGTTTTGTCGGCATTAGTTGTTAATTAGATTAGGCTAGCCTAGAAGTTATGATCCTACATTTCTTGTGTCTGCACCTCTAAGTTTACGAACTCCTGGTTTGATAATTCAATGTTTAAGGTGAATTATTAACACATATATTTTACCTAACATTTTTGGCGTCATTTCCGGAGAGGTGCTAAAAGGATAAGAGCTGAGGTAGGTAGGTAGGTTGCTTTTAAATTACATAGCTTGGGGGAGGAGGAACAATAAGACGCAAAGAAGCCCCTACTTCAGAAATTCTAAGGGGGTTCTAGCCTGGGGAATTCACTTTGGTGAGTTTCTCCAAAGCCTCATTGTTTTTTTCATGCAAGTAAGTTTCCTTTCATGCAAATTTATTTCCTTTTTCAAAAATAAGTATGTTTTCTTTAGTTTGATAAGTGGAAAGAAGAGAAGCTAACTTGTGTGAAAAAGATAACTTGGTGACAACAGGGTCTTAGTATCTGAGTGGCGCTTCGGGTACATGATAGAATTTTCTTTTAGTGTGCTTTAGTATTGCAATTAATTTCATTTCATTTTTGAAGTTAAATTTGAATTAGTTTTTGGTGTTGTAAGAACTTTTTTGTACTAATCCATGTGTGAGGCAGGAACTCTTAACCAGCAAAAAGAATATGTTAAAGAATTTGTTGAGCAAAGAAGGGCTCATCACTACAAGGAATTTCTTAAATCACTGTTCCAATGTCAGAGCTATACCCAAAGATGGATTTGATTCTCAAGAAGAGCATAAAATCCATGACCAAATCCAGAAAGAAGATCCAAAAGGCCTTACTAGTTATCCTTGCAAACCTATAGAAGAAGCCCAAGAATCATGGACATCAGCTATTGAAGAGCAAAATTTGGAACCAGAAATTGAAGAGTTCTCATTATCTTTGTCACTGGATCTAGATCCCTTGTGCATTCCAGAGTTTGATGAGACAACTTTTGAAAAAATCAGTGGCATGACAACTAAACAAGAAGACAAAAATTACATCAAGACATAGTTCCAACCAGTCATTAGGCCTCATGAATCCATTCTTCAATAGTTCTTGGCACCATCTACATAAAAGAAGTTGGTCCCTCATGTTCCGATATATATTAAGGCATATTTTTCAAATTTGTACATGAGCACATTTATAGTTATGTTATGCACATGGTTTCACTGGAAGTATTCCTACACTTTAAACAGGATTTATTTTTCAAGTAAAGTAGGATAGTGTAAATAATGTAAATAAATGAATAAAATAGTAAAGATAAAAATAAGTTTGGTTGTGAAAACCAATTTACTAGCGCAATTGAACATGAGTTTTGCTTGAAAACCAGGCAACTGGCGGGAAAAGTTCACATTGGAGTTATGTGTTCAGTTGTTAATTCTATCATTATTTTCTTCAAATCAATTTGTTTGTTCTCATGTTGGATGATGAAGGATTCCTCGGGCCTTCTGTTATATCTTAAAATGACACTTCTCCGTCTGTGACGACACTTGCATCGCTTGGTCGCATGACGACACTTCCTGAGATCAAGTTTAGTCACACAACAAGACACTTGTGGATTGAAGGGTCATTTGGGACATTAAAAATGGTTGAAATTACCTCACTCTTGGCCCATTTGATGGTTATAACCCTTAGGAACATTTTTCCAGACCAAACCATCTCCTGAAAATCATCAGAAAACCCTGTTTTTGGCCATTTTTCTCCAAAAACGTTGGTTTCCTATGCATAGAGTAGGGCATACTAGGATGTGTGCGTGACTCTTGTGCCTATAGAGTAGCGCACACCTTGGAAAATATGAAACTCCACTTCAATAAAGTAGCGCACACCCTCAGAAATATGCAACTCTGCTTCAATAAAGTAGCGCACACCTTTAGAAATGCGCTGGTTTGCAGTAGGAAGAGTAGGGTACTTTCCTGAACTAGTCAAAATCTTGAATTTTGGTTGAAATGAGTTGATTTGGAAACCTCCTGATCGGTTATAACTACTTTTCCTCTCCTTCATTGACTATATAAGGAAGGTAGAAGGGCCATGTGAGGGGACCAAGCCCATAACAATGTTATGTTGGAGGAATGGAGACCCTCATCCCCCTCTATTGTGCCTCAGTTTCTGATAAACCCTAGCACAGCTGATTAGAGGCTGGGATCCTTGGAGAACAAAAGCAAAAGACCTTGAATCTAGGTTTCGTGAAGTGCCAAGCTTGAAGGAAGGTATAATTTGATGTACTTGCTTCATTCATTAATAAAGATCAGATGTTCTTCCCTTTCCAAATATGACCTATTTATGTGTGTCTTAGATTTTATTATAGTTTGATGTCTTATTATGTCATGGATATCAGTCTTATAAATGTAGTCAAATGTATTTGAGAAATGTATCAAGTTGTTTTGCAGGTGTGGGCATTGCGATACTGGATAGCATTGAAGCGCAAGGAAGAGGAAGGCTGGGATCAACCTTCTGAATAAGGTGCATATATCTCTAACCTTAATCTCTACACTTATTTGTTGTACTTGCAGAACATTTGTAGGTCTATCTTTCATACCTGTAAGTTGGTAGTTTCTCCCCTGAACTATAGGTGCATTTTCCTCACAACAGAATGGCGACTCCGCTGGGGAAATCCTATCTACTTAGGGGTATCCAAGGTCATTTCTTTAGTGTTGTTTGAAGGTATTTGTTCAATTTATTGATTAGAATCAGTTATTAGGCTTTGTTTGACCCTCCTTGGCTCTTACAGACCCTTCCTAGCCTTTTCAGACCCTGGTGGACCCAAGTTGGGGGGTTTTACCCCATATTTTCAACTTTTCCCACCTGTGCGCTACTGTTGTGAAGCACAGTAGCGCATTCCCCTATTATGGGTGCTGGTATGCCTCATACATAGTAGTGCGCACATTCTGGGTTTGATTTTTTGGGTTGTGGACCCAAATTGGGGGTTGTGGCTGCATTTTTGGGGTCCTTGATGACCCTAGGTCTGAGTTAAACCACTGTAAGTGGTATCCTATCCTTGTACTAATCCTATATTCATGATTTAGACCTCTTTTGATCAATTTGAGCTTGTTTGGAAATTTTTGGGGATTGTTGACCCAAGTTGGGGGGTTGTGGACCAGTTTGGTGTTTTGTACCCTAATTTGAGTCTGACTGAACCGGCTTGCTCTATTTCCACTGGATTGAAACCTATTGAGTCTACTTGACCCTGTTTGTATCTATTTGAGTGAAATTTCTCTTTAGATTGGTTTCTTATCCTCCATTATGCTTTTAGTTTTCTTTTTGTAGTGAAAGCTCAAGTGTCTTTGTTGTTGTTCGAGACCTTGACTGCACTATTTATGTGAAGACCTTACTTTACCAAACCATACTTCTTTGTAGGTCATTTGCTTTGTTTGGGTCTAAAATTAGTTTTCGTACGCTTTTACCAATGTTTGGCATGCTTACATCAATAAGAATCTGAAAGTCGTATTGATAGCTTTTATTGTTTTAATCAGGAAACCTGAAAGTTCTTTGCTTTTGCTTTGACAGTAGGTTACTTTCAATTTCAGTTTTGTTTCTCACCTTTTGAAAAGCATAAAAATTTTGATTTATTTTTTTAGTAGAGTACCTTGCAAGTGGCTTAAAGGATTTAAGAGTGCTTTGCATCAAAAAGAAGAAGTTTTCTTTTGCATACTGATTTGTTTGAGTAGCTGCATTCTTAGGTTTTGAGTTTAATTTTGTACATTTAGACTTTATTTTTATCTTTTTTACATTCGAAAAGACTAAAAATTGCATTTGCATATGCATTCTAGATCGTATCTTTAAGACTTGCATTGAAAAGAAAAGATTTGTTTAGTGGTAAGCATTTCATTTCAGTATTCTATCTCTGTTATAACCACTCTCACACACCCACTACCTTTTTGAGTAAGCAAGTAACCTTTAAAATGAACCCTAATAAAATGTACTAGTAACATTTTCTTTTCTAGGTTACACTTTTCACCAACGAGTCTTAGTTAGGATCTTGGGTTTAAAACACATTAAACGACCCAAGATCACACATTACGCAAAAATCGTAGTTCGACTATCACAGGTAAACCCACCTCATTCAAAACTTGCCTGAGATCTATGCAGTAGGTCTTGTGAGATCAAATTGTTTGGAATAAACCTCCTACTTTCTGTTTCGAGCATATACCAGGATTGGATCGCGTTTGGAGACTCTTTTGAGTTTCGGGCTTAGTTACCCTACCCACGCCTTTTGATTCAACTAGAGACTGTTCCCCCAGGAGTTTTCGGTGTGGTGGTATCCTTAGTATCTGACCATAGGATCATACACAGGTGACGGCGGAGGGTTATATCTGTTGTACCTAGGACATACGTGGGAGGAAATCCCTTGCAGGTCTTTGGGAGGGTGGTTGGGTGATTCCATCACTTGCACCCTTAGTCATTGTATTGTGGACCCCGGGTAACTGTTCTTCATCCTTCGTTGGTCTGTTCTGGGCCCTCATCATCCCAGACTCTTCTCCGGAAGGCATCTGTTTTCCTAGTTTGATTTACCTAGGACCTTTTTTAGTGGTGTGCTCTTTGTGCTACTTGTCTTGGTTTGCCTTAGAGAATTTCTTGCTCATTTAAGCAGGAAATTATGTTTAGCGTTCCGGCGAGCGCCAATCAAGGTACCCCTGTTCCAGGGGATCCTTGTGTTGTTCTATTTATTGGAAACATTGGTACTCCCTTAATGGCTACTCTGAATCTTCCTGGATTCACTATAGGGCTGCCGGTTTGGTTGTTCTCCACTCCAAATGCCTTGCATGCTCCTGACGCTTCTTTTGTAAGCACCTCAAATCAAGAGCATCAGAACCCTGTGCCTTCCTTTCCAGTAACATATTCTCCTCCTCCTTCTACCTCATGTGGCGAAAGTAGCAATACTAGTAACCAGCAATCTAAAAGGAATAGACGGAGGAAGAATAGGAAGAAGATGCCAAAACAAGGGGGCAACAACCCAACCTCTGTAAGTCATGCTGGGGGTAAGCACCCTGCCTCTGCAAATCATGCAGGGAGCACCTACCCACGCTCTGGAGGTCATGCTGGGAGAAAACCTTTAGTCACTGAAAATCACACTGAAAGTTTGTCTTCAACCACTGTCATTGCTAGTCATATTAATGACAAGTCACCAATTCCTATGAGTCATACTGGAGACACCATATCAGCCACTACAAGTCATGATGAGGGAGTTGACGTTGTCGACAAACCCATTAAACAGAAGTATAAGTTCCCTTGCAAGTCTTGTGAGGGAGACCACCTTACTTACCTCTGCCCTATACTTCCAGAGGTGCAAAAGGTGTGGTCCTTAGTTCAAAAGTCTTCTGCTTTTGAGAAACCAGCCACTGTAAGTCATGCTGGGGGCAAGCTATCAGCCAATGCTAGTCATGCTGAGAGTATTGACATTGTAAAGGAGTCTCGACCTATAGGACGGAAACCAAAGTTCCCTTGTAAACTTTGTAAGGGAGATCAGCTTACTCACCGATGCCCTGCCATTCCAGAGGCACGAAGAGCGTGGTCCATGTCTGAAGGAACCTCTGTTCTTGAGTTGTCTATAGATTCCCTACAATTAGATCAACCTTTGGTTGATAAAGTGGTTGAACCAATGCAATCTTTGGTCAACCCCACTCTTCCTTCGGAGAGTGAAGTGATCGAATCGATGCAATATTCGACAAATCCCATCAGTCCTACAACGATTGATGCACCTACTGCGGAAGTCTTCTGCATTACCAATTTGGATGTTCCTGAAAAAGGGGGTACTTCATCTATGCCATGTGAACCCCTACCAAGCCCTAGGATCGTTTCCTTTGATTGGAATAGTCTAGTCAAGCCTCGTCTTCCTTCTTTGACACCTTTCTAGATAAAGGTTGATATCGGGAACCATGCAGTTGATCGATGCATCATAGATGAAGGAGCTTCTATTAGTATCTTATCCGCTTATGCTTGGAGAGATTTGGGTTTCCCTAATGTTATTCCAACTGTTAATTGGTCGCTGACCTTCGATAAAAGACCTAGTGAACCATTCGGATTCCTCCGTCAAGTACCTATTACTTTGGGTGGAAAAACAGTCTTAGTTGATTTTATGGTTTTAAAGGACCCTGTGGACTTTAATATGATCCTCGGGCGTGATTACATTTATGTTATGCATGCTGTGGTGTCTACGCTCTTTCGTGTGATGCATTTTCCTCATAACGAAAGCATCGTCACTATCGACCAGCTTGCATTCGTTGATCCTCCTTATTACCCAACTGTAGACTAGTTAGATCCCTCATCATTAGGCACCACTATGTCACATGGGACTTATGTGGCATATTGTTCCTTGAGTTCCACTGCTACTGAGAAGAAATCTCTGAATTCATGCTTACCTTCTCAAGACTTAGTCCCAGCTTTTGACCAAGTGACACCTCCATCTGAATGTTTAGATATGTGTTATATCTGGGACGATATACTTCCTTCTGATGAAGTTTTCTTAGAGTCCATAGTATAGTCTGCCATTCATTTGGATGTTGATCCAGTCGCAGTTACGTCCAACCCCGATTTGACCTTAAAGTATCATCTTCCTACTATTGAGTCTTTGGACTCTCTTATAGATCCGCAAATCGGTGTTCCTGCTGAGTTTGATTTTGCTTCTAGAATTTTCAACTCCAGTGATGATGAATTTGTTTCTGCAGATTCCATCATGTCCTTCAACTTTGATCTTCATCCCGAAGTCGATCTTGTTAATTGTAAGTCCTTGGGCTTGGGTACCATAGAGTCTTCATTTGAAAACTCTACCTTGTTTATGCCTGTTGTTGATGATAGTGAAGTTGAAAGTATTTCTACCACAGTGACTTGTATCGGGTCTTTCTTTACATATGTTTTAGATATAATCTTGGTACTAATGTTTCTTGGAGATAGGATTCTTAGTTGGATTTATACTTGCTTACTGGTTCTTTTCGACACCTTGTGCAACCATGTCAGGTATATTCGGAACCTTGCATAGAGGTTTAGGATTCCCCGTTGTTATGTTGCATTTGAACCTTTTGCCATCCGAATTCTCCATAGGATCGAACCTGTTGGATATTGGTGTGTTAGCCATCTCTTTATGCATTGTGCACTAGTCCGACTGCAGAGCCTACCTAACATGGGTCACCCTAGTCAGCACCTTTATGCCATTTTGGTGCCCATGCTGATTTTTTCTCATAGGCTCGAGAGCCTTTTTAGATTTACCATGACTTTGAGAAGAAGCCTCATATATTTCTTCCTCGTATATTTCTGGCCATCCCTGATAAGGCTCCCATCTTTGTGTTTAAGTTACATATGCATCTGTTATGATCCTGCTTGCGCTAATGAGCCTGATTCCGGCTTCCACGCTTTTAGCTCGTTGTATAAGCCTCCATCTCTGATCTCATTTCCGCTAAGCCCTGTATCATTTTGCCTTTGTAATTTGACACCTTTTACCTAGAGGAGACACACCCTGAATGTCCTTATCTTGCACGTGTTCCTTGCATTAAGCATAGCTTTGTTCTATGCGCTTGGAACTAGTTTCGCATGTCCCTGATACTCGTCTCCTCCAGTTTCGAGCATTCTTCCACCTTTACTTCAAGCTCGTTAAAAACAGTAAGTAGGTTTCGAGCATTCTTCCACCTTTACTTCGAGCTCGTTAAAAACAGCAAGTAGGTTTTGAGCATTCTTCTACCTTTACTTCGAGCTCGTTAAAAACAATAAGTAGGTTACGAGCAGTCTTCCACCTTTCCTTCGAGCTCGTTAAAATTAGTAAGGAGGCTATGAGCATTTCTTTCGTCTTCACTTCGAGCTCATTAAAAACAGTAAGGAAGTTATGAGCATTTTTCTATATCTCCTTTGAGCTCGTTAAAAACAGTAAGGAGGTCACGAGTTTACTTTTCGAGCTCGTTAAACCTTTACGGAAAAGATCCCTATGGAGTTATTTTAAGCCCTTTTCAGACTCCTTAAATAGGAAAAGTTTACCGAGCATAGTTGTCTTTTCGGGCTCGTTAAAATAACTGAACCAACATCCACTTAGGTATAGAATTACCCCTTTTCCGAGCCTTGGTGGATAATTTACGGAAAAGGTATACTCTAGGTATACTTTGGTATGCGCTAGAAGAGTTCTTCTTCCATTATTTTACACTTTTTCGGGGGAGGAGACTAACTTTACGAAAAAGGACCTTTGGAGTCGTCTTTAGGGTTTTCAGACTCTCGAAATGTGAAAACACCAAGTGAGAATTCACCTACTCGGGCTCGATGTGAAATCCACGAGATGGTTGATAGAGGACTGTTTAAGTTTTTCAACTCTATAAGCAAGAAAACACCGCTGAGCACAGACCAATCCGAGCTCGATATAAAATCCACGGATAGGTGTATGGATTTTTCTTCTAGGTTTTTCAGACTCCTTAAATATGAAAATATCGTCAAGCATGCTTTAGTTCTTTGTCAAGCTCATTAAAAAATGAAAAAGGTAAGGAAAGGGAAGAATGTTAAAATATCTTTCAATATGATGGCAGCAAGTCAACTATCTCCTTGAACAAAGCCCCTGTTTTGAGTCTATCAAACAATTTGGGTTCTAGTGTTGGCCTTAGGGTAAACCTGATCTCAGAGTTCTTACTCCTCTGTTTGGTTAGTCTTCCAATCATATGGAGAATCTGTTAATGTCTCCTACATTGCAGATTTGCATCGTGGTCTCTTTGTGTTAAAAGCTGCCTAAGTCAGTCTTATGTCGTGCGCACTGTTCAAGGATATAACCTGTGTCGGCCATTCTGCAGTTGCCTTGACCTCATGCGTCGGCCATTCCTTGGTGTCAGTATGTTTCATCATGTGTTCAGTCCTACTCCAAATCAGCTCATACCTGTTGAGTGTCCCTCGTGTTGGATGATGGAGGATGCTTTAAGGCCTTCCTTCCAACGGACTTCTTCCCATCGACTTCAACTCATTATGCTCTGGGAATGAAGTTTAGAGTTTCGGTTAGTACCTTAGGGATTGCAGTCATTAGTGGCAGTTTCCCTCGCTATTAGATAGATGGGAATACATCAATGTCTCCTATCCGATGGATTCTTCAAGTGTTCGACAGCAAGACCATTTATTCGCACTTGTCTGAATGTACTAGGTACCTTGGGTTCCATTTTCATTATTGGTGGACACTCTCGCATTTGTTAACGGTATACATCAATGACCGGTAATCAAACGATGCCTCCCATGTTCGACATCAACTCATTTATTCGCATGGATAGGTTTGTACCTTGGGTTATTTTTGGATGAAGACCTTGGGATCCTCGATAGCATCACCTTATTTATGTTATCGCTCAAGTTGTGCAAGACTGAGCCACACTTTTTTGGCTCTTGATGAGACATAGATCCAGCTTGTTCTTTATGGCTATGTTCTCCAGTTTTGACATAGATCCACCTTGTATTTATGTGGCTATGTTTACACTTATGTTCCTCATGGATCCACGCTTGTATTCTAGTGGCCATGATATATGCATCAGTATTTGGATCAGTATTGTATCCTCTTGGAGGTCATGTTCCACTATTTGAACATGGACAGTTACCCCAAGGATAAGTTTGTCTGACATTTCCTTTGCTTTCAGGTACTTCATTTGAGCCTATGATTCTTGGTTTCTCCAGTTCCTCCATGATTCAACTCTTTGTTATTTATAATGTATTTCAGGGCCATCGTTTCCCTCACTCCCTCTGACCTCATACATTATGGGGCATCTGTTATAGCTTAAAATGACACTTCTCCGTCCGTGACGACACTTGCATCGCTTGGTCGCATGGCGACACTTCTTGAGATCAAGTTTAGTCACACAAAAAGACACTTGTGGATTGAAGGGTCATTTGGGACATTAAAAATGGTTGAAATTACCTCACTCTTGGCCAATTTGATGGTTATAACCCTTAGGAACATCTTTCCAAACCAAACCATCTCCTGAAAATCATCAGAAAACCCTGTTTTTGGCCATTTTTCTCCAAAAACGTTGGTTTCCTATGCATAGAGTAGGGCATACTAGGATGTGTGCGCGACTCTTATGCCTATAGAGTAGCGCACGCCTTGGAAAATATGCAACTCCACTTCAATAAAGTAGCACACACCCTCAAAAATATGCAACTATGCTTCAATAAAGTAGCACACACCTTGAGAAATGCGCTAGTTTGCAGTAGGAAGAGTAGGGCACTTTCCTGAACTAGTCAAAATCTCGAATTTTGGTTGAAATGAGTTGATTTGGCAACCTCCTGATCGGTTATAACTACTTTTCCTCTCCTTCATTGACTATATAAGGAAGGTAGAAGGGCCATGTGAGGGGACCAAGGCCATAACAATGTTATGTTGGAGGAATGGAAACCCTCATCCCCCTCTCTTGTGCCTCAGTTTCTGATAAACCCTAGCACAGCTGATTAGAGGCTGGGATCCTTGGAGAACAGAAGCAGGAGACCTTGAATCTAGGTTTCGTGAAGTGCCAAGCTTGAAGGAAGGTATAATTTGATGTACTTGCTTCATTCATTAATAAAGATCAGGCGTTCTTCCCTTTCCAAATATGACTTATTTATGTGTGTCTTAGATTTTATTACAGTTTGACTATAGTTTGATGTCTTATTATGTCATGGATATCAGTCTTATATAGGTAGTCAAATGTATTTGAGAAAGGTATCAAATTGTTTTGCAGGTGTGGGCATTGCGATATTGGATAGCATTGAAGCGCAAGGAAGAGGAAGGCTGGGATCAACCTTCTGAATAAGGTGCATATATCTCTAACCTTAATCTCTACACTTATTTGTTGTACTTGCAGAACATTTGTAGGTCTATCTTTCATACCTGTAAGTTGGTAGTTTCTCCCTTGAACTATAGGTGCATTTTCCTGACAACACCTTTCCAAAAAACCTTGTCCTATCAACTCCAACACTTTATATAGGATCAAGGTTAGAGACTTATTCTAGTACGATGAGGCTTGCATGCCTTAATGACAAGTACTCTTGTTGATGGAAGTGGGAATACATCAATGTCCTCTATCTATCAGATCTTGCAAAGTGACTTGACCCCAACACATTTATTCGTACTTTGTAGGATGTACTTTGACACATTGACACTCATTGACATCAATGGTGAGATGCCTCGCATTGGTTAACAACATTCATTAAGGGTTGGTAATCCAATGACTTCTATCTATGTTCGACTTCAGCAAAATCTATTCACATAGTTAGAATTGTGTCATGGTGTGGTTTATGTTGAAGACTATAAGATTTATGCTTCAACTTCAGTTTGCATTTTTTTAGTGAATTTCAATTTTTCGATTAGCTTGAATAAAAAGGAAACATAATCTCAAAATCTTCCAGCAAACATCAAGTTCAGAAAGTCATATTTATATTCAGCTAGCATCTACAAAATTTTGGCAGCATCGGAATATCTCTCAAAGGATTTTAGCAGCCCTCAGCTTCATTTTCAGAGTTTCTACCACTAGCATTATTTTCAGATTTCATGTACCAGTTCAAAGCTTTTGATTTCTTGTACCTGATTCCATTCCACAAGCACATTTGTGAGTATCATATGATAAGATTTTATTAGAATTTGATTTAATCTACTAAAGCAAAAGAATAAGTTGAAGTGCATCAATCACTCCTAAGCTTATTCTCTTTATGCTTATTGTCTTATTCTTCAAACCTGTCATCTTTCCATCATCATTTTGATTCAACTTCCCTTACTATTACTCACTATGTACCTATTACCTTTTTACCCTGCACTCTAATAGTTATATACCCCTTTCCTTTCATTATATCCGAATCTAATTTATGTTCCATCGTTTTTTGTTTATATGATGCATGTGCATAATCATGATCCTGAAGTACCAGTTAAATATCAATCTGCACCTAATAGAAAGCTTTAGCATGGCAATATTCCTCACAAGGACTTATATTGTTTAGCCATTCCGTCATTGCTAGAATCTAAAATTGCATAAACAAGTCACAAGAATTTGTTGTTTTGATAGATATGTGCAAGCTGCAAAATTATATAGATCCAAAGTTTGTTTGACTAGTTCAAGAAATAAAAAACAGCTATGAAGGTTGATCATGTAAAATAAGCAGAATTCATGCCATGAAGATGTGAACAGAAGTTATGGACTTTTCCAATCATTATCTTCCACATCTACTTTGCATGAGGACATGCAAAATATTAGGCCTGGGGGAGTGATGGCCTCTCATTTTGTCCCAATTTACTAATGTTTGGATGCCATCTAGACAACCAATTTACCTTGTTATTATGTCCCCATTCAAGTACTGCCTATATTTTCACACTTTCAAGGTCAAGTTTCCCTTTCCAAGCAAAAGGAGTTAAATTGTTGTTATTTCATATATTTCTTATGTTTTTGGTTAATTAAATCAATTTTTGGCTTAATCCTACTAATGGTGGAAGTCAACTTGGCACCAGTCAACTCATTTCTGCAATTTTGTACCAGTTTTTGTACCATCCATGAATGGCATACTTGCACACCGCCAATTCAAATTCTGCCACTTGGATGAGTCTTGTGGGTAATTCTAAATGGCGAGGTGTCCATCAAACCTCACCCAGCTCACATGTGTGGCCTTCAAGACTTGCTTAAATGATTTTCAATTAATTAACATAAATTCTCAAACATCCAACTTCAGTCGCAATTTTTGAGCAAACGGTGAGGTAGTTTCAAATTTCACCAAAAACCCACTTGCAAAACATGCCCATTTAGCCTACAAACGAGTTGTTTTTGAAAATTTGAAACAGTTTGGGAGTTATGGCCAGATATTCAACACCAACCTGCCCAAATGGACTATTATGCCCAGATTTTTATTGAGGCCGTTTTTTTTCTAAATTTAGCAAAATTGTTGAACAGATCTTAGTGTGGGGGATCAGTTGTAATTTGGCCTTTCCATTCCATGTATGAATAGGTAACAATACCATGAGGGGGGGAGGAGGATAGCAAAACTTTGTTGTTGCATTGAAGAGAGTTGAGCATCATTCTGTAACCAATTTTTAATCTTTAATATATGAGAAACTGATCATTGTTGATCTTCTGAGCATATTATTGGATTGAGTTAACTTCTCTAGGTGCACCATCCACATCAGAAAGGGCCCCTCAATCCGGTAATGCCTTGGCTTTTCAATTATTAGTTTATATTGCATTTATTTTCAATCTGTGTGATTGTTTTCATTCATGTGTTATTCACAATTCTACAAGTATTTTATTTGGAGATCTATCCTCATATTAGGATACTTGCACATCACTTCCTCTCACGCCTCTGCTTTCCACACTTCTTGCATCCATTACTCTCCATTCTGTAGTTTTTTTATGCACACTCTGTTGTCTATGTGACTAATATCGCTGCCATCCATTCTACAATCCACAATTGCCATCTTGTTGTAATTTAGTCTCAACCTAGCTCTGATACGCTTCATCCTGCAATCTTTATGATTACCTTTTCCACCACCTGCAATTAATCCAACACTACAGTCACTCGCCCCTCCATTCAAAACTACTCTGATGCACAATAAAGATTGAAATTTGATATATTTATTTATGTGGTTCCACGTAAGTATTATTCCTGTAAGAGAAAGTGATTTTGTCATTTTAACACACACACACACACTGTATCATTATATTGGTTGTCATTTTATACATGTGTCATTGTTTCACACACTCACACACATCATTTAACAAATGTATGGTGTGCTTTATTATAATATGTTATAATACGTAATGTTTCCTTATTTATTATTTGACATGTATGTTGTTACATATTGTTTACTTTGTTATGTTATTATTCCTACTACTAATTATTTACGTTGTCATGTTATTATTCCTATTGCTAATTATTTTATATTTGTCAAATTAAAGTGTTGTATTGTTATTTTATAAATCTTATGTTATAGTAACTATTATATAATATTACTTGGATTTGTCGACGCATAGTTTGTTACTTTATACAATTATTTTATTAGTTTGTTATTATATGTTTTGTTATGTTATTTCGCCACATATTCATTTATATTAGAAGACACTATCATACACATGCAGCTTCAAATGAATTATTCTTGCACGAAATTAATTCCGCAGCTAATTAACGCTTTATTCTTTCGTTCTTTCTATTTCGATTCCATCGCTTTCCTTTCTTATTTGTTGGGTGTATCTTTTCAAGGGCATTCTATTTTCATAGTTTGAATTTAGATTTCATTTCCTAGTTGTTTAATTGCTTTTCCATTCAACCAGTTTGCTCTAATTTGATTTTCTCGTAGCTTAACCAACCACTATAAGAAGAAACCATTGAAGATTGGGATCGAACTCGAGAGATAAGATCTTTTGATCCAATAGTTACATCTTGTGGTGTTAACCTTCTTGTCCATTTTTGCTCAACTTTCACTCATAGCATTTTGAAGAGTGTTCTGTTGGCATTACCCGCATTTCATATGCATGCATCTATAAGTTTACGAACCCCCGGTTTGACAACTCAATGTTTAAGATGAATTATTAACGCATATATTTTACCTGACAAAGAGCCCTCATAATCATGTATTATGTATGACTTTAATTACGCAAAACCATAATCAATTTAGGAAAAAATCAAATCCCTTGTAGTACACCTTAGATTTCTTCTTTGTGAATAATTTATTAGTATTTATAACCTTAGAACTATAAAACCAATTTATTTACTAGTAAAAACACCACCATTTTAGCACTCCACACATTTAAGCAAGCTTTAGCCTTTTATATAAGTTAGATTTAACAAATTTTCTATGAATTCAATATGAAAAAAGAAGCCTTTGTTCACAAATGTTTTGCAAGTGTGATTGAATCCAATAGCCATTGGACATGTTACCTCACAAGTTAATATGTGAAATTTAAAGCCCAAAAGAGCAGTGCTAACCTAAGGGGAACTAAGAGGGGCTACCCACTATCACCTCAATAACACCCTTTCCAACTTTAGGTTAGCTCTCCTCCAAGTCAAGATGAGTTGTCCCTACATAAAATTGCTAAGGCAATGGAATTAAAGTTCAAAGTGATACAAAGATAGTACTAAGCCTTAACCAAACAAATGTGCTTGCAGTATATGAAAATATGGGAATGGGAAATGAAAAAAAAAATGAGAGGGAAAAGATTACAACTAGGAGAGAAGAGATGGAGAAAACCAATGCCTATCAATCATGGGCTAATGGAGTCATAAGGGAGGGATGAAGTTTGTCACATCACCACTACCTCAATGAAAATATTGTGGATGAAATAGTTGTTTTCCACCTTCCACCTTCAACCAATAATAGAGAAAGGGTTGTTTGTTACATTCTCCATTTTTATTAATGTGCATTCAAGGGAAAAAAATGATTAATTTATCACATTTGATCTTATGTGATTGTTGAAAATTAACATATAAATTAATCTTGGAGGGCACTAAAGGGTACCATTCATCAATAAAACATAAAGGTGCTGAAATATTTCTAAGTTATCAATCAAAATCTGAAATTGTTTTATTAAAAAAAAAAGGAAATTAAACATAAATAAACATCAAGTAAATAAAGAGGGAGAATCCTCCTCAAATTGATTTACTCTTAATTAAAATATTTAAACCTTTATACTATATTGAAACAAGAAAACTTCATATGAAATCTCACAACAAATAAAGCAATAAACCTTACAATCAAAATAGGAAGTTATACCACATGTCTTCATTAATCACCAATCATCATAGTACAAAGGCGCTCCCTCAAAATTCAGCTCCTAAGCTCCAATGTTTTAATATTTCTCTAACTCTCAACTCCCCACTTCTCAATCACCATCAAAGAATGGAGAGAAAACTCATTTATATAGTAGTTAGATCTATCTTGCATTAAAATATAATTATTTTTCTAACCAACTCCTTGACAAGTTTGGAACAATAATTAAAAATGGAATTAATTAGGCCTTTGTCAAGTCAAAGATCTGCATTTCCTCAAGGAGAATTTACTCCAGTGGAAGAATTAATAAAATATTACAACGGAATCTCCAAGAGAGAGAGGGTGCGCTAGTGAAATAGGCACCTTTTACCTAGTCAAAACTTTACGCAATAATAAAATATGTTCCTCCATGTGCGCCCTTGAATATGCTTTGAAATGGTATACATAAAATAATGTTTTCCAAGTAACCAACTCCATGTGCTGAGTCAACCAATAATAAAATATTAAGGTGGTTATAATCTCCACATGTACATCTTCCAAGAGAGAGAGATCTAACAAAATATCAACTACTTCACTTAATGTGCAAGGTGTCAACAGTACCCATTCAAATATGCAAGTGGATCTCCTAGAGGAGTGCGCCACCTAATGTTTCTAGAGGAAGGTGTAAATGGATGGATGAGTGTAATGCTTGAAGGAACATGGTCAAAACCCCTAGGGCACAAGCATAACCAACCCTTTGAACCACATGCAAGCTCAACAACCTTCTCAATACACGTGCCAAGAGTGGGACTAGTCAAAAGGATAAATTGGCACCTATAAACAAGGCTAATACTGTGCCAAAAAACAAATTGGTGAAGAGAGGCACAATTAAATATTGTTATTTAGCATATTACCTCAAAATGTGTGCCAAAAAGAGGGGGCGCTACCCTCAAATGTGGACCATATGACTTAGAATTGCACTTCCTAGTGATTAATTAGATTAAAACTTGGGGAATGAAACAAAAAAGGCTTATGACAACATTAAGGCAAACTAATGTAACACTAAGCCTAAGGTCTGGGTTTAAATAATCATTAAATGAAAATATCCCAAACCAGTTTCACAGTAGAAATTATGAAAAATGGAAATATGGCAAAATGAAGGATTTATTTGAAACAGAACTTTAGGGAAATGTAATCATAATGTGTCATGCACCCTCTAGGAAAGGGAAAATGATAAAATGTAATTGTAATATGGATTTTACCTAGGTAAAAAGTGAAAATATGATGAAATATGCAAATTACCTTAGGTAAAATGATGGAAATGGGATGAAATGCCAATGATACTTAGGAAAACATTAATTGAATACATTACCATGGACACTCAACAACTAAGAACAAGACATGAATTAACCATGCAACAACCAATTAAAAGTAGTGACTAGAGTGTGGGGAGATTTCCCCAACACTGATCCAACATGAAAAATGCCTCCATCAAACTGACCAAACATGGGCATCAACAAGGAGATGTGAGTCCTGTCCACCAAAGATCCCCATCAAATGTTAAGAAGGGAAAGGCTCCATGAAGAAGTATACCCCCAAGTTAATCCAATGCACCAAAAGTACTAGCTGCAAGTCCCCATCAATGTAATAAACATAAGTTTACTCCTCATACAACATAAGGGGTAACAAGATGCACCAAACAAGTGCTGAAATCTTAGATTTATAAGGCCGTCAATAGCAAACTCCAAGCCTACATATTTTAAAGTTATAAAGCCTGAAACTCTTCCTCAGTTGCAACACTGAGGAAATTAAAAATCACTTGCAAGTCATGGCCTGTCCAGAGATTATTAATTCCAGAATTTCCAATACAATTATGGAATGCCTTAAACGTTTATTGATAACTTGACCACAAAAGCAATGGAGAAGGAAAGGTAAAATCACAGAAATGCTCCTCATTAATGGTCGGACTCAGTGAGATTTCTGAAATGTACTTATCATTGACTACGACTGGTACATATCAATTACAATAAGAGATTGTGCCTACAAAATACATTGACAGCTGTTTTCATTACCTGTAACTATCTTTGTTCAACTATGATGAATGCTAGACAGATTGCATCTCCTATTCACAAAACATTGATATGACTATTAGCATGGTCAAACCATATGAACACAGCCAACATTGTTCACTAGTGACCAATCTCATAAAGATATTGTAAGCCAAAGTCTTTGCCACATCAACCCTTTATCTCATCTTGACATGTAGAGCAACCTTGACATCAGGCAATATATGAATCGCATGTAGTAAAATAAAGGAAGCTTTTGATCAGCAATCCCTTGACAACACACATTTAAATCCGAGCGTCATCCTTGAAGTGTCGTCTGTGTCTCAAATGGCAGTTCTACAAGGGTTGCATTACCATAGAACTCTTCCAAATTATAATATGCACGTTGTTGAGGAAGGAAAATATGTACAACTACATCACCTGCAATATCCAAATGAATTCCAACTCATTTTTCTGTAAAATGGGCAAGTATTTTAATCGAAGATGAATAAACCTTCAATAATAACTACAATCTAGCTTTGCATGGAAAAGCAAACACAGCAATAGGAACAAAGACAGAAGGCTCCTTTCAAGTGGAAGAATGAAAGGAAGAAATATAAAACAGCTCCTAAGCATAAGAAACGTCTTTAAAGCCCAATCAACAGCCAAATTGTCCACGAGATCAAAATAAACAGAGTAAGCTGCATTCTCAACTGCATAAAGCAAGAATATAGCTAACACACATGTAAGGGCAAGCCATATGTTTGCCTTTAAAAAAAATTAAGGGTCAGAGGAAATGGATAATACAACATAGGATAGCTTATAAGCTGCAGAAACAGATGAATGCATCCAAACATATTCAAGTTAATTGGGTGAATGGCTTATCTGAGATAAAAGTAGCATGGAGACTGGAAAAACCTTTTGACGCTTAACAGAACATGAAAGACTAGACTGATCAATACAAACTTCGTTTAAGAAAAAACATTACCTAGAATTATTGGTTTATCATATATTTACTGTACATACCTTGTTTAATTAAGATGTTACATAACCAACACTCATCTATCTTCTGAAAATTATTAATTAAGAATCTGTAATGAAATAGAAAACCCTACTGATTTTAAACAGAACCCCTTCTCACACAGTTGGGGATGGTCATATAAAATAAGAACACAAAAAATAATGTAGACCTGTATGACAAGATAATCAATTCCCATAGATAAGATTACCATGTTTGGAACTATAAATTGCAGTAACATGATTAGTGAGGAGGCACAGCCCATCCAAGAACAAATTCCTATCCAGCCCTGAATTTTTATCATTTTTTTTTAAATGCATCTTATAATTACATAAAAATATTTACAAACAGTGAATCAAGAAGTGGAAGGGTATATACGATGGGATTTATATCCTCTTCCATAAGACTCAAATGCAGAAATAAAGCCTGACTAGACCACTACATCTAATGCTTGTGCATCTTTTATCAACAAGGCACCCTTGGCCCACAATTGGTGATGTACCTCATCATGCGAGATGGTACAAAAAGTAGACAAAGAGAACTCACATCATGCTTAAAAACAAACCTACACCTAATCTTCCAAAGGATAAATAGAGCAGAGACTCTCAAGCACTGCCAAATCCAAATGGAGGATTGAACCAGATAGGTACAATCACCAAATAAGGCAGCACACCAGTGAATCCGCCCCTGAAGGAGAACTGCCTATTGGTTCTGAGTATGCTTCCAACAACTTTTAGAAAACTGGCATTCCGAAAAGATGCTTAACAGTCTTGGGACAGTGGCAAACAGGGCAAGGAACATCAGAAAATATGCTCTTGGCCAACCTGGCCTTGGAGGGGATACCTTGATAAATGACAAGCCATGCAAAGACCCACAGCTTATAGGAAAGCCAAACAGACCAAACACCGTAATCTGCACACCCACCTGTCTTCTGGATCAACCAAAATCCATCTTGCATTCAGAACAAGGGATAAAAGTTGTCGCTGACGCAACAACAAATATATCAGTCATAAATCATACTGCCGCAGAGGCCAACCAAAACTCCACCCCCAATCCCTCTAATACAGTCCTGACATCATAATGTTCCATTTGAACATGTCCTCCTAAGGGATGAGCCCAACCAGCTCCGTAATCAATGGTCTATCAAGGGGAAGCAGAGCGTACTCATTTGCCAAGGTATGCCAGTCTTTCTAGGATTGTGTTGCTGAATTCCACAGATCCACCCAAAAGAAGATGCCCTTTTTGCTCAAACAAAGACCCTGGAAGCAAAACAACTCTGCAATGCAAGTACGCTTAAGACCTCTAGTGCCAAATGAGACGTCTCACCAAATCCCAACCTACCCTGCTGTCCTCCGAATTCCACTTAACCAGGCCCACTACCATTTTTTACATTTTCCAGGTAATCCTGAAAATAATTGAGCCAGAGACCTAAAACAACTGTGGAGAAGATATAATATCACATAAGTCAAAAGCCACATAGGCCTTGCCAACATGCTACGAAGTCATCAATCAATGCCAAAATACAACCTTCCCAAGAAGAAAACCCCTCTAGACACCGCATTACCCACTTGGCCACGAGTATACTGCCTTGAGTGGTGACATCAATCAATATGAGGCCTGCCTCATCCTTGTGCATAATACACACATCTCAAGGAACTAGAGGAAGACCCCTTTCCCTGCCATACTTCGACCACGAGTAGGACCTTGGAATCTACTCCAAGCGTAGAAATTGAGCCCTACTTAGAAACCAACAAGAAACATAATAAAAATGCAAGGCCAAAGGATCCACCCAACCACAGTGAGCTTCCTAGCAAACAGAAGGTCCTTATGATGCCAAACATGAAGCTTACTCTGAAGCCTATAAAGACACCAATCCCACATAGCCACCAACGAGAACCCCACTGCAAATGGGATGCCCAAATACATCACAATCACTCCCGACCTAATATATGTCCAAGGCCAAGCACTAGGAATCTAGACAGGAAAAATGTCCATCTTATAACCACTGCTGACTGGCTGAGTAGAATAGATTCAAACACGCATGAGCACTATCAGCAAAACTCTACTACACCTACACAAAGAGAAGTGAGTCATCTACAAAGTGGTTATTGACCATCTTTGACCCATTAGGAAGCAATATTCCATACTTGCCCCTGAATACAAGCATCCTCCAACAGATGATCCAAGGCATCCACAATCAAGACATACAAGTAAGGGACCAAGGGGCACCCCTGTTTAATAGATTAATGCAACAAAATCCAAGGGGACAATTAGTTATTAATTGAAACAAATGTTGAGGGATTCAAAAACAATGAGTTGACCATGGAAACACATTGTGGTCCAAGACTCCAAACCCTAAGCAAGTCAACATCTCTTAAATGAAAGTCCAATCTATCCAATCATATGCCTTGTCAAAATCAATTTTTAAAAAAAGGGATTGTTGGCCAATCTCTCAAGGCCACTCCAAGGCTTCCCAAGCTAAGATCACAATGTCAAGAAAAAACCAACCCTACACAAAACTTGTCTACTGCTTATGGACATTTTTTTGTGTGAACAAGCAAATCTATAGAGCCATTACTGTAGTCATAATTTTGTAGGCAACACTAAGCAAGTAGGCCTCCAAAGCCCATTATTGTCCCTAGCCGCATTCCTTGGAATGAGCTTGATAAGACCTTGATTAAGAGATTCAGGCAACACTCCAAAAGAGAAGGCTTCAACTACCAAACAACAGAAATCATCCCCAAACGAGTCCCATATGGCCTTGTAATATTCATAAGGAAGGTCATCCAACCCCGACAACTTACCATTCTTCATAGAACCAAGAGCTGCAAAAAAATCCTGCTTCATGAAGTCATTATTCAATCTATCTTTTCTCCACTAGAAACCTCGTGTGTGATAACCCTATAACACACATTCCTAATATCCACCACAAGATCCATCAAAGCATATGTATGGAAAACATCCTGAAAATGCAAACCAAACATATCCTTGACCTTTGTGGGATCCTCGATTCCTCTGCAAGAGAATCATCTGTCCAACGCAAACCAAGAACCCTATCAGCCACCGCCTTTCTTTTTCAAACAATCAAAGTCGAATTTGTATCCCTCATCACCATTATGTGTCCATCCCCACCCCATTACATGTAGGGGTAAACCATATTTAATATTTTGTATTTTTTTAACTTTTTAAAATGTATTTTGTATTTTTTTAACTTTTTAAAATGTATTTTGTATTTTTTTTAACTTTTAATTTTTTTAAATGTTTAATATTTTTTATTTTTAACTTTTGATTTTTTTAAATCTTTTAAACTTTTAACCATGTTTACTTTATGCTTTAATATTTTTATTTTAAGTTGTAAAATTTTGATTTTTTAAAATTTGTCTTATTTTTAATGTTTTTGTAATAGTTTTTTATTTTATTTTTTTAATTTGTTTATTTTTTTAAAAAATATTGTTTTTTTAATAAAAATATATATGATTTTGTGTCTAATTAGTCTTTTTAAATTTTTTTATTGTTTTTTAAGTAATTTTTTTTAAATTCAATGTATTTTTTAGGTTGTGGTTTTGAAATGTCTACGATTTTAACCCCACCAAAGAAAGGGTTGCTACTGGTAGCAACTTTTTCGATTCGGGGGCGATTTTGGCATTTTTGTTGCAAAAGTGTTGGTTGTTAAGGCCACAGTTTCAAATAGTTGCACCGAGAGTAGTGAGGTGCTCTACAGCCTAGTATGGGGGAGATGTCGAAATGTAACGTCATGTGTAACGTTATGTAACGTGACGTTACCAAAAATAAAAAGTAAAAAAAAAGTAATTAAAAATTAAAGTCTGCTCATAAGTTACAAAAAATAAAAAATAAATTTTAAAATTTTAAAAATTAATGTCGGCTAATAAGTTACCAATAATAAAAAGTAATTAAAAAAATTCATTTCGGCTCATAAAATAAAAAATAAAAATAAAACTACCATAGATCCATCTTAAACCCGGATCTATCAAACACAAGAAGGGGTCTAATTTCTTGAGGTGTAATTTTTTCTTTACGTGTAAAAAATTTAAGATACAAAAAAAATTACACCTCAAGAAATTGGATCCCTCTCAGTGCTAGATAGATCTGGGTTTAAGATGGATCTATGTTGGTTGTATTTTCAACCTTGAAATAAAATGGGTTACCATGGTAGCACCACTTTTCGATTTGGGAGTTGAGTTTTAATTGCAGCGATGCTGGTTGTTAAGGCTAAGGTTTCAAACAATACGTAATTTTAGGCCCGAAAAAAAAGGGTGCTACTGGTAGCACTCCTTTTTGATTCGAGGGTCGATTTATGATTTTGATTGCAATGCCATCGGCTAGCCACTGGTCGGGGTTTAAAAAAACTTGTAATTTTAACCCCCCCCCAACACAAAAAAAGGTTCTACTGATAGCAACAATTTTCGATTCGGGGTAAAATAGCCACTAAATGCAGGCTATAAAAAAATAAGAACTCTAGAGGGTTCTCGTCAAGTTGTATAATGTGTTCACAGTCTGAATGGGGAAGTGATCTAAACATGTTACCTCCCTCAATGCATCCATAGGGTGAAGTTTGCCTAAAAAGGAATTGTCATCCCTAGGGCCATAGATATGACCCAATCTAGCTTGGACCCTACCCCAACCCTACCTATAATTGGTCCAAATAAACCATCCACCATATTCTACCCCTTTGTGTTTCCAATTGAGGTCAAAAACCTAAAGAGAAATCTTGAATCGAGACCAAACCTACTTCTTAGCATCACTAATCACATGACCAACACCACCTCTACAATCACAATCCCACTCAACCATGTTGAAATCACCCCAAAGAATCCAATCCATGACCACCATAGAGGAAGACATCCAATCCCAAAGTTGTCCACGCTCTACACTACCATTAGGGTCATAAACAACATAGAGCTCAATCAAGTAGTCCTAGACCATGAAGGTCACCCAAACATAGCAATCCTCAAGATCCAACCCATAAGCCACCACGAAACTTTGCAAATCGAAAGAAACAACATACACCACACCCCCACTTCCTTAACAATGCTCTGGAGCCCAAAAGGGGCCATTCCAACAATATTTCATCCAATTTCAAAGCTCAAAACAAGTTAATTGGACCTCCTACAAGAAAATTACATTCAAATTAAATCTCTATAAAACACCATATACAATCTACTTACTACTAGGAATTGTCATCCTTTGCACATTCCAAGAGAGTAGGGAAAGCTTCATTCCAAAGGAAGATAAGTCTATAACCCTTCTAGGTCTATAACATGAGTGCACCATCACATCCCTATAGGACTTTACACATGGCTTAGTGTTCAAATATACCCCCCCCCCCCGACTTGTCCACACAAGCAGGGGAAGAAACCTCCTCCTACTTGTTCGAACTTCATCGACCAACTTGCATCTACCTACATGTTGCTCATCATATCGCAAGCCAACCCACCCTTGGTCATAGGGTCAAAGTTCCAACTCTACCAAGACTGCCCAACCACTAAAGAAGAGCTACTAGCTTGAACCTCTCGCTACACCACCGAGGCATTAGGGATCTTCATAGAACCCAAACTTAAATCACCAAAAGAAATGTTGACTACTCCATGCCATCAAGGGATGGACCACTTCCCCCTACACCCTATCCCGAAGCCACCAAAGTACCACATGTGCCCATACCCTAAGAAGTAGGGGGAGTGTAGTAGCACCTCCCTCGCGTGTTGCCTCAACCAGCTTAGGTATACAAAGAGGACAATCTCTAATAAGGTGATGCTGCACCTAGCACACGAAGAATACATTCGGTAGATTAAGGTACTGCACCTTCTATTTCCAAACTCCAATAGTGCACACAAAATGAAAGGTGGAATCTTTCGCTTTAGTCCATCACCACACACACCCTTGAATTGCAAGAGAAGAAATTATGTCAGCCATCTAGAATGAGAACCTTTCCAAACCTACGAGTAAATAAATCAACAAAAGGGGCATATGCCTATGGGCAAGGCTGGAAATTCTAACCAAAGCAGGTGGTGAGCCTGACCATGATCATCTAAGTTGAAATCCGCCCTCCAAGACTGAACATAAGCAAGAGACACAAGAATATTCCATGTACCAAACTACTACACATGTTGCGATATGGCATAAAATTAAACAAGCAGACATTCTTTGACCATAAGCCCCAAAAATAATTTAGAGATCCCCTTAGTCTCCCAATTTAAAATATGTTAGAAATTTCACTGGAATGACACTTCAATGCAATTCAAAAATCTCACCTTCTTTCTAGAAGGTTCCTCAAATCGTAACCCAGAATTCTTTACCATAGGACTGTTGTAAATTAAAGTACAAAATAGCAGCAGAAGAAGTACAATAATTCACTTTCAAACAGCCTTAAACATCCCAACAATTAAGAAGAAGAGGTGCCAACCAATGAGATAAGTTTCCATCTCTTCTAGGGAAACTTATCAGTTAATATTCAGATCTGAAAATGTACTTTTATAACAAAAATAACAGCAGTTTTACAGCAGTAGAATCAACCCCTTTATCTTCTTCTTTAGATGTCAAATTACTTAACAATTTGCCTTTTTACTTATGTCCAATCAGCATGATCATAAATAGATGTAAATAGCAAAATATGAGCACATGTAGCTGAAAATCAAATCTAAAATTGACACAACACATGTATGGCTGGAAACTTCATTTATAAGCTCAATGATGAAGTACATACCATAGCCTCTTCTCAAGGCTACAAAATCCAACCATGCAAAATGCCCTGGCTAGGGTAAATCATCAAACCCTAGCTTGCAAGAATAACAAGTGCAAGAATCCCTCCAACACTACCTCCAAGACAAAACATCCTCTTCTATTTTTCTTCACAGGGCCACCCTAGAGTTTTCTCCCAAAACCCTAGTCTCCAATCTAAAAGGGTACAACCCCAACCCTAGAACTCCAACATGCTCCGAGAAACTCCAAAGAGACCAAGAAACCCCGAATCCCAACAAAGAGAGAAACAATTACAAATGAAAGACTACAAAGAGAAAGGACAAGTGCACTCTTCTAAGTCACATCTCTTCATAAGAGAGGAAGAATGAACACAAGTCATATGAATTAAAGACTCTCTCCTTCCTCTATTTATACGACATAAGGGTGGCCAACAATACTGTGTGGGTAGAAGCCCTTACAAGCAACCTACATGAGCCTTTGTAGGCCACACAAGTGAAACATCCACTCTAGATTACAAGTGTCATGTTCCAATGATGATGTCATGCATAACAAGGACTCCAAGGTGATGTAGCTACAGAAGGCAAGTCCACACCACTCCATCTCAAGCCTCCATAGACTCCATTGATCCTCCTAAGCAATGTACGCCACTAGGTTAGCTACCCCCCTATGAGAATACTGTCAAAACCCCAGGTGTCCCCAAGCCATCTCCAATCCTCCAAACAAAAAACCAAGCTACCACATGCCATCCAAGGCTTGAAGCCCTACTCCATGATGCACAATACTCCACATCCTTGTAAGGTGTTCTCCCACCAAGTGAATCCTCCATGGGGTCATCATGAAGTGCATCCACCATCCATGCAAGAGATCTCCAACAATCAACTGAGGTCAAGCATCCACTAAGCAAGAGATTTCAAGTGTGCATATCCATCCCAGACTATATTTCATGCTACAATCCATCTTCAACCATCCAAGGGCTGAACATACGCCATGTACCCCAAATCACATGAGGCGCTCTCATTAGAGCAAATTTGAGATCTAAAATGGGCCTCCTAATGAAAATAATAAAATAATAGTTAAAATAATAAAATAATGGTTATAAATTTTGAAGGAAAAGAGACAAAAACTTTTTTTTTGTATTTTCAACTTATCTCCCTATTGTTTTACTCAAATTTCGAGCGGGAGCACTCGTTGGATGTAGAATTCAATTCTGCATCCAACGAGTACCATTATGCATCTAACGAGTACCCACACTGCATACTTTTGATGGACCACACCCCATGAAAAACGAGAAATACATAAAAAAAAGTTACTTTCAAGCAATGTAAGTGACATTTTTTTATGTATTCATTGTTTTTCATGGGGTGGGGTCCATCAAAAGTATGCAGTGTGGGTACTCGTTGGATGCGGAATTGAATTCCGCAATTCCGCATCCAACGAGTGCTCCTGCTCAAAATTTGAGTAAAACCACAAGGAGATAAATTGAATATACGAATTAAAAAAGTTTTTTTTTAATGACAAATATGTCAAGTCAACCATTATGGTTGACTCATTTTCTTGAAATTCTATTGGTTCTAGAATTCCAATGTATCAATGGCTCATTTTCCTATAAGGCCCATTTTAGACCCCAAATTTGCTCTAATGCAAACATGGTGTAAATACTTTCGGAGTAACCCAAAAATCTAACACTCCCTCTTTACGAAGGAACTGTTTACCCAAAACCTATCTTCTCCCTTAGCAACTCCATCAAATCTACTATCTGTAAACCATCACTAGCTATAGTCCCAAAAATCAACCATTGTCATATGCAACAAGACTATCAACCAAGCTATCACAACATCTCGATCCTTCAATGAACAATGACCACATGTGAATATATAAGAATATCTCCCTGGAGCAACAACCAACTGCCAACCTCCATCATCCTTGGCATCTTGGGTCACCATCAAAGAAAACCAAATCATGAACTCCCCAGGCAATCCCGCAAAGACAATCACATCTCCATACAAGATCAAGTTAATCTTGGAAGGCGAAGTTTGTGGTGTGGTCATCAAACTATGCAAGATCATCATCAACTTGTCATCATGAGAATCCCTCTCAAGCACCTCAAATCCTCTAGCAATTGAACTATCCTGAACTAGGCCAACTCCCTCATCTCGATAGAATCATGAAGTAAGAATATCATCAAGGGAAACTCCCTTTGTCTAAGAGAATCCATAATCACTGGCTCTGTACTCTATAATACTCCCATCAGATGCAACTAGAATCAATCTCAGCACCATCCTCCATTAAGGCATCACACCTCTCTAATGTATAACTAGAAGGCTCATGGATGAATTCAAGCTCTCAACGCACCTCTCCTCCTCTATACAATTGCAAGTCACATGGATGGAAGAAAATGCTACATGACAAGCACAACCTGCTCCTACATGCTCTTGAGCCACTATATCAACAATCTCCATGTTCTCCCTGATCATGGGAGGAGAACTCTATGCACTCAAAGATCTCACAATCAAAGTGCAAGGATCACAACCTAGCTCAGAATGTGCCTCCTAAGAAATAGAAGGTCCTACCAACCTCTCACTAGAATGTGTGAATGCCATTGGATTAGCAAGTAACCTAAAAAGGCCACCCTCTCTCACCCCTCTAGCCAAAGACCACAAACTTGCTAGACTACAATCACTAATGGTGCAATGTTGTCCCTCAAAGGCAACTCTCAAATGGATATCTATCATACCAAAAACTGAAAGGTTATTCCTCAAACCTAAAACAAATAAAATATCACTCAGCTAAAGAACATCACCTAAAGGCATCTGGAATAAAATGGAGCCAACTCCTCTCACAAGGCACGTGGCATCATCACCAAGTTCCACAGTCATGCCTCCCTCTTGCTCCTAAATCTTGTTGAATAGTGACCTGTCATTTGTTGTTAAGATATAACTTATAAGGCTACACATTTAATAAAGTCACTTAAGTGAATTAGAAATTAGAGCTTTTGTATTATTGGTATCACATCCATGTTAGCTAGAGCTACCATGCTACAAATTGTGTGGTCAGGGACCATACTGCATTTTTTTTTTCCAAATCAGAGATCAGATGCCTTCAAAGGGGGCATGCATTACATTCAAATTGCCCCGAGCAGAGATATCAAAGGGGACAGATGGTTTTTGTATTGGTCCAGACATGTTATACAGCATTACCTACAGGATCACCCTTCCTTGTCAGACTTTGCATGATCCCATTTGAGATAGTTACCTAGCCATATTGTGATAAGAGCACTACAGAGTATTGCTGGTTTGCCACTTATTGCCCGGATTCAGTAGAGATCCAGTTCAGAGACAGCTTCAGCAGCAGGTATATGGTATGGCAGGTATAGCACTTTATGGTTTATTGCACATGTTTAGACTTGTTTATTTATGATAGTACACGGACTTGACATATGATGTTGATTATGGTGATCTCGTTGTTTATTATGCGGTGTATAGCCCTTGGTGATGTCAGTCCACCTCATTTAGAAGGCTCATGTACAGACTTGGTCATTTCGTCCTCCTAGGCAGCTAACTTTGGATCCACCTGTCACTTCCTTCCATCCATCCGACTCATTCATGTTGATTTCTCCCGACTGGGACCTTGATTTGTGACTTTGAGGATCCCTTTCCTCATTGACCTCTGAGTATGCCATGATTCCTTGTCTTTTTTGCCTCGGCTCTTTAGTGTGTGAGATGCATTCTAAAACCTGGGATTTGCTCTTGTCGGTTGCCCCCGATATTGCAATGCAGTATAGGAGTGTGTAGACTCACTGGGTGTTCCCCAATGGTCATCGAAGCATGTTCACTTGCACCCATTACTTTTCAGTATGAGCACCTTGATTATATCTTTTGAGATATGTCTGTAGCCCAAAAGGGCCATGAAATGTAATGAAATGAAGAAATGTAAAAAAAGCCAAAAAGGCTATGTAAATGTAAAATCAAGCCAAAAAGGCTAAGTATGAAAGTCAATGTAAAAGTCCAAGCAATGTGTTTTTGAACACACACGAACACAGGTCAGCCATATGTATCAGCTTTGTAGTGGTTATTTCCTCACCTAGTCCTGCGGGGCAAGGAGGTGAGATGGAGTAAGGGACAGCTAATTCTAAGTGTCCCCTAGAGTCTCAAGTTATGGTTTGTCGGACACCCAGTCATGGCGGCTCTAGAAAAGATCCTCATGGAGTCTTCTGAAGGCACAGATGTGAGTTGCAAGGTTCATGTTAGATGATCAGTGGTGGTTTCCCTGCACTATACCCATTTGTGAGGCACCACCCTTCCCTGTGTTTTATCATGGTATGCTTATGTCAGTGGGTCCCGCTCTCCCTGTTTACCCAAGGGGTCACATGGTCTTGGTCCTAGTCTTTCCTTATCCTTCACCTTGTTTATCCACCTCACCCAAAGTCAGCTACCCAAACTCAGCTAAGTGGTCAAGTCTGTAAGTTGTGCATAGCATTGAGTCTTTGTTAGAGGTGGTGGGCCCACCTCACCCGAGGCTTGTATTTATTGAGATATTTATGTTTTGATCACCATATCGGCATTGTATCGTTTTAAGTAATGTACTAACGTAAATAAGGAAGCCTTGATGCTTCATGTTGCTTACAGGTTTTCAGCCGTTGCCATTTTGACCAGATTTGACTTGGTCAAACTAGGTTGACTAGGCCAAAAATAAGCCCGAAAAAATATTGCGATCAAGATTTTGATTTTGATCATTTGTTATCTCTTGGGGTCCCATATGAGCCTCCAAGTATCAGAATTTGAAAAAGTTGAAGCGTTGAGGAGATTTTTAATTATTATGGGCCACAAGGGACATGTTTTAATTAAAAATCATGGATTTTGGACAAACAATGCCTAATTGATGGATCGGGGTCGTTCAAGTGACCATGTCTACCATATTTGGGGCCTACGATCACATTGCAGCAAACGGTTCGTCAAGCCGGGCATTATAAGTGGGTCAAAAGCCCAAATTACATCTTCAGCAATAAAAACCAACAATAAATTAAATGGAAAATCAAATATGGCAAAGGTAACTATGGAAAAATGGCAAATGCAAAGGTTGGCTAATACAAGGGTGACTTCTAAGGTATTGTTACTATGTTTTGACATTATATTTGTGTGGTGGGGCCCTCACTTTGGCCAGCTCACCATGTGGAACGAATTTGCCCATAGGAGGTGTTTTTCCACTTAGCAAAAATTAAATTTTGATGTTTTATTGTATTGAGATCATAGTGTAGTGGTATGGGGGGCTAAAACAGCCCATAGGCACCCCCCAACCACATTTCATATGTATTTTATGGGCCCCACGAAGTGGCCCCATCTCCACATGGGTGTTAGAGGGTAACTCACCCCCCCTCTTGAGAGTGGATCTCCTCCATCAATTTGGGCATTGAGAGAGTTAATATCAACCCTTAGTTTTGGGGGGAACTAGGTTTGAGAGTGGTCTCTCTCTATAAGAGAAGACACTCACCTCATTTGTATCCCTCTTGGCATTTTTGTAAACTTGAGATTTGTGAATAGAGAGACATTTCTTCTGATCTAGTTGTGTATATGGTGATGAAGTGTTATGGTGTTGATTCTTAGCTTGTCTCCGGTGCATTGTTGAGTGTTTGTGTGCTATCTCCATCCTTTCTTGACCAAACGAATCTGCAGGTGAAATCGACCACCAAAGGGGGGGACGCAGCTCTTGAGCCAGCAGCTCCACGTTGTGCTCTCTCCGGGTTTCAGCAAAAGGAAGTAAACTTACATTTGTTATCTTACTTTCTTTCATCATTTGTCGTTTATTTGTTGATATTTCCTTGCTATTTGCCATAGTTCTGACTTATCTCTCTCTCTGGAAGGCACAAGGGCACACTTGGTCAACTGACTGCTCCAAAACGCTAAGGGAAAACGCACAGCTGCTCAACATTTGGTCTTCGGGATTTGATTTCATCACCAAGCTCCTTCATCTCTATCATTTCAGGTAGGCAATCTCTGCTTGTTTCTCTTGTTTTCATTTCCATTGTGAATGTTAAGCTGCAAACCATTAGATAAACCCTAAATTTTAAAAACTAAAAATTCAACCGTTAAAACTTATTTTTCTCTCCAAACCCGCTTATGAAATGCTCTTAAAAGCTTAAATCCAAAGTTTCAGTTCTTTTAGACTCCATTTGCCCATAGAACTAGCACTGGTCCACTTGGCAAAAACGCCCCTCTAGGGTGTTTTTCTCTTTCTATCTAGCTGGGTTATTTTGGGGTTGTGGGTAGTTTTGATTTGGTCTTGAATCATCATTTTATCATTAGAAATCAAGCTATCAATTCCTAGAAGTGTCTTAAAATGCTAATTTCTCGCTGCCCTAGATCCATTTAAGTCATTGTTTAACCCTCTTTCTTGGGCAGTTTTACTTCATCCTTTCACTTCTAGTTTATCTTGCATCCTTAGTTGTTCCTCAACCACCTTATTGCTGATCTAATCCATTTCATTCATCACTTTGATTGCTGGTCACTTTCCATTCACGTACTCCCTTTATGCTTGTGTCCAACCAATGGCTGAAATCCAACTTAGGACCTCATCAACACTCATCTCTTGTTTCCATCTCTTTACCTTTTGGGATTTGGGTGTATTTTTGTCTCTCAACAATCACTGGTTGAGCGGGGTCTCCCCCCTGACTTGGCTGCTTGCCTCGTCTGAAGTGGCAAACACCCTGTCCAGTGTGACTACCATTCCTAGAATGGTGGACTTGTCGTTTGTAGGTTACACCTACTTAACTGCTCACCCTCTACCATCTCGGACGAGATACCTTTCATCCGCAGCTAGAGCTTGTGTGATAACAATTATGTTTTTAATCATTTAGGGTTTTGGTCTCTCAAGCTCTTCATAAGGGCAAGGACCTTCAATGTAAGGTTGTACCATCTCATAATAATATGGAGTTGTGCTTTATTGAGTCAATGTCTTCAATGACGTAACCCTATATCTAGGGATTCTCGTTTATTGGTTCTCATAATGTGGTATAAGAGCAAGAATCCATCGATTTTCAATGTTACCTTAGCCACTAAAGAAAGTGATCAATTCGAATGGAGCAACCCTCATTTTTTTAATCAAGCCACCAAATCGAAAGAAAAAATATATAGTTGCGTGTATGTTGTCATCACACAAATTTTTTTTTGAAAAGAATCGTTGTCGTTGGAACTTCTAGCACAACTGCTGATTTAATTTAGGAAGACCACCCACGATTTGCCCAGCCGCCAATTTTTATGCAGCCGTCGCTCAACTGCTTGCAGCCAACAAGCGTCTACATGCCCACTTGCAGCCATCGTTTCTCCTTCTGTCAGCAACCATCGTGAATATTTTTTACTCACCATCTCTTTTTTCTTGTTTAGCTACCACAGTCCACAATTTTCTAAACCATCATAGCCGTCACACGCCTTTTTTGGGGGGTCGATCTCCATCTCCAACTGCCGATGTCTACAGCCACTAATCTATTTTGTTTCAGCCACTGCCAAATTTTGTTTCAGCCACCGCTGCCAAAGGAGACGCCCACATTTTTTTTCGTACAGTCCATACTTGTACGATTTTTTCTCTCTGTCGTATAATCCATACTCTAATGTTGTCATATGATACAACATATGCAATGCTTCAGAAAGTTTATTGCCAGCAATAATTAGTTTTTAGCAACGAAAGAGATCAGATTTGATAGACGCATGCAATTGTCATGATTCATATGGAATCTAGTCACACAACCCATGTTATTGGATTTATTCAAAGAAGAGCCACTGAACACTGCCAATGGTACGGTCTTTATTGAAGAACAAAACTGAGATTTCCAGCAAGCATTTACAACGTGTGTTCCTAGAAGTTTTAGTTTTTTATTTGTTGTTACTCACTACACAGATTTCAACATCCATTAGTTATTTTTTGTCTTCTTAGAGTAGAATACTATTTTGTTAGCAAGATCTTAGACATATTAGTGGTAGAGTTGTGCATTTATTCGCTATCCTCGTTGTGTTCTATCAATTTGTGGCAAACATGAATCATGTATGAACAAATCTGGTTATCTAGGGAAAGACGGATGAATCTTTGATGTTTTAAGAGGCCCATACCTTGAACACAAGAAGGGATCAGTTAAAAGCTTTTGAAGTGGATGGTTTCCTAGAGAGTTCAGTAGTTTTGGATCTAGGGAAAGGTCCCTCATTGGTTGAGACATGCATGTGGATTGTAGTCTACTAGTGAGGTCATGCAACGTGCATTTGGATTGATCTCCAGTAATTGACTTTGGGAGATTCGTGATTTGGGAGTTCGAGGAATTGGAATACGGGACCTCAGGAATTCAACTCAGGAACTACACCTTTTCGAAGGTTACAAGCCAGCTTGATGGAGCTTGACCTGGTTCAAGAACGGTCTTCAGAGAAGAATCTTCTGAAGAGTGTCTACTTGTGTTTTGTTTTTAGTTTGTGTTTTTCAGTCTATGCATTTGATTTCAGCATTGTACACCTTATGGGGGAGTGTTAAGATATAAGGCTACACATGTAATGAAGTCACTTAAGTGACTTAGGTTAAAATTAGGGTTTTTGTATTAGGTTTTTAATCATTTAGGGTTTTGCTCTCTCAAGCTCTTTATAAGAGCAAGGACCTTCAATGTAAGGTTGTACCGTCTCATAATAATATTGCGTTGTGATTTATTGAGCCAATGTCTTCGGTGACGTAACCCTATCTAGGGTTTCTCGTTTATTGCTTCTCGCAATATATGTCATGTGTCTCGAAGTTCCACTGCCCACATACCAGCCAACACTAGACACAATTTTAGTAGATAAACAAGAAGCCATCAAAAAGGCAATCTCAAACTGAGAGGTCATCTCCTCTACTCCTACTACAATCCCAATTGCAACCTACTTCACGTCCTTTCCCTTCTTCAATGGACATTGTCCTACATAATGCCCCATCTCGTGACTTTGAAAGAAGAGGACCTTACTCAAGTCCCTTCCCTGTATTTGTCCCACCCTTCGTCTTGAATCCTTTATTGCTACCCTTTTTTGTCTTTCTGACGAGACAAATAGCATCTACTTCCAAATGTTGCTCCAGACAAGACTGTAATCTGATTTCCTCCCACACAAGATCAACACAAAGCTTTGGGAAATCTAGTAAGTTCTCCCAAGCACAAATACCCTGAAGAAAAGGTGTCCAGGAAGGAGCAATCCACTTGAGGGCGATAGACACTAATTCGCGATCCTCCACCTGAGCTCCAATGGAAGCCAATTGATCATTTAATTCACTAATACTAGTCAAGTAGCTCACCATAGTATCTGTCTTACTCATGCGAATAGCTAAAAGCTGGTTTCACAAGAGCATCTATCGAGAAGCACAAGAATTTTGATATAACTTAACCAATGCATCAAACATCTTCTTATCTGCAATGTGTGAGATGAAATGACCCTACATAAAATCAACAATTATTTTCTTCACTTTGACTTCCTTCTTCCGAAGAGCAATCAATTGTGTCTGATTAGTAGGTTCTAGAATGTCCTCCTCAATATGCTCCCAAAGATCAGCCTCTTCCATAGGACTTGAAGCTTGAGCTTCCATGGAACAAAATTTGAAGCTCCATCCAACTTATCACACTCTCTTAAAACAAGGGTAACTTTACACATCCTGAAAAAGCTTCAAGTGCACAAAATCAACAATATATGAAGTAAAGAAAGCAATTGTTCCAAGGACAAAGGTGCTCATCTCAAGCAACCTAGGATTTCATACCCAATGACCTTAACTCGGTCAAGAACTTATCTTAGACAATCACTCACTAAAATACAACTCCCTCTTACTCAAGAGTGATCTCAACTACAACTACTCTAATATCATGTTGGAAATTTCATCGGAATCATTAGAGCAAATTTTGGGTGAAAAATGGGCCTCTCACCCCTAAACTACAATTCCTTGTCATCACATATTAGCCAATCAAAATGCTTTAAAATTCAAACAAGGTGCATGTAAAAAAATTGGAGGGAAAAAACATAAATTACTTTTTTCTTTCGTATTTTCAACTTATTTTATGTATTTTCAGTTCTTCAAGATGTGGGTGTTGTTAAAAGTATGGAGGTTGGGTACTCGTTGGATGCAAAATTTAATTCCATGTCCAACGAGTGATTCCGCTTGAAATTTGAGTAAACCTACAAGGAGATAAATTGAAAATATGAGAGAAAAAAGTAGTTTTTTTACTCTACTATTATTTTATTATTTTCCTTGGGATTTATTTAGGAGACCCATTTTTTACCCAAATTTCCTCTAATGGACACTTTGATGCAATTCAAAAAATCTACCTTCTTTCTAGAAGGTTCCTTGGATCTTAACCCCTCAATTTTTTGCCTTAGGACTTGTTATCACCTATTTTGTACCATAGTTGGATTATCTGAAGAGCCGCCATTTGACAAACATGATAAATGTTTGTGTTCCAGTGTATCAGATGATCCAGCATTTGTGCCTAGCCAATTTTGGCTAGTCAGTTTTTGTTTTCAGTCGACATGACCATGGCCCCTTGGGGGCTTGTAATAAAGTGTGCTAGTAGGATTTTGAGTGTCTCGGTCCCCCATGACTTGATTAAGCAACTAAGGTATTCCAGGGAGTTTTTTCCCTTGTCAATTATACTTTGCCTATAGCCGAGCTATAATCGATGAGGTTTTCTCCCGCTTCCTCCAAAGCTGGAATGCCCGATTTTGAAAATCTGAGCCATGGGGGGTTATTAGAGTCCAACTAATGTATATAAGCCTACTAGACACTATTAGAATAGGTTTTGGTCATGTCCTAAGTCTTTAGGACCCTCCGAAAAAATTTTACCACGTTCGTCAAATTTTGGTTTTAATTATTTTTTAAATTTTAAATAAATTTCTCTATAGTTTAAATAGAGAAATTGCAGTTTGTAATATGTTAGTCGTCCGGGGTCCGAATTCAGTGATTGATGGCTCGATTCATAAGCCAAAAATCACACATAACCCATGGACCAGCTAAACCCAACTTTCGGATGTCATTTCAGCGTCATAATTAATATTTTCTCTAAAAAGCCATTTACAAAGAAATTATTAATTAAAATAATAAAAGTGAATATTTTGGAGATTTCCAAATATCTCCAAAATAATCAGAAAAGAATAAAATAAAAGGCTATTTGACATGGCACTGAGCATTCATGATGATTCCAGTCAACTCCTAGTGCATTCAGTGAAGCATCCAGTCACAACCAAAGATCTTCAATCAAGAAATTCACCCTCCTCATGTGCAAATTCGTTTTTGTGATTTGGCAATTGATTAATGGGTGGTTGAAAGTGCATTTATGTTATGGTAGGCGCCTTCCTTAATTTATGGCCACCTCATGGCTTGGTTCCTACTACAACTCGAGTTGCAACTAGTTCTTTACTCCAAGCACATCTCAAGCTAGCATTCACGCATCCCTTCATTCCTCACGTCAATCTTAGGTGGAGGATGCATATTGGATGGTGATAACTCTTAGGAAAGAGTGGGGGGCACCTTGCCTAGGTGGAGGCCACCTCCCCACTCTCCTTTAATGAAAAACTCAAGTTATCTCTTGTGTAACTGTTGATCTTACTCCGAGCATTGTGATTGATTGGAAATCAAACTTATGTTATGTGCCATTGGCTCTCCTTTAGCCAATCCGAATTAGGGTTTCAGTATGTAGCCTTTGCTATATAAAGAGGCCATTTGGGCTCTCTTCTCATGGAGATTTTGAGCATGAACACTCTGCCAAAATATTGTTGTAATATCTGTTTAAAACATTGAATAAAGTTTAGACTTTGGAGGTCCATGCTGGAGCATTTGGGGTGTTCTTCACACTATTGGTGATATCTCTTTCATCTTGTTTATTGTTTATGCAATTTCATTATTAGATGTATGTTTTAGCTTTGATTAAAAATACATCTTTCGGTTTTTGTATACTTCATAACAAGGTTTTTGCAGGGGTTTCCCAAGGTGGAGAAAGGCTTATTGATTAAGTCACTCTTTACTTACAATGGTTCTTGGCACCTAATCAATATATCTTGCAGGTCTTCAAGGTCTTCTCTTCATTTCAAGAGAAGAAACGTTTTAAAAGAGACCCGTCTCTTCCTCCATCAACAATCTCTCACTTTCTTGGTTACTGGTTACTTAAGATCTACCTTCATGCTTTGTGGAAAACCATTGCCTAGCTTGATCCAGAAGTTAAAGTTTGTGTTTAGAGCCTAGAATAGTTTGCCATCATCCATTCGTTTTTACCCTAGATCTACCTCATCCTCCCATTCGTTTTCCCCTTCAAAACTTCCCTCATCCATTCGTTTTTACCTTCAAGCTTCCCCTTGTCCTCCATTCGTCCATCTCAAAAAAGCCCTAAAAATATACCAAAAACACATAAAAACGATTTGCTTGGATTAGGTGTTAGCTTCTTTCTTAGTTTGCTTCACATTGTTAGAGTTAGTTCTTTAATAGTTAGATCTCTTTTTTGCATTAGTATAGTTTGCACTTGTTAAATTTCTTTTTCACTTAAAAGATAGGTAAAAAATTTCAAAATATTTCAAAAATTTTCATATTTTAGATCTCATTCCTAACATATTCTAGACATCTTTTGTTTGCTGGTCCGTTTTGCAATTTTAACCATTTTGAATCAAATCTCATGCTCTTTCATGGTTTAGACCTTATTTCGCAAACCTAGACTTGATAAGTTCAAAGTTTGTTTTATTTTTCTAACACTAATGGGTGCATGAGTTTGTTGGTTCATCATTTCTTGTAGGTATTTGAAAGAGCTAAGAGGATCCAAATTGAAAGAGGAAAAGCAAGGAGAAAATCAAATCTAAAGCACCATAGAACCAAAATTATTCTCCTTTGTAATAGCTCTTAAGAGCTTATTTCAAGTATACTTTTCAATTTATTTCCCTTAAAGACCTTTCAAGGATTTCTTCCAAAGGCATTTGTAAGAATTTAATAAAAGCGAGTTAAGTGGAGGAGTCCTCCACTTTTTTGGGTTTCTTCCCCATTTGGGGAAGAGTGTTGTGTCTTGTTAGTTTAGATCTTTTGTTTCATGATTTAGATTAGTCATTTTTATTTCATTGTACTCTCTTCCAAGTTTTGACCAGAGCAAGCTAACTTTGGGATTGTATCCCAAAGGCCACATAGTTTTGTGGTAGCTTCTCGTTCCCTCGTTAGCCTCCTTGCCGAAGTTTCAGCTAGCTGGAAAGTCTCAAGGAATAGCGGTTCTGAGTGATTGACCTTGTTCGGAGGTTGATCCCACCTTAGAATAAATCTTGTTTGGTAGAACATTAGATCTTTTTTTAGTTATCTTCAAGCATTTTGTTGTTCTTTTTGTTATCATCTTTTACTTTCAGTCACTTATAAAGTTTCATTCTATTTCTTCAAGTATCACAACTGCTTCTTTTTTCAGTTAAAATAAACAAAGCCTCTTGAACTTGGCCAAATCCAAGTCAAGAGCACTCTCTATCGGAAAGCATCTTAAACTTGCATTTTTCCCCTTGCATTAGGCATTTTAGATTAGAAAAGTCTCTTGAACTTTGGTCTTAAGACTAAGTCAAGAGCGCTCTCTATCGGATAGTTGAACTGTGCTCTTAAATAATAAAATATTTCAACTCATATCTCCCTTTTAATTAATTTACTTTGGTCGATTATCCAACACCCGTATGCTCTGCCAACCTGAAAGGGTTGGGCTAGTACTCAGAAAGGTGTTGGATTTCCTAAGCTTACAAGTGATAATCTAATTAAAACTTTACCCCAATCCAAATCGGCGTTAAATACTGAGGTTGCTTTCTGAAACAGGTGGTGCCGAGAATCCACTGGTCAAAGTCGAGGGCGGTTCAAACATTGGACACCTATCCTCTGAATCTGGGTGCTCTCGACCTATCATCTAAGAGGTTGCCAGTATTTTTCCCATTTGGTTTAACTCTTTTGATATCCTTGGTCTTAGCCTAATAAACGAGATCATTAAAATATTCAATAAACCAAGATAATTTGCACAACGATCTCACAAACAGTACTTTTTCAAAGACCCACACATTCAGCATCACATTTTTCATTCTTTGACTCCATAAGGCACTGGTTATTTAAAGCTTGTATTTTGATCAGGACCATTTGTCCTTGTGGTTATTTTATCTTGTGAATGCTTCATCTGAGTATCAAATCTTGAAACGTACTGTAAATCTTGTTATCTCATTTAGCAACGTGGATTGCATTCTTATCTTGTGTTTATCTCATTTATAAATTGGTCTCATCATAATAACTCCTAAGCAACACCCATCTGCATCATACCATACACTCAAAAACTAATAAAACATAAGAGCCTTAGTGAAACTCTTTGTAGGGACTACCCCCCTTGGCTTCGTTAGGAGTTAGCCTAAACGGAGGAGCTGGGACTCAGGTGACAGTACCTGGCTCATTGCTTGCCCCCAAGGCCACACCTCTCCCCACTTCCAGTTAGGGAGACAGCTTTCGAAAGATTTCCGCTGCTGGTGTGCAATCTGGCGGACAACAGACCCGACTACATAATAACATAAGGAAAATTTTCTCATTATTATCCTAGACTCCATATGCCCACTGGAATTGGCACTAGGCTTGGTACCCCCAACATCATGTTGTTAACCTTACTACTACCACATGTTTTGCTCAAGGAAGTCTTCCATTTCACCATGAACCCAATGCCTAAGCTTTAACAATCCTAGATAGGGAAACCCCCCTTGTGCTGGAGGAGAGCTAGCCTAAAGAGTAGAAGAGGGTTGGTGTCACGAATTTATAATCTACACAAACTTTTATCTTCCCAACTTCGTTTCAACATTTGTGGTCATGCGGCAGTGCCTTGCCTCAACCACATGAGCTTTGCTAGCATGAACCTACTACAACCAAACTAGCCTCTTAACCTAAGGTCTGCCCATAACTTTGCCTTAGACTACAAACCATCAAATGCAACTAAGTCCTACTCAACCTAGTTCATGTTGAAATTTGGTTAGGGATAGAGTTTGATGCAAAGAAATCAAACGTTCATATACTTTAATGCAAAAATTAAATGCAATAGACTAGTACTAAAGCAGAATAATACAGCAGTAATCAATCAATATAATTTGGAACATAATTTTCATCTCTTTCATCTTTAACACTACCAAATAGGTCCCCGTGTTAAAGTAATCTTCAGTAGCATGGAATCAACAGTAGTGTAATAATTAACAAAGTACTAACAACAACAATGAAGTGAACAAGTTAGGATACTTACCTGGGGTGTGGGACCCTTCCTATTTTATACTCGGAAGAATTTACTTTCAGAACAGACTGTGACTTTCAGAGGCCAGTCAAACACTAGGAACAAACTGACCCTTACGAGAGGGTAAGTACAAACCAGAGAGAGAGATGAAGGTTGTAGTGCAGTCAAGTAATCAATGTCAGTCAAATCATAGTGGCAGCTCCAAGCAAGGCCCAGCGCAAGAGGTCTGATCTAAATAACAAAATCTCAGTGCATAGATTTAACCCAAGCAATGTCTCAGCATAAAATATCAGACCTTAACAAGGTTTTAGACCAATCGATTAGGCCACAGTAAAGTTTTAACACATAGATCAGATCTCAATCAGACCACAGGCAAGACTCAAAATAAAAACTGAGCATAACACAGTAGATCAGGGCATAACACAATAGGTCTGAGCATAACACAGTAGATCTGGGCAAAACACAATAGGTCTGAGCATAACACAGCAGATCTGGGCAAAACACAATAGGTCTGAGCATAACACAGCAGATCTGGGCAAAACATAAAAGATCTGGGCATGACATAAAAGATTTGGACATAACACAAGAGATCTGGGCATGACACAATAGATCTGCCCTAGGCAAGTCCACAAGGGTTAATGATCTCCACAATAAATCAGCTGGCAACCCACAAAAAACAAACTTGGGTGACTGTGGCCTCCACAAATGGCCCACTGTTCATTCATATAACCTTTAGCGTGCTACGACCTTCACAATATGTCCTTAACAGGACTTATGGCACCCAAATTAGGTCATGGCCAGCTCAGCAAAAAACCCAATAGGTCATGACTTGCACAAGTGGGCTCAACAGGCTCGCAGTCACCTCTAAACTGGCTCATGGCATGTTGAACAGACTTATAGCAAACATAACCAAGCTCACGTTAGGCAAAATCAAGCTCATAGTAGACTAATCAGCAGCTGAGACAAGTTACAGTGATAGCGGCCCTAGTTAAATCAGTTCTCAAAGGTCACAGTTCAGAGTAGTAGCATACTTCTAGCAGCATACGAACTTTGACATCAACCTACAATAATAAAAATCAGATCTGAGGTGATAATCTCCAACAGTTGGATGGTAAGCAGCATCAAACTCTTCTTTAAACCCTTTATGTCAACTTCAAGAACAGAGCTGAGAGATGTGTGGTAATAATAATCTCAAATGAGAAATTAGACTTCATTAAATATATCTTGGAGACTTCTAGAGAGGTCATTAAATAATTCTTTAATCAAGTTAGGGTTCCATTAAATAAGGAGGGTACCAACACATAATGGTTTAGACACCAAAATAAAAAATAAAATAAAGATAAAAAATAAAAGTAAGAATAAAAAATAAAAAATAAAAAGTAAAAGTAAAAATAATAAAATAAAAATAAAATTATAAACAATGGTCATAACATAAATCAAGAGTAGGGTTCTATGGTCATTTAGGTGAGGGTACAATGACCCAAAAATAACATAGGTGTGGGTACATGACCCATAACCCTTAGAACCAAGGGTATACCACAAGGTGGTCAAATAACCATAGTACCCATAGGACCAAAAACATCAAAAGTGGTAAAAATCAAAAGATAACTCAAAGTGGGTAAATGACCCTATCAACCACAAGTCAAAGACAAGGTACCACAAGACCAATAAACAACAAGGTGTAAGGACCAAAAGTAAATCACCCAAGGTGGGAAAGGTACAACGAGTCATCTCTTTGTCAAATGTACAAATGTTCCATATAACCTAAAAGTTCATCATCACTGTATAAGGAAGGGTCCACACGGATGATGTGATCATGTGGTCCTCTAGACTGCTCCTAAGGTCAAATGTTAGTAACTTCATCAAGGGGTGTGTTACGATGGTATTAGCACCAACATACCTGCAGAGGTGCCCCAGGGAGAGGTTGTCTTTTTTTTTACCAGGAGAGGTGTTTATCCAGCTCATTCTGAGGTAGGGGCATGGCCAGACCCTCTGGCTTCTCTTCTAGAAGTACTATGGCTTAATGGTATTGTTGACTACCTCGTGAAAGGGTTTGAAACCCTGAGGTTGATGTCCAGGTCTTCTAGGGGAGGGTCACTAGGTCAGATGCCCCCCACCTTGTTTCGACACTCCAGCGACGGTTGTTCCAGCACTGAGACTCACTCTTATCTTCCAGGGCATCGAGCACCCTCCTGGTCTTTTCAGTTCAGCAGCGCCCTCCCTCTGGGCCCTCCTTCAGAGGATGACGTCGTCCTCCTGGCAGATTGTTTGCTTGCTAAAAGGGGGGGGCGTTGAGGGTTTTCCATCACTGTTGGGGTTAGTTGGGGCATGACGACTCCCCCCCCCCTGTACAGTCTGACCTTTCGTTTCGTCAAATTTGGCCTTGTTTAGCCATTTTTGCAAGTAGGGGTCAAATATGGGAAACCAACCAATTTACCCACTATGATTATTTTTATATTATTTTAATTATAATTTTAAGTTGACATTTTTAATGTTAAATTTACCTTACTTTATGTAAAAAGTGAGTGTGAGATCATATAAATTAGATCTCCTCACTTCATTTTTAGACATCAACTTTTGGGATAAGATCATTATGTCTGCTATTTGCCCTAACTAGGGCTCTTTGAAGGAAGGCACTCCTTGATGAAGGTTATTTTGCAAGTTTGAAGCATTTCTTGGAAGTTTTTCTTTTGTTCATGCCATTGCTAAGGTGAGGCTAGAGTTGTTTGCTTAACACATGCACTTGGAGGTATCTATACTTTTTGTTTGATGTCTCTCTGTCAAATGTATGAAAGTGATGCTTGTTAGGGTTGGATGGAAGCCCTTGCTTCATTTTTCTCTTGATTTGCATGTCATTTCCGTCATTGATCACCATTGCAATTAAGCTTGAGCTTTAGGTCTTCAAGTCTTGTTAAGCTAGGCTTCCTCTACGAATCTTAGAAATTGTTGAGGTGAGCCCTAGCTTGCTAAGCTTCCCAAGTACCATCTCAAGGAGAGTTTTTCCTCTCATTGATGCCCTAGGTTTGGTGAGTAGTTGTCCTTTTGAAACCCTAGTTGTTCAAACTACTTTTTAACCTAAAATCTTAGTTTTGTACATTTGTAATTATTATTTAGGGTTAAAATTCTGCACTTTCATGGTAGTATTAGGGTTAGAATTAGGTTTGCAATTTTATGACAAAAACCCTAAAAATCAAAATACAAAAATAATAATATTTTTTTTAATTTTTTGTTCTTCCTAAAATTTCGGGCCCTAAAATTTCGCCCCTAAATTTCGGGACCTATAATTTCGCCCCTATAATTTCGGCCCCTAAAATTTCGGGCCCTATAATTTCGGCCCACCTCTTTTCTGCATGCCCTAGCCAAACCTTTTCTCTACACACATCAAAACATAAAACAAGATAAGTTAGTGTTTAGTTTAGGGACTGATAGGAAACTAATTTCCTTGTTATTTAAACCTTTTTCTCAAGTAATTTACTATGCAAATTATCTCAAAAATCTAACACAGTTGTATTTATTGGGATCAATTAGTTAATGCTGATTATTGGTAATTGACGTTCCTTGCATGATAAACACTGGTTATTGGTAGTTGGTGATATTTTTTGCATGCCTATTTGATATATCTAATTGATAATTGAACTTGATACATCATTAGTCTCACTCACACCTTGAATGGTAATCATTGCATCTTTTCAAGTATCTAATTTTGTTGCTATAAATGTGCTAAATGCAAATCTGGAGAACACGTTGGGTTATAGCTAATTGGTTATTGAATTGTCATGTTACATGCTTGTATCATATTGGCAACTATCACTTAATGTACATTTGGTTGGTGTGTTTGCAATATAGTCTTTTGATCCAATATTGATTATTGTAATACATGCTTACACGTTTATACATTTCATTGAATAATTGATTATGATCATATCTTTTGCACTCATTGGCATTGAGCATAACATCATTGACTCCATCTAGGCACTGGTCTAACAAACACTTGCATAGAAAATATAGTTTTTGGTTGTTTCAGTCTACAGGATTTCATAAGGATACTACTCCTTGGAGGTTTCGACTTCCGAAGAAGTTAGAACGGTGACCGAGGTGACATTGAGCCACTCTTCTTATTTGTGCTTACTGGAGGGTGGCCAGTCCCTTGAGAAGACCATCTAACTCAACCATCTCGAAGACCTAAGAGAAGAGGACATCACACATCATCATCTTGGTAACTGACCAAGAACCTCCATACTCAAGGAAAGTCTCTCAGCCCAAGGTTGAGCTTCAATCCCAAACTGAGTCATGTTGATCAACCCTCTGGTCCTTGACCAGATCCTCCATTCTCCCGGAGAATGGTTCTCAGCCTCAAGCTGAGATTTTAGTCCCAGACTGAAAGTTGACCAACCACATGCAGGACCTACTTGGTCCTTGACCAAGAATTTGCCTGGTCCTAGACCAGGATGTCTCTGTCTTAACCTGTAGGATCTGCTTAGTCCTCATGACCAAGAAACCGTCTGGTCCCAAACCAGAATAGCCTAGAGACAAATAGGGGCCCTAGCCACATGCTAGGGACTTTGCCATGGCATCAACCTGCTTGGTCCCCTGACCAAGAACCCCAGGAGACAACTGGGGGCCCTAAGGTACCTTCTAGGGTCTTACTCTCTACTCTGCCTAGTTAACATGACCAGGAACCCTAGTTAACTGACTAGGGTACCATCCTCTCTAAGAATGGGTCTCGCAGCTGTACTAAAAAAGTTAACAGTTCCTTCAACAATCTAGCATGCATCCAATGCCTTTGAAACATCCCAACAATACTTATAATTAACAAGATTCAACACTTGGCCAATATCAACAATTAATCAACATAAAACATCACGGGATATAGAACAACATTTATCCCAATAAATAAGCCACAATACACATGCAGATGTACAAGGGCACCCAAGGCAGGTGCCTTCAACTTTATTTATGAGACGAATGTTTATAATATACAACAAGGGAGGGCAGCCACCTGCCTTCCACTCTTTTACAGAAGTACAAAGAATCTAAGGTAGCATAACCTTTTGCCAATGCCCAACAATTCTATACAAACCAACTCTTGAAGCTACCACAGGCCTACCTCCTACAGGTCTTGTTCACCTCTTTGTTTTTCACTCAGCCAATCCAACTTCGCCCTAATATCCAAAACCCATAACTTGCCACAATTTAAAAGCTCACTTTCAACTTATGTGAATGAATCACTTCACAAAGATGACTCTCCTTGAATGCCTTAGCCACTTCGAGGCATCCACTATATACATGACACTTTACAAACTCTTGCAAGCCCCTCCAAGTAAGTGGACCCAAGTGTCCACATCCAACTCAATTGTGCCCTCATGACTTGTCCATCGACATCCATCTCCAATGGTGTCATGCCTATTGAGCCACACGATCACAAGTATGTCCAACGCTCAAGTGCCAGAAGTGAGCCCATTGCATCTACATCTATTTCGTGTGTCTGACAAGTGCACCCATCGCATCTGTGTCCACCGCAAGTGTACCCGTCAGGTGCTCCCATCACATCCATGTCCATCGCAAGTGTGCCCAAAGTGTATCTGTCATGTTGCAACCTGCACCCAAGTGCACCAAGGAACTGCTTGTGGCAATGTGCCACCAAGTGCCCCTTTGCCTTGTGCCCAACTGAACCCAAGAAGGTGTGCCCAACAAGTGCTCGAAGCCAACACCCGACATGCATCCAAGTGCTCCTCGCCAATAGGCACCCAACCAAGTGCACCCACTTAGTCTACCCAACCAATGTGCACCCAATTGAGTCTGGCTAAGTCATAGATAAACCAGTCAGTTCTTCTTGCCACTTCGCCTGTCATGCATCGTGCATGCCTACGAACAAGGTCGTCCACAACAACCTTCTCTGCCTTACCAAGTTCCTTCCAAGCTTCTCTTGGTCTGTCCAACTAGTGCAAGCTGTCAATGTCCATGGTGTGCCTTGCCTTCATGCAAGGGAACCTACCTTGTCCATGGTGTGACTTGTTGATGAGCCAACGCACTACAAAACCAACTAATCTATCCATCAACCTTAAGTTTGTCTACTGGCCAGCAACAACCAAGGTGATCATGCAATGGAGCTACCCCAAGCCTGTCAAGGCTAGAGCATTACATCCTTTATCACTAAAAGTCATTGTCGTCCCTGACAACATCCAGAAGAACCTATTGTCCTCTAAGTCTGCTATCCATACTCTTGCATCCATCTGTAGTTGGCTTCTCCAACCACTCTGCATTGTGCAACTACTCACTGTCCAATACTTCCTTTAAAAGAAGCATATTTTCTCAACTCTATCCACAGTGTCTCTTGGATTCCATTGTCGCAATTGTTTCCTTTTGTTGCGATCACAACCTACTGTTGCTACAACTTCCTTCTTCTACTACAGCAACCCAACCTCCACTAAGAAGGTTGTGCAATTGTTCAAGTATTGCACACTTCTGACTTACTATTGCTTCTGTACTTAGTCAATTCTATCATGCATCTCCAAAGTGTCGACACCCATGTTTTGAACTAGTTGGGTAGCTAATCCAACCATCACGTCCATCTCATGAGAATGCACATCCTCATGCCAAAATTGGTCACTTCCTTCTACATGTCATCCATTCTAAACAACTCCACTGAACTAAGGCAAGGTCACCACCTTTGCCTCAATACTGCTAAAATACCTATTGCAACTCAATAAAATTTTCCAAGGCACCTGTTATCACACCATAGTAGCAAGGCTACTATTCTTGTTTAGCAGATATCTGCACATTCCAGAGCTTCCATTATTCAGAGCATGGCTATGATGATTGTATATTTTGTGATCACTCATGATCAGAGCAGTGTATTATTCAGACTTATGTTAGACCTTGTGTCAAGGCTGAGCCTTGAGAGTTCAGATTTGATGACCGATGTGACCCTTTATCCCATACAGTTTCAGTTCAGTGCTTAGAGATGTATTGCAGCAGTGTTTCAGATGGTATATGATGTTTCTTACTATGATGATGTTGTATGATCTATGGATATTTTATCATTGACTGTGGATTATTATCTTGCTGATTTAGTCATGTTCACAGCATCTGCTTGGTATATTAGTCCTGATGTGGCAAACTGTTTAAAATGAACTATAAATCATAAAATGGACAATTGCTTGCACATTTAGGTCACTTAACAAAACCCACTGGTTTTCCACCTTACATAGACATGATCTTTCTTGACACCAGTTGTCTGCTAGTATAGGCTCCATATTCACTTGACTCCATCCATACATGACTTTCCTATTTGACTTTAAACCTTGACCTGTCTCATTTGACTTTCTGATACTGAAGACTTCCCCGTTTTTCTACCTCTGTGTTTGGACCGCATCCCTGTATGTTCAGTGTCTCGGCTCTAAGTTGGTGACAAAACTTGCCTTTGGTGAGTTGGATTGTAGGCCTAAATCATTCTGGTCAGTTGTCCGGATGTTTGGCAATGGCTCGAACTCCCCCTAGTCACTTGAGATGTTGTTGGCTAAAACTGAAAGCTCATGTTCTACTTATGGAAACTTATAAATTCGCCCATGGAAACTAAAAAGGGCAAGAGCGATGAACTGCTAAAAAAATACTCCTCGAAGAGTATAAGAAAGGTCCAAAAAGCAATGGTTTTTAAAAGCTATATCTAAACAATTGCTGACCTTATATGTATATGAAAACATGCCCTGGATGCAAGCTACAACTAGTTGTGCGTATCAGCACACCTGAGATCCGAAGGGTTATGTAGGCCAAAAAGGCCATGAAATGAAAATGAATGATCCTAATGAACCTGGATCAACTTGATGTAGACATGATGCCTAGGTTGAATAAGCACTCTCTGAACAACTTATTCATTTGTGAGGCACAGCCATCCCCCGTGTTATTTTGTCCAGCACAGAGTTTGTAGCTTTCCCCCTTCTCCTAGTCCAAAGTATTTTTGAGTTAAGTTAGACAAGTCAACCCCTTGGCCCAACCTTGTTCCTAGCCTTCATCCTTCACTAGCAGTTTGACCATGTCCAATGAGTGAGTTTGTCATTTGAACTATTGTGCAAGTAATTTTATATAACAAAGGAATATGCTAAATTGATTAATGCCACTGAATGGATGTTATACTTTGAGCTTGGCTGTGAGAATGATTAAAGAAGCATGTCTTAGTCTACTGATGTGATTTATCCTTGGTTGTATATTATTGGGATCCGTGATGATGTGGACCATATATCTATACCTATTGATGATGATTGATGGTCCCACATACTTGATGATGATATCATATGATGGACATATGGTTCAGATGATGATTGATGCAATTCAGCAGGTTTTATTATTACTTCAGATCATCAGATTATGCACTGTCCATATATGGTGGACCCTACAGCTGGCCCATTAGGGCAACCCATGGTGTATGACTACACATTCCTAGTGGATTTGGGTCTTCTAGATCCAATGAGACACTTATCTTTCAGTTCCAGGCACTTCTGACAGTGATTGATGCAGTTTTACACCTGTTGACGAGATTTGGGGATGATTTCCCAACTTGAGCAGCAGGGGCCATGAGAGGCCAGTTCACCTAGGGCGCTGTATGAGGAGGGGGTGGTCCAACCACTTGTTTTTACCATTTACCCCCCCTTTTGGAGAGCCTGGTGGGCTCAGTTGGGCAGCGCAGATGCCCTGGGAGGTAGTTTTGGCACTTTCACAGTTCCCGAGGCAGTTAAAAAATGGGATAAAGTGGTCACTGAGGAATTCGATTTGGGCAATTGAGGCAAGGTTTTGGCATTTGGTTTTCACAGAGGTCTTCTAGGGTGATCCCACTATCTTCCAGCCAGTTTTCACCATGTGGGTAGGCCCACAGCGATCACAGGAGGTCTTTTACTGCTTGTCTGTCACAGATTTTGAGGACAGATTTGATCATTTATATTATCTTGGACATATTTTATTATTTTATTGTGCCTTGGGGATGAGCTAGTAAGGATTGATGCCTCCTAGCCCCACCATGTGCTTATTATGTCATGTCCTAGTCATTATGAGGTGGATTTTTGTACTTTTACCCCTCTAGTGGATGACATCATCCTCACTTTGTACCATTTAGTTAGGGTGTCATCATTATATTGGGTGATCCATGTGATATATTGTTATGATTCATTATTAGCCATTGATCATGTATTGAGATCTTTTAATCTCAACCACTCATTTGATGTAGTATTGTAGAGTGGTATAGGGTTTTGGTCTTTATTATCCTATATAAGGAGGAGACCCCCTATTGTATAGCTCACCTTTGGAGCTCTGGAATATTGGAATAGAACACTTCTTTGTGGAGCATATCTCTCTTGTCTTGTGGATTCTCTTGCATATTGAGTATACAGTATCTCTTCTATGTATCATTGTGGATTTTGGTGCTTCTACTAGTTTTCTTGCAGGAAAGTCGAATTGATGGAGAGGAGGGCGATTTCTTGAGGGTTATTGTTGGAGGGATCCACATATTCTCTCTTGGGTTGATCTTGTGACAGGGAGTATCATTATTGTATCTTTGTGACAGAGTTGATGCTTTCTATTACATCTTTCTATCATTTTCATAATCATCTTACTTGACTTGTTTCTTTGATCTTGTCTTGTAGGAGGAGGACGATTTGGCTATCTTGGAGGAGGACGTTTTGGTTGGAGCTCTTGGATCTCACTCTTGAATATACACATAGGAGAATGCTATCAATTTGCAAGGTGGCCATAAGCAATTGAGGTAAGATCTACAAGGTATGTGCCTCTTTCCATCCATTCTATCTTCATTGGTCACAAACCCTAATTAATTAAAACCCCAATTTTGGTTTTTCTTAGATCTACTTAGATCTAGCCTTGCTTTTGAAAAGATATTAAGAACCCACCTCTATAGCATCCACCCCTAGTTGGATCTATAGTTTGGTGGTGATTGGGTTAAAATTGACACACTTTTCAAGGCAATATAGCCCTCTTGAACCAAATCGCATTTCCTTGGAGAGGCTTGTTGGGTTAGATCTAACATATGGGTAGGTGAGATCCCGCTTGATTTGTAATCTACACACGTGATAACCTACCCCCAGACTTTTACTTGGGTGATTTCTACCTTGTGGGCATCATTCCACATTTTAAGGGATTAAAACCCCCTTTTGAACTACTTGGCATCTTAAAACTCAGATCTAGTAAGATCTAACCCTTGGATTGACTTGATTTTCTAGATCCACATAGATCGGTGCCTAAGCTACTTGGATCTACAGTTTGGTGGCCATTGGACTTGATTTGACCCACCTTATCCACCTTTTAGCCCTCCTTGAGCAAGGTCGCACTTCCTTGGGTGAGTGAGTGTGCCCACTTTGAGGACGTGGGTGGTTGAGATTTTTGTGGATTTGGAACGGGCATACCTTGAACCCTAGGTCTAGAGTATCATTTTGTGACGATCTGCCTTGGGGGTAGCATTCCTTGTTTTAAGGGATTGTGGTCCACTTAGGGTCATATCATGAAATCCTAGATCTAGCAAGATACAACTACTCAATCTCAATTAGCCCACTTGACTTGACCTCTAGGTGTCCCGATCTATACTTTGACATATCTTTTGACTCCATTAACCCATCCAACAAGGCACTAGTCCTCCTCAAGCAAGTCGCACTCCTTGGGAATTGTGTCAAACCTTAGATCCGGTGCATGGGTACTCCTAATTTCAAATTAGATCCATAGATCTACTTATCATATGTCCTCTAGTGCCAATTGCATCCCTTAATTTCACCTTGTGGGTCCACTTTAAGCCATTTCACATATCCCAAGAAAGTAGGACCCACTTGTGTAGTACATGGTACTATATCTTGCCATCATAACTAATCATGTGGCCTAAATCATACATTGGTTGAAACACTAATCATTTCTCAAACCACCTTCAACCATACTTTAACTTCTAGGTCCACTTGACCTTGCATTGGTTTCCGTAACTTACCATTTACTCATCCCTAGGAACCTTTGTTTGGGTCCAATCCCCTTTGATTGGTTATAGGGTCTCCCCCTAGGTCTTGATTCATCTAGATCTAAAGTGAAGAGTGCCTCGGTTGACGTGACTCCCACCTTGCATTGGGAACCATGGCATCTCTTAGGTCACCTCTTTAGTTGTCCATCTCCTCTACCATCCCGGATGGGATACCACTAGGGGCAACTACAAGTTGTGTGATAACAGCACCTTCCAAAGGTGCCTTAGGCTCCACTGCCTACTCATAGGTAGTGAACCTACCTCGTGATGTTATCCACGAAAATGATGTGGCAAGTGGCCACCAATGCCACTGTCAGACAAAGTGTCTAACTTATGCTTTGTGCTCAAGTATTTTAGAGCTACCTCCTTCTCCGACAGTCTACAACCCAATTCTTCTAATCGGGCAGGCATCAACTGGAAGTCAAAAATCCCCATGGCCAGTCTACAAAACTCTACAATGCCAGTTGGGTCTTTGTCTAAGAAGTCTTCCTCTTCCACTACTACATCCAACTAAGAGTCTTGAACTGCCTCTACAATGTGTAAAGGTGCCTCGGTCACCTTTACAATTTGTTGTTTCTTCTTCTTGGCTTGTTTCTTCTTAATTTTCTCCTAAGTTGATTCACTCAACCCCTCATCTGGTGGTTGAGTCTCCTCAATGTCCTCTACTAGGCACCGCAAGCCCTTTGAAAAAGCAAAAGTGTCACCCTCATCTTACAGGTCTTCATAAAGATGAAGAGCACTTGACTCGTGCAAGGCTCCGCGAACCTATTCCTCAACCATACCACCATCTTGCAACTGAGAGTCATGTTGGGTAAGTGCCTTCGTGCATTGCTCCAACCCAACACTTAGAATATTTTTTTGTCAAAAGTGAGACATCCATCTAGCCTTCCTCTTCTTGTGCACAATTATGTGTGCAACAAGGTGCACCTTGGTAGGTGTCTTTGCTACTGACCTCCACAACTATTGTTGATGTAAGTGCCATTCTACCTCCAATATATCACTTCTAGTCATTCAAAGTGCACAACAATTTAGTCTTCTTCAAGATAAACTCCACCAAGGTCTCCAATGCTGCCAACCTCTACTTAGTATGATCTTCACCATCTTTGGCACCTAAGGCTACTCTACCAAAAAATAACTTCTCTTATTGTTGTGCAACGACACAAGGCAAGTCTATAGACTCATTGGTTGCCTCTCTGACATTCTCAACATCTTTCCCAACTTCCTTCTAGTCATCATCAGCACACCACAAGTCTTAGCTTCGTCTAAGAACATCACATAGTTCTGATGGGGCATTGGAACAACTTTGGTAAGCTTGACGAAGTCTTGCCCCAAGAAAATTGTATGGTCATCCACTAGAGCCATTGTCAAGTTCAAATTGCCAAACCATCCCTCAAGGTTTTGAATGAACTACTCCTGCTACTGGCTTCATTGCTAAGTTCACCACCTTGAATGTGGCCAAGCTACCCTCAAGTTTACAATGAAGTGTTATAGCAGTCCGTTCACTTACAATGCTATGAGTTGCATCGGTGTCAATCAAGGTTGCCACCTTCAACCCACTCACATTTGAATTCACAAATCAAAGCTCATTCATGCCTTCACCTTGTAAATCATGTCTATGACCTTCTATCACAAACTTTCCCAAGCCTACTGTCAAGGCACTCGGAGCCTCCATCGCTTCCTTCGAAGTTTGCTCCACTTAAGCTTCTCCCAACGATGTTGGCTTCAACCTTCACCATCTTTGTTGGTTGCACTTGGACTTCTTCCAAGTCTTCCAACTTCACCTTCAAAGGTCAATCAATGGCAAAATTGATTATGATTACAAAGGAAACAAGCAACATTCTTACCTTTAGACTTAGGCAATTTTTGTTGCAAAGTTGGCCTCCTTTCCGAATGATTCCAACCTCTATGCACAAGTTTCCACTTGGTCTGCCAGAGTGTGCACCTTTCGAGTCCAAGCTTCAACCCTTGCACTAGTATGCTCTAGCTTCATCACATATGCCAGGTACATCTCACAAGTCTCCTGATCCCAACATTCTCGATCCATGATCGTGGCATCAACCTTGGTCTTCCATGATTCATTCTCTGCACCATCCATGTCACAACCCAGAAGTGGTTTGACCCTGTTAGGTAGATCTAAAAAGTCTGTCCAAGTCTCTGATACTTGGTTCACGTTGTTGCCTCAAGCCTGCCCTTGTCCACCTGCATAACATGTCAATGAAGTCTTCTACTCCCTTCCAAGTCACAATGAACATTGCCTAACTGCTCAAGTTCTATGCAAAAGAACTGCCTTGGGTGCCTATTGTGCCCAAGCATAGGTCTACGATTGCAACTTTTAGGTCGCCCTTCACAACTACCTACCAACTTGCCTCAAGGTCTGCGCCCTGCCTCAAGTTTTCCCAAGTATGAGAAGAAGTGCACCTAAACTGCCTACCACCGAATTTCCTTCAAAAAGTGGTGAAGAGTTCACTCTGACACTGTTGAAGAATGTAGCTCAAACAGGAACTTCCGCACCAATTTAGTGTGAATATGCTCGAAGTAGTTCAAGTTAACTCTATTTTGTAATTCACTTTATGAATAAAGTGAAAGTCTTATATTTAGTTATTGAGTCTAATAAAGTGTATTTTTATACATTAGTGATTTAGACTAATCCCAACAATACATCTCACTACGCGATTAGGGTTTCAGCACAAGTATAAAAGGCATGTCAAGATAGAGAGTTTGGACACAACTTTGTCAAATAGGGACAATGACCAGAAGAGAGAGAGAAGATCCACAAGAGGATCGATCAGTAGATTTGCATGTTGAAGACTACATGTATAGCAACAATCTATACATTCGTATAGATAGGCTGTAAGGATTCGTAAAGCCATACAGTACAATTCATACGATTGCATAGGCAGGGTTGTACATGGACATATAGGCGTTCAACAATTCCTCATTTTTTGTGCAAGCTTAATTTCTCTTCTGCAGGCTGTAAACCTCAAGTTTGGGGTGTCTTTGTTTACCATGGAGCTATTGTTTTTTATCAGTTGTGGAGGTTTACTTGTAAGCTTTCATTAAGTTAATGATAAGTTGATTTGAAGGAAAAATTCATGTGTATTTATGTAATGATTTTATGCTTCCGCTATTTACTTTCTAGCTATTTGTGTGATTGTTGTTATTTGAAGAAGTTATATTTCTGCAATTAATTAACAATTTTTTTTAACTTAGGAATTTTCCCAACTTTGTTTCAACACCTATGGTAGTCCAGAACTACCTTGCCTCAACCTCAAGGGATTGGCCAGCCTATGCCTACTACAACTAGACTACGCATCTCCGCCTAAGGTTTGCCCATAACTTTGCCTTAGACTACAAATAATCAAATGCAACTAAGTCCTACTCAACCAAGTTCATTCAACAGTCTAGCATGCGTCCAACCGCAACCTTCAATACATCCCAACAATAACTATACTTAACAAAATTCAACACTTAGCCAATGTCAACAGTTAACCAACATAAAGCATGTTTACAGCATACAACAAGGGAGAGCAACCACCTACCTGCCACTCTTTCACAGAAGTACAAAGAATCTAAGGAAACATAGCCTTTTGCCAATGCCCAATAGTTCTGTACAAACCAACCCCTGAAGCTACCACAGGCTTGCCTCCTACAGGTCTTGTTCACCTCTTTGTTTTTCACTCAGGCAGTCCAAATTCGCCCTACTATCCAAAACCCATAACTTAGCACAATCTCAAAGCTCACTTTGAACTTGTGTGAATCTCAGAAACCGGATTCGTAGGAAACCCCCCCGTGTCCCGAATCGGTTGAATCGGACACGATTCGATATGAATTCATGTCCAATTCGACTTTCCTTCGAATCCGAATTCGGGACACGTTTTTAAAACGAATCGGACACGAATTTTTAGCGTGTCCCGACTGTTGGACACGAACCCGGAAAACAGGACACGTGAAGCACGGAAAAAGGCGTTCGGGTTCACTTAAAAACAAAATTTTGGCTTTCTTTTTGTCATTTGCAAGGAAGCAATTGGTTGAGAGTGAGTTGTATGTGCAGGTGAAGGAGATTTGAAGGAGATTTGAAGGCTATCCATTGTTTCCAAGCGATTCCAAGTGCATTCCGGTGGATTTGTGGAGAGGATTGCAAGCTCAACCATCACACAAGAAAAGGAAAGTCTCAATCAGCTAGGGCAGTAGGTAGGGGGCAAAGGAGAGGGAGAAATGCACCGTCTAGGGCCTCCCCTCCTATTCCACCATGCACAAGCGGTTCTCCTCCTCCGTCAAGTGCTCCATCGGCTGCTAGTGGAGCTCATTCTATGGCTCCACTTAACCCTGTTTTAGCAAGACAACAAACCCAAGAAAAAAAATATCCTTTGTAGAAGTATGTGACAAGGAAAGATGGACCCGGGGCAAAGCTTGGTGGGGGAGGCAATGTGTCTTGGAGATGCAATTTTTGCAAGCATGAGTTCATGAGCACATATTTCCGGGTTAAGGGCCATTTGTTGGCCCTTCCTTCTTGTGGGATTTCTTCATGCAAAGCGGTGACTGTTCACCAAAGGAGGGATATGGAAAGAGAGGATCATGTTGGCTTAGGGAAGGTGGCAGCAACAAGCAAGAAAAAAGAGGATGATCCTCTTCCATTTTTGAGGAAGTCCTCTAGCACCAAGCCTCCATTTCCACCTAGCATTCATGGGCGTGGGCGTGGGGATACTTAGCAAACAAGAAAGAGGCAATCTACAGGTGGTCCAATGGATAGGATTTTCCAAAAAGAGGCGCGAGAAGAGGTAGACCTTACTATTGCATTTTTTTTCTACCTCAACTTCATCTCATTCAATGTTGCACGATCACCATTGTATTTTGAGACTGTTAAAACTATCTTGGAACGAGCTCCAAATGGTTATGTGCCTCCTGGTTCAGAGAAGCTTAGAACCACATTGTTGGTTAAAGCAAAGAAGGAGGTAGATAAAATTCTTGAGCCAATTAGATCAACATGGCCCTCATCTGGTGTGAGTATTGTTTCTGATGGATGGACGGATCCCGCACGCCATCCTCATCAATTTCATGGTATCTTCCCAAAATGGACCGTTGTTCTTGAAAGCGGTGGATGCTCTTGGGGAATACAAGGATGCACAATTTATGGGTGATTTATTCATCAAAACCATTGAAGAAGTAGGTGTTGAGTCGTGTGTACAAATCATCACGAACAATGCACCTGTTTGCAAGGCTGCTGGCATGATTGTGGAAGCTAAATATCCACAGGTATGTTCATTTTGGACACCTTTCATTTCTAATTTGCTCATTGTTTGAATTTGGTCATTGCAATGTTAGTGTTGTAGAGTCATTGATACATGCTTTTATTGCTCTTACAGGTTTTTTGGACACCTTGCATTGTCCATTCCTTGAATTTAGCACTGAAAGCCATTGCTTCGGATGTGGCATGGATTGACAACCTTATTGAGGATGCACGCCATATCCGTAACTTTGTACAAAACCACACAAATGCCCTCACCATCTACAAACAGTACACACAGCTTTCATTGCTGAAGATTGCAAATACTCGGTTTGCTTCCTCATTCATCATGCTCAAGAGGTTGAGGGAGGTCAAAACCGCTCTTGGGTCCATGGTGATTTCAGAGTTTTGGGCTTTTTGGAGAAAGACGGATCAGGATGCTTCACAAAAGGTGAAGGACATGGTGTAAAATGATGGTTGGTGGGACACGATGGATCTTACTATTAAGATCATGGAGCCAATCATTTCTTTGTTGCCGTTTGCAGACACGGACCAGCCCATCCTAGCAGAGGTTTATGAGGGGTGGGATTCCATGATTGAGTCCATGAGGTCCATTGTCATGGAGAATGAGTGTCCCGAGTATGGGACATCGGCAGAGAACTTATGGACCATTATTCGGGATATTCTTATCTCCAGGTGGGATAAGAATTGCACACCTTTGCATTGCTTGGCCCACTCCTTGAACCCCAAGTTCTACACTCAAGAGTGGCTCACTGGTGGATCGAGGGCCTCACACAGAGTCCCTCCTCACATGGATGCAGAGATTGCAAATGGGAGGAAGATAGCACTTAGACGGCTATTTCAAGATAGAGACATGCTTGAGGAGGTGGAGGATGGCTTTGTAGATTTTTCCACTGGCACTGGGAGATTTGGAGGCTATGATGTGCTTAGAGATAGGGAGGGTAAGAAACCCTATGCTTGGTGGGCAACTCATGGGGCAACATCCCCTATTCTACAGAAGTTAGCCTTCAGGGTCATCTCTCAAGTTACATCATCCCCTTGTTGTGAGAGGAATTGGAGCACATATGGGAACTTGTACAATGTGAAGAAGAGCAGGCTTGAGCAGTCCAGGGCAGAGTCGATGGTGTATGTGCACTCCAACCTTCGTCTTATTTACAGGAAGAGGGAGGAGTGGGTGAAGGGAAAGACAAAGATGTGGGATGTCTTTCCTGATGATATGGGTTTGGACAGCAGTATTGAGTTGGCATTAGAAAACATGGATCTTAATGATCCAGTGCTAGAGCCGGTCACTTTTAATGATAGTGATCGTATAGAGGGGTCATCCTCCACAGCAGCAGATTCAGATCGTCAGATGGGTAGAGAGGAGGAGGAGGGGGAGGAGGATGAGGATGAGGATCAGGGCAGTGGCAGTGATGAGTATGTTGATTTAGGCATGGAGGAGGACTACTGACATATGGGATTCTCCCATCTTGATCCACCCCTTTTTGTATTTACTATTAGTCTATTTGGCATTTGCCAGTGCCCAGTGGCATTCCGACATATATGTATACATTTTGATTTTGATGACTTAATGAGAAATATGGTTCCGACATGCATCTATGTGTCTGATGTCTCATTGTGATTTGTGAATGACAAATGTGAAATGTGTTGTGATTCGTGAATCGTGATTTGTGAATGACAATGTGTAATCATAATCATTAAGGTGTTTTTATTCTAATTTCTATTGAATATTTATAAATGTTCTAGTTTCTAAATATTTTTGGATCTATATGTCTATATTTTTAAATTTTAATATATTTTTAAAATATATATATATGTATATAAAACGTGTCCTACGTGTCCTAATTCCGGGGGTCACCGTGTCCGTGTCGAACTCTCGTATTTTCGTGTCCTACGTGTCTCGTGTCCCCGTGTCAGGTGACTTAGGTGTGAATGAATCACTTCCCAAAGACGATTTTCCTTGAATGCCTTAGCCACTTCGATGCATCCACTATATATATGAGACTTGCCAAACTCTTGCAAGCCCCTCCAAGTCTAAGTGGACCCAAGTGTCTACATCCAACTCAATTGTGCCCTCATGACTTGCCCCCCGACATCCATCTCCGACGGTGTTGTTCTCGTTATGCCACACAATCGTAAGTATGTTTGATGCCCAAGTGCCCAGAAGTGTACCCATTGCATCCACGTCCATCACAAGTGTGCCCAGAAAGTGCACCCATCACATGCACATCCATTGCAAGTGTGCTTGGCAAGTGCACCCATCACATATGTATTCGTCACAAGTGTGCTCGATAGGCGCGCCCAAAGTGTATCTAACATGTCGCACCCAAGTGCATGCTAAGAAATACTTCCAAGAAGGTGCCACTAAGTGCACCTAGTTGCCTTGTGCCCAAGAATGTGCACCCAACAAGTGCTCAAAGCCAACCACCATCCATCCAACATGTGTCCAAGTGCTCCTCGCCAACATGCATTCAACCAAGCATGCCCCACTTAATCTACCCAACGAATGTGCACCCAACCGAGTCTACCCAAGTCATATATAAGCCAGTTAGTTCTTCTTGTCACTTCTTCCATCATGCATCGTGCATGCCTGATCGAGGTTGTCCACAACAACCTTCTTTGCCTCACCAAGTTCCCTCCAAGCTTCTCTTGGTCTGTCCAACTAGTGCGAGCTGCGAAAGTCTGTGGTGTGCCTCACCTTCGTGCAAGGGCACCTGGCCTGTCTGTGGTGTGCCTTGCCAACGGGCCAAGGCACCCCAAAACCAGCTCATCTAGCCATCAACGTTATGTCATGTCTATCTGTGTCGGCTAGCAACCACCAAGGTGATTGTGCAATGGCGGTGCCCAAAGCCTCTCAAGGCTAAGGCCTTGCAGTGGGTGAAATGACAATGGCCTTCCTCTTAGTTACACATGGGCTAGTATTGTTCTATTGGACATTAATCTCAAATGCTAGTTTGTGTTGTAACAAGAAGTAATAAGATAATCAGAGAACAAATGCAGCCCTAAAGGAGTTCATAGTCATCTAAACAGAATGAAGCATGACATTGTCTAAACAATGAGGAAGAAAATCCCCCTTCACCTTGGATTTCTAAATTGATTTGCTTGATATATTTTGCATGAATGTTTAAAAGCTGAAATGACAAACGGAACTCTCATTGTGAATTTAAGTTTGGTTTGCCTTAGAGGTGCACTAAGGAGGGGAGTTCAAAAGCCAACGTGATCTACTTTTGCTGTTGATGGCATAAACAACCTGTTTATTGATATAAGTTTAGGGACAAAGTAAGTACCAACAACTTCAGATATAATCTGGAAGATATGGAAAAAGATGGTTGAAACTCACAAGAAAGCTTACCAAAGTCTAGTAATGTCCATGAATTAGGTTTGGTATCCCCACTAGGAGCTTTCTTAAACTGCTGTTCTGCTATATCACGAATTCTCGACCTGTGAAATCAGAAAAGGCATAACCAACATTACAATTTTTGTAGTCAGTACAATATCAGATGTTCTTAAGAATTATATAAATGCAGTCATCTGTTCCACTTACCCTATGGCATCAATTTGTGGACGTGAAAATGCTGTGGCAATGATAAAGAAGCGTGTCCAGTATACTAGAGGCTTCACACATAAAACTTGAATATCAACTGCCTTTACATCATTTGCAGCCTTTGCTAGAGCTACAGCAACTGAACAACTACGATTCATCAGTCATTTAGGAAAAACTTTGGGTTTCAAGACATATGGTATTACAGACTTTGTGCATCTGCATATCCATGATGGTAGAATGAGAGGACAAATGTTTGGAAGGATCCCACTGAACCAGTTTTCTTCATTGTGTGTAACTCAATAGTTTTTCAATGAAAGAAAATAAGGATTATGGTCAAAGAAAAATATGAATAACACAATTAAAAGGATATATAATAAATATAAATACTAAGACCAAAGTTCATGCATAACTCCCTTTCTCTTACGCACTCCCTATATATTGCCCTGCATCAGAAATGGAGAGAAATTTATCACTGCATGTGCAAAGCTTTGCTTACGTGATAGGCTTTCGGCATCATCATTTGCCTCTGCACTAGGGGAACTCCGAGGGTTTGTATAAACAACCTCGCCATACTCATCAAGCAGCTTCTCCAAATCTTCCTCATTCATATTCTGGCTTAAAAGAAGAAAAAAGGATAAAGTAAGATTTCAATTTGAATTTAAATAACATTATGCTGCTTTGGACAAAAGAGTTCTTCAACTGAACACTGAAGTTCTCACATTTCTATTATATTTCTAGAGCTTTGACCTTTGCGAGAATTCAATAAATCCAGTTCATGCAAACAGACTCTTATTACTATCACCAAGATCAATTCATTTAAACAAACAATAATCCATTACATTCTAAAGTACTTGGAATTGAATACAATATTTAGAACTGATGCCTTGATCATGCTGACAAAAAAAATTAGAAAACAGATAGTACTCCTTTATAATTACAGAATGAAAATACTTGAATGGCATTCTAAAATATCGCCAGCATTATCATCTTTTGATAAACGAACAAAAAGAAAACATTCAATTATGCATTCCATCCCACCTCTGTACACAGCCAATAACCAATTGAATTGCCAGATAAAGGATAGACCAGATGCAAAATGAAAAATAAAGGCTTTCGACTAAATTATTTTCAAAGAAAGAAAGGATGGATGAGGCAATTTGAAACTCTCAAAACAGTACAGCAAGTTAGGCCAATAAGTAAGCATGAAATAGAAAGGTTATCAATTACATTATAGTATAGTGAAGACCAGTACTTTCAGCATGAACGTTTTCACAGAATGACATATAATCATATTGTAAGCATTTGTTTTGGAGAAACAGCATAACGAATTTTTATTCCCAAACAAATGTTTACAATGCCGGTACTTCAGAGATATTCAGAAATAAGAGGTCTTAACTCCTCTATTTGGAAAAGGACTCCTTGTCATTTAGTTGTCACAAGACAACTCTTAAATCCTCTCCATCTTCCAAAATCCTGGCTTCTCAAGACAATAATATCTATTCTCCTTGTGATGTTTGCTCATTTTACAACTTTAGATAACACCCCAAATTTCCAATATGATGATCAATTTATAACGATAAATTTGTCAAGGGTTTTGGGGTGAACGGATTAGTAATGATGTGTTTTACTCATGATGCTTCAAAGATTTTTGGGTTGAGGTAAAACTTGTATTAAAGTTTAAACTAACTTTCGTTCATCTGCTGCTGGTGTGGAATAAGCTTGCCAAGATAGGGCTTGCATCTGACCAACTGGGCAAATATAAATCCAACAATGGGATACATATATTGATTTTGGATCATTGTGATGCCCTAGAAATGATAAAGCGTTATAGCCAAAAAATAATACAGTAGCATTGAGATTTTAACCAAGCTAGCATAATACATGTCAACCAAAACCATCATATAGTACAAAGTTCCAATATTATAAGTCATACAAACTTAGGTCAACTACTGCCCAGTCAGGGTAGCAAACTTTGGAAATTTTTAAAATAAATAAATAATTCCTAAAGTATCTATATAAGATTGACATTAACAAATGTAAAGAAAAACTAAATTTCTGATATTTCTGTAGGGCCAATATTTGGGTGTCTGAAAAAAAAAATATTTGAATTTTTTAACTGATGACACCAGAAATGGGAAGTTTTATATTATTTTTACATGTTTGATGTAAATACTTTTGTTTTAATGTTTCAATTCATCTTCTAATGGCACATGTTAGCATTTTCTGGGTTCCAACTTCCAGCATGACACACCTAAGCTTTCCTTGTCATCTTTCTGCCTCTCAATTATACATGTTCCCATGTTCTTCTAGAGTTCCCCCTTTGCAGATAGTTGAAATAGTCTTCCTGTTCTAGCAAGGGAAAAATTTAAAATCCAAATGCGTAGTGTTGATGCAGGAACAGTTGTGGGTGTGGCAATTTTGATATTGGGTTTGCCAGGTGCAGGTTTGACACTATACAAAACTAGAGAAATATCAAAACTAAAAAATGTACAAGGAAAAATTATTGTGAAACTTGCAATCAAGTTTATGAACTCAAAAGCATTGCATATTGATCTTATTTAGTATGATTTTGAACTCAATGTGGTCAAACTCTTATGACTGCTCAAAGGATTGGCGATGTACCTAGTGCCATTGTTGGCTAATATAAACACCTTAGGTACCCTATGATTGAAATTTTGAGCGAACCAAAATCAGATACGTGCAGTTCAGGTGCAAAAGGCATAGTTTTAAGGGTGGGCGTACATGTTTAAAAAAATAACATTGTGACAGTAGTCACAAATGGTAAGCACAAACCAAAATATACAATAGTTGAAACATCTCAGCCATAGCCAACATGTTTCTTAACTGTGGATCAGGGACAGGTGCCAGTACAGGTACAGGTATGCCGTATGCCTGTGGGTGCACGTATGAGAATGGCATATTTTTCTATTGGCTTCACCGAGTGTAAATGTATCAGTATGTTGAGAAGAGAAAAAGACAGATAAGAACAATACCAGGGAGAAAATATTTGGGAAACTTGCAGTCTAATTGTAAAAACACAGTAACATTATATAAAGATCTTAGTTATAATGATTTAAAGTTTAAACTGTATGTGGTAAAGGTCTCCTATGCTTTTCATTGGAGTGGTGATGTATGTATCAGAAATAAGGCTGTTGGTGCAGGTGTGGGCATGGCATATTTTGCTATTGGCTTCACCAAGCACAAGCATATCGGTATATTAACAAGGGGGAAAAAACATAGATAAGATTCGAAAAAAACATCTAGGAGAAAAAGTTGGGAAACTTACAGTCTAATTGTGCAGACACAATAACATTATATAAAGATTGAATGGTAGTTTTATGCTGCATTTTCTCTCAATTAGGGCTTTTTACCAATATTCTATCAACTTTGTATGAAAGAAACGTCTTGCATAAGGGTTTCCTATTGCTTTTGGGGCCTTGGACTTCTCCATTTTCCTTAGTTAGGCTCACTTACCGAACCCTGGAGGTTGCTAGGTGATGCCCTAGCTTGCAAGTGCTAAAGGAACATTTTAAGAGAGGGACATTAACCATAGATCTCTCAATGCCCTAGGGATTGAGACAAAAATCATATCCCCTTTATTGTCACTTTTACTCTATTTTTCAACATTTATTGTATTATATTTGTGGCTGCAATTTTATGCATAAAAAGACCTAAAAATCTGAAAATTTCCAAAACCCTAAAAAATTAGAAAATTCATAACTCCAAAAATAGCTATGAGTTTGTAGTTATGCTTCTTCCTACAAATTCGCCTTGGTAGATTTATCCACGGATCCTGAAGGGCGTCCTCATTTTATGTATAAAAATCCCTAAAAATCATATATTGTCAAAAAATCCCTAAAAATTTACATAAATTCAAAAACCTAAAAATATTCGGAATTTGCTAAATCTTGTCCACCCCTCAATTTCGCCCTAAGTGATTTATCCATAGATTCAAAAGGGCATCCTCATCTTCCAACCTACCTTCGGAAACGTGAAAGCGTCATATCTTCAAAACCTATGAAACCGGACACATTGAAAAGGGCCTACGTGTCTCATGTCATCGTGTCCTGGAATTGGGACACGATGGCAACAAGTGTCGAACACGTGTTTTGATCGTGTCCTAAATTAGGACACGATCAAAACACGTGTCAGGCACGTGTTGCCATCGTGTCCCAATTCCAGGACACGTAACCTGCGCAAAAGAGGCCCACAGGTGGCTTAAAAGCAATTTTTTGTTTTCATTGACATTTCCAAGTGAAGAGAGAGGCTTGAGGGTGAATGTTTTTGCAGGTGAAGGAGTTTTGAAGGATTTGCAAGTGCTTCCAAGTGCATTTGAGGGAGGATTGGGACACTGTCAAAACACGTGTCAAGCACGTGTTGCCATCGTGTCCCGATCTGCACAGATCGTGTCCCAATTCTAGGACACGCAACCCGCGTAAAAGAGGGCCACGGGTGGCTTAAAAGCAATTTTTTGTTTTCATTTTGACATTTCCAAGTGAAGAGAGAAGGCTAAGGGTGAAAGTTTTTGCAGGTGTCGGAGTTTTGAAGGATTTGCAAGTGCTTCCAAGTGCATTTGGGGGAGGATTGCATTGGGAGGAGTCAAGCTCACCATCAAGCAAGAAGAAGAATGTCACAATCAGCTAGGGAAACAACTAAAGCGAAAAGGAAAGGGAGAAATGCCCCATCTAATGTCTCCCCTCCTCTTTCTCCTCCAAGCACAGGTTCTTCTACTCCTGCTAGTGCTCCATCTGCTACTAGTGGAGCTCATACTCAATTTAACCCTGTTTTAGCAAGACAACAAGCTCAAGAGATAAAATACCCTTTGTGGAAGTATGTGACAAGGAAATAAGGACCTGGAGCAAAGCTTGGCGGGGGAGGCAATGTGAGATGGAGTTGCAATTTCTGCAAGAATGAGTTCAAGAGCACATATTACCGGGTTAAGGGCCATTTGTTGGCCCTTCCTTGTGGGATTTCTTCATGCAAAGCAGTGAGTGTTACCCAAGGGAGGGAAAGAGAGGATCATGTTGGCTTAGGGAAGGTGGTAGCAGCAAGCAAGACACAAAAGAATGAGGATCCTCTTCCATTCTTGAGGAAGCCCTCTAACACTAGGCCTCCACCTAGTAGATATGGGAGTGAGGTTGATACTCATCCAACAAGAAAGAAGCCAACTACAAGTGGTCCAATGGACAGGATTTTCCAACAAGAGGCACGAGAAGAGGTGGACCTTACCATTGCATTCTTTTTCTACCTCAACTTCATTTCCTTCAATATTGCACGGTCACCATTGTTTATTGAGATGTGTCGAAGTCTCATTGAACAAGCTCCAAATGGTTATGTGCTACCTGGTTCGGAGAAGCTTAGAACCACATTGTTGGTTAAGGCAAAGAAGGAGGTGGATAAAATTCTTGAGCCAATTAGATCAACATGGCCCTCATCCGGTGTCAGTATTGTTTATGATGGATGGACAGATGCAGCACGCCATACACTCATCAATTTCATGGTGTCTTCCCAAAATGGACTTTCATGGTGTCTTCCCAAAATGGACCGGTGTTCTTGAAAGCGGTGGATGCTCTTGGGAAATACAAGGACACACAGTACATGGGTGATTTGTTCATCAAAGTCATTGAAGAAGTAGGTGTGGATTCTTGTGTACAAATCATCACGGACAATGCACCTGTTTGCAAGGCTGCTAGCATGATTGTGGAAGCTAAATATCCACAAGTATTTTCAGTTTGGACACCTTGCATTGCTAATTTGCTCATTCTTTGAATTTAGCACAAGATTCATTTAGGCCATAGGGGAAAGGTCATTTAAATTTTATAGATTTATCAATGTCATAATTCATTTGATGTGTTAGTTGTAGAGTCTAGAGTCTAGACTCATTTATACTTGTTTTTATTTCTCTTACAGGTATTTTGGACACCTTGCATTGTCCATTCTTTGAATTTAGCACTGAAATCTATTGCTTCAAATGTGACATGGATTGGCAACCTTATTGATGATGCACGCCATATCCGTAACTTTGTACAAAACCACACCAATGCCCTCACAATCTACAAAGAGTACACACATCTTTCATTGTTGAAGATTGCATATACTCGGTTTGCTTCCTCATTCATCATGCTCAAGAGGTTGAGGGAGGTCAAAACCGCTCTTGGGTCCATGGTTATTTCAAAGTTTTGGTCTTTTTGGAGAAAAACGGATCAGATTGTTTCAAAAAAGGTAAAGGACACAGTGTTAGATGATGGTTGGTGGGAGAGGGTAGATCTCACCATTAAGATCATGGAGCTGGTCATTTCTTTGTTTGCTGTTTGCAGATACGGACCAGCCCATCCTAGCAGATGTTTATGAGGAGTGGGATTCCATGATTGAGTCCATGAGGACCATTGTTATGGAGAATGAGTGTGCCAAGTATGAGACATCAGCAGAGAACTTATGGTCCACCATACAGGATATTCTTATCTCAAGGTGGGATAAGAATTGCACAACTTCGCATTGCTTGGCCCACTCATTGAAACCCAAGTTCTAAAATCATGACTGGCTCAATGGTGGGTCGAGGCCCTCACACAGAGTCCCTCCTCACATCGATGGAGAGATTTCACAGGGGAGGAAGATAGCATTTAGATGGCTATTTCAAGATAGAGACTTACTTAATCAGGTGGAGGAGGGCTTTGTAGAGTTTTCCACTGCCAGTGGGAGAATTGGAGGCTATGATGTGCTCAGAGACAGGGGGGTTAAGAAACCCTATGTTTGGTGGGAAACTCATGGGGCAACATGCCCTATTCTACAAAAGGTAGCCGTGAGGGTCATCTCTCAAGTTACATCATCATCTTCTTGTGATAGGAATTGGAGCACATATGGGAACTTGTACAGTTTGAAGAAGAGCGGGCTTGAGCAGTCCAAGGCAGAGACGATGGTGTATGTGCATTCCAACCTTCATCTTATTTACAGGAAGAGGGAGGAGTGGGTGAAGGGAAAGACAAAAATGTGGGATGTCTTTCCTAATGATATGGGTTTGGACAGCAATACTGAGTTGGCATTAGCCAACATGCATCTTAATGATCCAATGCTAGAGTCGATCACTTTTGATGATGGTGATCCTTTGGAGGGGTCATCCTCCACACCAACATATGCAGATCATCAAATGGGCAAAGAGGAGGAGGAGGAGGAGGAAGAGGAGGGCAGTGATGAGTTGGTTGATTCAGGCATGGAGGAGGACTATTGATAGATGAGATCCTTCCATCTTGATCTACCCCTTTTTGTATTTACTATTTGCCAGTGGCATTCCAACATCTATGTAATACATTTTGATTTTGATGACTTAATGAGAAATATGGTTATGACATCTTGAGGTATTGCCTATCAATGCATCTATGTGTCTCATTGTGATTTGTGAATGTGTAATGTGTATTGATTCTAATTTCTATTGAATATTTGTAAATGTTCTAGTTTCTAAAAAAAAATTGGATCTATATGTCTATATTTTTAAATTTTAATATATTTTTTAAAAATATATATATAGGTATATAAAACGTGTCCTCCATGTCTGGATTTCGGGGGTCACCGTGTCCATGTCGGACAATCATATTTTCGTGTCCCGTGTCCTCGTGTCAGGTGGCTTAGTTCAAAACCATAGGGAGTGTTTTGCATCCGAGGCCATCTGTGACCTCGCATTGACCTCCTTGTCCATCTCCTCCTGAAGGCGCACTTTTCTGAGGTGTCCCTTGGGTTGTGTGAAATTCATTCGGAAACGTGAGATTGTGTTGCAAATATTTGTTATCTATTGTGTTGGATAAGTAGTAGGTTGAATTAACTCCTCAGGAGATCTAGTAGTCTTCTCATCTCATTATTTGACTCCATATAAAGGCATTGATCTTTGTCATAAAGGTTGTAGAAAGGTATCCGTTTGTTGGTGATTGCAGGTATCTTGATAGGGAATCGGGATCTCCCCTGGGTTTAGGAGTTACCCGAAGTAGTTGAGAGACTAAGCTGAGGTGACATTGGGTTTAGATCTCTCCCATGCTTACCATTCACTAGCTTATTGCACCACATTGTGCTACAAATCCTAGACTGCTAGTTTGAACGGTAACACATTGTATATATAGGGGTAAATAGAGTCACTTCTACCAGGCCTACTTACTATTACATAAACATAAGACCATATATATACCATTAAGGTCATAACAGCATACTCCAAGCAATCAATGAAAATGAAGAGTAGAGCATAGCTGAATTTGAAGAAAAGCTTTCCACAATTCTCCCAATGATGATACATGTATCAGAAAAGAGAAGATTAGCATTTTAACAAGCAATCAAATCTGCAAAATAATTGCTAAGAAATGCATCATATATTACTTCAGGGATCAAATAGTTACAGTGTGGAACAAAGACAGTTTCAGCAATCTAACAACAGGATTACAAGGAAACTCCTATCCTAAAAAAGCCAAGAATGCTATCATATAAGCCTGTGCCCCAATAGGAAGGGATTCAACATCTTTATGTAGAAAACTGAATTTGACTCTAACAAGCAAAGCAAATTCCTGATTAAAAAGCCTCAATTCCCTGAAGCTAAACACTAAACCTCGCCTGTATAAATGAAAAAGGGCACCAAACTTTCCAAGATGATACATTGGAATATTCTGTTGATGGCTATATTCTGTTGATGCCTAACCCCAACAAATCCAAAGAACAAGCCCCTGTAGTGTCCTAGTGCTATCACATTTGGGAAGGCTGTCCCAAAACAGGTAAGATGGTCCAACTTGTGCATATTTGGAATGCAAGACCAGGATCAACTACAAGAACGAGAGCCAACCAACCAACTGACAACAGCTAACTAAAGTTAGAAGTTTAAAAAAGGAAAATTTAAATTTACTGAAGTTCAACCTTGGTCCAGACTCCACACATTTCCAAAGGCAGAAGTTAAAAAGGCAAATTTAAATTTAGTGGAGGTCACTCTTGTTCCAGACTCCATACACTCTATTCAAGGTTGTTGAGAATCATTCAAGCATTTTATATTCATTTGATTTAATCCATCCAAGTGTTCACAATGAAATTACAACTTTAACTTTATCTACATTGCCCCAAGCCCCAGCCCCTAATGAAAGCGAAGAATATTCCTACATGGAAGCAGCTAACAATGTTATAAGAAAACCAACATAAAGAGTCCTTAGTTATATGCATGTCTTCTCTGTTACTATATTTCTAGAATTTCCCGTGGGAGTGCCCTGCTTCCACCAATGATTCTCCAGCCTAACCCCTTTAGCCCTGAACGTTCTCCTATAGATATTATCAGATCCTGTATTGGCCATACCAGGGTGGTGGATGATGATAACATTTGTCCTTACTCCTTCCACTTTGAGCACTGCTACAGAAATGTGACACCGCCAATCTCTTGCCTTGGCTTCCAGCTTTGGTCTTCAAAAATCCTTGAAGGCCATTTGTACATGTATGTGGGTCATATAGCTTGGATTTAACCCCTTCTCACTATTTTTACATTGTTACATTGTTCACATTGTTTTAGTGTCTTACTGTTTAGCTACCATTTCAGTCACCAGAGTTCTTTTTCTACCTTAGTTCTTCTTTATTTTAATGGATGTAATTACAAGTCCCATTGACATACTTTGGTCATCCATGGACATTATCATAATTCCTTTCTTGTCAATAAAGTCTCAGAAAGAATAAGTTGCACCAATCAATGTAACATTGCAGGTTATTAAACAAGTATTAGAATGTGTTTGTTTGTTACCTTGTATGGAGCAAATGTAATCTTGTTTACAAGTCTCATTGACTTATTTGTGGTCACTCGTTGGACATTAACAAAATTATCTTATCTTATCTTATCTTATCTTATCTCAAATATAACAGTTAAACTGGGTGATGTAGATCAAAACAAGTCACCATGGACTCTCTTGAAAATGTCAATGCAACTTATGTAGATCGACGAATAGAAGTTGCCAGAGAAGTAACCGAAGAAGAACAGGAACAAAAGACAAGAATGGGCAAAGACATGGCCAGGAAAGAATGAGTTGTTGGCAAATAAGTGCACAAGCTCACAATGAGGTGACAAGACAATAACATCTGCCAGAGCAACAGGTTGCCAATGAAGAATAGAAGGCCAGGGAATAACGAACCAGGAAGGATTTCAAAGATTACAATGATCTCGTTATAGTAATTTTTTATACTCTTAATACACCTTTGCGAATAAGACTCGGAAAACAAGATTATGAAGGAATTGACAAGACGTATTTGTCATTTTCCCTCAAATTCCCTAAAACAATCCAAGAAACAATATAATTCTAAATAAAGTGGTAAATTTTTAACCGTATATTTCTGCAATCCCGCATTGTAATCTATTTTCTGGGTGTACTTTTCAGTCATATTAACATACTTTTGTGGTCATTTGCCGGACATTAATAAGATATATTATCTTACAATACTTGAACATGAGAAATTCCTTTTAAACTTTAGTACAAGTTACTTTTCACATTAATAATCTCATCCACAAATGCAAAAAAAATATTTCTCAAAATATTATAATTTTTGCATTTCTCAACATAAATTTGAAAAAAACTATACTAAAAATATTAGGAGATGAATGAAATCAAATTCAACAGTAGTGAGAATTTGCTGAAAATGTACAATGTGCAATGTAGGTATGTGGCAGATAATACTATTGCAGATTTTTAGAGCCAATGGGATTGCATTTAATGCCACCCACTCTCTTTACTACATAGTACAAACAAATGGTGAGGAAAACTATAGAATTTGGGGTGGGAAATGTACCCCCCAATTGGAAGGTTTGCAACTGTAGGCCACTTTTTAATTTCTGTATATACACATATAAGTTTATAACCAATGTTTACATGGCCGAACTGAGTTTTGCCTATAAATGTTGCAGCAAAGTCTGTGGGAATCCCTATATCATTTTAAATGGCTGCAAAGTATCCGTGAAAACCAGCAACAAGAGACATGGTTGCAATGATATCGATTGTAAGACAAATCCCAATGCTCAATCTGATAATGCGAATGCAAGGCCTTCTGAGACTTACAGAATTATTTTAATAAGGTAAATAAGTTCATAACTAGATCTGTAGATTCATAATAATTTATGATTTAGGGTTTCTGTGTTTCTTCCTAGAATATTGATTACCAGTCGCCCTAGATTTGGAGAAACTTGATAATATTCAGGGTAGAAATTCCATTTTTCAGAAATCACGGCAACGGCAAGCTGCTCAACTCTGCTGCAGGATTCAAGATCGTCAATGGCAATTCAGGATTGGAGGCCGTAGACAAATATAGTGGCTGCTGATGCTATTCTCTCTAACTTCATCAAGAGCAACAGTATGGGCTTGGAAAAAGCATAGAGTGTGAGAGGTATTCTAGTGACCATGAAGAGGATGGTAGATCACTGCAGGTTCGAATTCAGAAGAGTTGGTGAAGAGATGGAATGCACAAGGGGGTATAATGTTTTTCTAGATCCGAAGGTGTGAGGGTTTTTAATTTTTCAGGCCTGGGATTTTTTCAGGCAGGTGGGTGTCGTGTCTTGGGCCTTTAGGCTTCCTAGGTGATGGACCTAGGGCTGGATCAAGTGGACTATAGGGAGGTTAACTCACCAAATCCCTCCACAGTCTTCCGCTCGCACAAGGAGGTTTGGAAGTCTTGAGGAAATCCCAAGGTTTAAGTGGAGATGGGACACATCTACAGGACGAGCTGAAGTGAGGGTTTTCAAAGATAGATGACACCTGTAGACGAGGTTTAGGCACCTCTCCAGAAGCTAGCATGCAGGGGGGTACAACTGGAGCCTCAAAGGAGCCTTTACTAGGTCAGTCCAAGTATGCATCATCTCTCCAAAGGAGGTTTTTGGAGGATTCAAACCCTACTGTGCAAGAAGGTTGTCACTCTAAGGTTACACTGCACGAAATTAACATTTCTTCAAAGCCAGTTGAAGCAAAGATGCACAAGAAGAAAAAATGTGTAAGGGCCAAAAAGTAAGAGGTTAAAATGGTGTTGGGTCATGATGTAGGTATGGAAAGGATCAAGGACCTTATGAGATTGGCATTGGTTGGCAGGTTTATGGGAAAGGAGGTTAAAGGAGTCTTTGAAATAGTGGTTGGAAGCTAATTGGTCTAAAGTGTTGGGTTATACACACATCTTCTATTTACTGGTAAAAAGGTGGACATGTTTTGAGTATTTAAACTAGAGTGGCTCTGGAGTCCCTCCACTCTGGTTGGAAGCTAAGTTGCACTGAAGCGGATACGGAAACGGATATAGATATGGGGGGAGAAACGGATACGACAAATTTTCAAAAAAGCTAGATACGATACGGCAGGGAAACGGCATATATATATATCGTCGTCATCATAATCATCATAATATTATCATCATCATAAATATTATCATTGTCATCATAATCATCATAATATTATCATTGTACATCATCATCATCACCTAACACTACTATCGAATATCATTAATCATACATGTAACATGATACTATGAAAACTTTTAACTAATATCATCTGAATCCTCATGCTCAGAGTCAGAGTCAGAGTCATTATCTATGTCCTCGACAAAAGTAGACTGAAAATAGGGATACTGAGCCTGGCTTGATTTCCCTGGGCTTGAAGGAACCCATCCAACACCAATGTTCACATCCTCTAGCTATGGAAGTGGGTCCAAGTCCATTCAAGACAGAGGATTTCAACAATCAACACCACCAACATCAAGGTACATAGAGGGGTTGATGTGCTTGATTGAATGCCAATCCCATACCCTCATATATGATAGAATCCAGTGGCAACGTTGCAATCCTGAAAACTGTTAAGTCTGTTGAATTCTGAATGGGATTAAAAATTCTGCTTTTTGCATATGAAGTCCGATGAGGTTGGAACCACTCTCCATCCTGAAACAATTAATGGTAATGTTAAAAATTTAAGTAAAAGGATAGAAAATGAAATATAAGGAGAATGTCACTTTTACTTAAAGAATTTAATATTACCATTTAATATTCTTTATAGCTTCCATGGAGAGGTCGTGGATCCTTTAGGGTTTCAATGTAGACCAGGGAAACAATTAAAAAGTCGACTTCAGGAATAAAACACCATTAGAAACGTGGCCCTCTCTCTGATACGTTTCACAATTTCCCTGAAACGTATCACCTCTAGGCTGAAACGTATTCAAAACCCTTGAAACACATCTGTACCAATCTGATACATTTCAGTGACGTTTCAGGGCCATATCTCCTTCGTTTCAGGATCTGAAACAGGGAACAGCGTTTCACCAAGGCTACTACGACGTTTCCGGTAACTTAGGTTGGCAAAGGGATAGCATGATTGAGGAATCAAGAACCTCTGAAAGAGTCATGAGGGCCTTAAATTCAACATTTACTCTTATTCCAAAAAAGAATGAGTTAGTCTCCTTTGAAGATTATAGACCTATCTCGCTCTGCAATCTAGTTTACAAGGTGATCTCAAAACTTATTGCAAGCAGATTAAAGTTTATTCTCTCAAATGCCAGTTCAAAAGAGCAATTTAGCTTCCCTTTTAATAGAAAGATTCATGATGCAGTAGGGATTGCACAGGAAGGTCTTCAATCAATCAAAACTGGTAAGAAATCAGCAGTGTTCATGAAAATTGACCTTGCCAAGGCATATGACAAAGTAAGTTGGCTTTACATTAGGAATCTCTACTACAGTGAGGAATAAATTTGCAATCTGTTAACTAGATTATGGGTTGCCTTGAATCGGCATCATTTGCAGTTCTTATGAATGGATCTCCCTCAGGGTTCTTTAAGGCCTCAAGGGGGCTCAAACAAGGTTGTCCCTTGTCCCCTTTTTTGTTCCTTTTAGTACAAAGGGCTTTTTTGTTCCTTTTAGTACAAAGGGCTCAAGCAAGCTGATTGCAGAAGCAAAGAGGGAGAGTTTTATCAGAGGTATAAACTTAGCAAGCTCAATCAATATATCACATCTACTATTTGTGGATGACAACTTAATGATTGGTAGAGGGTCTTTAAGAGAGTTAAATTATTATAAAATTATTTTGGAAACCTATTGCAAGGCTACAAGGATGGAGGTAAATATGAGGAAATCTTGTTTATTGTTCAATAGATTGACTGAGGGCCTGAAAAAGCAAATCATCCAGTTTTTCCCCATGAATTTTGGTACTTTAGACGATGGAGTTAAATACTTGGGCTTTCACTTAAAGCCAAATGACTACAAATATGCAGACTAGCTATGGCTTGTTAAAAAGATTGAAGATAGAATCTCAGGTCGGCGCCATAGGTGGTTGTCAAGGGGAGGCAAGTTAGTGTTGATTAAGACAATCTTGGAAAGCATTCCAATTATTGGCTCGCAATTGCACATATTCCAAAATGTTTATTGGATAAAATAAGGAAGAAAATGCTTTAGCTTTCTTTGGACAAGAAAACGGGTCGTTGAAGTCGGTTAAGGTGTGGATCTCGTCAGTAGGGCGACCCAGGTTCAATTCCCCTTAGGGGTGATCTAGTTGGGAGGAGACACCCAAAATCCAACCAGTTGAGGGTTGGTGTGGCCCAAGCCGGGTGCAATCCCCGGGTGATTTTGATGGCTTAGATGCCTCTAGGTCATGGTTTCTTAGACCAAAGGCCACTTCCGCAAGTTAGGGAGATTCTAGCAAAAAAAAGGGGGGGCTTTTGAAGGAATTCCTCTAGTAAAATGGACAAGGATTGCCAAATCAAAGGAAGCAGATGGTTGGGGCCTAAAGAACATTTTTGTCTTCAATCAAGCCCCAGCAACAAAAAGCCTTCTTATTTAATGATGGCTTGTGGGGAAAAGTAATAAAGGAAAAATATCTAGAGGGCAAGGCTCTAGAAGATTGGATCAAACAGGAGAGAAAATCAATTAAAGGGGTTTCTAATATCTGGAAAACCCAGTAAGGGCCTACCTTATTCTAGTTGACTAGACTGCTTAGAAAATTGGTCAAGGAAATAAGATGAGAATAGGGGTTGATCCTTGGATAGGGGGAAGTGGAAACTACAAATGGTTATATTATCTAATTGAAGCCTTGCAAGAGAAAGGGATAACAAGTTTAATTGATGCTTCAATTCAAGGGGTTCAGAAGGGATTTCAAAGAAATCTGCAGAGGTTCTGGAGCTTCAGGATGAACAGGCAATAGAGTGGACATAGTATACAACACTTCTAAGTTCTTAAACACAGTGATATTATCCTCAAACATCAAGATGATGAACTAAAGTGGTCAAGAAATAAAGCTACAGGCATACTAACTACTAAGTTAGGTTGTGAAGCTAAAATGGAGGAGGAATTAGATGAAGAAAGACTACGGTGGTGAAAACTGGTTTGGAAATTAGAAAGTCCTCTTGAAACTAACGTCTTGTGGCTAACCTTGGCCAATAAGAGACTAACTTGGGACAATGGACAAAAGAGGAATTGGATAGGGCCAAGTTGGTCCAAGTTGGTCCATTTTGTGTACAGATTCGAGCAAATCTATGTATCCTCTTCTTGTTCATTGCCCTTTTACAAAGTCTGTTTGGAAAGATGTTCTGTAGTTTTTAAAGGTCCCCTTCTCATGGGACAAGCCCTCTCTATTGGAATGCTGTGAAGATCGGTGTTCTAATAGAGTTGTCAATAATCGCAAAGCTTCACCTTGTTATGTTTTGTGGGGGGTTTGGTTAACCAGAAACAAGAATATTTTTTATGACAAGGAGCTGACTTCAAGTGTGGTGTCTCATCAAATAAATCTCATATGGAGAAGGTCAGAAGCCTCTAAAGCAGAAGAAAGCTAGATGCCTAAAGGAACTAGATATTGATTGCTCACAACCCTGGGGTTTCTTTGATGGTACATGCCAAGGTACTTGTATGTGTGGTGTAGGGGCTATACTTTTTTTTAAATAATGATCATTATTTCCTTTTAAAATATGGAGAAGGTCAGAGAACAAACCACAGAGAAAAATTTTATGCCTTATGGATACTGATGAAAGTAGTTGTTGATAAAGGTAAGCAAACTATAGGTGCTTGGGAAGTCAAAGCTATGGATGTGGCCCTAGATCCCATAATGAAAAAAACTTTGGATGTAAAAATGCAGTTTAAGGAAGTCTCCTTTGCACATATCTACAGGGAATTCAATTCCAAAGCAACAATGTTTCAAAAGAAGCACTTTTAATGCAGGAACGAACTTTTGGCTGAACAAGAATTCAGAGGAAATGTCCTTTTTTATAAATCTGTTAGGTCACTGTTTTAATGGTTTTAATTTTTTTGGTTAGTCTGCTTCTCATAACAGTTATTATTCAACATTGTTTTTTATTGTTGGGTCAAAAAAGTCTAGAGTAGGTATAAGTTTTTGTCTCTTCTGAGAGCTACAAGTCTGTGAAGGAAGACTGTAATATGTGTGGTGCAAGGGTTGTACTCTTTTTAAATAATGATAATTATTTCCTTTTAAAATATGGGGCAGGTCCAGGAACAAACAACAGAGCAGAATTCTATGCCTTGTGGATACTGATGAAAGCAATTATTGATAAAGGTGTAAGCAGATCACAGGTGCTAGGGGACTCGAAGCTTTTGATGGATTGGGCAAATGGCAGAAGTCAATTGGTAAATCTCACCCTAGATCCCATAATGACAAAAACTTTGGAGGTAAAAATGCAGTTTGGAAGTCTCCTTTGCACATATCTACAGGGAATTCAATTACAAAGCAAACAGTCTTTCAAAAGAAGCTCTTTTAATGCAGGAAGGAACTTTGGCTAAACAATAATTCAAAGGAAATGTCCTTTTTGATGAATCTGTTAGGTCACTATTTTAATAGTTTTGATTTTTTGGTTAGTCTGCTTCTCACAACAGTTATTATTCAGCATTGTCTTTTATTGTTGGGTCAAAAAAGTCTAGAGTGTGTATAAGTCTTTGTCTCTTCTAAGAGCTACAAGTCTGTGAAAAAAGACTGTAATATGTGTGGTGCAAGGGTTGTACTTTCTTTAAATAATGATCATTATTTCTTTTTAAAATATGGGGCAGGTCAAGGAACAAACAACAGAGAAGTAGTCAGGGAACAAACAACAGAGCAGAATTCTATGGCTTGTGAATACTGATGAAAGTAGTTATTGATAAAGGTGTAAGCAGATTACAAGTGCTAGGGGACTCAAAGCTTTTGATGGATTGGGCAAATGGCAGAAGTCCATTGACAAATCTCACCCTAGATCCCATAATGACAAAAACTTTGGAGGTAAAAATGCAGTTTGAGGAAGTCTCCTTTGCACATATCTACAGGGAATTCAATTCCAAAGCAGACAATATTTCAAAAGAAGCCCTTTTAATGCAGAAAAGAACTTTGGTTGAATAGGAATTCAAAGAAAATGTCCTTTTTGATGAATCTGTTAGGTCACTGTTTTAATGGTTATGATTTTTTGGTTAGTCTGCTTCTCGGAACAATTTTTATTCAACATTGTTTTTTATTGTTGGATCAGAAAAGTCTAGAGTATGTATAAGTCTTTGTCTCTTTTGAGAGCTACAAGTCTGTTGAAGGAAAACTGTAATATGTCCTAGAAGTCCAGGGTGAAGACATAGTTACTAGATTCAGCCCTAGGCCTAACCGCACCCGAATCGGATTCTTCCAAATCCGATTCTCGGATTCTTCATCAGATTCTTCCACCTCGTTTTGACTAATTGAAAGCTGTTTACGTAGGATAAATGTAGGATAATTAGGGTTAGGGTTCTGAATCCCCGATTCCTAATTTTGGGATGAGTGTCTAACCCGTATCGGATTCTTTAGCTGATTCCGATCGCAGCCACGGTTCGTGTAACCTTGCAAAAATGCAAGAACTGATTGAGGAACTTAAGCAATCTTGCATTGTTTAAAGGTGTTTAAATCCATGGAAGGTGTTACTGCACAAATCGGCACCCTTCTGATTAGGCCATGAGGACCAGTGCTAAGATTGTTAACTTTTCAAGAGATGCACCCACTATCACCACAATGCACTCTCCTCTCCCTTTAGGCCTGCTCCTCTGGCCACGAGAGGCTTCCAAAATATGGAGAGAAATAGCCCTGTAAAGTATGCAACAAGAACAATGCTATCTCTAACAAGACCTTCCAACTAGGTTAGTAGACTAGTGCCTTAATGGAGTCAACAAGATATTCAATAAATACTTAGTGACTAGGAATGTTTAGGAGCAATGCAACTTGGTACTATTTGACCACTAAAATATATCAAAACTGCAGTATAAAACAGCACCAACGATTTGTATAAAATGTTGAATCAAACCCTTGAAAATGTCACAATATATACCTCTCGCCTAAGTCACCTGGTTCGAATTCATGTTCGAGTTCGACGACTTGAAGTTCAACAAAAATTTGGCAATGAAAATTTTGGTTATAAAATTCAGCATTAAATTCGAGAGAGTAAAATTTGAAAATAAAAAAATATATATGAATTTTTTTAATAAAATTAAAAATTCAATATGCTCATTACAAACATGATAAAAATGAAACTATACCAACATTAATCATTAATGATTAAACATATATTTCAATGTTGAGTCATACGCCAAGGAATAAGAGAGAATATAAGCTCACCTGCTTGGCTGGTTCGACAATGGAGACTGGAGAGCGAGGGTGAGGTGCGCTGCCCAAGCAACAAAATACATAGTTCGAGGTGTGTTGCACGAGAAACAAAGTTCGAGTCTCGAATTTGACAATGGAGGCGATGAGCAGCGACAGGTAACTAGGTAGACTCGCACTTGCAAAGTAGAGGCGGGATCTGACGATGGCACTGGCAAGCAATGGCGATCGCTTCGACCTCCAGACTACAGTCTTCAGTTAGTCAACAAAACCAGAACGCGGGTGGTTAAAATCCTCAGAGGATGAGCAACACAAGCGATGAGCTAGGGTTTACGAATCCCTTCAAATTTCAACGATTAAATTCGGAACTCCATGAAATTCCTCGAATTTCAAATTTTAACCTTCAAAATCGCCGAATCCGGTGACTTAGCTTCTTGCTATTTCCCAACCAATGATGAGTTTGTAACATCATGAGTGCACTTAGATTGATGGATGTTTGCTACAATTTATGACTGTTTACAACTTTACACACTTCAGATCCGTACCATCCTACAAAAATGGATGAATGGCTTGATTTGGCACTTCAAAACCCCCCTAGGTCACCCACCGAGACTTGGAGATGAAGTATGAACCCTTTCCAACCATTAGGGTTTGATCTTTAGTCAAAAATGGACCTGCAAAACACTTCAACTGGACTTGTACCAGGGCTATATCAACCACTAGGAGATGATGTCACTCTCCTAGGGCTGACATCAACCTAGTTTAGGACTTCTACAAGATGCAAAAACAACCTTTTATGGAGTTTCACTTTTTATAGATTTGTGAATAATATAAATAACTCAAAAAATTATAACAGCGGGATATATTCTGGAATTTGCAAGTAAATATAATGCTAGACAAGTACAATGACAAATATTTTTTGAATTTTTCAAAAAAAAAAAAATTTAAAGTTTTTCTATTTTTTTATTTTTTCCAATAATATAATAGAAGGAATTTTGTAAAATTCATGAAGCTGAAGATGAGGGAAATAGACCTAGGTCTTATCCCACCGGACAATGAGAAATCGGAGTTAACGTTTCTCCTAAGAATTGGTGATTCAATAGTTGTATGAATTAGGGCAAGGCTAAGAAACCATAGGTTGTGTTAGCCTTTGACCTACTTAGGGAAAACAACATGCCAAGGCCCAAAACAAAAGAGACTCTTCAAGAGGGATGTCTCACCCAACAAAACTAAACTATCATGCATAAAACCCTAAATTGCTCTTACCCTGGAATCTGGATGCCTCTGACAATGCAAGACAAGAGTTTCAAGATCTTGCCACAATTGAGAGAGAAAGAAGAAGCAAAAGAGCCTCAAGAATCCTTTCACCTTAGAATAGCCATGGAAGATTGTAAAGAAACCTTAAACATCAAAATTTGGTCCTTGAAAACCCTAGAGTAGCCAAGAAAGGAGGTATGCACGCTTTAATCTCTCATGTACACAAGTAAAAATAAGAATTGAGTCATATTTGATCCCAGGATCTTGATTACAAATGAGGAGGAGATGCCTTATTTATAAGAGAAAAGGATTACTTTATCCCTCCTCTAGGCCTACCTGCCTAGTTTGTCTTTAAAATGACTTTTAATGATTATTTAGGGTTTGTCACCCACAATCCAAGGACTAAACCTCATAAAAGATAAAATAATCATAAAAATTGATGGTATGTTTCAACATGATGAAGAGTTGAGCTTGGAAGGAGGACGCCATGCCCCATCTAACCCCAACATGTGTCTTTTGCCCTCAACACCCTCCTTGTTAGGTTGGTACGACCTCTAGAAGCTTGTTTTCAAGGTGGACGACTTGCTCTTTTTGAACAAGATGACCAAGAGGGAGGGATGATATAACAAAATAAGGTCCAAGAGTGTATGATTGAGATGTGCTAGAGCAGGTTTGACAACCCTTACAAGCACAATCACCTCTACAAAGCATAAAACCATAAGTATGGCTAGGGGCTCCTAAGCCAGGTGTCCTAATGGATTCATCCCAAGGTGCACCAAATACCCACCTAGGGCATAAATGCCCGACATGATGAGGAGCTCCACTCATCAAGGGGTAGTCATTCGAGCCATGAGACCAACACATCTTGAAATGAGGACCAAGAGGACCTGCCATGACCATGACCACGGGTTATTAAGCCCTGCTAGACCAACACTTATACATAAAGAAGCCCCAACTTGGCCTTTTACAATGGCAAAAAGACCCCCCTCTTTGGCACATCTGGTAGGGTGCGCTGCAGAGAATCTAGAGCATAACAGAAGATTAGATAGATATTCAACGAAGACCCTTGTTGAACATTATTGCCACATCTTAAGAAGGGCCACAATCTTTAAAGCAGTTGATCATAGTGAAAAAATAAAGGATGCAACCTTCCAATTTGAGGTGTTGAAGGATGGAATCAAATAGGTTGGCCCTTCTAATGCAATATGTGTTATCACAGATGCAACACCAATTTGTAGATCAACAAGATTGAAGATTCAAAGCAAATATACCACATTTTTGGAACCCCTTATGTGCATGCTCTTAATAATGCACACAAAGACAATGGAAAAGTACCTGGGATCACACACATCATTTTGGATCCAAGAAAGCTAAGTTACTAGGATTTGGATCTGGATCTAGATATGGATTCGCAGTATTTTTGAAAAGCTAGGATATGGATATTGTGGTGAAATGACAAATACAAACAATATAAATATATTTCTATAATTTTTAAAAATAAAACTATGAAAATTGAAAAATATATAACTTATATATACATTATTGTATATACAATTTATGACTTTTAATATATATAAAAAATTATAGTTATAATCTATAACTTTAATATATAAGTTCATAAATGTTAATACGGAGTTTATAAACAATTTAATATAACTTAATGTAACTTTATAACTCTACACTTTATATTACTTTAATTCAATAAGTTAATAACTTTATAAGTATCTCACTTTATAACTTTACACATTAATATAGCTTATATAACTTCAATTTGATAACTTATATTAAAGTGTAGGTGGAACTCTAATATAAAAGTCTAGAATGGCGACTCCTCATAGGCCTTGAAGATGTAGGTCAACCACCCAGAGGAGGAGGTCATGACGAAACCCAAGTGGAGAGATGGGGACTCAATGATCTGTGATCTAAAGTGTCCTAGACCTCTATCTATCACTCGTTGGATCGCTCATATGGGGCAATCTAGAAGTAAGAAGTGATCCTCCGGGAAGCCTCCAACGATGATGAGGCAAGGAAAGACTGAGATCTATATTTGAACACTTCTCTCATGAAGAAAGAAAGGCAACTCTAGTTCAGATATTGAGAGAAAGTGGAGAGAGAGCTCCCTAAATCTCGATAAAGGCAATGGTAACAACCACAGATCTCATAGTAGAATGGGCATTTGAAAATGAGATGCATCGCTTTCTTTGGCTCCTGTAGGTGACAAAGTTAGCAGGTCCTATCAAGGCAGAGTAGGTGGTGACCTATCTCAATCCAGAATCTATGGGATCCAACTCAAAATTGCCCTAGGGGGGATCATGAGAGCATGCTTCCAATGTCTATGTAGTATGTACAAAGGATTGGAAATGATAACATCCCACAACTCCAGGAAGTGCTCCAAGTAAAAATCCATCTTCAAGCTTAAGTGCTTCAATGGTGCAATCCTAGGGACCTAAATGTACAGTTTATAGATGTCCTCATGAATGGCTCGATTCAAGACCTACTTAGATAGAAAGAGATGCCTTGACGTGTCTAAAGAATATTTAAAAGGTGGTAGGCAATCTGGATAGATGGAAAGCGACTGGAGGAAATAGGACACCTCTAAGTACTACCAACAAGCCCATCCAAAGGTACGAGATATGCTTATCTCTCTCAAACACCAAGTTCCTAAAAGTCTAAACACTATGTAGGAAAGGGAAAATGGGTTGAGGAACATCAAGGTGAAGAGGATGGGCTCCAAACTCCACCTAGACAATGGGTTGGGGAACCATGCAATTGCAACGGGATGCATCTGAGAAGAAGGGTTTGGACTCTCTCAATCTTAACTCATCTAAGAAGAAGGGTTTGGACTCTCTCAATCTTAACTCAGTCTATCTGTAGCAAACTCATTCCCAAATCTCTAAGCCATTAATGATTGTAACTATAATGATCGACTCCAAAAGGTGTAGCCTGGACAAGATGTCCTAGAACTAGTTCTGGAAACATTGGCACTCAAGAAGAGCAAGGGAGTTGTACACCTTGCTAAGCCATGGCTAGAGGGCCTTTGGCATAATGAAATGAGGCCCCCCAAATGAGATCCCTAAATCGGTGTATATCACCGTGATCTTGATCTCTCCACCCCAAAGTAGAAATGTAAGTCAAAGAAGGCACTCATCAACATGTTGAAGATCATAACCTTTGTTTTACCCAAGTTGACCATCAACTGTCAAAGGTCACAAACATTGGCCAAGTCATCAATTTATTTTTGTAGACCTTCAAGCGAGGAGACCAATAGGATCAAGTAACCAATGAAGAGGAGTAAGGAGATCAACACAAAGTGTAGGAGGAAACTATGATTGTCTTGAATATGCTCTTAGAGGAAGAATTCCAACTCGTTAATGTATATCCCAAATAGGGTTAGCGAGAGGGTGCATCCCTTCTTAACTCCAATGGTACTTTGAATGAAGTCAAAAACCCCATGTTCCATATGGTGACAACCAAGAACTAACTCATAAAGCCTCATAATGGTTGCTAGGAGGGTCTCCAAAATATAATGTCTCGAAGCCTTTAGGACAAAGCATCTCTCGACATAGTGTCAAACACTTTCTAAAAGTCTATAAAGCAGCAAAAGACTTTCAACAAGCGATGGCAAGCCTCCTTGATAATGGACTTGAAAGGAAAGACATAATCGGTCATCTAGCGCTCTAGGAAAAACCGACCTATCCCCAAGCACTAAGATGCCTACTCTTTAGCAGGTTTGAAAGTTGTGAATACAAAATTGCAGCATATAGCTTTGAGAAAGTGTGCCCAACCATGATAATCAGATAATTGTTTGGATAGGAGTTGGCCCCTGACTTGAGGCAAATTTCAAAGATTCATAATACATGGTTCAAGTTTGTCTAGTAGACACCTCTATCGCCACATGCATAGTTAAACCTATTTCAATATTAGATATTAAAAGATTAACGGAATGGCTTGCCTTTGTGTATATTTAACCAATATTCAATCATGTGGAATCTTTTACCCTAGCCCCACAATGTTTCTCATGAAACTTTAATGTTTCGCATGAAAGTTTTAGTGCTCATATGGGAGGACCTTACGAATGGTTTCAAGGTCCCAAACCTTGACTTTCCAAACAAAATAAGCAATACAACAATCCAACCTATGATAAAGCATTCTGCCATTTCCTTGCAAACACATCACCAAATGTAGGCATACCCTTGTTTACTCCAATGTTCCCCCAAGTTTTGGGGGTAGGGGGACACGGGAGCGGGGAAACGCACATTCGGGACGCGTGGAGACCACCCACAAATTTTAGAGAAATTCAAAGGGGGCAGGGGGACGTCTAAAATTATAAAAATAAAATAAAATACCAAAAATAATAATTCATTTGTTGTATTTCATGATTCTGCAATGTAAATACTAATACATTGATTTATTTTCTAAGTAGCACCAAGTAGGGATTGTAAAAAGTGAAAATAATGGAAAAACATTAAAAAAAATTCTCAGGGGCAGGGGAGGAAACATTTCGCCAGGAGTCCCCACATCCCCGGGATGCAAAAAACACAGGAAACGCATCCTCGACCGTGCGGGACGCGTCCCCATGGAACACTAGTTTATTCATCTAAGGTTCAAACCCTTATAAATTCAACCATTAATACACAAAAAAATCCTCCCATAAAGCAGAATTAACAACAACTGTGAAAATAACATTTACACTGACACAACCAAAAATTGCAGATAACATGAAGTTGTAAGAGCCTTTCTAGCATCTCCAAATGGTGATCTTGGAAATTGGGCCAATGCAGTTATGGCAGGCTTGCAAGTGATTCCAGCTAGTTCAATGAGGATTGAAATTTTATCTAAATATAGATAGCCCCCTTAAATTCTTTGATATCTAATGTTAAACTAGCTAATGTATCAGCCAAGAGATGATGGTCTCCATGGTCCCATAGGAATAGACTTAAAGCTTTGATACCCCTATTATGAGCCTTGAATTTGGGTATGTGATTCAAGACCAGAAAAATGTAATTGTAACAGGTAACCACCATCACATAAAATGATAAGAGCACACCAAGAGAATAACTATAAACAGCGTATCTAGGGTATGTAATTCAAGACCAAAAATGTGATTGCAACAAATAATCACCATCAATTAAGACCCACTCCAAGAAAGCAACTAATTTTATAATAAAAAGTGAAGGAATAAACAACCAAATGTCGTATAGAATCAAACAGTAAATGCAAACACCAAATAGTGTATTTAATGTACGCATCTCCTGCGGGAGCCTTATAAAACAAAAACCCGAATAAATCTAAAATGAATGAGTGAATGTTTATAACGTGCAGCCTACTATCAATTGGATCTAGCCCGAATGGTTGTGGAATGGAGTATTATCCTCCCCACCCAGGTTCTATTCTTGTAAGTGACATGCTGAGCTCATATTGAGTATATTGTTGTAATGGCTTCGAGCCCTATTGTTGACCTAGCCTTGTGCCCTAAAGAATCTAGGGATTACCCTGGGTGCCATCCTTGGAATGAGGAAAAGTACTCGAGGGTATTCCCAGGTGTTGTAACCTACAAAAAAAAGTGCATACTACAACTATTGGAACCAAACTGACTACAAAATACCGAAGGTATGATGTCACAAGATACCAAACAGGCTTCAAAACACCAAGGTACCATGTCACTCCTGTGACAAGTTTGAAGCACCAAGCTACACCAAGATTTAGGGCATCGATCTCTATAAAACTTTGATGTACACGCGCTATATTTTTTTAAGCACTTATATTCACATAAACATGTTCACAAAGTGCAAAATGGCTTATACAATGCCTATCATAACATCTTCCTCAAGCTAACTAAAGCATAAATAAAGTCAAAATATACATCTGGAGAAAAAATAATGGCATCCTTGATCAACAAAACTTCCTTAGCCAACAACTAGTGACATATCTCATCTTTCCATAAAGCAACAAAGGATGACAATGTACTTATTTCTTGGTCAAACACGTACTTACACTTGAGTTTCCAGATCACAAACAACATGGATATTTGTAAGTAGTTCCATAGACCTAGAAAGCAATCTCACACAAGAACTCTTCCATCCCCAAAGACAGCAGCCATCTAGTATAGCTTGTTTTGGAACAAGTCAAGATGATATATCATTTTTGGGATTATTTGTGTAGTGTAATTCATTAATCTATGCCCCCTATTCCATGAGTATAGTTGCAACTAAACAATTTCTCATGGTCTTGAATAGTCAACTTAGCACTCATTGCATTGGGTGATGCTCACAGGGGTGAAGAAGTGGTGTTAAGACTACCGAAATGAATCGCATAGGATCAATCATCACTTCAAGGGCTTGCACCCGGTAACCATGACTTCTCGGGAGGTCACCCATCCCAAGACTCCTCTAGCTCAAGCGCACTTAACTGTGGATTTTTCCCCACAATCAGGCCCACTTAGCTTGCTACCCCATTTGCATAACCTTAGCAAGTATTGTGCCTTATGAACTATTGAACTAGAACTCTTATGACTCTTTTTTAAGTATCAAAGGGTTTTCACAGTCCAACATATGATATATCATTTTTGTGATTATCTACATAGTGTGAGTCATTAATCTATGACCAAATTCCATGAGTATAGTCGCAACTGACCAATTTCTTATGGTTTTGAATAGTCCACTTAGCACTCATTGCATAGCATCAATCATCACTTCTGGGGCTTGCACCCAGTAAACAGGACTTCCCAGGAGGTCACCCATCCCAAGACTCCTCTTGCTCGAGCACGCTTAACTGTGGATTTTTCCCATAATCAAGCCCACTTAGCTTGCTACCCCATTTGCAAAACCTTAGCAAGTACTGTGCCTTATGAACTATTCAACTAGAGCTCCCTTGACTCTTTTTATTTAAGTATCAAGGGATTTTCGCAATCCAACATATGATATATCATTTTTGGGATTATCTGCGTAGTGTAAGTCATTAAATTATGACCCACATTCCATGAGTATAGTCACAACTGACTAATTTCTCATGGTTTTTAATAGTCCACTTAGCACTCATTGCATTGGGTGATGCTCACAGGAGTGAAGAAGTGGGATTGAGACTACCGAAATGAATCACATAGCATCAATCATCACTTCTACGGATTGCACTCGGTAACCAGGACTTCCAGGAAGGTCACCCTTCCCGAGACTCCTATGGCTCAAGCGCGCTTAACTGTGGAGTTTTCCCCACAATCAAGCCCACTTAGCTTGCTACCCCATTTGCAAAACCTTAGCAAGTATTGTGCCTTATGAACTATTCAACTAGAACTACCTTGACTCTTTTATTTAAGTATCAAGGGGTTTTTGTAGTCCAGCATATGATATATCATTTTTGGGATTATATGCGTAGTGCAAGTCATTAATCTATGACCCATATTCCATGAGTATAGTCGCAACTGACCAATTTCTCATGGTTTTGAATAGTCCACTTAGCACTCATTGCATTGGGTGATGCACAGAAGGGTGAAGAAGTGGGATTGAGACTACCAAAATGAATCGCATAGCATCAATCATCACCTTCGGGACTTGCACCCAGTAACCAGGACTTCCCAGGAGGTCACCCATCCCAAGACTCCTATGGCTCAAGCGCGCTTAACTATGGAGTTTTTTTTCCCCACAATCAAGCCCACCTAGCTTGCTACCCCATTTGCAAAACCTTAGCAAGTATTGTGCCTTGTGAACTATTCAACTAGAACTCCCTTGATTCTTTTTATTTAAGTATCAAGGGGTTTTCGGAGTCCAAAATATGATATTTCATTTTTGGGATTATCTGCGTAGTGTAAGTCATTAATCTATGACCCATATTCCATGAGTATAGTTGCAAATGACCAATTTCCAATGGTTTTGAATAGTCGACTTAGCACTCATTACATCGGGTGATGCTCATAGGGGTGAAGAAGTGGGATTGAGACTACCGAAATGAATCTCATAGCATCAATCATCACTTCTAGGGCTTCCACCCGGTAACTAGGACTTCTCAAGAGGTCACCCATCCCAAGACTCCTTTGGCTCAAGCACGCTTAACTGTGGAGTTTCTCCCACAATAAAGTCCACTTAGCTTGCTACCCCATTTGCAAAAAAACTTAGCAAGTATTGTGCCTTATGAACTATTCAACTAGAGCTCCCTTGACTCTTTTTATTTAAGTATAAAGGGGTGTTCGCAATCCAACATATGATATATCATTTTTGGGATTATATGCATAGTGTAAGTCATTAATTTATGGCCCATATTCCATGAGTATAGTCGCAACTAACCAATTTCTCAAGGTTTGAATAATCCACTTAGCACTCATTGCATCGGGTGATGCTCACAAGCCAAGATGTTGATCCTCAATGTAACTCCAACACTGCATGCTAAACCGACAACTCCAAAAAATATGCTTCATTGTTTCTTATTACTGACATAAAGGGCGTAGACCATCCAAAAGACCAGTCTTGGCCAATCTAGCTTTAGATGGAATTCCCTGATAGATAAAAATCCAAGCAAAGACACGCAACTTATATGAAAGCCGCACCAACCAAACACTGTGAAGAGGCTAAACCCACCTCATCTCTGGATTCGTCAAATCCCACCTCACACTAAGCACTAGCAATAGGGGGTGCCTCTAGTGAAGAGCTAGACAGAGATGATGAGAATCATATTGAATCAATGGTTTACCAAAACTCCACACTCAATCCCTCCAGAAAGGTCCAGACATCCCAATATTCATTTTAAACAACTTGAAGTCCAAAATAAATGCTTGCAACTCCATGATTGGAAGACGATCAGATGTCAAAACCCAAACTCCTGAGCAAGAGATTGTCATTGTTTCCACCCCCTTTTCCCATGATCCCATAAATCACACCAATAGAAGATACCTTTCCTACTCAATCGACGTGGCTGCAACTGTGGAACCTTTACAATACAAACCCCTTGATCATGCTTGTTACCGGGCAAATTAGCAAGGCTAATTCCCAGTAAGCAAAAATAAGAAGAGTGACCCAATGTCACCTCCGTCACCATTCTAACTTCTTCGGAAGTCGAAACCTCCAAGGAGAAGTATCCTTATGGAATCTTGTAGAACACTGAGACAACCAAAAACTATATTTTCTATGCAAGTGTTAGTTAGACCAGTGCCTAAATGGAGTCAATAACATCATGATCAACGCTAGTGAGTGCAACATTGCCAATAATATCACCAAAGATCAGTAGCCTACTTAGATTATTCATTGAGATGTATGAGCGGGTATGCATTTATTAAAATAATCAATATTGGATCAAAAGACTATATTGCCAATAAAACTAACCAATAAGCAAATATGCATTAAATTGGGTTTCCCAATGTCATTAACTAGATGTAAGCATGCCCAATGGATAAATGCAAAAGCATCTCAGTCAGAAATAGTTCAAACAGAAAATTATCTTGGAGAAATGTATTGACCAATTACCAAAGTATTATCATAAGGAGTCTCATCAATAACTGGCATCCAACAGCATCATATTAACATCAAAAAGATTGAATGTATTTCAAATGCAATATTCAGATCTGTAGTACAATATGACAGGGATACACTTCAGATCTGTATGTGTTTATAGTTATCATAACAACATGAGTCACCCACCAACCATATATGTCAGTCCGAGTCCTAACAAATGATATTCAGATATGTATAGGAGTATTCATCAACATAAGTAAATGGTGTTTTGTAATCAGTTTTGATGTAAGATTTCTCCACTATTAGATATTTGATAAATATATTACATTAGAATATAAAAGTGTAAATTAGTGCCAAGATAACATAAAACAAGCACACCTTCCAGATCTGCAATTTAATTACAGTGCCACAGAGATTAACCAAAGAGAAACACCTATGAAGAGAGCACTTACAAGCTAACACCTTTTATTTAGTTTTTTTTGTTTGTATTTTGTATGCAGATTGGGAAAGGATGGGCACACAAGGGCTGCCCAAAAGAGTAGGCCTGTGTAAAGGAGAAAGGGGATGCTACAGGGCAGCAATGGTGGTGTGGCAGAATGAGAAAGAAGGAGGCCGAGGTAAGTTGGAGGAGAAGGAAAGACGGGCGTGGAAGGAAGGGAAGGTGGAGAGGAAGCCGTGAAGGAGGGGGAAAGTGGAGAGGGAAGGAGAGGTAAGACCACGGGTTAGGATGTGGTAAGAAGGAGGCTCAGTGGAAAAGGAGGAGCAGAAGGAGGAGGGTCGGAGGGAGCAGACTCGAGCTCTGAAAAGGAGGCCTGAGCTGGGGTAAGGAAGAAGGGCTAGGATGGAGGCCAAGGAAAAAGGCTGCAGCGAAGAGAAAGGCCACGGGTAGAGGAAGGAAGGAAGGGAGATGGAAAAGAGGCTGAGGGTATGGGGATGGTGGAGGATAGGGCCGTGGATGGATGTAGAAGAAGGGAGCAGCTGGAAATGAAGGAGGCCGTGGGGCACAACAAAGAAAAGCAGGTTCGGATGGGTATAAAGTAGGCCAGCGAGAATGGGAAGAGGAAGGGTGAAGGTATAGGAATTATAAGGGATGAAGGCCGAGTTCAATGGATAGGAGAGCAAGGGCAATGGAGGAGTAAAAAGGAAGTCGTAGGGTCTTATTAGGTCTGCAAAATCTGTGATTAGGGCAAAAAAAATCAGAGATCAGGGTTTAGAATTAGGTTAAAAATGCAAAAAAACTCAAATTAAACTAAAAACCTAAAGAAACTAAGTTTGATGCCCTAGGTTTGGTGAATAGTTGTCTTTTGAAACCCTAATGTTGTTCATCTACTTCCTAAACTAATTCCTAAATCTGTGATTAGGGCAAAAAAATCAGAGATCAAGGTTTAGAATTAGGTTAAAAATGCAAAAAACTCAAATTAAACTAAAAACATAAAGAAACTAAGTTAAAATAATATTTACAAATACAAACAACCTCAAGAATTAGTTTAGGAAGTAGATGAACAACATTAGGGTTTCAAAAAACAACTATTCACCAAACCTAGGGCATCAATGAGAGGGACAACCCTCCTTGAGATGGTACATGGCAAGCTTAGCAAACTAGGGCTAACCCAACAACCTCTAGGATTCGTTGAGAGAACATAGTCTTAGCAAGACTTGAAGACCTAAAGCTCAAGCTTGAATGCAAAGGTGATCAATGACAAAAATGACATGCTAATCAAGACAAAATGAAGCAATAATGGCTTCCATCCAACCCTAACAAGCATCACTTTCATAAAAATTGACTAAGAGACATCAAACCAAAAGTATAGATACCTCCAAGTGCATGTGCTAAGCAAACAACTCTAGCCTCACCTTAACAACTGAATGAACAAAAGTAAAACTTCCAGGAAATGCTTCAAACTTGCAAAATAACCTTCATCAAGGAGTGCATCCTTTCAAAGAGCCCTAGTTAGGGCAAATAGCAGACATAATGATCTTATCCCAAAAGTTGATGTCTAAAAATGAAGTGAGAAGATTGAATTTATATGATCTCACACTCACTTTTACATAAAAGAAGGTTAATTTAATATTAAAAATGTCAACTTAAAATTAGAATAAAAATAATCTTAGTGGGTAAATTGGGATGTTTTCCCCAGATTTGACCCCTACTTGAGCAAAATGGTTGAACGAGGCCATATTTGACCAAACTGAAGGACAGACTGTATGGAGGGGGGGGGGGGGTCGTCATGCCCCAACTAACCCCAACAGTGATGAAAAACCCTCAACGCCCCCCCCTTATCAAGCAATACAGTATGCCCAAGAAGATGACGTCATCCTCTGTAGGAGGGATCAGAGAGAGGGCACTGGTGAACTGGAGGGCCAGGAGGGTGTTGGAGGTCCTCTGAAGGATGAGTAGATGTCACAGTGCTGAAGAACCTGCCGCTAGAGTGATAAAACAAGGTCGGGGTCATGTGACCCATTGACCCACCCTTGGAAGCCCCGAACACCAACCTCAGGGTTTCAAACCATTTTATGAGGCAGTCAACGATGCCATTAAGCCATAGTACTTCCAGAGGAGAAACCAGAGGGTCTATCCATAACCCCACCTGAGAATAAGTTGGCTAAACACCACTCCTGGTCAGAAAAAGGACACCCTCTCCCTGGGACACCTCTGCAGGTACGTTGGCGTTGGTACCATCGTAACAATGCCAACTACAAATTGGATGGGAGGCAAGATACCATCCTGTCTAACTACCCTCCCAATTCCATCAAACCAAACCAAACACCAATCTCCAGGGCACCTAGATACTCGAAGAAAAAAAACAGAATCACCAATCTAAAACATGGAGGGGGAAGAGATGATGTCACATAAGCCAAAGCACCCCCAAATCCTGCCAATATGCTGCGCTGAGAGAAGCAATGCCAGAGTAGAACCTGCCAAGGTGCTGACCCCTCTAAACATCTCACGAGTCACTACCCACTTAGTAGCCAGAATACTGCCCTGAGCTGCCACATCAATCAGCCCCAGCCCCCCTTCATCATTGGGAATGGTACAAACATCGCAAGCCACTAAGGGCAGACCTCTAGCAACTCCATACTTTGACCATAAATAAAACCGGAGAATCTGTTCCAACCAACGGAACTGCGCTCTACTGGAAAACCAACAAGGCACATAGTAAATATAGGAACAATAATCAGGAGCATGCCACTCTGAGAACTTGGGAGGACTACTGGGCTGGAGAGGAAATACCAAGTTTCAAATCTCAGTCTTGCAGCAGTAAGAGCTCCAATCCCTATCGCCAGAACACAGTCCAGACCGGCCCATACACTACTTAAAAGTTAAAACTACAGGACTGGATCATAACATGGGGCAACAGTCCGACCATGGTTGTCCTCCTTCAACAGTCTAAAAATTATTGCAAACAACAAATTATGAACAAAATAACACACTATTAAAATTCAAGATATGGCAATCTCCGACTCCTCACCCATGCATTACACATTTAAACCTCTTCCTATCTGGCCTTCTTCAATCTCATGAACCTACTCAATCCCAACACAAATTCTGTTTGCTGTGAGAAAGAAAGAAATCATATTAATTCCACTAAGGACCAAAATAGGTCAATGGGACTCAAAAACACAGCAAATAAAAACGGCGATATAGGAGTGCCTAGGGGCTTCTCCTTAAAACTTGAAGAAAAAAGCAGATAGAAAACATTATAAACCTAAAAGAATGAAGGTAGATCCATAAAAGATAAACCCTCTGAAAAAAAATACAAAAGCCACATTAATGTGTCCGAGTAGGAGGATCAGCCTGTAGATCCCATTAACACTGTAAAGTCGCCTGTTGATAATGTCATCAGAGGAGTGGCACGAACTAAGAGGAATCAGCTGGGCTATCCTAGGCGTCAACCAAGATTTACTCTGAGATGCTCTCTTAACATTCAAGTTGATGAACTCCCAATAGAGGAGGAAAATCTGGTAATGTGAGAATGACAAGATGTGTGCACTTAGAATTACATAATTTAACACTAAGAATTGACAAAATGTCTGCACTTAGAATTACAAATTTCAACACTCAAGACTTGGGAAACACGTCTAGAGACTACTGTAAGAGAGACAACTTTGTTCTAGCACTCAAAACTAAGAGAATGTTGTACTATACAATATAGAAATAATGAACCCATATAGATTCACTTCAAGCAATTGTTTTAGCGCTCCAAACTGAGGGTAAAAAAAGGATGTCACACAGCCCAGTTATGACTGATACTACACATGCATGATATAAGTCTTGACTACATAAACATGAATCCTTGTTCAAACAAAGAGGAACACGTCTAGAGACTACTGTAAGAGAGACAACTTTGTTCTAGCACTCAAAACTACGAGAATGTTGTACTATACAATATAGAAATAATGAGCCCATATATATTCACTTCAAGCACTTGTATTAAATCCAAACTGAGGGTAAAAAAAGGACGTCACACAGCCCAGTTATGACTGATACTACACATGCATGATATAAGTCTTGACTACATAAACATGAATCCTTGTTCAAACAAAGAGGAATAGCAGGACTACTGACTGGTCAGTGAGAAGCCTAGTATTAAACGATAAAGCTTCGTAAGCTGCATTCAAAATATGTAAAACTAAAAAGAAAAAGAAAACCCAATATACCATTTTGAAGTACATTAGGATTATATAATATGCTCTTACATTGATTGGTCCGGGAACGGCTTGTGTTTTGGCAGAAATTGGAGCTGGCATTCGAAGAGAAGTTCTGAATATGTCATGATTATTCACGCCAATACCATGCGGTTGCTTCCCTGCAAATGCTCTGCTTCTGCTTGAAAACCCAGATATAAGCCCACTTGTTCCTGAGCTATTTTGTATGGAAGGAGTCCTCAGATTTTGATGTACACTTAGAATATACATATTGCTCAACAAATAATGCAAAATGGTGGATGCGTTGCAGGAAGTTCAAGCAGAAGGGTGATAGGCATTGAGGTCGAGGAAGAAAACCCGTGTTTTCAAAATAGTCTTAACCGCTCCATTTTCTTTCTTCCATTCACTTGGGATTCTATTCCATGGTAGGCAGGGGAAATAGGAATTGCAGTTTCTACCATGTGATTTCCTTGCCACTCCTTTTGATAAGGATATGAGAGGAATTGAACAGGTGTCAATCGTTAATTGGTGGAAACGTTTATTTTATTAAAAATGCCGTGTAGGATTTTATTTTCCAGCTTGGAAAGGATATATGTCTACACATCATCCCAATGGACATTTATATTTTCAATTCTTTCACAAGTATGTTTGCACATTTGTATTTCCAATTCAATTAATGTTTATAATGACATTCATTTTCCAATTCAATTAGTTTTATGTTTGAGAATCTGAGAATCCTGGTCTGTAGAAGCTGGTACCGTGTGTTTAGAAAATCCTTTGGGCACGAAGGAGTTTTCCTTTGGGGATACGGGATGTGTGTCCGAGTTTAAAGGGGGGTTATTGGACATGGGTTTTTCGCTGTGGTTTAGGGGAAAATTATGAATTTGTAAATGATGTGATAAATCTGTGCGAAGTTTTTGGTGGGGTGGGAGATGTGTTTGATCAACTCTATTGATCAATTTGGTGGTTTTTTGTTTACATGGAACCCCCTAGTAACTAAGATGGTTCCTTGTTTTCTAGCATCGTTGCCGGAAAATGTTGTCCCTAAGGTCTGCACCTGATAAGGGCAAAGCTAGGGCATTTAAATACAAATTTGGAATGAATGGTAAGTTCTAGGTTTAGATGGTTAAATATTTAGTCAACCTTTCCAGAATTTGGGCGAAAAATAATCAACGGAGAAACTATAATCTATTATAAATTTAAAGGCTTTATAATCATGAAATATTGGAACTCAAAATTTGATACACTGTTAGAATGTAAATGTATGAAAGGTAAGCTACTCATTCATAAGTTTACACCTATACTCCATATCATAACAAGGTTATAACTTGAAGAAAATACTTGAAAACATAATAGATTCACAGGTAATGCACAGTTAAAGCTTAAATGTCATTAGTACTGGAAAAAGATGATTATGCAATGCATAAAACACTTTTATTTTCAAATAGATAATTAGCAGCAGAGATAGATAAGAGGCACACTATATTCATAATACAAATGATCTTCAAACACACATATATTACTATATCGAGACTTACAAGTTTTTCACCACTTCTTCTCAGGTTGTCCCAAAACTTGAACCCTTTCTCTTCATTGAGATATAACTTCTATTTTGATCATTTCCTAGGGTTTCAAGATTCCATCTTTTAATTATTAATATCTTTATAATCAAAATCGATGATTTCAAAACTGAATCAGTTTTAGATCCTATTTTGCAGGGATGTGCTAATTGCTTAGATAACATCGTGGCATTGCTAAACTAAGCCCTCATCACATACTACATGTCTTTCTTTACAAACATACAAAATAAACATAAGTTTGAGACTTTACAAAATTTGGAGAATGATAAAAGATAATTTTGTAGCGTTCCTGTAGGTGAAGAAACTTGATTTAATCAACTGGAAGTTGCATTTTTGACACTATGTGTATCAAGTATATATTCATTTGGCTTCAGTTCCTTGATTTTGGATCGCATCAGCTTCTCGATTTTGGATCATGTCAGCTTCTTGATTCTGGATTGTGTCCTGTAAGATATGAGTACCCAATTCTGTCAAGATGCCCAACTTGTCATTGTCCACTCGGTGCTTCTTTCTCTCTTGTAGACATTCTTTCCTCCAATATTTTCTTTGTCTGAGTAATTTTACATTGCTTTTCTTTAGTCTTTGAGAAAATTCACACAATTTATTGTATTTGATGAGCAATTTGTTCCACTCTTTGTTGGTTTTATTAACCTACCTTGTACCTGTTTGTTTTCCAATTGTAACTCCTTAACCAAGCATTTTAAATTCTTCAATTTCTTATGAAGCTTTTGATTGAGTTGATGTTCTTTACTTTCAGGTTGGATTAAGTTATCACTTTTTGGTGCTTTTATTTGAGCAGTTGAACTCTCTATATCTAGTTTGACAACATCGTAAAACTCCTTATGTTGCATTTCTTGCTCTTCTTCAAAAGCCATAGAGACGTAGGGATGAGCTATAGGTGAGCAGAGAACCGCATTAATAGTCTTTTCTAAATTAGTCAATAATCCATTTATCTTCTTTTCAACTTCCATGGACGAATCTGACTCTTCATCGACAATTTCTTGGCCCTCTTTAAGTTTATGGAACTGCTTACCTGTTTTTTTATTTTTCAAGTTTGGGTTCCTTCATAGGCTCCACTACTCCCTTTCCCTTATTAACTCTAAGATTGCTCCTAGTCTGTATAGGTATTGAAACTTAGGCCTTAACCCTTTGTCTTTTCGACTTTACTGGCTTTTCCTAAGGCAAATTGTCAAGGTCAATGGCCTTGTTTTCTTTCAAAGCATGATCAAAATGGCCCTTGAATTAAGTCTAAACTTATTCATGGCTCTGGTGTGAGGTACTCTAAGGGGATAAGATTTCGGAGCATCCAGTTTCCTCTTTCGATTCTTAACTCTTCCTTCACCATTTAAGGAATCATTGAATTGCTATGTTTTCTATAACCTAGCATCTTTAGGATTTGGCAGCGATTTCACAGCCCCTCTCATCCTTTGTTTCATTCATTTATCATCTTTCTTTACAGTATGTTCTGCAGATGAATCATCCTTGCAATTCTCAGAAGCCCCCAAACTGGTAGAAAGATTACTAACACCCTTCTGTGAAGATTTATTTTATAGGGTTTCAAATTCATAGTATAATATGAAATGATCCTAGTTCTTATTGAATTTGTTTAGCTCTTGAATTATTAATAGTTTAATCAGGGCCTGATGAAAACTATTGTGCTAACTCTTTGGAAAGTTTCTAAGCCTAGCCGTCATTTTTGTGAGACTTTTCAGAAAATAGAAGGGTAAATTCATTTTTGAGATACCATCTAGATGTAGGAGAAAACACATATGATATAAGTGAACTGTGGCATACCTTCCTTCTCTTGTAATGTACCTTTGAACAATTTTCAAGAGGTCGTTGTATTCTTGTTTTAACTAGGCCTGTGGAATACCCTTGTGCTAGTCCGGATTTTGGTGTTTGTTCTAGAGAAATCGATTGCAGTCTAGAGTATTAACACTATGAAGTTTAAACCACTGTTCTCCTTCTCGTGGGAGCTCAACTACTATGGCTATGGAGTTTTCTGAGCCTGAAAATGTCAAATACCCTACTGTAACATTAGTTCCATCAAAACCCTTTGCAAATGCTCTGGAAACTCTAGTGTGGTGTCCCTGTAACTTCTCACAGTAACAAAACCAACCCACATTTTTTAATTTTATACCAGACTTTGGATAGGCTTCGAGAATTTCGACCCCTACTGGCTCATATCTCACTACATGTTCGCTTCTATGTGAATGCATAGGTGTTTTGTTTTGCTATTGTAAAGAAACAAAGTTAGGCCTCTATATATGATCTTTCACTCCACTAAAAAACAATGAGGAATGTCTCAAAAGAAATTTAAATCAACAGTTTCAATTTCCCGATTACACTGATCAACATGAAAGATTATGAAAAGGTTCATCATATCAATTCACGGGAACCTGAGAACATTACAGTCACTTGAATCCATAATTTACTGCTTTTGTTTCACTTTTCATAATCGCAAGCCTTTAGAAGGTTGACATGACTAGAGGCAGTTCCTACAATAATTACTCTAACAACTCTTGTCAGTTTTGTAGCGTGAGTGGACAATTTGGTGGCGCTTACATTCACAATTTGGTAGCGTCGCTTCTTTTGCAATTTTGTAGCGCGTCGATCCTTCCTTTCTATAGTGCATCACTTAAAAAGAACCTTGTCTCAAGGTCAGTTTTTACTTTCTCAAAAATTAAGATTATTTTATCATCAAATCACATCTGCAAAAAATAACAACATAGCAAAAACCATACGGATTGTGCCTTCTTATCACTTTACTAGCTAATAATCAGATTTTGAAATTGAATCATAGAAGCAAACGTAGCATCATAGGATAAATTACCAATGGCAAAAGGTTTATCTTGGGTCAATCAAATCTTGAGATGATCACATAAAGGTTTGAATTTCAGGGTTTCAAGGTAAAAAATGTAGACAACCCTAGGTGCAGACCTAGGTACTAACGGGAAGAATACTAAAACTTTGTCATAGCACAAACACTAAGATTTTTCCACAACAAATTGAGACCACCTAGGTAAACATCATAACATAACTCCTTAGTATAGCAAACTATTGGCATGGCTAAAACCATTGCATAATCACACACAATGAAGGACTACCATTTTATGAATGGACATCTCTATAGGAACATGCTCTGTGTAACTCAACCTTCACAATATAGTCAATGAAAGAAGAAGATGGCCATGGAAGAAGACCATAATAGGGCAACAAGCTGCACACTTGATGTTTAAGCTTGTTTACATATATCTTGCATTTCAAACATCTGTTTTATCAAATAGAATAGAAAATTCATAGATAATTTTTAGGATGTGTTATGGTCACACATAGGTACCAAGATGAAGAAAAACACAGCCTTTCAATGACAGACAAATGGTAAGAGACAAGTGGATAATATAACTATGGTGCAACTAAAAAAAATCAACACATGCACAAAAATATCATTTAATTGATTTTATGCATGACCATTTTCCTAAAATTCTCTATTAATAACTGAATTTCATCTAATCTAACATAACTATCAACAACAATCCAAGGCATGAATTCTAATTCAATCAGGTTTAGTTATTTTCACAAGATATAAAAACAATGAGAAAACATAAAAGATAAAATGCCTAGACTACATGTGAAGAAAGCAAATTTATTTTGTCACAATTTTGCAAGGTATGTTGAAATCCGGTGATCGAGTTTAGCTTTAGAAATGCCCACACCTATGTGTTTAGATGTCTGCAGTCCTGAATAAAAAATGCCTACACAATCTTAACTTAGTGCACATCGGTTAATGAGAAATCTTGTAGCATTATAGAGAATGCACACGAGCCTCCAAACATGAATGCACACAAAGCCTCCAAATATCCCGTCAATGTTCTAGAAATGCTCGCAGGGCATAAAGAATACACGCGGGCCTCCAAACATACCCATCGGTGTTCTAGAAATGCCTGCAAGGCATAAAAGAATGCCCACCAAAGGTTAGAAGATGCACATACCACTATAAAAATTCCCACCAGCCAATGTAAATGCCCGCATGGCATAAAAGACTGCCCACCAAAGGTCAAAAGATGCATGTACCACTATAAAAATGCTTGCCAACCAATGCAAATGTTGGCAGGCCATTAAAGAATGCATGCAGGCCCATCAAAGGTCAAAACATACCAATGTAAATTCCCACAAGGCATAAAAGAATGCCCACATGACACAAACGAATGCAAACAGGCCTCCAAACATACCCACCATACCCTTCAATGTTCTAGGAATGCCCGCAAGGCATAAAAAAATGCATGCAAGCCTCCAAAAATACGCATCACTCTTCTAGAAATTCTCGTAGGGCATAAAAGATTTCCCACCAAATATCAAAAGATGCACGCACCATTGTAAAAATGTCTTCCATCCAATGTAAATGCTCGTAGGGCATAAAAGAATGCACGCAAGGCCTCCAAACATACTCGTCAGTGTTCTGGAAATGCCTGTTGGGCATAAAAGAATGCCCAACAAAGGTCAGAAGATGCATGTGCCACTACAAAATTTCCCACCAGTCAATGTAAATGTCCACGGGGCGTAAAAGAATGCACGTAGGCCCACCAAAGGTAATAAAATGCCAATGTAAATGCCTGTGGGGCATAAAAGAATGCCCGTAGGGCACAAAAAAATGTACGTAGGCCTCCAAACATACCCTTCATACCCATTAGTGTTCTAGGAGTGCCCGTAGGGCATAAAAAATGCACGTAGGCCTCCAAACATATGCATCAGTCTTCTAGAAACACTTGCAAGCATGTACACCACTCTACTAAGAAACCAACAAGAAGTTGCTCAACTAAAATATAAGACATATGTCAAACATATCAAACAAGCAATTAGCAAGTACAAGAAATATTGTTGTATACTTGGAGGAAGTATAAAGATTTGAGATCACAAACACTAAGTCGAGCATTACTTCTAGGTCAAGGTCAAGTGTGCCTACATTTACCACAGTAACAATTCAAGGAGAACTTGAAGTTGATGAAGATCAAATATTCCATTCTAAACAGTGGAGTAGAGAGATACTAGTTTCCGCATATTCAAATGGCCAAAATATTTAGGCATTCATCTAGTGTTATGTGTAAAGACGTTGAAGATATAAAAGCCATCATTGCTACAAATCATATCAATCTTCCTAACATATCCTAGACTTCAAAGGTAGACCTACCATGGGAAAGGACACCATATTGCAAGCTAAGAAGAATATTTACAAGGAACAATAAGTATAAACGGTACCAAGTTAAAGAACAAGTACAAGGACATCCAAAGAATAAGTAGAGACAACATCCTTAAAAGGGGAGAACTGGTACATACCTAATTGACTAGTGGAGGAGCCAATGACTAGAGAGATCAACATTGACTTTGATGATCAATATAACCACAAGCCAATCAACATCAACCAGAATATTAAATGAAAGATGAACAATTGTATCCTAAATGGTATCCTAAATAAATAGAAAATTAAACTCTAAAATAGGATTCATAGGTCAAACACAACCTTTCACTAGCGAACAAATGGTAAGACACAAGTGGGTAATAGCACTATGGTGCAACTACTAAGCATGTACTATCACTGACATCTAAAGCATATGTAACTTGTAGCTCACATGCATTAAATACTGTTATAACATATCCATTCATAGTTTCACCAACAATTAACCCTTTGAACCATGGTCAGGATGTCAACTATCACCCATAGACTTAGCTATGTAGACCGCTCTACTAAGAAACCAACAAGAAGTTGCTCAACCAAGAAGGGCATCCATGATTTGTTAGAGAAATCCACAATAAGTTCTTTGAGTCAATAACTACAATTAATTGAATGTTTTAGCACGTGACCAATCTGGCACAACATGAGCAGCACAAATAGTTCTCTTGGTGCAGACAAAGATAAACATGAGCATGAATGTTGTGTCCACCCTCACTGATATACAGTTTCTATAATCAGGAAAACATGCTACAACCAAACCACACCTGCCATAGCTCTCACACACAGCTCAAAAAACTCCAAAACAACAACAACAACAAGCAAAAGCTTCAGGCAAAACCCGGCCAGATATACATCACTCGCTCGACGAGCCCAGAAACATTGCACAAAAATCCATGTCATCGAAGAATTTAAGCACCAAAAACCTCATTGTGGCAGGAATAACTCCTGGCTAGCAAAATCTCCTCCTAGCCTCCCACCAGAAACCATCCAACGGGAAAAACAACATAACGCTTGGAGTGCCAAATGCCACATCCACATGCAAACCCCTGCACAACTAAAACCAAACCCTTGAAGCAATACTTCACCCAAACAATCGCCTCTCTACCTCCCGCTAGAAACCATCACCACTGCCAAAGGAAATGAACTCGCCCGAGAAACAAAAAAAAAGTTGTCAAACAAATGAACTTGCAACTTGCCTCAAACTAGACTCCATCACATTAGCTACAACAATGTGTGTTATGTCATTTACAAAATCCATTGAATCAATCAATCGAATTGATTACACACCATTCAATGTGCAATACCTCGACAACATATTTCCAAACAACAATTACAATTGTCATACATCTCAATCCAAGCTAAATGACGGGCGGGCTAATGGATGCAGACAAATGTCGACTGAAACCCTCGCTCCAAACTTCGAGGTAAAAATCAAGGTGTTTAACCAAGTTACACTTTGCAAATTGGGAAATTAGTTACATATGGCCAAACTAATAGCACAAAAATAAAAGCATAATGTCACGAACATAATAAACAAACACATGTTTAATTTTTATAACTTGTGGCCAAATGTAAATAAGTATATAATGGCAAAGCATGTGTGTATATGTTTAATAATGTGTCACATAGATATCTTAAGTGTAGGTAATTGGGAGCAAATAATAATAGGGGATTTGAACAATCACAAGTGTGTAACCCAATGTGTATGGTGAATTTATTCCTAATTTAACATAAGTGTATATTATTTTACTTGCAACTTTGACCTACCACAAACTACTACATTTTATCAACTAACTATTGTAAACTTTTACAAGGTCGTTACAACTTTCTAAGCAAATAAATCTGCTTTGCCAAATTCATCTTATTGAATGCTAAAATTGCATATTACAACCAATGCTCATCTCTTGGTCATAAGTAACTCATCTATTGTCTTAACTTCTTGTTTGCTTTCTAGGTACAAACTTGCACTCACTTTGCTTATTCTTGGCAATTATCTACTTAATAGATTCATCCTTCATTTTGATTAATAATAAATTTGTTCTCTTATGCAAGATGTAAGAGGTTAACTACTCATTATTGGTTGGAGTCACTTCCTTTCTCAACATAATAATTTTATTTGCAAGTTTTGTATTGGCACAATTTCTTACATAAAGACAAAATCAATTGTCATTTGTTGTGTCCACCTTATCAATATAAATCATATTATATACATTATGAAGTCATCCTTTTTTTATCATGGTGTTGGGTGCATCTTAGGGCTCTTCCACGAAGAAAGCTTCAAGAAAAATTGTTGTAGCTTTTGGTTTGCATTCTCAATCTCACTTCTATTTATATATTGGTGCACATGAAGATGTCTCAATTTCTCTATTCAATTATATTATGCATGTGGTTTTCCTCCCATCATTTCCCCCCAAAAAATATCCCTCTTGGATCAATTGGAAGTTACCACTATAAGGCTCTCATCATGTTACCCATTTTTGGGTAATTTCTGGAAGAAAAAAATTATCCCTTATGTAATTTCTCCTTTGAGGTTCCTTTGAATTCTTAAGTTTTTATTTTTAACCTATAAACTTCCATATTTTACTCAAAATTCTTTACACTAATTTCATGTTCTTATCAAGCTCCCCACTATAAAATTATTATTTTTTCCTAAGTTTTTTTGGCCTAACATAAATCTCTCACTTAGATTCATCTTAGTTGCCCCTTCCTTGCTGCATTTATCCTTCTAGGCTCAGGCATCCCCTTCACTACTATACAGTTCCCTTGAGTGATCCCTCTTGCCAAGGCTTTCATGTGTAAGAAGAGCATCAACATACAAGGTCTCACTACTAAGGCGTCCCATTAGCAACCTCTAATATAGCATAGATCATGGCAATCAAGGCATATCATAGGGTTCTAGTGTCATTATAGTGGTATTCTCCCCAATCTTTAAGCAACCATCATATGTCCTCACTAGACATATATGTCATCTCACCTGTATTACACATATACAATTCATGAGATGTCATCATAACAATTTCAATCATAAATTTTCAAATATGTTTCATACAGAAACCAAATTTCACAAACACGAAATCATTCTCATAATGCATGCCCTTTGCAAGTAGTAGCATCCAATCTTCTTTATGGACTTAAACCCATTGCCACATCTAAGACAATTCTACCTACAAGCTAAACTTTTCAATTAGTCAAACAAATGATGAGTATTCATGCACGTAAAATTTTCATTGCAACATTTACAACAACCCCTTAAGTGATCGCAGAATTATAGCACACAAATTATCATACAAACACTATCGGTTGTCAATATCTCAAATGCAATGAAATACATTCACTTTAGATGCATCATTAACACAATAAAATTTGCATAATGCAACCACATGATCTATGTAATCAAGCATATGTTCCAATACTCATGGTTGTACCATCATATCCTTTCATGCAACTCTATCTTCCCAATAGAGCATTCTTATAGTCCATCAAACATGACTACATTTTTCATGCAATCCTTCCACTGCATCCATAGCAGCTCATGAAATGATCGTAGACTTACCAAAAATTATATCCTTCAACAATTAGCTAATTGCAATGAAATATATACCACAACCATTTGTTCACACAATGCATCTTAACATATGTACCCACACACATGCATGCATAACCACAAGATTTACATAATCTTTTAATGCACATTCACTCAATGCACCCTTGCATTGATTCATGAATACCATAATATCATCTCATGCATTCCACCATGATGACTTAGAAGGTCTAACCAATGCCTCAACACATCCATCCACCTTCCCAATACTTGCACGACTATCTAAACACCATCTTCTTTTTCCCAACACATTATTATGATATACCCTTTCTCCACCAAATGGTCCCTCGGGTGTACTAGAAGGAATTTCCCTTCACCGCTACATGATTCCCTCGGGAAATCCTCCCCCTCTAATGGCCTCCATGTGTTGGCAAGAAGGTTACAATCCAGGATACCAAAACAAGTGGAAAGACCATTGGACACTTGTGTATCACTATATCCTTTCCATATCCAACAACGTTATGGCCTTACACATGATTATATCACATGGAATTTACTTTCACAATAGGACCATAAGTGCTCACTTGCCTTGGTTATTAACTCACAACCAACGTACACACATGGCATGATATTGTCTCATATGAATGCATTCTAAATTCTAAACAATCACATGGTATAAGGCTCATTTCCCTTACTACCCCATACCTCACCAAACTTGGTGGGATGGAATTCACATAAATGAATTCAATATCACATGCATACCAATTTATGATGATTAAAATATGGCTGAAGGATTTCTTACCCAATCCCCTTTTCGACACTTATGCAATCAACATAAATAAACCATTACATGCATGGTTGTTGTTAGTTCCCTAAGGCATACTAGGTTGAAAGTAATATACACCAGGGCATGATAGGGCTCAACTTATATAGATCCTAGAGCTAGATCTAAGAGAGGTTATGCTTAACTTTGAGTTTTCTTGAATATATCTGTAAATTCAAAGTTATGAACTGATTGTGGATAAATAACATCATCTCAGAGGAATTTTATAGAGCATTGCATTGCTTTGAATATGAGTGAGTGTGGATTTAGCAGATGGAAACAATTTAAAATATCAGAGGTGCTTGCAGGATAATTCTCTAACATTTGATGAAAGAATGACGTACAGAGCTTTAACTAAAGAATTCAGTAGCTACGACATAATGAAAATATTTCACAAGGTTGTATGAATTTATTGGCAGCATAACATGTACATAAACCACAATAGATAAATCTTTCAAATACAACTAGTCTGCATACACATTCCGGAGATGGATCAAAGGTCATAAAGACATGAAATCTCTGCTAACATCTTTAACATTCAACAATATATGCATTCAAAACACACATGGAGTTAAACCTGCTGCTCAAAGCTTTGTATTATATCATGAGACAATTACATAAACTGGAAATATATGGCAAAACATAGAAGAAATGCAATCTAGAGAGGAAGGAACATCTCTGTAATTGCTCTGCAATCTTAATCTCAAAAATTCTATTACATGTACATAGAGTTCATCGACTCAAAAATTCCCTAGAGAACCTCTAAAAGAATTGCCAGCCTTTGATCATGAGTTCGATGAGATTTTTATAGCTTTCTAACTTGTAAAAGAATTATGTTTTGATCCTACTGTCTTGTAACTATCTTCTAAATCCGTCCCTTTCACTTTAACTTTCACCTATGTCTAATAGCTTTTTTACTTTTAACTCCTTTTACTTGATCTTTTCTTTTTTCCCATGGAGAGTGTAATCCAAGCTTTATCACTTCTTTGAACAACCCTTTAAAAGCATTAATTTCATCAGTTAACTGCTTTATATTATCTTGCATACTTCTCAAGTAGGTTTCTTTATTCACCATCATTCTGGCTATCTTTATTAGCTGAGTCATGTTGTCAATCTGAAGGTCTGCTAGTTGTTTCTCGGTTCTTCTATTCAAATAATCAATAACCTTATTAGCCTACTTTGGCATTTCCCTTAGTTACTTTCAACTGACTTGGCCTCTTCTTGAACTGATGTGGCCATTTTCTAGTTTATCTTGGAAAACTTCAAAATAGATCCATTTCTTTATCAACAATTGAGTTATCTTATCCCAGAGTGTTTGATTTAACCTTCTCAAGAGTTTCTCTCCCTGGAAATCTAATTGCAACTTTTTAATATGACTCTTTAGTTCATTTATCTCGGATTCTAAGTCAATTATATCATCTTCTTGTTTACTAACTTGACCTTCCAACTCTAAAATTATTTCATCGTTTTGATTTACCTCGGCCCCCAACACTTTGCTTTTGTTGTCTTTATCATCTGGCACTTGAGGTGATTGTTGAATTGTCTTCTGCACTAGGGCATCTTCATCCATCAGATCAATCAATACTTGCTTTGCAGCCTGCTTCCGGGACTCTTTCTCCACTAATGCTACCTCTGCTACTAGCTGAATTTCTTCTTGTGCTTTAGGGGCTTCTGCTTGGGAGGCATGTTCAGCTGACAAATTGGTGTTTTTGCAACTTTAGAGAAGTTATTTGACACGGAAGGTCATCTATTTTGTTTTGCCTCTCTTCTTCCATCTTTTCATACTGTATCATGTTGGTATAGATTTTTCTTTCTTCAAGTGGGTTATCTCATTGTCTTTATTTTGTATTAATGATTTAACTTGAGTCTCATCTGAAGGATTGGCCCCTGGGGCTATGAATTTTTCCTCAAGTTCATTAATTGTTACTTGCTTTGCTCTGATGGTCCATTTATCAGCCTACCAGAGCTGTTCAAATCTCTCTAAAGTTGTTCTCAACTTTCTATCTTCCTTGATTGATTTAACAACTTTAGTGCAAATAATGTCACTTGTTTTCTTATAAAAATCCAGCTTATCAAGTTTCCCAAATTGCTTGAATTCCACTGTGTGTTCGTTCTTCCTCCACACACTTAGGTTAGAAGGCTTTGGCACCTTTGGTTCTACAATAGAAAATATGAAGGTGTCTTCCTGATGATCAAACACTGCAAGGAGTCTTTTCTCTGCTGCCAGTATCTGTTATCTACTATCATTTATCAACCTCGTGCTCCTTTCCCTGATCCCCCCTATACCCTACCTGCAAATCTATTTTGATTAGTACAGGGCCTCCTAAAGGTGATGCTTGCAACCCTTGTGGTATTGTGAACTCCAAGGATGGGTAGTGAGTGTATCTAATTGGGGGGCCCTTTGAGTTGCTTGATGGTTGTGCTATTAGCTCTTCCAAATATCTTGGGATATCCTCAGATTCATCTCCCTCTACCAAAACTTGGTTTACCCCATCAGCTTATGTTTTGGATTTTTTGGACTGAGGGCCTTGCTAAGGACCATCGATTTCGATATCTCTTTAGAGCTCCTTTGTTCCTCTTTCATGACTTGCTAATTGTTCTGCAACAGCTTGCTCTTCTAAGCTCTTTTGAATCTCTTGGACTTCCTCCCAAATTTCTTTATTAGCAATCCTTTCCCAATCTGGTCTAGGTTCAAACATGTAAGCGTAATTCTTGCCTGAAGTGCATTTCATCTAAGATAAATATATGCCTAACATACTCCATTGCAAATATTATAGAGGTAAGGAACACTGGAAGCTTATAAGGCTCTTCTTCAAAGCTATATACTATGATCATTGTATAATCTTCATACAAAATCCAGTCTCCAAACCTCATGTCTAGAGTCAACTGTAGATGTTTCTTGTTCTCACGGAACATTCTGGGAGGTGAGGCACCAAAAATCAAGATGTAAGTAATGCTCATTACCTTATTTATAAACTTTTCGTAGTTTGAGTTGTCTGGTCTTCTCACGACTAACTCAGTCCATTCATACACAGGTGTCTAAATGCCATGCTCATTTGATATATTAAATTTTAGATGCTTATAATGATCAAAATTCTAGTACGGGGACATGTAAAATAGAAAGGAGGGGTACCTGAACCACTCTATGGCTGGTAGCTCTTCTAATTGCTCATGAATGGCCTCTTCCAGGAAACTGCATAAGTTAAATTTAGGAGTGTTGAGCCCAGGGGTCGGGGTCAAGTTGAGTAGGGTGCCTAAAATCATATGATCCATTGTATTTTCATCTTGAAGACCTATGATGGTGCATATGATTGAGATGGATTTCCTGGTACTTTCAGAGAAGACTGAGGTATTGTAAGTAGCTGGAATTATAGGAACAACCATGCCTTCCTCAAGGTGCTTGGACAAGAATTGATGTTTGCTGAAAGGTTGTAGATATTGGTAGGAACTGGAGAGGCTTTTCTCATTAAAGGATTGAAGGGCTAAGAATTATGGGATGCAGAACATTCTCTACAAGGTTTCGGCATTGATAAAACACAGGGTTTTAGAAAGGTTTGAGGACATGACAACTCTCTTACTTGGGGAATAATGAACCGATCACCATGACACAAACTCAAGAAAGTAGATAATTCTAGCGTAGACAGTTCTGGAAAAATTTGAATTCCATAGGTTGCGGGCATCCTGATTTGCCATAGCTAGGGCTTTAACATCTCTAATTGTATAGTTTAGGTTTGAATTTGTAACGATGGTGTCAAAGATGCCAGCTTGATGGTCATAGACATGTTTGTCGCCAAAGAATCTAGGCTTGGGTAATTTATCTCTGGGTTTAGGAGCCATTTGGAATTGTTTAGTTGGTTGTTAGCTTAAATAGTTTGCAGGGTAAATTATGGTAAATTAGGGAATGGAATTTATTGTTTTATATGACGGTATAACAAAAATGACTAGGATTTGTAAACAGTAAAATACCTGGGTGATAGCTAATTGATGAACACGGACTGGTTGCTGAGATTGACTGGTTCTGTACATTGGATTCCAGGTGCTAGAGTCTTCTTTCGATAAACAATAGCTTTGAAATTTAGGATTTATCACTTTAATAGTTAAACAATTTTTCAAATTTTACACTTGGTCGCTTTTCATTTGATACTGAAATCAAGGAGGGATTAAATGAGTGGGGTCCTCTATGGCACATGTCCACTTGGGGTAGGTTGATGGGGAGTCGAGGTGGTTCCCCTTTTGCATGCTTTTAAACTTTATATATTCATCTTTTGGGCAGAAACCACCCTATTTTCCTTGAGTGGCAACGCCCAATAGAGCTAGTGCTATTGAAAAAGGACTTCATGGAGGCATGATCAATCAGATTGTTGCACGTGTCCTCGACGGTTCTGAGGACAATGCACCCTCAGGCTAAAATTAGTCAAGGAGCACTTTATCGGCACACTATCAATTACATCCGTCGATCTCTCTCTCTCTCTTCCTTTGATTAGGTCGTCAACCCTTTTCACTATCTCACTTGCACTTTATGTGGGCACCGCTAATCCTAATCGTAGATCTAGAAAGATATAACGATGTTCCGCTCGTGCGCCTTAGCGCTCTATATTTTAGCTTCTAGTCACCATCCCAAGGTTCTTCCTGCTTCATGCTTGTTTTAAGGTCCCTTGTTTAATCCCCTTGGGGCCTAATCCAATCTTCATTAGACTTAGGCGTTCTTTTAAGATAGTAAGCCCCCTGCTAGGATTTTTAAAATTCTTAGTGCTAACAGTTTCCATCAAGATCTCTAATGTTACCTGAACAATTGTTCTCTTACAAAAGATTACACAATCCTTCCACCAATCTATGGATCATAGATTTATTGCCCCAAACTTTCTTCACAAGGCTACAGGTCATGTACAATAGCATCATCAACATCTTCAGCCATGTCTCAATTATCTCTGGTCATACAACCATCACCGACCACAATAATTATTATCATTGGTTCATTGCATATGTCAACAATACCACTTTTACCAATATGTAATATCATATGCATGCACAAGCATATTCACATGCACTATGCATTATCTCTTAATATGCCCACTAGTGCATATGCATTCCGAGTATCTAATCGCTTACATTTCCATCATTCATATGCCATAATTTTCTATATATAAAACTCAAAAAATATAAATATAATAGTAAAAGAAGATTTAAGGAATTATCCTTTTCCAATTCCTCATCATAACATGGAATTCCTCTTCCACATCATAGTTGATCCAATTCATGGCCTCTTTGCCAAGCACACAAGGAATAATTAGTTATGATTTTCTCACCAAGTATCAATTCAATATATATATACATGATGCATAACATTTGTACTTGCTACTTTCCAAGCATGCAATTCTTATGCTATAAAAAAAATAGTTTAGGGTGAGAAGTTTCCCTCTTTATCAATGTTGCCTTATGGAGATTATTCTCCAAGTTTTGATACAACCATCTTATCAACCTTATGTAGCTTTCATTTTCGTTACAACAACTTCCGTTGCAGTTTATTCACATTGTATTTCTACTCCAATCACTATGAACAACTCTAGCTAATTCCACCTTTCCCTTTCGTGGAATTCCTAGCACTTAACAATGCTGCAATTATTTCCATTCCAAGTCCATATGGATTCTTTTCAAGGTCCATTATATGACCTTTTACCTCATTCAACTATGAGAGTTTCTTTTATTTCCCATGGAAATATTTGCCACAATTCTGACCACACAACATATTTACACGCATGAATGACTCATTCCCTTATTGGCAGCCTTTGCATGGCCACCCCGTCACTATCACGAACCACTTGATAGGTCCACGTACTGTAATGTCTTATTCTATTAGTAACAACTTCTATATGAATGGAATTTTATTACCCCTTCTCATTACTTACTCATAAGGTGTTGGTTCATACCCTACAATATTCTGCAACTTCTCTTCTAAGCATGCATGCACTTTCCCACAAGGATTATTCACCCATCATCTTTACAAGTTGCATGTCCTTACCTACTGGTGTATTCCATACCTTGCTAAGCATTCTCTTGTGGAATAAAATATCCATATCCAATAATCAAGGGCTCCCATGTCTCTTCCTTGCAATTCAAATTGCACATATTAATCACAATAATACCTTGGATGCATTCTTATCCAAGACACCAATGTCCATTATTAGTCTCTTTTATTCCTTCATGATTAGACATGGTTTCCACTCCTCAATAATGCACATGAAAAATAATTACTCTCAAAATGGACTTCCACAATCCTTCAATGCAATTCATATTGCACATTTTGAACATAGAGAATGCATTGCATACATTCTAGATAAGGAACCTTTTATTCCTCTTAGTTCCCTTCTTCCATCATGAGAGTTTATAAAATACAATCCGCAAGAGTGTATTCTTATCCATTGAACATGTTTCCCACATGTTAACATGAATTACCATAATACTATCACTTGAATATCCTTGCTCATCAACAAAATTAACATGTTACCAAGCATCCAACTTTACTTTGTTTAATTCTTCACATTGCTTGCTAACAAGCAAATTTGCTATGCTTGCTTTCCCAAATGTGCTTCCACTTTATTGTGAGAGCACCATTACCATGGTATGGGTATCATCATATTTACTCATTTTGAGTCACTTTCATCTCTAGTACACTCTTATACCATTACACAAAAAATTCCCAAAGTTTGGGTTACTTTGGAAGTCACCCACATTGAGAATTTATTGCTCAATCAAGCCTAGAGGCTTTGTTCTGCCCGCTTTCTGAAACAACTAGAAACATCTTTAAAAAATAAGGACATTCTATTTTATTATCCTCTGAACAATATTTCTAGTGACTATACTTGGGATTAACTCTTGTTTCTAAGCTAAAAGTTATAGCTCCTCAAAGTTAGCACTTTTGCCCAATTTTGCATTATTTTTGTAGATTCTCTAAATCTCAAGGACCAACTTTAGAGACTTGTAGAAGAAAATTTAGAAGGATATATGTGATGTTCCCGGCCCCTAAACCAAGACCAAGGATACCTGAGAACCCAAGGGGAAGGATGAACCAAGGTAATGCACAACGGAATAAAGGTAACTAAGGCTAGGCCAGCATGCCAAAAATCCCATAAAATAAAACATTCAACCTCTTCAAAATGAAATGCAAGAATACAATGCAAATCATTCCTCAATTCACATGTTATGCAAGGTAAATGCAACCAGATCTGAGGAATCTATTAAAATGATTTCAAGCATGATATATCATATCTATTGCATCCATTTAACTTTAAAATAATCAAGCTCTACAATCCATCACAAACAATGTAAATAAACAGATCTACAGGTTGCCACAATGAACCATATTAACAGTGTTAAAAACCAGATCTACTAACTTCCACCTACAACCACAATAACATACACAAATCCATATATGAGGGCTGCCATCAATAGCCATATAAACAATAATAACATCAGATCTCATGGCTATCACCTACAACCATTCAAACCATAAGCAAATTGGGTCCAAGAGCACATATACATCAGAAATACGGTAAGTAAACATATAATATAATACTCATCACTGACTATCAACCATATCCATATCAACATAAACAAATTCAGGTTTGAGAGATTTCATCTACAACCATATAACATTATATATCATGGTTTTCTCCTACAACCATGCAAATCATAAGCAAATAAGATCTATAAGCACATATATTTTCAAAAATGCAATAAACAATCATATAATAAATTACTCATCTTAATCATCATAAACCGACTTCAACAGGAAAACATTCCACCATGAAATAGGCATGCCATGCTCATGCATATTTTAACATGGCAGTCACCCTTAATTTGAGGCCATAGATCCATAGGAGAGGTACTCTCAAACCAACACGCATGGTGTGCTCATCTCAACACCGGGAACACTGCCATACAAAAGCAACTTTATCTCAATCATACAAAAATCTTTTTTCAGTGAAACAAAAAATATTCCTTAGTGGAAATGACATTGTAGACGCAATGGAATAGGTCTCACACCCCAAAAAATCTCATAAATATTTGAACCAAAAGGTATGGTTGTGCCCTTCTCAACACCGTGAGAAAACCATGCCACACCAAAACAACCATATCTTAGTCATACGGAAACTTTTTCGATGAAACAAAAAATATTCCTTACTGGAAATGTTGCTCTGGATGCAATGGAACATGTATAACAATCCAAAAATGCTCATAAACATATGAACCAGATCATATGGTTGCACCCTTTCCAGACTGTCAAAAACCACAATTACACCTTTATCTATCTAAACTTTCCCTTCCATCTACACTACATGGTGCAATGGGATTCCCTTCACTATAAAAAGTATATCAGGACATAACCATCCACCGTCGAGCTTCACGTGCATAGATTTGGATAGGTACAAGGAATGGGATAAGGACTCATGTTGTGCTCCGCACAGTCAATATTCAATCCCCATTATAAGGTCTTCAAACCTCATTACAAGGCCTTCAATCTTCAACAATACAATGCATCTCCTACTAGAGGGCATGTATTTCCCAAAACAAGAGAGAATTCCCCTGCACTGGAGAGATCAAGAGAGAAAGAAGAAGAATGAAAGAAATCCCCTTTCCAATCCTTATATAGCCATTTGAATTCCCAAGGAAGTAACTCCAATTCCAAGAGAGATAACTCAAATTTACTGGGGGTTACTCAATTCATTAGAGGAAGGTTACAATTAGAGATTCCCTTTCCCAGAATAGCAAAAGGTGAAATAGAGAGGGGAGTTACACTTTTTCAAGGAGTGCTGGCTAAAAAGGGTGCACCAGCACTTGAGGAGCATTACAAGAGGGTTATAATAGACAAGGAGGGCACACTAGCCAAGAGGGTCCCATCAAACATCAAGGAGGGTGTAATAGTACCTCCATAAACCAAAATAATAAAAAATAGGGTCGAACAAGTAATGTTAGGGAGAGCAACAACTCCTAGTCCCTAACCCCCTCACAAGTGGAATCCATGGCCCCCCCATTCTTGTTAGTTGTCCAAATTGAAGCTAGTTATTTAATTAAATAATAATAATAATAAGAATAAAGTCCATAGTCCAGACACCTAGTTCGCAATAATAAACAAAATAATTGCGTATGTCTGAGGCTTAACAACCGAAGTATTACAATATGGAAACAATTTTCTTTTGGGCATTGATAATACTCACTACAAGGATTACTCAACAACTTTCAGATCTTTGATCTGATGCTCCAATCAAGTTCTGTAATTTTCTGGAATTGACTACTTTTAACTTTTGTAATTCTTATAGACTTATAACTGGCTATCTCCCAAACTAAGAATTTCTAGAAAAAATTCCCCTATCCAAAGTTGTTCATTTTGATGAGTAGGTAAAATGTCGTGTTTATAAATTTTTCTAGTCACGAAATCTAGGGTCACTTTTGTCTCCTCCAAGTTTTTCAAAATCTACAAAAAGTGCCTCGGAATAGTGGATTTTGGCCCTCTTTTGCACCTATGCTTCACAGCTTCTGGAATCTATCCATAACCCACCAGATTTATTTGTGTGCCTAGACCATGATTGCACCATACAAATTTCAATCCCAACAGGGCCCTTGTTAGATCATTGAGTACCGATCTTTAAAAACCACTATTTCAAAATTTTCGTAAAACTAGAGAAGAATGGGTCCATGCCTCTTGCTGGAAATTGTGTAGCCTTCCTAAATGGCGTTGAAGTGCCACTAGCCTCATCAATTCCAAGCTAAACTGCTCTTGTTATGGCCAAAACAAGTTTTCGGATCCATATTTTTTTTAATAACTTTTTTAATTTTTCTATTGACGTGGCATGACACATCACTTCCCATGTGTCATCAGATCCCAAGTGTCATCACTGGGTGCTTCCATGCCATCCTCAACCCTTTCCATGTCATTATGACATGTTTAAACTTTGCGATCAATCTCCATCGTCGATCTTGATTTTTGATAAAATCTCGGCCATTTGCATAAGTACCCCTCGGGATAAGGTACGATCACTTATTGTTGCACAAACGGTCAATATTGACCAATTAAACATGCACAATCAAATTTGAGACATCCACGCACATGTACCTATGGTTAAGGTACGAGCATCTTCTCATGCATGAATGATCACGATTGCACCGCCCAAACATGCTCGATGAATGTGATCCATCCACGTGCATGTACCCTTGATTAAAGTACGAGCATCTTCTCATGCACAAATTATCACAATCCAAGGATTTGACTTGCTCAATTTAATCTAGGCCATCCATATCATAAACTAGATTTTGCCTTTGCTTACATGGGTTCCACTCGTGGAACTAACCTTGGTCTAGCACTACAACCTGTACACAGATTCCATGTGGCTAGTACATGTCATCATCCCCTATCCACATGGCACTAGTAGAGCCCACATCAAATTTTTTTCTAAAAATTCAAAATTTCATAAATTTATGAATTTTTAATTCCTGAGCGAGTGGCCTACTTAAAAATTACACCTCGTAGTGTTCCCTCAAATCAGGAACATTCTGTTAATTGAAAAAACTAGTAATAATTCTCTTTTAGGCACTAGCTCGAATTTCTCAGAAGATTCGAAACTACTTTCGAATTATTTTCACAGAGTGATCCACCATTTTTGTTGTAGACCACAAGATTAAATCCATTCATGTTGTCAAAACACCATCTGATTATTTCAACCCGAAATTGATTTTTAAAGGCATTTTCTCAAACAATTAGCTCACGAACTATGTTTTTTCCCCCAATTTTCACAAAACCAACCAAAATATTAAAATTCCATTGTGGATGCTCTCACATCCGGCCCAATCAATAAATCAACCATTCTATATGTTGATTAATGTCCTTAATTAAACAATGGAGGATTCAAAACCGTTTCCCCCCAAATTCTTTCTCCGATACATTTTGTCATATCCCCAAATTTTTGATTGGGTCACAATGGCCTAAGCCCCTTGGCCATATTCATGATAGTTTGTCAAATTGATGCTAAGGGTCAAATAATTGCCAAACATGATGTCCAAGTTAGTAATAATGTAAAATTAGATCCAAATGGACAAGGTGGGTCACATTAAGAGAAAATTCCCAATTCCAAATTTGTAATGTTCCCATCCAAATGAACTATCATGGAGGAAAATTACTAGTTCCCTAGGTTGGGGGTGAAAGCATTAAAAGTTGGAGTAAAGGAGATACAAGACCCAAAATGACCATAGACTTACAAATTCACATTAAAGGGGTCAATTAAATAATAATAAAAATAAAATAAGGTGGCATTGGATCATGAGGGAACATAAGAGGTTGTCGGACCCACTTGTGTCAAGATTCCTCACTACACTTGGCATGGTTCTCTCACCAATTCGATTTCAAGATGAAGGGTAACATACTTGGGGGAGTTTAAGAGGTATTATTCATGGCATGAATCATGTAAGGTCGAATTGGATTGGAAGAGTAACTCCCATGGAAGAGGAAGATGCATCTTAGAATAATTGTGACACTTGGAGCTAGATTCCCTAACTCCTATGACAACAATGATGAAGATTCTATGACACTTATGACAAAGTTCAGATCCGAATGATGAAATATGACATATATGACATGTCAGGGCTAAAAATAGCCTCCAAGAGAGTGCACAAGGGGAGTTATGGCAGCCAAGGTTCCCCCATTCGAATTGATGGAAGAGGAGAGCTAGGAAAAGTTGGACAAGTGGCATTCATGGGAATCTCTCCCTAACTCAAGTTGGGATGAGTATCTTGGATGTAATTCAAGCTAAGGAGGCCTTGGGAGGTTAATAAAATACAAGAACAAAGAAGGATACTAGCTTTTGATCATTTCTCATTTTGCAAATTGGAGAGCATAGCTTGTCCATGCAAGTTGAATGTTTATTCTTCTTGCCTTAGTACCAATTTTGAGGGTGCAAGATTCCCATCCTAATTGGAAATTTGAGAGGCGATCCAGAACTTTAATTTGGAGCTGCAATGAAGTCATTTGTTACAGGTTGAAGCTATAGGGTTGCTCATGACCATTTCTTCTTCAACTTGTTCCCACATCTCTCTCACTTTTCTCTTCATATTCTTGCTCTTAGAGGAAGGGTGCACATGGTGAGCTGATGTTATATTTGGGGAAGTCCAAGGGCCCCCATTTATTTGTAATATGATGTCTACACTATGTATTTTATTCCTAGATGAACCTCAGATCGAAACTCCAAGTGAAACTATGTAAAAATGCCAAACTATGTATGAATGGTGCCATTTTCCCCTATATCTTGTTGTAAGAGCTTGAAGTTGTTTGGTATTGAATTGTTTCAGTCAATATCTATGATTTTATTGTTGTATGGAGAGCCATTAATGTACTGAAGAAGTTTCATATACATTATACAAGTCCTTGGAACATTTCTCTCAAATTGCATAGCACGTTATAGCATTTTCTATCATTCCCCCCTATGTGAAGACATGTCTACAAATATATGATTTATGGGAGTTGAAACAACCTTTAGGAACATATTAATGATGCATTTTGGTGACAATTGAAGTCATATAACTAATCCATGTCTCTATTCTGAAATTTGGGAGGTTCGTACTGCATTTGGGAAGCCATTAGTGACCCCTACTCTTGGGGATTTGAACATCGAAACTACTAGTAAATTTCCCATTTTCTCCTGAATTCAAATGAAGGTTTAAGAAGTATTTTGATGGTGTATAAGAATCCATTAGATTCATTTTTATGTCCTAATACCCTTCAAACACTCTCATACCCAATTCGAAATCCTTAGGATTCATTTGGAGCCATCTACCCTTGGGGGTTTTAACATTTATTTTCCTAGTATTTTTGCCTTTCATTCTCTAGTTGTAAATGAAAGTTGAAGTATTTAGAAAGTGTCCAAGCATATAATAGATGAATTAGTGTTCCCTAATACACCTCAATCTACTCTATACATAATTCTAAACTATTTGGGATTATTTGAGGCAGTTTGGGGTTTCACTAGTCCAAGGTTCGAAAATTGGCCAAATTGGATAAATTTTCAGATTGGGGATATTACAGTGGTATCAGAGCATGGTCCTTGCACCTGTGCATTAATATCATCCATTGAAGAATAATTTGTAGCGATGTCTTACTATTATCATGACTCCTATGAGTACAATGCTTATGAGCAATATGAAAAAGAATGTGAATGGTATGAGGAAGAGGTGCCATCATGCAACACTTCTTACAATTTCATAAGGAATGAGGGTTATTCTTATGACCTTGATTCTGATGAAGATGAGTGTGTCACAATACCAAAGTAAAATTCTACGAATGAATTACAAAGATTGATATCAACATGTAAAACCTTGCCCCAACAATATCAGGCATATATTGATATGTATAAGGGAGATACACAAAAGGCCATTACTTTTGAAGACTTTGTTGATTGGGTGTTTGAAAATAGGCCCAAAAATGAAGATGTGGAGTTAGTGAAGAAAGGTCTATTTACTTATTGCAAAATACCTTGGAGAGAAACTCATATATGTTTGAGTGAAAAGGAGTAGCGAAATGAGGAGACCCATGAGCCACCTAGTTCTGAAGATGGTGAAGTAGAAGAAGCATTACATGAAGAGGATCGAAAGTCACTACCAAGTGAATCTGAAAAATATGAAGAAAGATCACACGAGCATCAAGAAGAGTTACATTCTGAAACACACTCTACTTTGGACATGAATCAAAGAGCATCTATTGATGGATGCTTGAACAATGAAGGAATACCTATTGATGGGTGATCACACCTCTATGTTGACATAGAGATCACTTTTGAAAGTGTTGCTGCAAGCCAAACTTCCATTAAGCATGAAAATGAAGGCCTTGTAGCAGTTGAAGAAGAACCAAGATCAACTTCCCCATCACCACTTGAGCTTAATGAAGTTGGTCCAAGTAGAAAGTACAAAGAAGAGGAGGTCCCTCTACAAGAGCCTATTTTTCTTGAAGGAACATCAAATATGAATGAAAAGAAGATCCAAGATACCCTTAGCATACTCCATGACACTCAAGCATTTGTGTCAAATTCTTGTTGGAGAGTTTCTTCATTGAAGGATCCATCCTTCCTTGAAGACATGGCGAAGATTCAAAGAGCAATGTGCAACATTGAAGGTAATTTCATGTGTTTGATTTTTGATAGAAACAATTTGATTGAGCTTAATGAATGGTTACATGGGGCATACTTGAATAATAATGAGGATATTCATAAGCTCAAAATACAAAATGAGCAACTTCTTGATAGGTTGCAAGATACTTGTTCTTCCTCCTATGTTTCAGATTGTCAAATGGTAGATTGCTTGGAGGATTCTCATGACATGATGGATAATGAGAAACATGGAAACTTGCAGGTGCTTGATGTGTTTGAAGATGAGCTTGATGAGAACCAATTAGCACTTGTTGTGGTGGAAGAGGAACTTGAGTTGCCTCTTGGAAATGGTTACACAATTTTTGAAGAAGTGTATGATTCCACTACCTTGGAACCAACCTACGAGGAAAGTTTTGCACTTTTGAGGGAGGTGCATGATCCTACCCTTATGGAGCTTGCACATGATGATATTTTTGCATATTCTGATCATTTGGGTGAGTTGGTTCATTCTCCTACATCCTACACTTCCATATTTTGCAGCATTCATCCTAATAAAGCATGTGTGAAAAGTTTCTTTTTGATGGTGCCACATAAGGAGTACAAAACTCAGTATATCTCCTTTAGATGATGAAATGATTAGAGAAATTTCCTATTATTTACATTTGCAACAACATCCTTTGTTACCTTGTTATGATGCATATCTACATGGATGCACCTATGATGTTCACTTGAGTCACTTGAAGACTCATGATTTTCCCTGCTCCTTGCTTAGCTCAATTGATGTTGGAGGAACTTCATCCAATACTTGGGTGAAGATATATATGATTGAAGAAAATTCTTATTGGTAGCAACATCCTTTGTTATTTATTGACGATGCACATATACCTGAATGCACCTATGATGTTTACTTGAGTCACTTGAAGACTCGTGATTTTCCTTGCTCCTTGCTTAGTTCAATTGATGTTGGAGGAACTTCAACCAATAAATGGGTGAAGAGATATATGATTGGAGCAAATTCTTATTGGCATCAACATCCTTTGTTATTTCTCGATGATACACAAATTCGTGGATGCAAAAATGATACTTCTGTGAGCCCCTTGAAGACTCATTATTTTCTTTGCTCCCTCCTTGGTTCAGATTTTAGTGGAGATTCTTCATTCACTTATTGGATGAAAGAACACATGGCTGATTATTTCGATGCATACTACATCATTTTGGGGCATCATTATAGGACATGGGATCCTCACCTATGTCATTGGAGCAGATTTGATTGGTCACTTGATGCTTGTATGCACTTGGAAAATGGTGGTCTACTTACTTGGAGGTATAAGCACTTTCATGATTCTTTGATGAGGCACCTCCTTGATGTACATTTTTATTATGTTGTTATGTACTTTGATGATCTATATTTTGTACTTATGATGTTTGGAAGAATGCATACAAGGAAATGGGATCCAGGAATTCTCTTGCCTGGTGGTATGGGTTGGAGAGCACTCCTAATTGTTGGAGTGCAATACAAGCAATGGGACCTCGGGATAAATTTTACTCTCGATGGTTATAATTTTTTGGGGAAACAAGTAGTATGGGAGATTGGGTCCCCACTTAATAAGGTGATTTTAATGAGAGTAGTGCAACAACAAGCATGGTGGTTCCTCTCTAAAATTTTCATGGAATCTTGAAGACTCAAAGTTGGGCAACTCAGTGGCAACTTCAAAGAATTATACAGTGGTATCAGAAAAGGTTTCCAAAATATGAAAGAGGTAAAGAGTAATTGTGAAAAATTTGTTTTGATGGATTTAATTAATATTTTGGTGTTTAGTGGTGATGTCACATGGAATATCAATATGAAAAAGAAAACCCACATCTCCTTGCTTTTGGAAACACGCAATTGTAGTGCATGAGTGCCACTACTCAGAGTTTTAGGATGGAAGTTTTGGAAGCAAAGTTTTGGAAAGAAAGCACGTTCTTCCACATCCATGTTTGAAATTTCTTGAGGACAAGCAATATTGGGAGGGGAGGATTTGTCATGTCGCCAAATTTTCCATTTGGTAACAATGGTCTAATCCCCTTGGCCATATTCATTATAGTTTGTCAAATTAATGCCAACGGTCAAATAATTTCCAAGCATGATGTCCAAGTTAGTAATAATGTAAAATTAGATCCAAATGGACAAGGCGGGTCACATTAAGAGAAAAATCCCAATTCAAAGTTTGTAATGTTCCCATCCAAATAAACTAGCATGGAGGAAAATTACTAGTTCCCTAGGTTGGGGGTGGAAACATTAAAAGTTGGAGTAAAGGATCTAAAAGACCCAAAATGACCTTAGACTTACAAATTCACATTAAATGGGTCAATTAAATAATAATAATAATAAAATAAGGTGGCATTGGATCATGAGGGCACATATGAGCTTGTGGTGTGGCAAGATTCCCCACTACACTTGGCATGATTCTCTCACCAATTCGAGTTCAATATGAAGGGTAACATACTTGGGGGATTTTAAGAGGCATTATCCATGGCATGAATCATGTAAGGTCGAATTGGAGTGGAAGAGTAACTCCCATGGAAGAGGAAGAGGCATCTTAGAAGAATTGTGACACTTGGAGCTAGATTCCTTAACTTCTATGACAACAATGATGAATATTCTATGATACTTATGACAAAGTTCAAACCTGATTGCTGAAATATGACATATATGACATGTCAGGGCTAAAAATAGCCTCCAAGAGGGCGTACAAGGGGAGTTATGGCAGCCAAGGTTCCCCCATTCGAATTGATGGAAGAGGAGAGCTAGGAAAAGTTGGACAAGTGGCATTCATAGGAATCTCTCCCTAACTCAAGTTGGGATGAGTCTCTTGGATGTAATTAGAGCTAAGGAGGCCTTGGGAGGTTAATAAAATATAAGAAGAAAGAAGGAGACTATATTTTGATCATTTCTCATTTTGCAAATTGGAGAGCATAGCTTGTCCATGCAAGTTGAATGTTTATTCTTCTTGCCTTAGTACCAATTTCGAGGGTGCAAGATTCCCATCCTAATTGGAAATTAGAGAGGCCATTAAGACCTTTAATTTGTAGCTTCAATGAATTCATTTTTTACAGGTTGAAGCTATAGGGATGCTCGTGACCATTTCTTCTTCAACTTTTTCGCACATCTCTCTCACTTTTCTCTTCATATTCTTGCTCTTGGAGGAAGTGCGCACATGGTGAGATGATGTTCTCTTTGGGGAAGTCCAAGGGGCCTCATTTGTTTTTAATATGATGTCTACACTCTGTATTTGATGCTCAGATGAACCTCATATTGAAAATCCAAGTGAAACTATATAAAAATGCCAAACTATGTATGAATGGTGCCATTTTGCCCTATATCTTGTTGTAAGAGCTTGAAGTTGTTTGGTATCGAATTGTTTCAGTCAATATCTGTGATTTTATTGATGTATGGAGAGATATTAATGTACCGAAGAAGTTTCATATACATTATACAAGTCCTTGGAACATTTCTCTCAAATTTCATAGCAAGTTATAACGTTTTTCTATCATTTCCCCCTATGTGAAGACACGTCTAAATATCTGATTTATGGGAGTTGAAGTAGCCTTTAGGAACTGATTAATGATGCTTTTGGGTGACCATTTAAGTCATATAACTAATCCATGTCTCTACTTGGGTGTCTGAACATCGAAACTACTAGTAAATTTCCCATTTTCTCCTGAATTCAAATGAAGGTTTCAGAAGTCTTTTGATGGTTTCTAAGCACCCATTAGATTCATTTTTATGTACTAATACCCTTCAAACACTATCAGACCCAATTTTAAATCCTTAGGATTCATTTGGAGCCATCTACCCTTGGGGGTTTTAACATCGATTGTCCTAGTATTTTTGCCTTTCATTCTCTAGTTGTAAATGCAAGTTGCTGAAGTATTTAGAAAGTGTCAAAGCATATAATAGCTGCATTAGTGTGCCATAATACACATCAATCCACTCTAGACATAATTCTAAACCATTTGGGATTATTTGGGACAGTTTGGCGTTTCACTAGTCCAAGATTAAAAAATTGGCCAAATTGGGGATATTACAGTGGTATCAGAGCATGGTCATTGCACTTGTGCATTAATATCATCCATTGAAGAATAATTTGCAGCCATGTCTTAATATTATGATGACTCCTCTGAGTACAATGATTACGAGTAATATGAAGAAGAATGTGAATGGTATGAGAAAGAGGTGCCATCTTGCAACACTTCTTACAATTTCATAAGGAATGAGGGTTATTCTTATGACCTTGATTCTGATGAAGATGAGTGTGTCACAATACAAAAGAATAATTCTATGAATGAATTACAAATATTGAGAGCAACATGTAAAACCTTGCCCCAACAATATCATGCATATCTTGATATGTATAAGGGAGATACACAAAAGGCCATTCCTTTTGAATACTTTGCTGATTGGGTGTTTGAAAATAGCCCCAAAAATGAAGATGTAGAGTTAGTGAAGAAAGGTATATGCCATTCTAGAAAAATACATTGGAGAGAAACTCATATATGTTTGAGTGAAAAGGAGGAGCGAAATGAGGAGACCCATGATCCACCTAGTTCTGAAGGCGGTGAAGTAGAAGAAGCATTACATGAAGAGGATCGAAATTCACTCCCAGGTGACTCTGAAAAATATGAAGAAACATCACATGAGTATGAAGAAGAGTTACATTCTGAGACACACTCTACTTTGGACATGAATCAAAGAGCATCTATTGATGGATGCTTGAACTATGAAGGAGTACCTACTGATGGGTGCTCACACCTCTATGTTGGTGACATAGAGATCACTTTTGAAAGTGTTGTTGCAAGCCAAAGTTCCATTAAGCATGAAAATGAAGGCCTTGTAGCAGTTGAAGAAGAACCAAGATCAACTTCCCCATCACCACTTGAGCTTAATGAAGTTGGTCCAAGTAGAAAGTACAAAGAAGAGGAGGTCCCTCTACAAGAGCCTCTTTTTCTTGAAGGGACATCAAATATGAATGAAAATAAGATCCAATATACCCTTAGCATACTCCATGACACTCAAGCATTGGTGTCAAATTCTTGTTGGAGAGTTTCTTAATTGAAGGATCCATCCTTCCTTGAAGACATGGAGAAGATTCAAAGAGAAATGTGCAACATCGAAGGTAATTTCATGTCTTTGCTTTTTGATAGAAACAATTTGATTGAGCTTAATGAATGGTTACATGGAGAATACTTGAATAATAATGAGGATATTCATAAGCTCAAAATGCAAAATGAGCAACTTCTTGATAGGTTGCAAGATACTTGTTCTTCCTCCAATGTTTCAGATTGTCAAATGGTAGATTGCTTGGAGGATTCTCATGACATGATGGATCATGAGAAACATGGCAACTTGTAGGTGCTTGATGTGTTTGAAGATGAGCTTGATGAGAACCAATTAGCACTTGTTTTGGTGGAAGAGGAACTTGATTTGCCTCTTGGAAATGGTTACACAATTTTTGAAGAAGTGTATGATTCCACTACCTTGGAACCAACCTACGAGGAAAGTTTTGCACTTTTGAGGGAGGTGCATGATCCTACCCTTATGGATCCTTCACATGATGACACTTTTGAATATTCTGATCCTTTGGGTGAATTGGTTCATTCTCCTACATCCTACACTTCCATATTTTGCAGCATTCATCCTAATGAAGCATGGGTGAAAAGTTTATTTTTGATGGTGCCACATGAGGAGTACGAAACTACTATATCTCCTTTAGATGATGAAACAATTAGAGAAATTTCCTATTATTTACATTTGCAGTAGCATCCTTTGTGACCTTGTGATGATGCATATCTACATGGATGCACCTATGATGTTCACTTGAGTCACTTGAAGACTCATGATTTTCCTTGCTCCTTGATTAGCTCAATTGATGTTGGAGGAAGTTCATCCAATACTTGGGTGAAGAGATGTATGATTGGAGAAAATTCTTATTGGAAGAAACATCCTTTGTTATTTATTGATGATGCACATATACCTGGATGCACCTATGATGTTTACTTGAGTCACTTGAAGACTCATGATTTTCCTTGCTCCTTGCTTAGCTCAATTGATGTCGGAGGAACTTCATCCAATACTTGGGTGAAGAGATATATGATTGGAGAAAATTCTTATTGGAAGCAACATCCTTTGTTATTTCTTGATGATACACATATTCATGGATGCACAAATGGTACTTCTGTGATCCCCTTGAAGGCTCATTATTATTTGTTCCCTCCTTGGTTCAGATTTTAGTGGAGATTCTTCATTCACTTCTTGGTTTAAAAAACACATGGCTGATTATTTCGATGCATATTACATCCTTTTGGAGTAGCATTATAGGACATGAGATCCTAACCTATGTCATTGGAGCATATTTGATTGGTCACTTGATGCTTGTATTCACTTAGAAAATGGTGGTCTACTTACTTGGAGGTATAAGCGCTTTCATGATTCTTTGATAAGACACCTTCTTGATGTACATTTTTATTATGTTGTTATGTACTTTGATGATCTATCTTTTGTACTTATGATGTTTGGAAAAATTCATACAAGGAAATGGGATCCAAGAATTCTCTTTCCTAATTGTTGGAGTGCAATACAAGCAATGGGACCCCGAGATAAATTTTAGTCTCATTGGTTTCAATCTTTTGGGGAAAAAAGTAGTATGGGAGATTGGGTTCCCACCTAATAAGGTGATTGTAATCAAAATAGTGCATCATCAAGCATGGTGGTTCCTCTCTAAAATTTTCATTGAATCTTGAAGACTCAAAGTTGGGAAACTCAGTGGCAACTTCAAAGAATTATACAGTGGTATCAGAAAGAGTTTCCATGATATGAAAAAGGTAAAGAGTAATTTTGAAAACTTTGTTTTGATGGATTTAATTAATATTTTGGTGTTTAGTGGTGATGTCATAGGGGATGTCAATATGAAAAATAAAACCCACATCTCCTTGCTTTTGGAAACACACAATTGTAGTGCATGAGTGCCACTACTCAGAGTTTTAGGAGGGAAGTTTTGGAAAGAAAGCAAGTTATTCCACATCCATGTTTGAAATTGCTTGAGGACAAGAAATATTGGGAGGGGAGGATTTGTCATGTCCCCAAATTTTTCATTGGGTCACAATGGCCTAAGTCCCTTGGCCATATTCATGATATTCTGTCAAATTGTTGCTAAGGGTCAAATAATTTCCAAGCATGATGTCCAAGTTAGTAATAATGTAAAATTAGATCCAAATAGACAAGGTGGGTCACATTAAGAGAAAATTCCCAATTCAACGTTTGTAATGTTCCCATCCAAATGAACTATCATGGAGGAAAATTACTAATTCCCTAGGTTGGGGGTGGAAGCATTAAAAGTTGGAGTAAAGGAGATACAAGACCCAAAATGAAATTAGAATTAAAAATTCACATTAAAGGGGTCAATTAAATAATAATAATAAAAAAATAAAGTGGCATTGGATCATGAGGGCACATAAGAGGTTGTGGGACCCACATGTGGAAAGATTCCCCACTACACTTGGCATGATTCTCTCACCAATTCGAGTTCAAGATGAAGGGTAACATACTTGGGGGAGTTTAAGAGATATTATTCATGGCATGAATCATGTAAGGTCGAATTGGAGTGGAAGAGTAACTCCCATGGAAGAGGAAGAGGCGTCCTAGAAGAATTGTGACACTTGGAGCTAGATTCCCTAACTCCTATGACAACAATGATGAAGATTCTATGACACTTATGACAAAGTTAAGACCTGATTGCTGACATCAGACATATATGACATGTCAGGTCTAAAAATATCCTCCAAGAGGGCGCACAAGGGGAGTTATGGCAGCCAAGGTTCCCCCATTCGAATTGATGGAAGATGAGAGCTAGGAAAAGTTGGACAAGTGGCATTCATGGGAATCTCTCCCTAACTCAAGTTGGGATGAGTCTCTTGGATGGAATTTGAGCTAAGGAGTCCTTGGGAGGTTAATAAAAGACAAGAGTAAAGAAGGAGACTAGATTTTGATCATTTCTCATTTTGCAAATTCGAGAGCATAACTTGTCCATGCAAGTTGAATGTTTATTCTTTTTGCCTTAGTAACAATTTCGAGGGTGAAAGATTCCCATACTAATTGGAAATTGGAGAGGCCATTCATACCTTTCATTGGGAGCTAAAATGAATTCAATTTTTATAGGTTGAAGCTACAGGGTAGCTCGTGACCATTTCTTCTTCAACTTGTTCCCACATCTCTCTCACTTTTCTCTTCATATTCTTGCTCTTGGAGGAAGGGCGCACATGGTGAGATGTTGTTATTTTTGGGGAAGTCCAAGGGGCCCCATTTATTTGTAATATGATTTCTACACTCTGCAATTTATGCTCAGATGAACCTCAGATCAAAAATCCAAGTGAAACTATGTAAAAATGCCAAACTATGTATGAATGGTGCCATTTTCCCCTATATCTTGTTGTAAGAGCTTGAACTTGTTTGGTATCGAATTGTTTCCGTCAATATATGTGATTTTATTGCTGTATGGAGAGCCATCAATGTACTTAATAAGTTTCATATACATTATACAAGTCTTTGGAACATTTCTCTCAAATTTCATAGCAAGTTATAGCGTTTTTCTATCATTTCCCCCTATGTGAAGACATGTCTACAAATATCTGATTTATGGGAGTTTCAACAGCCTTTAGGAACTGATTAGTGATGCATTTGGGTTACCATTTAAGTCATATAACTAATCCATGTCTCTGTTCTGAAATTTGGGAGGTTCGTACTGCATTTGGGAAGGCATTAGTGACCCCTACCCTTGGGGGTTTGAACATCGAAACTACTAGTAAATTTCCCATTTTATCCTGAATTCAAATGAAGGTTTTAGAAGTATTTTGATGTTTTCTAAGCACCCTCATGTAATAATACCCTTTAAACACTCTCAGACCCAATTTGAAATCCTTAGGAGTCATTTGGGGCCATCTACCCTTGGGGGTTTTAGCATCGATTTTCCTAGTATTTCTGCCTTTCATTCTCTAGTTGTAAATGCAAGTTGTTGAAGTAGTTATAAAGTGTCCAAGCATATCATAGCTGCATTAGTTTTCCCTAATACACCTCAATCCACTCTAGAAATAATTATAAACCATTTGGGATTATTTGGGACAGTATAGGGTTTCACTAGTCCAAGGTTAAAAAATTGGCCAAATTGGGGATATTACACATTTTGTCAAACACTTCATGTGCAACCTCGATTTGTTGCACATAAACACATATTTATGGCGCATGTAGTTCCAATGTTGAAACCTTGGGCTCTAAACCATACTGTAACATCCCCATATATGGGTTACATGATTTCATAGATAAAATTTTCACCCCAATAGGGCCATAATTTAAACAAATGCATGAATAATAAATACAACAGAATTCACCACTACATTCATAGATCCAATACATACATAAATTGTCTATTCATATCCATACATAGAATCTAACTTTGCACATTCATAAACAACAAAGAATACTTATCTTTTAAATGAAGAGATCCAAGCAACTAGTTGTGTAAGGGCCATGTTCCACCCAACTGTGGGTATCAACTATTGATACCACCCCTGAGATAGGATATGAATCCACTAGGACGAATTAAACAACCACAAGTTGTACTTTCTACTCAGTCCAATCCATTTGCTCTCATGCTTGGCCAATATGCTCATCCAAAAGCACTACAGGAATCTCACTCAGCCATGGTACTCTCTTCCACCGCCCCACGCAACACAAGGAAGGAATTTCCCTTCACTGCTCTACAGTTCCCTCAGGAAATTTGACCCTTACAATTTTTACAATGTGTGCAACAAGAGTCCAAGCTATTGTATGCCTTAAAGAATTCCATGTAGAATCAAAACCAAATATTCTCAAGCATCTGGTGAGTAGAAAATAATAGTAGGTAGAATGGATAATATCCTTCTTGGCCTCTAGGCTCACTTGCAACCTATTCCAACAATACAAAGATGTTTTTGCATGGACTTATGAAGATTTGAAAACATATGATAATCGCATCATACAACACATAATACCAATGAAGCCAGGGGTGAAGCCATTTCAGTAGCAATTGCAAAGAATGCATCCAACACTTGAACCATTAATAGAGAAAGAGTTGAAGAAATTGTTGGATGCTAAGATCATTTTTAAGGTCCGAAATTCTGAATGGGTAGCTAATTTAGTCCCCGTGTGGAAGAAGTCGGGAGAGATAAGATTGTGTGTGGATTTTCGGAACTTGAACAAAGCATTTGATAAAGACAACTACCCTGTGCCACCAATGGAGCAAATTTTATAGATGGTGTCAGGATCAAAACTTTTCTCCCCACTAGATGGATTTTCTGGATACAATCAGGTATTAGTAGCGGAAGAAGACCGACTCAAGACCACTTTTCGTACAAAGTGGGGAACGTTCGCATATCGAGGAATTCCATTCGACCTAATCAATGTCGGAGCTAATTTTCAGAGGGCCATGGACATTGCGTTCTGAGGTTTAGTTGGCCACTGCGTGGTCATTTACTTAGATGATGTGACGATTTTTTCTAAGAAAAGGGAAGACCATTTTTTCCACCTGAAACAGATTTTTTATCGTTGCAGGAAATATGGTATATCTCTAAATCCTAAGAAGAGTGTTTTCGTTGTTCTTGAAGGTAAAATTCTAGGTCAATCATCTCAAAGAAGGGGATCTCAATAGATAAAGAGAGAGTCCAAGCTATAAGCCAGATTCCCATGCCCAATAACAAAAAATCTATGCAATCTTTTATGGGCACGATCAATTTTGTTCGAAGGTTTGTGCTCGATTTTGCTTAGATTGTTAAACCTTTGCAACAAATGGTGAAGCAAAGTGTGCAGTTTAAATGGACTGATATAGAGAAGATTGTGTTTAAGGACATTAAAGCCGCAATAGCCAACACGCCTTCTTTAAGAAGTCCAGATTTTGAAAAGGATTTCATCATGTACACTTTCGCTTCAGATAACTCTCTTGTAGTTGTGCTCACTCGGAAAGGAGAGTCAGGAGACGAATACCCAATATATTTCATGAGCACTGGCTTACAGGGCGTTGAATTGAATTACCCAGCCGTAGATAAGCAAGCATGCACAGTGTTTAAAGCGGTAAAACAATTCATGCTGTATATCATAAAGAACAGAACAAAAGTCATAGTACCTCACCCCACTGTTAGATCTTTGTTTGTGCAAAAGGAACTGGGGGAAAGAAGAGAAAATTGGGTAACCGCACTTCAGGAGTATGATCTTGATTCAATCCAGCCACCATCATTAAAGGTCAAGGCTTGTGTAAATTACTCACTGAAATTCCCGTCGATGAAGAGCAGGATTGGAACAACGAAGCTGAATTAAATCTGATTGAGGTATGTCCTATTTTCACTGCCCCCGAATCTTGGTATAGGGACCTAGTGCATTATTTGCAACAAGGATATATACCAGAACACTGGAGTCCCAAGCAAAGAAGAGCACTTATATTGAAGTCAGCATCCTATCAAATAATTGATGGAGTGCTTTTCAGAAAGAACTACGATGGAATATTCCTTAGGTGTCTTGAGAAGAAAGATGCAAAAAAAGTGGTCAAAGAGTTACATGATGGTCCTATTGGGGGACACTATTCTGGAGATACCACAACTAATAAAATACTCAGGGATGGTTACTACTGGCCCACTCTCTTCAAAGATGCTCATGCCTATGCCAAAAAATGTGATGTATGTCAAAGAAGCGTTGGTAGATTGCCTAAAGCAGCAAGACCATTGCAGCCCGTTATTATCTCTGAACCGTTCGAGAAATGGGGCATATATGTTATCGGAGAGATAAATCCAAACTCGTCGTTGCAACACCGATACATCCTCACTGCTACGAATTATTTCACCCGGTGGACAGAAGCCATTTTGCTGCGTAAAGTGAACAAAGACACAGTCATCACGTTCTTGCAAGAAGACATCATAACCAGGTTTGGGGTTGCAATTTCCCTAGTCTTTGATAATGCAACTTATTTTTCATCTGTGAAATTAAATGCATTTGTTTATGAGAAATGAATTAAATTGCATTACTCAACGAATTACTATCCCCAAGGAAATGGACTAGTTGAATCCACAAATAAAAATCTCATTTGAATTCTTAAGAAAACTGTCATTGAGAATCAGAGAAGCTGGCATGCAGCCCTCCCAAACGCTTTATGGGAAGATAGAGTTACCCCAAAGAATGTCTTAGGAGTTTCCCCATACACACTGGTCTATGGGAAGGAATCCATACTTCCTCCTAATATATTGCTCCCATCTTTGCAACTAGCCCAAGCCTCACGAGGTTCCAGCAGCGAAATCCTACAGTCAAGAATTAACACACTACTGAAGCTTGAAGAGTCATGACAGAAAGCCAAAGATAGGTTCCACCAACAACAAGACATTGTCAAGAGGTGGTTTGATAAGCGGAAATCTGGAAAAAGGAGTTTTGAAGTAGGCGACTTAGTTCTAAAGTGGGATCAACCACATGATGATAAGGGAAAGCACACAAAATTTCAACAATTATGGCTTGGCCCTTACTAAATTTCTGATAAACTTGGTCCATCAACATACAAACTGAAATATTTACAATGGGAGGAGGAAAAGCTCCCTGTCAACGGCCTTGCCTAAAGCAATACTTCACTTAGGTCTAGGGACGTTTTTTGTACATAAATAAAACGCTTTTTGCTTTGCTAGTTTACTTTTCTATTCAGAGTTATTTGTTTAGATTCATTTGCTTGCTTTGGTTTGATCCCTTTAGTTTGTTTCAAATAAATACCAGCTCAAATCCTTGGTTTATGGAAAGATAGAACTCTGAGCAATCTCAAAAGCATGGAAAAGGCAGAATCCACTTATGAAATAAAGTTTCTCTGTGTGACTTTGCTTTTGTTGAATATGTTTCTAGAAAGGGAGGATCCTTTTTCATACTTGAGTCATGATAATCCCCGTTAAAATAAATAAAACTTATGATTTCTGTATTACTATCTTGGGGCTCCATTCACTCTCACATTAATGACTGTCTCAGGCAGTTCACTATAATGGACCCACGAAAAGGAAGCAAGTCTCACAGATGTATGGTATTTAAAATGATCCCATGCTGCAAATCAAAAGCCAAAAAGGCTTATATCAAAAAGTTTATTTTCCAAAGAAGTCTCACCTCTATTAAAGCACGGTTGAGAAAGCAAATACATCCAATAAAGAATGCTGCTCTAAATAGCAGCCTAGCAAGGTTCTTCTCCGTCCGTGAGCACGACAATCAAATAAATCTCTTGCTCACATAAAAGGACATCATGGATGGAAGAACCTGAGTCAAATTCCAAATATTGGTGAAAGTTATCATGGAAAACTCAGACAACAAAAATCGTCAATAAAGAAAGCATCCAAAGAAATGCTAAACAACATGGGAATGAGGAACAAACGAATATGTCTGTGGGATTTTGTTACGATCTTGTGGAGTCCTATTTAGTTGACATCCAAAAGATAGATTTAAAATGAACTCCACATTTTGGCCCTAAGAGAGTGGTGATGAATTATAATTCAAGGTTACCTTTATTCCCCAATGGCCAATATGTTAAAAGTGGTTTTTCCCTTGTACATAATCTAGCTTGAAAAGCATTGTTTTGTTTATAGACTTATTAACATATAAGTTATCTGACCTTTAAAAGAGTTTGTTTAGAGATCTGTGTTCACCAATGAATCGACAATTGTTGTTGCTACAACCTGATCCCCAAATTTTTTGTAAATAATGGGGCCCCTCTTTTATTCTTTAGAGAGTTTTTGAAGTTGAAATCTTTCTTGGAAAATCCTATCTTCAGCTCAGTTTTTTTCAAAATAAATTGAGCAAGGAAGTTCTTTTTTGACTAAGTCAAACTTAGCTTTTTCAGCCGAAACGTGTCGGTGAGACTCGTCTAGTTGAGTCGAAATGTTCGCAAGCATCCTTTAAGTTTGTGGGAGAAACTCGCTGAGTCGAGTTGAAACGATCGACAGAACTCGATTTTCTCCGCTGAAACAGTCGCTTCTCTCAATTTTGTTTTTCGAAGTCTCTTCGTTTCGACATAACTCACCAAATCGATCCAAAACGGTCGAAGCACTGTTTTGTTCTTTGCTCTAGTACTTAGACGTTTTTTCACCCAATGAACGTAGATGAAATCGACTAAGATGGGTGTGTCAAGCCGAAACGATTGTTTTCTTCTTTCAAAGGTTGTTGAACTTTGCAGCGTTTTTTGTTTCGGCAGAACTCGTTGACACAAGCCAAAACAATCAGTGGATCTCAGCCAACTCCGCCAAAATGCCGGGGTGCTACCCTTTGGTCTTTTGACACTTAGTTTTTTCTCTGGGTCACCATGGAAAGTTGAACGCCGTGACCCGTTTCGGAGAACTGGAATATGTGCTTCGAAATGATCATGTGCAGTCACCAAGATTCGCCGAACACGAAGAAGAAGTTAGCTCAATGCGACGCACCGGCGGAACTCGGAAGTGACTGCCGAAACAGTAGAGGACAAAGAAAAATGTCACATGGTAATGCCTAGTTTGATGTATATCGCAATGACTTAACGAGTCCCACTGATACGTGTCACGGCGACTTGACACATTCGGCCGAAACCGTCGACGACGTGCCTCAAGTGGCGGCAAAGTTGTTTTTATTTTTGGCACAGAAAAGGTGCCAACGCTGGACCCCACCAAACGTCATTGTTCCCACATTTAAAGCCCCACCAAAATTCTTGTTTTGCACATTTAAATCCCACCAACCCATCCACTTGGCATTAAATGCCCTTGTTTTCAAAGGCTATTTATTGAACGTTAGGGCTTTTGTTTTTTATTGTTTTAACTTTAGAGAAAACTTCATTGGAGTTGCTGTCGTTTCCACCACTCACCGAGCACAGGACACCCCAACGCCGTTGAGGCTTCACATCTAGTTAGCAGTTGATAGGTAGGTCACTATACGCTTTTGGTGGGTTTTTTGTGTTGTTTTTTTTCTTTGTTATGGGGTCTTTTGCTTCTTTGAGAGTCGCTTTCCCCTCAAATCCTTTCCATCCGCATCACCCTCACTGTGTCCAGTCTTAAGCCCCACACTGCACCAGCATTTTTCATCTCTCTTGGTGGTTCTTCTCTTTTAAACCAACCGTGTGCAGAAGACCTCGCGACGGTGAGACCATAGCAACCCGGGCAGCAACGCTGTCGTGTCCGCAAACTCAAGCCCTGATTCCCGTCGTCAATGGACTAACCAACTGCATCCGTAAACTGTTCAACATGAAATGAAAATGAACGAAACCAACGCAATTGGTTGTGTTTTGTTAACAGTCGATGCTGTTAGTTGATTATCCACATATGTTTCTGTTTGCCATGTGCCATTGGAAAAAACAAGCACAAAACTCTAAATAGCATGACAACTTTGTATTCTCAGCCTCGCCTGTCGGTATCTAGTTATCTTATTATTAATTTGGTAGGAAAAATGATTTTTTATTATTATGCATACATTCTATTGATGGCCTGTGTATTGGTGAAACAAAGCATAAATTTTAACAAGCATAGCAATGGTGTTGTTCAACCCTGCATACCTCTTAATGTGAATTTGCTTATGGAATTGTTGTTTTATTTCTGCTTATACATGGTTTTGTTTATCAGGATTTAAATAATGACTAAGAAAGGAGTAAAAAGAAGTCCAAGGCAACTGAGCCCAAGTCAGATGTTGAAGTCGTATTGGAAACCAAGGTAGAAACTACATATGCGGATACCAAGCCAGTTATGGGGGTTACCCCTGAATTCAAGTGAGGTGAAATATATAAAATGATATGGGACCAAAATGTACCTGGTGCAGTTCTGGAGGAAATGGTACTATATCAGAACATCAGAAGGTCCTTCATCGCAAAAGCAGCTACGCGCCCATAACTTTTTCCTTGCTCAGAGGTCATTGGGTGGATTGTGTTGCAAGATGACTCCACACCAAGTATTATGTCTGACAGCAAAGGAGAAGCTCTTGCCTCATTCCACAAGGAAGGAGTGAGGCAAGTCTTCATAGATGGGATTGGTGACTTTTTGCATGATCAGAAGAAGGCTTCATTCCCGCCTTTGCCTTTCTGCACTAGGGCATATAAATTCTCCAAGGTTAAAACTGTTGAAGATTTTGTTTGGGAATTGGAAGCTTTCCATTTTGGAGAGAAGAGTTTTCACCGAAATGACAACTACGACAAAGTTGCAGAACATTGTGCAACCGTCAAAGTACATTTTGAATATGCAAATTACTTTGACAAAGATGAAGCAGTTTTCAGGAGTGCTAGCAATATGACTGAGCTCAACAAACCCTTTCGTCCCAAAAGAGGATCTAGTTCCAGCACATCCGCTCAAGTTGCTAAGCAGGAAAAATTATAGAGGAAAAGGGATGAAGTCGAAGCTCTAACAAAGGAAGAACAAAGGCTAAAAGAAGAAGCTGTTAGGTTCCAGAGAGAAGCAATGGAAAAAGCTCAGAAGGAACAGGATGACAGGTTGCAGGAAGAAGAAGCTAAAAAAATCAGAAAAGAAGAGGCTGAGAAGCTGCAAGAGATGAAAGAGAGGGAAGAGAAGGAAGCAACAGAAGAAAAGAGAAGAAGAGGAGAAGTCCAAGAATGCTGTGGAAGTGGGAAGTCCAAGCACGTAGGCCATGGACATAGACCCATCCCAAGTATCTCAATAAATAACCGTGGGAGGCCACTTCCCTGTAGGAGAGCTCCCGCTCACACCTTTCACTCCATTAAAGGAGCACACTATGGCTCAACTGGACACAATTGTATTCGACGAGAAAAGAAAAGCTATTGTAAGAAAGATAGAGAAAAGAATGAAAATGGTCTCCCAACCAGACATCGTCATTAGACAGGAAGCACAATCGTGGAAGGCACGCATAGGGACCCCGGGTTTATAACATCCATCAACGTAGCTGCTGCCCAAGCAAGTGAAGACAACGTTAAAAAACTGATAAATGATGTCAAGCTGGGAAAATAGAAGGTGCACAAGTTAAAATCTAATCTGATAAAGGAGCGAGCAGATGGAGAAAACTGGAAGAAAAAATATGATGCCCTCTTATCAGAGCAAGAAAGAATAACAAGCGAGTATCAAAATCTAGATGAAGAAAAGGAAGCATTAACGGTACAACTAATGATACTAGAAGGTGAGAAGAATGACATTGAAGCCCGAGCCACTTAGTTAGAATTTGACTAGACAGCTGCCAACCAACAGGTTGAGGAACTAAAAGCTGGATTGGAGGAGTTAAATAAAGAAAAGGAGCTTATGTCAGGACAACTAGAGCTTGCAAAAAGCAGGAAACAGGACCTAACCCCTTTCCATGAGCAGGCTTGTGGCATTCAAAAGAAAATCTATCGATCATAGAAACTTATGACAGAAGAGGTCAGCAAGATGAAGGCGATGGTTTCAACGATGAAAGAAATTGATGCTGAAGCTCTGAGACTCAGGAGGAAGTGCGTGCACACCGGAGGAAATCAAGAAACAAATTGAATGGAGAGAAGGAAAATCAGGATTCTCGGGGAACCTACCTCTCAAATCCTTAGCCGATTTTCAGCTGGATTTGGGCTTCATCGAGTTCTGTAGAGGCTGTGGTGTAAAAATAAACTCTGGAATCCATAAAACCATTGGGCAGTGTGACGGCTTCTACCAGAAAATCCGGGAAACCCACAAGAAGTGCCAGATGGGTTTCCTTCAGATCATGGAAGATTTCCCTGTCTGAGACTAGCACTTGGAAAACTGCAGGGCGAGCTAGATACAGACATAACATACATAAAGAAGATAGACGTCCTAATAACGGAAGACCTCCATCGGTTCATTGGGAAATCTTCCATTCATGCCTAATTTTTAGAAGACATCTCTCAGGCAACAGCAGCGGGAGTAAAAGATATTGCAGCAGAGTTATATAAACATGAAATCTCCCTAAATATGATGACTCCTGTACACGACAACATTATTGTAAGAGAAACGAGCATGTGGACCTATTACATCGCTGAGGTGGAAAAACCAGCTGAGACAGAAAAGCCATTTGGAAGTTGATTTTGTTTTCTATTGTAAATATTAAAGACAGTTGGAAGCTGATTTATTGTATAAACATTAAAAAACAATTGGAAATTATTTTTGTATTATATAGGCACTAGAAGTCAAAATTTTGGGATTCCCTAAGGTTAGGGTATGTGAAGAGGCATTTTTGTAAAAGTTGTAAATAAGAGAAGAGAATAGAATGGAAGGACTTTTGGCAGGTGAAAGGACTGGACTGTTTTGTACGAGAATTACTTTTTCTGCATTAATAAAGAAGGATCTATTTTCCTGGGAAAAGCTAGCACATCGATTTTGCTTGGGATATGTGGAATGTTTGTGGAATTATTTCTTCAGCACTCATTTGCATACTGTGAGATTGTTCCTAACCGTTTTGAATTAATTCTTGGTTGTGAATGCTCTCATTTCCTGTGCAAACATTTATGTGTTAAATGAGTAATGAAATGTTTTAATCACATCAGAGTTATCTTTGATATCTTTTATGTTCTGCTGAAAATGTGCTTACGTTATTGAAACAACTATCTGTGAGATTCTTAGGTACATTTCCAGTTTATTACTCATATTTTAGATTTGCTCCCTGTAGGGATAGAATAGATTAGATAAGATAGTTTCGGATTAGATTTGTTTTGATTACATGCATTTAGATAGAGCACTTGCATCTCATCTTTATAATAAAATACATAAACGGTGGATCAGACTGCAAATGGTGAAAACAAATCTTTAAATCACATACGGTAGTCGGGATGTTAACCAGACGGATTCCCCACACCAAACGGTGAGCGATCTAATTGGGATTGCTTATCGGGGAGAATCTTTAACTGCTGTTGCTGCGAATTTAGGGGCAACAACACAACCATTATATTCATTCCAACACCTACAAATTCCTCTTTGTAGTGATTATTTTTCTCAATCCGGTTATTGGTGGGATTCTACGGTATGAAGCTACATAGAGCTTCCCCTATGCCTTTTCCATTCCTCACTCCCTCTTGGAAAATGAAGGATAAACTCAGTGACATGAAAACTAACATAGATTTTGACCATAGGCTGAAGTAATCTTACACTTTGTCATAAAAGTATATTCATCCCATGCTTCCATAATTACGTGAGAAGACTTTCCCCATCCACCTCATGCAACATTCAATACTTGGATTTTAATAAGTCAAAATAGGTAAATAATCTCTAACAAGGTAATAGAGCCAATAGAGACAACATCAAAGGATCTTTTGAGACCAATCTCATCCTCAAGAAAAAAATATTGTGTCTTAAAATACTGAACAAAAATCCAAGATTCAAGACTATTATCATGATATAATATGGATTGTGCTTACATTTGTATATCATTCTTCTTCTTGTCTTGTAATTCATCACATCAAAGTGTACCTCATGTTTTCATACTACTATTCACATTCATTTCATGATTTGAAAATGAAATAGGAATAGTTGAAACTAAAATCAAGAAATAAGATCATATGAATTCACAAGATTGCATGAAGATAGACAAACTAGATAGCAAGAAGAGGAAAAAGAAGATATGAAAGTGCCAAAAAAAGAACTTGAGTTCATGTATGAAGCAACAATGATAATTGAAGAAAACACCATGATGCATACACACATATTGTCTTCCTTTTATAGTAAATTCATTTGCAATTACACATGCCCAATATCAATCATTCCAACCAACCATGAATCTCTGCAATCAAAGTTATCACAACATGCAGGTCTTGACAATGTTATTTTCCTTTGTGATTCATTAGCTCAACTTAATGACAGATGTCGTATTTTAATATAAAGGGTTATATCACCATTCATGACAAAATGAATGCCTAGATATAATAGATTTTGAGAGGCAAAGGGGTTGCGCCACAATAACGTAATCTTTGGATAGCATATTTTACGCTCCCCATCTTGCCTAATGACCCATCCTTCTAATCTCATGTAACAATGAACATAATAAGCATATTGAAGACCTCTATTGTTAAAACAAATAGGAGATCATAATAATAATATCATATACCGCTAAGGTTCAAATAAAAAGGGGAGTATAATAGGCATATTAGATACCTTTAGACTTAAAAAAGAGGGGAGCCGCAATTGGTAGAACAAAAGGATAGATATAGAAAAGAGGGGAGCATAATAGGGACAACGAGAGGATAGCTATAGAAGACTAATGTCACAAAGTTTGATATTGACACATTTTCACCATATTCTAAGTAGAATTGTACTTTCAAGGACTATCATGTTTTATGGATTGGATCGAAATTGAGAAACCTAGGGTTTATTACCAAAGCCAATTTCATTTGAAATTTTTTTATTATAAATTTTTGGGTTTAATTTTTGCAAGTCCTCTTAAAGTTAGTCTAATGCTATTGTTAACTTTATTATTGTGTGATTGTGGTTGCATTGATATACTAAGTGTGGGGCTAATTAACCAAATCTTGTTGTGTAATCTACAAGTATGCGGCTTGTAGATCTTCATTTCAAATCTGAGTGACTGTCAAAGCAACTGTGTACCCCAAGAGATTGGATGAACATGTATATAAAAGAAAGCATGTGCAGTCTCAATCCATAACAACAAAATGTAAAATTCAGGAATATGATGGTAAAACAGAGGTGGGCTTAGGGAACATCACAATATCATGTTGTCACTCACAATTTAGTGCCTTTCTTGCAATGTTGTAATCAAATTGCGATTCAATTATTGATTTATTCCACACCTCCCCCTTTAAAAACATATATACATGTGAGGTTTGTTGATGTATTTGTAAATTCAAAAGATATTCTCCTATGTATTACATTTGTACTTTATTGTATTCCTGATGGAGATGTATTATTCCTCCAATCAGAAGTGTCGTAATTTGTATTTGCAAGTGTCGCAAGTATTATTGTAAGTGTCGTAACTTATATTTGATGGGTTATTAGACCACCTTAGAGGGATCGACCCAGTATGGGTTAAAGGGTTATTAGACCACCCTAGTGGGGTCGGCCCAGTGACAAGTGGTAATGGGTTATTAGACTCTCCTAAGGGAGGTCGGCCCAGTTAGAGTTAAAGGCAGGTCAAGTCATTGTATAAATAGAGAGTGTGACTCTCTCATTCTATTCATTCACTCACTCATCCAACTCGCATAGTTGAGAGAGAGGAGTGCGCACAAGTGGAGGAGGAGTAGCTGCTGAAGACATATATCTCTTGGGGTTTGATCTTTGTGATCTTTGTATTGGTGCTCATTCTATCTCTGAGGAAGTTGTGGGGTTTTTCACCTTCTTGGTTTTCCTTGGTGAAATGATTTGTGTCTCTTGTCTCTTGTGTTTTTATATGATATACATGTTGTTCTCTCAATTAAGATCCTAGAACATATTGAATTAAATGATGAAAAACTAACATGGTATCAGTGCTAGCCTGAAGGAAGGCATTGTATGGAATTTATGACACTTGTTGCACTTGCGACAAATTGGAAGCTAGGGCTTGATATAGTAAAAACTAGTCATCGTGGAACTTTCGCTATAAATCCGTTTTGGTGAAGGTTCAGGATCTGAAACTTTTACATGCCGAAGATTTCATGTACCTTGTGTCAGAAGATCAGCCTCAGATTCGTTGTACTTTGTAAGATATGATCCGTACAAGTAAGGGTTTCTGCCTCTTCCAGAATGCAGCCCTAAATAGGTGACCTAGGCACAGAGGTCATATCTCAGGCTAGGAATCTCCAAATGGAATTCCGTAAAAAGTGGCAGTTAGGGTATAGACTGTAGTTTCACAGGTCTGAGTTTCAGAGGCCGAAGTTGAAACAATGACACGTGGAACTCCGTACAAGTTCGCTATGCTGTTTAATCCCATAATCAGGTCATGTTGCGACACTTGGCATATCTCTCTCATAGAGAATCCATTTGAGGTCAGATCTATGGGGTTGGAAAGATGACAAGTGATTCTACCACAGGCCGAAGTTTTAGACCCTAAGGATCTGAAATTTCAGAGATACATCAGAAACAATATGGCATATAATTCTGTCAAAACAAAATTGGATTCTAAGCACTTTCATTGTTGGCTTATCACTGCTACGGGAAATTAGGGTTTCTGCAAAAGTTCAAATTTTTGGAATCTGAGACCACAGCTGGATGCTCCTCATCAAAATAGAAATTTAGAGACCAAGATCAATTTTTTTGGTTGGGTAGAACCCCGGTCTCTATCAAACCCTAGTTCGGGTTTTTGACCAGAAAAACCAGAAAAACTAGAAAACCAGAATTTGACAGAAGCTGCAGATCCAAAACTTGCAGGTCAATTTTGAAGGGTCAATTTTTGAAGTTTTCAAAATATGAGCACACCAGCTTGCTCGCGTCAGTCAAATGCATCTCCCTGTCCAAACAGAAGCTTGAAATTCCAAGTTTGGATTTTTAGGGTTTCTCTGTCAAACCCTAGCCAGCTCCAGATCCAGTTTCAGCAAATCAAAGTGGATTGGGTTAATCCTAGAAGAGGATGAAATGGACACCTACATAAGTGAAGAGATTCCAGTTCCAGAGGGAGATGAGGCTAAGTCCTTACATAAACGACTACAAGCAATCTCAACAGGTATGACTTGAGGAGATACGTGTATGTTTTGAAATATGTTCATGATTAAGTTTATGATATGTTTGTTTTCATAGTATTGAGGTTAGTAGAATCTTGATTAATTTTAGACTTGTCTTATCACCTTAGTAAAAGTATGAATGCATGTGAATGACATAAGACATTCATTGATTAGGTTGTGACACTTATGAATGTACTAATGCACTGTGATGTTGTATGAGGATGATATTGTCCGCTAACATGAAAGGTACATCAAGAAAGACAAATCACGTTCTAGATCAAGAACATATGACCATGGTGACATGAAGACAAAGACTCATCCATAGCCATTGATCACATAGAAGCTCTACTTACGTATGTATAATTTGGTTCTACAAATGCTTAACTTATGAGATATGCAAGTTACTAGCACAAGGTCTCTAAATCACTGAAGAGAACAAAGAAGACATTGTTTGGGTATGTTAGACATAACTTGCAAACATGATAATCCATGTATGTTTTTCCTATATCAAGTTAAAATCCTATCTTGTGTTAGGATCTTATATAAGTATACTTTTTGTATGATTGATATTGATTATTCATGAATTTATAAGTTTGAGTAATCGTGGGTTTATGCATATTATGCTTCTTACTTTGATTGATGATATGACAAACCAGAAGAGTCCTATGGTCAAATAAGAAGATGCATGAGTAAAAGAAGTCCTCCCTAAAACTTGAATACTAACACTTGTGATAAATTAACTGTGTATGAAATGACCATGACCATAAATGTTTAAGATTATTTAGAATCATAATGTTTTGATAGTATTGATATTATACTAATGAAGTATGTTTATGTATGAGATATTGAGGATGACACAATGATGACACTAGTGCACACTTAAGCATGCATAGTGGTCAAGGATGGATATAAGTTCAAAGACAGAAAATCCAGGAAGCAAAGATCAAGAGGGAGCACACTCCAATAGTTCCTGTAAGGAAGCAAAGATTGAGAGGGAGTCCACCCAACAAACAAACAAAGATAAGTATTTGAATTGTCATTTTTTTATTACTTAAATGACGTTGTTCATTCATGTACATACTTATGTTCCTATATTTAGGATGTACATTATGCGTTTTAGAAAAGTTGCATTAATGAACAAGATACTACTAATATAGCAATGGGTAAGTGGCCTATGGTATTGTACAACACTCCATTGCTACTTATCTAGAATGACACCTCTTTGCTGACATGTTGGAGTAGTGCACACTCTTAACAATGTTCTGGTAGAGATGGAAGGCATCTAGAAAGTTACGGGATATGGATAAATGTTGTATTGAAGCATTGGTTAAGATAATTGCATGACTGTATGACATATGTCTTTATGTGTAATATTTTGTTCTTCGAACTATGAGAAGTTTCTATTCGTGCAATTGAATTTGACTTGTAGGAAAGATCGTGTACAATACAAAAGAAGGAAAACAAAATTTGTTCCAACAATGAAGTTCAAGAAAACTACCTATTGAAGATATTGAAGAATCTGAATTTCCCAGGATCAGGGATACAATAATGGAAGGATGTCATGATCGAGGAGTACCAGTCGATCATGAAGAATGATGTTTGGGATGCAGCCCCAAGACCATAAGGGAAGTCTGTTGTGACTTCCAAGTGGATCTACAAGATCAAGCATGCTGCATATGGCAGCATAGAGAAATACAAGGCAAGTTTTGTGGCTCGCTGCTTCTCCCAAAAAGAAGGGATAGATTATGAAGAGACTTTGCACTTGTAGCCAGATACACTTCCATCAGAACAATACTTTCTATGGCTGTAGTAATGAAGTGGAAGATACACCAGATGGATGTCAAGACAACTTTCTTGAAAGGCGTAGTCGAAGAGGAAGTGTATGCGGAGCAGCCACTCGGTTTTGAGACACATGACAGGGAGTCATATGTGTGCAGATTGAAGAAAGCACCCATGACATGGTACGACAGGATAGATAGCTTCTTGTCCAGTTTAGAATTTACCAAGAGTAAAGTGGATTCCAACCCTTACTACAAGCTTGAGGAAGGAAATCCATTGATACTCCTACTGTATGTGGATGACCTATTTGTGACAGGTGAGGATAGATTGATTGCCGACACGAAGAGGAAGCTTGCTGCCGAGTTCGAGATGAAGGACTTGGGTATGATGCATTACTTTCTAGGTATGGAGGTGTGGCAGAGTGCATATGGAATCTTCCTTGGACACGGGAAGTATGCAGTAGAGATCCTGAAGCGGTTCGGGATGATGGACTGCAAGGCCATGGCCACACCTATGGCATCGAACCTGAAGCTATTGAGTGATGCTTCATTAGAGTCGGTTGATGCCACGATGTATCGTCAGATGATTTGGTCCTTGATGTACCTGACGAACACGACACCAGATATTTGCTTTGCGGTGAACACCTTGAGCCAGTTCCTAACGGATCCTAGACATGTTCACTTGATTACTGTAAAGCATATTCTGAGGTACCTGAAGGGTACGGTTGATTATGGGCTCAAGTATGATGCGGATAAAATTTTTAACCTAGAGGGTTATGTTGATTAAGATTGGGCAGGTAGTGCTACAGATAGGAAGAGCACTTCGAGGTGCTGCTTCATTATGGGATCAGGTGTGATCTCTTGGTTTAGCAGGAAGCAATACTGCATAGCACTGAGCACATCCGAAGTAGAGTATGTCACAGCTTGTTCGGCTAGTTGTGAGGCAATATGGCTAAGGAAGCTACTGTCTGATTTATTTGATCTCCAGTTGGATGCTACTTGTATCTATTGTGACAACCAGAGTTTTGTGAAGTTGTTTGAGAACCTGGTGTTCCATGACAAGTCGATTCACATTGAGATCAAGTATCACTATATCATGGATATGGTGCAGAGAGGAGCAATGAAGCTCTAGTATGTTGCGACGGATGAGTAGATTGCAGACGTGTTGACAAAACCACTAGCCAGAGTGAAGTTCGAGTGCTTCAGGGAGAGGCTTGGTGTTCTTCAGATAGAAGATACTTTGAGGAGGAAGTGACGGGACACATTTGCAGGAGCCATTCCGAGCATGGTGGTAGGAGGATCCTTCCCATGGCTGTGGATGTAAGTGCTGTGTGATGGACATCAGGACGATGCTCTAGATGATGTTCTGTATGATGATGATCAAGATGATCATGTGCGATGAGCATCAAGACAATGCTCCAGATGATAAGCATCAGGATGATGCTATGATGATGATCAGGATGATCATGTGTGATGAGAATCAAGACGATGCTCCAGATGATACGCATCAGTACGATGCTATGATGATGTTTGGGACGATTATGTGATGATGATGTGCATCAGGATGATGTACTGTATGATGATGATCAGTATGATCATGAGCATCAGGATAATGCTTCGTGCGAGGATGAACAGGTTGATCATGAGTATCAAGATGATATTCCGTGGCCGTGGACAGGTTGTGCGATAAGCATATAATAGCGCCCTGGGAGATTTGCATATACTCTTGCTAGGTTTTGCCTATGGCATATAATAGCTCCCTGGGAGATCTTGCAAATGCTCTTTCGAGGTTTTTCTTGGAGGGACATATAATAGCGCCCTGGGTGATTTGCAGATACTCTTGCTAGGTTTTTCCTATGGCATATAATAGCACCCTGGGAGATCTGGCAAATGCTCTTTCGAGGTTTTGTCCGTGGCATATAATTTCTCCCTAGGAGATCCGATAGGTTGAGCAGTAAGCTCGTAATGAGTCCTAGGATGCTCTTTCGAGGTTTTGCTAGACCACATGTAATTAGTCCTGGAGATCCGATAGGTTGTGCTAGGCACGTAAAAGTCCTGGGATGCTCTTTAGAGATCTTGCAGGTCGCAAGACACTCTTTTAAGGTTTTGTGGGGACCACATGTAATCAGTCCTGGAGATCTGATAGGTTGAGCAGTAAGCTCATAATCAGTCCTGGGATTCTATTTAGAGATCTTGCAGGTCGCAAGACACTCTTTTAAGGTTTTGTGGAGGTCACATGTAATAGCTCCCTGGGAGATCCTATAGGTTGATCAGTAAGCTCATAATCATTCATGGGATTCTCTTTCGAGGTTTTGTTTACGCACATAATCAGCCTTGAGGATTCCATAGGATGGCCAGCTCGCAAAGATGATGAAGACCTACAGGAGGATAGGCCTACATCCAACATGAAAAAGGGTTGGATCTGTAGAACTTCCTATGACGAGAAGAATTGAGAGATAGCACCAGTGATCGAGATGAAGAAAACAACAGTAGTGATGACGATGCTCCGTGATCCAGTGATGATGATCCAGCTCCAGAATTGAAGACTTGTGCCTTTATGTATTGATGACCTGTGTCAAGAGAATACCTTCCTAGTTAAGAGGGAGTGTTGATGTATTTGTAACTTCGGATGATATTATCCTATGTATTACATTTGTACTTTATTGTATTCCCGATGGAGATGTATTATTCCTCCAATTAGAAGTGTCGTCATTTGTATTTGCAAGTGTTGCAAGTATTATTGTAAGTGTCGTAACTTATATTTGATGGGTTATTAGACCACCTTAGAGGGGCCGGCCCAGTATGGGTTAAAGGGTTATTAGACCACCCTAGTGGGTTCGGCCCAATGACAAGTGGTAATGGGTTATTAGACTCTCCTAAGGGAGGTCGGCCTAGTTAGAGTTAAAGGCAGGTCAAGTAATTGTATAAATAGAGAGTGCGACTCTCTCATTCTATTCATTCACTCACTCATCCAACTCGCATAGTTGAGAGAGAGGAGTGCGCACAAGTGGAGGAGGAGTAGATGTCGAAGACATATATCTCTTGGGGTTTGATCTTTGTGATCTTTGTATTGGTGCTCATTCTATCTCTGAGGAAGTTGTGGGGTTTTTCACCTTCTTGGTTTTCCCCGGTGAAATGATTTGTGTCTCTTGTCTCTTGTGTTTTGATATGTTGTACATGTTGTTCTCTTAGTTAAGATCCTAGATCATATTGAATTAAATGATGAAAAACTAACAAGGCTGTCCCACTATAGATATCATATCAACCTGATGCCTTCATGTCGAGGGAGCTAGGGTTTCCATGGCGGCGATGAACTAGGAATGTGATATTGGTGGGTTGCCCAGGTTTATCGTTACATCCTGGATAATCACTCTAGGTCTGTTGATTTTTTTATGGGTTTTCTTGTTGTTTTTTAAGATTTCACTGGATTCTTGCGTTTAGTTTGTTCTGGAATCTTTGTTTTTCCATAACAATAGGGTTTATGTGGTCGTTTTTATTCTCATTTAGGATGGTTTTGGGATGTTGCATCTATGGTGGGTTTGTGGGTCCCGCATTTACTCCTGGCCTCTCTAGAGTTGACAGTTTCTTTGGTAAGTGTGATTGGTGTTATTTCAAGGTGACAGGCGTATTATGGAGCCTGGTGACCCTGGCACTCAGTCAAAAGGTAATGATGTTTCTCTCAGTACTAAGGTCTCCTTTCCAGACTCTTCAGAGATGGTAGCATACCCTCTATTATGTGAATATGCCGCTCATGTTTCTTTTGACTCTGCAGGTGATGTTTTACCACTCTCTAATGGTTTTGAACGAGACACACTTCCTCAAAGTGGTGGTGGAATTTCTCGTAGTTGGGGTGTAGTAGCTTGACAACATAGAGCTCTAAAAGCCCTTAAATCATAGTCAAAGGTTGTGGATATGAATCTGGGAAAGGATGTGCAGATAGGCCATGTTTTGAGCTTATCTGCTCGGGCAGTAGTAGGGAAAGTCTGTTTCTCTCCACCCAGTAGGTCGATTTTACTTGCTTGGGTTTGGGAGAATTGGAAACCAATACTTAACTATTTTCCTAGGGTACACATGTTGGCCAACAATTGGGTTGTGTTCCATTTTCTCGATGAGGAACATGTTGCTTGCATCCTGAATTCCCGTGGGTTACCGGGTGAGGTTCTCTCATCCTCTAGCATTGGCACACTGGTTTTAATCCACATTCGAAACAACTTATTAAGAACCATTTATGGGTTCTCCTTAAGGGCTTTCCATTGGAGCTCTAGTACTGGGATATTTTTGAGGTACCAGCCAACCGACTTGGTCATTTTTTCTACTTTGATGAAAAATCACTTTTCCATGAAGATAAACGTATGGATTGGGTCTTGAAGTAAATGGATGTAGCACTTGGGTTGCCGAAGTCGATTACCATCCATTGGGGGGACCGCTCTTTCACTCAACTTCTGGATTATTGGCGTACCCCTTTCCGCTGTTTTTCTTGCGGGGAGGCTGGTCACGATCTGAAGGTCAAATGTAGCAACACTCGTCGGAAGGATGTGGTGTTTAACAAGGAGATGGTTCCCTAGGTTCTAGAGTCTATGAGTCATAGGCCTCCACGGACTTCGTCTATTATTTGTGATGGTATCTCTAGAGGTATTTGGTAGGATGAGCATGATTCTTTTTTGGGTAAGCTTCAACGTCTTTTTCTTGCTTTCTATGATTCCCTTTCTGAATCTGAACTACTTACTATTTACGAGATGGAATTTCCTTTTGATCTGGGTTGTTTGGGGGTTTCGTCACTTGGTCCGACTGTAAATACTTCCTGTATTGAGGATAGAACATGGGGTGGAGAACCTAGAGGATACTCCTCCTCTTTGGGTTGATACTCTTACTCAAACCCTTCCCGCTCTTCATGGTCTACATTTGGACCCCGATTCTCAGCTCCTGAGTGATGAAAGAGCATTATTGTATTCATTGGGAATTCCTAGGACTTCAGACTCTTCGGGTACTAGTTCATCGAAGTCTCTCTTCAGGTACTAGTTCATCCAAGTCTCTGCTATCTACTAGAGTGACCCATGGGGGTTTCCTACAAGATCTTATTCTGTTTTAATGTGTTGACTCTGGTATAACTACCCCTTGCGATACTTTTAACCCTAATTTCATTATCTGAAAGAAGACTGGCAGTAGGCGACATAAAGATATTTACCACTCTTCTTCGAGTGGGTTGGAATGGGTGGATTTTCCTTTCACCTCAGATCCCTCACCTCCCATTAATATAGTGGAATCTCAGTCTCCTCTTTCTGATCATTTTAGGCCACTTAGAGCATCATTGGCCTCCCCTGTGTTGTCTTAATGATATTATTGTCTATCAACGTGAGAGGGGTTGGAGGTACCCCTAAATTTGTGGCATTATGGAGACTTATTAGTATGGTTAAGCCAGACATCCTATTTTTTCAAGAGACAATGGTTTCATGTACTAAATCCAGAGAGTTGGTTTGGTGTCTCTTCCCTTCATGAGAGTGTTGTAATGTTGATGCCGCTGTCCTATCAAGTGGATTATTAGCTTCTTGGAATCCTAATTTGTTCAAGTTGAACCCCTTCCAGGTTGGGGATGGCATTTTACTAATCGGTTCTAGTAGGGAACTTGATAGGCCCCTTAAATTTTTTAATTGTTATATCATGTGCATGGATAAACTATATTTATGGACTAGTCTTATACAATGTGGGATATTTGTTCTTACTACCCTCATTGTGGCAGGTGATCTTAAGTTCACCTAGGTGACCTGAGAGACTTGGGGTCTGCATGCTAGATTTGATCCGTTGACTTCCTGGTTTTGTAATTTTATTTTGGCACATCATTTGGTGGATATTGAACAAAGTCCTCTTGCTCCGATGTGGTGTAATGGTCGTAAGGGGACTGATTCCATAGCCAAGCGACTTGATCGATTTCTTTTGCATGAAGATATTTTGGGTCAATGGACAATTGCTCTTCATGGATTGAACCGGCTACAGCTCCTTAACACATGCCTATTGTATTAAAACTGTAGAAAGGTACTCGATGCCTTAAATATCCCTTTAAATATGGCCCAGTATGGCCAGGGGATCCATATTTCATTTCGTTGGTCAAGTCACATTGGTCTAAGTCATTTGTGGCTATATCAGGACCGGTTATGCATCACTTTCCTCTTTTTTTGCAATCTCTTAAAGCTTTGGTTGCTCCTTGTGTTCTTGATAAGAAATTGCAACAGAAAAAAAGGAGCTTCTTCGTTTAGAATGCCTTATCAAGGAGTACTATAATTCCCGCTCTGGGGACCATGGATTGGAACAGGATTAGGACTATATTTAGTCTTTGGAATCGGAAAAATTTGTTATTCTTAAATTCGAGGAGACTATTTGGAGGATTAAGAGCCGGACCTTGTGGACCTCCAAGGGAGATCACAACACTAAATTCATTCATAATTATGCCACCCACCGGAAAAAGAGTAATACTATTTAGTATATTCAGGAGCCTTTGGGAAGTAAAGTTTCATCCCAGCAGGGGATTGAACAGGTTGCTTCATCATATTTGTCCAAACTCTTCACTCAATCATCTATTTTTAATCTCGAGGTTCAGGTAAAGATCCCGCAATTCATGCCCCGCATATTCTCTGATGAAGAGAGCCTTATTCTCGACAGACCTGTTACTTTGGAAAAGATCGAGGGTATTTTGAAAGCGATGGCTAAGGACACGAGTCTAGGACCAGATGGCTAGTCAGTAAAATTTTATCTTCAGTTTTTCGATCTTGACCTAGATCTTGTTCGTTTGGTTGAGGAAACTAGATGTATTTGGAGGATTTTGTGGGGAATTAATTCTACCTTTTTTGGCATTAATCCCCAAATCTTCCAATCCTACTACCTTTCAAGATTTTCGACCAATCTCATTATGCAACCTTCTTTATAAGATTGTATCTAAAGTCATTGCTAATAGAATCAAGGGTGGCCTTTCCCGAGCCATTTCAAAGGAGCAATTCGGGTTTCTTCACCAACGACTGGTTTTTTATGTCATAAGGGTGGCTCAAGAGACCATTCACTCAGCTAAAATATGTCATGCAGGGGCTATGGTTTTAAACTTGGACCTTGTGAAGGCCTATGTCAAGGTTAACTGGTCCTTGCTATGGCTACTTCTTTTAAATGTTGGATTGGGACTTGACGTTGTACAGTGGATCATGGGGTGTGTTACTTCTGCCAATTTTGTTGTTCTGATTAATGGTATTCCAACTAATTTCTTCAAGAGTTCTCAAGGACTCCAACAAGGCTATCCATTATCCCCACTCTTATTTTTACTAGTAATTGAGGGTCTTATTCAAATGATTGTTAATGTGAACTTGGAAGGAAATATCTCAGGTATGAAGGTCTCTCACAATCATTATATTACGTATTTACTATTTGTAGATGATGTCTTGATATTTGGTATTGGTAATCATTCAAAGTGGCTTCATTAAAAAAATATTTTGGATATATTTTGATTGGCTTCGAGCATGGAGAATAGTATTCCTAAGTCTAGTCTATGCTCTCTCAATCTGGAGGATTCTTTCTGCAAACAGCTTGGTTCTTTATTCCCTTTTGAACTTTGGGATTTGGATAACGGTTTGCATTATTTAGGCTAGTTTCTCAAACTAAATTCCTACCAGGTGACATTGGCTCTGGCTTATCAAAAAGGCAGAGCAGAGTATTTATGGATGTTATTATCACAAATTAACTCTTGGTGGCAGACTTTAATTAATTATACACAACAATTTTCCGATCTAATGGTTATCTATGGAGAAGGTTCACACCACTATATTGAAATTACTAAGGCAAGTTTTTTTTTTAATTTCCTTTGGATTGTTGTCAAGGATCGACCCAGTTATCATCTAGCAGCTTGGGAGATTTTAGATTTACCTAAATTCCTGGGAGGTTGGGGGATCCAGAACCTTTACTAGGTCAACCTGGACTTGCACATGAAATGCCTATGGAGGGGGCTTATGGATTCTTGACTGTGGGGGTTGATCATCTGAGACAAATACCTTAGACATATTTTGGTTGTGGAAAGGATCAGATTGGTGAATAAGAGGATCACTTCTTCCTCTAATATCTGGTTGGGACTCATATTCGCCTTTCCTGCTATTAATCATGGTCTAAAGTGGCGATTTGGGAATTGTTTCCAAGTGCGAGTGGGGGTCGACCCTATCTTGGGGGCCGATTCCACTTCTTCACTTTTGTTGATACTATTAAGGCTATCCATCTCAAGGGGTTATTTTTCCTTAATCATTCTATGAGACAAGATGTGAATGATGGTTCGAATCATTATTGGCTTTCGGCTAGTGATTTAAACTTGTCAGACCAGGATGTTATTGAATGGAATAACTATATTGATTCACTTTGTCATTATGGCATTGGTTTGACTAGGGAACTTGACAATATTGTTTAGTCTGATTCTGAGTCTTCGATGGATGGTATTGTACCCACTCTACTAGCTTATAATTCTATTGCATTTACTAAATTCTCTAGTCTAGCTCAGTGGTGGTATAAGGAACTTTGGAATTGGCATGCTCCTATCAAGATTCTTTGCTTCTGCTGGCTAGCATTGAAAAACCGCATACTCACAGGGGAGAATTACATTCGTTGGGGTGGTATGGGGCCCTCGGGCTTCCCCTTTTGCTACATATATTCTGAATCAGTAGATCATTTGTTGGCTTCTTGCTCCTTTACTCGTCAACTTTGGGATGAAGTGGAAAATAGATTTAAGATCTCAAGTCAATGTATTTTTTCTACTCTTGACCTTTGCCTGTTTCAGTTGTTTACAATCCATAAATCCCACTTTTATTTTCTGTTGTATTTTATATGGGGTGTTTGGAGGCTCCAGAATGCCATCCTTTTTGAGGATTATAATCCTACCTTTGAGAAAGCATTCTATTTTATCTCGAGGTTTATTACTGATGTACCGACCTCTTCTTTTAAGTTGAAATCTCGTCTCAGAGTCCCACCTTTATTTTCGGGACTGACTCCATTGGGATTTTTCGATGGGGTCGCACAAGCTGGAACCGATGGGGAGGGTATTTTCATTATTCTCTCCTAGGGATCTTCTTATGAGATCAAATTTGGTGGTGGATTGGGCAGCAATACCAGGGCCAATTTGCTTGCATTATGGGAATTACTTAAAATTGCACACCTGAAGGAGATAACCACTCTTCATATTTTCGGGTACTCTTCCTGCATTATTGAATGGATCAACGACAAAATACTATTAAATGTATCTTTTCTTGATCACTGGAAATCTCATATTCAATATTTACTAAATTATTTCTCTGATCTCCATTTTTCATATATTGCTAGATCCTACAATCAGAGGGTTGATCAACTCTGAAAAGTTGGTCTTACATTACAGGAAGGTCACCTCCACCTTAAAGGTTTTATGAATTAGTGTTTGGTGGAAGATAGTTTTTTCATCTCTATTAGGTTATTCTCGACACTTTTTGGCACTATAATGGATCATTTTGTACTATTGTATCCAACTATTATAAAAACATTAGTATACTTAGTATATACATAGTCTAGCGATTATACAAATCCTTTAGTATTATTCAGTTACTCTACTGAATACTGTATCTGCTTATATGTCAATTTTGGGCAACATTGTATCATTGGTTATAATTGATAACAATATATTGGTATCACTATCTTTGGGATATGACTCATTGTAGTTTCTTTGATTCACTCTATGAATAGCAAGAAACTTTTTTTCTCTTGAAAAAAAAGAAATTATCATATCAACCCAATTCAAAATACAAAACGTCTAACCCTAAAGTTATGATTGGACATGATCAAACTCAAACATAGAGATGCCATATTATTGATATCAGAACCTGACCCTTAAAGATAAAAAAAAGTTCCATAATTTTATCCCTCCGAGTTGTGCACTTGAAGTGAAGGGAGAAATATGGAACGTGGACATAGTGAGTTGCAAAGGTAGAAGAGAATGACATGATTCAAATTATAAAACCAATGCCTGATCCACTTGGGGCCAGGAAGAACGAGGGGGACAACAGTTCTACTGAATGAGTCGACTCTGTTATGACGAAAGCATAAGAAATAGAATAAGCAAGCAGAAATTACACTACACAAATACACACAGACAATATGCAGGAATGCGAATTGATCTTCTCTATTACTGGATGAAAATATCCGTACTGATAAGATGTATATTACAATAGTTTACATGCTTATATAAAGAGTGTTGAGACTCTTGGGTGCCTGCCTGTTACATTAAGTTACAAGAATTTATAACGGTTCGGCAGTTCAACCGTTACAGTCGACTGGAAGACAGAGAGAGAGTATGTTGAAGTTCGACAGTCGCAAGGTGCAAGTTGACGCTACATGTCGACATCGTGAAACTATGAGGTCATTGAACGTGTCGAAGGTGCAGAGTATTTCGAAGTCATGCCAAAGTTGAAACTTATCGGAGTTGTGTCGACGACGATGACTTGTCGTAGTAGATGTCAACATTCAACAACAATGCCAAATGCGATGTGGATCGGACCTCCTTCCTTAAGAAACAATGATCCCCATTGTTTGCTCGTGAAGGTGAGGAAACTTGTTGGTTAGTTCAGTAGTAGAGTACCATTTTCCTTGTGCTAGGATTTGTCATGCTTTAGAAACCTGAAACAAGGAAATTGTGTTCATCCTTGTACGAAGTACTTGTCCTCCCACAATGGTGTCGCAAGGAAGAGGCTCCTGAACATCTGGATGGATGTCGTCGGGTTCTGTTGTCTACAAGTCGTTCTATTCTAATAGTGGTGCATGGTATGGGCGAAGCAAATCCACATTGAATACTGGATGTAGACCCAAGCATGCAGTAATGTCTAGCTAGAAAGCGTTTTCACCAATCTGCTGAAGAATACTGTATGGACCATATCGCAAAGGTTTCAACTTCTTGAATGGACCAGTGAAGCGCTCCTTATTAATATGTAACCAAAACTTACCCCAATTTGGAATGAATGAGGGATATGGTGCTTATCGTGTCGGGCCTTAGCTTTCGTGTTTGCTCTGTGCAACATGTCCTGTGCTTGTCGCTGAATGTCGCAAATCTGTTCTTGAAACTTCAATGCTTTGTCAACTTCTCACTTGTTGTGGTCGGTGTCATTCAACTGTGTCGAAGAGATGATCAAGTCGATAGGCGTTGAGGGTTGAAATACATAACAGATCTCAAATGGACTCTTTCCTGTAGAGCTGTGCTGAGAACGATTGTAGCTGTGTTTTATGTATGGAAGACTTTCATCCCATGTCCGTTGATGCTTGTGGTTGTACATGCGAAGCAATTGTATGACCAAACGATTAACAACTTCCGTCTGTCCGTCGATCTGAGGATGGAAAGTTGTCGACAATGAGAGTCATGTGTCGAGCTGCTTCTAAAGAGTCTTCCAAAATATGCTGATGAATCTGGCATCTCGGTCGGAAATAATGGTTGTTGGTAAACCATAATGTTTCCAAACGTGTGTGAAGAAGAGCTGAGTAGTACTAAGATCGACTACTACTAAGATCGCGTCATGTTGATGTTTGGTAGTAGGAAATCCTGTCAAGTAGTCCATAGAAATAGATTCCCATGGTCGACTAGGAACTGGAAAAGGTGTGTACAATCCCTGTCGTCGATTAGGAGGTTTATCAATGGCACAAACCAGGCATGATCGAATGTACTTGTTGACGTCGGTTTTAAGTGTAGGAAAAAAGAAATACTTCTGCAGAATAGGAAGTGTCTTTGCTACTCCAAATTGTTCTGCATTCTTGCTGTAGTGCGTGTCCCAAATGAGCTGCTATCGATGCTCACCGATCGGTAGACAAAGTTGTCCAATCTTGTATAACAAGGTATCTTTCAGGAAATAGTCAGTGGTCGACGACTTGTCAGTCTGAAGCTCACTGTAAAAAGGAGAGTAATGGGCGGTCTGCTTAGAAAATCACTGGCGGCGTTAGATTTACCTTTCCGATACTTAATTACCAACTGGAATTGCAGGTAATTAATCCACTTGAGTTGTTGAGTTGTTTGTAGTTTTGACTGGGTCAGAGCGAACTGAAGAGGCTTATGGTCAGTGAGGATGACCGTTTCCTTGCCAAGGATGTAATGCCTCCATTGCTTGAGATCTTGCACAATGGCGTACAGTTCTTTTTCGTATGTCGAATATATTCTAACAGTGTCATTAAAAGTTTCAGAATGAAAAGCGCCTGGGTGGCAAGACTTAGTGATCACTGCGCCCAAGGCATAGTCCGATGTGTATGTCTCAATCTCAAAGGGCTGATGCAAATCAGGTAACACAAGTACTGGTGCAGTGTAGAGCTTGTGCTTGAGCTGTTCAAAAGTTGCTTGTTGTGTCGGTTCCCATTTAAAGATAGTTTTCCCACTTCCTTTTGTCAATTGATTCAAGGGCCAGGATATGTGACTGAAGTCGAGTATTAATCGTCGATAGAAATTTGTCAAACCAATAAAAATTCTTAGTTCTTGAATGCTATGAGGAATTGGCCAATCTTTGAGAATTTGTACTTTTTTTGGGTTGACATGAATGCTTGCAGAGTCAATTACAAACCCCAAATATTTTATGTTGTTCATCGCAAAGAAACATTTGTCCATGTTCAAGTAGAGTCGATGTTGTTGGAGAGTGTCAAGGACTTGTTGAAGCTGTCCGACATATTCTTCCCATGATCGACTGAAAATCAATATGTCGTCAAGATAGACAATGACCCATTTGCTGATGAAAGGTCGAAGAATGTTATCCATGTATCACATGAAGGTCGCAGGTGCATTGGTTAAGCCGAAAGGAATTACTAACTATTCGAACAATCCTTCCTTGGTCTTGGAAGTTGTTTTCCATACATCTAAGGGCTCGATTGGAATCTGATGATGAGGTCGATCTTAGCAGAGGGTACCGATTCTTCACCGATATTTTTTTGAGTGACTTGTAGTCAATGCACATGCGCCAAGTCCTGTCTTTCTTCAGAACGAGGACGACTGGACCTCCACAAGGCGATGAGCTGGGTCAGATAAGACCTTTGTCGATCAATTCTTGGATTTGTCTGCGAATCTCTTCATTTTCGAGAATGGATCTTCTGTAGACAAATGCATTAGGAAAAGAAGAACCAGGAGCAAGTTCAGTAGAGTGTTTTACCTGACAATGTAGAGGTACTTCGTCTGGAACTTGGAATAGGTTATGGTACTCATTAAGGATATTGTCAATATGCTGCTTATGTCGAAAGTTGCACTCGTCGGTGACTCGACTAGTTGTTGTAGTCTTCCTAGAATGTTGTAGATTTATCATAATCAATGCAAAATTCTGAGCATGATTGATGATCTTCTTTGTCTGTTTAGTAGATATCATTGCAACCATTGGTGTAGGTCATCGTTTTGGTATGTTGTACCATTGATTGCGAACTTTGACAATCACCTTATGCGGTCATGACTGGTACTTCCATGGCGATTCCAAAGGTAAGGCTTCACAAACAGGGCATCGGCTACGAAGAGAGGTGCCACGTCGCAACGTACTTCATCTTCAAAAGGCTTTACGAAGTATGTGAGCTTGCATTTCCAGGCGATCCTTAGCTCTTGTCCATCCTTCATCCATGTTAAATTTTCTGAATTTACTTCAATATGATCTAGGATCTTAACTGAGAGAACAACATGTACATCATATCTACAGCATATCAATCATGGAGACAATAATGCAAGCACACAAGAGACACAAAGATTTACTTGGGGAAAACCATAAAGGTGAAAAACCCCAATAACTTCCTCAGAGATAGATAGATCAATGATACAACCAACCAAGAGAGATAGCCATAACCTAGCAGCAGATCCTCCTCCTCCATAAGTGCGCCACTCCTCCTTGAGTGCATGTGTGAGAAGTGAGTGAGCAAATAGAGTGCCTCCCGCACTCTATTTATACTTGACTTGACTTGCCTTTTTACCTAACTCATGTAGGCTCGAACTTAACCACATAACATAATGCTGAGTGGGCCGACCCCCAATAGGGTGGTCTAATAACCCTTTGACCCACATGGCCGACCCCCAATAAGGTGGTCTAATAACCCATCAAGTATAAGTTACGACACTTACAATATAAATGACGACACTTCCTTATAGAGGAATAATACCATCTCTATAGGAATACAATATACATATATGTGAAATACATTCCGAAGTTACATATACATCAACACTCCCTCTTAACTAGGAAGGTATTTCTCAGCACAGTTCTTCTAGCACAAGTCATCTTCTCTGGATCATCGTCACTGGATAATCGTCATCGAGTCATCATCATCATCGCCACTGCTGCTGCTATCTCAATCAATCTCTGAATCTACTCGTCATAGGAAGTTCTACAGAGCCAGTCCTTTTTCATACTGGATGTAGGCCCACCACCTGCAGGTCTTCATCATCACTGGCCATACTGTGGAATCCTCAGGACTTATTACGTGCGTCACAAAACCTGGCTGCAGCATCCCAGGCTATTACGAGCACACAACTCTACCTGTAGGATCTCCCAGGAGCACATTACATGTGACCCATCACAAAACCTGGCTGAAGCATCCCAGGCTGTTACGAGCACGCGGCTCTACCTGTCGGATCTCCCAGGAGCACATTACATGTGATCTCACCACAAAACCTAGCTGAAGCATCCCAGGCTGTTACGAGCACACAGCTCTACCTGTCGGATCTCCCAGGAGCACATTACATGTGGTCCACCACAAAACCTGGCCGAAGCATCTGAGGCCTTTTTCATCCTGTCCAGATCTCCCAGGAGAAAATTACATGTGGTCATGGCAAAACCTGGCTGAAGCATCTGAGGCATTTTTCATCCTGTCCAGATCTCCCAGGAGCAAATTACATGCCATAGGACAAAACCTCGCAAGAGCATCTGCCAGATATCTCAGGGCACCGAATTACATGCCATAGGCAAAACCTCGAAAGACTATCTGCAGATCTCCCAGGGCACAAATTACATGTCCTCCCAAGCAAAACCTCGCAAGAGCATTTTCCAGATGTCCCAGGGCACCGAATTACATGCCATAGGTAAAACCTCGAAGGACCATCTGCAAATCTCCCAGGGCACAAATTACATGCTTTCCCGCACAACCTGATCCACGGCCACAAAGTATCATCTAATACTCATCATCATCACTGCAACATCCTGCTGCATGTCATCTGAAGAAGCTCGTCATCCACGATCATCCTGATCATACAATGCATCCATCTGATGCACACATAGATACATGATCCACACAATGTATCCATCAATCATACATGATCTACCTGATCATACAAAGATACATGATCCACACAATGTACCCATCAACATACATGATCTACCTGATCATACAAAGATACATGATCCACACAATGTATCCATCAACATCCATGATCTACCTGATCATACAAAGATACATGATCCACACAATGTATCCAACATCATCCATGATCTACCTGATCATACAAAGATACATGATCCACACAATGTATCCAACAGCATCCAACATGATGCGTTCATACAAAATACATACACATGATCCAATCGATCATATCCAGCATCCAACATGATGCGTACATACATAAATGATCCAACTGATCATATCCAGCATCCAACATGATGCGTACATACATAAATGATCCAACTGATCATATCCAACATCCAATATGATGCGTACATACATAAATGATCCAACTGATCATATCCAAGCAGAAACCAGAACATCATCCTGATGCCCATTATCCAACGCTTACATCCACAGCCATGTGAAGGATCCTCCTTCCAACATGCTTGGAATGGCTTCAGCAAATGTGTCCATCACTTCTTCCTCGAAGTGTCCTCGATCTGAAGAACGCTAAGCCTCTCTCTGAAGTACTCGAACTTCACTCTGGCTAGCGGCTTCGTCAGCACATCTGTAATCTGCTCGTCTGTCGCAACATATAGGAACTTCACAGCTCCTCTCTGCACCATATCCCTGATATAGTGATATTTGATCTCTATGTGTTTCGACCTGTCATGAAACATTGGGTTCTCGGACAGCTTCACACAACTCTGGTTATCACAGAAGATACCAGTAGCCTCCAATGGGAGATCAAATAACCCAGACAGTAGCTTCCGTAGCCATACTGTCTCACAACTAGCTGAACAGGCTGCAACATACTCTGCCCCAGCTGTACTCAGTGCTACACAGGACTTCTTCCTGCTAAAGCAAGAGATCACACCTGATCCCATACTGAAGCAACACCCAGATGTGCTCTTCCTGTCTGTAGCACTGCCAGCCCAATCTGAATCAACATAACCCTGCAAGTTAAACTTTTGATTCTCCTCATACCTGAGCCCATAATCCACTGTACCCTTCAGGTACCTCAGAACATGCTTTACAGCAACCAGGTGAACACTCCTTGGATCCATCAGGAACTGGCTCAATGTGTTCACAGCAAAGCAAATGTCTGGTCTCGTGTTCGTCAGGTACATCAAGGACCCAATCATCTGACGATACAAAGAGACATCAACCGGCTCAGATGAAGCATCACATAGAAGCTTCAGATTCAATGCCATAGGTGTGGCCATATCCTTGCAGTCCATCATCCTGATCCTCTTCATGATCTCTACTACATACTTCCCTTGTCCAAGGAAGATTCCATATGCACTCTGCCACACCTCCATGCCAAAAACAAATAGTGCATCATCCCCAAGTTCTTCATCTCGAACTTGGCAGAAAGCTTCCGCTGCGTGTCGGCAATCAATCTATCTTTACCATACCAAGTTCTGCACATTTATGATTTCCTATCATGTGTCTCAGAACCAAGTGGCTACTCTACATACACTTCTTCTTCAACTACACCATTCAAGGAAGCTGTCTTGAATCCATATGGTGTATCTTCTATTTCATCACTTTTATATTTCTCAATGCTGCCATCTGCAACATGCTTGATCTGATAGTTCCATTTGGAAGTCATAGCAAACTTCCCTTCATGTCTTGGGATTACATCCCAAACATCATTCTTCATGATCGACGGATCATGGCATTTCATTTCTTCATCCCAGATCCTGGGAACTTCAATATCTTCAATAGATATCTTTGTTGCTGGAACAAATGTTGTAGTTCTTCTTTTATAGGAGATGGCATACGATCTTTCCTACACAACAAGTTAAATTGCATGATTAGAAAACATCTCATAGTTTTCAGAACAAATTCTTACACATAAAGAAATATGCTATACAGTCATGCAATTATCTGAGCTAATGCTTCAATACAACATTTATCCATATCCCGTAACTTTCTAGATGCCTTCCAATCTCTACCAGAACATTGTTAAGAGTGTGCACAACTCCCAACATGTCAGCAAAGAGGTTTCATTCCAGATAAGTAGCAATGGAATGTTGTACAGTGCCATAGGCCACTTACCCATGCATATTAGGAGTATAATGTTCATCAATGCAATTATTCTAATATGAATAATACACAACCTAATTCTAGTAACATCAGTATATACATTATTGAACAGTATTATTTAAGAAATGACAATTCAAATACTTATCTTTGTTTGTTCGTTGGGTGGACTCCCTCTGAGTCTTCGCTTCCTTGCAGGAGCTGCTGGAGTCCTAATCTGAAGTAGCTTCTTCTACACCTTTCTGTTGTGGGATGTAGAGAGATGGTCAACTCCCTCTGAATATCTGCATCCTTGCATAAACCACTGGAGTGTACTCCCTCTTGATCTTTGCTTCCTGGATTACCTGTTCTTGAATCTCATATTCATCCTTGGTCCCTATGCATGCTTATTAGTATCATGAATGTGTTATCCTTGTGATCTCATATAAAATCATACATTCATTAGTATACTATTAAAACACAATAATCTCAAGCATGTATAGTCATGATCATTTCAAACATAAATAATAAGCATTAGCATTCAAGGTTTATGTAGGATTCTTATGGTTAGTCAAATCATAATAAACATAACATGTCTAAACCTGTAATTACTCAAACCTATACCATCATGATTTTTCTGGTTAGTCATATCATCAATTATGGTAAGAAACATAATATGCATACAATCATGATTGTTCAAACCTATGACTTCATGAATAATCATTATCAACAACAGTATAAGATCCTAACCCAAGGTAGGATTCTATCTTGATATAAGAAAAACATACATGGATTAGCATGCTAGTTAGTTATGTCTAACATACTCACAAGATGTCTTCTTGTTCTTCTTCAATGACTTGTGCTAGTAACCTGTATATCTCATAGGTTAGCCATTACAAAACCAAGTTATACATACCTCGTAAATGGATCTTCTATGAGATCCATGACAATGGATGAATCTTTGTCCTCATGTTATCATGATCATATGTTCTTGGACCAGAACATGATTTGTCTTTCTTGGTGTACCTTTCATGTTAGTAGACAACATAAACCTCATACAACACCATAATGCATTAGTACAATCATAAGTGTCAACACCCTAACCAATGAATATCTTCTATCATGCATTCATAATTTTGTTAAGGTTATACGACAAATCTAAAATCAAAATTGTACTAACCGTAATAACATGAAGACAAACATACCATAAACTTAATCATGGACAAATATCAAAACATACCTCGATGAGTCATACCTGTCGAGATCGCTTGTAATCTTCTTATGTAAGGCCTTATCCTCATCTCCCTCTGAGACAGGAACTTCTTCACTTATGCAGGTGATCAATCCATCTTCTTCTAGGATTAACCCAATCCACTTGATTTGCAAGAACTGGACCTTGAGCTGGATATGGGTTTGTCAGAGAAACCCCAAAAATTCAAACTTTGAATTTCAAACTTTTGACAGGATAGAAATATGTGCCTTGATGAGCTGATCAAGTTGGTATATTCAGAATTTGAAAACTGCAAAGTTTCACTCCTCAATTTTGCTTTTGAAACTTCTGGATTCACTGGACGTGACCCTGAACTGGGGTTTGATGAAGCCCACTCTTCTTCCCAATCAAAATGTTTGATCCAAATCTCTAAGCTTCTATTTTTCTGAGGAGCTTCTAGCCGTGGTCACAGATTTCAAAAATTTCCATTTTTACAGAAGCCCTAATTTTCCACTTTTCTGATCAAAGTCCCGAACTAGGGTCTAGTCAAGCCCGGCCTTCTGCCCAACCAAAAATTCTGATCTTGGTCTCTAAATTTCTATTTTGATGAGTAGCATCCAGCCGTGGTCTCCGATTACAAAAATTCCAACTTTCTCCAAAGCCCTAAATTCCGGAAGCCATGAATGAAGGTACCAAAAAATAATTCTGTTTTGACAAAAATATGTACCTGATTGTTTCTGGTGTAACTCCGAAATTTTTGATCCATAGGGTCTGAAAAAGTTTCTTGAGATATCCTGACCTGTTATCTTTCCATCCTGACAGGTCTGACCTCAATTGGATTCTCTGAGAGAGAGTTATGTCAAATGTCGCAACGTGACCTGTTTTGGGATAAAACAGGAGAGCGAACTTGTACGGCAAGCCACGTGTCACTGTTTTAACTTCGGCCTCTGAAAAAGTTTCCTAAGATAGCTCGGCATGTTACCTTTCCATCCTGACAGGTCTGACCTCAATTGGACTCTCTGAGAGAGAGTTATGCCAAATGTCGCAACATGACCTGTTTATGGGATAATACAGTAGAGCGCACTTGTACGGAGTGCCACGTGTCACTGGTTGACCTTAGGCCTCTGAAAACGTTTTTTGACATAGTACAGACTATGTACTACCTGTCACTTTTTACGAAATTTCATTTGGAGCTTCCTAGCCCAAGATATGACCTTTTTCCCAAGGTCACCTGATTTTGACTCAGATCTGGAAGAGGCATAAACCCTATATTGTACAGATCATAAATCACAAAGTACAACGAATTAGAGGTTGTCCTTTGGACACAAGGTACCTGGAGATTTAATCTTTGTCCTGTAACACTTTCAGATCCGAAAACTTTGCCAAAACGGATTTATAGCGAAAGTGCTACGATGACTGGTTTTTGCTATATCAAGCCCTAGCATCGTAAGTGCAACAAGTGTCATACATGCCATATCATGCCTTCTTTCAGGCTAGCTCTGATACCATGTTAAATTTTCTGAATTTACTTCAATATGATCTAGGATCTTAGCTGAGATAACAACATGTACAGCATATCTACAGCATATCAATCATGGAGACAATAATGCAAGCACACAAGAGACACAAAGATTTACTTGGGGAAAACCATAAAGGTGAAAAACCCCAATAACTTCCTCAGAGATAGATAGAGCAATGATACAACCAACCAAGAGAGATAGCCATAACCTAGCAGCAGATCCTCCTCCTCCATAAGTGCGCCACTCCTCCTTGAGTGCATGTGTGAGAAGTGAGTGAGCAAATAGAGTGCCTCCCGCACTCTATTTATACTTGACTTGACTTGCCTTTTTACCTAACTCATGTAGGCTCGAACTTAACCACATAACATAATGCTGAGTGGGCCGACCCCCAATAGGGTGGTCTAATAACCCTTTGACCCACATGACCGACCCCCAATAAGGTGGTCTAATAACCCATCAAGTATAAGTTACGACACTTACAATATAAATGACGACACTTCCTTATAGAGGAATAATACCATCTCTATAGGAATACAATATACATATATGTGAAATACATTCCGAAGTTACATATACATCAACAATCCAACTGATGTTGTAAGGATGAGGATGCAGAGTGGTCACAAGACCTAGTTTCTTCACAAGTTCTTCAGAAACAAAGTTCTTATGGTTCCCGTTGTCCACAATCAGATGCAATGGATTGTTCTAAACCCATATCTGTGTATGGAACAGGCGCTCTCATTCCTCCTCGTAGACAATGGTCGAGGTTGCTGGAGTTGTCGATGTCAAAAGAGTCGTTGCTTCTAGGTTGGATTCTACCACAGTATTGTCGAACGCATCGAATGTTGACACTTTTGACAAAAAGGTCTTCCGAGCTTTGCATTTAGATGTATCATGCCAAGATGAGTGATGGTAGTTGCACCATTTTCCGGTTGGTTGCTTGATGTGTTCCTTTTTGTGAAAAGGCTTCTTGCCGTTATTTGGCTTTGGTGGAGTCTGCGAAGATTTCAACTTGTCGAAGTCGGCTGGTGCCTTCTTGTCGGGTGGTCATCCTGATGTCGGCTTTGTCGCGAAGCGTGCTTTTCCCTTATGCTTGGTTTCATTTTGTTGGTATAGGGGAATGCATCCGCAAGCGTATTGACAGTCAGAAACTCCATCTCTGGTTGAATGTACTAGGATAATCTGCTAACGTACTTCATAACAAGCAATTTTTCTTCTTCTTGGACGCCAAGTCTAGCCATGAGTCGATAAAACTTGTCGATGTAGCTTTGCACGGACTGGTCTTTCCATTGCCTTAGCTGCTACCACTTCTTATACTATTGCTCAAGGTACTTTGGCGGGTAAAATTCCTTTCGGATGTGTTCAAAAAATTTATCCCATATGTCGATGGGGTCTTCGCTTTTCTCCATCTTTGTCGAAAGATACTCCCACCAGAAGTCCACAGATGTTGACATCTTTAAGGATTCAATGGTGATATTTTTGGCTTCTGAGGGTTGATTCATAGAGTAATAGGATTCCAATTGTTGTACCCAATTGTCGACGGATTCCGCATCAATATTGCCTTCTAGATTCGGTATATCCAAATTCATTTGCACTTTCAAGGGGCTAATTTTGTCGGAGTTAGTTCTCGTCGGAAATGCTCTTGATGTCAAAGAAAATCGCGTGAGAATCTCGTTGAATTGAGCGAACATCTCAGTTTGTTGTTAAGCCAGGGCTTTCTCTATAAGCTGCTGCGTCTCGTCAATTGCATGTCTTTCGCCTGTTTCTTCTACCATCTCTAGAGGTAGTGTCTGCTTGGATTTCTAGTCTGCGAGCGAGTTTGAACCGACATAAGTCAGGTAACCTCGATGGAAGTGTCTATGCAAAACTTCAGCATGAACAAAGCTGATGCGCTCTAACGAAGCTTTGAATAAGCTTTGATTCTGCTCTGATACCAATGATCCACTCGAGGCCAGGAAGCACGAGGGGTACAACAGTTCGATTGAATGAGTCAGCTCTATTACGGCGGAAGCATAAGAAATAGAATAAACAAGCAGAAATTACACTACACAAATACACAAAGACAATATGCAGGAATGCAAACTGATCTTCTCTATTACTGGATGTAAAGATCTGTATTGATAAGATGTATATTACAATAGTTTACATGCTTATATAAAGAGTGCTGAGACGCTTGGGTGCCTTCCCGTTACGTTTAGTTACAAGAAGTTATAACGGTTCAACAGTGCAACTGTTACAGTCGACTGGAAGACAGAGAGACAGTCTGTTGAAGTTTGACAGTCGCAAGTCGACACTGCATGTCGATGTCGAGAAACTGTGAGGTCCCTGAACGTGTCAAAGGTGCAGAGTGTGTCGAAGTCATGTCGAAGTCGAAACCCATCATAGTTGTGTCGACAAGGATGACTTGTCATAGTAGATGTCAACATTCGACAACAATGCCAACTGCGATATGGATCAGTGCCTCTCAAAGTATCAATCAAGCGTATTGGAAGATAGCTTCAAGAAGCACTCTATGCTCAATCCAATAAAATTTAATTCTTTCGGTCCACACTTTTCTCACTCAAAAAAAATATGGCCAATACAATGAGTCGTAGTTGGATTTATTGGATTCTGCACTTTGCATTTCAATAATGATTTCAAGTTGGTTTGAAGAGGTTCAGTAGATCTTTAAAATATATATAATATCAACATCAGTAGGATGAGAAGAATAACAAGAGATCAATATATGAGAATGAGAAGCCTAAATCAAAGCGGCATGCAGAAAACATATGTACGAGTACAAAAGAAACCATATAGCAATATACTTGCCAAGATGTAGCTTGTAGATTCCAACTATACATCTTGGCATTATTTGGTGTAAAGGAACCAAAGAAAAACCAAACTGATCTGAAACATTAATTCACCACTATGATTAATCTGAAATTGCCCAAAATGTTTTCATTTTTCACATTCCATTTATGTAAATGTTTATATATATACATACACACATTCATTAATTGATCTAAAAATTTTGTGGGTTGAAGATACTCTCCAAAACTGGATTACAAAGTGATGAGAGAGGTGGACAAGTCTAAGGAACAATTGTTGGTTGTTCAAAGGAGTTTGGAAATATACATGCTTCGTCAAAGCAAAAAAAAGTATGGCTTCTATTAATCAAAAGGTATCTGCATGGGATGTCATGTAAAAGAAGAGTTAGCAGGGGCCTAGAATTTTCCATCTATCCAAGGAAGATAATGAATCTATTTCACTTAATTATCAGTTGTACATTTATAGGGTAGTATGAAAGGTCATTGGAGAGGTAGTTGGTTTCAAAAATTGTTTGGGCCAAAATGTGGTGGAAGCATTTACCAATTAGATCCAAAACAATATGTACTAATATGATAAGAGCCTTTCCTCTTATTTTAGCTTGGGGAATATGGATATCTAGAAATCCACGTCTCTTTGAAAGTGGTTTTCCTCCTTATCACCATTGAGTTTCTCAAAAGTTTAGCTATAATTTCTCACTTTAAGTAATACTTTGTTGTTAAACCACTGAGAGTGGTTCATCCAAAGGTTATTGACAAAGAAGGGGCATGGGACTTCGATGGTGCTGCATAGGGTAACCCTCTTATATGAAGAAATTTTGACAAAATACAAAAAGACTCTTTTAAATGTTTTTTCAAACACTTAGTATCTCAAAGGTTTTAAGATTATAAATAATTTTCGACTTAAAGAGTTAAAACACACATGCCAATTCCTTCAAATAGACAAATTTTGAACATCAACCATGTTACACAGTGATTTAGATCTAATTGAACAGGGAAAACCCTTGAGAGAAATATTTATTGAACTGAGAGCAACTAATTTTTTTACAGAAATTAACTTTTCCACTTCGAGAATAAAAAACAATATTAGCAAGACCACTTATCTCATCCCTAAAACGGATGCCTTGATTTCTATACTACTAAACAGATTGTACGACCTGCCTGCACATGCCAATTTGTTGTTGTTGTACGACCTGGTTAGATTGGTAATTATTATGCCTAGAACTGCCTCAAACTGTGCGCCACATATGCCAGTCTGCTACAACAATGAATGAAGGTATAGGCTGTCAGTTTCTTAGGAATTTGTGCCAATATAAAAATGCTCCAATCTGCAAATTTCTACAAACATTTAATGATGTACTTTATGTGCAATAAATTATGTAGTATTCTTGGGAAATGTGCCAGAAATAACTATTCCCTCCTTGGAATCGAGCCACTCAAACACTGTTGAAATCTCTTGCAAATCGTGCCTTAGATCCTCACTTGGAAAATGCTATTTTCAATCTCTCTCTCAACCCCTTGGTGTGTATTTTCTCTTTGTCCCAATACTTCTTTTTATATCATGAAACCCCTAACTACCTTTTAACCAACTCATCAATGGATGATATTAACTTGATTAAAAGGTTACTATTAAATGCACAATAAAACACTTTTTATTAAATGTGCATTTAATGCACTTCAAGACTTTATACAAAAATCATAAAAAATGACACTTTATTTACATAAGTCACTTTTACATAAATAAACACTAGGGACAACACTTTGTCCCCCCCCCATGACTAAAACACCCAAAAATCATGAGGAATACCTCCAGAGTCATGATTTTCTAACACACCCTCCTAACGAGGGACGTCCTTCTGACACTGTTTGTACCTCCTCCACCTAGGTCCCTGTTCCTTGCTGCAGCTCCCTCCTGCTCTAGAATCTGACCCAGAGATAAGTGTATGAATACCACTCTAAACTCTAAACTCTGAGAATATGATCTCGATTCTTGTACCTACTCATCAACTATGTATTGGCTGAGCCTCCTGCTAGTACTCTGAAGAGACCCACTCTCTTCATCTATAAGCATCAACTGAACACATTTAGTTCCTTCCTCATCCTGAGAATCTAACTCATACAACCAACCAATATAACCTATATATACAACCCCTCGCATCACATACAGTTTGTCCCTCCTATCTCCAAGTAGAATGGTTGTTCCATCTGAATTTCCCACACGATAGAGAAATACATGTCTAGATTTCGCAAACAGTCCATAGCCATCGTCCTCCAGGGATGATATTGAGAGTTTACCAACTCTAATCCTTGGAACAAATAGGACATCATCTACCTCTAAAAACTCATCAAACTCCAGTTGGAACCACACTGTTCCAATTCCCCACATTACTTCCTGAGGACTACCTATATCAGTCTCCACGAAATGCCCAGGTCCTATCTCAGTAATACTCTGAAATATTCCATACCCATCGATCGTGTGCTTAGTTGACCCACTGTCAACTATCCATGTATCGTGAAAAATTGAACTAACCACGTTGGAATCGAAGGATGCCAATGAGAACTCCTGCTCAAACTGCGTAACATATTCCTCCACTGCAAATGTTGTTGTATCCCTCTTCTTCTCTTTCTTCTCTGGATAGTTTGATGCATAGTGTCCAAACTAGTTGCATGAGGAACACCGAACTTTACTCAAGTCCTTCTTCTTCTTGTTCTTGGCTTTGGTGGTGAGTGCAACATTCTCCTCTGTGTCAACACTGGTATGACCATCCCGAGATACCTCCCGAATCTCCTCCCAGGTAAAATCATCCCACGACCTACTCCAATTAGGTAGCTTGTCCCTTCCCACAATGCACTTAACAAATACATCCTAGTTTTTAGTGAATCCCTTTAGGGCTATCCTCACCAACTCTAAATATGGGACTATCTCTCCTACAACAGCTAACACGTCTTTCACCTAAGAAACATGAGTTAGGTAGTTAGGAAGTCACATTTTCATCTTTTACCATTTTAACATTATGCAGTTTGTCCCTAAGTGCCATTTTGCGATTTTCATTCTTGGCTTCAAACAACTGGTTTAGGGTGTCCCACATATCTTTGGTTGTCTTCTTCTCAGCCAAATGAGGGATCAAATGATCTTTAACCCCATATAATATCAACATTTGAGCCTTAGATTCGAGCATCTCATGCTCTTCACGCTCATCTTTGTCAGTGGGTTTGGTCACAATGGTGTTGGTAAATTTCCAAATCTTCTATTCTTTGAGAACTGCAGTTATCCTCACCTTCCATGGCAAGTAGTTGGACACCCCATCCAACCTGTACTCATACCTGATGCCCATCATGCCTATAAAGCCCTACTTACAACCAACAAGAACTCTAAATACAACTGCAGGACTATCACAATTGTTTTCCCAACTCTGAAATCAATGTTTAAACTCCCTACTTACTACCTTGCTCTCATAGGCTCTGATACCATGAAGAAATTTTGACAAAATACAAAACGTCTCTTAAAGAGTTAAAGAGTCAAACACTTAGCATCTCAAATGTTTTAAGCTTATAAATACTTTCGGACTAAAAGAGTTAAAACACACATGCCAAGTACTTCAAATAGACAAATTTTGAACATCAACCATGTTACACAGTGATTTAGATCAAACTAAATAGGGAAAAACCCTTACTAGGAACCCTAGAGAGAAATATTTATTGAACTGGGAGCAACTGAAATTCTTATGGAAATTAACTTTTCCACTTAGAGAATAAAAAAAATATTAGCAAGACCACTTATCTCATCCCTGAAACTAATGCCTCGATTTCCGTGCTACTGAATAACTTGTACGCCCTGCTTGCACATGACAATCTGCTGTTGTTGTACGACCTAGTCAGACTGGCAATTATTATGCCCAAAACTGCCTCAAACTATGCACCACATGTGCCAATTGGCTACACCAATAAATGAAGGTATAGATTGTCAGATTTTTAGGAATTCATGCCAGTCTAAAAATGCTCCAATCTGCAAATTCGTACTAGCATGTCATGTTGTAATTTCCATGCAATAAATTCTACTAGTCTTCTTGGGAAATGTGCCAGAAATAAATCTGTCCTCCTTGGAAATCGATCCACTCAAACACTGTTGAAAGCTCTTGGAAATCGTGCCCTAGATCCTCACATGGAAAATGCTCTTTTCAATCTCTCTCTCAACCCCTTGGTGTGTATTTTCTCTTTGTCCTAATACTTATTTTTATATCATGAAACCCCTAACTACCTTTTAACCATCTCATCAATGGATGAGATTAACTTGATCAAAAGGTTCATATTAAATGCACAATAAAACACTTTTTATTAAATGTGCACTTTAGGATTATATACAAAAATCATAAAAAGGACACTTTATTTACATAAGTCACTTTTACATAAATAAACACTAGGGACAACACTTTGTCCCCCCCCATGACTAAAAAACCCAAAAATCATGAGGAATACCTCCAGAGTTATGATTTTCTAACATTATAGGTGGGGCGAGGGAGATCTGATATCTCTTTGATACTCATTAGTTCAATTTCAAAGCGGTTTTGAGTTTATTCAGAAATAACAAGCTACACTATTGGCTTTGAAATTGGCCTTAAGGCTGGAAGTTATCAAAGGAGTTCAGAGAATTCAAATTATGGGGGACTCACTACTTCTTATAGAGTGGATGAAGGACTTGAGAGCTTTAGAAAAAAATTGGCTTAGGGCTATCTTTGAGGATTTTATGAACATAAAAAATAGTTATTCCAATGTCTCATTTATGCTTGTATATAGGGAAAGGAATGGGATCATATATAGTCTCCCAAAAGAGGGTTTAAACATGACCCCTAGATGCTTGGAATTATGGGAAAGTGTAAATGGCACACTTGAATAACATGACCCGAGACCTGTTTGCACTAGAGTTTGTACCTAGACTACAAGGGTGCAAAGCCCGAACATCTTGTGTTGAAATGGTTTAGAATTTAGAAATGGTTTCATTTTGTATAAGGTATAGAAAATAATAAGGATCAAGGAATAGGGTACCGGAACAGATATTCTACAACAACTATTGACAGAAATAGAAAGCGGTTCAGAAACCATGTAAATATGAATCACAAGCACATAATAAACCAGATAAAACTCAGATACATAAAGTACATACTGCACTCGTATACCATGATATAATATTCAAAGACAAAAAAAAATTATGACAAGAAAAGATAGTGAAGGAAAACCATTCATGAATATTTAGGATAAAATATTTATCAAAATTAAATTCATGAACATACAGGAATCAAACCGATGACACATACATTCAATGTCATTAATGAAGTAACTCTCTCATATTATGTATTGCATATCATCTTCAGAAAGGTTTCCAAAACATGCTTACTGAATACCAAAGTTTACTTGTTGTAGATCCAACATCATGTTCTTAATCCTTCAAAAAACCAACCCCTAGTCTTATTCTATTCTATGTATTGATAACCCAAAAGAGGATTAGACAGTTTCAGATCCAAAATTTGGGGATCGAATAGGCCTGAGATAACAAAGAGAATATTACATTTAATATTTACATGCCATGTCTATCGAAACTCACACAAGCAAGACCTGCCAGCTATGCCTATATGTCCCTTGCTTTGTTGAGCATGATGCCACGTAGACCACTAAAAATGGAGGTTGTTGTAAGATGACCTATCGAAGATGTCGATCTGCATTATCCAACATAGTTAGCCCATCTAGTGCTTGAGATATTCTTTGCAATCGAGCATTTTCTATTTCTATTTCCTGGAATCTTTCTGGAAGATCCCTATTCTGCCTGGTTATCTCCTCATTTCTCTGCTAGGCTATTTTCCTTCTTTTTACAGTTTCACATGTCACTACCAGCTCTTCATAGCTAGCATTAATTTCTTCCAAATCCTCCCTCAATCTTTGATTGGATTGAATTAACTTATCATTAGAATCATTGAGGTGCTCGTTTTGTGACTTGTAATGTTGCAATGCTCTTTTAAGAGCCTCAATTTCTGACTTTGTTTCTGTTGGTTTCCGATGTGCAAGATTTTCTACATTTAGACTTGGAGCGACTTCCATCTGATCTTCCACCATTGGAGCTTCCTGGACTTTAGATGGTTGTCCCATCTCTTGTACATTTCCCTTCTTTGCCCGAGTCTCCACATGGGTAGGTTTTGAACTCATGCCAATCTCAAAGTTCTGAACTTTGTGCTTGCCCCTGCCTTTACATCCTCTCTCACGCATCTCTGGAAAGTTTTTCAGACTTTTTTCAATGTTTTCTGAAGGTTGGGCTAATGTTTGTTCCATACCCCTAATTTTGGGATCCTCTTCACTTGAGGAATCTTCAACGTTGATTACTTCGTTTTTCTTGAACTTAGGATCTAAAATGGCCTTCATATTCATTTTGAGTTTATTTGTAGGCCTAGTCTTTTGTCTCCGTCTAGTTCCTTCAGATTTCAAAGAAGAAGTAACCAGAACTTCTGGGTTGGAATATGAATTTTCTAACATACCTTGTTCTATTCCTTTGGAACCTGTATTCTCCCTTGCACTTTTGGGTGTTTTAGGGATGGATATAGCCTCATTATTAGGTGCGGAGGTCCTTCATCTTGGGCATGTTTTATAGAAATATCACTTCTCTAACAAGGTTTCAAGTTAACTCAGATTAACAATCTTTAATAAACCATCTCATTCAACCATAGATAGTTGAAAATGAAATTTCACTCATAAACACATCTGAACTGGAAGCACAAGAAAATTTCTACCAAAATACTGAGAACAGAAAGAACATAACAACCATGCACAAAAAATTTCAGACTCAGATATTTTAGCCAAAATGTCCCAGGAAAAACCCTGAAGGGAAAACCTGTGAGGATATTTTATTAATTTATTCTTCAATAAAATGTACAGCAGAAGTTTAATAATATAAAGCACAACTTACCTCAACCAATAGACTAACAGGCTGCCTCGAAATCTGTGCTAGAATCTGCCTCGAATTTTGTGCATATAATTTTTGGAAATTGTTCCCTTCTCAAGCAATAGAGAGTTGTACAGACAACTCCTCGATTTCAGTGCCAAACTCAATCTTTTGCCTGGAAATTCGTGCCCAACAAAACAACAGTGAAGATTCCTCGAATTTCGTGACCACATACAAAAATTGTACAGACTATATGAATTTCTCGAAATTCATGCTGCTGCTTGGAAATGCGTGCCACTACTTTCTTCTCGAAAAATGTGCCCAAAATTGTTGTACGGTATGTTGTACGGATTCTTGTCTTGCGAAACGAGCTGTTATCTCAGACAACTACCTTCTCTCTCTCAAACTCCAACTTGACCTTGCTTTCCAACTCTCTTGGGATGTGTGCAAATGAATGAATGGGGTGCCTTATTTATTGTTTTTCCCTTGTCTTTTCATTTCACCTTCCTGGGGTAGCTGAAAGGACACAAGATCAAGGGCCCACATTTAATCTAGTGTTTTCTCATCAATGGATGAGAAAAGTCACTTTTCTCTCCATTAAATATTTTCTCTCTCAACCACAACTTAAATAAATTGAAAAGTCACTTTATAACTCTAAAGTGACATTAATTACTTTTCTCAAGCAATTAATGCAAGGGATGTGTACTTTGTCCCCTTTTTAGTGAATTAGGCAAAAGTCACTAGGGGAACACTTCCTTGGTACAAATTTCAACACTCCCACTTACCAAGGAAGGTGTTCTCCCTCTCTCCCAACTTATCCCTGAAGAAGATAAAATGCTTCCCCACGGAAGCCGGTAAACTTCTCATGTGCTTCGCGCACAATATCAAAGTCTACTCATGTGCTTCTCGCACAATATCAAAGTCTACTCATGTGCTTCTCGCACAATATCGAAGATTCCCACCCTCTCTAAACTCTGCTCTAGAAAGGTCAAATCAAGTGTCCCTTCATGTTAGACATCATCACATGGAGGACATCATCCTGAGCTACAAAGCTCAGTGCTCCCGCTTCAAGCGGGAAGACCTTCTAGCATATCCTCTGCGAGAACCTCTCTCCAGTGTCATACTATCAACAGTAGAATCTCCCCCTGTCTCTGGAATTTGTCCTGCATCCTGCACTGATGCCTCATGTCAGGACATCTCATCTCGCTCATCCATTAGTGACAAGTCATACCAACTGACTCTCTTTCCAACACTTGAGGAAGTAGCCTCTCGCTGACTCCTCTGAATAGAAGATGAACTACTCGATACCGCAATAATATCTAGAGCACCTCGCTCTCTCCTCTCAACCACAGACTGAATACTCGGCCCCACATAAATCCTCGACGCATCTCACTCACTGTCTGTCTCAGACTTAGGCTATGATATCCACCCAGATCCTCTTGTTGTAGAATGACCACGCACTACATACTCTCCATCTCTTTGATGACCTATAAGCACAGGGTCAACTGGATCCACTCCCAATACATAAATGAATATGTGTTCACTCTTGAACAATACTGCATATCCTTCTCCCTCCAAGGCTGGAATTGAAAACATGTTGTCCTGCAGCCCTGGAATATAGCGTACTCCTAAAATCTCTAGAATCTCTCCAAACTAAAGCTAGAACCATACTCATCCCAAACCTCTGACTGCATGTATTATCCCATCTCTATCCTGTACAAGCTGTTTTGTAATAGTCTCAAAAGTGAGGAAGTAATATCACCTCCTAGTCATGTGACTGCAATAGAACTATCCACAATCCACTTCCTAGTATCAACTGGTCTGCTACTACCGCAACTCGAAACAACAGTGGCAAGAGAGAACTCTGTAGCATACCACTCAATCTATGTTGTAGCTGCAACCTGATCCTCTTTACCCTGCTCGCCCTTCTTATTCTTAGGAAATTGGCGTGCATAATGGCCAAAATCATTGCATGCATGGCACTTGACTCTGCTCAAGTCCCTCTTCTTCTCACCCCTCTATTGTTTAGCCCCTCCCGGGCCCTTCTGGGACTTGTTGCCTTTAGCTGATAATGCAACGTTCTGATCATCAGTATCTTGCTCAGTCTTCCCTTGAGACCCTTCTCAGATCTCCTCCTAAGTAAAATCATCCCATAGTCTTTCCCAAGAGGGAAAATTCTCTCTTCCAACTACACACTTCATGAACACATCCCACTCTTTCCTGAATCCTTTCAGGGATATCTGCACTAGCTCGGGATCGGGAATCACCTCCCCAACTGCACTCAATTCATCTTTTACTTGTCTGAGTCTAGTGAGGTAAGAGGCTACATTCTCACCTCTCGCCATCTTTGTGCCATGAAGCTTATTATTTAAAGCCATTTTACGATTCTCATTCTTGTTCTCTTACAAACCTTTCAAAGTATCCCAAATCTCCTTAGCAGTATTTTTCTCTGCCAAATGTGGGATGAGGTGATCTCGAACACCATCTAGAAGCAGTCTCTACGTTCTGGCCTCGTTCACTGCATGTATTTCAAGGGCTATAGGATGAGTTGTAGGAGGAACCACTGTGGTACTGACGAAGGTCCATAACTTGTTCTCCTTGAGAACAATTGTCATCCATGCTTTCCACTGCAAGTAGTTGGAAATCCCTTCCAACTGATCTTCATATCGGATGCAAGCCATCATTCACTTCTGCTCTTTTTCAAACAATGCACACTCTGCCCTGATGTCTGAAAATTTCTAACTGTCAATATGCCCTTAATATGGCTCTGATACCATGTAGAAATATCACTTCTCTAACAGGATTTCAAGTCAACTCACATTAACAATGTTTAAGAAACCATCTCATTCAACCATAGACAACTGAAAATGAAATTTCACTCATAAACACATATGAACTGGAAGCACAAGAAAAGTTCTACCAAAATACTGAGAAAAGAAAGAACATAACAGCCATGCACATAAAATTTCAGACTCGGATATTTTAGCCAAAATGGCCCAGGAAAAACCCCGAAGGGAAAACCTGTGAGAGAGATATTTTATTAATTTCTCCTTCAATAAAATGTACAGCAGAATTTTAATAATATCAAGCACAACTTATCTCAACTAGTAGACTAACAGGATGCCTCAAAATTTGTGCTAGAATCTGCCTCGGATTCTGTGCATATATTTCTGGGAAATCGTTCCCTTCTCAAGCAACACAGAGTTGTACGGATAGCTCCTCGATTTCAGTGCCAAACTCAACCTTTTTCCTGGAAATTCGTGCCCAACAAAACAACAGTGAACCTTCTTCGAATTTCGTGCCTACAGACAGAAATTGTACGGTTGTACAGATTGTACGTGTGCACAAACTGTACAGATGTACGGGCTGTACGAATTTCTCGAAATTCATGGTACTGCCTGGAAATGTATGCCACTGTTTTCTTCTCAAAAAACATTCCCAGAACTGTTGTATGATTTGTTGTACGGATTCTTGTATTGGGAAACAAGCTGTTATCTTAGACAGCTACCTTCTCTCTCTCAAACTCCAACTTTACCTTGCTATCCAACTCTCTTGGAATAATCTCCACTTCTCCAAATCTCTTGGGATGTGTGCAAATGAATGAATGGGGTGCCTTATTTATTGTTTTTCCCTTGTCTTTTCATTTCACCTTCCTGGGGTAGCTGAAATGACAGTAGATCAAGGGACCACATTTAATCTAGTGTTTTTTCATCAATGGATGAGAAAAGTCACTTTTCTCTCTATTAAATATTTTTTCTCTCAACCACAACTTAAATATTTTTTCTCTCTATTAAATAACTCTAAAGTGACATTAATTACTTTTCTCAGGCAATTAATGAAAGGGTTATGTACTTTGTCCCCTTTTTAGTGACTTAGGAAAAAGTCACCAGGGGAACACTTCCTTGGTACAAATTTAAACATGTTCCTCAACATATTCTGCAATAATCTCTCCTCTAGAGATGGATTCTTTCTCAATCTGCTCTGTCTTATGCTCTACCTTCCTCTTGTATCCTCTACGAGGTCTAGAGGTACAATGTCCCTCTTGAACTCCGTTTTTAGCACGAGGAGTATTCTTTTTACTGACTGAGACATCTGTTTCTTTCTCACTGGCTTTAGATTCCAGATTGTTTTGTGCTTCAGATTTCTCTGATCCAAATCCTAACCAGAAGAGAAAATGCTGTCAGGAACGATCTTGCTTCCTTATCTCAATTAACACTAATAGTTTCATTAGCGCATGGTGGAAATTGAAATACTTTTAAACATATAGTAAGGAAGATTCAGTTTAGACTGCCCCGCCACATGAAGAAGGAACCTGAGGTGGTATCTATAAACTGTTGCAAACTTGCCTTCACAGGCGACATAACGCTGAATTATACTCAAAACATCTCTCCATTCCTCTCTAACATTGTTTAAGCATATCCCTTTGCTCCAATCCAGGGATTTGTGTCTAGGAAACAAATACAGGTCTAAATCCACTTCGAAAGGGTGTTTCTTAAACCATCGATCTCCTTCAACAGGTATCCCTGTAGCTTTCGCGATCAAGCACTCAGACACTTCAAACCTCAGAATTTGAAAAGCAATGGTCGATTCTGTGTAATTGCGAGCAAAAAACTAAGTAACATGCACATTGTAGCCTCTTATCCTCTCGAAAAAGGGTTACCAACCCGCATCGATCAACAGTTTAGCGGATCTAGGTATGCCCACTGAGTATTGACAGGTTCAAACCTGCATAATTTGACACTGCTCTTCTTCATGCCGACAACTTACAAGAGGAATTGACACCTGCTAGAAGATAATCCTTTGAAATAAGCTCAACAAGGCATTAAACCCAAATGTCACAAATTGATATAAGTTATGAAATCAAACATTTTGGGTATGGTAGAATAATGACCCGTGGATACATGAATCATGCCAAGTTCAGCCTAAACTATCATTTCAATGAACGGGAAGCAGTCTTAACATTAATAATGAAGAAATACCCCTTTTTGAACCATCATCCGGCAACATTATTACTGAATAAACTATCGGGCCATGAAATTTAATGATTTGACATTTCAGCAGTGCCACTTTCAATAGCTTCCAGATATTATGTTGTCGGAATGTGTCAACTCACATATCAAGGCAAAACATTAGCAACTCTTTGTAAAACCAGGTCATTAATCATATAGAATCAAACATTTGAAGACCTTAGAAGATATCTTTGGAAAATATGAGCCAAGCCACATTCACTAACTGATGAAATGCAGGATATAGGGTAAAAGAAGTGTTAGGAAACATAGGAAAAATATAATTTTCATGCTATGATCAAGCTTTTCAAAAGGCTAATAAAAACAAATAGGTAAAAATATAGGGTAGGGTTCATAGTACAACTTGAGCACTAACAAGACCTTTCATGTAAATCTTGGAATGGTTGATGGATATATTTTGCTCCTTTCTTTTTAACACCATTTTGGTCATAACATGTGGAAAACCCATTGGTGTGGAAAGTATACAGGGAGGATTGTGTCTTAATCAAAATGGATTGAACAGTTTACTTTGTTGGATCATTTTTTTTTTTTTTTTTTTTATAATATTTTTGTTGGAAACAAACAGTAGAAGGCATATAGTGCAAGGATGACTAAAAACTTTGAGTATTTTTCATAATGTTTTATATTCTAGAGAGGTTTAAATATGTGAATGTATATTTCACAAGTATTTGATATGTATGATTGGCTGTTAAAGCCATTGAAAAATGTGATACATCTCACCCATCTAAGCTGTAAAAAAATCCTCTCAATACAATAAAACAAATTATGATTATATGTATGGATAATTTCATACTATCCTTTCTATTTATTTCAAGATATGTTACTGGACAACGAGAATAAATAGACAAAGATGAAAAGAAGATGAAAGAACAAACAATTTAACAAGACCTTTTTTTTCAAAACTGAAAAACTGCAACTTGTTATTTTATATATATTCAAAGTTACATAGATTAGATCCAAGAACTGTCAATATAAACACAGTTTACATAATTCCACAAGGAATACTTCAGTCTTCAAAATGTTGCCTTGTCCCCTCAAACTTAACAAGACCTCATGGACACATAAAAACCAAAAGGACATGAAAAAGAAAGCAACAAAAAATGAAATGAAGATTTTGGTCGAAGCACCAACTATTGTTCATGCAAATAAATTGTTGCAAATACACTGGTAATATTCTACAACATGTGAGTCTTGTTGACATTCTTTGCCTTTATGATTTAATAATTCAACTCATTGAGGGATGTCTTAATTTTGATGCATAGGATTATTTCATCATTCATGAAAAAATGAATGACTATATAATAAGTTTGAAAGGTAAAGAAATTTCCAAGAACCACTTGTTGCATGACGATTTGTCCTTCAAAACTTAGGTAACCAAGAAGATAATAAGCATATCAAAGACCATTAGGATTAAAACAAAATGGAGGTGTAATAAACATATCAAAGGCTTTTAGAATTAACAAAAGGAGAAATAATTAGCATATCAAAGACCTTTAGTGTAAGAAAGGGGGTTCATAATAGGCATAATTATAGGTAGCCAAAGAATCCTAGCGTCACCAAGTTTGGTCATTTTTCCCTATAACTTGATATTGAGTATAAATGTACTTTTCAAGGACTACCATGTATGACGGGTTGGATCCTCTATTGGATAGATGAAGTTTGTTACAAAGGCTACTCTCCACTTGCAAGAAACAGTTCATCTATGTCCTTGGCAATAATTTTTTGCCTTTCATACCAAGAATTTGCTTAGAAAATCCTTTGTTTTGAAAGATAAATTGAGTTCAATTTAATTCTTGCATCTTCTTAACCATTAGTGGAAGTGTCGTGAATTTGCTACACCGAATTCTCAATAATATAAAATTGTAGTTTCTTGTTAGTTGTCATATAATACATGTTTTAATTATGTAATAAATCATAGATATGTTAGACCATGACACTGATTTGAAAATATCCAACTTCCAAAATAATTGTTAGCAAGATAAGAGAACCAATTGAGACAATAACAAAGGCTCTTTCACAACCAGTGACATCCTCGATGAAAGAAAATTGCGTGTCTTCAAATACCAAATGGAAACCAAAGATTCAAGAATGGTACCAAGGTATATAACAAATATGTGTCTTGAAATACCAAATGGCAATTGAAGATTCGAGAATGGTACCACGATATAAGACAAATATGCATATTCAAATACCAAATGGAAATTGAAGATTCAAGAATGGTAACAAGATATAAAACATATCATGCTTACATATATTGATCATTCCTCTTATTTGTGTTGGAATTCATCGTATTGAAATACATTGCCTTGTAACTTCATAGAATCCTTTACATTCATTTCATGGTATGTTATTGGACAAAAAAAAGTCAAATACAACATCAAGCAGGAGGATTAAATAACTTCACGATTGTATGGAGACAAATGAGCAAGAAAAGGATGAATAAGAAAAGGATGAGGGAAAGTGCCAAGTAAAAACAAAAAACTAGACGTTGTTGACAAATCAACAACCGTCAGTAAAGCAAATGCCTTAATGTAGATACATTACTGTATTGTTCTATATTATCTTCACTTTCGCTCAGACATGTCCAACATCAATCATCCCAACCAATTTATGAATCTCTACAATCGAATTTGTCATGGTGTCTGGGTCTTGTTCAAGGTATTTATTAAGGATTCAAATACAATACCATACCATGGATTTGTATTGATAATATTTTCCATTATGGTTCAATAACTCAATTGATTGGGGGACTGCTTAATTTTTATCCAGAGGCTTATATTTCCATTCATGACAACATAAATAACTATCTAATAAATTTTGAGTGGCAAAGGGATTGTGCTACAAGAGTGTATCCTCTAGTTATCATATTCTTTTACACTCTCCCAAATTTCCTATTGATTCATCTTCCAAACTCATATAACAAAGAACATAATAGGCATATCAAACAACTCTAGGTTTAAAATAAAAAGGGGATCATAATATGCATATCAAAGACCTTGAGTTAAATCAAAACTGGTAGCATGATAGGCAGATAGTGATATAAATCTAACATTGCCAAGTTTGGTATATGTGTCCTTTCATGTTATACTAAGTACAATTGTACTTCTCAAGGACTATCATGTGTTATGGGTTGGATTCTCTATGGTTAATGTGAGGTTTGTTACCAATGCCACTTTCCACTTGCAAGAATTGATTACTCGTTTAGGTCTTTAGCAATTGTTTTTACCTTCCATACCATGAATTTGTGTAAAAATCCCTTTGATTTGAATGATAAATTGAGTTCAATTTAATAATTATATTCCTAAACATTATGGAAGCCTCGTGAATTTGGTACATTTAATTTTTAATAGTACAAAATTATAGTTTATTTTCAATTGGTATATAGTATATTTCTGAATTGTATAATAGATTATAGATATGATAAACCTTGATGTTGAATTGAAAATCTTCATCTTTGAAAATAATCGCTAACAATATAAGAGAGCCAATCAAAATAACAATAAATGTTTTTTGTTACCAATCCCATCTTAAACTAAATAAAATTACATATCTTTAAATTCCAAATGGCAATCCAACCTTCAAAAATGTTGCCATGATATAAAACAAAGTGCGCTTACAACCATATCATTATTCTTTTGTTGTGATTTATCACACCATAATATATTGTTAGGATATTTAGACACTTAGGAGTTAGTTAATATCAACTTGTGTAATATATCCGTTAGGGATAGTGTGTTTCTTTAGTATGCATTAATATGCATTTGTAAATACTTAATCCGACGGTCACGATATGTTCCCGACATAGAGTGATCCGACGGCTCAACTTCTCTTAGATCAAACCTAACCTTGAACCGTGGCTTAACACCTGATTGGTCCATGATCTCTATTTAAAGAGCATGGAGGGTCATTGTTCAGTTGATCGATTATGAGAAGCTCATTTGTAACTTTCTTTCTTTGCATAATAAATTGTCCCGTAGAAGTTATTTGGCCGGGGCCGTGGAGTGTTTCCCTCAAGAGGGTTTAAACCACGTCAAAAATCAGTGTGTTGATCTGTGATTTGTTTGTGTGAAGTGGTTTCTCTTGGTGTTCGGTTCTTTGGTAGTACCCTGTGTACCCGAACATGGTATCAGATCTTTTATGAAGTGCCGCTTCCGGTTATGATCTAGATCTTGAATTGTTGTTGCCGAAACTCGAAAGGGTTTCTAGTTCTGGTATTTCTGTGCATTTATGGGTTGTGGGAGGTGTTCCATTGCGTCCGGAGCGTCGTTTCCATTGGAAAATAATTTTCGTTTGATCGAAAATGGTTCCCAGTTGCTCCAGAAACGCATATTTCATTAGATCTTAAGGTATAATGTTATAGTGACGCATTTTTATTTTATTTTATGTTTTAAAAGAAAAAATCTCATATTTTATCATTTTTTACTGTTAGATTTTTTTTGGGTTCAGATTGTTGCTTTTCCGTCTGCGTATGCTCTTTGGCGTGCACCTTGAGCGATCTCGGCAAATCAGAAACGGAAAGGGAAAGGGTTTTTTTCGGCTGCGTATGCTCTTTGCAGTGCACCTTGCGCGATATCGGCAAATCAGAAACAGAGAGAAAACGTAGACTTTCCGGGCAAGCTAACAAGATCTAACTCCACAAGTGTGGAAAAGGGCAAGCACGCAAATCGAGCAAGAAGAGTAAAAAAAAAAAGCTCCCTTCCTCATTCCCATATTTTACATACATTTTAATCTAGCTCACTTGGTTCAAAGTTGCTTTATTCCTTAATAGGTCTTGAGTTCAAGTCTTAGGAAGTTACTTTTAAAAGAAAAAGTGCATGCAATTTTTATTTTCAAGTTACTTTATTGTAAAAGTGCATCTCATTTAAATAATAAAAAATAAAAATACAAGTGAGTCACTTAAGTTTTTTATTGTTGCACTATTTAAAAGTAATATCATTATAAAAGTGAAATCACTTATTTTACAAAAGTGGTTCACTTAAAGCAACTTTCTTGTAAAGTGATTGTCAAAAGGTTCATCTTGGGAAGAGGGGGGTTCTTTTTTTTGTTGGACATTCTCTAGCTGCCACGTCACTATTGGGGACATCTTCAACAGTTTATTTGTTCAAGCATAACTTCATCATTCAGAGTCAGTTTTCAGTGCCATTTTTTTTTAAACCGCCTATTTTTTCGAGCTCTTCACATCCAAACTATTGGTTCTACTTTTACAGCCATTAATTTACAAATATGGAATCCCCTTATGATATTCTACTCAACAGTTCCAACTATTTCTCATGGAAATCTCGTATGGAGGATGTTCTACGAAGTAGGGGACTTTTCAAAATTACCTCAGGGAAAGAAAAAGAACCCACTGATGATGATAAGAAAATAAAATGGGAAAATAGATGTAATGAAGCTCGTGGATTGATTGGGATGTCAATCTCTACTTATTTGCGATTCCACATATCTGGAATTGATGAACCTAATGCTGCTTGGGACAAGTTGGAATCTGTGTTTGGTAAACACAATGAAATTCGAGGTCACCAACTCGAAAATGAGTTGATTTTTTTAAATCCAAGTGACTTTTCATGCATTCAAGATTATTTATCTAAGTACAAAACTCTTAAACTCTTATGTGAAGAATGTAAGATTGAGAGGGAAGACAAACAATGCATTTATCATATTCTTTCCAAACTTGGACCTGCATATTCTGTTTTTGTATCTACATTTTACTCCATGAAAGCATCCTTGAATGCAGCTAGATATCAAGAGCCTAGTCTTGAATCCTTTTGTGATTCCTTGATTAGAGAACAAGATAAACTCATTCGTCTTGGAATAATCAACAATGCAGATACATCTGGGAAAGCCTTATTGTCCCAACAGAAAGAAAAGTCCAAGCCTCCCAAGAAACAAAATTTTTGCAATAATAAGTCAAACAAGGGTCCAAAACCCTCTCAGTTAGCTCCTTCTTTAAAAAATGACAAAGGATCCAATCCAAAAGGCAAGAAGACTGAGCGTCATTGCAACTATTGCGGGAAAGATAATCATGATGAATCTAAGTGTTTCAAGAAGATGGGAGCCTTGGAAGCAGCAATGAAGAAGCACCACATCAGCCTAAATTCGCCTTCAGAATCTGTCTCTCATGGACATGCACTTTGTGCTTCTGGTTATTCTTATAATGCATCTTCTTCTTCTACTTCAAATGAATGGCTCATTGATTCTGGAGCATCTTATCATATGGCTAAGGATCAAGCCATCTTTTCTACTATGCATGAATGTAACACCAAACAAATATTTGTTGGTGATGATAGATCTCTAAGTGTTGTAGGAGCTGGAACAGTTCCAGTAGATAATGGTCATTTTAGTGATGTACTATGTGTTCCAAGAATTTCCTGCAATTTGTTATTAGTCTATCAGATCACTCATTCTGGTGAAGGTAAAACTGTGACCTTTACACCTCACCAAGTTGTAATCAAGGATTTTAAAGATCCTCAACAGGTCCTAGCTACCGGAATTGTTGATGATATTACCAAGTTGTACAAGTTTAACAACTTTGGGTCATCACCTTTCCCTTCAGTTTTTGTTGCTCACAGTGATAACTTGAGCAAACTTTGGCATGAGCGATTTGGTCACTTAAATTATCGCTCATTGCAACAACTATGTAAAGAAAATATGGTGACAGGTCTTCCAATGGTATCTTGCAGGGATGGTGTTTGCTCCGGTTGTGTACTCGGAAAACATCATCGGGACAGTTTTGACAAACGTGCCTCTTGGCACGCCTCGGTTCCCTTGGAGCTTGTGCATAGTGACTTGTGTGGTCCTCTTCCATCTGCTTCCTTTTCTGGTTTCAAATATTTCTTAACTTTCATTGATGATTACACCAGACGCACTTGGTTTTATTTCCTAAAACTTAAGAGCGAAGTATTTAACATGTTCTTGGCCTACAAGGCCCTTGTTGAAAAACAATCTGGTCATCAAATTATTAAGTTAAGATCTGACAATGGAGGAGAATATGTTAACAATAAGTTCACTACTTTCTGCACTGAACAAGGCATCCAACAGCAGCACACTGTTCCATATACACCACAAAAAAATGATGTAGCTGAGCGGAAGAACCGCACTTTAAAAGAAATGGCTAATTGTATGATCCAATCTAAGGAACTAAGTCTTCAATTTTGGGCTGAAGCCATTAATTGTGCAAATTACATAGTTAATCGCACCCCCACTAAAGCATTACAAGGTATAACACCGGAAGAAGCATGGAGTAAAACTAAACTTGATGTAAGTCACTTCCGTGTGTTTGGTAGTGAAGCATGGGCTCACATTCCGGATGAAAAACGGAAAGCATTGCAGCCTAAAAGTGAAAAGTGCATATTTGTTGGATATTCTGAAGATGTAAAAGGTTATAGACTTCTTCAACCATATTCTCATGATATAATCATTAGAAGAGATGTTAAATTTGATGAAAATATCTTGGCCTACGAGCCTAACTCGGTGATTGTGCCATCTCTGGCCTGCGAGCCTGATTCGACGTTTGTGCCTTCTTCTTCTTCTTCCAACTTCCTTGACAGGTTTCCAACTCCAGTTTCTGATGATGACAGTGAGGATGAAAATCCACCTCTGCCTGCTTATGGTCCTCCAGTTGCACCAGCACAAGTGCTTCCTCGATGGGTCCGTTCAACATGTGAAGCAGCTGGTGATCTTGCCGGTGATCCTAGAGATCAACATCGAACCGTTCTCAGTTTCAGCGAGCCTCTTCTCTTTTGGCTCAAGTTTCCGAGAATCATGATCCAGAAACTTTTGCAGAAGATTCAGGGAATCCAGATTGGGATGCAGCCATGGATGAAGAATATCGTTCCTTAATGGCGAACGATACTTGGAATCTTGTACCTCTTCCAAAAGGAAGAAAACTTGTCAGATGTAAATGGGTCTACAGAACTAAGTATGCATCAGATGGAAGTGTTGAAAGACTTAAGGCAAGGTTAGTTTCCAAAGGTTTTTCCCAAGTTGAAGGGATTGACTACAATGAAACCTTTGCTCCCGTCGCAAAAATGAACTCCATCCGCCTTGTTCTTTCCCTTGCATCCTTACACAACTGGGAAGTCCATCAAATGGATGTCAAGTCTGCCTTCTTACATGGTGATTTACAGGAGGAAATTTACATGGAACAACCTCCTGGCTACGTTCAGAATAACTCTAGCCTTGTCTGTCGCCTTAAGAAATCCTTATATGGCCTTAAGCAAGCTCCTAGAGCTTGGTATGCCAAAATGGATAACTTTCTCCTTGACACCGATTTTTCTAAATGCCATTCTGACCCAAATGTCTATACCAAGAAAGTAGGAAACCATCTCATCATACTTGTTCTATATGTTGATGACCTTATTCTTACTGGTAGTGACCCTAAGCTTATAACCCATGTGAAATCCAGTCTTAAACAAAATTTTGAAATGTCAGACTTAGGACATTTGCATTATTTTCTTGGTCTCCAAGTCCTGCAAACCAAAGAAGGAATCTTTCTTTCTTAGTCTAAGTATGCTTGTGACATTCTTCGTCGCTTTCACATGGAAGATTGTACACCAGCCCCTTCTCCCTTCCAGTCTGGAGTCAAACTTTCTGCCACTTGTACTTCACCTGAAATCGATGCCACCTTGTATCGCCAGCTTGTTGGTAGTCTCTTATACTTGACTCATTCCCGTCCTAACCTTTCCTTTGCCGTTGGTTGTGTTGCCCGTTATATGCAGACACCTCATGAAAGTCACTGGAAAGCAGCTAAAAGAATACTTCGATATATTCAAGGTACAGTTCAGTTTGGGATTCATTACAGTACAGGGGGGAAACCTTTGTTGGTTGGTTTCACTGATTCAGATTGGGCCAGCGATCCTGATGATCGAAAGTCTACTACAAGTTATGTTTTCAGTCTGGGATCTGGACCTATTACTTGGGCTTGTAAGAAACAACAAGCTCTTGCTATTTCTTCAGCAGAGGCAGAATATCGAGCAGCAGTTAATGCCAGTCATGAAGCTTTATGGCTTCGACAGATCCTTTCAGATTTTGGATTCGAGCAGCAGCAACCTACTCCACTTTGGTGCAACAATCAAAGTGCCATTAAGCTTGCCAAAGATCCAGTTCTACATCAACGTAGCAAACACATTGAGCTACATATGCACTTCATCAGAAATCTTGTTCATGATCGTGTTCTTGAAGTGCTCTTTTGCCTTACAGATGATCAAGTTGCAGACATCTTCACCAAGTCTCTTACAGAAGCGAAGTTTTCTAAACTTCGATCTATGTTAGGAGTTCAGGAACTTGTCATTAAGGGGGGATAGGCTCTAATGCCTCCTTCCTTCACCTAATAGTGTCACTTTTGTAAATCCTTCAATCCTATCCCAAGTTGTTCTTAAGGGGGGATGTTAGGATATTTAGACACTTAGGAGTTAGTTAAGATCAACTTGTGTAATATATCCGTTAGGGATAGTGTGTTTCTTTAGTATGCATTAGTATGCATTTGTAAATACTTAATCCGATGGTCACGATATGTTCCCGACATAGAGTGATCCGACGGCTCAACTTCTCTTAGATCAAACCTAACCTTGATCCGTGGCTTAACACCCGATTGGTCCATGATCTCTATTTAAAGAGCATGGAGGGTCATTGTTTAGTTGATCGATTATGAGAAGCTCATTTGTAACTTTCTTTCTTTGCATAATAAATTGTCCCATAGAATCTATTTGGCCGGGGCCGTGGAGTGTTTCCCTCAAGAGGGTTTAAACCATGTCAAAAATTGGTGTGTTGATCTGTGATCTGTTTGTGTGAAGTGGTTGCTCTTGGTGTTCGGTCCTTTGGTAGTACCCTGTGTACCCGAACATATATCACCTTAACATTTTGTCATTTCCATTCATTTAATGATCTCTTATTCTACAATGAAGCAAAAATATTTGAAGATGACATGAAGCCGAAAGACCAAATAATTTCACAAGTTAGGATGGTGACAAACAAACAAAACAAGAGAAAGAAGAAACATGTGAGACGAAAGCACAAGAATATAACTTGAGGTAGTGGATGAAGAAACAACCATCATTCAAGAAAACACCCTAATGTAGATACACATATTTTCTTCTTCTACAATAACTTGACCTTCAATAGCAAATTCCCAACTTCAATCATCCCAAACAACTAACAAATCTCTATAACTGAAGTTATCATAGTGTTTGGGGCTCAGTGACACTCTTTTTTCTTATTGTTCAATATCACTAAAGGATGTCTTAATTTTGATCTAAAGGAAACTGTCCTCATTCATGAAAAAGTGAATGATCATCTCATAATTTTGAGTGGCAAGGGGGTGTGGTATAAGAACATACGCTCTAAATAGCATCTTTGTTTACACTCCCCATCTTCCTCAGTGACTCATCCTTCCAAACTCAAGTAACCAATAATATAATAGGCATATCAAATACCTATATGGTTAAAATAAAAAGGGATATGTAATAATCATATATAATACCTCTAGGGTTCAAATAAAAAGGGGCAAAACATGACCATCAAAGACCTTTAGATTTAAAACAAAAAAGGGAGCATAAGAGGCACATTGATATGATAACCAAAAATTACTTTCGTCACAAAGTTGGTAGTTGCACCCGTTCACCTTATAATAAGTATAATTGTACATTTAAAGGACTACCATGTATTATGTGATGGATGCTCTATGGAAAACATGAGGTTTGTTGCCAAGGCCACTTTCTGCTCGAAAGAGACAAATCACCTATGTCCTTGTAAATATATTATGCCTTCCATACAAATATTGTTCTTAGAAATCCCTTTATTGAATGATAAATTGAATTCAACTTAATAATTTTTTCTTCCAAACCATTAACTAAAGGATCGTGAATTTTTTACATATAGTTTCAATAGTAAAATATTTGAGTTTCTAATTAGGTGTTATATAATATATTTTTCAATTATATTATAAATTACAGTTTATAGATATGATAAACCTTTGATATTGATTTGAAAAACTTGACCTTTGAAAATTATTGCTAAGAAGACGAGAAAGAAAGCCAATTGATACCATTTTTTAATGGGACAACAAAGAAATGTACACTAATATGTAATATTAACATGTGTTTATTAGATGTAGGGAGGATCATTTTCCCGAATCTTATGAAATGCTCTTGTAGCATTTGCATAATGTAACCTCTTTTCTTTGTTTTTAATAAGTTACAATTTTCTCCCGAGGAAAAAAGAGAGTCAATTGAGGCAACAATCCTTTTCTGACCAATCTCATTCTTAATAGAAGAAAATTGCATACATTGAATTACCAGACAACAATCAAAAGATTCAAGAATGTTACCATGATATAAGATAGATTATTCTATGGATCATTCATCTTATCATGCTCTGATTCATCGCATCAAAATATACCATTTCATGTTATCGTACTATGCTTTCCATTCATTTAATGATATATTATTGGACAACCAAGCATAAATAATCAAAGACGGGATGAAGCCAAAATATAAGATAAACTCTTGACATCATAGAGAGATAAGTGAACCAAATAAATAGAACAAGAAAAGGGTGATACATAACCACGAGAAAAGGAACTTGAGGTTGTGGATGATGCAACGACCATCATTGAATCAAATGCCCCAATGCATATACATGTTAGGAACCCATGTCAACCCTTCTCTTTACTTTGTTAGTATATTGTTGTTGGACGCATATGCTTTGTAAGTTGTCTCGTAGTATTTGTTGATCCATAGTTTGTATTAGCCCATGGTATTGACCCATAGTATTGGGCGCATATGCTTTGTAAGTCGTCCTATAGTATTATATATCCCATGGTATTGACCCATAGTATTGGGCATAGACTTAGTATATAAGTGTGTGTTGAGGCCAATGAAGCCACCGTGAAGTTATTTGTATTGAGCTTGCTTAAAGGAGGTTTCCCCCTCGAAGTGGCCTGCGATCAATAAAGCGATTCTGAGTTCTGTTATTTCTGCTATCTCGTGTAATTTCATTAATTAATTATTGCAGGTTCTTCACATCTGGTATCAGAGCACTTTCTTGGGCTTGTCGGGTGAAATTTCTGCCAATTTTTTTTCGCATCTGTTGCAGGTTCGGATCTGGGAATAATCCCTATCCGCTTAACTGTGGGAAGTACTTGGGCATAAGCCCTAAAACGCATCGTGAGGAGTACCACATGAACCCTGAAGTAGCTGGCCCATTGAGAGGACCTTCCGGTGAAAAGGGCAACAACCCCTACCTGATTGACTAGTTCCCACCAGTGAGGTAAACCAAGAGCTGTCGTTTGTGGCAAAGCGGTTATCAGTTTTACCTGATCCATGGAGTGAGGGGTATTTCCCCAATACGCAAGCTGTCAGACAACATTGGTGGCCGAGTGAATTCCCTGAACCTTTAGGAAGCCGAACATACAGGGTCCATATCTATTTTCAGCTGGTAAATCGCAGATTTTCTCTGTCCAGAACTGTTGCCAATCACTTCCGCGTCGTTTTAGATCTATCTGTTGCCGATCCCTTCCGCGCCATTTCAGATCCATCTATTGTTGATCCCTTCTGCATCATTGCAGATCCATTTGTTCCGATCCCTTCTGCGTCGTTGCAGATCCATTTCTAAAATTCCCTTTTTTCGCCATTTCTCCTTTGTTTTCATTCTGTTTCCCTTGAAACTTCCCTGACACCCATGTAATCCCATTCTGCATCTTTCATTCCTGACGACCCTATCCCAAATTCCACTTCCTAAAGCCAGAAATCCCACATTTGTCTATTTTTAGGGTTTTCCATGACTTCTTTAATTTTCAGCCAATTGCCTTCAAATTTTTCCATTGTGTTCATTCCCTATTTCTGCTTCTTGGTCCCTCTCTGAAAAATTTTCCCATTCTTTCACCCCGCTTCTGAAATCCTCATTTTTTGCTTCCCTGTCCATTCTAAAGTGTCCAAACCCTAGTCAAACCCCAATTACCCATCAGATTTTTTCCCAAATCCAAATTTCCCTTTACTAACTAAGCTTATGTTTGTTTTTTTCTACCCATTCACACAAACAAAAAAACTCCTGGTTATGGTTGTCACCCGCGCAAGAGCAAAAACCATGGAGGAAGCACTTGCAGCCATCCAAACCAAACTCCAGGATCTAGATGAAAAATTTCTCGTCCTCCATCTTGAGCATTCAGCAATGAACAACAAACGACATTTCGAGTCTTCAACAGACAATGGGTTCTCTTCCTCCAACAATTTCCGTGGTCCGAAGCTTGATTTTCCTCGCTTCAATGGTACTGATCCGACAGGATGGATATATCGCGTAGAACAGTATTTCAGTTTGCATAATACTTTTTATGTTAACAAATTTCCACTTGCATCCTTTCATTTGGAACGGGAAGCTCTTCAATGATATCGTTGGTACATTAAGGCTCATGAAGAGCCAAAATGGCCAGATTTTTGCTAGGTCTTTTTGCAACGATTTGGTCCTAGTGCTTTTGATGACTTCACAGGATCCCTCACTAAACTTCATTAAATTGGAATTGTGAGAGAGTATCAGACATAATTTGAGAAACTAGCCAATCACACAGAAGGATTGTCTGATGAATTCTACAAGAGTTGTTTTATCAGTGGTCTTAAGGATGAAATCCGCTCAAAGGTTAAAATGTTATGTCCCAACACAATGATGGAAGCCCTAGTGTTGGCTATGTTGGCAGAAGACAAGATTGCATCCCAACAACGCTCCAAACCCACTTTTGTTCCCTTCTGAAATATGGGTTCTCAACAACCTCCCATCCCGCCAGCTCCTCGACCAACTCCTATCAAGCATTTGTCTGAAACAGAGATGCAGGCACGCAGAGAAAAAGGGCTTTGTTATAATTGTGATGAGAAATTCACTCGGGGACATAGATGTGTTCAGCAAAAGCTCTATCTCTTGGATGTGGATTCTCCGCCTGCCTTTGAAATTGGTGAAGAAGCTCTAGATATAATGGATGATCCGGTCGACATTCAGGAGCTGCCTATTGACCCTCCGTCTCAGGAAGACCACCCAGACATATCTCTCCATTCTTTATCCGGAATCACCACCCCCCAAACAATGCGGGTCAGGGGTTACTTCAAGAAGCTTCCTCTTACAATACTCATTGATTCTAGTAGCACTCATAACTTCATTGACCCTCGGATCGTCAAACAGGCTGATTTTTTTGTCCATCCTTGCTCCAACTTTGAATTCATGGTTTCTAATGGGGGCACCTTACCTTGCTAGGGGAAGTGTCACAATGTGTGTATCTCTCTAGAAGATTATAACCTGCGCTCTGACATGTTTTCCTTGTCCTTAGGCGGATCAGATGTGGTTTTGGGCGTTCAATTGTTACACACACTTGGCCCCATCTTATGGGATTTTGCTTAACTTTGGATGCAGTTTCCAGTCAATGGGAAACAACACACATTTACAGGCTTACAACCAGGGTCTCTCCGAATCATCAGTTCACATCGCCTGGAAAATATCCTTAAGAAGAATTCACATGGTGTCATCTCTCAACTCCATTCCATTCAAATGCACCCATCAATGGTCTCCACTACTTCCTTGGCTAAATATGCAGGTGTCTTTGCTGAACCAGTGGGATTGCTGCCTTCAAGAGACCTTTCCGGCAGGAATTTAGCCGCATCTACATTTGAGAAGGAAATGATGGCTATTTTGCATGCAGTACAGAAGTGGACACCATACCTATTAGGGAATTATTTCTGCATCAAGACTGATCACCAGAGTCTGGAAAATTTCCTGGAACAATGGGTCTCGTCCCCAACACACCTGAAATGGGTTATCCAACTCATGGTTTATGCCTATGCGATCACTTACAATAAGGGTAAGGACAATCTGGTGGCGGATGCTCCTTCTCGCACATTTGATGACCAAGTTTCTCATACAGCTCTTTCTCTTCTTGTTCCAAATTGGTTGCAATTTGTTCAACAGGCCTATGTCTTCTATGAACTCCATGCTTCTCCATCGGAAGGGCACTCTGGGTTCCTCAAAACATATGACCGGGAACAATGTAACTTCTTTTTTCAGGGACTGAAAATGACAATTCAACTGATGGTGGTTGACTATGATACTTTCCAGGTCAACAAGGGTGAAACGACACTCCTCTCGGGACTGCTCGAACCCTTTCCCATCCCTACACAGATTTGGGAAGCTATTTCTATCGATTTCCTTGAAGCGCTCCGGTGGTACAATACCACATCTAAAATGACACCATATGAATCAATCTATGGACAGGAACCTCTAGTTCTTCTTCCATACACCCTTAGTAGTTCCCCAATTCAGGAAATTGACTCGGTTCTTCGAAACCGCGATCATATTCTTCTCATTTTGCAGGACAATATTCACATGGAAAGAATTAGAATGAAACAACAAGCCGATCATCACCGTTCTGAGCGCACTTTTCAAGCAAATGATATGGTTCTTCTTGGTCTACAGCCTTCCAAGCAATCCTCCCTGAAACTGAAATAGCGTCAGCTTCTCTCTCAATCTATCATAGAGGTATTAATTCAGTTGCACAGAATGCAACCCGAGGATGCTACAGGGGAACCACTCCTTCATATTCCGCATCAATTTCCACATCTCAAGCTTTGAGGACAAAGCTTTTTCTAAGGGAGAGGGGATGTTATGAACCCATGTCAACCCTTCTCTTTACTTTGTTAGTATATTCTTGTTGGATGCATATGCTTTGTAAGTAGTCCCGTAATATTTGTTGATCCATAGTTTGTATTAGCCCATGGTATTGACCCATAGTATTGGACGCATATGCTTTGTAAGTCGTCCCGTAGTATTATATGTCCCATGGTATTGACCCATAGTATTGGGCATAGACTTAGTATATAAGTGTGTGTTGAGGCCAATGAAGCCACCGTGAAGTTATTTGTATTGAGCTTGCTCAAAGGAGGTTTCCCCCTCGAAGTGGCCTGCGATCAATAAAGCGATTTTGAGTTCTTTTATTTCTGCTATCTCGTGTGTTTTCATTAATTAATTATTGCAGTTTCTTCGCAATACACCTATTGGCTTATTCTACAATAACTTCACCTTCAATCACAAATGCCCAACATCAGTCATCCCAACCACGGAATCTCAATAGTTGAAGTTATCACAACATTTGGGTCTTGTTGCCATTATTTGCCTTTATGGTTCAATGACTCAAGTCACTAAAGGATGTCTTAATTTTGATCAAAAGGCTTTTTCCAACATTCATGACAAATTGAATTATTTTTTGATAAGTTTGAGATGCAAAGTGATGCGCTAAAAGAGTGTATGCTCTAGATAGAATCTTCACATTCACTCCCCCATTATGCCCAAAGACTCATCCTTTTAAACTCAAGTAACCATGAACATAATAGGCATATTAAACATCTTCGGGATTAAAACGAAAGGGGAAAATAATAGGAATATAAAATACCTTTAGAGTTAAAACAAAAATGGGAGCATAAGAGGAAAAATGATAATAGTCTAGTCCCACTCTAGCATAAGAGGCACAATAATAATAGGCTAGCCTATTGTCATTAAGTTTTCTAGTTGCACCCGTTCACCTTGTACTAAGTAGAATTGTACTTTTCAAGGACTACAATGTATTATGGTTTGGATGCTCTATAGAAAATCCAAACACTTTCCAATGCAAGAGACAATTCATTTATGTCCTTTGAAACACTTTACCTTCCATACCAAGAATTTCCTTAGAAATCCCTTTGATTTGAATGATAAATTGAGTTCAACCTAATATTTTGTCTTCCTGACCATTAATTGGTAGGTCATGAATTCGATATAATACATTTTCAATAGTAAAAAAATATAATTCTTGTTAATTATATAAATAGTTTTCTATTATATAATAGATTATAGATATGATAGACCTTGACATTGATTTGAAAATCTTGAGCTTCAAAAATAATTTCTATGATAAGAGAGCCAATTGAGGCAACACCAAAGGTTATTTAACAACCAATCTCATTCTCAACAAAAGAAAATTACATGTTTTCAATCATTGGATGGCAATCCAAGGCCCAAGAATATTACCAAGGTATAAGATGGTTTATGCTTATAACTATGAATATTCATGTTTTGTGTTGGGATTCATCACATCAAAATATACCACCTCATGCTTTCATACTAACCATTCCATTCATTTGATGATATCTTATTGGACAACTAAGTGGAAATAGTTTAAGACAAGATGAAGCCAGAAGATCAACTAACTTCACAAGATCGCATGGAGATAGATAAACCAAAAAATGAGAATAATAAAAGGACAAGAAAAAAGTGTGAGAAAAAGAACTTGAGGTTGTGGACAAAGTAATAACCATCGTCGAAGCAAATTCCCTAATTTAGACACATATTGTCCTATATGATAATTTCATCTTCAATCACAAATCTCTAACATCCATAATCTCAACATACTACAATTGAAGTTAACACGATATTTGGGTCTCATTGATGTTCTCTTCCTTTATAGTTCAATAACTCAAGCCACTATAGGATGTCTTCATTTTGATTCTAAGGCCTTTGTCATCATTCATGACAAATTGAATAATTATTTGATAGGTTTTAGAGGCAAGGGGTTTGGGCTACAAGAACATATGCTTTAGATATCATCTTCTTTTATACTCTCCCATCTTGCATGATGATTCATGCTTTCAAATTCAAGTAACAAAGAACGTAATAGGCATATCAAACATCTCTTGGGTTAAAATAAAAAGGGGAGCATAATAGGCATATCAAAGACCTCTAGGGTTGAAATAAAAGGGGGAGCATAATAAATATATCAAAGACCTCTAGGGTTGAAATAAAAGGGGGAGCATAATAGATATATCAAAGACCTTTAGAGTTTGAAAACAAGGGGAGAATAATAGGCACGGTGACAAGATAGCTATAGAAGTCCAATGTTGCTAAGTTTCTTAGTTGTGCACTTTCACCTTGTATAGTAGTATTATACTTTTCAAAGACTACCATGTATTATGGGTTGGATGTTGTGTAGAAAACACAAGGTTTGATGCAAAGGCCACATTTTACTTACAAGGCAATTTGTCTATCCTTGGATATAGCCTTTTCCCTCCATGTCATGATTTTGCATAGAAATCCCTACGTTTTAAATGTTAGATTGAGGTTGAACTTAACACTTTAGTCTTCCTAACCATCAATGGATAGTTATGCTAAATTATCAATAGTAGAAGGTTATAGTTTATTGTTAATTGCTATATAATACAATTTTTAATCCTATAATAGATTATAAATATGATAAATCTTGATTTTGTTTCAAAAATATTCAACGTTGAAAATAATCTCTAAGACAAGAAATCTATTGATACAATAAACATTCTTTCTTGACCAATCTTGTCCTCAATAAAATAAAATTGTATGTCTTAAATTACAAATGGCGATTCAAGACTCGAGAATATTACTATGATATAAGACAAATTGTGCTTTACCACTATTGATCATTCTTCTTCTTCAGTTGTAATTCATCACATCAAAATATACCACCTCATTTTTCAATATCATTCTTTCTACTCATTTAATGCTATCTCTACAATCAAATTTATCTCATTAATGTTTGTCTTGTTGGCGGTTGAATAACTCATCTCACTAAGGGTGTGTCTTAATTTTGATTCAAAGGCTTTTGTCACCATTCATGGCAAAGTGAATGACTATCTATGATTGAGAGGCAAAGGGGTTGTGTTGCAAGATCATATGCTTTATATAGCATCGTCATTTTCGTTCCCCCACCTTCCCAATGACTCATCCTTGGAAACTCAATTATCCAAGAACTGTTAATAGGCACATCGAAGACCAAAAGGGTTGAAACAAAATAGGGAGCATATTAGGTATTCTAGGGTTCAAACAAAAATGGAAGGATAATAGGCATATAAAATACCTCTAGAATTGAAACAAAAAGGAGAGCATAATAGGCACAATGGGAGAATACTTAGAGAGTTTAACTCAACTAACTATTGTAGTTGTTCCCTTCCACCTTAAACTCATTGAGAAGTGGTATCTTGGATAAGAACTCCTTGCACATGTTTCAGTAATGTGCAAAAAGTGGTTTGAAACATTTCAAAAGTAACCACTTATGAAAAGCAGGTAATAATACTATTTTTCAATTCACTTTAGGAAAAAGTGAAAAGTCTAATGTTTTGCAATTGAGTCTAATAAAGTGTGTTTAATAGATTAATGACTTAGACTAGGATTTAATCTCAACCATACATCTCAATATGAGATTAAGGTTTTGGTATATTAGGTTTTCAATTAAAGTATAAAGATAAACAAGATAGAGAGATCCAAACCATTTATTGTCGGATAGAGGAAGAGTGACTAGAGGAGAGAGTAGGGCACATCAGACATGAAGAAGAAGAGATCATACATCGGCTGCCATACATCTGCAATCTTTTACTTGTTTTGGTCATACCTCCACAACAGGTTGTACACCTCAATTTAGGGGTGGTTTTTCAATTGTACCAGTAGTGGTTTTAAGCAGATTGTGGAGGTTTCCTTGTTAAGCTTTGATTAATGGAATAACATTTTGATTTTGAAGGAGAAAACATGTGTATGTGTGTGTGAATTTGATTTATGCTTCCGCTATTTATTTTTCCATCTATTGTGCGATTGATATTATGTTCATATTAGTTTTTTGTGGTTAAATAAATAATATATTTGAATTGTTTGATCGAGAACATAAGGAAATCAGTCACCTATGTTAGGAAATTTTATCGTGGTATAAGAGCCTCTTTGATTTAAAATATCAAGGGTCTATGATAACATATTACCTATCGAAAACAACTACCAAAGACAACTTCCATAAATAACTGTAAAAAAACAACCAACAGTTTGAGGGTTTCAGAGGTTGTGATTGCTTACTTTTTGGTATAGGAGTTTGTGTACTAGATATCAGAGATGGCATCAACTAGCCGCAAATTTGAGGATAGATTGGAAGGTGCCTCAAACTTCTTTCCATGAAAAGTTAAGGTAAATTTTGTATTGCAGGAGAATGATAATTGGGATATTGTCAAATATATTGTAACTCTGTGTACAGAGCCATAGCAATTGGATTTAGAGTTTTCACTTTAATTTAATTTAATTAGATCTTTAACTGAAAGACAGACACGCACATCAAAACACAAGAGACACAATAATTTTCCTCCTGGAAACCATAAAGGAGAAAACCATGCAACTTCCTCAGAAATAGATTTGTCATTAGTACAATATCAAGTAAGATAGAAAACCAAAATATAAGATGTCTTCTACAACTCTCTCTCTCTTTCTCCTCCAACGAACTTGTCTTCTCTCTCTCCTTATGCGAACGTACTTGAGTGAGTGGTGTATCCAAATGAGAGAGAAAGCTCTCTATTTATACTTTATGTGTGGGTGACCTTTTACCTAATGGGGTCGACCTCACTAACTTGACTGGGCTGACCTGTCCTAGGGAGGCTCAATAATACAATTTACATTTATCTTTTGGCGTGTTATTTCTCCAACTTACAATGGAGGTTTTACCTCAATAATCTTGCATGACCAAACATAATAATGACATCCCCAAACGGAGGAAAAACATCTCCGTCAAAGGTACAAATAAAATACAATAATAATATAAATATAAAATACAAATGAATATATTCCGAAGTTACATTTACAACAACACTCCCTCTTAACTAGGAAGGTATTTTCTCGACAAAGTCATCATCACTCTGGACACAAACTCTAGATAACGTCATCATCGTTGGATCATCATCAATGCTGGAACATCATCATCAACACTGGATCATCATCGTCGTTGTTGCAGAAATCCTCATCTCATTGATCATTGACTAGTGACATCTCTCAAATCTATCAGTCATGAGAAGTTCTACAGAGCCAACCCTTCTTCATGTTGGATGTAGGCCTAGCTCTCATCTAGGTCTTCATTATCTTCTACGAGCAAGCCATCAATTAGCCTAGGACCACACATTACATTGCCGCGGCAATCACCCGTGTCTCCTACTATCATCTCATCGTATCCATATCATCTCATCATCACACACGGAGAGCATCCCAGGTGCACACCTCATGTCCAACAAACCACCTATGTCTCCCACCTAGTGGGTACATCCCAAGAGCACCCCAGGTGCATTACATCCCAAGGACCACCTGCATCTTCCACCATGCAAGAACCAACCTAGGCGCACCCTAGGTGTATTTGTGACCGGTGGACCTCTTAGCGTCTCCAGCATGTGGGTACAACCCAGGAGCACCCCAGGTGCATTACGTCCCAAGGACCACCTGCGTCTTCCACCATGCGAGAACTAGCCCTATTGCACCTGCGTCTTCCAGTATCATCACTCTCTCTTTCTAGAAACCTCGATCTGGATAACACCATGCCTCTCTCTGAAGTACTTGAACTTCACACTAGCTAACGGCTTGGTCAACACATCAGCTATCTACTTGTCTGTCGCCACGTACTGGAGCTTCATTGCTCCTCTCTGCACCATATTCTGGATATAGTGGTACGTGATCTCAATATGATTTGACTTGTCATGGAACACCGGGTTCTCAGCCAACTTCACGCAACTCTGGTTGTCACAGAAGATACAAGTCACCTCGAGCTCGAGATCAAACAAATCTAACAGTAACTTCTGAAGCCATACTGCATCGCAACTAGCCGAACAAGATGCAACATACCCTACTTCGGATGTACTCAGTTCCACGCATGACTACTTCTTGCTAAACCAGCAAATCATACCGGATCCCAAACTAAAGCAACATCCCGAAGTGCTCTTCCTGTCAGTGGCACTGCCTGCCCAATCCGAATCAAAATAACCTTGCAGGTTAATCCTCTGATTCGCCTCATACTTGAGCCCATACTCAACTGTACCCTTCAGGTACCCCAATATATGTTTTGCATCCGTCAGGTGAACATGTATTGGATCCGTTAGCAACTGGCTCAGGGTGTTTACAACAAAAAATATGTTTGGTCTTGTGTTCTTCAAATACCTCAACGAACAAATTATCTGTCGATACATCATGGCATCAATTGTCTCTGAAGAAGCGTCACACAGTAGCTTCAAGTTCGATTCCATTGGTGTGGTCATTGCCTTGCAGTCCATCACTATTCCGAACCTCTTCAAAATCTTGACTAAATACTTTCCTTGACCAAAGAAAATACCATCCACACTCTTCCACGCCTCCATGTCTAAGAAGTAGTGCACCATTCCCAGGTCCTTCATCTCGAACTCTGCAAAAATCCTTCTCTTTGTATCTGCAATGAGCTCATCCACACCTCTCACAAACAGGTCATCTACATATAGCAGTAGTATCATTGGTCTTTTGCACTCAACCTTGAAGTAAAGATTGGAATCTGCTTTACTCTTGGTAAATCCTAACCTCATCATAAAGTTTCCCATCTTGTCGTACCATGTCCTGGGTGCCTGCTTCAATCCGTACAAGGATTTCTTCAACTTGCACACATGAGTCTGTCTATCATCTATCTCGAATCCCAGTGGTTGCTCCGTGTACACTTCCTCTTCAACTACACCATTCAACAATGTTGTCTTGACGTCCATCTGGTGTACCTTCCATTTCATTACTACAGCCAATGCAAGTGTAGATTTGATGGAAGTGTATCTTGCTACAGGTGCAAATGTCTCCTCATAGTTTATGCCTTCTTTCTACAAGAAGCCACGTGCCACAATTCTTGCCTTGTGTTTTTCAATGCTACCATCTGCAGCATGCTTGATCTTGTAGATCCATTTCAAATTCACAACATACTTCCCTTCTGGTCTTGGAACTATCTCCCAGGCATCATTCTTCATAATCGATTGGTACTCCTCGATCATGGTATCCTTCCATTCTGTCTTCTCTGTTGCTTCCTCATAGTTGGAAGGTTCTTTATCAATGATGCCGCATAGCAGGGCCACTTAGTTGGAGTATGGTTTGGGTCTCTTGCTTTCTCTGTGTATCCCATATGGAGCACCATACTTCTCTGCATCTTGTATTGCTTCACGTGCCCATGTTGGTCTTCTCTTGTGGGAGTTCTTCTCACAAGGTGGATCTACAGGTTCTTGTGGTTCTGTCATGTCATGTTCTTGGTGATTTTCTTGGATTGTCTTTTCCATAACTATGTCTCTGGTTCAGGTTCTTCAGTTTATTCATCTTAACTTCATAAATATTCTCGATTGTTATAGTTGAATCATCGTCACTTGTTCTTCGAAACAAGTCTCTCTTGTAGGTGATGGTATACGATCTTTCCTACAAGTGAATTTAGTTGCATGGTTAGAAACATTTCATAGTTTTCAAAACAAATTCTTATGCATAAAGACATAGGTCACATAGTCATGAAACTATCTTAGCCAAAGCTTCAACACAACATTCATCCATATCCCACATTCATACGGTAACTTTCTAGATGCATTCCATCTGTACCAGAACATTGTTAAGAGTGTGCACTACTCCCAACATGTCAGCAAAGAAGTTTCATTCTAGATAAGTAGCAATGGAATGTTGTATAGTACCATAGGCCACTTAGTAACCCATCACATGCATATTAGTAGTGTACAGTTCATCATGTAAACATCCTAACATGCATAATACACATTCTAAATCTAGGAACATAAGTATGTACAACACTGAACAATATCATTATTAGATATGCAAGAAATTAAATACTTATCTTTGTTTGGTTGTTGGGTGGACTCCCTCTTGATCTTTACTTCATTGCAGGAACTACTGGAGTCTCTGACAGTGTGTTCTTCTTCATCGTCTGATTTTGAGGTCCTGTGCCTTTCTTGCTTATGATCGGAAATGTTGAGCAAGTATTCTACACTTGTTCTTTGTACTGGAGTAGACTTTTTGTGTCCCTTCTTCTATATATTAACCAATGATGAAAATGGATGAGAGGTTCTTCCTTAGAGGATTGATCTTTATTTTTTTTCTGGAGTTCAACTCTATAGGATATTCTCCTACTCCTTTCATGTAATACTGAAAGTCATCTCTAGATTTACTTTATGAGGTGGAACCTACTGAATGAACCCTTGTAACTGGTTACCTTCATTTATTATAATACATATTCTTCATCACTTGAAGAATCTTCTTTTGTTATTTTGCTTGTGGGTTGATCATCTTCTGCGGTGTGAGCATGATGCCTCTTCTTGTTGATTTTGCTGGAGGATCCTTGGTTTCTAGGAAAATTTCTTGATTAATGTCCCTTCTCATAACATGTAAAACATATGATACTGGAGAGATCCCTTCTAGGTCCATGATTCCTATTGGGCCTTCTGGATCTTTTGTGATGATGGTCCTCCCTTTTTTTATGGTTCTCTTTAGTATGAGCAGTTAGGGCTTGGTCATCATCAACTCACACCTTCTCTTCTCTTGCTACTAACCGAGCTTCTTCTTGGGTACATTCTTCCCATAGTATGTTGAAGGGGATCAACTTCTTCCTGGCACATATTCATTGAATGAATGAGTCCCATGATTTGGGAGACCATTCAAGGTGGTCATAACAATATCTCCTTCTTCTACTTTGTCTTCAATCGCTTTAAGTTGATCCTTGATTTGAGAGACCCTCATCAAGAAGGATTGCATGGTCTCTGAGTGTTGGATCTTCACATTCGTGAGCTGGTTCCTTAGTGTCATTTTCCGATTGTTGTTCTTCCCTTAGAATATCTTTGTCAAAGCATCGAACATCTCCTTGGGAGTCTTCAGGGATGACATATGAGGGATGAGATGATCTTTAATGGAGTCTGCAATAATCCTCTTGGACTTGACCAAGTTCTTCTTGTGGATTTCCTTTTCCTCTTCTCCCTCTGGTTATGGAACCTCCGCATTGATAAACTTATCCAAATAATTTTCTTCTAGGACAAGAGAGATTCTATACTTTCATGCTCGGAATTTGTCAGCTCCTTCAAGATTATCCTCAAGCTTGGTGTGATTTGTCATTTTGAAATGAAAACTCAAATGGAAATAGAAAATATTTAGATCTTACCAATTTGACATGCCCACCCTGGTTCTGGAGATGGTTGGCCTAGGGTTTGTTAGAGAAACCCTAATTTTCCAAAATTGGAATTTTGAACTTCGGATTGGACAGGAAGATGCGCCTCCTCAAGGTAAGTTGTCCAATGTACTCATTTTTTTGGATTGATGGAGGAAAACCCCAAAAGCTTGATGCCCTAGTTTTCTCCTGGCACAAGCGTCTAGGTCAAAAATGAAAATTCTTCAAATTGAATTATGCTTCCTCCAAAAGATGTTCCCTCCCAGGACGAGTTATCCTATCCATTTTTTTTGATGATCTGTGGAGAGAAGACCTTGAACTAGGAAACCCTAGTTTCCCGCTACTGCACAATGCCTTCTTTTCAGGTTGGCTCTGATACCATGTTAGAGTTTGCAAGACGAACAAGCACAGCAAAACATAAGAGAAACAATAATTTTCCTTGAGGAAACCATAAAGGAGAAAACCCTGCAACTTCCTCGGAAATAGATTTGTCACATTTAAACAAACCTTGAAAATTATCCACAAAGGCTTTGTGAATGCATTCACATAGGGGCAAGATAGTAAGCAGCTAATAGTCAAAGAGCTTTTAATTGATGAAACAGAAGAGAAAAGAACAATCCATTGATATAAGGCATACAATGATGAATCCTATATCAACTTTAGCAGAGAATAAGGATGAAATACTTGGAATGAGATTAAGCAGAGCATAATTTCTATGAATTCCACTTAACTATTACACTGCACCAAGTATGAATAAATATCACAGATGTGAAATAACGATCAAAGAAGCACAATTTACAGGGGAAAAGGAAAGACACACTATCAAACCAATTACACAAGAATCCCTAAAAAACGTAGACTCGGCTCTGCAAACTTTATTAAATAGCTCAAAATTTCTTACAGACTGATTCTCAAAATTCCAAAAGTTCTTCAAATAAGATTTTCAACCCTTTTTCATTTGATTTACATCACATATATAGATGACCTGAGCCTTAGGCTCGATCTATCAAAACTGAAAACTGTTGCAACTGAGTGACACCTCATCGGGATTTATTCGTCACTTATCCCTACAAAACAAAAACAGGTAGGACCATTCTAACTGCTTTTCATCTCTAACGGTATTTTACCACGTGACATTTACTTTCAACTACAAAGATAAAGATAACGAAGAAATTGTTCCAGCTGACTATTTTCATAGTCGCCTCAAAAAATATTACAAATTGCAACTTAAAAATAAAAGTATCTCAGAAGTCCTTGTTTCTCAAAATAAAAAACAACTATTAAAAATCCAACGACTATTGTGGAGGGCGGAGAGTGTATTTCATTTTTCTGTATCTTTCCACGGTATCCACAGTTCAGCAGAAGGGAGGTCGTAATCCGTCATCTCCTTGGCCATAACCCAGATCTCAATGTGCTTTGCAAGGGAAGCTGGAGGGAGTCTTTCCCCAATGGCGATCAACCGGTTTAGGATTTCAAAGTCTTCAGAGATCTTCTCCATCAAAGTTCTGCATATAAGCAGCTGGTTTAGACTTTTGAACTTGGTGTGATCCATCCTTATGCTCCAAAGCAAGTTTTTGTAACCATTTAAGGGGATTAACTCTTGATTATTATCTCATAACGATGGTAGCCCCATCTCAACCAGCTTGTCAAACGATCCTTTGAAATTGGTTACCTGTCTCCTCATCTCTTCTACTCCGGTTTCCACGCCTTCAACCCGTGCATATTTCCCCATAACTCTTCGTGCTGCTGCAATGGCCATGATCCAGTTTCCAATATTCAAGTTGATTCTTTCTTATTCTGATAAACTATTCGAAAAGGTGATAGCATTCAATGTTGTTTCCTTGGGCTTCCGGATAAGAGTTTCTCTTGCGGCCCCACAACCTATGAAAACATCACTGATTGTTTTCTCTTTTACTCTTATAACTTCCAACTATGGCCTAAAACTTTCAGCTTCTTTAATAATTCGATCCTCGACTAAATGCTTGCAACCTTGCAAGGCTGCTTGTCCTGTAACTTGGCGGGTGAGCTTCTTATTGATATCAACTAATTCATTATGCTTATCTCGGAGGGGTTTTGCTTCTTCTTCTTTCTTTTCATTCTCCTCCTCCAACCTCTGAGCTTTTTCCTTCAGCTCCTTGATTTCCACATCCTTCAGGCTAATGTGAGACATAGCCTGCACAAGACTATCAGTACTACTGCTATCCACATTTTGGTTCATATTGGTAGGCCACATGTCCAATTTGGACAAGTTAATTTTTAAGTCATCAAGCTGCTTTTCTACACCCATTTTCTCTTTTTGCAACTATCTTCCTTCCCTGCAAATTTTAGCAACTCTGCTATGTAATCCCTTACTTTTGTAGACAAGGCTTCCTTTTGCATTTCAAAGTTTGTTTCTTCGGGAGCTTCGATTAACCGGATATTAGGAACTTTCTCCTTTTTCTGTAATTTCAAAATCAGCTTATCTTTATCAATGAATAGCTTGCTCATGGTTTTTCCTCCACCGTCACTTATAACTAGGTCAGATTGTATCTTCTTGGCTTGTTGTTGAAGAGCTCGATTTTCACTTTTCTCCTGCTTCAACTATTTCTCTAACTTTCTTACGGTAACCTGCAAATTGTCACTTTTCAATGCTGCTTTTACAAAATCATCATATATGAGATCCCCGATCTGCTTGTGAAACTGGATTTTATCCGGTACCGGTATCTTTTGCCAATTGAGCTTTGTTTTGGTCACTTCATCCTCTGTCAATATTGCCATGCTTAAAGTGTTATCCTTCATATCTCTGCTGGTCATCAAGGAATTTTTGGTATCAGACAAACCCCTAGCTCTAGGCATCAAATCAAACAGCCTCTGGGATGAGGCTTATTTATTTTGATCATCCTGCTTGCATAGGTCAGCCTTGGACTGAAATTTATTGCTATTATCACCTTCCTTAACATCTTGAAACTTATATTCTATAATTTGTACTTCAAGAGTCGAAGACTCCTCATTATCTGCCTTCTCACTATCCATCAGAACAGTCAATTCTTCTTGAGCCACTGCAACAACCAGATCCTCTTTAGTGGGAGAAACAACTAACTCGGCTTGAGTAGCCGCAACAATTAACTCAACTTGTATTTCCAATTTAGGTTGTTTGTCTCCACTTCCTATTTCAGTATCCATATCTTGAACTTCCTCCAAGTCTCTTTTCCGGCCCACTTCCACGATGTCATGCACCTGGTCTATGTCCATTATAAAATCAGACAACATTAAATCTCCTTCCTATGACTCTATAGCTCCCTCCGTCTCGGGTTCCCGGTGCAACAAATTTCGTCCCTTTAGTACCCCTTATGGCTCTTTATGTTCAAAAGCGCTTAGATTACAATCTTTCCTTCTCTTGGAAATATTGTGCAAGGGGTCGTATTCGATGGCCACATCTTTCTTGAACCCTAGAGGTTTCAATAACTCTTCTACCTCCTGTAAAGCTTCCTTGTTTTTTACTATGAAAGGACCCACCTTCCAAGGGTATTTTACATTAGTTCCCTTCTTAAATTTTTGGAACTGCACCTCTTCCAGGGTCAGTTTCTGTCTCATAAACTCAAGAGCGAAGATTCGCAATGTCAGGAAAGCGGACAAAACATAGGGCTCTTGTACAAAACCGTACAGCCTAATGACTGTAGTATCCTTTAATAGAAACCAATCACCGACAGCCAGTTCGTCCTTCAACTGCATCATTGTTTTCATCTTGGGAAATACCCTAGGCAATTCTTTCCCAAAGATGACTTTGTAAACAGGCGGCAAGACAAAGTTTAAATAGTTAAAGACATTATCTATCAAAGTATCTGCTTCAAGCAGTTGGGAAAAATGTGGGCTTTCCGCGCTGCTGTACATAATAATCTTCATAAGCTGTGTCTGGTACCTAAAAAACCTAGCATTTGAGAACTTGCTCAACTGTACATGTATTCTGTCGGCCAAAAATTCATCAAAATTAAGGGATGGGATGAGCCCATTCTCAGACCTTTCCAAACTAATGCTAATTCTGAACAGTAAACTCAACTAGACCTCGGTTACCCACAAATTCGTGTCTAATCCTAAAAACTGAGCCACCAAAGATAAAACCAACTGGGAATTTTCATAAAAAAGGTTGACATTCAAGGGGTATGGATTTTTTGTAATCTCTGAGCCGGGTTTCAGGCATGTAGCGAAAAAATATTGATGGCTTTTGGGGCTAATTTGGCGAAACAGGGCAACCAAAGACTCTTCAGAAAAACTCGGAGACGAAAAAAGAATTTCTAACAACCAACACATCTATAGCACAGACGACTCTAGACTGTTGGGCATCCATAATTACCTTCTGGGGTTCTGAGTAATTCGAGGAACACCATGATACAAATTCAGGGAAAGATGGTATCTGGTCAAGGAAAAAAGAAACAAAAGACGACCTGAAAACCCCATGTATATCCAGACCTTGTTCATGTAAGGCCCCCAATCTTATCTTGATATCTGGGACAGGGAGCTGAATGTATGTGTCAAACATGTCAGCGTGTCTGTATTTCAGGACGACCTTAACCCTAGAACTGGTAGAAGTTTGTTCTTCCCTCATCTTATGACTGTAAAAGACTTAAATTTTCAGAGAATGGCGGTTACAGATCCTACCTGTCACTTTTGGAAACCCTGCACGCACCCTGTTGAAGGTTTTGTCGCCTTCGTCGTCTGCCACACACCGAGAGACTTTCTGAATTCGACAGGATTCGAAACAAATGTCAACCTTCACAGGCGTTCTTATATATATAACCGTGTTTCCATAACCTCTGGCTTCTTTGGCCAACTGTCCTTTAATCTCAACCGTTGAACTCCCACGTGCTCACTTTCCGCCGTCGGATCTAGTTTCCCTTCACCTACTGATTTGACAACTCTTTTATTTCCACCTTCGGATCATCTTGCTAGTTCTCATCTAGTTTGTTCATCTCATCTGTATGCCTCTACGAGGTAGTATCGCATGCATCCAAAATTATTTCCTTATATCATCGTTCCTCCGTGCGACAAGCTCTGAAGTTGACACTTGTTTGGCGGGAAAATTCCATCGCATCCGCCTTGCCACTATCCAGCGTGCTACTCATTGATGCGACTATCCATGAGAACCCTCCATCTCTTCTCAGGCGCGTATCCACGGTGAGGCCTCATGCTCCCTTTAACTCTTAGCTCATCCGTCTGCTGGTGGGGTCTTTCCTATTATCTTCTACACGCTTCTAACCTCCACTAGCCGTTGATGTAGTTATCCTTGTTATCCGAGCCGTAGATCTGCCGGAGACCTAGGCCTTTACTATGGTAAATGAACTCGAACCCTTAGATCTCAAAAGGATAACCTCCATCGTAGATCCTTGCACCTGTCCCCACCATCACATGCGCCCAATATGGCATTGCTCACTACTCTTTTCTCCATGCGAGGCCTTCTTAAGCTGACACTTGTCCAGTGGGACAAAGCCTATCGCATCCACATATTCCCTTTCTTCCTCGTAACTTGCCCATGCGACGCTCCATTGAAAGCCGTAGATCTTGCTCCCGCTCTTGATCAACGGTGCCGACCTATGCGACGCTTAGTCTTTTCATGTTTCGCCAACGGACTATAGGCTTTAGGGTATTCTCCACTTGCCTTTGTCAATTTATTTGCCTATTAATACCTAGATTTTGACATTAGTCCATCCTTATTGCATTGGACCTTTTCTAGATCATTCCTTTTCATGTCTTAGCATCTGGCCATCGAGGATGGAGATTACTTCAAGCTTCCATCATGTAGTTGTCTGACCCTCCACGTTTCACATACAGTTTTTTATGCTGCAAAAGAGAAAAAATATATAGGTGCTAACAACTGGCTCCAATCAGGGATGTTATCCTCCCAGTGAGGTAGCAAAGAACTCCATAGACTAAGTGCCTGATCCATTGGGCAGATCTTCCAAAGCCTAGATTGACATAATTTCTCTAGAAACTGAAACTGAAACTGTTCCTGCTTTTCATATCTAAGCCAAAAATTCAAAAAAATAAAAACATGGCTCCCCTTTCAGACCTTAGGGCCTTCGCTTCGGGCTTCAAGTCTTTCTAGTTCACCGTTAAAACCTCAAAACAACTGTGAAAACTAAAAATATATACAGGTTATGGTACATGAGTTACCTGCTTCCTTTAGGACAGGTAATGCTTAAAAAATCTTCCATTGACTGGACCTCCTGACCAGGTAGATCCATCTTGGTGTTCCAGGATGAAGGAATTTATCCCTTGGCTTGCTGCAATAATATATGGCCCCATCCACATATGGTCATATTTCCCATGTTTATCCTCCCTAGGAGCGTTCCACTTCAGGACCAAATCATTCACCTGAAATTCATCTTCTTTGGCTTTCTTGTCGAAAGCTTCTTTTATCTTCTCCTGATGCCCCTATACTCTGTCGTATGCTTTAGTTATTAGCTCGTTCAACTTGATTATCTGAATTTCCCTTCTCTGCATGTGGTTCAGTTCTTCTTCCATCCCCTGCAACAACCTCATGACTGGAAAAACTATAGATGCCGGAAAAACCACCTCAACTCCGTATACCAGTTGGAAATGAGACATCCCAATGGCCCTTTTTGTACTTATTCTATCAGCCCATAGAGCATATTTCAGTTTTGTATGCCAATCTCTCTTGTTCTCCTCTAACAACTTCATTATGATTCTTACTAATCTTTTGTTGGATGACTCTGCTAGTCCATTTCCCTGAGGGTAGTATGTTGTGGAATGATTTAGACTGACATGGTATTTGTGAAAAAAATTTATCATTTTCTTGGAACAAAATGCAGGAGCGTTGTCTGTCACTATTCTTTTAGGGCACCCAAATCTTGACAGGATATTATCTTCCAGAAAATCCATGATAACACCTTCTGTCACTTTCCTAGTTGGTATGGCTTCTATCCACTTAGTGAAATAGTCAGTGGCTGTCAATATCCATCTATGCTGCCCTGAGGAGTTAGGATTTATCTCTCCGAGGAAGTCTAAACCCCACTGCTGGAAAGGTGCTTCTATTATGACAGGGTGAAGGGGTAGTAAAACAACTTTTCTTTTTCCTTCAAAGATCTGACATTGGTGACAAGCAACAGTCTCTTTATATACATCTGAAAACATCGTAGGCTAGTAGAAACCAGCCCTCAGGATTTTGTTGACTGTCACCTTCTAGGAATGATGTCCCCCACAGTCTCCCTTGTGAAACTCCTACTTTGTGTGTTTAGCCTCTTCCTCAAGCAAGCAATTCAGCAGCACACCTCCAGGGTCTTTCCAATATAAGAATTGATTCATAATACAGTACTTCGCAGGCTTTAATTTCACAGCTCTAGCCCTGCTTTTGCTTAACCCTGGAGGAGCTTGTAAGTTTTGTAATACATACACAATGTTAGCATACTAAGGGGATGCAAAGAATTTTTCCTCACCTGCAATCCTACATCCAACTAATTAGAATAACCTTGTAAGAAGTTCAGTTGCAAAGAGTCGCAGTTGGCCTTGGTCATTAATTTTGCTAACCCTTGCCCCTTTACCAGTTTGGTGGGCTTTATCTCCAGGTCGTATTCTAACAATACAGCAATCCATTTGGCTCTTTTTCCTTCACGGTCTGCTTGGGTGAGGATAACCTTCACAGCACTGTTTAGGACATGAGAAATGATGTGTGAGTGGAGGATGTAAACCCTAAAATCTTTCAGTGACTTGATTAAGGAATAATCCTGTTTTTCCATGATATCGTATTTCAGTTCTGCATCTCTTAGCACCCTCCTGAAAAAAGCAATTGGCTGCTCAGCATTCTAGGCATTCTTCTATAACAGCACTCCCGCCACTGTATGCTCAGACGCATAGGAAAAAATCAAAAATTCTTTAGAAAAATATGGACTGGCTAATACCGGGGCTTCAATGATAGCATTCTTAATTCCTTTAAATGAATCTCTTGCTTCCTCAGTCCACTTTACCTGATTTTCCTTTCTTAACATATTGGTGATATTCATCATAATTTCTGCAAAACTGGGAATGAACCTTCTCAGAAAACCCACTTGTCCGATGAAGGACTGCACCTCCTTTTTGCTTCTTGGCTCACCAACCTTCTGAATGGCACTAACCCTTTCAGGATCGATCTCGATACCTTCCTTGGAAATAATATGACCCAAGAGCTTAGCTTCTTCTAATGCAAAATGTGATTTCTTAGGGTTAAGGGAAATACCGTATTTTATACATTTCTTAAAAACTTGTTCCAAATGCTTCAGGTGCTCTTCATCAGATTTCGAATACACTGTTATGTCATCCATGTATACAACCACGAACTTATCCTTCTCTTCGACGAATGCTATGTCCATCGCCCGCTGGAAAGTAGCCCCTGCATTCATCAGCCCAAAAGGCATCTTAGCATACATGAAAGTACCCCAAGGAGTGGTAAAAGCGGTCTTCTCTTGGTCTTCAGAGCAGACCTTGATTTGATTGTATCCGGAGAAACCATCCATAGTAGAGATCCTTTCTGCCCCTACTACCTTTTGTAAGATATGTTCCATTTTAGGTAGGGGGTAATTATCCTTTAGTGAAGCCCTGTTCAGGTTCCTGAAATCTATACAGATCCTAATCTCACCATTCTTCTTCCTTACACGAACTAGATTCGCTATCCATTGAGAAAATCTCAAAGTGACAATGATTTTTGCATTAAATAATCTTCTGATCTCTTTTTCTATCACAGGCACCAATTTAGGGTTTATCCTCCTTAATTTTTGCTTGAAGGGTTTCTCTCCTGGTCTGATTGGAATAGAGTGTTGTATTATTGAGGTATCATACTCTTTTAGTTCTTCATAACTCCATGCAAACGCAGTAGCATATTTTTTCATCAACTCTACATATCACTCCTTCTTTTTAGGATGTAGCTTCTTAGACAGGTTTACCATCCGAGGCTCTTCTTTAGTACCCAATTTTTGGTCTTCTACCGCCTGTCTGGGGGGTTCAAAATTCAGGTTTTTTGCTACATCATTTTGGTCGAACAGCCTCTCCAGGGGTATCAATCCCTTGGGGATATAATTACTTTTTAATTGAACGATATCTTTCCCACCCAACATGTTCTTCCATTGCTTGCTTTCTCTTTCTTCCCCCTCTGATTGCTCTTGGTCCATCAATCCTTCTATGTTCTCATTTTCAGTATCAATCTGAACATTAGCAAACTCGTCAGACAATTCTAAGAATCTTTTAATTTGTAAATCATCTTCAAATACTTGCCAGTATTTAGCATTGTCTGGAATAAATGGCATGTTCACCACCTCTACCTCGTATTTTTCTTGAGAGAAAATAGGAGTTTTGAAACCACCAGCAGTGGTGGCCAAAGAGTCTGCCACCTGATTTTCAAACCTCGGGATCACCTAGATCTTGTGTTCGGTGAAAAATTTTCCAAACATATCCCAAAATTCATTTCTATAAGCCCTCATCCTGGGATGTTTTTCCTGATAACTGTCATTTACTTGATTGACCACCAACTCTAAATCTCCAAAAACATGTATCCTCTTTGCTCCCAAATATTTCAAAGCTCTTAGTCCCAGGAGTAGAGCTTCATACTCAGCCACATTATTAGTACACTCGAAAGTTAGTTTGTATGACAGGGCTCTGTACTCTTGGTCGGGAGGTATAATCCAAACCCCTGCACCCGCACCATTCTTGCTCAGTGATCCATCAAAATACATCTTCCACAGCCCTTCCTCATTTTTTTGTTTCTCTGAGGCCTCATACCTTGCGGCAAACTCCTTGTGTTCCTCGACCTCGTGGAAAAATGGGGGCACAGGATCAGTATGTGGGGCATCATTGGAAAAATAGAGGAACCTACACCTATGTCTACAGCGTATATGGGGTGATTTTCAGGTTGGGCGTCACTGCTCACCACATAGGCCATTCTTTTCTCTCTGTACAACTTTCTATTGCTTCCAAAAAGTGGTATAGTCCATGTGCATGGTTCCCTTCAACTTTTTTACCTAGGATCTTGATAACAACATCCCAAACTTAGCAGGCACCTCAGCCACTATTACGTCCATCATAATGCTCTTAGTTGGAATTTGGGCAAGGGTCACTACTACATCTTTAATTAAACCCAAACATGGTACCTTTCTGGAATCAAAAGAATATAGGTCTTTGTAGGGTCTGGTGACTTCTAACCCCAACTGATCCACCACTGATTTTGGCATTAAGTAGTGTGAAGCCCCAAAATCTATCAGGGCATTGTGTAGTAACTTACCATGGATATTCAAACTCAAATAGAAGGGAGGGACTTCTTCATCGTCCGGTTCTTCCAACTTGGAACCAAAGATTATAGTGGGGGCGTCATCTGTTACTTCCAACATGTCCTGCATACCTTATGCCTGTCCTTTTACCACGCTAGTTATATCTTCCCTATATTCATTGTTTCTTAATAGCTCATTGAAGGGGATAGATATCTTCACCTTAGACAATTCAGCCTTCAGGCTGAATGTTGAAGCTGGACTCACTACTTCAGTGACTTCTGGCTACCTACCTTCTTTAGAATGCTGCCCCTTATCTTCTAAGGTTTTTTGTGCAGCAACCTCTGGCTGTTTTTCTTTTAGATTCTCCATATTTTGCTGAGTCTTGGAGAGCTGAATATGGGCAGACTTCCCTTCATTTATTGGTATCTCCCTGTTCCTTAACTTCATCTTTCTTTGGATGTCATCTACAGCATTCATGTAACCCATTTGGTACTGCTCAGAATCAAATTCAACAGCTTTACTAGCATTCCCCATGTTGAAAAATTCATGTTCCCTTTGGGTTAAATGTACTTCATGGTCTAGGGTGTCAAGGAGATGGATCTGGTCTCCAGCAGGATCTTCAGGTCCTTCCTCATCCACCAAATTTTCAAGGAAGGGAGGACTCATCTGGTGGTCTTCTTGATTTCTTGGATTTCTTGGAGGGGGTGGCCTTCTAAAGTTAGGATTCCTTATTTTATTTTCAGGCTGCTCTCTAGTAGGTGGTTTATTTTCCATGGCTAACCTATCCATCAGCTTTTCCATAGTTTTCATCATAGTATCAAACTTGGCATCACTATAAGAGGAGGAGGTAGAGGCTTGGGTTTCTTGTTTCTTTTTATCTGCTTCCGTTTTTCCCTTTATTTTCCCCGAGGCCATCATGTTGGCTTCCACCTCCATGGCATCCTTTAGCATAGCGGGCTCCATGGCATCCTTTAGCATAGCGGGCAGGGTAGCATATTTTCTCTCCCTTAATGTACATGAGAAATCTCCATCAAAGGCATCGGCATAATGGAGCTTTGCAGCGCCTACTGAGGGTCTAAGATCATCTGGGATAGAATTATAGGCCCTCATAAACCTAGCAGAAAACTCATGAACAGATTCAAAACCCCCTTTCTTCATATGGTTGTATTGGGACAAGACCAGAGCAGGAATCCCTATCGTTTCCCACCTCTCTAAGAACAATGTATTAGAGGCTGCAAAATCGTTGATAGAAGCATTTGGCACCTGTCTGAACCATTTCTTGGGTTCTCCAAATAAACTCTGAGCAAACAACCTCATCTTAGCATCATCATGATCTACTTCCTCCAAATCAATAAAATCCTCAAACCTGTCTACATGTTGTCTGGCAGAAAAACCTCCCTCTCCATCATAAGAGACGATTCTCTGGGCGTAGTTCTGAGGGAGATCATGCAAAACATCTGGTAGGGCCAATGGTGCGAATCTAGCAGCCATGGGTCTAAGTGGATTTTGAGTTTGGGGATAGATATTCTGGGCAAGGTTACTTGCAGGGATTGTGGTATGAGATTGAGGGGTCTGAAAACCAGGTCTAGTTCTTTCGACTTTGATTATATTTTGCAACTCAAGCCAGACAGGATCTAACAAATAGGACTCAGGTGCATTCAGACCTTCTTCACCTAGGCTTAGATAAGATTCAGATCTTGATCTTGGCAAATGCTTCCCGATATCTATCTCTATGTCTGATTCTTGAAAAACAGGTAGCTCTTCTTTAGACCCAATTCTTTTAATGCTAGAAGTATTAGCTTTATCCTTTCTGCTCTTATGTCTAAGTAATATTTCTGGATTTTCCACACTTAACAGAATTTCGGAAATAGGATTACCTCTCGTATGGATCTTTCTTGAGGCCAAGATTCCTTTTTTGAGATTTCTTAAGAAACAAACTTGGCTCGTCGATCTTCCCCAGTGGAGTCTTTCTTGAATGTGGATCTTTACTAGTGGAGTCGCCAAGGAAAAAATGAATAACCCTCTAAACATATGGAAACCTCTATTGCCCGCAGGGATCTCTCTTTTCTTTGAATCTTCAAAATCTTTTGTCGTTCTCCCAGGGATAGTAAAACAATCACGTCCCCGGCAACGGCACCAATTTGTTAACACCCAAATTAACCCCCAAGGTTGTGAGAGAAGGAAATTCAGGGTAACCACTAACCAATCTTTAGCTTGTGTTACGGACCCAACACAAATAGAGAGGGCTCTCTCTATAATCTCATGAAAAACTGGAATAATCAAAGGCGTCAACAATGAAAACATACACCAGTATTTATCATTCAAGATATTCAATCACAACATACAGAAGATCACATTTCTGCTGGAAACAAAATGATTTAAACGTTGTTTGGATGAAACATATGAATCTATATTTGGGAAATGGAGTCACATTTAAACAAACCTTGAAAATTATCCACAAAGGCTTTGCGAATGCATTCACACAGGGGCGAGATAGTAAGTAGCTAATAGTCAAAGAGCTTTTAATTGATGAAACAGAAGAGAAAAGAACAATCCATTGATATAAGGCATACAATGATGAATCCTATATCAACTTTAGCAGAGAACAAGGATGAAATACTTGGAATGAGATTAAGCAGAGCATAATTTCTATGAATTCCACTTAACTATTACAGTACACCAAGTATGAAGAAATATCACAGATGTGAAATAACGATCAAAGAAGCACAATTAACATGGGAAAAGGAAAGACAGACTATCAGACCAATTACACAAGAATCCTTGAAAAACGCAGGCTTGGCTCTGCAAACTTTATTAAACAGCTCAAAATGTCTTACAGACTGATTCTCAAAATTTCAAAAGTTCTTCAAATAAGATTTTCAACCCTTTTTCATTTGATTTACATCACATATATAGATGACCTGAGCCTTAGGCTCGATCTATCAAAACTGAAAACTATTGCAACTGAGTGACACCTCATCAAGATTTATTCATCACTTATCCCTACAAAACAGAAACAGGTAGGACCATTCTAACTGCTTTTCATCTCTAACGGTATTTTACCACATGACATTTACTTTCAACTACAAAGATAAAGATAACGAAGAAATTGTTCCAGCTGACTATTTTCATAGTCGCCTCAAAAAATATTACAAATTGCAACTTAAAAATAAAAGTATCTCATAAGTCTTTGTTTCTCAAAATAAAAAACAACTATTAAAAAGCCAAAGACTATTGTGGAGGGCGGAGAGTGTATTTCGTTTTTCCGTATCTTTTCACGGTAGTCCACAGTTCAGCAAAAGGGAGGTGGTAATCCGTCATCTCCTTGGCCATAACCCGAATCTTAATGTGATTTGCAAGGGAAGCTAGAGGGAGTCTTTCCCCAATGGCGATCAACCGGTTCAGGATTTCAAAGTCTTCAGAGATCTTCTCCATCAAAGTTCTGCCTATAAGCAGCTGGTTTAGACTTTTGAACTTGGTGTGATCCATCCTTATGCTCCAGACCAAGTTTTTTTAACCATTTAAGGGGATTAAATCTTGATTATTATCCCAGAACGATGGTAGCCCCATCTCAACCAGCTTGTCAAACGATCATTTGAAATCCGTTACCTGTCTCCTCATCTCTTCTACTCTGGTTTCCACGCCTTCAACCTGTGCATATTTCCCCAGAACTCTTCATGCTGCTGCAATGGCCATGATCCGGTTTCCAATATTCAAGTTGATTCTTTCTTCTTTTGATAAACTATTCAAAAAGGTGATAGCATTCAATTTTTTTCTTTGGGCTTCCGGATAAGAGTTTCTCTTGCGGCCACACAACCTGTGAAAACATCACTGATTGTTTTCTCTTTTACTCGTATAAATTCCAAGTATGGCCTAAAACTTTCAGCTTCTTTAATAATTCAATCCCAAACTAAATGCTTGCAACCTTGCAAGGTTGCTTGTCCTGTAACTTGGCGGGTGAGCTTCTTATTGATATCAACTAATTCATTATGCTTATCTCGGAGGGTTTTTGCTTCTTCTTCTTTCTTTTCATTCTCCTCCAACCTCTGATCTTTTTCCTTCAGCTCCTTGATTTCCACATCCTACAGGATAATGTGAGACATAGCCTGCATAAGGATGTCAGTACTACTGCTATCCCCATATTGGTAGGCCGCATGTCCAATTTGGACAAGTTAATTTTTAAGTCATCAAGCTATTTTTCTAGACTCATTTTCTCTTTTTTCCAATTATCTTCCTTCCCTGCAAATTTTAGCAACTCTGCTTTACAATCCCTTACTTCTTTAGACAATGCTTCCTTTTGCATTAAAAAGTCTGTTTCTTCGGTTGCTTCGATTAACCAGATATTAGGAACTTTCTCCTTTTTCTGTAGTTTCAGAATCAGCTTATCTTTCTCAGCCAATGGCTTGCTCATGGTTTTGTCTCCACCGTCACTTATAACTAGGTCAGATTGTATCTTCTTGGCTTGTTGTTGAAGAGCTCGGTTTTCACTTTTCTCTTGCTTCAATTGGTTCTCTAACTTTCTTACAGTAACCTACAAATTGTCGCTTTTCAATGTTGCTTTTACAAAATCATCATATATGAGATCCTCGTTCTGCTTGTGAAACTAGATTTTATCCAGTACCGGTATCTTTTGCCAATTGAGCTTCGTTTCGGTCACTTCATCCTCTGTCAATACTGCCATGCTTAAAGTGTTATCCTTCATATCTCTGCTAGTCATCAAGGAATTTTTGGTATCAGACAAACCCCTGGCTCTAGGCATCAAATCAAACAGCCTTTGGGTTGAGGCTTGTTTATTTTGTTCATACTGCTTGCACAGGTCAACCTTGGACCGAAATGTATTGCTATTATCACCTTCCTTAACATCTTGAAACTTATATTCTATAATTTGGACTTCATGAGCCGAAGACTCCTCATTATCTGCCTTCTCACCATCCATCGGAACAGTCAATTCTTCTTGAGCCGCTGCAACAACCAGGTCCCCTTTAGTGGGAGAAACAACTAACTAGGCTTGAGTAGCCGCAACAATTAACTCAACTTGTGTTTCCAATTTAGGTCGTTTGTCTCCACTTCCTATTTCAGTATCCATATCTTGAACTTCCTCCAAGTCTCTTTTCCAGCCCACTTCCACAATGTCTGGCACCTGATCTATGTCCATTATAAAATCGGACAGCATGAAATCTCCTTCCTATGACTCTACAGCTCCCTTCGTCTCAGGTTCCCAGCGCAACAAATTTTGCCCCTTTAGTACCCCTTCTGGCTCTTATGTTCAAAAGCACTTAGATTACAATCTTTCCTTCTCTTGGAAATATTGTGCAAGGGGTCGTATTCGATGGCCACATATTTCTTGAACCCCAAAGGTTTCAATAACTCTTCTACCTCCTATAAAGCTTCCTTGTTTTTTACTATGAAAGGACCCACCTTCCAAGGGTATTTTACATTAGAGCCCTTCTTAAATTTTTGGAACTGCACCTCTTCCAGGGTCAGTTTCTGTCTCATAAACTCAAGAGCGAAGATTCACAATGTCAGGAAAGCGGGCAAAAAATAGGGCTCCTGTACAAAATCGTACATCCTAATGACTGTAGTATCCTTTAATAGAAACCAATCATCGACAGTCAGTTCGTCCTTCAACTGCATCATTGTTTTCATCTCGGGCAATACCCTAGGCAATTCTTCCCCAAAGATGACTTTGTAAACAGGCGGCAAGACAAAGTTTAAATAGTTAAAGACATTATCTATCAAAGTATCTGCTTCAAGCAGTTGGGAAAAATGCGGGCTTTCCACGCTGTTGTACATAATCATCTTCATAAGCTGTGTCTGTTACCTAAAAAACCTAGCATTTGAGAACTTGCTCAACTGTACATGTATTCTGTCGGCCAAAATTTCATCGAACTTAAGGGATGGGATGAGCCCATTCTCGGACCTTGCCAAACTAATGCTAATTCTGAATAGTAAACTCAACTGGACCTCGGTTACTCACAGATCCGTGTCTAATCCTAAAAACTGAGCCACCAAAGATAAAACCAATTGGGAATTGTCATAAAAAAGGCTGACATTCAAGGGGTATGGCTTTTCTGTAATATCTGAGCCGGGTTTCAGACATGTAGCTAAAACTACTTGACGGCTTTCTGGGTTAATTTGGAGAAACAGGGAAACCACAGACTCTTCAGCATTTGTGACTCGGAGACGAAAAATTAATTTCTAACAACCGACGCATCTATAGCACAGACGACTCTAGACTGTTGAGCATCCATAATTACCCTCTAGGGTTCTGAGTAATTCGAGGAACACCATGATACAAATTCAGGGAAAGATGGTATCTGGTCAAGGCAAAAAGAAAGAAAAGACGACCTGAAAACCCCATGTATATCCAGACCTTGTTCATGTAAGGCCCCCAATCTTATCCACATCTATGGGACAAGGAGCCAAATGTATGTGTCAAACACGTCGACGTATCTGTCTTCCAGGATGACCTTAACCCTAGAACTGGTAGTAGCTTGTTCTTCCTGTTAGTTTTTCAGAATTTACTTCAATCTGATCTAGGATCTTAACTAAGAGAACAACATGTACAGCATATCTATAGCATGTCAATCATGGACACAATAATGCAAGCACACAAGAGACACAGAGTTTACTTGGGGAAAACCATAAAGGTGAAAAACCCCAATAACTTCCTCAGAGATAGATATAGCAATGATACAACCCAAGCATAAGAGATAGACATCTCCTAGCAGCAGCTTATCCTCCTCCACAAGTGTGCCACTCTCCAAAGAGTGTGTGTGAGAATAGAATGATAAAATAGAGTGCCTCCGGCACTCTATTTATACTTGACTTGACTTGCCTAATAACCTTTACTAGGTCGGCCTCAACTTAACCACACAACACAATGCTGACTGGGCCAACACCCAATAGGGTGGTCTAATAACCCTTTGACCCACATGGCCGACCCCCACTAGGGTGGTCTAATAACCCTTTGACCCACATGGCCGACCCCCACTAGGGTTGTCTAATAACCCTTCAACCCACATGACTTATACAGGGCCGACCCCAACAAGGTGGTCTAATAACCCAACAAGGTGGTCTAATAACCCATCAAGTATAAGTTACGACACTTACAATATAAATGACGACACTTCCGTATAGAGGAATAATAACATCTCTATAGGAATACAAACACTTCCGTATAGAGGAATAATACCATCTCTATAGGAGTACAATATACATATATGAAATACATGGGTGAAATACATTTCGAAGTTACATATACATCAACACTTCCCCCATCTTATGACTGTAAAAGACTTAAATTTTTAGAGAATGGCGGTTACAAATCCTACCTATCACTTTTGGAAACCTTGCACGCACCCTGTCGAAGGTTCTGTTGCCTTTGTTGTCTACCACACGCCGAGAGACTTTCTGACTTCGACAGGCTTCGAAACAAATGTCAACCTTCACGGGCATTCTTATATATCTAACCGTGTTTCCATAACCTCTGGCTTCTTTGGCCAGCTGTCCTTTAATCTCAACCGTTGAACTCCCACGTGCTCACTTTCCGCCGTTGGATCTGGTTTCCCTTCACCTACTGATTTGACAACTCTTTTATTTCCACCAACGGATCATCTTGCTAGTTCTCATATGGGCCGTTCATCTCATCTGTATGCCTCTACGAGGTAGTATTGCATGCATCCAAAATTATTTCCTTATATCGCCATTCCTCCGTGCGACAGGCTCTGAAGTTGACACCTGTCTGGCGGGAAAATTCCAACACATCTGCCTTGTCGCTATCCAGCGTGCTACTCCTTGATGCGACTATCCATGAGAACCCTCCATCTATTCTCAAGCACGTATCCATGGTGAGGCCTCATGCTCCCTTTAACTCTTAGATCATTCGTCTGCTGGTGGGGTCTTTCCTATTATCTTCTATGCGCTTCTAACATCCAGTAGCCGTTGATGTAGTTATCCTTGTTATCCGAGCCGTAGATCTGCCGGAGACCTAGGCCTTTACTATGGTAAATGAACCCTAACCCTTAAATCTCAAAAGGATAACCTCTGTCGTAGATCCTTGCACCCGTCCCCACCATCGCATGCGCCCAATATGGCACTGTTCACTGCTCTTTTCTCCATGCAACGCCTTCTTAAGCTGACACCTGTCCAGTGGGACAAATCCTATTGCATCCACATATTCCCTTTCCTCCTTGCAACTTGGCCATGCGACACTCCATTGAAAGCCGTAGATCTTGCTCCCGCTCTTGATCAATGGTGCCGACCTGTGTGACGCTTAGTCTTTTCATGTTTCACCCACGGACTATAGGCTTTAGGGTATTCTCCACTTGCCTTTGTCAATTTATTTGCCTATTAATACCTAGCTTTTGACATTAGTCCATCCTTATTGCATTGGACCTTTTCTAGATCATTCCTTTTCATGTCTTAGCATCTGGCCATCGAGGATGGAGATTAATTCAAGCTTCCATCAGGTAGTTGTTTGACCCTCCACCTTTCACGTACAGTTTTTTATGCTGCAAAAGAGCAAAAAGATATAGGTGCTAACAAATGACATCCCCAAACGGAGGAAAAACATCTACGTCTGAGGTACAAATAAAATACAATAATAATATAAATATAAAATACAAATGAATATCTTCTAAAGTTACATTTACAACAACAATTGGCGGCTCACAACAAGGAATTGAAGGCCAAGTGCATGATCTTGGATGCTATAAAGGATCATTTAATTTGTCGCAGATCCAAGAAGAAAACAATGGACATATTCAATTCTTTGGTTAGCCTCTACTAGAGCGAGAACATCAGCAAAAAGATGATAATGAAAAATAGACTAAGCTATAGGGATGACCTAATCGGACACGGTTACCAATTACCTAATGAAGGTCACGTAGATTTGTGATCAACTTGTATAAATTGGGGAGAAGATTGAAGATGTTGAGTTAGTAAACATGGCACTAAATTGTTTCTCAACTTCACGGGAAACATTTGTCTAGGGAATCTATGCTAGTGAGCATCTTCCCTCCTTTGGAAGATTGTGGGATGATTGTGTCCAGGAGGAGATTGGGATGGAGTCAAAGGCTAGCAAGAATGATGGTGACTACGACAAAATCCTATTTGGACAAACCAAGAAGGGTAGAGGTAAAGGACCTAGCAAGGGGAAGGGGAAGGATGAGGATTCGACGTCACAACCATGTAAGGACTTGAGTAAAGTCAAGTGCTTCATTTGTCCAAGCAGTGTTTTACCGATCTAAAAGATAAAAACTTGGGGGTTCAACTAGAGCTTGGTGATATTGCCAAGTATGCAATAGCAAGAATCAGCACCATTTCCTTCCAACTCCAGTCAAGTAACTCTTTAGACTTTGATCATTTTTTGTTTTTTATAGGTCTTAGGAAGAACTTGCTTTCAGTATCATTATGGAAGATAAGGGTCATGTAGTAAGTTCAAGAACTAACATGTCCTTATCAGACTGAAGGAATCTATCCCAAAAGTAGCACAAGTAAAAGGGGTTAGGGAAGGAAATTTACATAGGTTATAGGATGAATATGTTCAAGACCTAGTTCAAAATAGTGACATCTTCTGCGAATTATGGCATAAGAGGATGGGGAACATGTATCATAGGGTACTGCCTATTCTAAGGGTGTCGATCTTCCAGAGTTTAGCATTCAATAGCAGGGAGTATGCAGAGGGTGCACACTTGGAAAGCAAGCCAAGGTTGCTTTCCCAAGCAGTCGGCATAAGTCTAAGGAGATTTTATACCTAGTACATCAGGATGTTTGTGGACTGATATCAATAGCATCAATTTTAGGAAGCATGTACTATGTTTCCTTTATTGATGATTTCTCTTGAAATACTTGGATCTACTTCTTAAAGTTCGAGGATGAGGTCTTTATCAAGTTTCAACACTTTAAATCTCTAGTTGATAATTAGACATAAAAGAATATCGAGGTCTTGAGATCAATCAATGGGGGTGTGTATACCTCCAAGTAGTTCGAGGGTTTTTGTAAGGAGGAAACAGTGAAGAGGTAGCTCACTATTCCATATAACCCATAGCATAAAGGGGTTGCAAAGCAAAATAATCGATCCATCATGGGGGCAATTCATGACTATGACTTGCCAATGTTTCTTTGAGAAGAAGCATGCGATATAGTAGTCTACATTCAAAACAGGTGTCCTCATAGGATCTTGGATGACATGACACCAACAGAGACATTGACCAGTGTGGATATAGAGGTGAGTCATTTTTGTATCTTTGGTTGTCTAGTTTATATCCATGTACCAATAAAGAAAATGACCAAGTTGGAGCCCTCCAACAAGAAGGGTTTATTTGTAGGTTACAGTGAAAATTCAAAGGCCTACTGGATCTACATTTCAAACAAAGAAACACAGTGGTGAGCTGGGATGTAAATTTTGAAGAAGACTTCACATCCAAGAAGTCTCATGAGCCTATTCTAGTGATAGAGGATGAGGAGTAGGAAGCTACAAATGTTAAGCCGGAATCAGTGGTGACTTTCAATTCATAGCGGCGTCCTTCAGTTGAAGAGGAGTCAATAGCTCTTTCCATTTTTGCCAAGAGACCTTGATGGTTCACTCAAACATTGAGGAATGCTCAAAAGTTTGTTAAGGCCCCTAAGAGAACATTCAACGAAAGCAGGCCTCTGTAGAAGTTTCCAAATTAAATGGCATTGATGAGCAACATCATAGATTCCGATCCTTCTAGTTTTTAGAAGGTAGAAGATCGGCAAGTTTGGCGAGATGCCATGTCGGAGTAGTGCGCCTCCGTCATGAAGAATAATGTATGGGGCATAGTGCTGAGATCAAAGGGGAAGTCGGTAGAGGTGGCTCTACAATATTAAGCATGCAACAAATGGCAGCATCAAAATGTGCAAGGCAAGGTTTGTGACGAGAGGTTTCTCCCATAAAGAGGGAGTGGACTATGAGAATACTTTTTCTCTAGTTGCTAGGTACACTTCCATTAGAGAAATTATGCCTTTAGTTCGATTTATAAGATGGATGTGAAAATAACTTTCTTCGATGGGATATTTGAGGAAGAAGTGTACATCGAGAAACCTCAAGGCTTTGAAGTAAGTGGGAAGGAGTCCCGTGTTTGTAGGCTAAAAAGGCCTTGTATGGACTCAAGCATGGTATTCTAGGATATATGGATAGTTACAGAGTGTGGACTTCACAAAAAGTGAAGCAAATCCTAATTTATATTAAATATTTGCGGGCACTAATGCTTATCTTGGTGTTGTCTGTAGATGACTTGTTTCTTACAGGTGCAACGAAGCTCGTTCAGGGTGCAAAGTAGATATGACAGTTGAGTTAAAGATGAAGGACATCGGCATGATGCATTACTTCTTGGGTTTGGAGGTTTGGTAGAGACCAAGGGAAACATTCCTTGGGAAAGGTAAGTATGGAGTTGAATTCCTAAAGAGGTTTCAGATGGAGGACTGCAAACCTATGGCCACACCTAAGATCATTAATCTGAAGAAGGTGACAACTTTGTATTTAGAGTTTGTGGACCCTACATTATATAGGAAGCTAATGGGTTCTTGATAAATTTGGTCAATGTTAGGCTAGATATATGTTTTGCAATGAACACCTTGAGTCAAGTCGCAGTGGAGATGAGACAAGAGCATTGGGTAGCAACAAAACATGTGCTTAGATATTTGAGGGGCACAATGGAGTATGGTTTGATATATTTTAAAGTTGGTGAAGTCAAGTTGCAGGGGGGTTGTAGAATCATATTGGGCAGGTAGTATAGAAGACAAGAAGAGCACCTCTGGGGGTTGCTTTAGCTTGGGTTTAGGTATAATATCCTAGTTTAGAAGGAAACAGAATTTTTTGGCACTTAGCTCAGAAAATGCAAAATACATGGCAACCAATACTACTAGTTGTGAGGCCATTTGGCTTCACAAGTTACTTGCATAGTTGTTTGATCAAGATTTGGATCATATCATGATTCATTGTAATTTCAAAGTTGTATCAAACTCTCTAAGAATCCAATACTCCATAATAAATCCAAACACATAGAGATCAATCATCACTTCATACAAGACAAGATTCAGAAGGGATTAGTAAAGTTCTAGCATGTACCCACAGATCAACAGGATGTTGATATTCTAACCAAGCCCTTAGCACAATGGATGTTTGAGGCATTCATAAACAAACTTGGATTGGTGTAGAATTTCTTCCTCGTTAAGGGAGAGTGTTGAAAAATGTAGCTCTAACAAGGATTTATTACATAGGTTTCAATGTAAATGTGCACGAAGTGGTTCAAAACATTTTGAAAGTGACCACTTAGGAAAATGGGTGATAATTCTAGTTTGTAATTAACTTTAGGAAAAAATTGAAAAGTCTTATGTTTTGCAGTTGAGTCTAATAAAGCGTGTTCAATACATTAATTACTTAGATTAGGATCTAGTCTCAACCATACATCTCAAGATGAGATTATTGTTTGGTAGAATAGGTTTTTAGACAGTATAAAGATAGACAAGATAGAGAGATCCAAGACAATTTATTGTCTAACAAAGGAAGAGCCACCAAATGAGAGAGTAGAGCACATCAAACAAGCATAAGAAGAGGTCATCTAGTAGGGTCATACATCATCCCTATAGTAAGTTGTATAGGCCATACAGTTGTTTTATTTTTCTTGTGTAGGACATACCTCCTAAACAGGTTGTACACCTCAATTCATGGGTGGTTTTTCAATCGTACAACTACTAGTTTTAAGCAATCTGCAAAAATTACCTTGTGAGCTTTGATTAATGGATGATAAGTCGATTTTGATGAAAAAATCATTTGTGTGTGTATTTGATTTATGCTTCTGCTATTTATGTTTCCAACAATTTTATGATTACTGGTATGTTCAGAAATTAGTTTTCTGCAATTAAATAAATAACATATTTGAATTGTTTGATCGAGAACATAAGAAAATCAATCACCAAAGTCAAGAAATTTTATCAAAACTAAGTAAAATTTTACTTTCCAAGGACTACCATGTATCATGGTTTGGATCCTCTGTGGGAAATGAATTGTTTGTTGCCAAGGCTAGATTATGCATGCAAAAGACAATTCATTTGTGCCTTTGGTAGTGGCCATTGCCTTCCATGCAAAGAATTTGCTTAGAAAGCCTTTTCTTTTGAGAAGATAATTTGAGTTCAAACTTAATGCTTTCATCTTCCTAGCCATTAATCGAAGAGTCCTAATTTGCTACATTCAATTTTCAATAGAATAAAATTATAGTTTTTTTTGTAAACTAATACCCATGGGGATTTGAACTTGTGACCTTCCATTTACAACTTCTCATCTCATTTATTCATTACCAATTGCTCTGCCCCCATGGGCTAATAAAATTATAGTTTAATGTTGGTTGTTATATAATATATTTTTTATTGCATAATATATTAATCGTTAACAAGATAAGACTACCTATTGAGACAACAACAAAGACTTTTAAAGGTTCAACTTAATGATTTAGTCTTCCTAACCACTATTGAATGGGTCATAAATTTTTTATATTAATGTTTCACTAGTATATAATTATAATTTCTTGTTAGTGGTTGTATAATATAATTTTGATTCTATAATAGATTATAGACATGATTGATCATAATATTGAATTGAAAATCTACAACACTAAAAATATGAGAATCAATTTGACAACAATAAAAGTTCTTTTGAGACCAATAATTTCCTCAATAAAAGACTTTGTCTAAAGCAAGATTAAATATGCCAGTTGGTTGGCTCTATCTGTAAGAGTATGTGGAGGGTTTGATTATGAAACCATTCAAGAACGTATAATTTAGTAGTCTATTGCTTGTTATTAGGTATTTAGTACTTGACTCGTAACTTTGTTTTTTAAATGGACAATTGTAATGTAACTTGTATTAGATTGTAATTTACAACAAAGTCATAAACATTTTATGAGGATAGTTTTTTGGCCTATCACTCGAAGTCTAGTTAGCACAGCTATAGCTATATGTAAGGTGCCAAGAGCACTTGATGAAGGTGTTTTTCTTCTAAATGGAATAAAAGATGTGTTTTTTCCTTGGAAAAAAAAACTATTGTTCATTCTTCTTGTTTTGTGAATCATCACATCAAAATAGACCATTGTGTGCTGTCATATTATCCCCCATTGGTTTCAAGCTATGTTATTGGACAATGAAGAAAAAAATAGTCAAAGACGAAATGAAGTCAAAAGATTAGATAACTCACAAGATTGTGGAGATCGATGAACATGAGGAACAAGAAAAGGATGAGACAAAATCACCAAAAAAGGAAGTAGGTGAAGCAACAATAACCACAAAAGCAAATAATTGGGGATACATTTAGACCAATTATCTTCTTATATTTTAAATTAACTTCAATCACACATACCCAACATCAACCATCCCAATTGATGAATCTTTGTGAGCTTTGCTAGTGTTATTAGCATTTATGGTTCAATAACTCAACTTGGTAAGGGATGTCTTTACTTTGTCCCGTAGGTTTTTGTCACCATTCATGGCAAAGTGGATGACTCTAATAAGTTTGAGAGGTAGAGTTGTATTACAAGAGTGTATGCTCTAGATAGCATATTCTTTTACACTCCCCCATCTTCCTCAACAACTCTTTCCAAACTCAAGAAACCATGAACATGATGAAGAGGCATGGATACAATACTTGGATAATCTCTATATTGTGATACAAGCTATAGAACTTGCAATTTTCAACGAAGCTTTGTAAGCATCCCCTTTGTCCTTTCAACATACATCCTCTTCACCAACTAGTGAGAACATGAAGCTAGTGGGAAGATCCAATCAGCGAGTTCCTACATCAAGCTTATAGCAGAAGTAGTCACTTGCCATTAGAGAAAATTTGGGGTCTAAAATGAGCCTCCTAAGGAAAAAAAAACACATCACACTACAAATATGCCATGTCACACTAGTTAAAGGTGTTATCTAGTGAAAGTCAACCTATAATATCTCATTAATGGTACTTGACAAATATGTTGGGTTAGTGTAGACTTAAGAGATGATGGTTGAAGACTTAAGAGATGATGGTTGAAAATAATAATGAAAGGTTTATATTATTGTATATACACAATAAATGATATAGTGGTGAATTTTTTTAATTTATATTATAATTTATATTATAATTTATTTAATTTTTTTATAAATATACCACTATTTTTTATGTATTTAATAAAATCTAAAACTTTAAAAAAAGAACTAAAATTATAATTACAATAATACTAAAAATAAACAATAACTATTTTTATTTTATTTTATATTATCACTACTTCCAAGTCCTTTAAAATATAAATCTCACATTAATTAAAATGAAAGTATATTACTTTTGAAATAATAAAAACATTTATATAATTAATCTCTTAGAAATAAAAATAAATAATATTTAAAAAGTATCATAAATTAAAAAATATGAAAGATAAAATAATACTTCGTTATTTTTGTGATAACTTTTTTCTCTCGAACTCGGAATTTGATGCTCTTGGTATTCAAATCGGTGCAGAATCTCGAAAAACTCAAAACACGAAAGTTGTACTCTCGTCGAGACCTTTCCAACGGTACCAAGAGCGTCAAATTCTGAGTTTAGGGAAGAAAGTTATTGCAAAAATAATAAACAATTATTTTCTCTCTCTCTCCAATTTTTTATTTATGATATTAGAGATTAATTATATAAATGTTTTTATTATTTCAAAATTACTCCACTATCATCTTAATTAATGGGAGATTTATATTTTAAAGAACTTAGAAGTAGTGATAATGTAAAATACTCTATATTTATTATTTCAATTACATTTATCATATTTCGAGATGAGTTTTTCAAAATCTTAACCAATGTGAGGTTTATAAATTATGACACATAAGCATCTTTGACTTCTATAGGGCCAACTAAACCATAATGGTTGACCAAAATACTCAAATTATATGGTTTGAGAAATCTTGCTCATTGCACACTTGTCCATGGCACGTTTTTTATAAAGCCCATTTTAGACCCCAAATTTCCTCTAATGATTGCCCTAACATAAGATAAGATAATATAATTTTACTAATGTCCAACAAATGATGTCAATGGGACACTATGGTACCATGATGTCAATACAAAGTGGGAGAGCTAAGACAACTCTTATATAAAGCAAGATGTGAGACTCTAACCTAAAAAACCAAAAAGAGTGAATTCCAAAGATGGAGAGATAGCCCTGAAGAGAAGTACAAGGAGAGTCAATACAAAAGAAAAATATACAAGGAAAGTGAATCTAGGATATGTGATAAAAAATGATGAATATGTCATGGTAGACTGGAAACATTGAAAGTGTCTCTTCCTAAAATTCGAGGCCGAATAAAGGAATCTCAAAGTAATAATCTAACAGAAAGAAGAATTGGAAGAACTAGAAAAAGAGTTATAATGTAGTGTGTCGTCACCTGGAGTGGGGAGCCTGTTGTTGTGATCTTGATGCAGTCGATCAACCGTTGAGATGGGGACGAAGCTGGCCACGTTGTTAGGGTCGAGTGGACATAGAGGTGGTCCATTGTGTTCTAACTGATATGCGGTTAGAGGCTATGCCATCCTTTGTCGATCTCTTGGTGCCCCTAGATAAGGGAAACACCAAAAAGAAGTGATTCGTTGAGTGGAAACTAGTCCCGATTGCAAATGTCACTAGAGGGAATGAAGTCGAAGGGCGTCCTGCAAGTATAAGGCCGAACATCTCTGATCTGGGTATCTAAAGAAATTAGCCAAAGTCTGAAATTATGTGAGAAGGTCGCTAGAAAGACATTGGAACCACCCGTGAATCTCGTAATAGATAGGACACCGAAAGATGAAATGCTCATTGATCTCAACCTCTCAAAGATGGCAAACTTGGCAAATCATGTATGATCAATCGATCTGGTGATCTGTCTCAACCCTGAGACGATGAGAACCCACTCTGAATTGGTTGAAAGGGATATGGAGAGTATCTGCCCAATGGCAGAGTGTGTAATGGGGCCGAACAATGAAATCGTTCCTCAAATCCATGAAATGTGCAACATAAAATGGCATAGAACAATAATAATGGTGGCACATATGGAACGCCTCCGCTAGGCTCTGACCTGAAAATGTTGGTCACTTCTACCTTGGAGTGCTTTATAGTAAAAAAGTGAGTAATGGAGGTGAAGACTTTCTTGCATAATCTATCCACTATGGCTATCGATGTCCATGCCACCAAGAAATTTCTTACCAATCTTCAATTCAAGGATATTACACATTCACGTAACCTCAAGTTGCAAATTCTTGTCCAACTTAAAGAAGTCTTACTTGCTATTGGTATGGAAAACCACAAGTTAAAAAGTATTATTATTAGGAAATTAAGATTCATATTTGAGGTATATTGAAAAATATCATTTTCATTCGATTGAAGGTAAATTGATTGAAGGCAAAAAATTCAATCGGGATATAGAACTAAAGGAATCTTAAAAAATGTGATAACAAGGGGCAACTTTCAGTTGAAGACATTACTGAGCTCTCATAGTCCCATGTTTACAACCAATGAATATATGACTGGCTGACTCACATATGGAGTGTGTCACCAAAGCACATCTGTAGGCAACCTAACCAAGTGGCAACATGTAAGGAGACAGGTCAATTGCAATTGGTGTTTGTCAAGCACATTTTACTTGGATATTATATTTATCAACTAAATGTTTCATAATATCCTACTATAGAGTACTTGTCCCTTCTCTCCCTTTCCTTTACTGTATTGATTTCTTCAATATTATTTGTCTCAATATCTTCAATATTATCCTCTCGTTTTCTCTGTGATGTCATGCATGTTCCCTGACAACCTTATCTTCTTCCCAACAAGTTGTGTTTGAGAAACAAAACTTGTTGGGACCCCTGGCGCACTTCCCACCCATTTGTCTCATTCTTGGCATTGGAGTATAATTACAGCGGCTTAAAACCTTCTTTCTTTGTGCTTTATAATGGAACTCGTGATATAAGAAATTCTGATCAACTTTCTAACTTTCAATACTATTAATAAATTGTGTAGCTTTCCCCTCTTGGTGTATCCCACTTTGGGGATGATGAAAGATTTTTAAATAATATTCTTTGTTTTGCTGCAATTTGTGATGCTATGTTTCCAATTCAGTGTTTGTGAATGACTTTCATTTCTGCAATCTTAGATAGTCTTCTTTTTTTCCTTTCTATGTAATAGATACTGTCATCCTTCCATAAGAAAAAACTCGTTCTTTCACATCATAGATTCACAATCCATCCAGCCACACAATAAGATGCAGTTCAAAACATCCATAATCTCTAAGATAAGGGAAATGGCGACAGAAGTTGGAGGAAAACCCCCAAAGCTTTCCCTTATCTATTAAGCTTATTTTGGGATGAGTGGGCAGCAATCAGATCAAAAGCACAAAATAATCATCAACACCTCCTCCAATACAAAAGAGAGCTCCTGCTCAGGTATCAGCACCTGATCATTGTGACCCCGAGGACCAGGGAAGTTCTTGTATTATACTCTTAAACACTAAAAATGAGGGTCTGGTATTTTCCATTTTACTTTTATTTCCGAGTAAAAATATAGTCACATTGAGATGATTTAGGATTATTTTGTCATTGTTAATAATTGTCCAATTTTATAGGTAAGTTTTTAGCATCATTGCAAAAGGAATGTTATATTAGGAGGCTGTCTATTTTAGAAGTTGTGAAAGAACTGTATCTTAAGATTAGATCCACCTTTAGGATAACTTTCATCAAGACAATCTTTATCTTTAGTTTCTAGTTTTGTTAAAAACCTATATTATGTATGCACTCACAAGAAATACAAAGAAAACCACTGTTTTGAATCAAACATATTCCCTCTTTCTCATGTGTCTATCGTTTGCTGGTATCATTACAACCAATTTTATGTCAAACAGCTGTTGCAACTCCCATGTCAGGGAGTTGGAGCTATGGATTACAAGTGATGGGAAATTCCTTGAACCATAGATGTAATTATTTAGCATCGTTGCATGAAACTGTGGAAACATGCAACAACAAAAAACATTTTAATGTGGTGCAAGTCCCAATCCTTTATGAACATGTACCAAGTACAGCTAAAATATCGAAGGAAAAGTCATTTGGTCAAGCACATGAGTAACTGAAAAGAAGAGGGGCAATGGCATGCCACAAGATGAAGATTATTTAATGAACAAAGCTCAGAAGCTTTAGTTTAGAAATGAAGCGAGACAAAAGGCCAAAATATTGAACTTCTTTTAAAAATGAATTTCTATTTTGCCTTTCAACTTCTGAGATAGCTGGGGCACGAAAGTTGTGTTTTAAAGCACCATCCCTTAGAATACTGCTTCTTTAATCAAATCTCCTTGGGGAAGAAATGAGTGGGGCCATGGGAACAATTGTAGTGTGGAACACAAGTATATGGGATTCTGTACAAACAAATAACCTGGAAAGGAACATTTATCATACAAGAAAAGTAAGAGCATAAGAATGACATTAACTGAAACTAATGGATCTGATTCTCGCAATAATCATCTATACATAACCGAACTGGGATCTTAAATCTCCAAGATGCTTGATAAGAGGTAGAAATATTTTTTATTTTATTTTATGGTGCAGGTCTTTCTGCCACAGTTCAGGAAACCTAAAAAAGCTTTAAATAACGATAAAATGACCTCGAGAAACTCAACTAATGAAAAAACTGACAAGCTTTTTCCTGCCAGGTTATAAAAGTAATCCCATAACTCATTAAATGTCATGCTTTTTTAAGCATAGTTTGGTTTCCAACCTAAAATCCAGCTTTACGGTATTATTTATACATAGACACCTGTCGCTAAAAGCAAAAACAGAGATCCAAAACCCTGAAAACAAATAAGAAGCTGCCTTTAGAACTTATGAGCGAGCAAGAATTTGAAAATTACAAAAGAACTGAACAAAAACAAAATAAAAAGCTACCCTGACTACTGCAATCAAGCAATAATTAAGAAAATTCTTGCAGTAAACTAGCTAACAAATAACAAAGTTGACAAAAGAAATGACAGGAGAATATAGGACATACTAAGAAAACTGATGCCAGACCACTAGTGGCGAGCTCCCTTGTAAGACTACGGCCGCGTTTAGAAGTAGTAGCTTCATAGCTGAAACCATCAATTTAAATCATGGTAAGTTAACAGTAACAGGTAAACTATTCTAAAAGCTAAATACTTATTCATCATAAAAAATCCAGTAAAATATTAACAAGAAAATGTTTCAAAAAGTTCCCATGACAGCCTTGTGGCTTATAGAGTATGTAAACACAAAATGAATATTCTAGAAGAGCACTAGAAGTTGACACAGTTTGTATTCATGAAAATTTCAAGACACCTATTACCAATATTCAATCATAAAATCACAAGAGAATAGTATTTAAACACTGCACATGCAGATTGAGAGTAAACACAATGAGCTGAGAACGGGAGGAGCTAGGGTCAAAATCACCAATGAACAAATATTTCGAAGACAACTTTAAATCGTGGATAAAAGAGCTTTCAAAAGGGAACTGGGCTTGCAGAATTTATAGCATGCTTGCAGGCACATTAGGCTATGCTCTTACATCCATAGATTTTTGGAAATGTGTTCCTGGAAGAAGAATGATCCTAGAACATTTCCTATCAAACAAATGAGGAAACTTCAGGAACAGAGTTGGAATGACAATCCACAGTTAAAAACCAGTAGCGCATAAAGATGTATACAAATATATCTATAGGCATCAAAGTTTCAAACATGGCATGACCAGTACACATAATATGAACTCTCCTTGCTGCATCCATGATTGCACTGCCTTCTCATTGCATTTGTATTTGACAACCAAATAAGTACCTCAATCATAATCCTGAGAGCTTTTCCCCTTTTAATTGATGCCTTTAGATGTATTAAAGAAGAAAACTACCACTTAAAGGCCATCAAGTGCTAGCTCACATTAGCCGAAATGTTATCACTGATTATATGTAGTTTGGGCCTTCTGCTTATTCACATTTCAGATTTCAGAACCAGAACCGGGCCTCAAACAGAACCCTTATTGATATTAAATAAATGTTCAAACAATACATAAGATAAAAATAACTTTCCTTCAAGCTGTGGAAGCCAACTCATGCCTAAGAATATCCAAGAGCAGTATGGATGCCGCACTTGGCCAAGGATTTCAACTCTTACAGACTATCTGCAACAAAACAAATCCTACTATAACACTTAAAATCCCATTTAAAGATTTCATTTCCATTCTTGCAATTTGCCTTTTGCATGTGGGATGAATGATTTTAAGCAATAAACTCTATTCTATTCAATTTTTACTTTAATACCCCCAAGTTCTCTTGCTCTAAAGCTGCATACAGCCTTCAATCCTACTGTCCCTTCTAAGTCCAAATTGAACTTCCCTAATTCATGTTCTTCATTGTTGGGCATGAATGTTGGTAATTCTTCTTAACTGAGAACAATAGCATAGCCTTTAGGCATCATAACTACCTGCCGTGAGCCTAGAACTGCACGCCACTTGCCATGTAGTTCATCATAAACGTCCAGTGGTCAATAACTCTAAATAATTGCAAAGAGTGGACAAAAGGATAGAAAATTATTAGGAAATTCTTTTAACCACCTAACTTCCAAATTTCTGGAGTATACTCTCAAACTAATTACAAAAAGCAGGGAGGAAAACCACTTCTAAGTTCTAACAACTAATGTAAGCACTGATTTGAGTGATGATGATATTTGATATGCTGTGAATGGAGTTACATTGTAGTTGGTCCAATTTGCAATATCCATTTGGAAGACAACTCAGTGAAAACGGCTTCTACCATAGGATCAGTGTTTTCAACCCAAGACATCCACCCTAGAGGGTGGTTTTGAAACAGTAAGTTCACAAGATACCACTTTATCTGTAATGTGACCATTGGTATTAACCTTTCATCTAAGTTTGCAGCAAGTTTCAATAGATAGTTGCACCAAAGCACAAAATGTGCAATCAAGTTTCAATATGTAAAGCTTGTAATCTCTTGCAGAAAGGAAAATCTCTTTCATTAGAACAAGCAAATGCATTTCAATGCAAACTACAGTGTCAAATTTGTAGATGCCATGTTTGGAGTTTGTGGAGGGAACTAATGCATCAACTCATTGACGTTTTTTTTTAAATGTCTTGTATTCACAGAGATATATTTACAAAAACAAAAACAAAGACAGAAAGGTGTATACAATGGAAAATCATATCCTCTTCCTCAGCACTGTTATAGCAGAAATAAGATAAGAATAAACGTGCATCTAATTTGTTGGCATCTTTAATCAGAACTTAGAAGATAGCCTTTGGCCAATAGCTACTCAGGTACCTCTTCCCACAAATTACAACAAAAACACTTAACATAGTAAAATCCAATGTGCACCACATTCACATCTTTTGTCAGTTTGAGAATTTGTATGAGTGCAATTTTGCCTCAGAGACTTGGGAGATGTGCCCCTAGTCAAGTTTGGGAGATGTGCCCCAGCTTTCTATGAGAGGATGATGACATTCAGCCATTGTCATTGATTTTATTTGCAGGTCATGTAGCTGATGAAGTCGAATCTGAAGTTCAAAAGCATCATCATCATCCAGTTCAGAGTTCGAAGCTTTAAGCTTTCTATGAGTTTCTAGAGCTATTTTCTTATGTAGAAGAAGAGAGATCTTTCCATAGTGTTCTGAGAGGCATCTTGGCCCTATTTCTGATGTAATGACAATGGATGTAATATTCTGATATCAGTCAGATCAATAAAAATTACAAAACTCTGATTTCTTCTCCTATTTCTCCACCCCTTCTAGATTTAGCTAGAATTTGACTAGTTTCCAGTGTGTATTTCATAAATGAATAAGTATGAATCCAAATGAAGTCATTCTTGTTTCTGGAGTTGAGTAACATGTCATATGTCATGATCCAACTCTTAGTTCAGAAATTCGTGGTCCTTTGAATACTGTTTGGGAGCCCAGAAATCACACTAGTTGAGCGATCCTGGAAGGCAATTTTATTAGGTAATAATGTGAGACTTCCTCAGATCTTTATGAAACTTTCTGGAATGCTATTTTATGGTGCAATGACTGTAAATGAATGATATTTAACCTCTCTGATGTCTGAAACACCCATCCCCATCCTCCAGTCAAGTTTCCTCCCATACTAGTCTGCATATCTTGAGGGGCCCAGGAGCATTGGAGTAAATTGCAGCCTTGCTGCTCTTGAAACATTAAAGGTCTCAGTACTTTGTGCAGAGGTATCATAACATATTAGAGCCTCCCATCCATCCCAAGCCTTTGATCTAGTCCATCCTCAATCTACCTAGCTTCCACAAACATTGTTTCAGTCAATTTTGAGAAGTATAGAGTTTTTGTATCACAATCCTAAGTTGGTACATTACAGTGGTATCAAAGCATGGTCCTCTGAACCTGCTCTTGAATAATTTCTATGAGTCCAAGAAGATATTCATATTACAAGAAGAAAGACCCCTTGTCAGAAGGAGAAGAGGAAGAATAAATTAATTCTACTGAAGGGAAACTACAAGAAGAATCAGATATGTTTCACAATGAAGACAAGGAGTTCAAACTCTTGGTTCAAACCACGATAAAAGGGCTGCAAGATATCTCACTCAATATTGCTCAATCTGGAAAGGAGACTAGAGAGTTCTTAGCCCAGCAACTAAGGAGCAAGCTAGGAGAAGGGAGCAGCAATGGTACCCCACATGGCGAGAGGAGGAGCAGTGGTGGCCATATTTTCTCAACGACTGGGCCTCACAATCGCCCTGAGGATTTCAAGATGGGAACACCATCATACTCCAGGCCTATTATGCCCAAGTTTATTGAAGAACAAAGAGAAGAACATGAGGTTCAAAATGGAGGTCTTGCTTCATTGGAGGACAAGTATATTGAGTACCTTACATTGAATGAAGAATGCAGAAATTCCTTACCATTCAAAGACTTGTGTGATCTGCAGTACAAGTCCAACCCAAGAGGAGGCTTCAGAACGCAAAATCATAACTATGAACTCAAAAATGCCATTGGTAAGATTACTTTACCCTATTTTGATGGTTGTACTGCTAACTCTTGGATTCAGAAACTTGACACATATTTTCAGCTGAATCATATGGCTGAAAGAGATGCCATCAAGATGGCTACTCTACACTTAGATGGAGAAGCAAATGACTAGTGGTTTCATGGCCTAAAGACTCTTGGGCATTATCAAGTGACCACCTATGAAGAGTTCAAAAGAAGATTGGATGAAAGGTTTGAGAGAAGAGATCCTAAGATCACCATCAGAGAACTAGCAAATGTGAAGCAAACTGGAACTCCTAAAGATTACATCTCTAAGTTCCAAAAATTAGTTGTGATGGTCTCTGACATTTCAGAAGCAAGGCTGATCATATTGTTCATTGAAGGGTTATCATAACCTTTGAAAGGCTTGGTGAAAGCTTACAGACCCCCTACCTTCCAAGATGCACTAAGTCGAACCAGAGACTTGCAAGACTCTCTTCCAAGAACCAGAATTCCTCCAAGGACTGTTGGTCCTACTCAGTTCAAGAATCAAAGACCACCAATGAAGAGTCCTACTGGAAATTTCAAAAAGGATTGCTATGCTAAGGACCGAGATGAGCTGAGAAGAAAGAAGTTGTGCTTCACCTGTCAGGAGCCATGGGTTCCAGGACATAGATGTGCCAAGGGAAAGGCACACTACATTGAAGTCTACTCAAAGAGCGAAGCTGAGGAAGAAGAAGAAGAAGAGGCCCCAATAGAAGCAGAAGTGGCCTATGAGTCTGCAAAAGGACCTCACCCTGAGGGGGGCAAGATTGCAGTACTCTCAGGAGTACCTCGCTACCATACACTCAGATTCAAAGGAGTGGTTCAAGGACAATCAGTCACTGTGTTGGTGGATGGAGGAGCTACACACAACTTCATTGATTCAACTCTGGTTGAAAGAAGAAAGCTACACATTGAAAAATTTGGAGGCTTCACTGTTATCATTCCAGGTAATCATTCCATGAACTGTTGTAGATGGATTCCTAAATTGCAGATTTGTATAGGAGAAAATACCATTACAGATAGCTTTTATGTTGTTGATGTGGCTGACACTAACATGGTTTTGGGAGTACAATGGTTGCACTCCATTGGGAAGCATTTAGTAAACTACCAAGTTCCTGAAATGGTCTTCAAGGGAGAAAATGGAAAAGAGATGTTGGTGAAAGGAATCAACACTTATCGCAAACAAGTGGTAAGTGCCCATAGTATGAGATCCATTCTAGGGCATGGAGACATTGAATGGGCTGCAGAATGCCTAATCACCACAAAGGGAAACTCATTCAAAGTGGCCCATTATCCTAAAGATATTCAAAAGCTACTCCATAAACATAAGAAGGTGTTCGGGGACCTTCCTCATGGTAGGCCTCCAAATAAAGGAGTGGAGCATAGGATTGAATTGGAGATAGGAACCTCACCTATCAAGGTGCATCCCTACAAGCACCCAAAAAGGTTCAAGGATGAGATAGAGCGAACCATCAAGGAACTACTTGACTTGGGATTTATTAGACCAAGTTCAAGTCCTTTTGCCTCATCAATAGTCCTTGTGAAGAAGAAAGATGGGACCATGAGGATGTGCATAGGTTATAGAACTCTCAACAAGAAGACTATCAAGAATAGATATCCTATTCCAAGGATTGATGAGCTTATGGATGAGCTACATGGGGCCAAGTACTTTTCTAGGATTGATCTTCGATCTGGATACCATCAAATCAGCATGAAAGAAGAAGACATACAGAAGACTGCTTTTCGGTGTCACCATGGGCACTTTGAGTTTCTGGTTATGCCTTTTGGCCTAACAAATGCACCTACAATTTTTCAATCTTGCATGAACAGAGTGTTTAGCAAGCAGCTCCGTAAGTTTGTACTTGTCTTCTTTGATGATATGTTGATCTATAGTAGGATTCGGGAGGAGCATTTGCATCATTTGGATACTGTACTAACAATTTTGGCTGATCAATCTTTTTATGCAAAGCTAACCAAGTGTGAGTTTGGAATGATTGAGATTTTGTATCTTGGTCATGTGATTGGTCAAGATGGAGTTAAGGTTCACATGGAAAAGATCCAAGCCATTCTAGATTGGCCTAGTCCTAAAAATCTCACTGAACTAAGAGGGTTCATTGGGTTATGCACCTACTACCGGAAGTTTGTCAAAGGTTTCTCCAAGTTGACATCTCCTTTGACAGATCTCACAAAGAAAGGAACCTTCCATTGGTCGGAAGAATCTGAACAAGTGTTCAACATAATGAAGGAGGTAATGAGCAGTTGTCCTGTTCTTGCACTTCCAGATTTTTCTCAACCTTTTGTTCTTGAGTGTGATGCTTCAAGGAATGGTATTGGTGCTGCCTTGCTACAAAATAAGCATCATTTGGCCTTTGAGAGCAGAAAATTGCAGCCACATGAAAGTTTGTATTCAGTTTATCACAAAGAGATGCTAGCCATCATTCATGTGCTAGTCAAGTTCAGACAGTATTTGGTAGGAGGTAAGTTTCGATTTGAGCATGAATTGCTCTGTCGGATTTCGGCGAGTCGGGGGCGTTTTAATTAGCCCTTATACAACTCCCAAAGCTACCACATCCTTGACGATATCCTAAAGGTCATTTTGTTCTAATAGAAGGGCTACTCTAACTTTCCATGCTAGGAAATTCGAGGCACCATCCAATCTATCCTCGAACCTGAGGCTAGTTGATGCCATCTCTAAGATCTAAAGTACAAACTCCCAATCCGAAAATTTTAAAAAAAAATAATGAAACCCTCGTTGTTGATCCTTTGTTGCCTGCAGCTAATCTACCCATTGTAAAACCCTGAGAGTCTCAATCAAAGAGTTGTTGTGATACCATGTTAATTTTCCATACCCTACGTGATTGTTATCTTATGCTTCTTTAATAAACGAATCAAATCTTGTATTTATTCAATAACAGAAGTAAAATTCTAAACATTCAACAATCACACAAATAGCTAGAAAATATAAACAACGAAAACAATAATTTTTGGGATACACAAGAAATCTATCCTTAAAATTAATCTTTCATTTAATAATAAAAAACTTACAAGTACACCTCGAAATTGAGGTTTTAAGCCTACTGATACAGAAAACTGCAAAACATATCTAAGAGGCCTGTTGAACTGACATGTCGGTACGAATGTACAAACTGTACCGATATGTCCGTACAACTATATGGATCCATACTGTGTTGTCCGTACAACTGTATGAAATCATTGTTGTGCCTTTGTTCTTCAACCTACAATCCCTATAGATAGATCCTCTCACTACTGCACTACTTTCTCTCTTCCTCGACCTCTTTATTCATCCTCAAACAAAATTGTCTTCGTGAAGAACAAATTGTCTTTACCCTCTACTTTGACCTAACTTTATACTTTAGCTAAAGACCTAATCTACCAAAACCCTAATCTCACGATGAGATCTACAATTGAGATTAGCCTAAATCACTAATGCATAAAATACACTTTATTAAACTCAATAGCTAATTAGAAGGCTTTCACTGTATACATAAAGTGAATTACAAAATAGATTTGACTTGGACGACTTCATGCATGTTTGACACAAAACCTATGCGGAAGTTCATGTCCAAGCTATAGTCAATCGAGTATTAAGCTATCCACTAAGGTTCCATTATCATTGTGGTCCACCCCGCCCAAATGGCATGTTTCAAAAAGGGATGAGATTGAGTGCAACCCCAAAACCTAGAACCTAAGTCAAAGGAAATCTTAGGTTCCTTTTATGGTTAAATGTTGTTAATTTATAAAAGAACATACTTTTATATTTGAAACCAATCTTTACTTGAAAGGTTGATTTTGCTTAAATAAAGGTGATGTAGTTGGAAAACCATATGACTTGTTCAAGGTTGTTCCAAAGGTCTCAACTACTTGTATAATTTAGTCTTTAGATAGGGGAAGAAAGCTTTAGCTCACGCGAAAGGCAGTTTTGAGCTCCATCAATTTTCAATTTAATAGTTTCCATTCATGTAAGAGCAATATTTTGACAAATGAGGGCTTCCTATTCTAAAGCAATCATATCTCATAAATGGATGTAAGTAAAATAATGAGAATGACTTAGTATGTCTTATACTTCTTGTTTGTTTTCATTTTTTTCTTTTTTTAGCTTGTACAAATAGATAAGGAGGCTTATTACGACCAAAATCAACCTTCGAGGAAGGCAAAAGATTGTGTAGTATAGTTTAGGCTCATCCAACTAATTATGTGGTTACTACCCATGGGATTCCAAGTGATAAAGAATGTTAGTTCTCCTAAATTACACCTCCAAAACCCTAATGTTTAATATGGTCAATGTGCCTCCAAGGTTGGTGGAGAAATCCCATCTTAACTAGACTTATTGTCTAGTAAAGGAATCTAACATTCATTAGCATGATGTATGTTATGTCCAAATGCGCACAAACTCATCAAGCACATATGCATCATCCCTTAAAAATAAATCCATGGTCTGATGAAGCAGTGGAAGGGTACTTATAATTTAGAAAGGGAGATCAAATCAAATTGGGACAAGAACATACAATTTCCATATGGAGCATTTAAGCTTGTAAAACCAGGTTATCATCCAAATATTCCTCTTATTATAAGAGTATGCCCTATGTCAAACCAGGCAGCACCGATAAAGCCAAATTTACACTTACCCTAAATATTTATTTTTCTTCTTCTGACGAGGATTAGGACTAGGTAAATAATTGAAAGAGATGCTCTGAAGTTCTACTAACCAATCTTAACATAGATCACGGTCAAATGAATAGTCAATGGAAAATTGATCACTGATTAAAGGCTTCAATTCACACTTGGTTTTCGAACTGACCTAGACAATTCACAAGAAAATCAGTCCTCACAATGTGGGAAAATGTTGTCAAATAGATCAAATAGAATAATATGAACATAATGACACACATTATCATGCATCCACCAAACAGGCATTTTGGACACATTTGATTGATTGACAATGGCCTCTCTCTACGGATTTGTTACTACATCAACTAAACATGCTTCTTCTCATTTGATCAAATCAACTTGGCCTCTTTTTGGATATTGTCTAACCTGAAGAGTCTACTTGGAGCTTTTACTTTCAGATTTCTACTTGTTGCTATGTAGCAACTTGTAACTCTGGAAAGTTATTTCCTGGCCAAAATAATGATTAAAAATTCAAAAGCCTTCTTCACTAATATTCTGCTACCAAATTTATTCCAGGACCCATGTCTTATACTGCAGATGAAAAACAATAACATTCAGAACCCATGTCATATAGTGAAGACGGGTCATAACTATAAGACATGCTATTGGCCGAAAGCCTTATAAATCCAGAAGCAGGCTTTGGATGCAAGTACCCGAGCTGGTGTGCTTAAATTTTCTGCTTGTAACATTGATGGATGTTTTTTGGATGTTATCTGGATCCATTTGACTCTGGTTAGGTTACTCATGTGATGGTGTTTCTGGGATTGTTGTATGCCAAATCCCATCATAGTATATTCCTTTGAATGTCGGAAATATGCTACTACATTAAAATTCCCCAACTGGATCCACATATGGAAATACTAATTTCGGATGTGCATAGGTTTTCTAACAATACTAGTATACATTTTCTTAATCATTTTTTCCATTTCTTACTTATCTGCTTCAATGTTCAGTATTGCACTTGGATATTTCCATTGTTGGTGTCAGACTCTAAGAGCCTTTTCTCCATCCCATTTCCCAGTCTGGATATTATTTCCTATGGCATTACCATCTATGCTTTAGATCAAGTTAAGTCAAACCCACATATCCAAAGAGAACAAATTTCAAACAGGCTACAACCCATAGTTATGTTCCTTGCAAAACAAATGCTACAACCCATAGTTATGTTCCTTCAAAATATCTTTAATCTCCAACACAATTTAGCCAACAAATGCTCCCAGAACTTTTAGAATACTTGATTCTTGCCGTGACATGTTAATTACAACAGAATAACATGATCTACTGGGGCACCCTGGATGCAAAACAGACCAGTTCACAGAGGTTACCACCATCAAAACTTGCAGCCATTGGGCTCACACTGCCAAAATTCCCAGTCCCCTTCTACAATTTTATATACTATTTTCCATGTCAGTTTCAAACTGGCTGTCAGAAGATATATAAATTATCAATGTCACTTAGGCACATACTCTTTCCCAAAGAAACCGAGGCAAAGTATTAGACTTTGAGAATTATTTGTATGGATCCAAGTATTATTTACTCAAAATTGAGTATTTATACTTGAAACTAAAAGTCTGAACATTTTAGATTCGAAGCCCTTATATAAACCAATTCAGCAAATCTATCCTAACTCTTAGAGTGCTTTGGATCAAGAATGATATTGAAGGGGATGAAAGTCAGCATTATTGCAAAACATTTTGACTAAAATGCTTTCAGAAGATAACTCCGACAAAAATGACATACAAAAGACAATTGCTAGTTAGGGGCAGCGAAATTCACAAATTTTAGAGTAATCACTCACTTTTATCTTAGATTTCATTTAACACGTATGTAGTATATACTAGACAGCTGAAATCATCTGCCAGCTGGAACAGCCTGCATATTTTAGATTATTAGCCAGAGAATAGGAAAACCGCCGTGATTATGGAATGCAATAAAGAGTATGCCCCTTTGTCAATACCATCTAAGCTAGCAGTTGGGAGTATATTATGAACACAAACAAGAAGTCAACAATACGAAAATGCTTTCGTTGGATGAATTCTTTAACAAACAATCTAGACAGAATGCTTTGGACACTGATCAAATAGCATCATTCTAGCCAACAAAGTGGCCAGCATTATTCAGTTACTGACCAAATAGCACCAGAATACTATGAGACGTAGCACAAATTGAGATCAAATTTCAAATAAGGGAATCATTGCATTAACCTTCTGCAAGCATGTGATATCTGAAGTGGGCAATCACCAGATCATGAACACATGATCCAGACATGATATAAAACAGCGAGTACTTGTGGGAAAATCCTATAAAACCTAACATATATTGTAACCCACGACAACAAACTCAAATCTTAGATCTGTACAATTTATCGTAAAATTCCTCGTGCGATGTTTAACCCACATTAATCCTTTGCAAGACAAACTTAACCTCAAGCATGCAGAAAGGAACAAAGGGTATAATGATCATAGCTAACCAATGCCTGGCTACTTCATCAAAACTAAACTTGAAAAGGAAGAAATAGTAAAAATCTCATATCCTTGAGTTTCTAGGGTTTCGGAACAACTCATTTTAATGGCCTGTAAAGGGAAGAGAGAATATCGTGCTTACATGAAAAAACTCGCCGCGACGACGAGGCCGATGAGGAGAAGCAGAAGCGCCAAAGGTGGGTACCACCCATCGGGTATAGGAGTGCTCAGGGGTTTCAATGCCTGCACATATGCAGAATGAATGTATACATTATGTATATCACCCTTCTTTGCAAAACCAAACAACTGATTCGTGACTGAATGGAACACATTTCCGTCCTTACCATTGTAATTGAAAGTGCTTGGAGATCCACTGCCTCTTCCTCGTACTGATATCAGCAGGGACGATCGCTTGTGCCACTACAAAACTGGTTTTACAGAACTGGTTTACCAGATCAAGTATAAAGATGTGAACATATATAGACGTAATTAGTAAACGGAAATTGGACAAAGTCAATCTCCCAACTTATTTTCCAAATTTTTTCTTACAATATTAAACTCATTTAATATATATATATATATTAGAATTAAGAAAAGCCGAGTGGGTTAGCTCAAGTGGTTGAGAGCTGTGAGTTGTACCCACAAGGTCTCCCGGTCAAATCCCCGGTACCATCCTCGAAATGAGGGGAAGTACCTGAGGGTTTCCCCACGACTTTCTTGCATAAACTCGAGAGGTGTGTCGAAGGGAAAGCTAACCCTTTCAAACTTTGTAATTCTTGGTCTATCCCCTCAAATTTGGGCATTGTCCTCTTCTAGTGAGGGCTTGGGAAAGAAGTCCTTTTACTCAACGTTTAGAGGCCATGTAGATACATTGGATTTTTGGGATAAATTTTTTAGTAGGAAATCGATCTTTCATGGATTATTCATCTTGGGGTGATATGAACTTGTCAATTGGAGTTTTGGAAGATTGGCTCGAGCATCAAAGGTGGATGGTTTATATGATTATTTCCTTCATAAATTGGAGGAGGTCGGCTTGATAGATGTTGTTCCAATACAAATTAACCCAACCTGGTATAATAATAGAGTAGGTGAAGCTAGGGTTGTTGAGCGGATTGATAGATTCCTTGTCAGTGGGTTGCCTAAGGAGGTGAATTTGATCATTCGCTAGTCTTATTGGAAATGGTATGTGAATGATCAAATCATCCTAGTCCTTTTAAACAATCCATAATGGATTAAAGAAGAAATTATATCACAACCATTAAGGAATCTTGGATTCCCTATACAAGTCTCTCCCCGTACTCAATAGTTGTGCATATTTTAAATAATCTAAAGAGGACTACGCAGGTACCATTTCTTGGTCTAGAGAGAAAAAGTTGAGGGAGGAGAAACTTCGTATGGAGGTGGAAGATAAGTTGAACCAAATCTATAATAGTGAAGAATTTGGGTTTCTTCTATAAATGGCAAACAAGAGCTTCACATTTTGGAAGCTAAAAGGAGGGATCTCCTTCTAGAATAGGAAAAACAGTGGTACTTGAAAAGTAGGACTCCCTAGCTGCAAGCAAGGGATGAAAACACTAAATTTTTTCATATATTTGCTAAGATGGGGGAATCAAACAACTCTATCTAGAAATTTTTTAAGCAAGATGGTGAGCAAGTTACCAGATTTAGAGGGATGGCCCAAGAGGGAGTAGAGTACTCAAAAACGTCTACCAAAAGGAGGGAAGGACATCAATAGTTGAGATCTTAAAGGTGGCTTTTGATTTTCCAAAATTTGTCAATGAAAAGAATAATTAGACTCTAATGGTTGAAATTAGTATGGAAGAATTAGTGGTAGTCCTTCGCAATTTTCAAAAAGATAGGAGTCCAAGTCCAAATGGACTGACAGTTGAATTCTTCTTATAGGTTGTTTTGATTTCATATGGGGGAGATCTAAGAGGTGTTATTGAAGAGTCAAGAGCCACAAGAAATATATTACCAACTTTTAATTCCACCTTTTTAACTCTTTTCCCAAAGGTGGACAATCTAGTCTCTTTCGAATAGTTCAGGCCCATATCTCTATGCAATTGTGTCTACAAAATCATTTCCAAAATTGTTGCTAGGCAACTAAAATTGGTCCTATCTCCCAATATTTCATAGGAGTATTGTCTTCTTGGTTGGGAAACAAATACATGATGCCATTGCAGTGGCCAAGGAGGGCTTACACTCTGAAGATTAAAAACTTCAAGGCAATGGCTATTAAAATAGACATGTCCAAAGCATTCGATCATGTTAACTTGGTTTATTTGCATCTTATCTTGATTCATCTAGGGTTTTGTGTTCCCTTTCTGTCTTGGATGATGAGTTGCGTTACTTATGCTTCCTTCTTTGTTTCAATCATTGGATCAACTACGTAGTTTTTTAACCCAGGGAGGGGGATAAGGCAAGGATGACCACTATCTCTATCACTTTTCCTCCCTGTTGTGGAAGGTTTAAACAAATAGATGAAGGCTACTCATAAGGGTGGAATTTTCAAAGGAATTAAGATTGCTAACTCATGATTTTTGATACACCTTTAATTTGTAGATGACATCTTAATTTTTTATGCGGTGGATAGGGCAGACATCGGCAAGCTTAAAGATATTATTGATTATTTTGTTCAACTACGTGTGCAAAGGTAAACATTGAGAAATCAATGATACTTCAAAAGGGTTTGAAGGAGCAAGACAAGGTTTGTTTGAAATCGAGTCTACCTTTGCAACAAGTATAATTAGACTGAAGAGACAAATACATTGGTTCTTTTGTCAAGGCAAATGACTAAAGAAAAAGAGATTGGCATTGGCTAAAAAAAAAGTGGAAGATAGGATTAATCAGTGGTGCAAAAAATGGTGTCTAGTTGGTTGGTGTTGGTAAAATCTATTTCAAAATCTCAACCTATTTATTGGTCATAATTATGAAGGATACCAAAAGGGGTTCTTGAACGGATTCAAAGGTTATGTTTCAAATTTATTGGGTGTGGGGATAGAGACAAAAAAGGATTGCCAATAGTGAATTTGAAATAGATGGCACTCCGAAAAGTTTAGGGCGGTGGAAACTAAATAATGTGTTCTCATTCTCTAAAGCTTTGGTTGTTGTATGGTGATTGATAAAAGGTCAAGGCCTATCAAGCATTCAAGCATTGGAGTATCACATATAGCACCAACAAGGTCAAGGATGAGGTTCAAGCATTGGAGGATCACATATAGCACCAACAAGAGGTTCTCCAACTATTGAAAAAATACTTGGCTACAACACAAACTATGATGAAACAACAAGCAAATCAACGTCGTAGTGAAAGGAAATTTGAAGTAAGGGGTTGGGTATTTTTGAGGCTGCAACCATACAAAAAGATGTCCCTCGAGCAACAAAAGAAGGACAATAAATTAGTACCCAAGTACTATGGTCCTTATAAGGTATTGCAAAGGATTGAAAATGTGGCTTGCATATTGGAGTTGCATCCTCCATCTTCAAGTGTAAATCCAGTCTTCCATGTTTCTTTCCTAAAAGAGGCAATTGGTGACAAGATCCTTATTTGACAACAAAGATCGCATATCCATATGCATGGCAATGCACAAACCCACAAGGATAAAAACCAACATTATTTCCCCATAAACAACCTCAACAAACCCAATGGTTTTCTTCTCACCAACCTTGGAGACCTCAAAGAGGATGTTCGCCACACCACTGGCAAGCATTGGTTCCACCTCTTTCATGAAACAATAATTTTTAGCCTCAAAGAAAAACATGGCTACATTCCCAACCTACACCCAATCCAAACGTTAATAAGATAGCTTAATCTGCATGCAGTAGTGAGATAATCATGCAACCTACCTACTCAATGGAACTTGTTGATTTCAATGAGCTTCAACTTCCTTTAAGGAAGACGATGAAAAAATATGTGCCACCCATCATCACTAAACCAACTAAATAAGAGCAACTACAAAATTCAACCCAACTTCATCAACACAAATAATAACAACTTTTTCCTTAAGAAGATTAGGTATAAGAGAAAAATAAACTACATTATCCAAAAATATTAGAGCAAGCCGGAAGAACCTGTTAACTAGAGGTTGAACTTTTAGGATAACTTCGAAACTTATGTGTCAAAATCCCTCTAATCCAAATAATCAAGGATGTTCCTATCTACAACAAGGATATCAAATAAGTTTACCTGAAGAAACCGAGGAGGAAAAGAAAAGATCCATGGAAAAGCCATGTCATAGGTCAACTTGTTGATCTCATGTTAGAAAAGGTCCTAATCCAAGTAGCCATGTAGTCAGCATACATACAACCAACCAATTGATAGAGAAAATTTTGATTAACTCGGGAGAAATGAATAATGTTATGACTAAGGAAACCATGGAGAGACTACAACTCCAAGAGTTGCTAAGACAGACTCCAATGTTATCTAGAAGGCTAACATGTCCATTTGAAAGACAAAAAGGATGTTACAAGATATTGTAGTCTCAACTAAGTCATGGGAGTACCCTACAAACTTCATGTTGTTGTAGAAAAAATCTAACCTTGGAGGTTATCCTTTGATCCTTGATAGGCTTTAGATGAAAACAACTGATGCCTACATTAGTTGTATAGTAGGAGATATGACAATTGCTCATGGTATTTCTCTTAAAAAACATACTTTATATCCTCTAGCCTAAATCATTTTTGCAAAATGAGGAATCGTTTTGGGTTGATCCAAAGGATGTAAATTCACTCTTTAAAAATGTTGTTCAATGTATTCTTACAATTGAGAGAGCCTTAACGGCCCTGGAGGATTTGGATGAGGATACCATGATATCGAACTTGATGTAGAACCTTTATTCCATGTAAATCAAAATTAGATAGTGAGTTGATGAATCCAATGAGAATGAATACACCAATGAGATTTTCCATGAAAGCCATGAGTAAAAATATCGATATGCAACCACAAGTAACTTGGCTAGTACTACATATTTTGAAGATATTTTCATTATTAAATTGTGCAACCCATTGACCAATCTAGGAGAAATCTTCCCAGGAAAAACCTTGTACATAAACAACCAATTGAGCTCCGCTCAATAGAAAGTGCTAGTGAATTTACATCAAAATCACATCATTGCTTTTGCTTGAGAGTACCAAGATATGCAGGGAATTGACCCTAACATTTCTAAACACCACATCTATATCACTGGAAACTCTCACCCAATTTGACAACCTTAACATTGAATGAATATTGCCCTCGAAGCTACTAAAAAATTAGAGTTGTATAAATTATTAGATGCTAGTGTAATTACCCTATTTCAGAGAATGGATGGATTTCTCCATTAGTCATTTTCCCAAAAAAGAGAAAGAAAATTCTAACTGTGTTTGGACTACTAGGAGCTCAACAAGGCTACCAAGAAGGATCACTTTCCCTTGCATTCTATTGGTTAAGTATTGGATGCCTTATCAACTGAAAAATACTTTGCCTTCCTTAATGGTTTTAGTGGCTATAACTAGATCCAAATTGCACTGGAGGACAAGGATAAAACAAAATTTATCTATCCATTGGGTATATTTACTTATAGGGTTTCGCCTTTTAGCTTATGTAATTCCCTTGCTACATTTCAACAAGGTGTCCTTAGCATTTTTAGATCTATTAAATAACTGTGTGGAAGTCTACATGGATGACTTGCTTAATATATTGTGATTCCTATGAAGAAGAATTGACAAATATGAAAAGTGTTCTATAATATTGTCATGATATTAATATATTCCTCAATTGTGAAAAATGTTGAATGTTGATGAATGAGGATATAAATTTAGGACATCTCATCTTTAGGAATTAAAGTTGACCACACCAAATTTTGTATTATATAAAAATTACCAAGGAACCCATAAAAAATAGCTTCATGTCCATAGCTTTCTTAGGCATTTTGGTTACTATAGAAGATTCATGTATGATTTTAGCAAAATAGTAGCACCTTTTTTTGTTTGTCTTACTAAGGATGATGACTTTCAGTGAAATATAGAATGCCAAAAAGCCTTTGAGACCTTGAAAGTAAACTTGATCTTAGCCTTGTGTTCAAGGGCCCTAACTGGAATCTTCTTTTCACATTCACACTTATGCTTTAGAAAAATTCTTAGGTGTTGCTCAAAGGCAACATGAAGTTGTTGGAAAATATGCCATTTATTACATCAATAAAAATATTTTACGAGATTAACTAAATTATACTATTATTGAAAATAAATTTCTTGCAATTGTATATGCCGCCAATAAATTTTGATAATACAACGATGGATACTCTATTTGTATTTACATGTATCATTACATTACTAGGTACTTAGTGAATAAACCTGTTGTTAGTGGTTGAGTTGTTAGATGGTTGCTTTTATTGCAATAATTTGATCTGATTATACTTGATAAGCATGGTCGAGAATTAAATGTGGTTGCAAATTTCATGTCTCGATTATAAAACAACCTGAAAGAAGGCCTCGTGGAAAACACTTTTTCTAATGAATACTTGTTTTTTATGTCCTTTAAAACCTCGTGGTTTTCTAACATTGTAAACTATCTCGTTGCTAGAAAGTTTCCTTAACAATTATCTCACAAAGAACATTGTGGAATGATTACAACAAGTATCCCATACAACTAGATTGAAGGGTATTTGTTTAAAATGGGACTAGATCACATAGTCTGCCATTGTGTACAGGAGGATGACGCTTATGATGTGCTCCATGCATGTCACGATGAACCAAATGGAGGTCATTTTGTTGTTAAAAGGACTAATCTCAATCTTCTACATGTTGGATATTACTAGCCAACCCTTTACAAATATGATAGGGAATATGCTAACAAATGTGATGAATCCTAGCAATTGGGTAGGCCTACTCTAGTTGATGAGATGCCTCTTCAGCGACAAGTTTCCTTGGAACCATTTGAAAATGGGGATTGGACTTTAATCTCCCAATATAACCTCCTTCCAATAAGCACCATTATATTTTGGTCTACACAAATTGGCTTGCCAAATGTGTAGAGGTCAAAGCATTGTCGACTGCAAAAGAAGATGAAGTAGTTGATCTTTATATGTAAACATATTCACTTGATTCAATGTTCCAAGGGAAATAGTTACAAATCAAGGTTCCCAATCAACTTCACAGTCAATTGAATTTGTTGGTCATTAACACAAGATTCATCATAGGAAGAATGCATCTTTCCATCTAGAAGTTAATGGACAACAAGGAGCTTTATAACATTGTTACCAAGATAATTTATCCATTATCCCTTTGCTTCCAAGTTGGATAACCATCAATTCGAATCCTTTCATCATCTGTTTACTTATGTCTTTCATACCCATGGAAATCTCTTCAAAATATGGTTTTAAGGCTGCAACAAATTCCTCCTTATGTCTTAAGTTTTCATCCTCCTCTCTACCCATGGTTTTAACAAAAAACTCTTCTTCTCCTACTGTTTCTTCCTCAACAACAACACCTTCAACTTATGGTTCTAAGGGTGGTGGTCTATTTTTTTTACTTCTTGTTAAGACCATCAGGTGCCAATACCATGCTATGATACCACTTGCAATGTCCATTTTTAAATTTTTTATTAAAACGCCCAATTTTTCACTTGTTCCCCAATTTCGACCTTTGACTAGTTTTGATGCCTAGGTCTCCAATTTGCCCCAAATGCTCCCAAGTATTCTGAGAAGGTATATGAATGATAATAGGAATTTATTATGATATTCAGGGATGATATATGGCCACCAAAAGACCTCTGCAAACTCCTTTAAGATTCTGGACAAAGTATGTAATATTACTAGCAATTGGAGGTTCAAATCTCCCGAGGGTAATGACTGGAATTGGCTTTCCAAATATCTCCAAACCCCCTCGAATTTATGAACAGAGATAGGGTATGTCTCGGGGATGTTATTAAGGTCTAGTATGCACCATTAATCAATTATTAAGTCTGTTCTAACCTCCCCACAAACAGCTGCAAAAATCACTAATTCCACCCTTGGGGAAATGGCACCAAATCTTCTCCAAATGTAAATAAACTGAGTAAAATGACTTCAAATGCTTAAGTGTTGAACATGAAACTTGTAACACTCATCAATGGCAGTCCATTCATCATAAATGTATCAGAGAAACATTCTTTTATTCGAAATATTCAACATTGCAATGGCATACATCAATAGAGTGGGGAAATGGTCATTGTTTGCTCATTAATAATCATTTTTACATACAACCACTTGGTATTTCGACCTGATACTTTCTGAATATGAAGAACAGATTATATTAAGCTTATTACAATCAGAAATACATCATGAGAAGCTCTCCCAAGGAGTACAAGAGCTCACCCAAAGCGCAATCCCTCAAGCAGCATGAATATGCCTTCAAAACTGGAAATGGTTGAGGGGAAGTGATGCATTAGATGAAACCACGAGCTGCCCTGTAGCCGATACCTGCAAATACAAACTCCATTAAAGCTCCATGAAAGACCTGAACGGACTCTCCAAACACCAACTTGGATGGGAATCTTTCACCCTTGAAATTAGCCAAGGCAAGAAACTAGTCATCCACTAGTTCTCTCTTCACAAATGCAATTTTTCTCAAATGATAAAAAGCTATTCTCTTGGTTTATCCCTGTATTTTATAAACATCCTTAGCCTTCTAAGGTTCCCAATCCATCCATAGACTTAATCCAGTTCGAATTAGGGTAAGGGCTTAAGATTTTCCACGTGTCCTACTTTTCCTAGCCTTCCACCTTCCACCAATTCGAGTGGGGGTCTCTTTGGCTTCTCCAACTCCCGTGAGCACCCTCTTGGAGCCTATTTTTGGTACTGACATTTCATAATGGTCAGAAGTTAGAGGTCAGATCTACAATTTGTCATAGATGTCATAGATGCTCCATCATTGTTGTCATAGGGGCTAGGGAATCTAGCCCAAGTGTCCACAAGCTTCCAATTTGACTCTTCCTCTTCCATGGAGGTTACCAATCCATCCCAATTCGACCTAAGATGCTCAATGCCATGTGTATGACTTACCAACTCATCCAAGAATGTTCACCTTCTCATGAATTCGAATTGGCAAGAGAGAGATGCCATGTGTCCTTGAAAAATCAAACTAGCGTGGGTCCCACATCCTCCATATGTCTTCAAAACCACTTGCCACCTAGAATTTATCTTGAATTTATTTATTCAACCTATTTATTAAATACTTGAACCCTTCTAATGTCTAAACATTTATTAGCTTCCTTGGTACAATTCCACATGTGCCCATCCAACCTAGGAAACTAGTAGGATTGATGGGATTGTCTTACTATGCAATTATTTGAATGGGGACATTTCAGAAGGGGAGCCATTTATCATTGCTGCAAATGAAGTGGTTTGTACACATCCCATAATCCAGTTGACTACTTCAATTTCCATTCCAATCTGTATCAGCAACAATCTTAAAAATATCCAGCTAACCTTATCATACGCTTTTGAGAGATCCAGTTTGAGAGCAAAGGCCTTCTTTTTCTCTTTTTCTATTGTATGGAAAGTTTCTTGAGCCGTTGACACTGCATCATGGATTTGTCTATTGAACAAGAATCCAAATTGCTCCTCAGTAACATACTCACTTAACCAGGGTTTAATCCTTTGAGCAATTATTTTAGCAATTAGCTTGTATATCAGATTACAACATGCAATTGGTCTGAAATCATCAAATGAATCACTTTTATTCTTCTTAGGGATCAAAGAAATGAATGTTGAATTGAAGGAGGCAAGAACCTTCCCTAACTTTTGAGATTCAAGAATTACTTTCAAAAGGCCATTCTTGAAATGATCATAAAACCCCAAGTAGAATTCAACAGTAAAGCCATCGGGCCATGGGCTCTTCTTTCACTTAAAAGAACGAAGAAATTGTTCCAATTCTTCCTCAGAGACGTCCTCCTTTAAAGTCTTATTCATTTCTTCGTTGAGGCCCCTGGGGAAGAGCCTTAAAAATTCTAGCATTTATGATATTGGACACCCTGGGGGCTCTGAGAAGAGAGATCCAAAGTGTTTAACTGCAGCTTCTGCTTTTTCTGGAAAGGAACTTACCATATTACCAGACTCATTCCTGATCTCAAGTATAGAGTTGATGTTCCTTCTATGGCTGGCATAGTTGTGAAAGAACTTCGTATTGTTGTCTCATGCAGTTATCCAAATCGCTCGACTTTTTAATCTCCACAAATCTTCTTCTTTGGCCAGTATAGAGGTTCTTTCGCCTTCTAGCTGCTTTAGAGCCACAGTTTCTTCAATTGTAAACATTCCTTCCTTCATATTCGTATACATATCCTTAATCTTGGACTTTGTCTCTCTAAGGATTACTTGAGCAAACTTCTTGATTTTTTCCTCCCAAACCTTAGAAATCTTTTTTGCACGAGCGAGGTTATCAGCAAATTACTGCATAATAGAGACACCCTCTGAAGAGATCAGTGGTTGCAAAGACTCCAAAATCAAGTGCTTGTACTCCTCTTCTTCTAGCCAAATAGGGTTAAATTTGAAGGGTGAGGGGGGCTTATTCTCCGGACGCTGTACAGATAAGAGGATAGGTCTATGGTTAGAAAGACCTCCGACCTCGATGGATGTCTGAAAAATTAACTTTTCATTAAAAAGACCTTCTGAGATCAAAAATTTGTCTAGTCTTTTGGATATCGCGTGTTCTCCTCCCCTCTTGTTCCTCCAGGTATGTTCCATTTTCAATGGTAGTATATCGATTAAGCCTTTTTTTTCGAAGAAGTTGATAAAGTAAGGACTAAACGAATCTGGTCTGGAATTTTTTCCTCATACTTCCTTGGCAAAGAGGGTGAAATTTAAATCACCTCCTAATATTACATTCGAATGATCCAGAGATCCGAAGCTTCCCAATTCCTCCCATAAAGGCTTCCTATCATAGTAAGGACCATATACATTTAAAATCGAGAATGTATGTCATGTTTCATCATCTGTTAGAACGGTCTTGAGTGGGTTTCGATTGCAGAATTTAGCACTGCACATGAAACCAAATCGATACCTGGTCTCCATGCCGTAACTAAACCCCCCGAATGTCCTTCAACATCATAGGATTTCGTTTTCTAGTCCATTAAGCAACCTCTAACCACTTCTTCTGCTTTTTTGCCAACCAACATTGTTTCTTGTAAAAGCAAAACTGAAGGTTTTATCAAAACCACTAGCCTTTTGAGGGCATTTATTTTGGAGGTTCCCCCTAACCCCCTAGAATTGAAGGAAACAATTATCATTTTAAAACCCCATTAGGGGCTTTTTCCACTCTAAGTTCCCGATTTATAGTTTTTTGTTTACCTAGCTTGATGTCTAAGGCTGTTTGCTTATGAGCTTTGGTCAAAAGAGATTTCCTACCAGCCTGCAGCTTGACCCTGGGATTAAAGTCTAACCCCCCCGTAGAGACACAAGCTTCTTCTTTTAGCGGATTTTTAGACCTTAAGTCATAATCTCTTCTTAATTTGACACTTCTTGTTCAGGAACGGGAGGAATGTCTTTGCAAGACCCAGGTTGTTTTGAAAAATGAAATGAAGCTTGAGGGAAACAAGAGGATTTAACTTCAGGAGAGATCATATCTTTAATGCTTTCCGCAATACCCTCCTCTTTTTGCGCCACATATTCTAACGATACTTTTCACTGACTGTCCGTTGGTACCGACATGTCCTTCGTGATTCGTGGGCCACTGCCCCATCGAGCTCCAAGTTCTTTTGTATCGAACTAGTGTTCACTTGCCTATCCTTGTTGCTTTCGGAACTGAGTCCCACCTCCTCCTTAATTTCCTTTCCAGAGGAGTTATCCTCCATACAATGACGATTTTTTTTTACCCAAATTTTCCTTGGTCTCACGTACTCTTTTTGCATGGTGCAATCCTTTTGCAAGTGACCAACTCTTCAACAGCTGAAACAACGAAACATGAGTTTCCAATAATCTAGCTTCTGAGTCCATACGCTATTGTGCATTCTGATTCTTATGTCTTCATACAGACCATCTCGAAGGTTCATTTCTACCAGAATTCAGACGCACCTTCTGTTAATCTTGGATTCCCAGTTAGGTTCAAAATCAACAAACCTCCCAAGCTTATTCCTGATCGCTGTCAACATCTTCTCCTACCATAAGACCATCGAAAGGCCTGGTAGAATTACCCAGACCTTTTGTAAGTTATGAGGCTCCCTAATTGCATTAAAATCAACCCTCCAGTTTTGTAGGACCAACCCTGAGGGTCCCCACGTCCAATCTTGAAGCTTTAACAAGAACTAGCCTTCTTCCGAAGCTTTAACAAGAACCAGCCTCATGGAAGCATATGAAAATATGGTGTATAACCCATAAATTCTCTCCAGTTGGATTCTATCTAGTTCCGTAGAGCTTCCTTACCCACCACATTTCAACAGAATATCCCTATTAGTGCAAGTGACTGGTATTCTGGAATTCATCTATCTGGATATCCTTGCCAACAATTAGCTCTGTGCCACCTTTTTTTGGCTTCATACATCTTAACCGCCTCTACGAACTCTTAACTGGTCCAACTTCATCGTGTACTGCCCTCACATGAGAGTCGTTAATGAAGACCTTGGGTGGTTCGTTACCTCGTACATCCTCCGGCGTCTCACACAACGACAAAATCACTCCTGAGATGACCTCCTCATTAGTGCAGAAGATGGATTGATGCTGGGAATAGTTATCCGGTTCATAATCAACTTCTTCCATAATTGCAGAGCCTGGAACTTCTCTCTGCCCAAGAAAAATGACGTCATCCTGACCGTGCGAAGAGCCGAATCTACCTGAAAAACGTACCACTTACCTGAAAACATGATTGCGCACGTTTTAAAAAAGGTTGTGCTCCTCGCACTATCTGTCGCCTACACCCTCGCAAACTTTGCCTCCAAGCTCCATCGCTCACCTCCCAAATTAATTAATTTATATAATAACTATATATTATTAAATCGAGGCTTCAAGTTTTGACTAGTCTCAAAAAAAATTCACATATATATTATAATTATAAATTACAAAATATAATAATAAAAATGTTCTTAAACTCTAGAATTTTTAGATTTTCAATTTCAAAACCATCTATCTTTTTTTTTCATGTCTATGCATATTTGAAATTATGCAAATACTACTATGTCTATGGCATATTGTAAATAATTTTACATGTCAACGAGCTTTGATCTTGGGGTATCCACACTCATAGTTTTCTTTCTTATTCCTACTTGTTATCATGAGATCTATCCTCGAGCAATTGGTCTTTGGTAGCCTAGTAGACAAAGAAATAATCTTCAAAGCTTATAGATAGTAGTCAAACTCCTTGTATTCTTCCAAAACCACATAATAAATATCCAATAACTGAAGTATAGGCAATCAAATGTCCTTAGCAAAAGGATGAGACCATAAAATGTGATCAATTGTGTCTTGTGTGTGAGAGAGAAGAAAAGACAAATTAGAAATCCATCTTGGCTCATCTACAAAAGATTTAATTGAAATGAATGCCCAATAACATATTATGCAATTTATAACATTATGCAAATCCTTTCATGGCTATTGCAACAAACTTAAGATGATCGGAACGACTTCAACATGGCCATTCCTAACATTCATATTGTTCTTGTTACACTAAAGATATCTTTATGTTAACAACCCTTTACCAAGATATCATTTATGAAAACAACTCTAGTAATGTAATGCAATCCCAATGGCTTTGCCTTTGCCATAACCAAGATTCACGTTAACATTTAGTGAGCAACTTGATCAAATATTTTTATCTTTGTTTTCAAACTTTTAACAATCTAGGTAGGGACTATCGTGTTTATCAACCTAAAGTACCTAAGCTCTATTAGTTTAGTTTGTAAAATAGTTCCCCGTCTACTAACGAGGCCAAGAGACTTGAACTTTTTAAATCTTGTTGATCAACATGTTGTCCAAGCTCAATTAGTTTACTTTGTCTAATAATTTCCAAAGCAAGTCGACTGGGAACATATTGTGCACAAATCTTTGTTGACAAGGACAACATACTTGCCTTTGGAAACCCGAATTTAATGATGAATGGGATATATATCAATTACATACTAAATGACGATTTTAACAATTTTATCATTAGTTTTCATTGAAAAGTGAGTACTCTCAACACACACAATGGACACATTTTAAAAAAACTATACAAAATATTAATTGGGTCTTTTGTTTTGCCATATAATTATGTGGTAAGTCTAGATACTTAATATGAGAAGATTGGGCTTCAAAATTTCATTTGACACATTTTTAGTGCATCCTCTTCACCACACAGTTAACGACCAAACACACTATATTTCTCTTTGATCTGGTCAGCCACCCAAGTATTGGGACAAATCGTTGGCATATTTATTTTAAATGGTCAGGATAAGGGATGCTTCTACCGTTCAACTATCGAAATTATTTCTAGTCATTGTCCCATTTCCTTCTCTTCTCTTCATACAACACGACCCATGGTTGCTTTGCCACCACATTGTAAATACAAATTTTATTGATGGCATTATTTCTTGCATTCACTAATGTATTCCTCAAATAAAAACAATTAGTATGAGATCAAATATATATTATCAATTTCATTGTAAACAATTACTCTGTAGAAAATTGACAAAATATATGTGACTTACTCTTTATTAGGCACATTTTTTTGTTTGTTTGGAGTAGCTCCCCTTCCTTTTTGTCTCCATTTCATTGGTCATCCCAAACCACTTTGCTTCGTGTGTCATCAATTTGCTTGATGTAATCACTAGCATGATAGAGTGACTCATATACTATGTACCCCTTCACCTTAGACCCCTTGGGGATTCCCCCCTATCTAACAACCCCCTTCAACTTTTTCATGTACCTCTCCAAGAAGAACATTCAACAACATGAGACCATCTCAACTAATTCAACCTCATAAGGTAGGCAAATTAGAAGATGGACCTATAAGTCCATGAAATTTGTGTGTAGTTCCTTCCAATAACTTGATGCCAATGTGGAATGCAAGCCATGTGAATCTTCTTTGACGTAATCTAATGTACAAATGCATATAATTTAGACATGGCTCGTTGTAGATCATAGGGGAAGTCATGGTTCACGTAACCACGCACGAGCAAAAGGATAATGACACCGCAAAATAAACATATAAGAAATAAATTGGTATAAAGCTATGAATGCATGACATATTATAACCTAAATTGCAGAAAAAGAAACATGCAATTGGCATGCATACCTTTATGAGGTTCAGATGGTCATGCAATTTCAACCGTGACAATTATTCTTCTACAATGAAGCAATGTTGTAGATTTGACCCATACAATGAAGGAATTTTCACACTCAATATAAAATCATTTGCCAAAGAAAGATCTTCAAAATCCATGGGACATCTCCTCTACTTTCTTTTCTTGGCCAATGTTTCTTTTTAGTATTCAAAGAAATAAGATCGCTCCTAACAGCCAATGTTTCATCTTTTTTCGATGATATGTGCCTCCATAAAGAAGATTAAACATTTTTTAATACATCCATGGGATCCAATAGTGGGGCTTATGACATGTAAGATCATAAAACACAAATTTCCTTTTCATCCCAATGGGAATTTTCTCAACACAAGTGTCAAAAAATTCAGGATCATCGAACATAGGTTCCAGATTTGAATCAAATTTTTTTGCAATTTCCTTCTCCTTCTTTGTGCCATATGCCCTAATTCAATGTGTTGATGTCATGATGTCAGGTCTTCGGGTTCTCTTTGGTTTACAATTGAAAGATTATGATGCTCTTCTATAAGGGTGGTCTTATGGGAGGAACACACTCAAGCAATTGTACACATGCTTTCGTAGGTGGTTGGACCACCTAGCCTCTATTGAAGGTCCTCAAAATTTACATCTATGATACCCTTTTGTTACAAGACTTGGGATGTTATTATATATGGAACATGTTAGCGACAAATAAGGCGTTTGCACCAAATGAAGTGTGTGAAATAACATTATGGATATAAGCAAATCAACCAACATGCTTACAAACGAAAACTCCTAGTCCTAGATAATCATGTGTGGTGTATGCACATATGCCATACAACATAAAAAACCTCTCCACCAATATGGGTCTCGATACATCATATACCTATATCCCTTCCCATAATTACTTGAATTCGTTAATCAATGGTTGGAGGTAGACATCTATATTCTTCACTTGTCTCCTACTAGAACTATAAGAGCCAACATAAGATGTTCATTCTTCATGGACAACCTTGGAGGGATATTATTATTGATCATTACCACTAGAAAAACAAAATAATTGGCCTTTTGGGGGGGATACAGGTTAACTCCATCCATGGCTATGCTCAATAAAAAGCTTCATACTTCATCCTTGAATTTATCAAGCCATGTATCCTCTATATGCTTCATGGCTATTGAATCTGCATGAATCCGCATAACTCCTAGCTCACTTCTGTGCAAAGCATGCCACCTCTGCAACATGGCTAATTCTTTGCAATGAAAAAGCCTTTGAATCCATGGGATTATAGGCATGTGTCTCAATATATTACGAGGAGGGAAATGTGCCTTACCCTATTTTTTCTATATCCGGTACCTCTCATGCTCACATTTAGGACATATCTCTTTGTCTGGGTATTTGCCTCTATATAAAAAATAATGATTCAAACAAGCGTGATATTATATGTACTCGACACCCAACTTTTTCAATGGTTGCTTTACCTCTTCGCAATTGTTTGGGAGGACGTTATCACTTGGAAGTACCTTTTCTTTGAGTAACCTACAATTAATGGGCAATATAAATGCACAATGTTATTAAACATGCAACAAATATCCTTTCATCATTGATTTAATAGGGACTTGATGGTTAGTTACCTCAGTAGTGCCAATAAGCACGCATTCGACATACCATACATTACTTTCAAGTTGTAAAACAACATTATTGTCCTGTTGATGCCTGTAAAATCCTAGCATCGATAGTAGGGATTCTCCCCAATGAATAATCCCAATTAGATCATTAACTATTTGGTATGGGGAATCCGTCCGGTTACCGTAGGTGTGTATGTTTAATTTATGTATCGGTTGCCTCCCGGCCCACTGTTTATATTTTATTTTTAAGGGTATGAATATGTAAGTGCTTCTAATCTAACTAATGCATCTAACCTAAAATTGACAGGCAGAAGCCTCACAAGTGATGCGTAGGTTCTTACCTCCCGTCTTATCACTTATACCTTATCAATTAGCTAACTCTATTCTAAAGTAACTAATCTATCCTTGCAAAGAGCGAGTTTAAATAAGAGTAATAATATGGGAATGCTTATACAATTCCAACAGATAGTTATTAAGATAAAGTATGCACATTCACAACATAAAATTACAAAGATAGCTTTGATTATGAGTAAACCAATTTATTACTCTTTTATCACACAGGAATTTACATAAATAAGTAAAATCATTCATCACCATTGAAATAGTTCAACAAAATTATAAAGATCTCATAGTATGAACATGAACAAAAGAAGAAATAGCTCTGATATGTTAGTCACACATTCCACACAAAAAATATGTGCAAGCTTTTCTCGGCGAATAGGTCCTTCCTCATTAACAGAAAAATAGTTCTCTTACAAAATGTATCCAGTCTCTATTTCACTAGCAAAAGTCCCTTTGTCTAGTACCATTTCCCCATATTTATATTACAAGAGAATTTGTCTTGAATGACTGATCATTTCGGTTCCCTCTACGTCCTTTAGCTTGCCAAATTTGGCTCTTGTGTCTACCGTTTCTTCCACGTGTGGTCTTTTTGCTCCCTCCGCATTATGAATTATCACTTCGGCTTCCTCTGTGTCCTTGGGAAACAACAAGATCAATGCATAAGAATAATTCACAATCAATGCATAAGAACAATTCATTGTTAAACAAAGTGATAATGAACATAATACAAATTTCAGAGGTATGATTTTTCAATATTATTTACAAAACAAAAGATTCATCCTTCCACGATCTTGTTTCAGCGTGAAAATGATAACTAATGTAGAGGCGGAAGGTCGAAAAAGGCCTTCGAAAATGACCAAAATCATCCTTCCACATTTCGCAATCCGCAATGCAGGCATGCGGGAGTGCGAAATTGCGGATTACAATTCCAGCAAGTCAAAAAATCCATCTGCAATCCGCAATCGGAACTGTAGGATTGCGAAACTGCGGAATGTGGAAAAGCGAGATGCGGACATGTGGAATTGTGGGACTGCAGAATTAGTTTTAGAAAGTCGGAAATGCAATCCACAATCTGCATTTGGTAACGTGGGAAGGAGGAAAGTCGGGCTTGCGGGAGCAATTTTTAGAAAGTCAGAAATTTAACCTGTAATCCGCAATTAGGAATGCGGGAGTTTGACAATGCGGGATGCAGAACTGCAAAAGTACTAGATGCGGGGTTGTGGACATGCGGAATGCAGGAAGGCGAGAGACATTTTCAAAATTCTGAAATGCAATCTGCAATCCGCACTTGGACATGCGGACATGCGGGATTGCGGAAACAATTTCAAACAGTCAAAAAGGCAATAGAATAGGTGACTCGGGACGTAGTGGGAATTGAATAGGTGGTTGATTCAACCTTGCTTTGTATGCTTCCTTTCGGAGCTCTACTTATTTAGCGGCCTTCTCTCGATTTGACATCATACTGGGGTGCAACGGTAGATGGTAGATAGGTTGATCATCGTAGGAATCCTAGTTGCAAAAATTTTGAGTATTAAATAAATAATATTTCTAAACACTATGCATTTAGTATGTGGAAACATTATACCAAACATTTTTTAGAAACATGGATTTTTTTTCCAATGGTACATATGCAATCAACCACTTTATAAAACAAATGTGGAATTAAGCAATACATTAACATTAAATCCACTAAAAATCCAAAAATACAATTACTCAGTGACCTTTTTCTTACGCCCCAAGGGGAAGTCTAAAGGTAGTCCCAATGCAAGTCATTTTTGACAAACATTTGGTGTTCTAAGAAAGTTATAGTTTATTAACAACTCATTCAAGTTGAAGTACATTTATCTAGGATGGTTATTGTATGATGGCACGTTACAATTGCCAGGGTAAAACGGTTATGTCACAAAGTCGGATCTGAACCTAAGGATGAAGAGAAAACATGTCACGAAGTGGGATCTGAACCTAAGGATGAAGAGAAAACATGTCACAAAGTGGGATATGAACCCAGATAAAGGAGGAAATAACTTTTCTTCTTAGCCACTCAAGCTAAATCCAGTTAACGATGGCCTTAAACTTATTATTGAGACATTGGTTTAAAATTAGTTGAATATAATAAATACTCTTAGGAAAATATTGCCATTTAGAACATTAACAATGTAGTTTAGGTTTATCGAGAAACATTATCTTGAAAGGGTACAACACAAGTGAGCCTAATGTGTAAGAATACATGTTTCCTTCTTGGAGGTTATAGGTTCAATCCAAAGGGGGTGGATATATACACATCGATAGACTAAGCAATTAAATTACTGCATGGAGGAGGTCCCGTGTAACGCAAAAAAGGGGGTCTCATACATCAATTTGGTGTCTGGTTAGGCTATGAACTTAAAAAATATATTATTAGTATTAGTATGTCATTTAGACATGGTCTTAATGAATTCCATTGTCCCACGAACAAGAGGGTCTCATATATCAATTTGGTGTTTGGTCAGGTTGTGACCTTAAAATTTAATTATTATTATTGTTGTTGTTGTTATTGTTATACATATGCCATAGTCTCCATGAACCCACCACCATGCATCACATTCTCCATCTTGAATAACCATACCATGATATGTAAACATAGAGAAATCGTGTAGAGAACCAAATACTTCTATTAACAAAAACTAGTTTAATACATAAGAAGAGCCCTCTTTTATAGGTAGATCCAAAATGGGGCATTTAACATTGACCATGTCATCTCTTTTGTTTTAATGATAACAACTTATAAATACACTGATCTTGCTATAGCAAGGAATAATGAAGGATTTGGTCTTTGCCTTAAATTAAAATATTAAAACAAGTATAGTTGCAAAAGTAATGGACCATTCTCTGTATGGTACAACATGCTACTAATTAGAACTCAACTTTATGTTTTTCCTTCAATGGGGATTTTTATGCTAGATCCACCAACTTGTTGTGAGGCAAAGGATGTCAATGTTGTGGATTTCAAATTCTAGAGGTCGTTATAGTCATGCATGAAAATTTCAAATTAATAAAAAATATAAAAAATAATCAACTATGTCATGAATCCTCTCAAATTTCACATATTCTTTGAAGTAATTCATTTTATGATAAAATATTGAACCTGTGGTCCCATCCATCACAACAAGAGTGAATTGAAAATAGGTGGTGATGAAGGATTTCAATTTACATTGAAAACATTTGAATTATTCTACCTTAAAGTTTCCCTTCATCCCCTTATTAGCCCCTAAAATGGCATATCATATCATCAGGTCTCTATATGCATAATGATAGCCAAATATGAAATTGGGCCACTAAGCCAAATATTTAGCAAGTTTTTGAAGGGACCCTTAGGGAAAAATATATATGAGGAAAAGTGCAAGAATATTGAGGTAAAACCTCCATTGGAAGTTGGGGCAATAGCTCCCCAAAAGATAAATATAAGTTGTATTTTTGAGTCTCCCCGGGACAGGTCAGCCCAGTCAAGTTAGTGAGGTCGGCCCTGTTAGGAAAAAGGTCACCCACACATAAAGTATAAATAGAGAGGATCACTCTCTCATTTGGCATAACACTCACTCAAGCAAGTTCACATCAAGTGAGAGAGAAGACAAGTTCGTTGGAGAAGAAAGAGAGAGAGCTGTAGAAGACATCTTATATTTTGGGTTTTCCATTTTGCTTGATATTGTATTAGTGACGAATATATTTCTAAATAAGTTGCGGGGTTTTCTCCTTTATGGTTTCCCTGAGGAAATTTCTTGTGTCTTTTGTGTTTTGTTGTGCTTGTTTATCTTTCAATTTAAAGATATAAATTAATTGAATTAAAGTGCAAACACTAACATGGTATCAGAGCTACCCTGAAAGAGAACATTGTGCAGCTGCAGAACTAGGGTTTCCATTTTTGAAAACTAGTCATCTTGGAATTTTCACTGTAAATCACTTATGACGAAGGTTTAGGATCTTAAACTCAGGCAAGCCGAAGATGAAATGTTCATGTACCTTGTGTGCGAGTTTCATCCTTGGATTCGTTGTAATTTAGGAGATATGCTCCTTGCAAATTAGGGTTCCAGCTGTTGAAATATTGTAACTTCTAAGAATATTATATTTGTACTTTATTATTCCGGAGATGTTTCATTCTTCCGTGAAGACCTTATTGTATATCCGAAGATGTTTATTCCTCCGTCGGAATATGGTAACTTGGGTTATTAGACTTCCCTAGTGGGGGTCGGCCCTTTATGTGTTATGTGGGTCAAAGGGTTATTAGACCAGCCTAGAGGGGTCGGCCCAGTCAGTTGTAATGGGTTGTTTAACCCAGTGGTTAATTTGGGGCCGACCTAGTTAATATAAAATACAAGTCAGAGTTGTGTATAAATAGAGGAGGTGTGTTCCTCATTTAACACACATTGCACTCACTTGTGAATAGCGCATAAGTGAGAGAGAGATTTGTTGTGGAGGAGAAGGAGCTCATGCTTGTGGATTACATATCTATATTGTTGGTCGTCTATATTGAGGAAGCTTTGCTGGGTTTTCTTCCCCATGAGGGTTTCCCAGGATAAATCTGTGTCTCTTGTGTTTATGTTGTGCTTGTTGTTCTTTCAGTGATCCTGTATATGCTATTATTGTGAAATGGAATGTAATGCTGATATTTTTTGTCTTAGCATATTGAATCTTAACATGGTATCAGAGCTAACTTGAAGGAAGGCAATGTATGGCACTTACGACACTTACTCCACTTGCGACAATTTGAAGGTTAGGGTTTTGTATAGCAAAAACCAGTCATCGTGGTACTTTCGCTATAAATCCATTTTGGCGAAGGTTCGGGATCTGAAACCTTTAAAGGTCGTAGATAAAAACCCCGTGTACCTTGTTTCCAAAGGACACCCTCAGATTCGTTGTACTTTGTGAGTTATGATCAGTACAAGTTAGGGTTTCTGCCTCTTCCAGATCTCAGTCATAATCAGGTGACCTAGGAAAAAAGGTCATAACTTGGGCTAGGAAGCTCCAAATGAAATTTAGTAAAAAGTGACAGGTAGTGCATGGACTTTACTATCTCAGGTAACTTTTTTTAGAGGCCGAAGTTGAACCAGTGACACGTGGCACATCGTACAAGTTCACTCTCCTGTTTTATCCCATAAACAGGTCATGTTGCGACACTTGGCATAACTCTCTCTCAGAGAATCCAATTGAGGTCAGATCTGAGGTCAGATCTGTGGGGTTGGAAAGAGGACAAGTCGGGCTACCATGGGCAAAATTTTCTGACCCAGTGGATTCGTAATTTCGGAGTTACACCATAAACAATCAGGTGCATATTTCTATCAAAATAGATTTGGATTTTGAGCACCTTCATTCTTGAATCGTCACTGCTGTGGGAAATTAGGGTTTAAGAGAAAGTTGGAATTTTTGGAATCGGAGTCCACGACTAAATGATACTCAGAAAAATTGAAATTTAGAGACCAAGATCGAATTTTTTGGTTTGTGAGAAGGGTGGGCTTGATTAAACCCTAGTTCGGGATTTTGATAGGAAAGGTGAAAGATTAGGGTTTCTGCAAAAGTAGGAATTTTTTAAGTCAGTGACCACGGCTGGAAGCTCCTCAGAAAAATAGAATTTTAGAGCTTTGGATCGAACCTTTTGATTGGGCAGCAGGGTGGGCTTCATCAAACCCTAGTTTGGGATCATGTCTAGAAGATCCAGAAGTTTCGAAGGCAATTTTGAGGGGTCAAATTTTGGAGATTTCAAAATTGAAGTATGCTAGCTTGATCAGCTCAGCAAGGCACATCTTTCCATCCATTTAGAAGTGTGAAAGTCAAAGTTTGAATTTTTAGGGTTTCTCTGACAAACCCTAGTCGAGCTCCAGATCCAGTTTCAGGGGGAGATGAGGCTAAGGCCTTACATAAGAAGACTACAAGAATTCTCTGACATGTATGACTTGAGGAGATACAGGTATGTGTTGAAATCTATTCATGATTAAGTTTATAATATGATTTTATTCATATTATTGAGGTTAGTACAATCTTGATTAATCTTAGAATTGTCTTATCACCCTAGTAAAAGTATGAATGCATGTGAATGATAGAAGACATTCTTTGATCAAGGTTATATGATTGTACTAATGCACCTATGGTGTTGTATGAGGATGATGTTGTCTACTAACAAAAGACAGGTACATCAAGAAAGATAAATCAAGTTCTATGACCATGATGACATAAATACAAAAGACTTATCCATGGTATTTATAAGCTCTACTTACGAGGTATGTATGATTTATTTCTACTATGCTTAACTTATGATGTATGCAGGTTACTAGCACAAGGTCTCTAAATCGTTGAAGAGAATAAAGATATTGTTTGGGTATGTTAGACATAACTAAGCATGTATCTAATCCATGTATGTTTTCCTATGTCAAGTTAGAATCCTACTTTGTGCTAGGATCTTAGTATACCCATGTATTGAATGATCATGACCATACATATTCAAGATTACTTAGAATCATAATGTTGTGATAATATTGAGCTTATAATAATGAATGTATGATTATGTATGAGATCGTGATGATGACACTAGTGCACACTTAAGCATGCATAGTGGTCAAGGATGGATAGAAGCTCATGACATGGAAGGGAAGTAGAGACCAAGAAGGAAGCAACCTCACAAGACATAAAAAGATAAGTATTTGAATTGTTATTTGAATTACTAAATAGTCTATGATATTGCTCGTAATAGTTGTATGCATATTTGTATTCCTAGAATATATCATGCTAAGTGTAAGCATTCATATAGCATTGAACAGTATACTACTAATATGCATATGATTGGTAAGTTGGACAAACATTCCATTGTTGCTTGTCTAGAATGAAACCTCTTCGCTGACATGCTAAGAGCTGTGCACGCTCTTGATAGTATGTTCTAGTAGAGATGGAAGGCATCTAGATAGCCATTGTATGCATACAGGATATGGAAAAGTGTTGTGCCAAAGTATTGGTCAAGATAGTAGCATAACTATGTAAATCATATATGTATGCATAATAGGTTATCATGCCAACATGATTCGATGATTATGAAGTCTTACTAATCATGTACTTAATTTTGATTTGTAGGAAAGATCATGAAGAATGATGAACATTGAACAAGTGATGGATGTTCAACAAGAATATTTACAAATCAAACATACTATAGAAGGCTCGTGGATAGAAGTTTCTCTTAGAAAGAGGAAGAGGATCATGACGAGATGTTTGCTCGAAGTAGCTAGATAAATACTATTCTCTCAATGGTGTCATTGAAGAAGAAGTGCGTATCGAGAAAACTCCCAGGATTCAATTGAAGAAAGCTCTGTACAGGTACCCAGGATTGATAGTCTTAATGATCACCATGGGTGATGCAGATTTCAACCTTTGCTACAAGGTTGAAGATGGTATCTATATACAGAAGGAACTCACCACAGAGTTTGAATAATCTTGAGGCGCATATCAGTAGACCCATCTGACGAGAGATGGCACGGATAGATATGCAGAAGATCACTCAATGCAGAGTATGAATGATGTTCAGTCATAGAGGAAGAATTGATAGCTTCTTGACAAGATTGGGCTTTACCAAAGTAAAGTTGATCCTAACCCTTACCTTAAGGTTATGAATGATGAACCTGTGATAATATGATTGTATGTGGATGATCTCTTTCTGACAAGGAATGAGAAACAGATCATGGAAAGCAAGAAGAAGCTAGCTACAGAGTTCGAGATGAATGATCTCGGATTGATGCATTACTTCCTAGGAATGAAAGCATGAAAAGGCTCAGAAGGAATCTTTCTCAACCAGTGAAAGTATGCTGAGAAATCTTGAAAAGATTTGATGTGTTGGAATGGCCACTCTCATGGGTTCCAACTTCAAGCTGTTAGTTGATGAATCATCAGAGTTAGTGGATGTGATTCTGTACAAATAGATTATTGGGTCATTGATGTATCTGACAAGTACAAGGCCAAATATATGCTTTGTTGTGAACACCTTGAGTCAGTATCTAGTGGAACCTAGGCGTGTTCACCTGATAGCTGCAAAGCATGTGATTAGGTACCTAAAGGTTACGATAGACTTTGGTCTATGTTATCTTGGAGATCATGACTTTAGATTGTATGGCTACACAGATGCTGATTGGGTAGGAAGTGTACATCGGGTGGATGTTATTGTCTGGGATCTGCCATGATCTCGTGGTTTAGCAGGAAGCAACATAGTGTGTCTCTCAATACAGTTGAAGTGAAATATATAGCTGCTTGCTCTGCTAGTTGTGAAGCGTTATGGCTTCGGAAGTTGTTATAAGGATTGTTTGACTTAGAGATGGACCTCACTGTGATCTTGTGTGACAGCCAGAATTGTATCAAGATGACAGAGAATCCAGTGTTCCATGATAAGTCAAAGCACATAGAGATCCGATATTTCTATATACGGGATATGGTGCAGAAAGGAGCTATCAAGCTTGAGTATATGAGCACTGACGAACAAATTGCTGATGTGTTGACCAAACCTCTGTCTCGAGTAAAGTTTGAGTATTTCCGAGACAAGATTGGTGTAGTTTAGAAAGACCCTCCTCGAAAGGGGGAGTGATATGGTTGTTGATGATGAGATTGCCTGTATCGACGGTAAGGTCGATGATGTGGATACTTGTATTGGTATGGATACTTGTATTGATGATGTGGATACTTGTATTGGTGTGGATACTTGTATTGATGATGTGGATACTTGTATTGGTGTGGATACTTGTATTGATGATGTGGATACTCGTATTGGTGTGGATACTTGTATTGATGATTTGGATACTTGTATCGCTGATGAGGCTACTTGTTCTGACAATGAGGTCAGTATATGGTACCTAGTTGATATGATAGGACTGTATCGTCCCTGAACGCCTATTTCAAAATGTACATGATGGGGATTGCATCATCCCAGAACCACTAGTTCAAAATGTACGTGATGGGGATTGCATCATCCCAGAACCACTAGTTCAAAATGTACGAGAGGGGATTGTATCGTCCCCGGACTTCAGGTCTAAAGTGATCCGCAGACAGATGTCTCCGAGAGTAAGAGGATTGTATCATCCGTGGACTTCAATCCTAAAGTGATACGCAGACAGATGTCTCAAAGAGTAAGAGGATTGTATCATCCATGGACTTCAGTCCTAAAGTGAGCCGCACACAGATGTCTCCGAGAGTAAGAGGATTGTATCATTCGTGGACTTCAGTCCTAAAGTGAGCCGCAGACAGATGTCTCCGAGAGTAAGAGGATTGTATCATCCGTGGAATTCAGTCCTAAAGTGATATGTAGACAGATGTCTCCGAGAGTGAGGGGATTGTATCATCCTTGGACTTCAGTCCTAAAGTGAGCCGTAGACAAATGTCTCCGAGAGTGAGGGGATTGTATCATCGTTGGACTTCACTCCTGAAGTGAGCCGCAGACAAATGTCTCCGAGAGTGAGGGGATAGTATCATCCTTGGACTTCAATCCTAAAGTGAGCCGCATACAGATGTCTCCGAGAGTGAGAGGATTGTATTATCCCTGGACTTTAGTCCTAAACTGATCCGCAGACAGATGTCTCCGAGAGTGAGGGGATTGTATCGTCCCTGGACTTCGGTCCCTGAATTGATCCGTAGACATATGTCTTTGAAAAATGGTCCTTAGACTTTGTCTAAGTTGACGAGTGGACTGCATCGTCCCTAGACATGTTATGGTGTCTTAAATGGATCATGTGTTTTGCGGGGTATGACGCTGATGATCGTGTGATGACGGTGTTGATGATCGTGTGATGACGATGCTGATGATCGTGTGATGACGATGCTGATGATCGTGAGATGACAATGCTGTTGATCGTGATGATCTAGATGACGATGCTGCTGATCGTGATAATCTAGATGACGATGCTTCCGATCGTGATGATCTAGATGACGATGCTGATGATCATGTGATGACGATGTTGATGATCATGTGATGACGATGCTAATGATCGTGAGGATCCAGATGATGATGTTGATGTTACTGTAGCTGTTCGAGTGTTGCAGAATATGAAGACTCAGTACTGAAGATGTTGATGTTCTAGTATTGAAGATGTTCCAGTAACTGCTTGAGTTATTGATGATGTTGAGAAAGCTTCCAATGATTTATAGATGTATCATGTATGATGTAGTTGATGACTCCTTGCTCCAGCAGATGTTGTTATAATATCCTTCTCGTTAAGGGGGAGTGTTGAAATATTGTAACTTCTAAGAATATTATATTTGTACTTTATTATTCCGGAGATGTTTCATTCCTCCGTGAAGACCTTATTGTATATCCTGAGATGTTTAGTCCTCCGTCGAAATATGGTAACTTGGGTTATTAGACTTCCCTAGTGGGGTTCGGCCCTGTATGTGTTATGTGGGTCAAAGGGTTATTAGACCACCCTTGAGGGGTCGGCCCAGTCAGTTGTAATGGGGTGTTTAACCCAGTGGTTAAGTTGGGGCCGACCTAGTTAATATAAAATACAAGTCGGAGTTGTGTATAAATAGAGGAGGTGTGTTCCTCATTTAACACACATTGCACTCACTTGTGAATAGCGCATAAGTGAGAGAGAGATCTACTGTGGAGGAGAAGGAGCTCATGCTTGTGGATTACATCTCTATATTGCTGGTCATCTATATTGAGGAAGCTTTGCTGGGTTTTCTTCCCCATGAGGGTTTCATAGGATAAATCTGTGTCTCTTGTGTTTATGTTGTGCTTGTTGTTCTTTCAATGATCCTGTATATCCTATTATTGTGAAATAGAATGTAATGCTGATATTTTCTGTCTTAGCATATTGAATCTTAACACCAGCCTCTTCCAGAATTCAGTTTTAAACATGTGACCTAGGGAGAAATGTTATATCTCGGGATAGGAAGATCCAAATTGAATTTCGTAAGATGTTATAGAAATAGAACGAATCGTAGTTTCTCCGGTGCAAGTTTCAAAACCTAAAGTTAAAACAGTGACACGTGTTAGTTCGTACAAGTTCGATATACTGAAACAATCGATAAACAAGTCACCTTGGGAAACTCAACATAAGTCCCACTTGGTAAATCCAATCCTGCTCTAACCTATGGGATTGGATAGAGGACCATATATCTTAGAATGAAGTTTCAGACCTTGAGGAGCATAAATTTCTGAGATACATCGTAATTAAGACTAGACAAATCTGCAGTAGAAATTGAAGAAATTAGGGCATCAAATATTTTGCAGTTCTGTCCACAAATTTGGGGAAATGAGTACATTTCTCAACTCATCTTGGGGAGGCGCATCTTTTCCTCCAATTAGTTTTGCAAGATCTTAAAGTTGAAAAATTAGGGTTTCTCTGACAAACCCTAGGACCTCCTGCAGCCAGATCTCAATACTCGACCTTTGGCTGGAGCATCTCATTTGGTAAGTTATACTATATCTATTTCCATTTGAGGTTCTCATTTATCAAGGTTATCAAGATGTCAATCAATACCAAGCTTGAGGATAAGCTTGAAGGAGCTGGCAACTTTCGAGCATGGAAGTATAGGGTGATGCTCATCTTATAAGAGCATTATTTGGACAAGTATGTTACATAAGTAGTTGCAGAGCCAGAGGGAGAGGAGGAAAAAAGAAAAGCACAAGAAGAATCTTATCAAAGCTAGGAGGATCATAACTAATTCCATCAGGGATCATTTGATCCCACACATCTCTTCTCTGAAGAATCCGAAAGAGTAGTTTGATGCATTGAAGGGACTATTTGAAGGATCCAACATCAATAGGAAGATGACCTTGAGGACTCAACTCAAGGCTATGAAGATGCAAAACAATGAAAGTATCCAATCTTACTTCACAAGGGTCTCCAACATTAGAGATCAATTAAGTGCCATTAGAGACAAGGTTGAAAATACATAATTAGTGATGACTACCCTAAATGGTCTTCCAATATCATGGGAGTCATATATTCAAGGGATATGTTCCAAGAAGAAGATTATATTGTTTAGTGCACTTTTGGAATCTTACACTCGAGAAGAAGCAAGGATTGTAGCCAGAGAAGAGAATCTATGGTGTAGAAGACTTGATCAATATTGTAGATCATAAGTAAGAAAGGCACAGGTTCTCATAATCAAATGATGGAGTAGAGCTCACTATCACATACTTCAGTAATTCCTAGGATCAAGAGAGATCCTACCAAACAAACAAATATAAGTATTTGAATTGTCATTTCCTGTATTGTTCAATTGTGTACATATTTATATTTCTAGATTTAGGAAGTGTATTATGCATGCTAGAGTGTTTTAATGAACAATATACTACTAATATGCATGCGATGGGTAAGTGGTCTATGGTGTTGTACAACATTCCATTACTACTTATCTAGAATGAAACCTCTTTCCTGACATATTGGGAGTAGTGCACGCTCTTAATGATGTTATGGTAGAGATGGAAGGCATCTAGAAAGTTACCGCATGAATGTGGGATATGGATGAATGTTGTGTTGAAGCATTGGCTAAGATAGTTGCATGACTATGTGACCTATGTTTGTATGCATAAGAATTTGTCATTATTAATATGTTTTGGAAACTATGAAATGTTTCTAACCATGCAACTGAATTTGAATTGTAGGAAATATTGTGTACAATCACCTACAAACGAAGAATGATGAGACTTGTTCTGAAGAACAAGTGACGATGGTTCAACTACGACATTCAAGAAGATATATGAAATCAAGCATAAGTACAAAGCAAGGGTTCTCTCTAAAAGAGGGAGTTGACTATGACAAGACGTTTCTCTAGTGGCCAAACACACTTCCTTAGTGGTGTATATTACACTAGATCGATGGTGTAATCAAGTAGAAGTGTATATCGAGCAACTGCCAGGATTTGGGACTCTCTACAGAGAACCAGATGTGCGCAGATTGAAGAAGGTTTTGTATGGGCTAAGAAGGCACCCATGGGATAGCATGATGAGATAAAGGATCACCTAGAGTGACGGGACATCAACCTTTTCTACAAGGTTGAAGGTGGGAAGCTCATAGATGAATGCAAGAGATAACTTGCAACATAATTTGATATCTTGGTATCCAGAGATGACATAGATGGATACACAAAAAATCATCAGAAGAGAAGGCCACTAGTCACTCCAGTGAAGAATATCCCGATGCAGAGAGTACAAGATGTAGAGAGGGGATAGTGCTCAGTTACAGAGGGAGCAGGAAAGCTCCGCTTCAGAGGGAGTGACTACAACACAGATGACGAGACATTATCACTTAGCCTCTATTTGTGAAAAAGGTGTTTGCTACAGTATCTCAAGGATATGCTCATAGTGATACCAGATGTCTCCCCTCATTAAGAGGAAGCATATATGGTACAATTTGAAACAACCACCCAGGACATGGTACGACATGATGGATAGTTTTCTGATGAGCCTAGGATTTACCAAGAGTAAAGCAGATTCCAACCTCTACTTCAAGGTTGAGGGCGAAAGACCAATGATATTACAATTGCTATATGTAGATGAACTGTTTGTAACAGGGGAGGATGAGCTCAATGTAGATACAAAGAGAAGGCTTGCCGCAGAGTTCGAGATGAAAAACCTAAGAATGATGCACTACTTCTTAAGCATGGAGGTGTGGTAGAGTGCAGATGGGATTTTCCTTGGTAAAGGAAAGTATGTAGTGGAGATTCTGAAGAGGTTCAAAATAATGGACTGAAAGGCAATGGCCACACCAATGGCCTCGGACTTGAAGCTACTACGTGATGCTTCTTCAGAGACAGTTGATGCCATAATGTATAGGCAGATGATTGGTTCATTGATGTATTTGACGAACACGAGGTCATACATATGCTTTGCTGTGAACACCCTGAACCAGTTCCTGATAGATCCGAGACATGTTCACCCGATTACGACAAAGCATGTATTGAGCTACCTGAAGGGCACAATTGAGTATGGGCTCAAGTATGAGACGAATCAAAAGATTTAACTGCATGGTTATGTTGATTCGGATTGGGTAGGGAGTGCCACGAACATGAAGAGCACTTCAGGATGCTGCTTCAGTTTGGGATCCGGTATGATCTCTTGGTTTAGAAGGAAGCAGTCATGTGTGGCATTGAGTACAGTTGGAGCAGAGTATGTTGCAGGTTGTTCGGCTAGTTGTGGGGAAGTATGGATTCAGAAGCTACTGTTAGATTTGTTTGATCTTGAATTAGAGAAGACTTTGATCTATTGTGACAACCAAAGTTGTGTGAAGTTGCCTGAGAACTCGGTGTTCCATGACAAGTCGAAGCATATTGAGATCAAGTACCACTATATATGGGATATGGTGCACAGAGGAGTAGTGAAGCTCCAGTATGTGGTGATAGACGAGCAGATAGTCAATGTGTTGACCAAGCCATTAGCGAGAGTGAAGTTCGAGTACTTCAGAGAGAAGCTTGGTGTTATCCAGATCGAGGTTCCTCGAGAGAGGGAGTGATGAGACCGAAAGACGCAGGTGCACCAATGATGTATCTCACATGGTGGAAGACGCAGGTGGTCCATAGGGACATAATGCACCTGGGGTGCTCTTGGGCTGTATCCACATGTTTGGAGATGCTGGTAGGTCCACCGGTCACAAAGACACCTGGGGTGCGCTTGGGATTTATCTTACATGGTGGAAGACATAGGTGGTCCATAGGGATGTAATGCACCTGGGGTGCTCCTGGGATGTATCCACGTGTTTGAAGACGGAGGCTGACCGTGAGAGACGTAATGCACTTGAGGTGCTCCTGGGCTGTTCCCATTGGGTGGGAGACGCAGGTGGCCTGTTAGACATGATGTATGCACTTGGGATGCTCTCCGTGTGTGATGATGAGATGATCTGGATACGAAGAGATGATAGTAGGAGACGCAAGTGATTGCTGTGGCAATGTAGTGTGTGGTCCTAGGATGTACCTACTTGATGGCTTGCTCGTGGAGATGATGAAGACCTATATGAGACCTAGGCCTACATCCAACATGAAAAAGAGCTTGCTCTGTAGAACTTCTCATGATAGATAGATTCTAGAGATGTCACTAGTCAATGATCAACGAGATGAGGATTGATGCAGCAACGACGATGATCCAGTGTTGATGATGTTCCAACAATGATGATCTAGAGTACATGTCCAACTGTGATGATGACTGTGGCGAGAGAATACCTTCCTAGTTAAGAGGGAGTGTTGTTGTAAATTTAACTTCGAAAGATATTATTCTATTTATTATTATTATATTTTTATTGTACCTCCATCGGAGATGTTTTTCCTCAGTTCGGGGATGTCATTATTGTATTTGGTCATGCAAGAATATTGAGGTAAGACCTCCATTGTAAGTCGAGGAAATAACTCCCAAAAAGATAAATATAAATTGTATTTTTGAGTCTCCCTAGGACATGTCGACCCAGTCAAGTTACTGAGGCCGACACATAAAGTATAAATAGAGAGGATCACTCTCTCATTTGGCATCACACTCACTTAAGCAAGTTTGCATCAAGTGAGAGAGAAGACAAGTTCGTTGGAGAAGAAAGAGAGAGATCTTCAGAAGACATCTTATATTTTGGGTTTTCCATCTTGCTTGATATTGTACTAGTGACGAATCTATTTTTGAGGAAGTTGCGGGGTTTTCTCCTTTATGGTTTCCCCGAGGAAATTTCTTGTGTCATTTGTGTTTTGCTGTGCTTGTTTATCTTTCAATTTAAAGATATGAATTAATTGAATTAAAGTGCAAACACTAACATAGGCATGGAGAATTGTTATTGCTTCCAAGTTTTCCTTTTTTAAGGGACCATTTGATCATTTTGCACAGGTATTTTTTAATTAATTCCCATAAGCACATGCAAAATTGTGTCGTAAAACCATTTGCTCCAGGTGCTCTATCAAGTTCCAAATCCCATATGGCCATTATGACTATATGTTCTTCGACTTTTCGATCAAGTTCAAGGTTTTCCTCTTGAGAGACTAATGAAGGAATATTTTCAAGCATTTTCTCTACTGAATTATATATCCACCATGGCCTAATAACAAATGTTTGAAATGATTAAGAGCCTCTTCTTTAATATCATAATTATCAATGATATTTTCTCCATTTGGTGTAGTAATTTCAATGATATTATTTATGATTTGCCTAACTTTTGCATGTCTGTGGAAAAATGAAGTATTCTTATCCCTAGATTCAGCCACAAACTTTTGGATTTGATTCTCCAATATTCTTCCTCTATATGATAAACTGAAAGAAGTTTCTTATTTGTTTCTCTTTCTTCTATTTGTTGCTGCAATGAAGGTTCCTCTGTCTCCATTTGATCCCAAACATACACTAGGTGCGCTTGTATCTCCTTTTTTTTCCAGAGAAAGGTTCTTTGTTACTGTGTTTATCCCACTTCTTGAGATCCCATTTTACCCCTTTTAGCTTTGATTCCCATATGTAGCTAGGGGAGCCCTCCCACCTTTTTTTCCAACTTCTTTTTACAATTTCTATAGCTTATGCAGAATGTAGCCATGATGAATTGATTTTGAAAGGCAGAGGGCCATAATTTATTTTTGTGGCTAAATTAAGTCAAATGGGTTTATGATTTGAGGAGGCAAAGGGGATGATAGTAGATGTAATTTCCAGATCATCTTCAAGAAACCTGTTCTTTATTAGAAACATGTCCAAGCGTGTAGCAATATGTGTGGATCCCACCCTTCTGTTTGACCATGTGAATTTCCCTTGTTTCGGTCTGTTATCCACTAAATCCCATTTCAAAATCAAGTCTTCTAAATTTTCCTCGAGGTATCTCTTACCAAGCTTCCTCCTCTCTTCTCTTCTTATGATAACACAATAATGAGATCCCCTGCAAAAATACAGTACCTTCACCTCACTACGTCTCTTTCATTCTCGAGAGATTGACAACATTATTGCTTTTCTCTAAATAATTCATTGGGACATAAATATTGAAAACTTTGAAATGAGAGCCCGTTAGTTTGCTTACCAGGTCGGTTTATATCTAGTGTTGAGTTTGTTTTACCCCAACCAGTTCTAATGAGCACCATCCCATTGCGTGCTAAGGCCACCAGATGCACCTCGAGAGCTTGTTACTATCACCTGGCTTCCTTTCCTGTGTTTTTTTCCTAGAATTTGCAAATCCATATCTTGCATCTTAGTCTCTTGGAGAAGAAAAATTGTAGGTTTTTCCATTTTAATTAGTTGTCGCATGGCTTCGTCTTTCGACCTAATCCCCATTCCTCTGCTGTTCCAGGAGACCAGCTTCATTATTTTTCAATAGGGGTTTTGGTTCCTCCCTTGCTTGGAGTAAGCGTGACCCCACTCCTTTTTGTAGTAGATTCTTTTGTCCCGGGACCATATCTTTGTCTAAAGTTGATTGAAGACCAAGCATCTTCTCCCTATTAGTTATTTCTTCTCTCACCTCTTTCGATGGCTTTCTTCCAACCTTTCTAGAAGATCTCTCATGATCTCCCTCCACAACTTCTTTCTCCCCCTCGATTGAACCTTGTAATGCTTGTTTCGTTATTTGGAATCCTAATACTATAGCTTTTTTGTCTTTCCTTGCGTGCGACTGCTCCACTTGATCTGTCACTTCCTCTTCCCTTTTAGCTCTAAATCCTTCCACATGAGCATCAATTTCCATCAATATAATTGGTGTATGAGGGGGAAAGGCATATCCTGGTTCCTTGATCGATGGGGCCACAATTTATGTGAAAAGAACTAGTTGATCTTCTTGGTAAAGTGGCACAAATATATTCGTAGAGGGCTGATTTGTGATGATAATGTCCAACAATATTAAGGAGGACATGATGTCAACTGGGAGAGGATTGCGAGTTGCTCCAATCTTCTTTCTTACTCGTTTCCATTGATCGTTAGGGTTTGAAGGTAAACTGGTAGAAGTCCCCATTTTCTTACAATCTCTAGCAAAATGACCATAAGCATGACACGATATGCATTTGAACGACAATTGTTCATAGTTCAACTGCTGATAATGGCTCCAATTGTCCAAGATGAGATGAATAGCCTCAGGTAACCCCTTTTCGACGTCCACCTCTACACATATTCAGCCACATTGGAACATACCCTACTTATGCTCATATTTATCTATATTTTTTCCAAGTTTATTGCCAATATCCTTCAAAGAATCGTCTCCCCAACAATGGAGAGGAAGATGCAGAAGCCTTACCCACACTGGAACTGCTGAAGGGATGTTATATTGAGGATCAAGGCCTGGTGTCCAACTGTTCATATGCATTCCTCTGTTACTAAAAAGTATGAACCACTCCTAAATATAAGGTATCTGTCTTCTTTAAACTCGAAAAGAAAGGCATAAAATTCTTCACCACAAAAATGATGTGTCATTCTACCCTTAATCAAAGATTGCCATTTTTTTGCAGCCAAAGCTCCATAGATCTCGGGGATGACTAGATACCCTTGAATTGACCAATTAAACCCTGTTATGACATCACTAATGTCTTCTATCTTACTGAGGTAGCCAGGAGAACAACCTCAGGGATGTCTATCGATTTTACAAATCAAGTTGCTCTAGCCTTTGATCCCAGCGTATTCAAAGAGTTAACTAGGGTTTTGAAAGTCGTTTCGTTCAATGCAAGGGGTGGACAACTCCCACCTATTGATTCCATCAATTACTAGAGCCTTTGGCTTCCAAATCGAGATTCTCTCTCATATCAAAGCTTACTTGTAGGGTTTCGACTCCAAGAACTCGATCCAACCATCCCTAGATATCACATGTCTCATACGTTATCAAAAATAAAAAAAAGTAAAAAATAAAATAAAACCAAGAATAAGTTGGATTTAAAATAAATCTAGATTTAAAACCAATTACTCTTATTTTTACATTAATTATCGAATAATGCCATATATTGAAAAAAAAAACTTTCGATATGCCATTCTTCCTTCAATAGAGTGTAACTCACACAATGGTGGTTAGTAACCCAAAATATTCTAAGTACGGTTAAACGGATTAACTTCCCATTAACATGTATTTGATGGGTGATTTTACCCATTCAATTAACTGTCAATCCTCAAGACTCAACACCAAAATATTTACAAAATAGGATGTGATCTTAACTTCTCATTTTTCTTTCTCGAATACTCGCACACAATCCGAACCCTTCGATACATGTATATATCAACTCACCGAAATATTTACAAAGTATGAGGATGATCTCAACTTTGCCTTTCTCATTTTTCCAAAGTCGCTGACAATCACACAACCCTATTTTTGTGGGATTTGTTTTTATTGTTTTTTTGCTGTGAACGGTTGAGACAGGTTGATTCGTATGGCAGTTGCGAACTGTCGTTGAAAATTTGAATACAGGGTAGTGGTATATCTTTAGCAGAGATCCTTTCAAAGGAGGCAGCGACTAATCCCCCAAGCGCCCTCCTTTTTTAAGTTCGACATGGACGACAGTCTGTATGACGAATTCGGAAACTACATCGGTCCAGAGATCGAATCCGACGAGGAGTCGGAGCAGGATGAAGAACAGGACGATGTTCGCATGCACGACCGCGACGAAGAAGACACAAACGAGGATGGAGACGCTGCTTGGCTCGCTCGCACCCACGGTCCCCTCGACCACCACAATCAAGGCCCCGACGATGATGAGGACGTCGACATGGAAGGCCAAATGGTACTTGCAGAAGACAAGAAATACTATCCCACCGCAGAAGAAGTCTATGGCGAGGGCGTTGAAACCCTGGTCATGGAGGAGGACGCCCAGCCTTTAGAGCAACCCATTGTCAAGCCCGTCAGAAACATTAAATTCGAGGTGGGTGTCAAGGACTCCACCACATATGTTTCCACTGATTTCTTGCTGGGCTTGATGTCAAACCCTAAGCTGGTCAGAAATGTGGCCCTTGTCGGGCACCTTCAGCACGGCAAAACCCTGTTCATGGACATGCTGATCGAGCAGACCCATCATATCGCGACATTTGATGTTAACAGCGAGAAGCACATGCGGTATACCGACACCAGAGTTGATGAGCAGGAGAGGCAGATTTCCATCAAGGCAGTGCCCATGTCTCTCGTTTTGGAGGACGGCAATGCCAAGTCTTATCTCTGCAATATAATGGATACCCCAGGCCATGTCAACTTTTCCGACGAGATGACTGCAGCCCTCAGACTCGCAGACGGGGCTGTCTTGGTCGTTGACGCTGCTGACGGCGTGATGGTAAGTGCTTCTCAGTCATTCATCCGATTGTTCAGCAATTGTATACTGATGTCGTCACTCTGAAGTTTCCAAGTGGGCACATTATTGGGCTTTAAGAAATTGAGTGCAGGGTTTAGGATTTGGGGATTTATGATTTAGGGTTTAGGGTTTTTCTTGCTATCTTTTTTCACTGTCAATAATTGGTTGTTTTTTGGTAAATGCATTTGATATGTCTACGTCAGCTCTTACTTTAGATGGATGCGAGTCACATGAGTCATTATTGCTGCTATGTTTGTCTCTTTATAATCCAAAGCATTATCAAATAAAACTTCACTTTGAAGAAACTAATCCTATATCTAGCCAGCAATTGTAAGGAATAAATTAAACTTTACGTCTGTTCGACCTATACCACTGCTACATTCTCCTCTGATCTAATTCTTTGTATCCGAGATAAGACCTCATCATTTTTCTCTCCTAGGTTAGCTATTACTTTAGATTGAGGTGATGCTTCATAGGAGCAATTTCTTGCAACCATGTTTGTCTCTTTACAATGCAAAGCATTTCCAAATCAAACTCTACTTTGCGGAAACCAATCCTAGATCCAACAAGCAATTGAAGGGAAAAAATACAATATTATGTCTGCTCTCCCCTTACCACTTCTGTTTTCTCTATTTTAATTTTGTCTATGACATAACACCTCCTCATGTTTTGATGCCAATTATTTGGCTTCTTGTACTTTCTTACAAGTCAACTTATACCCCATTCATTTCTTGGACAACCATTTGTTGTTGGTTGAAATTGTTACAATGTCTACTAGCAGTGTTCAACTTCATCGTAGGCAGGGAAGATTTGAAGTCATAATTTTTACTCTGCTAGGATTTCTTGTGTGACAGTAGCCTCCTTATGGGTCCTTTGGGGATTGACTGTGCTTTTTATTTCGTAGATCATGACAAAATTTTGTTGTGCTGATGTCATCAATGATCATGATTGTTCATTTTCTATTTTTTTTTTTGGTCAAGATGCTTCCTATCATCATTGTTCTACTTGACATCCACTTTTTATCTTAATAAGCATCAAGTTTAATTATAACAAAAAATCACCTTCATATTTTATAACTTTGTTTTTAGGTGAACACAAGCTCAGAGTTGTCGGAGTTTAATCTAAGGGATTCTTTGTAGGTGAGCACAGGCTCATAGTTACTGGGTTGGGATGATTTGAAGAAGTAATTTGCTTCGTGTCTTTTTCCTTCAATCTTTTTCATGTATAACTTTTTTCAAAGTTTTCTGTAACTTCAGAAAAATATAAAATAGAATTTCCTTTTTGATTTTAATCTTTTCCCTTTTCTCTCTCCTTAGGCAGTAGAGAAAAGAGTTAGCAGTTGTCAAGAATCAAGATCAATTTGTTCTACCAGGGTTTGTTTGGCTTTGATGTTGCCACTGTTGTTGGTTCGTGGTATAAATCCCCTACCTATGAAGAGTTGCGAGGGTCACTCATTTGTAAGGAAAAGGCTGATATAGGGACTTGATTGGAGGAGCCAAGAAAGTCATGGGAGGTCGTTGGATGCACAACAGTGTTTGAGGGTTGGGTGGATGGGAAGGGGGCAAGACCCTTCTTAATTTCCCAGTAAATTGTCTAAAGGGCACAATGTTTGTGAGATCTGTTGATGCATCAACACATGTTAAAGATGCAATGTTTTTATGTGAATTATTGGATGACTTTGTCAAAGAGGTGGTTGTGTAGCATGTTACGTCACAAACTAGCACCTAAGATTTAAAGTCCCAAAGAACATTGCTAGCCATGGGCAACTAAAGAAGGAGGCCATTGTTACCACACCAATCCTCTTCTCACTTTACGGTGGCTCTCTTCTAGCACAAGGGGTGCCTTCCCTAATCTAGGATTACTAAATCTTAGGCAGTTAAGCTCAAGGTGAAATTGAAAAGTGGCTTTAGCAAAACAAAGAGTTGTAGAATAGGTTTAAAAAGAGTGATGCGAGGACCAAGACTAGTGTCAAGTCCATTGGGCAAGTCAAGTCAAGAATCTATTACCAAGGGCAATGACTATGGGATTGAAGTGAACATAGCCTGAATGAAGGATTTACAAACGATTTATCTTGCTGCCCACAATTGCAGAAAATTACTTGTAGGATTTCTTGATAGGAAAACCCATAAAGCATGTATTAAGGATTTCTTGATAGGAAAACCCATAAGATAAATGATGCAGTACTAGATTACTAGCCATAGACACAGAGAAATAAGAGGGCAACGAGCCACAATTAGAATCTCCTTAATAAAAGAACTAACTTCTTAATTAGGAATATATGTTACCCTTATCATTTCAGCCATTCAAAACAACCATGATGCAAATGATCTCCAATATTAGTATTCAAGAATATCAACCCCAAGAACATATACCACAATAGTAAAAAACTTTTAACCTTCCATTACCTTCGAGATCTTCAACAAAAGCTCAAAGTGGAGAGCTCCCCAAATCCAACCCTCCAAAAGGAGAGAATTGGTCCTCTTTTACTTCTAGTTCTATCTCAGTTTGCAATAAAGTAATATTTGTTTTCCTAGATCCAATGTTTACTCAACAATTTATCCAATGATATTAAAGTGGTTTAGATCCACTTTTCCTTCAAGGAAAACAAATAAAGTAATGCTAGCTAATCAAGTATTAATAATATGTAGCTCAACAATCCACACAATTTGGTCCAAATCAAAGGACTCCAATAAATAATGGTACATCCTCATCAATACTCCATGCAGCATACACAATAAAGGAAAATGACCCCATCAAGAATGAATGCATACTGAAAATGTGAAGAAAGGGGGTGGCCCAATGAAGACCATGTGCTAGGTAAACACACATGAGCCCAAAGGAAGCTGTCTCATGATCAAATCATATCCAGAAAACGCAACTGGAATATGTGAGTCAGTGAACCCACGTCCAAGTCTTCTTAAGGAGATAATGACTCAATGTTGAAGGGCAATCCATGTAATTTTATCTTCATGCTAATGAAGGGGACAAGTGACCAAAAAAATATTAATTTCAATGTAATGGCTCCCATCCAATGACTAGTCAACAATGCATAACAGGGACAACTCTCGACTATTTCATTCACATGATGACCAAACCAATTCGCGTGAGCATATGTGGAAATTGCCTCATGGCTAAAATAAGGGGATGGCTCCACCAAAGCAATAGGTCACACAATAAATATATGTGAAGAAGGGGGACAACCCCACATATTATATCCATGATGGCATCACTAAATAAATGACCATATGTGCTACCCTGTTAGCAAGGAATAATGGAGGTGATATCTTATGACATGGCAAGGGTTTCTCCCATATAGGATGTAGAAGCTCGACCCATCCACAATATATGTAATGGATCAATATGGCACTCCCAATCCTACTGAGTAAAATATATAACATATGCACCTGTGTTGAAATTTGTTCCATGAGACCACCGATAGTCATGTGAATCCATCTTTCATCTCTTAATACAACTAACCCATTCTTTTGTCAACTCCTGGGATGAAAGGAGAAATTGGCCCCATGTGATTGCATTATCGGATTGAATCCCCTCCTATACAAGGTGTGCAAATATCTCAGTGGAAGTACCGTTCTCATGAAGCTACCATCTTGCGAATCCTTGAAGTGTGTGATGAAAATCACGTTACCACACATGTGATCCTTGTGCAATATTAGGGGCAACATAGCATGTGGTGCAAGTTTTTTTGTTGATGATGCTACTAATTATGTGGTTGTTGAAAAGTTGCTAATGGAAACTGGGAAGGCACCCCACATTGTGTTGAACTCCATCTGTTGCTCATTGCATCAATTTGATGCTTGAGGATATTGACAAACGTGCATTTTTCAAGGCGATCACTGCTTACGACAAGAGCATCACCATATAGTAATACATCATGCATTTGTCCTTAGCCTCATGAGGCAATTCACAAGGAATAGAGAGTTGATGCTTGTTGGCATTATCCTTTTTGCCATTATTTTCATTTCTCTCAGTTTCTTCACCATTGTGAATTTTCTGTGAAGAGGATGATCCTTTTTGATGAGTGGCGTGATTTTGCATATAGCACAAAATAGGGTGGGAGAGCCATCGCTAGACTCATGAACCAAGATGGCTTGTGAAGGAGTGGAGGAAGTGTGTGCGACCAATGAACCTTTGGTAAAGGCTCTTTGCTTGGTTGATGGAGAAAAGCTCACAATGGTCTACTTGTATGAGGTGACGGATAGGGCCAAAGAAGCTGTCAAATCTTTCTGAGGAAAGTTACTTTGGGGATGATGGACTTGACAAACAAATGATGCTCAGGTAGAGGATTGATCACTGATGGAATGGGATGTTCTTTTGTCCCATTCATGCAGTGATACTTGTCCTCAAGCCCACCTTTTCATATCCATGTAGTTTTGATTTTGATAGTGAGGTTATGGAAGGGTTCCATAAATGTCTTCAGAGTTCAGAGTATGGCTCCCCTTGCAAATGACCACATAATCATTAGAGAGATGGAGATGTATAGGGATACTAATGGACTATTTGGTTTTGACACTGTTGTCCAAGAAATTATTACTTTAATGCCATGTAAGCAATTATAACTTTGAAGTTTAGTTACAACGTTTATTTTGTTTTTTAACTTGTGTTTGGGTTTTCATTTCTATTTTTTCTTTTCTTTTCTGTTGTACATCTCTAGCGGAGAAATAATGGAAGAAAAGTACCAAATTTATGGAAGTTTGCTGTTCGGATGCTTAGCCGAACATGCAACGCTTCATGTTGCAAGTGCAATTGGAGAGTATTTAAAAATATACACACATGCACAACAGGTTAGCATTTACAATTTTTATAATTTATGACCATCAAGAGTCAAGACCCATTAAATTTATTATGACCCTCTTACAGGTTAGACTCTTACAGTATCAATGCATGGCTGATTTGGTTTATGTCTACTACAATCTCTGACTGTGGGTGAAGCAGATTGAGTACCCCTTGCCTTAGATGCCATTTCCTTAGAATATATTGACAACTTGATTGAGTGGAGGGTGGAGTCGGAGAGGCCCATCATGGAGGAGGTACATTTGTGGTTAGATCTAGAGGGCGAGCACCTGAGCATGCACATTGGGAAGTGGAGGATCTGGATGACCGACCCCTGTTAGGAGGGGAGGAGCTGGTACAGTATGAGGACATTGGGACTAGGAGGCTCATGAGGCAGCTTCATCACCAGCCTATACTCATATTCAATAGCTAGCTGCTAGACTGATCTTCTTAGATGACTACACATATCCATACTCAATCCCTCAATAGTGGTCGTCAGACTGATGATGCAGGGCTTTTTAGTGGTAGATGATCCTTTACCTTTTCCCATGAAAGGGTAAAAGGGGATCAATCGCTAGCTGCTAGATGATTGTTGCAGATGACTGATCATGATGGGGGGATATATATATATATATATATATATATTTGATGTCATTTTGTATTGGTTGTTCAGTTTTGTGCCCTTAATTGTACAACAATCAGGATTCAATATTGACTTTGATGTATCATTTGGCATCCTATACACCTCTCTCTCTCTCTCTCTATATATATATATATGACCCCTTACCTTTTCCCATAAAAGTGTAAAAGGGGATCAATAGCTAGCTGCTAGATTGATCATTGCAGATGACTGATCATGATGGGATATATACTATGCTGCACAAGTTTCTGGTACCCGGGTACGTGGGGTACGCGGACACGAGTATCTGGTACGGCTAGAAGCTTCGCCCAAATTTACAGGAAACGTCAGGTTGGGAGCGGCAATAATATAATATATTAAAATTTTAATATATATTAAAAAAACATAAATTTATAAAATTATAAGTTTAAATTTTTAGCATTTTGCCAATTTTAAAAGTTAACTATAATAGTATTTTCTATTATAAATCTAGTTATTTTATTTGAACTTTTTCTATTATAAATCTATTTTTTTAAAATTTTATTTTCTCAAAACTGTATTTACAGGCAAAGGTAATAAAATTTATAAAGTATAAATTAATAATGAAAAGTCAAAATTCAAATCTGTAAAAGACAAATTAATAAATTATTATATTAAATTTTAAAATTAAATTCTAACATTATAATTTATAACCTATAACAATTCCAAAAACAAATTAAAATCCATTTCAAATTAAACAATGGACACGTTAATTTGTAATTAATCTTGACTATGAATCTACTTCAAACAAAGTTACAGTGTTATAGAAATCACAAATTTAACAGTCACGGAATAATTATAAAATAGAAATTTATAACAATGAATCGATACCTGTAGAGTGCAGCCGGCTTGAAAATGGAATTGAGGCAAATGCTGATCGATACCCAGCAGTTGCAGCCAGCTTGAAGTTGAGGCAGACGCTGACCAAGATCGCTGGATGGCTCAGAAATTTAGACTCCGATGTTCAAGCTCAGAATTCGACACTCAGAAGTTTAGAGAGAGTCGAATGGGATTATGGGAGACTGGGAGAGACAGAGACTCAACCGGAAACAATTCTCAGAAAAATTAAAAAACCCAAAACCGTCAAATTCTTCCAAGATATCCAGCAGAGAAAACCAAAAACACTAAGAAAAAGCAGTCTGAAGACTGTAATGTGATTTTTTAAATTTTTAGAGAGGCAGAGTTTGTTTATAAAGGCTCCATTGCATGTACGCTTCCCTCTTCTTGCCTCCATGCATCCTTCAATTTGGTGCCAATCCAATTTCACTTTCCCCTGAACTTCATTTTTTTCCCGCGATGTGCCTTTTTTGTCGGTGGGTTGGGAGCGTGAGGAAGCTCCTTGTTGGTTTGGGAGCTTATTCAAGCTCCAGAACATGGGAACTTGTGGCTGGGAGCTTGAGGAAGCTCCCAACCCCAAGTATCCTAGGAAACTCCTCTCGGGAACTGCGATTTTACCTCTGCGAAGTACCCAAAAAGTTCCCAAGTATCCGAGGAAGCTCCCACCCATTTTAGAGCATTTCGTACCAGCTCCAAAGCTCCCGGAACTGCAGGAATGCCGGGTACGCCCTTCCTAATGGCCAGGAGCGGTAACCGTGCAACGTAGGATATATATATATATATATATATATATATATTTGATGTCATTTTGTATTGGTTGTTCAGTTTTGTGTCCTTAATTGTACAACAATCAGGATTCAATATTGACTTTGATGTATCATTTGTCATCCTAGACACCTTATATATCAGTGTTATTAATATTTATGTGGTGATGTGATTTTTTGGTGTCGCTGTTGGTTTATATTTAAAAAATTCATTTTTTTTAAATATTCATTTCTTGTTTTTTAAAATGCTTGCCGATTTTCCCCTGATTATTGCTGCTTCAATCTTTTCATGGCCCTCACAAGTGCTGATTATGATTATTTCATCTATATGGTCCTGGGGTTAGCACATGCATTTTAATGCTTAATTGCCACAATAAAATCGTAAACCGTGTGAAATAGAATATAACTGGCAGATTGTAATGATGGATGGTGAATACACAGTAGAAATGTTAAATAAATAAGATGAAATATTGGTGGATTCAATCAGTAAATAAAAGATTTAAGAGTCATTGCAAGTTTCAACTAAAGGAGCTTTCCAAGTTCAGAACTAAACTGATTATGAGTAAAGGCGTGACTAAATGTTTATAGCCTTGTGCACCCATCCAGCGATTGGGCCATTTCATGTGCTGGTCTTAAGTTGTTGCGTGTTATGTGTAAACAGATAGTGACCTAACTGACTTAGTCTATTGTTGAGTAGAGAATAAACTATGTTGGGGTCTGAACTCATAAAGCTGTCCTACAAATTTGGAGGTGCTGTTATCTTATTGTGCTCACATTGTTTCTACTCTGCAATTTTTATCCCGCACTGTTAAACGCATTTGTCTATTTTGAATGTATATGTTCTTTATTGCATGGTTTGTGACAGCTCTTTGCTATTGTCGTTATCGATTTTTGAATCTACTAGATATGAAACTGGTAACAGACTGACTATGTTATTGTAAATTCTGGAGCAGGTAAATACAGAGCGGGCTATTCGCCATGCTATACAGGAAAGGCTTCCAATAGTTGTTGTTATTAACAAGGTATATGTGTTTGCTGTTTTTCCTATTAACTGTCACATAATGCTGCATGTTTTAAACATTCTTGCAACTCAAACCTTGTTCATTTTGCAGGTGGACAGGCTGATAACAGAGTTAAAATTGCCACCAACAGATGCCTATCACAAATTGAAGCATACATTAGAAGAAATCAATAACTTGATTACTGCATTTTCAACTGGAGCTGGGGGGTCCCAATTGGTTGATCCAGTTATTGGGAATGTTTGTTTTGCAAGTGCATCTGCAGGATGGTCTTTTACTTTGCAATCATTTGCCAAGATTTATGTGAAACTCCATGGAATTCCATTCGATGCAGTTCGTTTTGCATCCCGCCTTTGGGGGGACCTGTATTTTCATCCAGATAGTAGAACTTTTAAAAAGAGGCCTCCCCCAACTGGAGGTGAGAGGTCATTTGTGCAATTTATTCTTGAACCTTTGTATAAAATTTACAGCCAAGTGATTGGTGAACACAGAAAGAGTGTGGAGACTACCCTAGCAGAGTTGGGGGTGACACTTAGCAATGCTGCATATAAACGCAATGTGAGGTCATTACTGAGGTTATCTTGCAGCTCTATCTTTGGATCTGCAACTGGCTTCACAGACATGCTGGTGCAACATATTCCTTCTGCAAAGGATGCTGCTGCTAAGAAGATAGAGCATATATACACAGGTCCCCAAGACACACCGCTTGTTCAAGCTATGAAAGACTGTGACCCTGAAGGCCCCCTTATGGTAAATGTGACTAAATTATATCCAAAATCTGATTGTAGTGTTTTTGATTCATTTGGTAGAGTCTATAGTGGCACAATCCAAACAGGCCAAACTGTACGGGTACTTGGAGAAGGATATTCTCCTGATGATGAGGAAGACATGGCAGTTAAAGAAGTGACTAAGCTGTGGGTCTACCAAGCTCGATATCGAATTCCCATAAGCAAAGCACCTGTTGGATCTTGGGTTCTAATAGAGGGTGTAGATGCTTCAATTATGAAAACAGCAACACTGTGTCCTGAGTACCTTGATGAAGATGTATTTATTTTCCGCCCTTTACGCTTCAACACGCTATCAGTCGTCAAAACAGCAACTGAGCCTTTGAACCCAAGTGAATTGCCAAAGATGGTAGAAGGTCTTCGTAAAATTAGCAAGAGTTATCCATTGGCCATTACAAAGGTTGAGGAGTCAGGGGAACATACCATTCTTGGGACTGGGGAGATCTATTTGGACTCTATTATGAAGGACCTTAGAGAGCTATATTCAGAAGTAGAAGTGAAGGTTTGTCCTTTTGTCATTAATTTGTCCCTGCAAAGTCTTTAGTTTTTGCTAATTCCAATGGTAAACTCAGATAGCAAACAATTGCCTGCATTTGTTGAGAAACTACTATGCTTATGTAGCTTTCTTTCGAAGATGCGTAATCTTGAGTTGGTTGTTCTCATTGCAGGTGGCAGATCCAGTAGTTTCCTTTTGTGAAACAGTGGTGGAGTCATCTTCGATGAAATGTTTTGCCGAAACTCCAAATAAGAAAAATAAGATTACTATGGTAAGTGGTCTAACTTAAATTGGAACTAGCTGTTATTGATTTAGTCTATAAAGCTGTACTTAACATTTAAATGTTTGTTATAGCTTGCAGAACCACTTGAGAAGGGTTTGGCAGAGGATATAGAGAACGGTGTGGTGAGCATAGATTGGCCACGTAAGAAGTTGGGTGATTTTTTTCAGACTAGATATGATTGGGATTTACTTGCAGCTCGATCAATATGGGCATTTGGACCAGATAAGCAGGTAATTAGCAATTGCAGTCTGCCACTGTATATGGAGATACTGCTGAGTATGTTCTAGTGACTAGTCCTTGTATCACGCAGTAAATTATAGCCATTATTGTGTGCTTGCAGGGTCCAAACATACTTCTAGATGACACACTTCCCAGTGAAGTTGACAAAAACTTGCTGAATTCTGTAAAAGATTCAATTGTGCAAGGGTAAGCATATTATGTATCACTGGATTCACTTTTCATTTTTAGGCAATATTGATGTGACCAGTGTTATCAGAACCAGACTGGTCATCGAACCAGTCAACCCTATAAACCTGAACTGGGCTGGAACTGGAAAAAACCTGGACCAGAAAACTGGTCGACCGAAAAATGCACGAAATATTCAAATTTTGAAAAAAAACATATATATATATTCATGTGCATCGATATGAATCAAAACCATTATACACAAATATGCAAAGTTTCTCATGTATATAGCAAATAAGGGTGCATATAACCAAAATAACGTGCAATTAATCTCTGAACCAAAATACATCAACGAAGAGGCTCTAAATGGCCTCTAGAGTCCAAAAATAAGCATAGTACTAATGAATAACTATAGGCTAGGGCCTAGGCTCCATAATCATCTTCATCCTCAACATGACTAGACTCTACAATGGGATTCTGGCTTGATTCCCCTGGCCCTGAAGATAGTGGTACTCGTCCATTGTTCAGATCCTCTTTAAATAGCTTTAGTAGGGCTCTAGGGTTAGATATTGTGCTTGTAGTTTAAGTAGTTTTTTTGTAATTGACTTTTGGTGGTCCCTAGTTTCACTGTACGGAACTAGCCGGTTTGGTGCTTTAAGGCTGCTTCCTTATGGAACTGGCCTTTTGCCATCTGAAACACCGAACCGGACTGGTACAGCCCTGAAACTGGTTGGACTGGCTGGTTTTGCCGGTTCCAGTCGGGTTCTGATAACACTGGATGCGACATGCTTGTAAATCCTCTTTCTCTAATGTGTTAATAATCATCTCATGTATGGCAGATTTCAATGGGGTGCTCGAGAGGGACCTCTTTGTGATGAACCTATTCGTAATGTGAAGTTCAAAATTCTGGATGCAACAATAGCACCAGAGCCCTTGCACCGTGGTGGTGGTCAGATAATACCTACTGCTAGACGAGTTGCTTATTCAGCTTTTCTAATGGCGAATCCACATTTAATGGAGCCGGTATATTATGTCGAGGTGGGTTTAGTGCAGGAATATGTGGCTTGTTATTGTTGGACAAGTTATACTCATGTGTTGCTCTTGGTCAATAGTGTTTTGTATTTTGGTTCTAACTTGATCTTATGTTCTGTAAATTATTGCAGATCCAAACTCCTGCTGACTGTATTTCTGCAATATATACAGTACTGTCTCGTAGAAGGGGGCATGTCACAGCTGATATAGCAAAGCCTGGGACTCCAGCTTATATTGTTAAGGTTAGACATGCAGGGTTGAAATGATTGCTTGCCTTTGCGTTTGATATCGATCAAGAATAGTAAGCAGTGTGGTGGTTGTGAACTGCGTGAAAATATATTTATTAATGATATGATGGATGCTGTTACTGGTTGGCTTCATTTTTTATTTATCTAGTCCTTGGCTAGTTGTCAACCATGCATTCAGACTCTAGAGTATATTGGTTTTTGGTTCTCCAACAGCTAATTCTGTTTTTGCTTTGCCTTTTAATGTGCAGGCTTTTTTACCAGTCATCGAATCCTTTGGTTTTGAGACAGACCTTAGGTACCATACACAGGGGCAAGCATTTTGCATGTCTGTATTTGACCATTGGTCTATAGTGCCAGGAGACCCACTGGACAAGTCTGTTGTGTTGCGACCATTAGAGCCTGCACCTGTTCAGCATCTTGCACGTGAGTTCATGGTGAAAACCAGGCGCAGAAAGGTAAATGATATTATGTCTGATTAGTAATTTACTTATGTAGATATTTCAATTTCTGCAGAAGATGCATTGTTTGTTATTTATTACAACAATAAGCTTATCCCCCATGCTGTCTGCTCCCTATGTGCCAGGGTATGAGTGAGGATGTGAGTATCAACAAATTTTTCGATGATCCTATGTTACTTGAGATGGCAAGGCAAGATGCCGATTTCCAGCAGATCTTGTAGGTTGAACCATATATGTACTGTGCTGGTGAACTTGGGTGGAATCTCTGTATTGATGAACTGCCGCTTTTGATCATCTGTGACGAAGAGTGTGTGCCATAATAGATAATCATTGCTTGAAACGAGGGTAAAGTGCAATAAAGCCCACTGCCCTTTCCTGCTTGACGGCCCTGATGAAGTTCTCTACATGTTCTCACATCTAAAGAATGATATGAAATTATTTTTATTGATCAAAACTAAATTTGGCATTACTGAAATATGCTAGTGGTTTGCCAATTCTGAGAGGGAATAGAATAAATGATGAGTTTGAAATCTGTTTTCACATGATGCTAATGCTTTTATTTTATAGTACTTCTGCTGAAAATGAACCAGAATAAGAGGTTGACATATGGCCTTTTTCGGTGCTCTTTCAGTAGAGATGGAAGAACCTGTTGATTTTCATGAGATTATAACGGTACCATTCGGTATCAGAAAGGTTAAATTTTATTGGATTGAGGAAGAGAATGTCATTTTTCCTCACAGGGAAAAAGAGATGTAGACTGCGTTGGTCCTTCATACTGTGATGGTAAAAAGCAATGTTCCACCAAGTTTCCAGGACATGGGAGGGGGGAATGCATCCGAGGCATATGTAGAAGTACCCCCCAATTTTAGGGAACATCGTAGTGAACATTGGGGTCTCAAACACAGGGGACCCTGCTCAAAATACTGAAAAATTTAAATTATAATTGACTATCACCATTGTATTTATCATTATATTTAGAAAATTGAAAAATCAGAAGATATTGTCTTTATAGATCTTAGTGGTAAGATAAGTTGATGACTCGTACAACTTTACAGCATATATCAAGTGAAAAAGCTAAGTACAATCATACTGAAATGAAAACTGTGACTCTCAATCTGATATAACAAGATTTAAAATTTTAAATGTTTGTTTTTGAGGACTTAAAGTGTCAAAGTCTCTAGCAATGTCCCCAACTTAAAACTGTCCATCAACAATGTCTCCACTATCCACTGTCCAACGCCATCAACTGTTTAACACTCCAGCAGTGACGAGTTGAAGACTCAAGCATAACACAGCCACGGGTTGAAGGCTATGGCTAGCACACACCCCACGGTTTCAAACTTGAAGTCATCCACAGCTCACATGGGTAACGGGTTTATGACCTAGGTCTCACATGGGTTTTGGTAAACTGGAACCATCTCCTACAAGTCTACAACAACAATCTCATGCCACCTGCTGTTTCACACAACACAACCATTGCTGACCCCTCTCAAACAGCCACAACAGAGAAAAAGGGGGCATCGGAGTGTCTGATTTTGCGAGGGGACATTCCCCATCCGAGTTTTTGTGTGTTCCCTTCAAAAGGGAGCGTTTGGGAATGCCCCCAGTGGATTACATGCATCTCAGGACCATGGGGAATGTGTCTCCGTGTAACACTGATAAATAGCATGAAAATGTGTGTAAATAACACCGTACTTGTTGGTCTCTGTTCAAAGAGTTTGGCTAGGGTGGGTGGTCTTGGCTAGGTTGAATTTTATGTTGGTCCTCAGAAGGAGCTTAATTTGGTCCTTTGATTGTAAATAGTAGAAAATGTGTAAATGGCATCATACTTGTTGGGCTCTGTTCAAAGAGTTTAGCTAGGCTGGGTGGTCTTGGTTGCGCTGAGCGGCCCTCTACAACTCAGTATGAGGGAGATGTTGTAACGTTTGTGGAGTATGAGGAAGATGTTGTAACGTTTGTTCCTAACATGTCGGCCATAAATAATATTGCCGATTATGATGGAGATGTTGTAACGTTTGTCGAGTATGAGAGAGATGTTGTAACGTTTGTTCCTAACATGTCGGCCATAAACAATAAAGAATAATACAAAGTAAAAAATAGTAAAATATTATGTCGGCCATTAATAAAAAGAGGTGTATTTTCGTAAACACATTTGAAATCAATGGCTATATAATACACGAAAGGTAATACACAAAACAACATAAAAAATAGAAGTAAGTTTCATTTCATTTCGTTTTCTCGAAATTTGATTCTATATAAAAATAGAATACTAATTAAATTTGATTCTATATAAAAATAGAATACTAATTATGTTTTTTCAAATAGAATACTGAAATTAATACACAAAACAACATAAAAAATAGAAGTAAGTTTCATTTCATTTCGTTTTCTCGAAATTTGATTCTATATAAAAATAGAATACTAATTAAATTTGATTCTATATAAAAATAGAATACTAATTATGTTTTTTCAAATAGAATACTGAAATTAATTTTAATGACAGTGTTTTAAATGATGATTTGAATATGATATTAATGGTGTGAATGGTTTTGAATATTAATTCTAATTATTTTAAACTATAATCATTTTTCACTGTTTAGTTAATTTCAATTTTAATAATTATTTCTTTTTAATAATTTTAAATTATTTTTAAATTAAATAAATTGTAATCATTTAATATATTAAATTTTAAATTATATTAATATTAAACATTTTAAATTATTTTAACTATTTAATATTTATATTAAATTTAAATTTAACTCTCGATTCAAACATATAATAGTTATTTACTAATCCTCTCACATCACCTATTTTTTTTGAAAATATATTGAATTTCATTATCATGTAAAGTGATTGAATTTCATTATCATGTAAAGTGAGTTTTATATTTGCATAGATTTCAGTGTATGATGTTTTATCATTGCGTAATTTTCAGTGTAGCTGTTAATCGATGGATACATAGATTTCAGTGTAGATTTCATGGATGCATAAATTTTATTGTGGATTTCATAGATGCATAAATTTCAATGTATATGTTAATGCTTAACATTTTTGATATAGAGTCTGAAGTAGAAATGGAAGATGTGCATGTAGAAGATGCGATCAGACAAACAGGAGAAGAACAAAAAACATAGAACGTCGAACGTCAGATTCTAGATTCTAGATTCCATACCAGCACTATCTAGATTCTAGACCATTATTTGGCAAACATTGTGTTCGGAGTTTTTTTGGAATCTAAAAGAGACAATATACATGCAAGAAAGTAGACAAGTTTTGAACTTGAAAGCCTCAGTACTATTCGTTGCTTGGAATCATTGCACCAAGAGTAGTGAGGTGTTTTACAACCCAGTATGGGGGAGATGTTGCATAACGTTACATTATAAAAAATAAAAAGTAATTAAAAAAATTTATGTCGACTCATAAAATTAAAAAATTAAAACCAAATAAAAATAATTAAAAAAAATCAATGTCGGCTTATAAAATAAAAAAGTTAAAACCAACATAGATTGATCTTAAACATGGATCTATCAAGCACCCAAGGATCAATTTTTTTGAGGTGTAAATATTTTCTTGATGTATAAAAAGTTATTTTCACCTCAAGAAATTGGATCCTCTCGATGCTTGATGGATTCGAGTTTAAGATGGATCTATGTCAGTAAGCAAGATAGAACTCTTCATACTAGTGGAAGGAGTGATTTGCTTGTTGGAGGCATAAGCTCCAGGCATGCACCCTATTCGTTTTTTTTAAATTATAAACATGATAGATCTCTTCATACTAGTGGAAGGAGTGACTTGCTTGTTAGTGGCCCCAGCTCCAGGAATCCTCCCTAGGATACAATGCATTTGACCTTTTAATTTTCTATCTATGAAGATTGCTCCAAGCTATGGTTTTTAGCGAGTTGAGGTCATCTTTTGGCTCTCGGATGCTTTTAACCTTAGATCTGATTTCCAAGCTGGACATCTATGACCCTATGGTAGAGTGCATCATATGCCTCATTGATCTAGGAGTGCATGAGGTGAATTTTCCCTAATAGGGCCACACAAACGAAAAGCTGTATTGATTGTTTTATTCAACATCAAATGATGTTATTTATACATGAAGCTTTGCCTTAAGATGGGCACACTATCTTAGCCACACTAACAACCTTCTTATGAAATTCTCTCAACCTTCCAACCACTCAAACTCAACATATGAACTACCTTGTTGGAGATCATTTTCTCATCCAACTAGGATCCAACAACCTTAAAAAATGAGAAGCAAACTTTCACATAGAGAACAAACAACGTCTCAATGCTCAACACAACAACAAGCACATTCATCTCATATGATCCTTAATTTATGAAACTAGTAGGAGTTAGTAATTCCAACTTTCTCCCTTAATGAGTACTTATCTCATTTTTTGTAAAGCCAAGTCTTCATCATCATCTAGTCCTTTGCAACACTTCTTCTAAACATTGAAGCACTCCTTATCGGCAAGCTCTACCGTTTGGTTTGACTAGAGACTTGCTTCTTGTAGACATCACCAATTTGTAAAAGTACATATAAAGGAACAACCATTCACCAGAATACATGAGTACTTAACTAATGTAACCGCCACACTAGCAACCTTGTTGTGAAATTCTCTCAACCTTCCAACCACTCAAACTCAACATATGAACTACCTTGTTGGAGATCATTTTCTCATCTAACTAAGATCCAACAACCTTAAAAAATGAGAAGCAAACTACTCACATAGAGAACAAACGATGACATCTCAATGCTCAACACAACAAGCACAATCATCTCATATGATCCTTGATTTATGAAACAAGTAGGAGTTGGTAATTCCAACTTTCTCCCTTAATGAGTACTTATCTCATTTTTTGTAAAGGCAAGTCTTCATCATCATCTAGTCCTTTGCAACACGTCTTCTAAGTACTGAAGCACTCCTTATCAACAAGCTCTACCTTTTGGTTTGATTGGAGACTTGCTTCTTGTAGACATCACCAATTTGTAGAAGTACATATAAAAGAACAACCATTCACCAAAATGCATGGGTACTTAACTATTGTAACTGCTAGTCTAGGAGGAAGTCCTTCAGGTACATGGCTCATTTGATGAACTCCTTGTGAATGTGCAAAGAACTTCATCAACAATTCCATGAGCTAAAAAGTGCAATTGATGCACCCACTCTCTATTGACACTTGTCCCTGTTAATGTAATTGTAACTTCGGAAGATATTCACTTGTATATTTTATATTGTATTTGTATTTTATTATTGTACCTCTGGCGGAGATGTTTATTCCTTCAGTCGGAGAAGTCATTATTGTATTTGGGTCATGTAACGTCATTGAGGTTAACCCTCCTTTGTATGTCGGGGCATTAAACCCTAGAATTAAGTTGTCTATGCGTTATTAGACTCTCCTAGAGAAGTCGGCCCCGTCAAGTACAACTAGGGGCCAACCTAGTTAGGTAAAGGTCAAGTGAAAGTTAAAGTATAAATAGAGAGGGTGCCTCTCTCATTTGGATCATTCACTCACTCACTCAATTCGCATTAATAAGAGAGGGGAGGAGTTCACACAAGTGGAGAAGAGATAAGCTGCCGAAGACCATCTCTATATTTGGGGTTTACTTTTCTGCTATTATATTGTTGCTCATTCTATCTCTGAGGAAGTTGCGGGGTTTTATCCTTTATGGTTTCCCCGAGGAAAATCTTTGTGTCTCTTGTGTTTATGCTGTGTTTGTTATTCTCTCAGTAAGATCCTAGATTAATATTGATTAAATTGTGAAAAAACTAACATGGTATCAGAGCTAGCCTGAGAAGAAGACACTGTGCAACTGTAGAAGCTAGAAATTCTTAATTTTTGGGTTTCTCTCCACAGATCATCAACAAAAGGAGGCTAGGCTAATGTCATGTCCCAAAATTTTGCATTGGGTCACAATGGCTTAAGCTCCTTGGCCATACTCATGATAGTTTGTCAAATGGATGCTAAGAGTCAAATAAATGCCAAGAATGAAGTCCAAGTTAGTAATAATGTGAAATTAGATCCAAATGGACAAGTTGGGTCACATTAAGAGAAATTCCCAATTCAAAGTTGTAATATACCCATCCAAATGAACTGCCAGGGAGGAAAATTACTAGTTCCCTAGGTTTGAGGGTGGAAGCTTTGGGATTTGAAATAAGGGGGCTAATGAATGATGTTTGGACATTAGAATGGAATAAATATTTAATAAAGGAGCTAAATAAATAAATACAAGGGAAAATCAAAGTGGCAAATGATCATGAAGACACATGGAGGATGTGGGACCCACATAAGCTAGATTTTCTATGCCACATGGAATCCTCCTCTTGTAATTTTGAATCCATAAGAAGCCCAATGTTCTTGGGATGAGTTGGAAGGTCAATATACTTGGCATGAATCAGTTAAGGTTGAATTGGAGTGGAAGAGTAACTCCCATGGAAGAGGAAGAGGCATTTTGGAGCTAGTGAGACACTTGGACTAGATTCCCTAGCTCTATGACAACAATGATGAAGATGCTATGACACCTATGACACAAATCCGACCTGAAGGATGACATCTGACATATATGATATGTCAGGGCTAAAAATAGCCTCCAAGAGGGCGCTCAAGTGAGTTAGGGCAGCCAAAGAGACACCAATCCAAATTTGGAGAAGGAGAGGGCTAGAATTGGAAGGACAAGTGGCATACTTGGGAATCTCTTCCCAACTTGAGTTGGCATGAAGATCTTGGGAGAAATTCGACCCATGGAGGACCTTAGAAGTTTATAAAAGACAATAACAAAGAAGGATGGTAGCTTTCGATCATTTTAGAATTTGCATTTTGCATTTGGGAGATGAGAGCTAGTGGAATGCAACTCTACTTGCCTTAGCACCAATTTCGAGGGTGAAAGATGCCCATCCTAGTTGGTAATTGGAAAGACCATTCATACCTTTCATTTGGAGCTTTAATGGAGTCTTTTGTTACAGGTTGAATCTACAGGGCACCTCATGGTCACATCTATTTCAGCTTGCTTCTACAACCATTCTTTTATTTCTTGGCATATTCTTGTTCCTTGAGGAGAGGTGCACTTGATGAGGTGATGAAATCTTTGGGATAGCTCTTGAGGCCCCATATATTTATAATCTGATATATATACTTTGTTTTTACTTCTCATGAGACTCTTAGGTCGAAATACTAAGTGGAGTTATGTAAAAATATATACCAAACAATGCATAAATGATGCCATTTCCCTTAGATCTTGTTGTTGGAGTTTGAAGAGACACTATTTCGAGTTATATCAGTTATTATCTATGATTTTGTTGATGTATGGAGTGTTATTAAAGTTCTGAAGAAGTTTCACTAATAGATAATAAGCCCTTGGCACCTAAAATTTGAATTTCATAAGTCATGGTGAAAATAACTAGCTTTCCCCCCTATGTGAAAATCTTGCATATAAACATATGATTTTAAGGAGTTTCAGAAGGACATAAGAACTAATTAAGGATACATTGGGGAGATAATTAAATCCACTTATCAGTACCATACCTCTATTCATAAATTTGGAAGGGTTCAATAACATTTGGGAATCCATCTTTGTCCACTACCCTTGGGGGATTTGAAGCTCGAAATTACTAGTAATCTTCCCTACTTTGTCTAGATTGTAAATGAATTTTGAAGAAATGTTTTAAGGGTTTTTAAGCATCCATAAGCCTCTGTTATATGTCTTAATACCTCTCAAACACCTTCAGACCCATTATACAAGCATTTGGAGTCATTTGGAGACCAAGAGACCAATACTAGTCAAAGAGAAATTGCTAGTCAAACTCCCTACTTTGAACAGAACTTAAATGAGAGTTGCAGAAGCCTCTTGAAGAATATAAAGCATCCCCGAACCTCATAATTATGTCCTAATATCATCCATACACCTTCTGTAACAATTTGGGAGCATTTGGAGTCATTTGGAGACCAAGAGACCAATACTAGTCAAAGGTTGAACTAGTGGAAAAAATTGAAAATTTCACCATTTTAATAAAGTTCAAAAAAGGGACATTACAACTAACTCGCCTAAGGAAGGCACATCTTTTCGTCGAAGCAAAAGTTGATTCTGAGCATTTTCACTTTTTGGCCTGTCACTATTGCGGGAAATTAGGATTTTTACAGAAGTGGAATTTTGGAGTGCAATCAACATATGAAGGTGCTCCTCAGCAGAATCGAAATTTAGAGACCAAGATCGAAGTTTTTGGTTGGGTAAAACTCCCAGAAAGTCAAACCCTAATTTGACTATGGACCAGAAAAACCAGAAAACTAGAAAGGACCAGAAATTGCAGATCAGAATTCGCAAGTCATTTTTCAGGGGTCAAATTTTGGAATATTCAGAAACCAAGTGTACCAGCTTGCTCGCCTCAGTCAAGCGCATCTTTACATCCAGACAAAAGTTTCAAATTCCAAGTTTGAATTTTTAGGGTTTCTCTGTAAAACCTTGGCCAACTCCAGATCCAGTTTCAGCAAATCAAGTGGTAAGACCTAAAATATTTTCTATTTCCATTTGAGTTTCTCATTAAAGATGTCTCACCACACCAAGCTTGAGGATAAGATTTAAGGGGTTGATAACTTCTGAGCATGGAAGTATAGGATTGGGCTTGTCCTAGAAGAGAATGAATTGGATACCTATGTAAGTGAAGAGGTTCCAGTTCTAGAGGGAGATGGGGCTAAAGCCTTACACAAGAAGAACCTGGTTAAGGCTAAGAGAATCATTGCAGATTCTATCAAGGACCATCTCATACCACATGTGCCATCTCTGAAGACACCTAAAGAAATGTTTGATGCCTTGACCACCTTATTTGAAGGGAGGAATATAAATAGGAAGATGACATTGATGAACCAATTGAAGAATGTCAAAATACAAAATGTAGAGATCATGCAATCCTACTTTACAAGGGTCTCTCAGATAAAAGAACAACTTGAAGCTGTGGGAGAAAATATAGAGAATGGAGAAATAATGATGACCACCTTGAATGGTATTCCTAGGTCATGGGATTCCTTTATTCAAAGAATTTGTGCAATAAGAAAGTTGATCACCTTTAGTAAACTATGGGAAGAGTGCTCATAGGAAGAAGCTCGAATTGTAGCTCGAGAAGAAAAGATGGGTAATGAATACCAAGTTCTCACGGTACACACCAGGAAGAACAACAACAAGAGGGAGCATCCTCATCACAAGAAGGGTAAACACCACCACTAGAACCAGAGGGAGAACCTCAGAAGTTACAAGAAAGATCTATCTCAAATTCGATGCTTTACTTGTGATGAGAAGGGACACTACTCCATAGATTGTCCCAAGAACAAAAGTAGCTCCCACAAGAAGAAGAACAACAAGAAAAGACATCATGCTCACACTGCAGAGGATGATGAACCTCCAAGGAAGAGAACCAAAGAAGACAATGAATATTCTTCAAGTAATGAAGAATATGTTCTAATTTCAGCTTTTACAGGCATTGTCACACACATAAGCAATGATTGTCTCATAGATAGTGGGGCTTCCAAGCATATGACAAGATTCAAGGAATCCTTTGTGAACCTATCTGAACATGAGTCACCCCACAACGTGAAACTTGGGGATGACTACCAATATCCCATAAAAGGAAGTGGTGAAGTCTCTTATAAGCTAGACTCTGGCAAGTCTATGAAGATGAAAGATGTCCTGTATGTATCGGGACTAAAGAAGAATATTCTCTCCATATCAGCTTTAGATGCTAAAGGTATGAGGGTTGCTTTTGTAGATGGCCAAGTTCTTATGTGGCCAAAGGGAAATACCATAGATGATGCTGTGGTGATTGGAGAGAAAGAGGGACGTTTATATAGATTGAAGGGCCAACCTAAACAAGCCCTAGTCCATGACTCAGTAGAGCCAAGTGAACTATGGCATAGAAGACTTGTACATGTGCACTATAGAGCACTATCACTTGCAAGCAAAGCAGTTGAAGGTCTTCCAAAAATCCAGGCATAGCATGAAGGAATTTGCAAAGGATGTGTGAAAGGAAAGAACATAAAGAAGACATTTCCAAGTAGCGAGAGCAATGCAAAATGAATCTTGGAAATCATCCACTCAGATGTATGCGGTCCAATGTAATCTAGTTCATTGAATGGGTATGTATATTATGTTTCTTTCATTGATGATTTTTCTAGGAAGACATGGATATATTTATTGAAGAACAAGAATGAGGTATTCAACAAGTTCAAGGAATTCAAAGCCTTGATCGAGAACCACACAAAGAAGAAAATCAAGACTTTTCGGTCAGACAATGGTGGAGAGTTCACATCAGAAGACTTTAAGAAATTATGTAGATATTCATGGATTAAGAGGGAGTTAACCACTCCATATAATCCGCAGCAGAATAGAGTTGCAGAAAGGAAGAATAGAACAATCATGGAAGCAACAAAAGCAATGCTTCACGACCAGGATCTTCCGATGCATCTATGGGCAGAAGCTACGAGAACAACCGTGTATGTACATAATTGTACTCCACATAGAGTACTTGACAACAAGACACCAGAAGAAGCTTTCTCCGGTGAGAAACCAGAAGTCAACCATCTCAGGATATTTGGTTGCCCAGTATACATACATATCCCGAAGGAGAAAAGGATGAAGTTAGATCCTTCAGGAAAGAAGGGCATATTCGTGGGATATAGTGAAAACTCGAAGGCTTACATAATATATTTTCCAGGGTTCAAGAAGATCGACATCAACAGGGATGTAACGTTTGACGAAGACTCAGCATATCACAAATCCATAAAGCTACCTGTTGAAGACATTGAAGATCCAGAAGCACCCAGGATCCTATATACAACAATGAATGAAGAAAATACAGAAGATCATGAAGATCGCGAGATAGAAGATCCACAAGAACCTCTAGATCCACCTCGTGAGAAGAATTCTCAGAAAAGGAAACCAACATGGGTACGAGAAGCAATTCAAGATGCAAAGAGATATGGTGCTCCAGAAGGAATGCATAGAGAAAGCAAGAGATTGAGGCCATACTAGTTATGTAGCCCTGCTGTGGGACATCATTGACAAGGAACCTACCAACTATGAAGAAGCAACACAAAGGAAGGAATGGAAGGATGACATGATTGAGGAGTACCAGTTGATCATGAAGAATGATGTCTGGGATGTGGTCCCAGGACCAGTAGGGAAGTATGTTGTGACTTCCAAATGGATCTACAAGATCAAGCATGCTGCAGATGGAAACATAGAGAAACACAAGGCAAGATTTTTGGCACGTGGATTCTCCCAGAAGGAAGGGATAGACTATGAGGATACATTTGCACCTGTATCTAGATACAGTTCCATTAGATTAGTACTTGCTTTGGCTACAGTGATGAAGTGGAAGGTACACTAGATGGATGTCAAGACAACGTTCTTGAATGGTGTAGTAGAGGAGGAAGTATATGTGGAGCAACCACATCGATTTGAGACACATGACAGGGAGACTCATGTGTGCAAATTGAAGAAGGGATTGGATGGATTGAAACATGAACCCAGGACGTGGTACGGCAGGATGGACAACTTCCTGACTAGTTTGGGATTTACTAAGAGTAAAGCAGATTCCAACCTTTACTACAAGGTTGAGGAAGGGAACCCACTGATACTTCTACTTTATGTAGATGACCTGTTTGTGACAGGTGAGGATGGGTTGATTGCTAACACGCAGAGGAAGCTTGCTGCCGAGTTCGAGATGAAGGAATTGGGTATGATGCACTATTTTCTAGGTATGGAGGTGTGGTAGAGTGCGGATGGAATATTCCTTGGACAAGAAAAGTATGCAGTGGATATCTTGAAGAGGTTTGGAATGATGGACTACAAATCCATGGCCACACCTATGGCATCGAACCTGAAGCTATTGAGTGATGCTTCATCAGAGTCGATTGATGCCACGATGTATAGTCAGATGATTGGATATTTGATGTACTTGATAAATACGAGACCATATATTTGCTTTGATGTGAACACATTGAGCCAGTTCCTGACAGATCCGAGACATGTTCACTTGATTGTTACAAAGCATATTCTAAGGTACCTGAAGGGTACGGTTGATTATGGGCTCAAGTATGATGCGAATCAGAAGATTAACCTGGAGGGTTATGTTGATTCGGATTGGGTAGGTAGTTCCATTGATAGGAGGAGCACTTCGGGGTGCTGCTTCAGTTTGGGATCACATGTGATCTCTTGGTTTAACAAGAAGAAGTCCTGCGTGGCATTGAGTATAGCTGAAGCAGAGTATGTCGTAGCTTGTTCGGCTAGTTGTGAGGCAATATGGCTGAGGAAGATACTGTCTGATTTGTTTGATCTCCAGTTGGATGCAACTTGTATATATTGCGACAACCAGAGTTGTGTGAAGTTGTTTGAGAACCCAGTGTTCCATGACAAGTCGAAGCACATCGAGATCAAGTATCACTATATCAGGGATATGGTGTAGAGAGGAGCAATGAATCTCCAGTATGTTGCGATAGACGAGCAGATAGACGATGTGTTAACCAAGCCTCTAGCCAAAGTGAAGTTCGAGTACTTCAGAGAGAAGCTTGGTGTATTCTAGATCGAGGTTCCTTCCAGGGGGAAGTGATGAGTCTGGAAGACATAGATGCATATGAGACAACCTTGCATGGTTGTAGATACGTCTTCCCATGCCAGTAGACGTGGGACATGCATCTGGGATGTGATCCGTTGACGATCAGATGATCTGGAGATGATGAGGTGACAATAGGGTACACAGGTTTTGAAAGGCAATGTAATCAGTCCTACGATGTACACAGGTTTTGAAAGGAAATGTAATCAGTCTTGCGATGTACACATGTTTTGCAAGGTAATGTGATCAGTCCTGCGATGTACACAGGTTTTGCAAGGCAATGTAATCAGTCCTGCGGTGTGCACAGGTTTTGTAGAGGCAATGTAATAATTCTTGAGCTGTACCTAATTGATGGCTTGTTCGCAGAGATGATGAAGACCTACATGGAGGCTAGGCCTACATCCAACATGAAAAATGGTTGGCTCTGTATAACTTCCTATGACGAGTAGATTGGAGATTGATGATTGAGATGATGAGGATAGCAACAGCAGTGACGATGATGATCCAGCACCGAAGACTTGTGTCTATATGCATTGATGTCTGTGTCTAGAGAATACCTTCCTAGATAAGAGGGAGTGTTAATGTAATTGTAACTTCAGAAGATATTCACTTGTATATTTTATATTGTATTTGTATTTTATTATTGTACCTCCAACGAAGATGTTTATTCCTCCGGTCGGAGAAGTCATTATTGTATTTGGGTCATGTAAAGGCATTGAGGTTAACCCTCCTTTGTATGTCGGGGCATTAGACCCCAAAATTAAGTTGTCTATGTGTTATTAGACTCTCCCAGAGAAGTCGGCCCAGTCAAGTACAACTAGGGTCCGACCTAGTTAGGTAAAGGTCAAGTGAAAGTTAAAGTATAAATAGAGAGGGTGCCTCTCTCATTTGGATCATTCACTCACTCACTCAATTCGCATTAGTGAGAGAGAGGAGGAGTTCTCCCAAGTGGAGAAGAGAGAAGCTGCTGAAGACCATCTCTATATTTGGGGTTTACTTTTCTGCTATTGTATTGTTGCTCATTCTATCTCTGAGGAAGTTGCAGGGTTTTCTCCTTTATGGTTTCCCCGAGGAAAATCTTTGTGTCTCTTGTGTTTATGATGTGCTTGTTATTCTCTCAGTAAGATCCTAGATTAATATTGATTAAATTGTGAACAACTAACAGTCCCTAGAGTCTCACCTTGTTCTAACATTGAAAACAATTTGTATATAGGTTTTTGGTCCTATAACATCACCTAGAGTCCACGACCAACACATGGTCCACTTAGGACATTCAATCGACACATGCCCCACTCCAAGTGTTAACAAATCCTTATACAAGTGAAAAATCTCCCCTTAAGGGAAATATTATAGTTGCTCACTTTTGGGGCTCAACTCAACTATGCCATTTGGGAATGCATCAATTGCCCTCTTGCTTTCGTGCTTAGGAAAGATCAAATGGCTAGTTTGACTTATGTGCCCAAGCATGAGGATGCACATCCAAATGTCATCGTTATGTTGAACTCATCTATTAATAATAGAGACCAAACCTTGTAGCTTGGACACACCATATGGGGCCATCTGTTTGTTTCTTGTGTTAGAAACATCAAGACATTCTCCATTCAGCTCAGACACACCAAAGGAACTATTATCTTAGACAAATCAATCAAGCTATCCATCTAATATTGGACAAACCAAGCAAGCTATCCATAAAGTAAGCTATCCATCTTAGATTGGATACACCATACCATCCAATGCTCAACTCATACACATTGAGCAAGCCATCAACTTGGACACACCAATTAAGTCTCATATTATGGATATCACAACTAGTGAATCTTTTCATCTTGCCATTCGTGTGGCACATAGAACAATAGATCCATACATCGTACTTCATTTACCAACCCTCAACATACATGATAAAAATTAATGTTGTATATGTAGATCCATGGATTTTATGACACACAAGCTTATCATCCAAATAATACCATTGCTTTCATATTTACAACTTTGATTCCACTATCTAGTAGTACCATATCCTCCATAACTTGTTTCCATTGGAACTATCTTTGTCATCATTTTGGACCAAAATCCAAAAATTCTCAACTGCATCATTGTCTTTCCCGCTGTAATCTTACCATTCCAACTCATAGTTAAGTTTGTGATCAACACTTGGTTTCTTAGCTATAACAAAGTAACCTCATTGTTTCTTTAATTGCCATGATAACCAACCAATGGTTATTAACACAAACAACTTGTTTCCAACTCTAAATCAAGGTGTCCATGCTCCTCCATTCACTTGTAGGACTATTAACTTGAACAACATACCAATTGGGAACTAATTGTACCTTTGGGATGAACACTGGTACCACACAGTTTCAATGGGAACTTGTTGTACTCTAGGGCCTAACATCAACCTGATTGTAAAGACTAAACCACTGGCCATCCTATGGAAATATTTCCATGTATCAAGTTACCTAGGTACCCAAGCACGGTGCTTGCCAATTCTTTAGGAAAATATTTTGGACAAGGGATGTATCAAAATCAATGTTACATTCTTTGCACTTGACAAGAAGGACTAATGGCACAATATTCATCAATTCATGAATCAATCTATTAAAGATGACTAGAGACAAAGAACACATACCTATATTTCCCTTTCAACTACAAAACACTTTATCATATAGATCGAAGAATATCTTATATATTAAAAAGTTACCATGCATGGCTACCAAAAATCAACAAGAGATAATGATACATCCGACCAAGTCCATATACCTTCTTATTCCTTTGCAATCATTGACATATGTGGAGTCTTCATTTGCATCTTCAACCTCTTGGTTCAATCTTCATCTTGGATCTTCTATACTCGCCTACTATTTGTTGGAGTTGTGAATTTTAACAAAACGACTTCATTCTCATATTGAATTCACAAGGCTCAATATGCGTGCTAACTTTAATAAGCACATCACAAAAGGAAACTCTAATCATTACCAGAATTTTCAAGGCATTTTATTGCCACCATCATAGGTCTCCATGCAAGAACAATTTCCTCGTTACCTATGGGCATGAGGCCATCCACTGAAATTAAGCCCAACAATTATCATGCGAATATAAACAAATGTTCCACCCCTTTCTAACATAGACAACATGTCCACTCCATCATGCAGGGTTGGGAGCACCTCATCTTATAGTGGCAAGAGCAAGGTTGGCCTCTTCCTCTTTTCCAGATCATATATACACACTGGTCCATGATTTCATGAGTGTAAAATTAGTCACAGTAGATCTAATGAACAAGTAAATCAATCACAACAGATGAACATAGAAAATATGGTGTAAAACTGTGCAAAACATGCAGCAGTGCTCAATATCCCAATAAGGGTGAATGATTACAATAGAATACAGTAACAATGACTGAGCAATTCGAATTGACTAAGAAGGTCATTCGAATCACTGAATGGAGTAGCTTGACTCCAACTAGGAGTCCTCATCATCAATCAGTGGTGGTCATCAATGCACAAGAACCAGTCATCCAGGTGTCAATCTGAGTCTAACTGAGTGTAACAAGTGTAACTGAAGTGTGTAGCACTGATTAAGGGAAGGAGGCTCAGTGGGGGGCGCATGGGAGGCTAACTGAAGTCAGAACAAGTCGTCTAGTCAATCTGGAGGTCCAACGGAAGTGAAACAGTCAGTCGGGAGTGAAACTAGCCTCAAATCAGGGAGAATCGGAGCTAACTGAGTGTAACTGAAGTGGAACTGCAGTGGTAGGTGAAGAAGTGCGCCCTTCTCTGGCAGTAGGTGAGAAGTGGGCACCTTCCAGACTAGGAGAGCTAAAACTCTGAAGTAAGTGGCTCCCGGGTGCTAGAATAAGGTGGCTAAGGTGCTGGAGGCATCAACCTGGTGACTGGGATGCATGCAAAGTGCATGCAAACCCTAGAATTTGCATGCAAACCCTAATTGCATGCAAGATCCTGAAAAAGATGATGTGGATATCCGAACAATGAGCACACACACTACCCAACCGAAACCTTTGTTATCTCAAATGTTTAAAAGCATGCAAAAAACATTGGTCATGATAAGTTTTGCTATGAATTTATAACACAATTTTACATGCAACACAATCATGTGCACATTGCCTATCATTAGCAATGATTTTCGACTCCATACAACCTGCAATGTGCCCACTGCCACTACTGAAGAAGGTTCACTTTGTAGTGCTAATAGGTACTTGATCCTTAGCTAGTTCTAAGAGCCCCTCCATTGGCTGATGCATGTCATCAACAAGCTCATAGATGACTCTGTACAACTGAATTTCAACATTTTGGTTTTCAATGTGAGCATGAATGGTTGTAGGCACTACAACATTGAATCCCACAATAATGGATTCATTAGCACGTGCAAGGTACACATCAATAGCACTTATATCCCTAATTGCTTGAGTCATCTATGGGGGTATTGGAGGCATAGTATACATCATAGATCACCATTGTTAGAAAATAGCCTCAGAATGACCGGGATAGAATAAGTTGGTTTTCATGCATTCTACAGGTTCTTACCCAAATGCTCTATGTATCTTCTTGTCCCTAAAAGTAGAGGTTCGATTGATTGTTTAAATTTGACTAGTCATGAATTGACTAGATCCTTGCTTCCCATGCCTTAGAAGGTCTACTCGCTCTTTTATTGAAATATGTCTTCATGGTAATTCCCTAGGAAGACTTGCAAACATTTCGATTTTTCCAAATTCTAAATACTCAGCAATTTGAGGCAAGTACCTTGTTCTTCTACTTCCTAAAATTGAAAAATATTTATCCCTAATAGTAGATACCTATCACAATTTTGATATAATTGATATTTGATGTTATTTTTTAAAGGTAGATATTGATTCCAAGAATCTACTAAGAACAAATTTGATTTACCATCCCCATTTCCCAAAAGATATTATAATTGATTCATATTGTTCCACATTGTTGCAACAATGTGTATGGTTTTGTTTGTCAAATAATTGAGGGTTGCTTTTGGCCCAATATATGAAGGTTGCGATTGGCCCAATTATTGAAGGTGTTATTTTGAACTAGGGCAACTAATGATTCTCTAGCTTAAGTAAATGTGTAGGTTCAAATGATTATGATGTAGAGTAGAGATTACATTGGTAATGTCTTCTTGTCACTAAGAAACCAATCTATCAACCTCCAATCTACATTTGATCGAGGTAGTTGAGCAACCAAGGTTCACGTGTATTTATGAAAATAATCCACTATCTTGTATTGCTTTAATTCTGTTCAAACCTTTCAAAAAACAACTAATTCTATGTGTTCTTTGCGTTGATCTAATAATGTTCAAATTCAATAGTTCACATTATGTTTGCACTAGCTACATGTGGGTGTGAATGCTTCCCTACAATTCTCAACCTCTCGACTACTTCAACCTAACCTTGTTAGTTGCATCATGGTCTTTTGGAAAACCTATTTACCAAATCCAAGCTCCTAATACTTTTAAGTTATGCATCTCACTCATTACATGGACGAGGTCCAAATGCTAGAGTGATAGCTATGACTTAGTAATATGAGGAAATTACTTTTGCATGTCACTATAATGAGGAAAATCCTTTTAGGTAAATGAGAAATGCCACCCATACTCATGTGATAGTGTTGACATGCTGAAAATACTTTTAGGTAAATTAGAAATGGCACCCACATAGTGAGATTTATTTTTAATCTGACTGTTTATATCCCAAGATATATTACTATTAATATCTATCTTAAGATATATTAGGATTAATATTTATGGCTGTATATATCCCAATATATGTTACTATTAATATATATCTTGAGATATATTATGATTGATATTTATGGCTGTATATATCGTGATATATATTAATAAATTTGATTGTGTTTATCCCAATATATATTAATCCTTCTAATGTAACTTTGATTTATTATAATGAAACAATATTGTGATATATTTCACTTGTTAATATTGCGAGATTGTCATTTTAGTGGAGGGATTTATTTATGAGAATTTGTACAATATTTAATTACATTTTTTTATTATATAGGTATTACATCAAAACATGTCTCAAAGCAAAAAGAACCAATCTTCCATCAAAAAATTCTTTGGATGGTCGTCTACATCACAAGTTGCATCGCCTAATAGAGAGAATTGTAATTTTGATTTGAATGAAGACTTCGATATCCTAGGGTAGGATGAAGAATGTGATGAAGAATTTCAAGGAGGAGAACCTAGCACTCAAAAGAAAAGAAAATTGAAAGTAAGAAGAGAGTTTCGTGAACAATGGAAAACTAAGTATAAGTGGTTGAGAGAGGCAAAACATGAAGGAAAAACAATTATAAAATGTATATATTGTGAAACACATAAGGCAATTGGACCATGGGGAGTTGGCACTGGTTTCTCTACCTTGCAACATGATTCAATAGTTGTTCATGCTAGTTCAACCATCCATAAACTTTCACAAGCAAAATGGATATGTGGAAATGAGAGGAAAGCAAAACCTATTCCAGAACACATAGCATGCATTGGTGAAAGGAACAAGGAAAAAATCATCACAACTATGAAATTAGTTTATTGGATGGTGCAAGAAGATTTACCCCTTTCAAAATATGAATCTCTTTGCTTGTTTACAATGTCCTTGCAAACACCAAACATGCCAAAGATCAAAGACTGCACATCATATACAAATCACATGACTGCAAAATAATTTCTTTTTGCTATATCCGATTATCTTGAAGAGCTACAGATTTCAAGAATGTTGGATAGCCCTTTTTTTTCATTGATGCTAGATGAAAGTATGGATCACAGTTTGGAAAAACATCTTGTGGTTTATGCCACATTTCTAGACTGAAAAGGGTTTGGGCCTCCAATTTCACAGTTTTTAAAGCTCATAAATGTTTGTGATGGAAGAGGAAAAACAACATATGATGCAATCAATGATTTAATTGCAGCAAGGAGTCTTTCAAAGGAAAGATTGATAGGAGTTTCTACAGATGGCGCTTCATCAATGGTTGGGATTGAAAATGGTTTTGTTATTTTTATGAAAAAAGATGTACCTAATCTTGTGGGTGTTCACTGCATTGCTCATTGTGAAGCTTTAGCGGCATCAGATGCTTCCAAAAGAATACCCGAATTATTATTTGTTGAAATATTGGCAAATAAGGTATATTCTTGGGTACAAAATTCTACTAAAAGAAATAGTGAACTTATTGCTCTACAAGAACTTATGCAGCTTGAAACTCTTAATGCTCTTCAAATCCATGGAGTTAGATGGATCTCAAGGGGACATGTTATTGAAAGACTTGTTGTATTGATGCCTCCAATATTGACTTTGTGGAAAAATGAAAAGAAAGACTTATGGTATGATAAGGCAAGGATATTTTCAGTACAGTTTTGCTTACATATGCTTACAGATGTAATGAGCGAACTAAACAAGTTGAACAAGAAATTCCAAGAAGAGTACGTTAATGTTACCTCTTTAGGGGCAGCCATAGATGTTACCATAAACACTTCAAAAAGGTGGTTTTTAAGAAATGATACATTTGCAGATGGCATATGTTACCTATCTAAATTTCTAGATGCCTCTAAATTTGGTTATCTAGAGATTTGTGATAAAGAGGGACTTGTTCACATGCATGAATTTTGATCTGTAGCAATTCCGCATACATCTATTGATTATGGTGATACACAAAAACAATCATGGAAACCTTGCATTGAAGGTTCAATAGAGAGTTGCAAACAACTTGCAAAAGATTATGTTCAATCTCTTGTAGAGAGTTTGAATGGAAGATTCCCCGATCTTTCTTTTTTCAATTCTGCAAGGTTGTTTAGTCCTTGTCATTATTTACAGGATGTTCACGACAAAGAAAGGAATTCAAAACGTTGGCTTGATAAAATTTTCCAACATGTGCAACATACTTTATGTGAGAAGGAGGGAAAGAAAACAACATTTGATTTTGAAGCTTGTTTAAAAGAGTTGCATCCATTTGTTGATACTCTTCATGTTAATTGCGAGGGATCATCCATCAAAGATGCTTGGAGGATTTTGTGTGTCACAGAGCTAAATACAGATTTTCCTAACATGTTAAAGTTATGGCAGGCAATACTTACTATTCTTGCAAGTACAGTGGCATGTGAGAGAGGGTTCTCAAGACAAAACATAATAAAGGATGTATGAAGAACAAAATTATCATTGGATGCATTAGATGCTTTGATGCGGGTGTCACTAACAGGTCTAGATTCAACGATGGTGGAATGGGATAGGGTATATGAAATCTGGAAAGCTGTTAAGGAAAGAAGAATATTAAATATTTAAGGTTTTTTCTTTTATGTTTAGGTTTGTAATGGTAAATCTTAAATCTGGGCACTACCAACGTCAAGTGAGGCAAGATTGAACATCTCAAGATGATATTCTATGTACTTTTTGAACATTTTCACAATCAATGGTATTCTATGTACTTTTTGAACATTTTCACAGTAAATGATATTCAATGATATAAAATGTGGTAGTTTCATTCGCTTCCATTTATATGAGTTATTTTTCTTTCCATTTATCTCTGATTCTCTATAGACTACAATGCAATGGAAGTGCATGTTATTTCTGTCCTATTTGGCATGAGGAATATTTATTCAGCTGAAGTTGCCTCAGAGCCTAGGTGAACAGTTTGAAACTCCTATGTTTGAAGGGTTAAATTACACAATTTTACATGTAGCACAACCATGTGTACATCTCCCATGCAAATATTTCTGACCCATACAACACTTCATGGAGATGAGATTTTCACCATAATCTATCATCGTCTTCTTATGTGACACATGAAACTTCTCTGCACTTGGTGTTCTCCACAATTTCATTTGATTTCATGTCACCTTCTATATATTTTCTAGCTGCATATGCAATCACACACAAATCAACATCATCACATGTTTTCCCATAGTGTCTATATCTCATTCTCCTCTTACTCAACATCATCATCACACAAATCAACATCATCACATGTTTGCTGCTAAGGTTTAGTTTTGTTCTTCAAAGTCTGTGATCAGTTCTGGATGAAATCTATGTTATTTCAACTCTTTCTTGTTAACTAGTAACTCAGTAGTCTTAACACTTTAGAATATTTTCATGTATTTATTGTCTTGTTAGTTTCCGATTTTGGAGTGCTTAAGTTTTTCATATTTTCAAATCTGGTTTTATATTTCAGATTTCAAGTTTTTTCATATATCAGTTATAATAGTAGAATTATGGGTTGGCTCATAACAGGGGTATCAGAGCTCTAATTGATAACAGATTCATTTCATATTCATAGTTACAGTTCATATTATAGATTGAGTTCATAACAATTTCTCAAATTTTATTCACTAATTTGATGCACCTCTTGTAGACATAAGCATCAATCTCCTTAGTAGCAAGGTTTTTCCTATCTACATAAGAGAAAAAAACTTTAACACTTCAATCAAAACATCTTCTCCGGCCTTCATTGACAAAAACGCTTAACAGTTAAGCACATATCGAGAATTAATGTCTACCTCTCATATCACAATAACATTCATGGAAAGCAGAAATACATAGCAGAGGATTTTCACATTCTTTGGATGAAAAAGAAGCCAGATAGATTGGTCCCATGGTTATTACTAAAGTCTAAAAACTAATGGAAAAAATGAAGCTATGGAAATCTTGGTCCCCAATATGATATAAGTACTTTCTAGTCAACAGAATTACAACTTCCTCAAAAGTTAAGTGCCCAGAATCTTGCAATTACATCAAAACTGAATAATAGAACTACTAAATAACCATAAGCTCTTTGAATGAGTGGACTGGAAAAGCATTTACACAGTTCTAAATTTTAATAGTTTAGAAAACCAATCTACCACAGTAAATCAAAGCTTCGTGAATTGGGAGTAGCTCAAGTGGTGTGAAAAGTTCTTTCCCTCCCCACTTGGGTTCAAATCCCACTTTATGATATGTTTTGCTCCTTAAGAAGTGAGGCTCTTTCCGATGAGCTCAGCTCAAGAGTATTGTATTTCCTTTTGGAATTATAGTAGTTTCTCTTATATTATAGTGATCAGTTGGTGTCTTGATTTTATAGAAGTGACCTTCACACTCCCACTTTGTATCACCATTTATGTACTGAAAAGAATCTTGTTGACCTAATTTTTGGCCATATGTTGGACATTAATAAACGTATGTTGTATTATATCAGCAAGTCAATAGTTGATGATCTATATATGACCTATTCATGATTTTTTGACCTACCCTTATGCCCTGTAGAATCTAGGGCTTACCATGGGTACCATCCTCAGAATGAGGAAAAGTGCCCAGTAGGTTTCCCCTGGGATATGTTACCTAAACATTAAAATCAAAATAAGGAAAACCAACAAAAAAAAATCAAAGATTCCAGGGCAAACAAATCACTCATTCCATAACTTGTGAATATCCATTGATTGTTTACATGCAATATCCTATTTGGATACAATGCAACTACAAAAGTAAATTGTGCAAAATTCATTGAGGCATTGGGATTTTACAAGCACCATCTCATTGGAACAAAATCAAATATTAGGTTGAAACGCAGAATCCAGATACAGACTGGAAAAGGTAGTCAGGCCACATTTATCACGTAATAGATAGCATAGATATATACTAGGCATTATCATGCACAAACTAAATAATTCACTAGGGTTCAGACTTTGTGACTAATATTGGCATGGAATAAATGCCTAACCATAGAATGTACCCTAATTATGACGCGATAAAAATGCATTGAATGAATATAGATACCAAACACACATACATATTAGACACTAGAACTAACATGTTCAACTACATGGTGTAAGAGAATCACCACTATGTGTTATTCTCCTATATAATAGCAAAGGATCTTTCTATGATTTTTCACTGTTTGAGAGAGATTAATAGAATAACATATATTGATGTTAACCTAGGATTTCCCATTTTTTTTCTTGCCTACAGTTTTCCTATTTTGCATACACCATACATATCTTTTGTGTCTTATTTCTAGGTAATATGGAAGAACAAACATATTTCAGCTATGGGATATCATGATAAAGAGAAACTGAAGTTATACATATTATATAGGTATACTTGGGATACACTAAAAATGAATAAATTAAAAAATATTATGAGTTTTAGAGAGTGTTTAATCCATTTTTATCATCAAATAGTGATTAGAACAGAGTTAAATTCTAATTCTGCAAAATAAAAAAACATTAAATTCTGAAAAAAATAGCTGAATTTTTCACTGTTTGAGAGAGGTTAATAGAATAACATATATTCATGTTAACCTCGGATTTCCCATTTTTTTTTCTTGCCTACAGTTTTCCTGTTTCACATAATTAATTAATATAGATGCATGTTAACTTGCACATTTTAGATCAACAAAAATATGAAATGCAAAACCTTTTAGGACTTAACAGGTCCCACATCAACAAACATATGAAATGCAAAAAAAATCAGGGACTAATAGGTCCTGTGTTAATAATTTAGCCTCTTTTTCAGGGCTTGGTGTCCCTTTTAGTGTGGCCTCTTCCCCATTTTTGAGCCACTAGGTTGTGCCATTAATTATGGCCCTTTAAGCGATAAAGCACCTAACTATATTCAAGCTATCAACTGTATAGCTATGAGATGCTTCTCAGTATTTGTTGACAAGGAACAAGACTGAATATGCATATATGGATTCTAACTTTGATATCCCCTAGGCTGCCCGACATCATTCATCATCGTGTAAATGCTGGTATCAATTGTAGTCTATGAGAGAGTGCCAGTAGGACTTTTAGAAGCATAACGATCCTACAGGAAATCCCAAAGGCATAACGATCCTACAGAGATTGGCTATTGGGCTGGCCATCCACGTTTAACTCATGATTGGCTATTGGGATGGCAATCCCAAAGGCATAACTTCTTCGCTGCTCAGGAGTAAATTTCAATTGAAGGGTAAATTTTTTTATTAAAAGTTATATGCAGGACAGTTTTGGGAACAAAACTGTCAATTTTTTTTTTGTTGATGGGTAAGGGTGCCCGTCAAATTTAACCCCTGCTTATGAGTTTGGGCGAATACTCGAATGAGTTGGCATACGCATTAAACATTTACCAACCATTTATTTTAGAGATTCCAATCAAGGATTGGATTGGAACGAGATGTCACCCCTTAGGAAGTGCGCACTCCCTCATGAGGACTTCAAGCTTGAGGTGGAATCCATCTTGTGGAGGGTGGAGTTAACAAGAGAGAAGGGAAGGCGCCTCCCTTAGGTGGAAACCATCCCATTCAATACAAACCCAACCACTTATTCAATCAAGGATTGGGAGTTCACACATGTCACTATCACTTCAAACCCTAGTTTGATCCCTCCCTCACCAATTCGAATTCTTCCTTTGGAGAGATATAAGAGCAAGGTCTATGTTCATCTTTTTCAAGTAGTGTGGATGCATAGAACCTCTGCCAAATTGTAATTGTTGTTTACTGAATATATTGTTGAAATGCTCTTGAGGTCCATCATTGTGCAATGTGTTAAGCTTATTGAGGTGAAATTGTTCTTACTATTTGTTCATGCTTTCATGCTTTGGTAGATCTAGGTTATCGATATAGATTAAACATTTACAGTTGTCAATTTGTTTAATTGTGTATGATTTTTAGAGGTAGATAAGTAGCCAACTATATTCGGTTATACTTAGGCTCTTCTTCATTTCTTTGATTTCTAGCACACTAGATCTATTAATTTGTGTGTTGAGCTTGTTCTTTGTAAGTTGCAGATCACAGGAAACCCAAGGATTAGAACTCGGTTGAAGCTTCTATACTTTGGGCTACATATTTTTACTTACACTTTTGTTACAGGATTCTCCAAATAGCAACTCCAACAAGCAAGTTTTGGCTTGGATTGATCCATTCTCTTCTCTACAAAAAAATTCAAATCCTCTCTTACTTTTTCAATTTGTTTTGAAAAGTGTAGATCTATCATACTTAGCTTATCTTTCAGATCTATAGCACTTTAGCATACTGTTAGTTAGATCTAAGTACTTTAAAAGTCCATTTTGCACTAGATCTAAGCTAAAATTGGATTTCTTTATATTTAGAAATTTTTTTCATTTTTTTTTTTGTTTTTTGCATTTGCCATCATATTCTAAGTAGTTTACTTGCTGGTTTTTAGCAGGTCCAAGGAAAAGAGGAGGAATCTCTGGAGAAATTTCGCTAAAAAACGTCAAATTCACTTTCCAAAGGATCCATTTTATCAATATATTGTAATACCTTCTTGTAACCAGCTTGTAAGCCCTTAGATCCAAGTCTAAAAGGACTAAGAGGCAATTTTATTTGAGCATAATTGTGAAATAATTAAATGAGAGAAATGGGGTAACCAACACCCACATCCCATCCCCCCTTGGAGGATTTGTGTACTTTGTAAAATTTAGTGAGATTGCATTTTTCTAACTCCACTCACTCACACACTCACTATTGAATTGCAGGGTGTATACTTTCATTTATATTTGCAGTTTAATCATTTTTCATTTTGCAAAAGTAAAGTAGAAATAAAACCATCTTCGTCGCCACGAAGTATGCTCTCACCTTCACGCAAAGGCCATTTGCTGATTAGTGGAGGTTGATCAGAAAAGTGACGCATAAGATTGGCCATCCATATCTTTTCATTTAAGTTTTGTCTTTCATTCTCATAAGTCTCTTGATCTTAGTTGAAAAGCAAGTCAAGAGCACTCTCTGTCAAAGGGTCAATGGTTACTTGTTTCAAACTTGAATAAATCATTTTCCTACACTGCGTATGCTCTACCCACCGGCAGTTCGTCTGAGCTGTGGGATACCAAAAACAGTTGGAAGCACTCTTTAATTCTCACATTTAACTTAATGAGTCACCTAATAAAATTAACTACCCACAAGATAGTGAAAATACGGCACTTCGAACTAGATTTTGTGTGGGCAAATTCTTCCTGGGGGCGCTGGATCACTATACTTAGACCTTGGGGCACCGTTAGACTACATCCTTATTGGTGTAGTGTTGAACATGCGCTCAAGGATTTGGAAACCAATATGTCCTTGTACGGAGCCACCAATCTCTAGATTTTTGGACATTCCTCTCTGTACCTCATGGTATCTCGAGAGTTCCCATTTCCCCCTAATAAAGATTCACCCTTAATAATTTAAAATCAAAATCAACCAAGAGACATTGCACAACATTTCCCTTTTCAGCATTATAAATCTTACACTGTACCTGACTCCATAAGCCACTGGTCCTTGGACTTTATTTGCTTTTTTATCAGTATCAAGCCATCGTGCATCTATTTATTTTACAGTGATCTTTTCATTTTATGATGATAAAGTTACTTAAACTATTGCTGCAATTACATCTTGAACCCCGCTTTCAAATTCCCAAAAACATTAATAAACAACCCATCATTTAATTGGAAGACCCTAACAATCTTAGTAACTTTCCATAGGGACTACCCCCCTTGGCTTTCGTTGGGAATTTTGCCTAAACGGAGGAGTCAAGAACCAAGTGACATAGTACTTGACTCGAGACTTGCCACCAAGGGCACACCGAGCGACAACATAGATTTCTGCTGCGACAAAGACAGGGTGTAATCCGGCGGCAACAAAGATGAGCTGTTCGCAAATGTTTAGATAAGGGAAAATTGTAAGGATCCATAATTTTTTTGACGTGTAGAAAACTTGCGAATCTTACTAATTCTTAAAATTTCAACCATAAAATATTTAGCGATATTTTTGTAAAAATATTAAATTTTTTAAGGATTTTATAGAGTTTCTAGGAAATTTTGGTGAAGTTTAGAGTAAAAAATAAGTTGTCATATGGAATTTGGGCAAATCATTTTAGAAAAAAAATGGAAATTAATGAATCTTTAAAAAAAAAAAAATAGCCCATGGACTAAATTTTGCCCCTGAAATTTTCCCTACTTTACATTTGGTTTATAGTTGTGAAGGTTAAAACATATTTCCTATTTAATAGCAAAGACGTTGGAAGGTCAACTTGACCAATCATACGTGAACTTGAATGACCAATTTATGTTTTAAATTGTTTGATAATTATGAGGTCAACTTGAGAATTGTGGGTTCTCAAGCTTGTCCAAAACTGTTTGATAATTTTAGATTTGGCTGAGCTATTATAAAGACAGATTCCCAACGCTAGGAAGCTAGCCAACAATTAGAGAGAAGATGTATTGAAACTCTGTAATGGACTCTTTCCTTAATTGAATCCGTGGAGTTGGTTATTGTTTTTGTCATCTGCATTTGAATTAATTTATTTACTGTTGTAGGCTACCTCTAACACCTTGTCCAAGGAGGCAGGGCCCAGTAGCATGTGAACAATTTCATTTATTTGCATCTTTAATTAGTTTTATGACGATTCATGTTTAATTTCCACTGTCTGTACTTTTTAGTTGTGTTGCTAGAATAATGTTTATTCCTGTTAATACATCAAGCTATCATTTAGTTTTAATGATTGTCATCTCAATTAGTAATCTACATCTTTCTCACTCCCTTAACATGTTGTATCAAGTTTCACTCACATAGATTTCATTCTTAGATTGAAGTTGTGAATTTTGCATTTGATCATATTTTCAGAAGAATTATTCAACTTAACCATTTGCACTTATTACATTGAGTAAAAGCAGTGATTTGTAAATTGGCAAGGATTAGTTGTTACTTTCAACAAGTTACTTTTCAACTAGGACATGTTGTGAATCCCATTTCTAGTATAGTGTGATTTTATTTCCAACAATTCTTTTCAATGCACAGTGTGACCTTAGTCTTAGAATTTCCTTCCAGTATTGAGTGTGTTATTTCTAGCATAGCACATATTTACATTTATGCAATTTATGATTATGTCGATTGATTTACTTTTCCTTCAATCTAGATTTAGTTACATAGCTCCTTGTCAAAATACTTATCCATTGCCTCTGCCATTGTCATGAGTGAAAATTCTAAAAACTACAACTTCATTGTAGATAAATTGGTATAAAGAAGTTGTGACTAACATATACATTGCACGGTAACTCGCAAGTCACCATAGAACCACGAGATGACAATTTAATGTATAGACTTCTTATTTTCATTTCTGAGAAATTAGGAAGTATTTAAAAAGCTTGTCACTCATCACCAATACAAGAATGTTAGTAATTTTCTTTGATAACCTGCAGAATTATGGAGGGCCAGTCTTCCTCAATATGGGCTCCAATGTCATCAAGCAAGCTTTTGACTTGAAATGCCATGCATGTGCACCTTGACAATCCTAAAAAAAAGCGTTACCACAGGCATACTCAACAAATTCAAGAAATGGAATCACTTTTCAAGTAATTCCCTCATTTATATGAGAAACAAAGGCAACAACTCAAAAAAAAATCGGGTCTTGTGCCTTGGCGAGTTAAATTCTGGTTTCATAATCATTGAACACAGTTGAAAGCTACTCAAAAGCGACATGAAAAATCGTTGAGGTAATAAGTTGAACAAATTCGATTAGAGAATGTATCCCTCAAAGAATCACTAAGAAAACCAATCTGTTCAATATGTGGAGGATGAGGACTTAATGGGGATCTTATGTCATTTGATGAACAACAACTATGACATGAGCATGCTCCCCTAAATACAAGCTGGGCAGGGTTTGTGCTTTGGTGAAGAAGTTGTCTAGTCAATCAAATTCATCCATAACACTTACCACCATTTCTTTGCTTGACCTCTCAATGGGCTTAAGAGGATTGCATTGATAATCAAATGTCTAATCCATTCTCCGGATCTCACACAAAACTGAATCAAGCAACCAAAGAATGGAGTCAGTAGCCTATCATCTGTCATTGGAGAAAAGGCCCGTCGGAGTTAGTCCATTTAATCCAATTGTTGAACATAAATAGTTTGGAACACCATGAAGTCCTTGTGTCGGATAACCCTTGGCATTATGCACCACCATGTCCCTTGCACGTAGTTGTTCACGATCGAATGGATGACTAGGGTTTGAAGCAAGACACTCTTTTTGTCTACTAGAATCAGAACAAATCTCCCTTGGACACCCAATATGAGTTTAGATGCCAACAAGTATATGGTCTTGTCACAGTAGAAGAAGGTTTGCAACTTGTCGTCGATGGATTTCGAGACGTAGTAATAGATGACTGCCTATCATATTATATTTTTTTGGACTAAGAACAGTAACCCAAATGATCCCAAAACAACTCTATTGGTAGCTCCTCCACTAGTGTCACTGCTATAGATTGCATCACCTTTGACTATGTCAATGTGATGCAGGAGCATCGGGGCCTAGGAAAAATATTCGAAGTTGATCGAAAAAAGAAGGTCGAACAGGGGGATTGTCGACGACCACTGGTGCGAAAGAGATTGGCAGTCGAAGCCAAGTAGTCGAGCAGGAATCTGTCGAAGCATAGTCGATGGGAGTAAAGGTCAACATCGACAGGAGTGGAGATCGAAGGAGTCAAGATGTCAACAAGGTCGAACATCGACACGGACAAAAGTGACAAAGACCAGTTGGAAGAGGACAATGACAAGACCAACAACAATAGCAAAGTCATAGAAGCGCCACAGTTGAGGAGATCGACCTGCAACTGCTGAGGGTTGTTGAGGGAGTTATGGAAGTTAATAAGGTGGTTGATATCAGACCAGATGTCACCACAGGAGGAGGTTGTGCAACACGACCAGGGGCACTGATAATTGCAGGATTTGTCAGGTCAGAGATCGAGCGGCGGAAAGAGAAGGACGTCTCAGGGAACGAAGTGGACCTTGAGTGTAGCAGCATAAAAAAGTATAAGATTGGTGCGGAGGCACATAGGAAGGGATCTCTCATCACTCATCGCTCATTCATTCTTGCATTCAGTAGATAACTGAGAGGAGAGGATCACACACAAAGAGAAACACACTATTTACTTTTGTATATTGTAACAGGCTAATGACAACTAGTTTAAGATATTGCATGTAAATTTGTAATTCATTCAGTTTAATAGAAGAATCCAACATCTTGGCGTTCCAGTTCACATCTTGTCTTTGTGAGAAATTTGTGTGTTTGTGTGTTTTTGTTAAGCAAGAGGTCCCGATTGGGACCACCCTTGCACCAGGTGGTATCAGAGCACCAGTATCCTGAAGATAGGAGATCCCGATATCGACTTGCATAGCATCATGTGGTATTGAGGCTGCAAGTGCGTGAACAAATCCAGCTGCGGTTGGGTAGAGTTGTGCACGAAAGTACGGTTGCAATTGGATGAGAGGATATTTCAACCACACTTGAAAGAATGGCTCAAAGAGGTGTAAATTTCTGTGGCGTAGGACGGAGAGCACGAGGCGCAGGAGTTATAGTTGATCATGAAATGTTCGACGAGTGCATGTGAACAATGAGAAGCTTGACCAATGAGGTCGCAACGATCAAAGAAATCCAAAGGCGTGGATGCATTCCCGATGCACTTGACCACAACGACGAGGATGTTCGGGAAGTAGCGGTAGAAGAACCAGAAGATAAATTGATCAAGCTACTGACAAAGATGAGGGGTAAGACAAAGATGGATGTACCTACCTACTCAGTAAGTCTGGACCAAGAAGACTTGATAGACTGGTTCAGAGAGATGGAGAAATACTTCGACATGGAGCAGATAGAGGATCCTAAAAGGGTTAAAACTACATGTCAGAGGTTGAAGGGTCATGCCTCATTGTGGTGGGACAATGTATAGGCTGATAGAGTCAAGAAAGGCAAGGAGAAAATCAAGTCTTGGGACAGAATGGTTGCCAAGATGAAAGGGAAGTTCTTGCCTAACGACTATGTGATTTCTTTGTTTAGGAAGTTGCAAAGATTTCGATAGAAATAAATGACCGTGAAGGAATACACGGAAGAGTTCTACAGACTATCGATAATATCCAGTCAAACTGAAGAAGGCGAAGAAGAAGTTTCAAGATATGTGAATGGCTTGAAGTATGTCATACAGGATGAGTTGAGCCTGTCGAAGTTCAGAATGGTTGGAGAAGCCTACCAACTAACTCTAAAGGCAGAAGAAAAGCTGTCGAGAAGAACCCCATCGACTAGAGGGAGGATGAGTGGTCGAGGTGCGAAGACTGTTTCCACAAAGGGAAAAAGTAACAGAACCAAGAGAGAAGCCGTCGAAGAAAACCGACGTGTGGAAGGGACATTGACCAGAGAGAAGGCACAAGGAAACCGGCGGGAAGGTCGAGAGACCCACGGTCAGGGTGCGTTTGGTCCAGTTGCTCCAACAGAAAGGAAAGGAGCTGATAGACCAGCTGTAGTATGTTATAAGTGTCGTGGGGTGGGACACAAATCCTATGAATTCCTAGAGAATCTACACGTGGCAGAAGTGTTGAAACCTATATGTCGACGAGAGGATCAAGGCGATGAGAGGAAGAATTTGACATCCGACAGTGGCGAAGAGGGTAGAGGAAATGGTCGAAACATGACGGCAGGGAGAACATTGGTCCAGGAAAATCAGCGCGAAAAGAAGGAGCCGACACAACGAAAGGCTATCTTTCGGACGAAAGTGCTGATTGGCGACAGGTATTGCAAGACCATTGTCGATGGTGGCAGTATAGAGAATTTAGTGTCGATGGAGGTCATCAATAAGTTGGGTTTGAGATGTCAGCAACACCCAAATCCATACAAGATATCCTGGTTACAGAAAGGACATCATGTGAAGGTAACCAGATAGTGCTTGATAAACTTTAAGGTTGGAAAGCTTGAAGACAGTGTACTGTGCGACGTAATCCCAATGGATGCTTGTCATTTGTTGTTAGGGAGGCCATGGCAATATGATCGGAAGATGATATATGATGGTCAATCCAACACAATCACAGTGTGGAAAAATGGCATGTGGAGGATGTTGAAGCCAAAGTAGGAGGATGGAGCCGACTGCAAGGAGGGCGAGAGAAACTATTGGGAGAAGCGAGTGATGATGTGCTTAGCAAAGGAATTCCTAGCATAGGAAGAGAAACAATCGGGATGTTTTGCCATCATTCCGAAAGGACCTTGTGTCGGAAGGTCAGCGACGGAAAGGATTCCGGTCAAAGTTGAAGAAATGCTCGACGAGATTGAGAGCATAATAGTCGACGAGGCACCGACGGTATTTCCATCGAAAAGAAGCATATCCCATCAGATTGACTTGATTCCAGGGTCAAGTTTTGTAAACAAGACACCGCATATAATGACTTTAACAAAGGGTTAGGAAATCAATCGAAAAGTCTAGGAGTTGTTGGACAGAGGACTGATAAGATAAAGTCTAAGCCCGTGTGCGGTACCAGCAGTACTAGCACCAAGGAAGGGTGGAGAATGGAAGATGTGTACATACTCCAGAGCGATCAACAAGATCATGATCAAGTACAAATTTCCATTGCCTAGGATGGAAGACTTGATGGACTGCTTGAGTGGAGTGAGATACTTCACCAAGATCGACCTGAAAAGTGGATATCACTAGATCCAGGTCATATAAGGCGATGAATGGAAGACAACCTTCAAGACGAAGGAAGGACTGTATGAGTGTTTAGTCATGCCCTTCGGATTGACTAATTCACCCAGTACGTTCATGTGATTGATGAACGAGGTACTGAAACCATTTTTGGGAAAGTTTTTCGTAGTGTATCTTGACGACATCTTGATATTCAGTCAAACCAAGGACGAACATTTGGAGCACATTCGACAAGTATTGCGGAAGCTGCAGAAAGAGAAGCTAATGGTGAACCTGCAGAAGTGTTTCTTCATGAAGGAAGAATTGGTGTACTTGGGATTTGTAATCTCAGGTAAAGGGTTAGTGATGGACTTAGAGAAGGTAAATGCTATATTGGAGTGGCCAGGGCCGACAAGAACAACATGAGTGCTGAGTTTTCATGGACTTGCTAGTTTCTACCGGAAGTTCATCAGAGGATTCAGTCGGATATGTGCACCATTGATAGAGTGCATGAAGAAAGGGGAGTTCAAGTGGACATAAGTTTCACAGAAATCCTTCGACAAGTTGAAGCAGAAGGTGAGAGAGAGCCCAGTGCTAGCTCTCCCATATTTCGACAAATTTTCCAAGTCGATTGCGACGTGAGTGGAATGGAAATTGGCACAGTGTTGAGTGAGGAGGGCTAACCAATTGAATTCTTCAGTGAAAAGTTCGGAGACACAAAGCATAAATATTCTGTCTACAACCAAGAGTTCTGTGCTATTGTCCAAGCATTGAAGAAATTGAGGCATTATTTGCTACCCAGAGAGTTTGTGTTGTATACAGACCACCAAGCACTGAGGTACTTGAATACTCAGTCGAAGTTGAATCAGCGACACATGAAATGGGTTGAATTATTGTAGGGATACACCTTCATGTTACGACATAAGTCGGGAAAGTCAAATAAGGTTTCCGACGCGCTGAGTTGAAGAGTTGCATTGCTAAACATGACGAAAATTCAAGCAATAGGAATAGAGTCGGTGAAGACAGAGCATGAGACTGACGAAGATTTTGCGGAAGCATGGAAGGCTAGTCGCGAACCATGGAGTGTTGACAACTCCATACTTGGATTATTTTATCCAAGAAGGATACCTATTCAAGGGACAAAAGTTATGTATTACCAGAGGATCCGTATGAGAGAACCTAATTCGAGAACTGCACAGTGGCGGATTAGCAGGTCATTTTGGCATTGACAAGACCAAGGCATTGGTTGAATAAAAGTTTTATTGGCCAGGAATGACGACAAATGTCGGTAAGTGGGTACGACACTGTCGAAATTGCAAGTTGGAAAAGGGACGAAGTCAGAATACAGGGCTGTATGCACCATTACCAGTGCCAAATACCCCATGGGAGCACCTGAGCATGGATTTTGTGCTAGGATTTCCGAAGACACAACAAGGTAACGACTCTATATTTGTGGTAGTCGAAATATTTTCAAAAATGGCACACTTTATTCCATGTGGGAAGAGAAGTGACGCCACAAGCATTATTGTACTATTATTCAAGGAGATAGTCAGATTGCACAGGTTTCCGAAGAGTATAACATCGGACAGAGATACCAAGTTTATGGGTAATTTTTGGAGAACCTTGTGGAAGAAGCTGGATACGAAATTGTAGTTTATCTCGGCATACCATCCACAGACTCATGGACAGACAGAGGTGGTGAACAGAAGTTTGGGAAACCTTATGAGATGTTTGACGACCGACAGACCCAAGCAGTTGGAGAACGTGTTGGCGCAAGCAAAATTCGCGTATAACAACTCTATGAATCGATCGACATGTATGATCCCATTCCATATTTTTCAAGGTCGAATCCCACATGGAGTGGTGGATTTGGTTTCGATACCAACAAAGATCAGAAAGAGTGTGGATGCAGAAACATTCACAGAGCATATGAAAGAAGTACATGAATATGTGCGCAAGCTCATTGAAAAGAGCAACGCGACATACAAGTTGAGAGCCGGAAGAAAGAAGAGGGTACAATCGTTTAGTGAAGGAGACTTAGTCTATGTGCACTTGATAAAAGAGAGGTTCCCGACAGGAACATATAACAAGTTGAAGCTGAAGAAGATTGGACCATGCAAGATCCTGAAGAATATTTCGGATAATGCTTATGTGTTGGAGCTGCCAAAGAAATTGAACATTTATCATACGTTCAATGTCTTAGATCTGTACAAGTATGAAGAAGGTTCAAACAGCAGCAGCGCAAAAGTGTCGAACATCGACTGGATAGGGAAAATTCCAGATCGACACAAATAGGAGATCAACAAAGAAGTGGATGAACACAAAGTCAGATGAACGAGGAGTTCACGAAATAAGGAATATTTAGTTCGATGGAAGGACGATGAATCGAACGAGGCGATGTGGATTTCAGAAGAAGAATACAGGAGACTGACAGAGCAGTCGAGTTCTTTTTCACCTGGGGAGTTTGATGCAGGAGCATGGGGGCCTAGGAAAAACAGTCGAAGTTGATCGACAGAAGAAGGTCGACCAGGGGTATTGCCGACGACCACTGGTGCGAAAGAGATTGGAAGTCGAATCCAAGTAGTCGAGCAGGAAGCTGTCGAAGCATAGTCGACGGGAGTAAAGGTCGACATCAAAAGGAGCAGAGATCGAAGGAGTTGAGATGTCGACAAGGTCAAACATCGACACCGACGAAAGCAACAAAGACCAATCGAAAGAGGAAAATGACAAGACCGACAGCTGTAGCAAAATCAGATAAGCATTGCAGTCGAGGAGATAAACCTACAACTGCTGAGGGTTGTTGAGGTATTTATGGCAGTTAAGAAGGTGGTTGAGATCAGACCAGATGTCACCACAGGAGGAGGTTGTGCAGCACAGACATGGGTGCTGAAAACTGCAGGATTCATCGGGTTTTAGAGATCGAGCGACGTATAGAGAAGGACGTCTCGGGGAACAGAGTGGACCTTGGGAGTAGCAACAGAGCAGAGTAGAATACTGGTGTGGAGGCACAGATGAAGGGATCGCTCATCACTCATCATTCATTCATTCTTGCATTTAGCAGTGAACTGAGAGGAGGAGAGGATCACACACAGAGAGAAACACACTATTTACTTATGTATATTGTATCAAGCTAAGGCCGACTAGTTTAAGATATTGCATTCAACTTTGTAATTCATTCAGTTTAATAGAAGAATCCAACTTCTTGGCGTTCTAGTTCACATCTCGTCTATGTGAGCAATTTGTGTGTTTGTGTGTTTTTGTTAAGCAAGAGGTCTCGACCGAGACCGCCCTTGCGCCACAATGGCAACAACGTCCAACAATTCAAGCCACCAAGCAGCCTTGGTTGTATCGATTTACACCATAGATTTCTCATAAGTCCATCGAAATGAGCACCAATGTATTAGTGGTGTCATTGACTCTTACAAAACTCCTTTCCAAACAAAACTCATGAACAAGCTTACATATTACCATGAGACAATCCATGTTCACACAAAAGTCCACATACTTCAATGATCAATCACCACATAAAATCTACCCCCACCTACACAAACCTACTCCTACATCAACACCTCATAGGTTTTTCATTTTCCTGGGCCCCCTCGCTAGGGATTTAAGCCCAGTCTTGCTTTGATACCATGTTTAGAAGTGGAAGAGTAGACATGGTTTCCACACAAACCAAATTGTTGTGTTCTATTCGACATCAAACAATTTTACATATGTATACATAAATATTTTCCTTAAAATATCTTAGCTACAATAATAACCTTGTTGAGATGCTCAATACAATAACAAGCACAACCATCTCATATAATCATTAATTTATGAGATAAGTAGGAGTTAATAATTTCAACACCTAATATAACATAATCAACCTCCAGTAAACACTACTAGAGGTTATGTTGGCATCTTCTATGCGTAGGATCTGAGGAGGGATAGGCTTCTACTATTTACTCCAAGGCCTTCCCTCTCTCCTCATCCTCTTACCCTACTTATGCCATTCTTTGATTAGCTTTATATGGGCCTTCATTCACATACCATAATGAGCTTCCACCTTTCCCTTTCTTTACCCTCCTTACTTACCTTTTCCTTTCTCACCTTAGGGGGGGTTTTAGGGTTTCTCTAGGCCCAAATTGTCATTGCCTTGCCCCTTTGCTATACATAGAGAAATATCCAAGAGGGGAAATCCCAGGTTGAAGCTCAATCTCGAAAAACACTAGAGCTAAAAAATGTATAGACTAACTAAAACTAGAGTACACATTGATAAGACAAGACATCGAAGGTAAATAAACGAACTAACAAAACAAATATAAAAGGAAAGCCCAGCCTCTTTCCCATTGAGGACTAAAAAACAACCTGGACAAATTCAATCCTACCTAGATGGAGAGAATGGGAGGTAGGAGGCCTAAATATTGAAGCTAACAAAATTGAAGTTCAAAGACCTAGGAGACCCTTACCTAATAGTTTGCCATCCTATATGAGAAAACCAACGAAACCCAACGAAATAAATCCATGTAGTGTTTCAAACCAAAGAACAAGCAAGGAGAAACAAACATTAGAAGAAAAAATGTGATATGCACATTGCAATGAAGGATTTAACTCAAAGTGCTTATCTATTCACTCTTGCCTTAATTTTCTTGTCTTACCACCCTCAACATTATTGGTACTATCATTAAAAATATTGCTACTATTATTTACAATATTGGTGCTATCCATTAGCTTGGACAAGGGGTGAGGTATCCATATCTCAATCCTTTGTTGATGCCCAAGACTTGTATTGCTCTTAATCATGAGAATTAATGAGTGCTCTCTGCGCAATTGCAATTTTTAGAGGATCTCTAAGACATATATGTTTGTTTGTATTGTGGTAGGAAGAGCCTTCTTTCTAGAAAGTTTGGGGGATAACTCCCTTCTTCATTAAAAGAATTAGATTTTGGGCTTAGAAGCAATGTTATTTTCTTAGGAGGATTTTTGGTTTCAAATATTTTATGTTTAGCCATGGGTTTCGAATCTTTCTAAAGATTAGAATTTTCTTTTGCAATGGTTGTTTTCGATGTGGTAGTTTGATCAACAATGCTGCTTGCATGTTTTCATTTAAGTGCACAACAACCCTCAATGTTATGTGTGCCACACTAGGATATTTAAACCACATGCTTGTTTTGGATGTTGATGCATTAGGGTGTTCCATAGCTTCAATGGGGTGAATAATTTTGGCTTTAGTGCTAGGTGTTGTTGTTTTGGTGACCTTATCATTTTTCTTTGATCGAGGGGGGGTTCAAAGTTTTAGCTTTGTTTTCACTTGTTCCAACTTTAACATGTGCATTTTCAAGTTTGATAAGGTTAGCTTATGTGGTCATCAATAGTGAGAGGGCCTTGAATGATGTGTTCCATTAACATAGAATTGTAGTAGGGAGCTGGTTAGAATATTTTCCACGGAGACGTGTAGGGCCTTGTGCCATGTATGAATAAAGAGTTAGATTCTTCACCTCCTTGTTTAACGTCGAATAAGCTGTCAAGCCATAACTCGTTAAGCTTGGGGTTGTTGAAGTGTTGGATATTTTGTTCAACGAGGAGTTAAAATTTATACTTAGCCCTTATGGAAGCAATAACATTTATGGATTGCATCCCCAACAGAGGACCATGAGAAGAGTTTCAATGATATTTTCTCATGTAAAAACTTGATTTAGGTAAGGGAAAAGGATTCAATGTGCCATGTGGTATTTTAAGGGAGCCAGATTACCACAATGTAAGGGGCAAAACAATTGCAAAGGAAGCAAACATAAGAGTGTCTAGAGGGGGCATTAAGGCCTCCCATGAGAGAAATTTTGGATAAAAAATGGACCTCCTAAGGAAATCCTAAGGAAAATAATAAAATCATAGTAGAGAGAGAGAGAGAGTAAAAACACTACTTTTTTGGATCGTATTTTCAACTTATCTTCTTGTAAGTTTGCTCAAATTTCAAGAGGGAGCACTCGTTGGACGTGGAATTAAATTCTGCATCCAACGAGTACGCTACTTGCATACTTTTGACAACATCCACATCATGAAAAATTGAAAATACATTAAAAAAACGTGTTTATAGTGAGAGAAAAATGTGTTTTTAAGGTATTTTCAATTTTTTGTGATGTAGATGATGTTAAAAGTATGCAAATTGGGTACTTGTTGGATGCATAATTTAATTCCGCATCCAACGAGTGCTCCCTCTTGATATTTGAGTAAATCTACATAGAGATACGTTGAAAATACGATCCAAAAAAGTAGTTTTTGTTTTTTCCCTCCAATTTTTTTATATGTACCTCTTTTGAATTTTTAAGCATTTTGATTGGCTAATACATGATGACATGGAATTTGAATTGGGGTTGGGCGGACCATTTTTGATCCAAATTTCCTCTAATGTCAATTTTGGTTTCCATTGTTTCAATGGTTGTTTGGACAGTTGTCAAAGGGTTAGTTGTGCTCTAAGGGCGAGCCTTGAACTGCCATCAAAGTTAAACGGAGGGTGATGACCCATGTTATATTTACAAGGTGTCATGGTTGGGATGTAGCATTGGCTAAAAACTTGTATTTTCATTGGATTCATACTTTGATAAGGATTCAAGCATTAAAGGGCATTGAGGTGTTATGGTTGGCACATTGAAGGTGTTAATTGGGGAGACATTCACAATAGGAATGTTTAGGTTGGGTAGAACATGTGATTGTTGTTAAATAAGTAGACATTTCCTTTTATCATGTTTACACAACTTTGGGACCCTTTTAATTTGTCCATGTGGATTGGTTTTGAGGCATGAAGTTGCTTTGAGGAGCTTGTTGGGTAATAACTTGTGTTTGAATGGCATTAATGTTTGAGGGGTAGGTTTAAGAAGAGATTCGAGGGACCATCGTGGGAGTTCTTAAACTCAGGGAACTAAATACTTAGGCAAAAAAATGATAGAAGGTTGGATCCAAAACTCAGTCGGGATAAGGATAATATGGAAAGGTCATGGAACACCTTTGGAGGGTGCAAATTTAGAGGGGGGAGGCTATGTATGTAAAATCTTGTTGGGGACAATTGCTTGTCATGTCTTGGCTATAAGTTTTAAACCTGTGAAGTGAAATAATTCATACAAATTCTTAAGCAAAACAAATATTAAACACACACAATACACAAATATTTACCTTGGAAACTCTTATCTGGGTAAACTTGTAAAAATTAGAGATGCACTTCTCTCTTTGTCATTGTATTCACTTAACTATTCAAAATACAATATTCATGTATTTTGCACCATCCAAAACCCTAATTTGTTAACTTGGATTGTACCATAATCCCAATTTCTTAACCGATATTAAATTACACATTGGCCCGAAAAGCAAAAAAAAACCCAAAATAAAATGTTGGAGCGTTGACTTAAACCTCGATGGCTCGTGGCTAACGCCCCTCGCCATAATCCACTCCATTGAGAAAGGTCCCCCCTCTCCCCTTGTTTCACCCAACGTATGCATACAAAATGGACTTCGTCGGAAGGGATTTGACTTTGGTGCAACTCACATGCAAAGAATGTAACACATACCCAACATTGGCAAGGCACAATACTTGGTTGAGAGGGAGGAGAAGCCATTTGTGAAGTAGAGAAATGGAAGGGGTAGGTAGCAACGTCTTGAGAAGAGATCTGGGTTGGATCACTACCTTAGTAATGGCCATTGGTTTGGGGGAAGAGGTGTTATACCAGGTAGAGAGGTTCAATTGCTTCAAGCTTTGATCTTTGGATTGGATAGGTGTTTGACCTGTTGAAATGTTACCAAGGAAGTGTTATTCACCTTGTGTTGCCTTGGGGTGGACAATAACACTTTAAAAGAGTGACCCCCAGTGACTTTTAATAAAGTGTGAAGTACTTTATTTTTTTTATAAAGTCACTTTATTAATTTTTAAGTCATGGTTTATTTCCTAAGTTCATTTAAGTGATTATTTCAAGTGAGTGATTAATTAAAAGGTCCTCACATAATTAAATGATACACGTGCACTAAATATCATTTAATTATTATTTAATGAGAATTTATTGAGAGTCTTTGATCTAATCTAATCTTGGCCATTGAATGAAGAGGGGGAAGTTGCCATGAACAAAAGGGCTAGGGAATGCAAACCCAATTCATTTATTTCACATTCCAAGAGAGAATTTTTGGAGAGAAAGAGAGAGAGGGGAGAAAGGGTTTTGAGAGAAGTTGACCAAGAGAAGGAGACAAGAATTGGCTTGAATCCAAAGGATAAGGACAAGGGAATGATTCCCAAGAAACTGAGCACATATTTCGAGGCAAGGCCGTACATCAGGCACCGATTTTGAGAATATTGCAGCATAAATTTTGAGGATCGTACAACACTAAAGACAGTCCGTACATGCACATTTTTCAAGGAAGAAGGTACATCATTTAATGCTAGTCGTATAGGCTCATAAATCGAGAAATAATTGTTGGACATAAATCGAGAAAAACCTAGCCGTACAACTCGCGCGTGCGATTCCGTACAATAGATATTTGGGCACAAATTTCAAGGAAAAAGTACAATTCGTACAACAGGTCGTACTGGGACAGTTTGGCACAATTTTTGAGATGAAATTGGTTGATATAAGTACTGTTGTACATTTTGTAATTTGTCTCTGAAAATAAAATTTTCTCTCTCAAATAGGTTTTCCCTTAGTGGTTTTATCCTGGACCAATTTGGTCAAAAATACTGAGTCGAATTCTTAGTTGCATGGCTATTATAATTTTCTGAGTATGAAAAGTTAGGCTGAAAGTTAATTTTCTGCGTTATTAAATTGAAAATAATTTCATGTGTTTCGAGCAAAACAATTTTTTATATGAGAAAATATATGCATGTTGGGGTTTGGGCATTAAACTACATGCATAGAAGTTGGAAAACTTGAAATCGGGTTGGGGTTCTAAAACTTTCATGGTATTAGAGTGTTGGTAAAGAGCAGATTTAAAACACTCAGAAATATTTCAGATTTGAGAAATAATAGGGTTTGTGAAAAACATGTTCTTGAACAATTTTCTTTTGAGAAGAATAGGTATAGGTTGTAGTCATGGTTACTAGACTAAGATTAGAGGATAGATTGGATGGGGCTGCAAATTTTAGCCCATGGAAGGCTAGGATTATGTTGGTACTAGAGGAGAATGAACTATGGGAAATAGTTTATAGTACAACAACGAACCCAATCACTGTTCCTATCGATGCTACAGATAGGGAAACCTTTATGAAAAAGGATGTGAAGGAAAGGAGGATCATTCTTGATGCCATGAAGGATCATGTGATCGCACACATTTCAGCAAAGGCTCATGCCTTTCAGATGTGGATAGCTTTGACTTGTATTCACCAAAGTTTGAATGAAAACATGAAGATGGTGTTGAGGTAAAAGTTGAAGGATGTTCACATGGGTAAAGTTGAAGGCATGACTTCCTACCTTACCAGGATTACACAAGTGAGGGATGAAATTGCAACTGTTGGGGAGGTTGTATAGGGCAGTGAGTTGGTGGAGACAACCTTAAATGGCGTGACACATCCATGGGTTGTTTTCGTACAGATCGTGGTTGCTTGTGAGAACATGCCTTCTTGGGATCGTCTTGGGACGACTTCATACCTGAGGAGAATCAAAGAGGATATATACAGGGCGGTTCGTCACATAACATGGAAGATAAGGAAAATATAGCATTGGTAGAAAAATAAAAGAAGAAGAAGTTAAAGAAGGGTCCTGAGGGTGGGGCCAAGGAACACATTGGTGAGTAAAATAAAGATATGAGCAAAATAAAATGTTTTTCTTTCCAGAAGTTTGGACACTATCTTGGACAATGTCCAAACAAGAAGAAGAAAGGACAACATACGACAACTATAACATATATGGATGATTTTGATTCACGTTTTGAGGGAGATTTTTCTCTCTATGCTGGATGTATAGAGATGACATCTATCACCAACAATGATATGGAGGATCAAGATTAGTATTCTTTATTGGTTGGCCATTCGTTGAGTGCTTCCACCACTATTTCCACTTGGTACATTGATAGTGGGGCTTCGATCCATATGACACGTGTTCGAGATGTGTTCACCGAGATGACTGAGACAGGCTTGAGTCTAGGGGTAGTGTTGGGTGTTGACACGATTCTGAGAGTAGTTGGGCGAGGGACTGTTACCTTTCAGAGGGAATCCATGCAGTCCATGACATTGAGGGATGTCTTGTATGTCCCCAAGCTGAAGAAGAACCTTGTTTCAATTTCCACTATTGAGGACAGGGGTTTTGGAGTATGTGTCCTAGATGGGAAGTGTATACTTTTCGTAGAGCAACGGGACCATCTACTTCATATGGCATTGGTTTTAGATGTGGAAAATTGTACAAGATTCTCTTCCATCCTCATCATGCATTGGCCCATACTAGTAGTAGTTGGCCCATACTAGTAGTAGCAGTGAGATGTGTGAGTTGTGGCACAAGAGGATGGACCACCTTCATCATTCAACTTTGATATTTCCTAGGGATATGTCTACAGGTTTATCGCAGTTCAACACAGAGAAAGGTGGTGTATGTAGAGGATGTGCTTTGGGAAAGTATACCAAGACTGCTTTTCCGAGCAATGATACTAGATCAGGTGGAGTACTAGACTTGATACATTCCGATTTATGTGGACCCATGTCTTCTGCTTCATTGACAAGATTTGAGTATTATATCAGTTTCATTGATGACCACTCTAGGAAGACCTGGATCTACTTTATGAGAAACAAAGAGTCTCAGGAGGTCTTGAAAAGGTTCCAAGAGTTCAAAGCTCTTGTGGAGAACCAAACAGGGAGAAACATCTGGGCACTCAGGTCAGACAATGGGGGTGAGTATACCTCCAAAGATTTTGATGGGTTTTGTAGACAGGAGGGCATCAGGAGGCAGTTGACAGTTCCATATACTCCACAGCAGAATGGAGTTGTGGAAAGGAAGAACAGAGCTACAGTGGGAGCATATAGAGCCATGTTGCATTATCAGAGTCTTCCTTTCTTTCTATGGGAAGAGGCCTGTAGTACTGTTTTTTATGTGCAGAACAGGAGTCCACACCGAGCATTGGGGTGTAAAAATCCTAAGGATACATTCACTAGGAAGAGACCTGAGATAGGTCACTTCTGTATATTTGGATTCCTTACATATTCTCATGTCGCTTCTGAGAAGAGGACAAAGTTAGAGCCCACGACAGAGAAAGGCATCTTTGTTGGTTATGATGAGACTTCGAAGGCTTTTTGCTTATACCTTCCTGCACAGAGGAGAGTTGTGGTGAGGAGGGAGGTGAGATTTGAGGAGGAGAAGGCCTTTAGGTGTTGATGTAATTGTAACTTCAGAATATATTCACTTGTATATTACATTTGTACTTTATTGTATCCCCAATGAAGATGTATTATTCCTCTGGTTGGAAGTGTCGTCATTTGTATTTGCAAGTGTCACAAGTTATATTGTAAGTGTCATAACTTATATTTGATGGGTTATTAGACCACCTTGGTGGGGTCGATCCTGTATGAGTCATGTGGGTTAAGGGTTATTAGACCACCGTAGTGGGGTCGGCCCAGTGTCAAGTGGTAGTGGGTTATTAGACTCTCCTAAGGGAGGTCGGCCCAGAGTCAGTTGTGATGGGGTGTTTAAGTCCCCTAGTGGGGTAGGCCCAATTAGCATTATGTTAAGTGGTTAAGTTGGGGCCGACCTAGTTAGAGTTAAAAGTCAAGCGAAGTAAAGTATAAATAGAGAGTGTGACTCTCTCATTTATTCATTCACACACTCACTCACTTTGCATTGGTGAGAGAGAGGAGGAGTGCGCACAAGTGGAGGAGGAGAAGCTGCTAGGAGAATATCTCTTGTTGTGGGGTTTGATCTTTGTGATCTTTGTATTGATGCTCATTCTATCTCTGAGGAAGTTGCGGGGTTTTTCACCGTCTTGGTTTTCCCCGGTGAAATGCTTTGTGTCTCTTGTCTCTTGTGTTTGTTATGCTGTACATGTTGTTATCTCAGTTAAAATCCTAGATCAGTTTGAATTAAATTCTGAAAAATTAACATGGTGTCAGAGCGAGCCTGAAGGAAGGCATGGTATGGCATTTATGACACTTGTTGCACTTGCAACAAATTGGAAGCTAGGTCTTGGTATAGTAAAATACAGCCATCGTGGCACTTTTGCTATAAATCAGTTTTGGAGAAGGTTCAGGATCTGAAACTTTTACAGGTCGAATATGAAATGCACACGTATGTTGTGTCCGAAGGATAGCCTCAGATTCGTTGTAATTCGTGAGATATGATCCGTACAAGTTAGGGTTTCTGCCTCTTCCAGAATGCAGTCCTAAACAGGTGACCTAGGAAAAAAGGTCATATATCAGGCTAGGAATCTCCAAACGGAATTCCGTAAAAAGTGACAATTAGGGCACAGACTGCAGTTTCACAGGTCCAGGTTTGAGAGGCCTAAGTTGAAACATTGACATGTGGAACTCCGTACAAGTTCACTATACTGTTTCATCCCATAAATAGGTCACGTTGCGACACTTGACATATCTCTCTCTCAGAGAATCCATTTGAGGTCAGATATGTGGAGTTGGAAAGATGAAAGGTCAATCTAGCATAGGCCAAAGTTTCAGACTCTGAGGATCCAAAATTTCAGAGATACATAAGAAACAATATGGCATATATTTCTGTCCAAACAGAATTGGATTTTGAGCACTTTCATTTTTGGCTCGTCACTACTGCGGGAAATTAGAGTTTCTGAAAAAGTTGGAATTTTTGGAATCTGAGACCACGGATGGGTGCTCCTCATAAAAATCAAAATTTAGATACCAAGATCGAATTTTTTGGTTGGGTAGACCCCAGGCTCTATCAAACCCTAGTTCGGAATTTTGACCATAAAACGAGAAAACCAGAATTTGACAGAAGCTATAGATCCAAAACTTTCAAAGTCAATTTTGAGGGGTCAAATTTTGGAGATTTCAAAATTGAAGTATACCAGCTTGATCAGCTCAGCAAGGCGCATTTTTTCATCCAATCAAAAGTTTGAAATTCAAAGTTTGAATTTTTAGGGTTTCTCTGACAAACCCTACCCAAATCCAGATCCAGATTCAACAAATCAAGTGGATTGGGCTAATCCTAGAAGAGAATAATTTGGACACCTATAGAAGTTCTAGTTCCAGAGGGAGATGAGGCTAAGGCCTTACAAAAGAAGACTACAAGCAATCCCGACAGGTATGACTTGAAGAGATATAGGTATGTTTTAAAATCTGTTCATGATTAAGTTTGTCTTCATATTATTGAGTTTAGTACAATCCTGGTTAATTTTAGACTTGTCTTATAACCTTAGTAAAAGTGTTAATGCATGTAAATGATAGAATACATTCAATGATTAGGTTTATGACACTTATGATTGTACTAATGCACTGTGGTGTTGTATGCGGATGATGTTGTCTGCTAACATGAAAGGTACATCAAGAAAGACAAATCAAGTTCTAGATCAAGAACATATGACCATGGTGACATGAAGACAAAGACTCATCCATATCCATTGATTACATAGAATCTCTACTTACGAGGTATGTATAACTTGGTTCTACAATTATTAACTTATGAGATATGTAGGTTGCTAGCACAAGGTCTCTAAGAGAACAAAGAAGACATTGTTTGGGTATGTTAGACAAGCATGATAATCCATGTATGTTTTCCTATATCAAGTTAGAATCCTACCTTGTGTTAGGATCTTATATAAGTATACTTGGTATAATTGATAATTCATGAAGTTATAAGTTTGGGCAATCACGGGTTTATGCATATTATGCTTCTTAGTTTGATTAATGATATGAAAAACTAGAAGAGTCCTATGGTCAAATAATAACATGCATGAGTAAAAGAAGTACTCCCTGAAACCTTGAAATACTAACGCTTGTGATAAATTACATGTGTATGAAATGATCATGACCATACATATTTAGAATCATAATGTTTTGATAGTATTGAGATTATACTAATGCATGTATGATTATGTATGAGATCTTGAGGATGACACAATGATGACACTAGTGCACACTTAAGCATGCATAGTGGTCCAGGAAGGATATAAGTTCAAAGATAAATAATCAAGGAAGCAAAGATCAAGAGGGAGCACACTCCAATAGTTCTTGCAAGGAAGCAAATATCGAGAGGGAGTCCACCCAACAACCAAACAAAGATAAGTATTTGAATTGTCATTTCTTGTATATGATTACTTAAATGATGTTGTTCAGTCATGTATATACTTATGTTCCTAGATTTAGGATGTATATTATGCATTTTAGAAAAGTTGCATTAATGAACAATATACTACTAATATGCAAGTAATGGGTAAGTGGCCAATGGTACTGTACAACATTCCATTGCTACTGATCTAGAATGAAACCAATTTGTTGACATGTTGGGAGTTGTGTACACTCTTAACAATGTTCTGATAGAGATGGAAGGCATCTAGAAAGTTACAGGATATGGATAAATGTTGTATTGAAGCATTGGCTAAGATAATTGCATGACTATATGACATATATCTTTATCCTTAAGAATTTGTTCTGAAATCTATGAGATGTTTCTAATCATGCAATTGAACTTATATTGTAGGAAAGATTGTGTAGCATCACCTGCAAGAGAGACTTGTTTCGAAGAACAAGCAACAAAGACTCAACAACGACATTTGTTCCAGCAACGAAGTTCAAGAAAACTACCTATTGAAGATATTGAAGAATCTGAAGTTCCCAGGATCTGGGATGCAATAATGGAAGGATGCCATGATCGAGGAGTACCAATTGATCATGAAGAATGATGTTTGGGATGTGGTCCCAAGACCAGAAGGGAAGTCTGTTGTGACTTCCAAGTGGATCTACAAGATCAAGCATGCTGCAAATGGCAGCATAGAGAAATACAAGGCAAGGTTTGTGGCTCGTGGCTTCTCCCAGAAAGAAGGGATAGATTATGAAGAGACTTTTGCACCTGTAGCCAGATACACTTCCATCAGAATAGTACTTGCTCTGGCTGCAGTAATGAAGTGGAAGATACATTAGATGGATGTCAAGATAACTTTCTTGAATGGTGTAGTCGAAGAGGAAGTGTATGTGGAGCAGCCACTCGATTTTGAGACACATGACAGGGAGTCACATGTGTGCAGATTGAAGAAAGCCTTGTATGGATTGAAGCAAGTACCGAGGACATGGTACGGCAGGATAGACAACTTCCTATCCAATTTGGGTTTTACCAAGAGTAAAGCAGATTCCAACCTTTACTACAAGGTTGAGGAAGGAAATCCAGTGATACTCCTACTGTGTGTGGATGAACTGTTTGTGACAGGTGAGGATAGGTTGATTTCCGACACAGAGAGGAAACTTGCTGACGAATTCGAGATGAAGGACTTGGGTATGATACATTACCTTCTAGGTATGGAGGTATGGTAGAGTGCAGATGGAATCTTCCTTGGATAAGGGAAGTATGCAGTAGAGATCCTGAAGCGGTTCGGGATAATGGACTGCAAGGCCATGGCTACACCTATGGCATCGAACCTGAAGCTATTGAGTAATGCTTTGTCAGAGTCGGTTGATTCCACGATGTATCGTCAGATGATTGGGTCCTTGATGTACCTGACGAACAAGAGACCATATATTTGCTTTGTTGTAAAGCATATTCTGAGGTACCTGAGGGGTACAGTTGATTATGGGCTCAAGTATGATGCGAATCAAAAGTTTAACCTGGAGGGTTATGTTGATTTAGATTGGGAAGGAAGTGCTGCAGATAGGAAGAGCACTTCAGGGTGCTGATTCAGTATGGGATCGGGTGTGATATCTTGGTTTAGCAGGAAGCAATCCTTTGTAGCACTGAGTACAGCCGAAGCAGAGTATGTTGCAGCTTGTTCGGCTAGTTGTGAGGCAGTATGGCTAAGGAATCTACTGTCTGATTTATTTGATCTCTAGTTGGATGCTACCTGTATCTATTGTGACAACCAGAGTTGTGTGAAGTTGTCAGAGAACCCGATGTTCCATGACAGGTCGAAGCACATCGAGATCAAATATCACTATATCAGGGATATGGTGCAGAGAGGAGCAGTGAAGCTCTAATATGTTGCGATAGATGAGCAGATTGCAGATGTGTTGACCAAACCACTAGCCAGAGTGAAGTTCAAGTACTTCAGAGAGAGGCTTGGTGTTCTTCAGATATAAGATACTTCGAGGAAGAAGTGATGGGACACATTTGCAGGATCCATTCCAAGCATGGTATTAGGAGGATCCTTCCCATGGATATGTATGTAAGCGTTGTGTGATGAGTATCAGGATGATGCTCTGGTTATTGCTATGTATTATGATCAGGATGATCATGTATGATGAGAATCAGGATGATGCTCCAGATGATATGCATCAGGATGATGCTATGACGATGATAAGAATGATCATGTGTGATGAGCATCAGGACGATGCTCCAGATGATATACATCAGGATGATGTACTGCATGATGATGATCAATATGATCATGAGTATCAGGATGATACTCCGTGGCCATGGAAAGATTGTTTAGGTATCATAGAAAATATCCTGGGAGATCTGATAGTTTGAGCTCGGATACTCTTTCGAGGTTTTGCTACAGGTTGGCCGTGGACAGATTGTGCAGGTAGCATAGAAAATATCCTGGGAGATCCAATAGTTTGAGCTCGGATACTCTTTCGAGGTTTTTATACAGGTTGGCCATGGACAGATTGTGCAGGTAGCATAGAAAAGATCCCGGGAGATCCGATAGTTTGAGCTCGGATACTCTTTCAAGGTTTTGCTACAGGTAGCATAGAAAAGATCCTGGGAGATCCGATAGTTTGAGCTCGGATGCTCTTTCTAGGTTTTGCTACAGGATGCATGTAATCAGTCCTGGAGATCCGATAGGTTGAGCTGTGTGCTCGTAAAAGTCCTGGGATGCTCTTTAGAGATATTACAAGTTGCAAGACACTCTTTTAAGGTTTTTCCTGACCACATGTAAAAGATCCTGGGAGATCCGATAGTTTGAGCTCGGATGCTCTTTCGAGGTTTTGTGGTGGTCACATGTAAAATATCCTAGGAGATTCAATGGGTTGATTTGTGGGCTCGTAAAAGTCCTAGGATGCTCTTTTTAGGTTTTGTTGACGCACATTCCACAGGATGGCCAGAGATGTTGAATACCTATAGGAGGCTAGGCCTACAACCAACATGAAAAAGGGCTGGCTCTGTAGAACTTCCTATGACGAGAAGAATTGAGAGATAGCCTAGTGGTCGAGATGACGAGTACAACATCAGTGACGATGATGCTTTGTGATCCAGTGACGATGATCCAGCTCCAGAATTGAAGACTTGTGCCTATATGTATTGATGACCTGTGTCAAGAGAATACCTTCCTAGTTAAGAGGGAGTGTTGATGTATTTGTAACTTCGGAAGATATTCACTTGCATGTTACATTTGTACTTTATTGTATCCGCAACGGATATGTATTATTCCTCTAGTTGGAAGTGTTGTCATTTGTATTTGCAAGTGTCGCAAGTTATATTGTAAGTGTCGTAACTTATATTTTGATGGGTTATTAGACCACCTTGGTGGGGTCAGCCCTGTATGAGTCATGTGGGTTAAAGGGTTATTAGAACACCCTATGGGGTCGACCCAGTGTCAAGTGGTAGTGGGTTATTAGACTCTCCTAAGGGAGGTCGGCCCAGAGTCAGTTGTCATGGGGTGTTTAAGTCCCCTAGTGGGGTCGGCCCAGTTAGCATTATGTTAAGTGGTTAAGTTGGGGCCGACCTAGTTAGAGTTAAAATTCAAGTGAAGAAAAGTATAAATAGAGAGTGTGACTCTCTCATTTATTCATTCACACACTCACTCACTTTGCATTAGTAAGAGAGAGGAGGAGTGTGCACAAATGGAGGAGGAGAAGCTACTAGGAGAATATCTCTTAATGTGGGGTTTGATCTTTGTGATCTTTGTATTGATGCTCATTCTATCTCTGAGGAAGTTGCGGGGTTTTTCAGCTTCTTGGTTTTCCCCGGTGAAATGCTTTCTGTCTCTTGTCTCTTGTGTTTTTTATGCTGTACATGTTGTTCTCTTAGTTAAGATCCTAGATCAGTTTGAATTAAATGCTGAAAAACTAACATCAGGAAGTCTTATGATTCAGATATGGTGGAGCAACAGGTTGTGACTCCACAGGTGACAACATATTAGAGTTCAGTGAGTTAGGGAACATGCTCACATGTCTCAGGCGTGACTGGGTCACATGTTACAAGTTCATCAGTTTCAGGTACTCAATCCACAAGGACTTTTGGTACAGAGACAGGTTCACGGATCACAGGTTCACATGTTTCACCTTCATGTGATTCAGACATACATGGTACAGGTTCAGTTTCACCAGGTACAGGATCTCAGGCCACGGGTACTTCTTCAGGGAGACAGTTGTCATATGAGGAGGTTCAGGAGGAGGGCCTACCATAGGAATTCACTTCCAAGAAACATAAGCGAATTTGGATTAAGGATCTTGTGAAGGAAGCTGAGGATTCTGTGGGGCCACCTAGGAGGGAGGTCAGAGAGAGCATGGTAGTGTTGGGTATGTTATATCTCTCCACATGGTTGCTGCGTGTACAACACGATCCCCTCCCCAGTAGTACACAATTTTGACCCATTGTACTCTATCTAATCTTGGTAAAAGGGATTAGGGTTGTAACCTAATTTCGGGTAAACGAATTAGGGTTTTAGATGCTGCGGAATACCATATATTGTATTGTAAATGGTTGAATAAACATATAATGAAAAGGAGCAGTGCGGCTCTAAGTTTTGTTGGTTTTGTCCCGGTTAAGGGTTTCCAGGTGAAAATATCCGTGTTATGTGCGTGCCATTGTGTATTTTCTGTTAATGCTAAAGAATCAATATAAGTTTGTACTTCATTGTTAAGGTTTAAAACTTACATTTGGTAACAGAGCATTTTTGGGTTCAGAGGGACGCCTTTGTTTCCAAGGGTTTGGCTCGATATTGGATTTGTGATAAACCTGGTTTCAGTGGGAGCTTTGCAGTGGTGATTTATTTTTTAAAAGAATGGCAAGCAGTTCTAGATTCGAGATTGAGAAATTTAATGGCCAGAGCTTTGAGTTATGGAAGCTCAAGATGGAAGATCTTCTAGTAGATAGAGAACAATGGATCGCAGTAGATCCAGGTACCATGCCCACTAGTGCGGTAAAAGAAGAATGGGATAAGCTGGAAAGAAAAACAAGGAGCACCATTCATCTTTGCCTCGCAGATTCGGTATTGGTGAACGTATCTGGAGAAGACAATGCAAAGAAGCTATGGGATAAACTGGGAAATCTGTATCAGTCAAAGTCCCTGGTAAATAAGTTATTTTTGCGAAAGAAATTGTACCTTATGAGGATGACTGATGGAGACTCTGTGTCAGAGCATCTAAACGCCTTCAATACTCTGGTAAGTCAGTTGACATCTGTTGGTATTACGATTACTGATGATGAAAAATGTATTAGTCTGTTGTGCTCTTTGCCAGATTCATGGGATAATCTGGTTATAGCTATTGGGAGTAATGCAACCATGCTAAAATTCGATGATGTGGTTGCATCCCTGCTATCAGAGGAAATGAGGCGGAGATCCATGGATAGTTCAACGAAGGATGCCTTATTTGTAAGAGGTCGCCCTGGAGACAGATCTAAAAATAAGTCTTCAGGTGGTAGATCTAAATCTAGAGGGAGATCTAAATCTCCAGGACCTTCTGTAAGAAAATGCTGGAAGTGCGGTAAAACTGGGCATTACAAGAAGGATTGTAAATCCAAAAATACTGATAAAAGAAGAGGACCTAATGATGCTCCATCCGCAGATGGGAAAGAATCTACAGAGGAAGGAGGAGATGTGTATCTGGCATCTTCAAGTACACATGCACAACATGATTCGTGGTTGATTGACTCAGGTGCATCTTATCATATGACTCCTCACAGGGAGTGGTTTTCTGAATACGAAAAGTATGATGGAGGAGATGTATTTCTGGGAGACAACTCGGTGGCGAAAATCATAGGTCGAGGAAAGATCAAGTTACTGCTCAAAGATGGAAGGGTTAAAACTCTTCTCGGGGTTCTGCACATTCCAAAGTTGGCTAGAAACCTTATATCTGTAAGTAAAATGGATGATGCAGGTGTGAAAACTTTATTTGAAAAGAACACATGCAAGATGGTTCGAGAATCACTGGTGCTGATGAGGGGAGTTCGGATTGGAACTCTATACAAGTTGTTGGGAAGCACCTTTAAAAATGGATGTAACAGTACTATTGTTCCTGAGGGTAAAAATGAAGGAGACAGAGTCCTTACTGTCTCTAGTGAGAAGACATCGCTATGGCATCGAAGGCTGGGACATATTGGAGAGAAGGGTCTTAGACTATTACAAGGTAAAAGTATGGCTGAAGGCATGTCTGATTTCACATTAGATTTTGATTTCTGCGAACATTGCTTATATGGTAAACATAATCGGGTAAGATTCTCATCCGGTGTTGTAAGAGCTAAAGGAATCTTAGAGTTAATACACAGTGATGTTTTTGGACCTGTGCCTGTTCCATCACTAGGTAAATCTATGTATTATGTTTCATTTATAGATGATTTCTCAAGGAAAACTTGGATTTATTTCTTGCGTAAGAAATTTGAGGTTTTTAAAAGATTCAAAGAATTTAAGGCTCTTGTAGAGAATCAAACTGAAAAGAAAATAAAAGTACTCAGAACAGATAACGGTGGAGAATTCTGTGAAAGTGAATTTGAGGAGTTCTCTAAAACGTGTGGAATAGCAAGGCAAAAGACTACTCCATACACACCTCAACAGAATGGGGTTGCAGAAAGGATGAACAGGACATTGATGGAAAAGGCAAGGAGTATGCTCAGTGGTGTAGGGCTAACACAACAATTCTGGGCAGAAGCTGTTGACATTGTCTGTTACTTAGTGAATAGGACACCCACATTAGCGTTGGTTGACAAGACACCTCATGAGGTTTGGACTGGTAAGAAACCCTCTCTCTCTCATCTCAGAGTGTTTGGGTGTGATGCTTTTGTACATGTTCCAAAGGAGAAAAGGAGCAAGCTGGATAATAAAGCAGAAAAATGTATCTTCATTGGTTACAAGGATGGAGTGAAAGGTTACAAGCTGTGGAACCCAGTAAAAAGGAAAACAGTTTACGGTCGAGATGTGATCTTCAGAGAAGTTGAAAGCACTTCCAAGATTGAGGATGTCCCAAAGGAAAAGGATTCAGAGAAGCTACACTTTGATATCAAGGATGAAAGAGGTGATTCTTTTGAGGAACCAGATTTGTCTGAATCAGATGAGGAGGTAGAATTGTCTGAATTAGATGAAGAGGCAGATCCACAGACTCCGGTATTGAGGAGATATGACCGAGTAAGAAGGCAAGTTGAAAGGTACAGTCCCCCTGATTTTCGTTCTAATTTTGTGTTATCTATTATTGATGATGATCCTAGAACTGCTAAAGAGGCAATGGATTCAGAAGATAGTAAACTATGGAAGAAGGCCATGATAGAAGAAATGGATGCCTTGGACAAAAATGAGGCATGGGATCTGGTTGAGTTGCCAGAAGGAAGAAAGCCTGTTGGAAGCAAATGGGTATTCAAGAAGAAGTTAAATGCAACAGGTAAAGTGGAGAAGTACAAGGCTCGACTAGTAGCGAAAGGTTATTCCCAAATTGAGGGCATCGATTTTGGTGAGATTTTTTCACCTGTTGCAAAATTGACTTCTATTAGATCTCTTCTATCTATTTCTGTTGCTTTTTCCCTTGAAGTAGAACAAATGGATGTAAAGACGGATTTCCTACATGGAAATCTTAATGAAGAGATCTATATGAAGCAACCAGAACGGTTTGTGGTGAAAGGAAGAAAGGAGCTTGTCTGTAAGCTGAAAAAATCTCTCTATGGATTGAAACAATCTCCAAGAATGTGGTATCAAAAATTTGATACTTATATACTGGGACTTGGTTTCTCAAGAAGCAAAGCTGATCACTGTGTTTATTTTAAGCTAACTAGTGATCATTTTATTTATGTAATATTGTATGTTGATGATATGTTGTTAATTGGAAACAACAAGGAAATCATCAAGGATGTCAAAAATCAGCTGTCATCTGAATTTGACATGAAAGATCTTGGTGCTGCAAATTTTATTTTGGGCATGGAAATAAAAAGAGATCGTGAAAACATGAAACTCTGGTTAAATCAGAGGAAATATGTTGAAATGATATTGAAGAGATTTAATATGTAGGAAAGCAAACCAGTGAAGGTGCCCATTCCTGTAGGTGTAAGGTTATCTACAGAACAATGTCCCACGACACAAGAAGAGGTAGAGGACATGTCTCATGTTCCCTATGCTAGTGCAGTTGGCAGTCTGATGTATGCCATGGTCTATACTAGACCAGATATAGCCCATGCAGTGGGAGTTTTGAGTAGATACATGTCAAAACCAGGAAAGGAACATTGGACTGCAGTAAAGAGGGTCTTCAGGTATTGTGGCACTACAGATTTTGAAATCTGCTACCAAGGAAGACCCAGTCTAAACAGAGAGATAGATATACAAGGATTTGCTGATGCTGACTGGGCTGGAGATCTTGATCACAGAAGATCTACAAGTGGCTACTTTTTTAATCTATTTGGAGGAGCAATCAGTTGGATGAGTAGAAGACACGCTGTAGTTGCACTCTCAACTACAGAAGCTGAATACATGGCAGCTACCAATGCAAGTAAGGAAGTTGTATGGTTGCAAAGATTGTGTTCAGGTATTGGTTTTGTTCAGAATGCAGTAAAGATTGGCTGTGATAGCTCAAGTGCAATATTTCTGGCAAAGAAACCTGCTTATCACTCGAGGACAAAGCACATTGATGTGCAGTACCATTTCGTCAGAGACATGTTTGAACAAAACAAACTGTTGCTGGAGAAGGTTGACACTTTGGTAAATGTTGCAGACTCTTTGACAAAGTCTGTGAGTACTCAGAAGTTCTCTTGGTGTAAAGAGAACATGGGCATTGTTGCCCTGAATTGTTGAAGTCATAAATTTCTCCTGTATGTGAAGAGAACAACAAGTGGGAGAATGTTGGGTATGTTATATCTCTTCACATGGTCGCTGCGTGTACAACACGATCCCCTCCCTATTACTCTATCTAATCTCGGTAAAAGGGATTAGGGTTGTAACCTAATTTCGGGTAAACGAATTAGGGTTTTAGATGCTGTGGAATACCATATATTGTATTGTAAATGGTTGAATAAACATATAATGAAAAGGAGCAGTGCGGCTCTAAGTTTTGCTGGTTTTTTCCTGGTTAAGGGTTTCCAGGTGAAACTCTCTGTGTTATGTGCGTGCCATTGTGTATTTTCTGTTAATGCTAAAGAATCAATATAAGTTTGTACTTCACTGTTAAGGTTTAAAACTTACAGGTAGCAGAGTGGTTTTCTAGCTATATGGCGATGGTGACTATCTTGAGTGAGTTTGAGCCTACTATTTTTGAGGAGGCTACCCAACATCAGGTTTGGAGAGATGGCATGATGGAAGAGTACAATTCCATCATGAAGAATGGTGTGTGGGAGATTGTTCTAAGACCGGAGGGGAAGTCAGTGGTGACTTCCAAGTGGCTCTATAAAATCAAGCATGTTGCCGATGGCAACATCGAGAAGTACAAAGCTCGGTTTGTGGCACGAGGGTTCTCACAGATAGAGGGAGTTGATTACTATGATACATTTGCACTAGTTGCTAGATTTTCTTCGATTAGAGAAGTGATCTCCATTGTTGCAGAGATGGGTTCGAGGATTCATCAGATGGATGTGTAAACCGCTTTTCTAAACGATTTTATAGAGGAGGAGGTATATCTGGATAAGCCTCAGGGATTTGATATTCATGGGAGAGATTCTCATGTGTGTAGGCTAAAAAAGGCCTTGTATGGTCTGAAGCAAGACCCTCGGTCTTGGTACTCGAGGATAGATTCATATTTGATTTCGATTGGGTTTCAGAAGAGTGAGGTTGATGCATTACCCTGGGAGTGGTGAAGAACACCTTCCTTGTTAAGAGGGAGTGTTGAAATGTTACCAAGGAAGTGTTCTTCACCTTTTGTTTCCTTGCGGTGGACAAGAACACTTTAAAAGAGTGACCCCTAGTGACTTTTAATAAAGTGTGAATTACTTTATTTTTTTTATAAAGTCACTTTATTAATTTATAAGTCATGGTTTATTTCCTAAGTTCATTTAAGTGATTATTTCAAGTGAGTGATTAATTAAAAGGTCCTCACATAATTAAATGATACATGTTCACTAAATATCATTTAATGAGCATTTATTGAGAACATTTGATCTAATCTAATCTTGGCCATTGAATGAAGAGGGGGAAGTTGCCATGAACAAAAAGGCTAGGGGAAGGCAAACCCAATTCATTTATTTCAGAGAATTTTTGGAGAGAAAGAGAGAGAGAGGAGAGAAAGGGTTTTGAGAGAAGTCGAACAAGAGAAGAAGGAGACAAGAAATGGCTCAAATCCCAAGGAGAAGGACAAGGGAACGATTCCCAAGAAATTGAGCACCGATTTCGAGGCATGGCCATACATCAAACACAAATTTCAAGAAGATTGCAACACACATTTTGAGGATCGTATACCATTACAGACAGTCCGTACATGCACGTTTTTCAAGGTAGAAGGTACAACATTTAATGCTGGTCGTACAAGCTTAGAAATCGAGAAATAATTACTGCACATAAATCGAGAAAAATCCAGCCATACAACTCACAAATGTGAGTCCGTACATTAGATATTTGGGCACAAATTTCAAGGAAAAAGTACAGTTCATACAACAGCCTGTACTGGGACAGTTTGACAAAATTTTTGAGATGAAAATTGGTTGAGATAAGTACTGCTGTAAATTTTGCAATTTGTCTCTGAAAATAAATTTTTCTCTCTCAAACAGGTTTTCCCTTAGGGGTTTTATCCTAGACCAATTTGGTCAAAAATACTGAGTCAAATTCTTATGTGCATGGCTATTATAATTTTCTGAGTATGAAAAGTTAGGATGGAAGTTAATTTTCTAAGTTATTAAATTGAAAAGAATTTCATGTGTTTTAAGCAACACAATTTTTTATATGAGAAAATATATGCATGTTGGGGTCTGGGCATTAAACTACATGCATAGAAGTTGGAAAACTTGAAACCGGGTTGGGGTTCTAAAACTTTCATGACCAATGTGTTGGATGCGAGGACTTAATGAGAAGTTAAGGCCTTGAGAGTACTCAAGTTTGACACCTTGAAGGCATGATGAATCCTATAGATTAGGGTTGGCATGGTTAAAAACATAATCTACCATGTTTTTATGCTAACATGCGATACACCCATGGCAAAGAGGTAAATATCAAAGGAAGCAACTACTTTGGTAAATAGTTTAGATAAGTTTGAGGTGGTGGAAGAGAAGCCCTTCTACTTGGAAGTAAGGATGAGAGAAAGAACCTTTCTATGAAAGAGGGTATAAATTAAAAGTTATAGACAACCCTTTTCCCGAGGAAATGAATGGTTGATGAAAAGTACCCAACGAATTCGCCAAAATTGGAGCATGAAGTGATTATCACACTATCAAAGTGAGGGTTACCAAGACGCGAATGCATGATGGGTTTGCAGTTGCTTGCCCAATTTTGGGAGAATATTAGGGAAACAAGGAAAAAGGGAAGAGAAGGGTAGCCTACTAAGTTAATTGCTTATAAATGCCCTACACCAAGGGTATTTGGGGATGGTATGTGAATTATTAGATGAGTTAAGGACAACCAAGATAGATCAAGTTCCTACTACTGATGGAGAAAAATAAGAGCCAGGGTAAACTAGGTTGACAGTAAGTTGATTGTTTATTAATCAAAACATGGGTTTTTAGCACTAGTGCATGAATTATTAGATCATTAGGAATAACATAGATAGATGAGAAAGCTATAATGATAAAGCAAAAGAAGCATTTAGGTAAACTAGGTTGATTCACCCTTTTTTTCCTTTATGTAAATATAATTGACATACAAAATGAAAATGCAGATCTAAAAATATATGCAAATGTGGTGTACCTAACCTAATTTGAAATCCGATATAAACACGCATTAAGTTTGTTATCTAATTGACCTTGCTATGCAAGCGAACAATAAGGAATTTTGGGGCTAATTTCATTCCTAGGTGAGTGAAAACCCTTAGCTAGGTGTGATATTAACATATCTTATCCTAATGTAATATAATAAATCTTAACCTAATCTAATCTAATAAATATTAACCTAATCTAATCTAATAAATCTTAACCTAATCTAATCTTCAAGAACTAATTGGGATTAGAGAAGAGAAGTGACCCATGCAACAAAGAAGAGCTAGAACCTAATTTATGTACCTAAAGTTCCAATCACTCCCCTGCAGGAATTGACAAATATAATCTATCTACAAATCAGAGTAAGAGAACAAACAAACCACAACACACACCATGTAGAAAATAAGGGCTAGAACCTAATTTATGTATCTAAAGTTCTAATCACCCCTTGTAGAAACTGAGAAATATGATATATCTCCAAAATTGAAGTAAGAGAACAAATAAATGACACACAAAAAGTAAATATAATCACTTAATTGCAATTTTTGCAAGTGAACCAAGTGACCCAATTGACTTCCTCACACACACGCTTGTGATGAAGCTTCTTTTGTGGTGGTAGTGAAGGTTAATTGAAGTGCAATGAAGGAAGAATCCCAAAACAACACAAGATGCCACCAAATTATCCAAGTTAATGAAGTGGATATACCCATTGGAGTGGCCGCGAATAGGTGGAGGGGCATTGATGGAGACAAAGAATCCAAACAAGCCCAGGAGTGTAGAAGGTGTGAATGATCACAAAATTAGAGTGTTTAATTTTGAGTTTCAATGCATGCAAATAAGACCCTTTACATGATAAAGGGGGTGACATAAATAGATTTTGAGATGATTGAGTGACATTTCTTGCTGTTGCACTCATTGTGAAAACAACACTTATTCGACAATTGTCAAACCATGTTTTGATTGTTCAAACCACAAGATCTCAGTGCCTGCTATGCATTGACAAAAAAAGTGTCGTCTATTTTGCAAGTATTAGTGAACTATGGGACACATGCATGGTAAACACAACAAAATTAATGGCAAAGAGTAAACGACCAAACTACCCCCCACCAAAAAAATAAATTTTGACCAAGTAAAGTCCTTACACGACCAAACTACCCCCCACCAAAAAAAGAAATTTTGACCAAGTAAAGTTCTCATTGAGCATGCCCTAATCGATTAGGGATGTTTGGAAACCCATACATGTATTTTTAACTAATTGAGACTATTTTTAGTGTACGAGGCTTATGATTGATCCAATGAGCTAGGGAGTGACTTAGAGAAAGCAACTAAAGAGCTTATTAGAGACAAAAATGCAACTAGGGAACCCTATCATGGCAATAAACATCAAACTGTTAGAAAAAACAGGATCACAGAGCAATAACAATAAACATAAATGCAAATATAATCACACATACACATTACAAGAGAGACACATATATATCGTGGTTCACCCCAAGATGGGCTATGTCCACACTGAAATTTCCAGTCCTTACTATTATTCCGTCAAGCAAAGTGAAGGGATACAACCTGTAGCACAACCGCTGCACTTCCTCTTCACTGTATCAGAGTCTCTCTTTCGATCTCAGAGATCTTTACAATGCATAAAACCTAATACATCAACCCTAGCTGTATTACAATGTCTTTCTTTTATAAGGGAGATACAATGGGAAAATACCACGGATTACCCGAAAACATGGGCCCGAAAACTGTTGGCGAAAACAGCCTCAAAATTTTTTCTCGGTGGCTATGCCCCCGAACCCCCATTTTCTCGGGGGTGTTGCCCCAAAACTCCCTTTCTTGGGGGCACTGCCGCCAAACCCTCGACGAGGGCCCGCTGGCCCCCGCGCCCCCTGGACCCCCTAGGGATCGTGCCGGGATCATAACCAAACCTAGGGTACGGACACGGCTGAATAATAATATCTCTGAATCTGGAGATCAAGCTCCAAAACCAACACAAACTTAGAGACCAAAATTACATCTAGACCATGACAGGAGAACTTAAAGGACACCCCAATGGATTGAGTCATTGCAAATATGAGTTGGAGGATCTTGATATCGTCTTAGGTTAGGTTTGGCATGGCTTATAGATGATGTAAATTCCACCGAACAATTTCTGAATATGGCTATGGCTAGTATGAAGTGCAAACTACACCATCCTTATTTCAAAAGTACTTTCCTAGTTCATTCTTTGATATAATGTTGCATTGGTTCATATACTTCAATACAAGAGCTATAATTTTGTGTCCAATTTACATATAGATGGATGTACCGCATGGATGCACCCATTTGAGAGATTAATGCAATTTTATAATCCATGCAATTCTATGAACTCCACTGTATTCTATCTATTTAGTACAACAATAACAAATCTTAATATCAAACTTTTAATTTGAATTCAAAATTTGTGTCTATTATATTGGAACATAAAGCTTACAATAGTTATGTAAAGAATTGAAATAGGCATAAAGGATGTAATGATGAAAGTTACAATGTGGATGAATCAATCATATGATGAAAAAGTTACAATGTGGATGAATCAATCATATTTTGTGAAGAATACCTCAAAGGCATGGAATCTATTGGAAGCACATGTTTGAAATGAAGTTTGAGATTATCATGGAGAATTTTTTTGAGGGAAAGTCCTTAGCATTTTTGAATTGGACTAGATGACTTAGTTATAATCCCATAGGTGTTCCTTATTTGAGAGTATATATATATTTTTTCCCTTGGGAAAAAATCTTTCATTATAATAGAATGAACATGAATGATCCTTGAAAGACTTACATGATAAGATTTCTAAGCTTTACATCAAAAAATTCCTTTATGATCAAATACGCTTTCTTAGCTTTACATCAAGGACTTTTCCTCTCATTATTTTGAGTCTCATCCCTTTTACAAAGTAGAACATCCCAGACACAAAAACAGTTGCCTTTTTATACTTCCCTCTTTAATTTCTATTAGATTTCAGACAACCTTACAAAAATTCTGAAATTTTACACACTGATGCCTTCGCTTTGATCTTATATCTCTGTTAATCCAGGTTCTAGAAGCAATGCATTTTTTGTTAGCTGATCCTCTTTAGTGTTCAAATCTTTGTACACGTGAGCAAAAGATATGACAGAGAAAGATTCCATTTTCCTACGGATTTACATTAGAAGAAGCTGAAGACGTGGGGCTTTTATTTGAATTTTATTATTTTCCCAATGTATGACCATTTCTGAATCCCCATAGAGTTGCAAGCTGGAAATATTATGGAATTTACATCCTTAAGTACTGAATATAACACAACAAGTTCAACCTTGATATTGGATCAATGACTAGGAGCATATCTGATTTTTAACTTGTAATTCTCTGCTAAGTATATGACACCCCCCGATCCTCCAAGGGGTGGATCACCTTGGTTGACACCATCGAAGAATTCCTAAGGGAACAATCTGCCAATGCTAGGAGGAACCAAGGTTACTTGCTTTCCTAGTTTAACTTTTGATTTGAATTCCTTCGTCCACTGCAAAACCAATGCCACTGTCACTTCCCGCGGAACCTATCGATTTTGGAAAATAGCAGTATTTCACGTCCACCATATCCCATAAATGAAAGAAGAATGGAAAGCATCGAAACAACGTATCGATGGATTTTTCCACCTCTGTTGGCAGCTTTGATCCAATGAGGTTCCAATCTGGATAGTTGAAGCATTCAATTCCTTGGAAGAAGCGTTCCATACAGACTCTGCATAAGAACATGAAACAAAAAGATGAGAAGAGGATTCGCTGTTTGAATGACACAATGCACACCGGCTCGACCTATTCCATCCATGTTTCAGAATATTTTCCCAATTTAGCAGTTTGTTGCTCAATGCTAGCCAGAGAGTGATTTTTGCTTTTAAGGGACCAGAGGCCTTCCAAACCACTAGACACCACCACTCTCTATTTCCATTGAAATATTCTAAAGCTTGGGTCTCATATCCTAATTTGGCTGAAAAATCCCCTTTTGAACTATTCTTTGACCAGACTAACTTGTCTCATCCTCTTCTAAATGAATGAAGCATGACACCAGTTTGCTAATATATCATGTCTATTCTCTCGCCGCTTCTCCTCTAAACCAAGCGAAGATGATGATTTCCATCCTCCCCCTACCCCATTCCTGAGGTTTCCGTGCTTTTGCATCAACTAACTTTAAAATTTGATGATTCTTAAGAAGAGCTACAATATTCAACGAAAGCTTGTAATTGTTTCCTACTCCAATCTAGGGGTGTTCTCCTATTCAGACACTTTTTCCATCCCCGATTTTCTACACCATCCAATGTACAATCAAGGGATAAGATTGCACAAATGCCTTCCATCCAACTGATCCATTTTTATGAGACTTATCTAGCCTTCTTAACCATTCAATGATTGCATAATTTGGACAATACTTTGAGGTCATCACTTTCCCCCATAAAGAGTTAGTATTATGCACCAACCTCCAAATCGAATTAGCAGCTAAAGATTGACAAAATAGAACCAAAATTTTGAAAACCCCATCCACCTAGCTCCTTAAGATCGTCCAATGTAGTCCACTTTACCAACATGATTCCTTTTGCTTGTTTGTTCGTTGTCCATAAAACGAGAAAAAATTCTTCCGAATCTTGGTTAAGATCCCTTTTGGTATATAAGCAATGGAAGCCCAATATACTGGGATACTTTGGAGGATCGCCTTGATAAGCACCAATCTTCCACCTCTTGACAAGACTCGATTTTCCCAACATGAAATTTGAGCTTCCAATTTTTTGTACAACCACATCCAATCCTTGAATGAATAGGAATTGGGTTTAAGGTAAAATCCCAGATATTTGAAACCTTCATATAAGGGTTTCAAGGGAAAGGATATCTCTTCCTTTATCTTGCTTTGCAAGTCCTCCGATATAAGATTCCATGCAAGGTTTGATTTCTGCACATTTATATGAATTCCAATTTCCCTTTTGTATAATTGTAGAGTCTAGGTTATTCTTTGAATATTATCTATAGAGCCTTCACCTACCATCAACACATCATCCACAAACAAAATATGCGTGAGTTCCTCTAATTCTGAAACCATTACTCCTTTTAATGACCCATAAGTTCTTTCCTGGTGTGCTAATTTTCTCAATGCATCTGCCACCAGAAGAAACAAAACTGGAGAAAGTGGGCAACCTTTCCTAAGGCCCCTGGAAGGCCTAAAGAAAGAAGAGGGAGAACCATTGATTAGGATTGCAAAGGATGTCGACTGGATACACCCCATTATCCAGTTTACACTGTCTACTGAAAATCCAACCCGGATGAGTAACAATCGCAAAAAGGTCCAGCTTACCCTATCGTTAACTTTACACAAGTCTAGTTTTAGAGAAAAGGCATTGGATTTCTTCTTGCTGATTGAATGAATGGAATCTCGAGCCAATGAAACAACATCATGAATTTGACGATTGAAAAGAAATCCAAATTGTTCCCCAGAGATAATCTTACTCAGAATCGAATTTAATCTCTGGGCGATCATTTTGGCTACCATTTTATAAACAACGTTTCAACAAGAAATAGGCTTGAAATCCTCAAACTATGAGGGTTTCTGATTCTTTGGGATCAAATCCAGAAAAGTCGGGTTTATTGCTCCCAGAACTTTCCCAGACTATTGAGATTCACGTACAACCTTTAGCAAATCTTCCTTTATTAGTTTGAAGAACCCTTGGAAAAATTCTATTGTGAACCCATCAGGACCAGGGCTCTTTCCTTTTTGTAAAGAATACACAATGTAGTTAAACTCTTCTTCTGAAACTTCTTCTGTTAGGGATTCATTCATCTCTTATGTTACCAATTTTGGAAAAAGCCTAAGAATCTGCAATAGTTTTTGAAATGGGCATCCTTCTGTCTCTTTGAATAATGACTAAAAATAAGATTTACCTGCATTCCCTTTTTCTTGAAAAGACCTGACTATATTTCCTTGGGCGTCCTCGATCTCAGGAATTGTGTTTACATTTCTCCTATGAGAATCAAATCGATGAATTTTTTTTGTGTTGTCGTCTTCTAGTATCCAAATGGCCCTACTTTTAAGCCTCTATAATTATTCTTCCCTTGCCAGAAGTTCATTCCGCTTTAGTTCATAAGTTTTCAGTGCCTTCAAATCTTCCTTTGAAAACACCCCGAAGCTGTTTAGAGTGTAAATTTTTGCTATCTTTTCCTCCACTTCTTTTAGCTGCGCCTGTTGATTTGTTTTGTATCCTTTTCCCGATTCTTTTGAAGCTTTCTTTATTTTGACAAGGTTTTCTACTAATTTCTTCATAAAGGAAGCTGAGGAGTCTTCCTGCAAGGGTGTCCAAGAATCCTGTACCCTTTTTATATTATCCTCTTCTTTAAGCCATGCTGGATTGAACTTAAAAGGAGGTGTTGGCTTTGGATCTTGTTTTTCAGTGGACAAGAGAATTAGTCAGTGATAAGACAAACCTCCAACTTCTATCCAAGACCAAACCGGTAAGGGACTAACAAGCAAATTCTCTGATATTAAAAATATTTCTAGGCGCTTATAAATAACATTTTCTCCACTTATTTTATTCCTCCAAGTTGGTTCTATCTTCAGAGGCTGAACATCTGGTATCCATTTTGATTCAAAGAGAGAAATAAAGAAGTTACTCAACATATCAGGTCTTACTAAAGACCCCTAGGTCTCTCTTTCAGAGAGTGTTAGATTCATATCTCCTCCAAATATCATATTGCGCATATACAACATCCCAAAAGTGAAAAATGATTTCCATAAAGATTGATGGTTTTTAAAGGGTCCATAGACGTTAAAAATTGAATAAATTTCTCCAATTATCTTGTCTTCTAACATTGTTTTCAACACAATCTCATGATAACTTACTGAAACTTCCCTTAACAAAGGGATCCATGCCATTAGAAGACCTTTAGAATGACCATCCGAGCTTATATGCGCAAAGGACCAGTCTTTAAGCCACATATTTAGGGTTTCCTGAGCCTTTATCCCTTCCACCATTGTTTCCTGTAAAAGGATGACTGAGGGATTTATCTTCAGAATCATCCTTGTAAGGGAATTTAATTTGGGGGAGCCCCCTAAACCCCTTGTATTGAAATACAGACAGAGCATTAGGGAATCCTAGGATGGGATTTCCCTTATCTAAAGACCCTATTAATCGTGGAATGTTTACTGACCTTAACTTCCAACTCAGCTTGTTTTTTAGCCTTCGAAATTTGAGACTTTCTTCCCAATGTAACCTTCGGTGAAGGGTCAAGTCCAAAACCACCCACGGAAGTGAATTCTTCCAACCCCTTAAGCGCCACCCTGGGTCTTGTGTTATAAATCTTATTCTTAACCCAAGAGGGAGGGCCTGCCTTAACCTTCAGAGAGGGGTCCATCTCAGCAAGACACTCAGGACTAGATGAAACCATAGACTCCTTTTCCGAGGGGGAAGGGACTAGGGAAGAAGGAGAAGGAATTCCCTTTACCACCGAAGAGGGGTCCAACTCAGAAAGACACTCTCGAATGCATGGAACCACATACTTATTTGCTGTCGGGGGAGGGACTAGAGAAGAAGGAGGATTTCGAGGGGAGATCAGGATAACAACAAGATTAATTATTTGAGAAAGGACATATTCAGAAAGGGTATTTACAAAAGGAGCAACGGGATTTCCAGGAAAATAAAGTGATCTATCTTCCACCTTTTTTCTGACCTCCTCCTTTGTTAATCCTTGATCGAGGAAGATCCACTGTCACCTTTTTCCACGTTGTCGATTGAAACCTCTTTATTAGTCGGGACCAATGATGTATTTTTGACTCATACTTTTGTATGTTTTTTGAATCCGAAAGAAAGGGTATCTTCCAATAATACAACCTTGTCTCCATATACTACCATGCAATTCCAACTTTATCTCCTCACATAAACCATCTCGCATATCCAATTCCAACATAATTTTCACACACCGCTTGCCAACTTTCTGATCCCAATCGTCTTCCAAAGTGACTAACCTTCCGAGATTTCCTCCAATTTCCTCCAGAACAACTCTCTGCCAAAACACCATTGGAAGTCTAGGAAGAATTACCCAAACTTGCTGTAAATTTTGAGGCTCCCTTCTAGCATCAAAGTCCACCTGCCACCTTTTCATAATTAGTCCTAGCGGTCCCCATTTCCAATTCCGCTCCAACAATTTTTGTTTATCCCCCTCTGAATTGACCTTAAACAAGATCCAACCTCTTGACAGGATGTGAAATTGAGGGACGTGATCTAGAAAAGGCTTCGAATTTATCTCCATCCATTTCTTCAAAGCTGTTTCACTCACCATTTTTCTGCAAAACCGACCAACCAAAGCAGAATTGAGGTAATCTGGGATTTCTACAATTCCAATTTATTTGCCAACAAACAACGAAGCAATCTCCTTTTTGGTACGAGCTCCTTTTTTCCGGCTTGGCCCAGAATCCGCTTTGAACTTGGAAGTGCCTTCACCATTATTGTCTTGCGTGGGTTTTGATTAAGGCCCTGAATTTTACAGAGGATCGGGGAGGATTGGTTGAGGGAGGAATCACTTCATTCCGCGAAATGCCTTTTCCTTTATTTCTACACCTGATCTCATGATCAAAACAAAAAATGGGGACTCTAGGGGAGGGACTATTGTAGTCTACCTCGTCGATAACCATGATTCTTCACGTGAAACAGTTTGGGATCGAACGGGGGGAGATGACAAACGTGACAGTTTGTGATTGGGGTACATAATGGGAGAAGGACAGCAGGGGGAAAAGTTTACTTATCCGCTCCATTCGATCAACAGTTTCAGATCCTAGGACCTTCGATCTGTACCCACAAACAACAAAGCTCCATTATGGCCCTTATATATATATAACCATCACCACTTTGTAATGCAAACATGCACACAAAACATTCTTATTTGATAGTATAACCATCACCACTTTGTAATGTAAACATGCACATAAAACATTCTTATTTGAGAGTGTGTATATATATATATATATATATAGATAGATATATATTCAAAGTAGAACTTCATATACGTTATGTAGGAAACATATGTATATATTCAAATTTGTTAATGTATTCAATGTTGAACTCCACACAGACACACACACATACACATATATATATTATCAAATTTGTTAATGTATTCAAAGTTGAACTCCATATATATATATATATATATATTTAAACTAGAACTTCATATACGTTAAGTAGGAAAAATATATATATATATATATATATATATACATATATACATATATTCATTCAAATTTGTTAATGCATTCAAAGTTGAACTCTATGTGTTATGTAGGAAACAAAGTTGAACTCCATATACATATATATATATATATATATTTAACTCCATATATATATATATATATTTAACTACATATATATATATATATATATATATATATTCAAATTTGTTAATATATTTAAAATTAAACTTTATATATAGGAACTATTTATGAATTTGATCATGTTTATTCTTTTGAAAGATTACTAACTCAAACATCTATACTTAAAAAATAAGTTTTATTAAAAAAATCTCCAAAATCAAATATCAACACCTAAAAGATGAAGCTTTATTTAAAAAACTATATTCAAATTTGTTAATATATTTAAAATTAAACTGTGATAAAGCTTTATTTAAAAAATTATATTCAAATTTGTTAATATATTTAAAGTTGAACTCTATATGTTGGAACCATTTATAAATTTAATCATATTTATTATTTTAAAATATTATTAACTTAAATATTTATATTAAAAAATAAGTTTTATTAAAAAAATTCAAAAATCAAACATAAACTCAAATATCTATACCTAAAAACTCAAATATTTATACCTAAAGATGAAGCTTTATTAAAAAACTACGCAATCAAATTTTAATTGATTTATTTAAAAAACTCCAAAATCAAACACCAACTCAAATACCCACACCTAAAAGATGAAACTTCATTTAAAAACTACATAATCAAATTTTAGTTGATTGGCTAAGACCACAATGATATGTGTTCCTTATATTATGATATTTAAAAGACATTAAATGAGGCTCGTGTGATGAAGCAAACACAAGTTTTTTTAGTTGTTTAGCTTTTTAACCGCATTTAAAAATCTACAAGGAAAACAGAATGTTTTAATACCCTTAAATCACTAGTACATGGCCTAGCAAACTTTCAACCAAGAACAAGGACTAAGTAGATGGGTATAGATTCCATACTTATAGTATAAAGAATGAGAGAGCCACCAAACTATTAACATGTGTATGGATGTTTAAATTCTGATAAGATACAATGCGAAGGATATAAATATTCTAGTTTAAATGACATTTTTATTTATGAGGAAAATCTAGTTGGGAAATCTAAGAGATGCTTCTTCATAAATGATTTCTTTGGTAAATTTGTTGGTGTAGATTAGTATGCTTAATTTTAAAGAGATTAATTTTGAATATAAATGTTGACATAAATTAACTAAATACCTAATAATATTGGTGACAAATAGTTAAGCTAATTACTTAGATTATAATTCAATTAACTTATTATAGATTAATTATATTAAACTAATATTTTTATGGATTTCGTGTTCAAATATAATTGGGTTGATGTAAAAAAAAAGAAAAGAAAAAGTAAGTGTAAAACCTATGATATGAGTTTTACCATTGATAATTCGGAAGAAATGCTTAAGTTGGAAGATCGAGATTGATTATGTATTATATGTACCAGTCGAATAAGTATTCTATGTACAATATCTATTTGAGATTGATTATGTAGTTGTTATATGTTTTAAAAAGGGATTGAAAAATAATATCACATATGAACCTATGTATATATAGTATGCAGATTTATTGGGAGGTATAGACTTTGAAAGAACAAAATATAGAGATGACAATAGTATGTAGATTTATTGGGAGGTATGGACTTTGAAAGAACATAATATAGAGATAAAGTTGACGAAAGTATATTTGATTTTAATGCAAAGGTTTTTTTTTCCATTTCTTAACCAGTGACGGACAAATGTCAAATTCCATCCCTGCATATACATATCTCAATTAATTGCATGCATATATTTTTTTCCAACTCATAGTTCCATTATACCGAGTTAATATTTAATGAGTTATTTTGTCTAAGTATATTTGAAGAATTTTCAACGAGTTAAATATTATAGATTTTATCTTATATTCTTTATGTTTATAATTTATTATTTTTTTTTCAAGATTTGATTATTTAATTAAGGTGGGTTTTTTTTTCTTCTAGATAAATTTTAGATTTTTTAAGGCATAAAGTTAAGTTAACAAAATGGCTCGAACCTAGTACAACAATATAATTATTATAAGCTCAACATGTTACTTGTAGAAATAAAATTTAGATGAAAAATACAACATTCCACCCCATAACCATTTGAGTGAAAACCAATTAACAATCAATGTAACGATATATCCACTAAAAATTTACATTCCCAAGAATGATATTTTCTATATAATTTATTTCACTCTCAATACTTATGATTTTTTAATTTTGATTGCATAGCATCTACTATATATATGATGTTTTTAAAAATTTTAATATTGACTTGAGTTTCACACTAATATAGTTTTTTTAAAAAATTTAATTTAACATCAATAATGGTTTGACCATTGACCAAGTTAGGGTGGTTGTATATCTATATTGGGGTTTAATTCCCTCGTGAGTAATGTGTTTTGTCCAATGAATTAGTGAGATTTACAATAAAGTGTGAAATAATATCTCATCTTTTGATAGGTAATGGATGTTCAACAATCATATTTAAAAATAATTTTAAGTTTTTTTTTAATATTTGATTTAAAATTTAATTAAAAAATATAAATAATTTTTTTTAATGAATATCACAAGAAAAATAAGATGGTTAAGATGGTTTTTTAAAATGAGGATAATGGTTTTTATAATTTTCCATTTTATCTACCATTTTTTACTCATACTTATCTAAATGTTAAGTGTTTTATGTCTATGGAATGGGTCCAAGTTTCCACATTAATTTGTTAAACTACATAATGTGATGTTTTTGAAATATAATATAGTTGTGTAAAGAATAATTATTATAATTATTATTGTTTAATATAATTATTGTAATAATTATTGTTATAATTATTACAATTATTGTTATAGATACTTATGTTTGATTTTTTGATGAATTATTGGATTTTAGATTATTTTGATTTTTTTAAAAAATTAAATTAAAGTTTATTTTGATTATTTATAAAAATAATATTTACAAATATTTAATATAAAAATAAAGTTATGCAAATAAATTTCACAAGTATATAGTAGTAAAAACAAAAGCTTGGCCAAAACTATAATGTCCAAAATAATAAATAACTACATACAATGAATGCCACAACATAAAGATCATCTAGCCACTTGAGAGATGCATTAAATGTAACTGCTATTATCATACTAACCAAAATACTGAATAAGGTAAAACATAAAGAGTAGTATAGAAGACATACCTGAAATTCACCAAGAAACTGTCTTATAATCGAGGTGAAGATGACACCGTCAAGCTCCAGCTACTGTCTTCTGTCAATCTCAACTAACTGGGTAGCCCAGTGTAGGGGGTGAATCACCTCCTAACCAATCTCTCAATCAATACCAATGAGATCCCCTTGATCCCTTAGTCAACAACCTATGCCAGCTTCCATTCCTCACTATTTATTCGGAAGCCCAAACTCCAAGAAATCTCTCAAGATCAAGACTTCCCCAAGCAAAAAGTTGCCTTCAGCACATGTTCGACATCTGTTAAATACTATTTTGAACTTATATTCATGTAAAATCTCCATGTATGGCATGCATGATCAATGTTCAATTTTAGAATTCTCTCATAATTATTATTATATTTCTTAATTTATTATTTATTCATTTAACCATTTACATATTTTCATACAATTAATTAAACATTACATATATGATATGGGGTATTACATACTTCCACCACTTCAAGAAATGACTTCATCTCGAAGTTAACTTTAATTAGGTTATTTATATATTTTTTGTTTTTGTTTCGTATCTTCTTCTTAGTCACTCTTTGCTGTACTAGTGATGGAGTTATTGCAACATGAATCCATTGTTGATGTTGGTATTGCTTCACCGTTTATTTGCCTAGGAAACCCTGCACTCTCATCACACCGTTTAACCTTGCATTGATAATTGACCCTGACTGACCTTGACCTTAGTGTCCCTTACCTCTACCTCATGTTCCTTGTATGTAGGCTTGACCCCTTCATGCTGTAGGAGGTGTCCCAAATGCTATGCCAACAACCATGGCTAAATTGTTCTATATTCCATGGAAGCCATATCTTCATGCCCCAACTTTGATGATCATATCTCCAAAAGGTTCTCTGAAAGACTCTTGAATCTTTGATTGTTCTTTCATATCAATCATCTTCTAAGCCTGCTTGTCCAAATTTGTTGTTGCTGCCATGGTAATGGGTTTCCACATGGAAAATTCAATTCAAACTAAAGGATTCTGTTTGTAAAGGAATTTTTGACTTGACTCTTGTCGTCTGCCATATAGTCCACATGATGAGCTAATGAAAATAAGTATACCTCATAAGCTTCCATGGGTCTACTATTCTATCTAATTGTATGAAAATCCCCTACCAACTAGTGTTTGTATTCATTTGATAGGTATTGGGTCTTAAATATTTCTTTGAACATTTCACAGGTGAATTGCAACTTAGTTTCCTTGTTCACCCATCATAGCAAGGCTTCCCCTTTAATGAGACTCATGGCTATTTGTGCCTTTTCCATAGTAGTATATATATTAAAATGAGTGCTCTTTTAGCACTTATTACTCATGCGTCTGCTACCTACAACCCATCCTATCCTATAAACTATGGTAGTTTGCACCTCTTTCATGATGTCTAGAGGTTCTCTTTTCTCATCAGTGGTGTGCAAATGGTTTTGATCTTTCCTTTCCTTTTGCTTTAACTCCTTCTCTTGACCTTGATCTACATTTTGATTTTTACCATGGCTGGCAACCCAGTTCTTAAATATGTTGGTAATTTTTCTTGGAGCATATAGTATGGATTTCTATGTTGCAATTCCCCTTTTATGGGTGACTTTTGGTTACCTTTAACACTTAGGGGCCATAGATACTCTTGAAATTTGCAAGGATCACACTCTAAAGTTCCAAGTCTTAAAGTTTTTTATTTGTTTGATTTTTAGAACAAGGATTTCTATCATCATTTACCAGGTTAACGGTGAACCGAAGTTTGTTCTTATCCTCATTCTTAGGATGGTAAATATATATTCAACATGTGTTTGTGTGTGCTCATCTCCTAAACTTACTATTGCAGATGTCTCATAATCATCAAGTTACTATATGAGTTTTCTTTTTTCCTTTTTGATATTTCATAGTCAATATATAATTAGCCTCATGATCAAGGATAATTTTAGGGGCGAAATTTAGCCCATGGGCTATTTTTCCATGTTTTTTTCCAAAAAAAGATTCTCCAATTTGCATTTTTTAAGCCCCATTTCGCCCAATTTTGATGGGGTAAATTTTTTTCACTCTAAAAATTGCCAAATTATTATATAAACTATATAAAATCCGTATAAATTGAAATAATTTTAGAAAAATATCGCCAAATATTTTATGGTTGACATTTTAAGAATTAGTAAGATTCGCCAGGTTTATACACTTTTAAATAAGTATGGGTCCTTAAAATTATCCCTGCTCATGATATATGTTTTAGGGCTCAATTTAATGAACAACCATGCACATGTGTATGTGTAATCTAATTCACTTCCTACCACTAGTAAGAAAATGAAGAATATGAGAGAAGAAGAAGATAATACACATCCTCCACAGGTCCAGGAAGATAAGTGTCAAGTCTATGTTTCTCATGTCTGACTAGTTCTAGTGCACTCCACCTAGGGTTTGGTTTTGTACTTCCTGTGTTGACTCGGGCTTGTTTTGGGTCATGCATATTGCACTCAAAATAGTCATGATGATGTCCTCGACGCTTCTAGTATCTCACTAAATTGTGCTCAAATAACATGTAATTTGAGTATTTGAAAGCTTCTCTTAATATGTTATAACTCCAAACTAGACTCTGGTTTCTTTATAACTGCCACAAATCATATCCCAATATACCATCTCCTTGGGATGGCTCCACAAATGCTCTAGGAGACCAAGGGCGTGTGAATCTTGCACTCAAGATGGTATAATGGGATATACTTGAAGATGCTGTTTCCCTTAACACTGATAGTGCTTCCGAATGATAAAATAAATTAGATGCAACATAAAATGCATATCCATAAGTTCAATAATTACCTAATTTCACTACATTAATTATCTTTAGAAAACAACATATTCACATTAGATAATTCTTAGTGAGCATAGAAAATAACCATTATTGCATATTGCTCCCGATAGTTAATATAGACATAAGCTTTAGTGCATATAGAAGAGATCTAGATCAAAGTGGCACTATTTCTTTTTTCTTTCCCTATCTAATAAGTGATGCCCTTGGAGCAAGCTAGTCAACTAACTAATTTTTCAATATGCTTTAAAGATTTGATTATTATTTATATGTACATGTGGCAATGCCTAAGAAAACAAAATCAATGTTATGAGGAAGATGAAATGTATAACAATACTTGAAAAAGTCCAACCATTTGATCAAACCACCTAACATTGCCAAATTAACCTATAACATAACATCTTATACTAAAGTATAGATAAACTTCAAAACAAAAACATGCATTATAAAAGCATTTAGTACAAATATCAGTTGCAACATATCTTCATAATTCTTTGAACAATGAAACCACTTGAACATTACCTATATTTTTATATTTAGAAATACAACATGCAAACCCCAACATTCTACCAAACTTCTAAAAATATCTATAAATATAGATAAATGAAATCCATACTTTATTTTTTCTTTTATATATGAAAATAGCAACTAATAAATATAACTAGAAATCCTCACACTTGATTTAATTTATAAATCACTATAATAATTCATTGTATATCCAACATCACCAATAAAAAGTGAAGAGTTATCATATTTGGAAATACAACATGCAAACCCCAACATTCTACCAAACTTCTGAAAATATCTATAAATATAGATAAAAGAAATCCATACTTTATTTTTTCTTTTATATATGAAAATAACAACTAATAAATATAACTAGAAATCCCCACACTTGATTTAATTTATAAATCACTATAATAATTCATTGTATATCCAACATCACCAATAAAAAGAGTTATCATATTTAGTTTTAATCAATATCCACAACATGAAAAATATAACAACATCACCAATAATACAAAGTGAAGAGTTATCCTACTTGGTTTTAATCAATATCTACAACATGAAAAATATAACACTTATTATAGCTAAGGGTACAACAAGGCAAACTGTATTTAATTTTTAAATTAACCATTGGTGCATAATTTTAATGGTGGAATGAATGCAAATCAAGAAGTCACAACCCTCGTCAATACTTGCCACCTCTAGCTTAGGACTATCAATTTGTATCCAAACTTTAGTTTTGTCTAGAAACATATTAATTTGAAAATTCTTATATATAATATTTATAGTATGTTTATAAAATAATAGAAGTTTAAAGAGAATCAACATGGTAATTTGCTAGGTACACAAAAATTTACACGAAAATGGAAACGTAACTTAACAAGCTTAAAAAAAAAAAGCTTATACCAAAAAAAAGCTTATAAAATTTTTTATATAACATGAAAATGAAAACTTAGCCTAGCAAGCTTATATAGATTCCTCTTGGAAGTGGATAAATGGGAAATGGTCCTTAGTTGAATTTGTTTTGAAATAGTTTATATTAAATAATATTTTCCAACAACTTTATTTCCATTTTAAGTTGATAAAATTGGGTTTAGTTTGAGTGGGCCTAACGGGTAAGAGCATGTGTTTCTTTTTATGAAGTTATAGGTTCAAATCCAAAGGGGTTAGGATATGTACATCTCTATAGACTTTAGCAGTTCAATCGCTGCATAAAGGCGGGTGAGTCTCATACACCAAATTGGTGTCTCACTTGGTGGTGACCTTAAAAATAGATTATTTTTATTATTATTAAAGATCATATAAACTTCTTAGCATTTAACAACTTTATATTCATTTTATGCATTCAAGTTGATAAAATTGGGTTTATAGACTAAATATCATATAAAATTGGGTTTATAGAATAAATATCATATAGGCTTCTTTTGGGTTTCCAATGACTTTCAAAATATTGTTTATCCAATTTGTTTAATTTTTATGTAATTTTTAAATATTTTTAATATGTATTAAATTTTCCTTTTCAAGGTTTTGATAAAATATTCTTCATCATTAAAGGGTCATTCATCCAAATGCAAGGAAGCGCTTGGATATAGAAGTGAAATTTGACGATTAAATGCACACCATTTGTTGTTTTGGATGTCAAAATAAAAACATTTTTTAAAATTAAACATAATAAATGAAATACATTTTATGATTTTAAAGGTCAATTTGATGTGTAAGACCATAAGTTTGCGTGCAATTTGTAAAACACAAACATACACTTAGAGAGTGGGGGACTAGAATCATTAAAACTTTAGACTAGGGTAATTAAATGTTATTCATTAAGGGATGATAATGTACCTTCATTGTTGTTCCATTATATACAAATAAATCACTAAAGTTCTTATATATACTTCGATCTTAGTTGTTGCATCCAAGTATGAAGAAAAAACATTGACTAGTTACATAAGTTTGTGTTACTCTTTGAAACATTTATGTTTGATGACTTTTGTTTGTAACTTTATTTCATGTCATTTCCCCTTATTATTGTTCAATGCTTTAGTTTGGTGTGAAATTTTAGTTTTCAAAAACTTTGTAGGACATATAGTTACGATGATAAGTTTTGTTAAGAATCTATGTCTTTACTTTGCTAGTATATTGTTGTTGGACGCATATGCTTTGTAAGTCGTCCCGTAGTATTTGTTGATCCATAGTTTGTGTTATTGTTGTTTGGCGCATATGCTTTGTAAGTCGCTCGTAGTATTGTTGATCCATAGTTTGTATTGGCCCATGGTTTTGACCCATAGTATTGGCGCCTAGACTTAGTATATAAGTGTGTGTTGAGGCCTATGAAGGCACTGTGAAGTTATTTTGTATTGAGCTTGCTCAAAGGAGGTTGCCCCCTCGAAGTGGCCTGCGATCAATAAAAGTATTATGTGATTTGATATCTCGTGCATTCATCAATTAATTGTTGCAGGTTCTTTTCATTTGGTATCAGAGCACTTTCTTGGGCTCGTTGGGTGAAATTTTTGCCAATTTTTTTTTCCGCATCTGTTGCAGGTTCGGATCTGGGAATAATCCCTATCTGCTTAACTATGGGAAGTACTTGGGCATAAGCCCTAAAAATCATTGTGAGGAGTACCACAGGAACCCCGAAGTAGCTGGCTCATTGAGAGGACCTGCCAGCGAAAAGGGAAACGACCCCTACCTGATTGACTAGTTCCCACCCGTGACGTAAACCAAGAGCTGTCGTTTGTGGCAAAGCAGTTATCAGTTTTACCTGAGCCATGGAGTGAGGGGTACTGCCCCAATACGCAAGCTGTCAGACAGCATTGGTGGCCGAGTGAATCCTTGAACCATTAGGAAGCCGAGCATACGGGGTCCATATCTATTTTCAGCTGATAAATCGCAGATTTCCTCTGTCCAGAACTGTTGCCGCTCACTTTCACGCCGTTTCAGATCTATTTGTTACTGATCCATTCAACGTCGTTTCAGATCCATCTGTTGCTGATCCCTTCTGCGTCGTTGCAGATCCAGTTTCCGATCCCTTTTGTGCCATAACAGATCCATTTAAAAAAAAATTTCAGTTATTTTGCCATATCTCCCTTGTTTTCACTCTGTTTCCCTTGAAACTTTCCTGGAACCCCTGTAATACCATTATGCATATTTCATTCCTGAGGACCCTATCCCAAATTCCACTTCCTAAAGCCCGAAATCCCACATTTGTCTATTTTTAGGGTTTTCCATAACTTCTTCGGATTTCACCCAATCACCTTCAAATTTTACCACAGAGTTCCTTTCCTAATTCTGCTTCTTTGTCCATCTTTGCCAAATTTTCCCATTCTTTCACCCCGCTTATGAAATCCTCCTTTTCTGCTTCCCTGTCAATTCGATGGTGTCCAAAACCTAGTCAAACCCAAATTACAGTTTAGATTTTTTCCCAAATCCAGATTTTCCTTTACTGAAACAGTTTCTGTTTTTGCTTTTCTACCCATTCAAAAAAAAAAAAAACTCTTGGCTATGGTTGTCACCGGCGCAGGAGCAAAAACCATGGAAGAAGCAATTGCAGCCATCCAAGCCAAACTCCAGGATCTGGATGAAAAATTTCTCGGCCTCCATCTTGAGCATTCAGCCATGAACAACAAACGACAGTCCGAGTCTTCATCAGATAATGGGTTCTCTTCTTCTAGCAATTTCCGTGGTCCAAAGCTTGATTTTCCTCGCTTCAATGGTACTGATCCGACTGGATGGATCTATCGTGTAGAACAGTATTTTAGTTTGCATAATACTTTTGATGTCAACAAAGTTCCACTTGCATCCTTTCATTTGGAACATGAAGCTCTTCAATGGTACCGTTGGTACATCAAGGCTCATGAAGAGCCAAAATGGATAGATTTTTGCCAGCTCCTTTTGCAACGATTTGGTCCCAGTGCTTTTGATGACTTCACCGGATCCCTCACTAAACTTCGCCAAATTGGCACTATGAGAGAGTACTAAACCGAATTTGAGAAACTAGCCAACCACACTGAAGGATTGACTGATGACTTCTATTGGAGTTGTTTTATCAGTGGTCTAAAGGATGCAATCCGCTCTGAGGTCAAAATGTTTTGTCCCAACACAATGATGGAAGCCCTGGGGTTGGCTAAGTTGGCAGAAGACAAGATTGCATCCCAACAACGCTCCAAACCCATTTTTTTTCCCTTCAAAAATCGGGGTTCTTAACGACCTCCCATCCCGCCAGCTCCTCGACCAACTCTTATCAAGCATTTGTCTGAAACTGAGATGCAGGCACGCAGAGAAAAAGGGATTTGTTATAATTGTGATGAGAAATTCACTTGGGGACATAGATGTGTTCAACAAAATATCTATCTCTTGGATATGAATTCTCCGCCTGCCTCTGAAATTGGTGAAGAAGTTTCAGATAAAATGGATGCTCAGGTCAACATTCCGGAGCAGCCTATTGACCCTCCGTCTTAGGATGACCAGCCATAGATATCTCTCCATGCTTTATCTAGAATCACCACCCCCCAAACCATGCGGGTCAGGGGTTACTTCAAAAAGCTTCCTCTTACAATAATCATTGATTCTGGTAGCACTCATAATTTCATTGACCCTCGGATCGCCAAACAGGTTGATTGTTTTATCCATCCTTGCTCCAAATTTGAAGTCATGGTTGCTAATGGGGGCACCTTACCTTGCAAAGGGAAGTGTCGTAATGTGCGTATCTCTATGGGAGATTATAACCCGCGCTTTGACATATTTTCCTTGACCTTAGGCGGATGTGATGTGGTTTTGGGCGCTCAATGGCTACGCAAACTTGGCCCCATCTTATGGGATTTTGCTGAACTTTGGATGCAGTTTCCCCCCAATGGAAAAAAACACACATTGACAGGCTTACAACCAGGTTCTCTCAGCATCATCAGTTCACATCGCATGGAAAAACTCCTTAAGAAGAATTCACATGGTGTCATCGCTCAGATCCATTCCATTCAGATGCAACCATCCGTGGTCTCCATTACTCCTTTGGATCTACAACAAATTTTGGATCGATATACAGGCGTCTTTGTTGAACCAGTGGGATTTCCACCTTCAAGGCCAGAGGATCATCGTATTCAGCTCCTTCTTGGAAGCGTTCCTCCCAACATCAGGCCCTATCGCTACCCATTTCACCAAAAAGCAGAGATTGAAATGCTTGTTCGAGACTTACTGAAGCAAGGTATTATTCGCCCAATCACTAGTTCCTTTACTTCACTAGTTCTTCTTGTCCGCAAAAAAGATGGGTCATGGCGCCTTTGCATTGACTTTCGAGCACTTAATCACCTCACTATTAAGGATAAGTTTCCAATTCCTGTTGTTGATGAGCTTCATGGTGCTCAATTTTTCTCCAAGTTGGATCTTCATTCTGGGTATCATCAAATTCCGGTTCATGAGGATGATATCCCTAAAACAGATTTCCGCACACATGATGGCCACTATGAGTTTTTGGTCATGCCCTTTGGCCTCACTAATGCTCCTTCCACATTTCAGGCCTTGATGAATAAAATATTCCGGCCCTTCTTGCGAAAATTCATTCTGGTATTCTTTGATGATATCCTCATCTACAGTAAAACCTGGGATAAACATCTCCAACATCTGGATCTTGTAATGAAACTTTTCTCTGACCATCATCTCCACGCCAAACAGTCTAAATGTGTTTTTGGACAGAAGGAATTCGAGTATCTCGGGCACATTATCTCAGCAGAAGGGGTTTGCGTGGATCCTGCCAAAATCGCTGCCATGAACAATTGGCCGCGTCCTCAGACACTCAAGATCCTTCGTGGTTTTTTGGGTTTGACTAGTACTACTGCAAGTTTGTCAAGGATTATGGGAAGATTGTAGCTCCGTTAACTGCTCTATTGAAAAAGGATGCTTTTACATGGACACAGGCTACTGAGTGTGCATTTGAAAAACTGAAACAAGCTATGTGTACTACACCTGTTCTAGCTATGACTGATTTTTCCAAGCCCTTCACTATTGAGAGTGATGCTTGCGGCAATGGACTTGGTGCTGTTCTCCTTCAAGAGGAACACCCCATTGTGTTCACCAGCAAAGCCCTTTCTGGTAAGAATTTAGCTGCCTCTACATATGAGAAGGAAATGATGGCTATTTTGCATGCAGTACAGAAGTGGCGCCCATACCTATTAGGGAATCATTTCTGCATCAAGACTGATCACCAGAGTCTGAAATATTTCTTGGAACAACGTGTATCCTCCCCAGCACAACAAAAATGGGTTAGCAAACTCATGGGTTATGACTATGAGATCACTTACAAGAAGGGTAAGGACAATATTGTGGAAGATGCTCTTTCTCGCACATTTGATGACCAAGGGTCTCTTTCAGCTATTTCTATGCCTGTTCCAAATTGGTTGCAATCTGTTCAATAAGGCTATGTGAATGACTCTTCATTGTCTCAAATCATCCAACGCTTGGCCAAAAACCCTTCTGCTGTACCACATTACTCTTGGGATGGTGCTTCCTTGAGATACAAGGGTCGTCTAGTGCTTCCCCAGAGCACAGATATTCAACAAGCTGTCTTCTATGAACTCCATCGGCAGGGCACTCTAGGTTCCTCAAAACGTATGAGTGGGCACGACGTAACTTCTTTTGGCAGGGCATGAAAAGGAAAATTCAACAGATGGTGGCTGAATGTGATACCTACCAGCGCAATAAGGGTGAAACGACACTCCTTCCGGGATTGCTCGAACCCTTTCCCATACCTACATGGATTTGGATAGATATTTCTATGGATTTCATTGAAGGGCTCCCTAAGTCTGGAGGGAAGACATTGATTTTGGTTGTGGTTGATCGCCTCTCCAAATATAGTCATTTTTGTGCTCTCAGCCATCCCTATACAGCCTCCTCAGTCGCTCAACTTTTCCTGGACCAGATCTTTCGTCTTCATGGCATCCCTTCTTCCATTGTCTCAGATCGTGATGCGACTTTCACCAGTCATTTTTGGACAGAACTATTTCGCCACACTGGCACCAAACTGAAGATGAGTTCAGGGTATCACCCACAAACAGATGGTCAGACTAAAATTATCAATAAATGCTTGGAAACTTATCTTCGTTTCTTCACCTCTAAACAACAACATCAGTGGGAAAAGTGGCTCCCTCTTGCTGAATGGTGGTACAATACCTCTTACCACATTGCCTCTAAAATGACCCCATATGAAGCAGTCTATGGTCAGGCACCGCCAGTTCTTCTTCCATACACCCCCAACAGTTCACCGGTTCAGGCAGTTGACACAGTCCTTCGCAACCCCGATCAGATTCTTTGCATTTTGCGGGACAATCTTCACATGGAAAGAAATCGCATGAAGCAACAAGCCGATCAACACCGTTCTGAGCGCACTTTTCAAGCAGGTGATATGGTTTTTCTTCGTCTCCAGCCGTACAAGCAATCCTCCCTGAAACTCAAAGGGCGTCATAAGCTCGCTCCAAAGTTCTATAGGCCATATCGGATTTTTCAGAAGATTGGGTCCGTTGCTTATAAATTGGAACTTCCTCCTTCTTCCTGCATTCATCTAGTATTTCATGTCTCTTGTCTGAAGAAAGTTCTTGGCACCAACATCAGAGGACAAACTATTTTACCTGAACTGGATAATGAAGGATCCCTCCTTTTGGAGCCGAAGGCCGTCCTCAATAAGCACACTCGTCATCTTCGCTCTCGCTCTATCATAGAGGTCTTAATTCAGTGGCATGGCATGCAACTAGTGGATGCTACCTGGGAACCACTCCTTCAGATTCAACAACAATTTCCACATCTAAAGCTTTGAGGACAAAGCTTTTTCTAAGGGGGAGGGGATGTTAGGAACCCATGTCTTTACTTTGCTAGTATATTGTTGTTGGACGCATATGCTTTCTAAGTCGTCCCGTAGTATTTGTTGATCCATAGTTTGTGTTATTGTTGTTTGGTGCATATGCTTTGTAAGTCGCCCGTAGTATTGTTGATCCATAGTTTGTATGGCCCATGGTTTTGACCCATAGTATTGGCGCCTAGAATTAGTATATAAGTGTGTGTTGAGGCCTATGAAGGCACCGTGAAGTTATTTTGTATTGAGCTTGCTCAAAGGAGATTGCCCCCTCGAAGTGGCCTGCGATCAATAAAAATATTATGTGATCTGATATGTCGTGTATTCATCAATTAATTGTTGCAGGTTCTTCTCAAGTTTTGACAAGATAGTAAGGCTATAAATTTATATACGAGTTCATTTTTATTAGTTATATTCAATGAGTTTTCATTATTTGTACCAAAATTCATCATTATAATTATAATCTTTGAAACCACATAACATAAATACACACTTCAAAAAAAAAAAATAAAAAAATAAAAAAATAAACAAATAAACAAATAAACAAACTACCCTATAAGTTATTGTTTTTATTTATTTCATTTTTTTATTAGTCACCTCCTTTGATTTGGTATGAATTTGAACTAGCCTTGTACTCAACATTATGCTTCTAATTGCATACATGGATACCTATTAAAATAAGGACATGCATGAGAATACTAGGATAATGCACATTACACTCATAGTTGTTTGTTTTCTTCATTATATTTAATTTCTATTACATAAATGATTTATTGTACATGCTATATTATCGAGATAATGCACTTTACACTTGATATAAGTTGATTGACTTTTTTAATATATTGCATGTTTGTCACAAACTATAATGGATGATTTATTGTACAACACACCATACACATAATTTTTTTACAAATCCTTCCATCTTAGTAAGAATTATAATGTTTTTTTCTAAAAATTCTTATGAATGTTTTCAATCATGATATCTTCGTGTACAGACTTTTCCCACTAGTAGAGAGAAAGTGAGTGGAGTTTTGGAAGATACGTTGGTTTGATCTTTTGATGTTGAGCTATGGACTCATACAAGAGAAAAAAAATGAAACTGGATTTTATTCATAAGAATAAGTTGTTTTACTCTTTAAATGCATCTTTCTTGGAGATGAGAGATATTTGGACTTTGAAAGAATGACATTTAGGTTATTTAGTACTGATGCTTTTCCTTCAAGATAAAACCATTATACCTCATTGCTAAGATTTAATATTAAAAAATGTTTATAAATTGTTTCAATTTTTTTATTTATTAATATAATAATGATTTTTATTAAAAAAATATTAAAAAATTAAATCATATAATTTTTAAAAAATAAATAAGTTAACTATTATAATGTTAATAAAATTAATAGGCATTAATGATCTCAACTATATTTTCCTTTTTGAAGCTAATATAATAGATTCATTGAAGGGAAGCTTGATAGTTTTTTAATAGGGCATGTAAGGTTTATATTTGATGCGTGGAGTTACACCACTAATTTAGTATACGTTATAAAACATTTTAGAAAGTTAAATATATCCAAAGAGGTTATGGTAAATAAGTTATTTAATGTTTTCTTAAAGTTTTAGAAATAATCAAATAATGAGTTATTATGAACAAAATAATGTGTTATAGTAATTAGTTTTTATCAATTTTAGTAGTTCTCCATAAGAATGAGGTTATTGACATCTACATAAATTTTTTATATGTAACACAAGAATTTAAACATCAAATGAAAGGAAATGCATAGTTTTGAATGCCACGAAAATTCCTTGACGTGCAAGGTAAGACATCAAATTTCAAATTTATCTGGAGAGTTTCCCGAGGAAGTTTCCATAGACCACACACACACTTGTAACCAAGCACCCCATCCTCTAGCTAATAGACAAAGGTTAGTTATTCTTCATGGTTAACATTTCTCCTCCCTAACCACCCATGCTAGACTCAATTGACTTCCATATATATAAATATATATATATATATATATATATATTCCAAAGAAAACCCTGTAGAGAAATCGAAGAGATGCATTCCCACATTTGTGAATGACATCCATAGTACAAATTTCATTGTACACTAATGCACCTAATGTAGGGGGACTGGAATTGAGTCACTATTGGGATATAGCTAGCCAAATGCCCAACAACATTGGTGACAACCAAAGTAACCTCTTAGGCTTTAGAATATATATATATATATATATATATATATATATTTCTTCCTGATTGATGGGAACTTTAAGATTAGTGGTTTTAGTCCATTAGAAGAAAGAGTGTCATAATTTCAAAAATTGAGTGGGTTATGATGGAATTTTTGGTTTTAACCGTGTTGGAGTTTAGAAACGTTTCCAACGTTTTTAGTGGACACTCCACCCATCATCAAAGGATCTAATTACATCATTGAGAGACAAAGAACAATGATGCCTGTTAGAACAAGAGACACATAATGGTCCCCGCACATAGCATAGAATGTTGAAAGAAAAAGGAAGATTGAGAGAAGTGTTGAGACGTATCTAGTGAATTGCACCAGATGGAAATAACATCTATTAAAAGTTACATTTTGAGGAAAATCATAATTTTACAAAATGCAATGAATTGTGTGACTAAAATATTGAAAAAAAATTAAAAACAATAATGTAAAATGTAAAATTTTATCTAAAATAAGTTGTATTAATGTTTATAACTTTTATCCCTTAAATCAAATTTTAGAAAGAAACAATTCCAACTTGAATAAATAATTGGAACATATCAATTTGAAAAATAATTGGAACATATCAATTTGAAAAATGTGAAATAGATACATGGAATTGAGATCTCCCCTTTTTCAAATGTGGTCTACTTCAAAAGTCCCATACTGGTTGTGATGCTATCATGAATAAGCTTATTAAGTTGACTAGGCGTAGACACAAGTATATAACTAGCACACTTGCATATGAAAACACTGATAGTTATCAATTATTTATTATAAGAACAAAAATTAGACAAGAAATAGTAATCCACATCCAAGACCCATGCATCCTTACCGTCGCCTCAAGATCAACCTTCATTTAGCCTCCAACTCAAGCTATCTATATAATTATGATATAGGGAAATTAAACAATGGCTTCAAATTTACATCCGCTTCAAATTTAAGGCATTATATAATTCCAAAAATGTAAATATTAAATGTTAATTATCGATTATCGATGTGTAACTTAAGGTAATGTTGTTTTCCATATGTCCTATGCATATAGATAATAACATTGACTCCTCCTGCTTCTCTTAGATTATGAGCGCAGGATTGGAAAGGTATCCCTTGTATCTCCATTATTTAAACACCAAGGTTTACAATTTTGAATGGTCTACGAATGCCAATAAATCCCAACTCCAACTCAAGCTATCTATATAATTATGATATAGGGAAATTAAACAATGGCTTCAAATTTACATCCGCTTCAAATTTAAGGCATTATATAATTCCAAAAATGTAAATATTAAATGTTAATGATCGATTATCGATGTGTAACTTAAGGTAATGTTGTTTTCCATATGTCCTATGCATATAGATAATAACATTGACTCCTCCTGCTTCTCTTAGATCATGAGCGCAGGATTGGAAAGGTATCCCTTGTATCTCCATTATTTAAACACCAAGGTTTACAATTTTGAATGGTCTACGAATGCCAATAAATCCCAAATCCACTTTACATGTGAAATGCAATGAACCTTGTCTTTCAACAGAGATCACAAAACAACTGGAAAAATGATGCTCTGTAGTCTCTCAGGAACGCGGTTAGGGTTCCCCTAGCCGCCGCTCTCAGCCTACATTTGCCTCTGGTGGTGATCAGGCCGCCGTCTGCAGGCTTCTCTGCGTAGAACTGCCGTGCGAGGTTGGGTTATTGTAGATGGTCGCAACTCCTTCCTGTGACCGAGTCCATGGGATGCCATATGGAGAACGATCAGCTTCTGGCCTTCAAGGCTTTAGTTCAGGTCACCATACGTCATGCAGCGACTTGGTCTTCTTCCAAGTTCGTGAAAAAAATAGATGAGATCCCTTCTTTGGAGCTCTCTCCCTCGGATCCGTGCCGAAAAGCGCTCATTCTCTCGGAGAAATCCCTCATTGGCAAGTTTACAAGTTTATGGCCAAGTCCAAAGGCGGTGGAGCTATGTGTTGCAGAGCACTGGAACCCTATTTTGCAAGGATAGGTCTCTCTCTTCGCAACTGGTAGGGGTTTCTTTGTTTTTCTATTCCCGAGCAAAGAAGAACGAGATTTAGTTTTTCGCTCGGGTCCCTTCTTCATGGAATTGAGAGGACTCTTTTTAGCCCCTTGGACTTTGGATTTTAAACTAGATGCTGAGATTACAGCCGCCCTAGTCTGGGTAAGACTGCCTCACCTTCCACTCCATCTTTGGGGGAAAAGCTCTCTGGAGGAAATCGGTAATAAGCTAGGGCGCTACCTGGATAGTGCAGACCCAAAAGGGGGCAAGTTTACTTGTGCCCGCATTTGTGTAGAAATAAATCTAGAGAAAGGACTCCCGGAAGCCCTAAAACTAAATTTAGGAGATTGGAGTTATATCCAAGAGCTGGATTACGAGCAGATCCCTTTCAAATGCAACTCTTGCCATGTTTATGGTCACTTTGCCAAAAGCTGCCCCAAGTTGTCGGAAACTCAGCAAACATCAAAATCTCCTGCAACTAAACATGCAGAATTTCAGACTGTCTCTAATCGGTGCCGAGCCCCCTGGTGAAAGGAGCCCCAAGCTCCACAGCAAAAGGATCCAGCATAAGAATATCTTCCCCCTTCAGCAGCAACCAATCCGTTGGCATCCAAAAACAACTTTGAAGTTTTGTAGGAAGACGAAGTTCAAGAATCTGAAGCAGCGAAATATATTGTGCAGGGCAAGATCCTTCCAGGTCCTTCCGACCCCTTGGAGACAATCGCCTCCGCAAAACTAGCTTCTCCAAGCCTTGTCCGTATAGGTTCCAAGAGAGAGGCTCGGAATTTTGATGACGAGACTTCAACTCTCGCACGTTTGGCAACTTTAGTCCCTTCCTCTGGGTCAGAGGGAAACTCTGATCTCGAAGACTTCTCAGCGCCTTCTCCCCCTCTTACCAGAGGGCGAAAGTCTAACAAAGAACGACGGGAAAAGGAAGTGGCTTCAAACATTTTTTTGGGCTCTCAGTCGCTGTTGGACCCCTTCATTAATAGGCATTTCACCTCCTCTTCTAATTAATGTTCTGCTTCTGCATTCTTCTTTGCTCACAGTTCGTGAGAGTTTACTCTTGCAAGCAATTTTTGTCACATTCTCGAAAAAGATCTAGAAGCAAGTGGGATTTGTCTTCCAAGATATTCACAAGAAGGCTGACAGTACTGTTAGAGGTCATCAACCCTCTTTAATTTTGTATCTTTCAAATTTTGGCTCACCAAAAAACCGCTTTTTTTACAAATTAATACAAACTCAACCGTTTCTGTTAAAAAAAAAAACAGAGATCACAAAACAACAACAGTTAACGTCGACGATCGATGATTGAAATAAGTGAAGATAAATGTATCTTACAAAGAGAACGACAGCAGGTGCACTGTTATCTAACCTGGAACTTTCATTTCTCCCTTGCTCGCTTATACACCAAGTAAGCCCTTTAGCACACAGACCAAAAATGAATCACTCAAGAAGATCCGCAGGAGCAATGGGAGCTGAAACTCCTCCATCCTCTTCTTGTTGAATTGAATTTTAATGGATCTCGAAGGAAACATACGACATACTACTTTGCTTTTATTTATGTGCATCATGCTCTAGATAACCTTGCGTCTTAACAACCAACCCTTGGATAGATAGCATTGTTGGACAGAACAGGAGGCAGCAGGTTCCAAACGCTTAACGTGGCCTACCCGTCTCTGCAAAACATTTAGGCTGCAAACTCTGCTAAACCAACAGTTATAAAAATATAGTTTTACCTTTCACCCCAAAAGGGTATAAATAATGGTGAATCAAATGGGAAAATGGATTGCTAGGTGAATGCATCTGTAAATAAGCATGCGAATGCCTTCCGATTCCAAGAGATCCATGAGCCCGCTAGCTTGGGAATTGGATAGCTTGGATTCACCCAAGAGACCGAAACTATTCAAATAACTCTTAATAACTGAAATAAACATGCTTCTGAGTTAACTTGTTAAATCTAAGTCCTTCATTTATGAAAGCAACGAAGAATATTCAATGCATTTTTAATCCTATCCATTAATAAATGAAAAAAAAGAAATTTTAGAACCCCACACCCATCCAATGTTGAAATAAATACGCCATGTCAAGACATACAACATTTCTTATAACTCCAAGCCATCTAAAATTATTTAGTCTTAACACTCGTACACAATAATTAAGAATACTAAGTATCTATAGAATTCACACGCAATAGAGAGTGACATACATGTATACAAAATAATTTATGATGAGTGAAGTATTTACTTTAAAAGTTGGGAATGCTTATCTTTTATTGTGTCATCTAAGGAGATTATATATGTTTCTTGGAGCTCCTATTATTTTGGGGTAGTGTTTACTTTAAAAGTTGGGAATGCTTATTTTTTATTGTGTCACTTAAGGGGATCATATATGTTTCTTGGAGCTCCTATTATTTTGGGGTAGTGTATCCCTAAAACTTATAATGTTTTCCCAAATTTACATACAAACTACAATATAAGTTAAAATTTCAAAATACTAAAATTTTAAAATTAGTGTTTTGTTGAAATTTTAATGGTTGGAAACAAAGGTTAAATTTGACACCCGTATACCCGTTTTTTGGCTTTTTACCTGTAATTTATTGGTCTACATGGATTATACACGTCAACACTGAAGTCTATCAAATTTTTAAAACCGTCAATTTGACGGGCAGGATAAAAAACGCCAGTATATAAATTTTATATATATTTAAAATTATAAATTATATTATATGTATTTTATATTTTAAAATTTACACATAAATATGCACAAATTACAAAACTGTGTTGCGTGAAATTGCCCAGGTCCCAGTCCCACCAACTTCGACGGACCACGGTACATGGAAATTAATGCACGAGTGACGGGTTAATTAATTTGTGATCTATGTAATGTTTACGTTATATATATTATACACTGATACATTATACTATCTACTATATAGCAATTAGTAAATTAGCTTCAATTTTCAAAATTCAAGCATGACGCTGCTGCATGAGGGTTGGCCGGCTTGGGTATCCATAAATTGTAATACGTATCATTTAATGCACAGGTTTAATGCCCAGGTTGGTAGCCTGTAGCTTGCAGGTGCCATCGTAAATTCATTATGCACTGTGCACACCAACTTCCAGTTCTAAGTCTAGCCACCGCCACTGGCACCGAGTCGTGAGTCGTAGCCGTAGGCTCAAGCTGTGCCGTTGTAGCCATCCTCGAGGAGCTACAACCTGCAAGACGGTGTGGCAGCAGTGGCCAATGTTGAATAGCTTAGCCAGTAAGAATTGAGAAGGGCATCTTATGAGAAATACCCATTACACTGAAGCTTTGCAAACCGAAAGGAATGGATTAAGATGCTATTGGCATACTCACCTCCAAGCCGTGTGTGCCGACTGCCGAGCTTGTGTCGAGGAACCACTACGGAAACGGCCGCCATTGCAATCAAATTAAATGTTGCAGAAAGACCGACACTGAGATTCCACAATTGCCGAACCAGTCCCAAATGAAAGACTAACTATTGTGGCTTCCGAATCTCCAATTGTTCATCCACCCCGACATTCTTCAGCAGCGGTAATTGGTCCACAATACAATCCAATGCTAAAATATTTTGAAATAACACTCTAGCGAACCAAATCTCGAGGAAAAGTTGAGAAAGCAGTACCCATTCGACATTCGTAGTCAGAAAAGGAGATTGATTTCATGATTTGGGGAATCGGGATGTTTGAATAGGGTTCAATCCCAAGTATCCGATGAAACCAGCGCCTCCAGTCACCAGAATGCACTTGTTCAAGCCTTCCTCTGTTTGCCCTTGTGAGCTGTGAGTCGTGACCCCATCTCGCCGGTTTGTGCTTTTGCTGTAGCGAAATTCTCTGAATACTTCGATTAATATTGTTTCGAAGAAGAAGATGCAGTAGTTCCAGGCTTCCAGCCTCCCGGAGCAGGTGGACCGTGGTGCAGACAGTAAATGCATGGTTGGAAATTACAGTTTAGAACATTTCTCCTCACGCGGAGACTGCAGGGGGCACTGGGTAGTGGGACTGGGCAAGCCTGTAGCCTGAGCACTGACTCTAGTCTCCGAAACTTCCTTTAGGAATCTGGCTTCACCGAACTTTGCAAGGTTAGTACACTGTACACCATTCAACTTATTCGGTTACTGGAAATATAACAATTTCAATGTCCATTGGTCAAACTCCTTAGTTTTAACCTAATTCTAATCTCTCTCATTATAAGCATTTAGGTTTTCAACTTTCAGTGTACACTGTATAGTAAAACAAAATTTCAATTTAGTGTTTCAACTTTCAGTGGTCTTTGTCAGTGTACACTGTACAGTAAAACAAAATTTCAATTCTTATCAATGTACGGTAAACAAAATTTCAATTCGAGGTCTAAAATGTCAAAAAATTGCAAAAAATTGCATGCTACAGCTCTGACTTTCCTTGGCCAGTTTGATCTGAAATTGTATCAGAACTATGTACTTTGACATCTCTGATTAATGGAAGAAAGTTTGTCTTGTTTAGGACATTTTTGATAGTGAGAATACGTTTAGCATTAATGATTGAGACATTGAGACCAAGTATAATTCTAATCAGCAAGACTTAATCTGAGATTTCCTTTCTGATTTTTGTCTCTTCCATCTTTTTCATCATCCATTGGACTTGTCACCAGCTTGGCAACTACTCACACAACTTAAAGCATGCTTTTACAAGTTTAAGTTCTTAAATCAAGTATCAGTTCACAGGTTCGAGGAATCTTCCCACTGCTCTGCAGTCTTTGTTTGTAGATCTTCTCTTACATTTGTTGATATAAGGTCCTAATTTACATTTTTTTCAAGGTCAATCAACAAAGTTGTCTCAAGGACACTCCCTTGGAACTAGCACTGAGCATGCACTAGTTTTGAAGTAGAGATTCATTGTTGGTGACAGAGACAATGAATCTAGATGTTCTCAAACCTCACTTTGGGATTGATTTCCCCAGGGGACAATTTTGAGTGATAACAAAGCATTTTATGGTTTATCATCTTTTCACAGTTCTCCAAAAGGTAGCTTCTCTATGGAGCATTGCATGATTTGCATCCATTCTTAACTCTGGAAGCATGTCAACCACATTTACATTGTTTGAGGCTAGCCTAAGACCGATTAAATTCATTACTGTCCAAGGTAAATTACGAAAATTACGTAGGGGAATCAAATTAAATTCTTATCTTACTGTATATGGAAATTTTCCCAAAATTACATGGAGGAATCAAATTTAATTCCTATCTTACTGTCCATGGTAATTTATGCAAAATTATTTAGAGGAAGGAATCAAACTGTGTTGTCGAATTGATACACCTCTCTGTGATCTTGCTGTTCATACTTTTATGAGCATCATCTGGAGATGTGATGTTGCTAATCATAGGTACTTTTCTGAGCATGCAAAATTATTTAGAGGAATCAAACTGTGTTGTCGAATTGATAGGCTTTGTGATCTTGTTGTTCATACTTTTATGAGCATCATCTGGAGACGTGATGTTGCTAATCATAGGTACATTAGCATCCTGCAAATTACCAAATATGTGGAATGATTTAAAAGAACTTCTAATCAAATGAATAGTTTTCTTCAGACTTTTAAAACCCATCTTTTGAGTATGTCGTAGAGTCAATAATGAGGTTTTTAGTTTTTACCTTTTCCTCTATTCCTTGGTGGTGCAGCATGTACCAGTTCCTTACAAGAAATCTCTTGTTTTTACATCTAGTAATTGTGATATTTATACTATGAACACATGTTGTCTTCCTTTGAAGATTGTGAATTACTCGACATTTATTTCATCTGTTATGATTTCTGTATCAATAATGCAAACTACCTCACTCACTGAATCATATTTGGTGGGGCAGGGATTAGATCTTGATTCTTAATATTTTGTTGTCTGGTCTCTATTTTGTTAATGTACTTGGAAAAACCTTCATTGGGATTGTAGAGCTGAGAATGGTTCAAATTTTGACTGTTTCGTAGAATGGACACGTTTTTTTATAAAATTGACCAGTTTTGTACAAGTGACATTGAAGTCAGTAATATTAGATGGTAATGTTAAATCTTTAAAGTAAAAATGATAGAAAATAAAAGATAAGGAGAATGTCACTTTTATAGAAAATGAAAGATAAGGAGAATGCGACTCTTACTTAAATTTTTAACATTACCATTTACTGTTTCCACACTCTGTGGTCCAGCTCTGACTTCCCTAAAATGTCAAAAAGTCAAAGTACATAGTTATTCGACTTCTACATTTTTCTAGTCCTTCACTGTAACACAGAGTGTGGAAACAGTCTGAAAATTCAAGTTAAGATCAACTTGATTTAGGAGTGGATCTATCTTGAGAGAGCAATATAACCTTTTTGTATTTTGTGTTCTTCTCCCTTAATCCTATATCTTTTTTTTAAGGATCGGGGTATGATTTAGCTGATACAAAAACATAATTACGACAATAATTTGATTATACATCTTTAAAAATCATAAAAAGGAACAAATAAATATCACAATAGACTAACCTCATTTAGAAATTTAAAATTTAAGAGATTTTTTAATTTCGAAAAGACTGTTTCCAAAATCGACCAAGGTCGGAGTCAATCAATCAATCCTGGAACATTTGGTTCTTATCCTGCAATTCTATTTTATGTTAAGATCCTAATGGATGGCCTTCACTAACACCTCGGGGTTTTGGTGTAACGGTTTGTATTATTGTATGGAATTTGATATAGTCTAGGAATAAGACCTAAAACTAATTTTGAATGGTTAAGAGCTAATGTTATGTAAGAAAATAAGTTAATGACCCAATACTCTTAGGTAGCGGGAATGAATGTCTGTCCTTTAAAGATGGTCATTTTTAATTGGTATTGTTTTTCTGTCCTTTAAAAATACTTATTTTTAGTCGATATAGCTTTTATGTTTAGTAAACTCCATTTCAGCCATAACTGTCCTCATTACTAGTTTCCCGACTAAATTATGATAAATGTTGTCATCTTATTTTATAAAAAGTAAAAATTTGATCATAAAATGATTAATTGTTAATCTCTTTAACAATCAACAAATCTAAATGTTACTTTAAAAAACCTTAACCATTAAAAATAGGCTCAGGGTGTCCAAGATAAGATACTGATTTTCATCCAATACTATCTAAATTCATAAAAAAAATAGCGTCGATATGACCAGGATAAGATACTGGTTTTCATTCCAATATTATCTAGAGTTTATCGACGGTTAGAAAATAGCCTCAGAATGATCGGGATAGAATAAGTTGGTTTTCATGCCTTCTACAGGTTCTTACCCAAATGCTCTATGTATCTTCTTGTCCCTAAAAGTAGAGGGTCGATTGATTGTTTAAATTTGACTAGTCATGAATTGACTAGATCCTTGCTTCCCATGCCTTAGAAGGTCTACTCGCTCTTTTATTGAAATATGTGTTCATGGTAATTCCCTAGGAAGACTTGCAAACATTTCGATTTTTCCAAATTCTAAATACTCAGCAATTTGAGGCAAGTACCTTGTTCTTCTACTTCCTAAAATTGAAAAATCTTTATCCCTAATAGTAGATACCTATCACAATTTTGATATAATTGATATTTGATGTTATTTTTTAAAGGTAGATATTGATTCCAAGAATCTACTAAGAACAAATTTGATTTACCATCCCCATTTCCCAAAAGCTATTATCATTGATTCATATTGTTCCACATTGTTGCAACAATGTCTATGGTTTTGTTTGTCAAATAATTGAGGGTTGCTTTTGGCCCAATATATGAAGGTTGCGATTGGCCCAGTTATTGAAGGTGTTTTTTTGAACTAGGGAAACTAATGATTCTCTAGCTTAAGTAAATGTGTAGGTTCAAATGATTATGATGTAGAGCAGAGATTACATTGGTAATGTCTTCTTGTCACTAAGAAACCAATCTATCAACCTCCAATCTACATTTGATCGAGGTAGTTGAGCAACCAAGGTTCACGTGTATTTATGAAAATAATCCACTATCTTGTATTGCTTTAATTATGTTCAAACCTTTTAAAAAACAACTAATTCTATGTGTTCTTTGAGCTGATATAATAATGTTCAAATTCAATAGTTCACATTATGTTTTCACTAGCTACATGTGGGTGTGAATGCTTCCCTACAGTTCTCAACCTCTCGACTACTTCAACCTAACCTTGTTAGTTGCATCATGGTCTTTTGGAAAACTTCTTTACCAAATCCAAGCTCCTAATACTTTTAAGTTATGCATCTCACTCGTTAAATGGATGACGCCCAAATGCTAGAGTGATAGCTATGACTTAGTAATATGAGGAAATTACTTTTGCATGTCACTATAATGAGGAAAATCCTTTTAGGTAAATGAGAAATGCCACCTACATGGAAAATGAGAAATGCCACCCATATTCATGTGATAGTGTTGACATGTTGAAAATGCTTTTAGGTAAATTAGAAATGCCACCCACATAGTGAGATTTATTTTTAATCTGACTGTTTATATCCCAAGATATATTACTATTAATATCTATCTTAAGATATATTAGGATTAATATTTATGGCTGTATATATCCCAATATATGTTACTATTAATATATATCTTAAGATATATTATGATTAATATTTATGGCTGTATATATCATGATATATATATTAATAAATCTGATTGTGTGTATCCCAATATATATTAATCATTCTAATGTAACTTTGATTTATTATAATGAAACAATATTGTGATATATTTCACTTGTTAATATTGTGAGATTGTCATTTTAGTGGAGGGATTTATTTATGAGAATTTGTACAATATTTAATTACATTCTTTTATTATATAGGTAGTACATCAAAACATGTCTCAAAACAAAAAGAACCAATCTTCCATCAAAAAATTCTTTGGATGGTCTTCTCCATCACAAGTTGCATCGCCTAATAGAGAGAATTGTAATTTTGATTTGAATGAAAACTTAGATATCCTAGGGCAGGATGAAGAATGTGATGAAGAATTTCAAGGAGGAGAACCTAGCACTCAAAAGAAAAGAAAATTGAAAGTAAGAAGAGAGTTTCGTGAACAATGGAAAACTAAGTATAAGTGGTTGAGAGAGGCAAAACATGAAGGAAAAACAATTATGAAATGTATATATTGTGAAACACATAAGGCAATCGGACCATGGGGAGTTGGCACTGGTTGCTCTACCTTGCAACATGATTCAATAGTTGTTCATGCTAGTTCAAGCATCCATAAACTTTCACAAGCAAAATGGATATGTGGAAATGAGAGGAAAGCAAAATCTATTCCAAAACACATAGCATGCATTGATGAAAGTAACAAGGAAAAAATCATCACAACTATGAAATTAGTTTATTGGATGGTGCAAGAAGATTTACCCCTTTCAAAATATGAATCTCTTTGCTTGTTTACAATGTCCTTGCAAACACCAAACATGCCAAAGATCAAAGACTACACATCATATACAAATCACATGGCTGCAAAATAATTTCTTTTTGTTATATCCGATTATCTTGAAGAGCTACAGATTTCAAGAATGTTGGATAGCCCTTTTTTTTCATTGATGCTAGATGAAAGTATGGATCGTAGTTTGGAAAAATATCTTGTGGTTTATGCCACATTTCTAGACTCAAAAGGGTTTGGGCCTCCAATTTCACAATTTTTAAAGCTCATAAATGTTTGTGACGTAAGAGGAAAAACAACATATGATGCAATCAATGATTTAATTGCAGCAAGGGGTCTTTCAAATGAAAGATTGATGGGAGTTTCTACAGATGGTGCTTCATCAATGGTTAGGATTGAAAATGGTTTTGTTACTTTTATGAAAAAAGATGTAGCTAATGTTGTGGGTGTTCATTGCATTTCTCATCATGAAGCTTTAGCGGCATTAGATGCTTCCAAAAGTATACCCGAATTATTATTTGTTGAAAAATTGGCAAATAAGGTATATTCTTGGGTGCAAAATTCTACTAAAAGAAATAGTGAAATTATTGCTCTACAAGAACTTATGCAGCTTGAAACTCTTAATGCTCTTCAAATCCATGGAGTTAGATGGCTCTCAAGGGGACAAGTTATTGAAAGACTTGTTTTATTGATGCCTCCAATATTGACTTTGTGGAAAAATGAAAAGAAAGACTTATGGTATGATAAGGCAAGGATATTTTCAGTACAGTTTTGCTTACATATGCTTGCAGATGTAATGAGTGAACTAAACAAGTTGAACAAGAAATTCCAACAAGAGTACGTTGATGTTACCTCTTTAGGGGCATCCATAGATGTTACCATAAACACTTTAAAAATGTGGTTTTTAAGAAATGATACATTTGCAGATGGCACATGTTACCTATCTAAATTTCTAGATGCCTCTAAATTTGGTTATTTAGAGATTCGTGATAAAGAGGGACTTGTTCATAGGCATGAATTGCGATTTGTAGCAATTCCGCATACATCTATTGATTATGGTGATATACAAAAACAATCATAGAAACCTTGCATCGAAGGTTTAGTAGAGAGTTGCAAACAACTTGCAAAAGATTATGTTCAATCTCTTGTAGAGAGTTTGAATGGAAGATTCCCTGATCTTTCTTTTTTCAATTCTGCAAGGTTGTTTAGTCCTTGTCATTATTTACAGGATGTTCACGACAGAGAACAGAATTCCAAACGTTGGCTTGATAAAATTTTCCAACACATGCAACATACTTTATGTGAGAAGGAGGAAAAGAAAACAACATTTGATTTTGAAGCTTGTTTAAAAGAGTTGCATCCATTTGTTGATACTCTTCGTGTTAATTGTGAGGGATCATCCATCAAAGATGCTTGGAGGATTTTTTGTGTCATAGAGCTACATACAGATTTTCCTAACATGTTAAAGTTATGGTAGGCAATACTTACTATTCATGCAAGTACAGTGGCATGTAAGAGAGGGTTCTCAAGACAAAACATAATAAAGAATGTACGAAGAAAAAAATTATCATTGGATGCATTAGATGCTTTGATGCGGGTGTCACTAACAGGTCTAGATTCAACGATGGTGGAATGGGATAGGGTATATGAAATCTGGAAAGCTGTTAAGGAAAGAAGAATATTAAATATTTAAGGTTTTTTCTTTTATGTTTAGGTTTGTAATGGTAAATCTTAAATCTAAGCACTACCAACGTCAAGTGAGACAAGATTGAACATCTCAAGATGATATTCTATGTACTTTTTGAACATTTTCACAATCAATGGTATTCTATGTACTTTTTGAACATTTTCATAGTAAATGATATTCAATGATATAAAATGTGGTAGTTTCATTCGCTTCCATTTATATGAGTTATTTTTCTTTCCATTTATCTCTGATTCTCTATAGACTACAATGCAATGGAAGTGCATGTTATTTCTGTCCTATTATGCATGAGGAATATTTATTTAGTTGAAGTTGCCTCAGAGCCTAGGTGAACAGTTTGAAACTCCTATGTTTGAAGGGTTAAATCACACAATTTTACATGTAGCACAACCATGTGTACATCTCCCATGCAAATATTTCTGACCCATACAATACTTCATGGAGATGAGATTTTCGCCTTAATCTATCATCATCTTCTTATGTGACACATGAAACTTCTCTGCACTTGGTGTTATCCACAATTTCATTTGATTTCACGTCACCTTCTATATATTTTCTAGCTGCATATGCAATCACACACAAATCAACATCATCACATGTTTTCCCATAATGTCTATATCTCATTCTCCTCTTACTCAACATCATCATCACACAAATCAACATCATCACGTGTTTGCTTCTAAGGTTTAATTTTGTTCTTCAAAGTCTGTGATCAGTTCTGGATGAAATCTATGTTATTTCAACTCTTTCTTGTTAACTAGTAACTGAGTAGTCTTAACACTTTAGAATATTTTCATGTAGTTATTGTCTTGTTAGTTTCAGATTTTGGAGTGCTTCAGTTTTTCATATTTTCAAATTTGGTTTTATATTTCAGATTTCAAGTTTTTTCATATATCAGTTATAATAGTAGAATTATGGGTTGGCTCATAACAGGGGTATGAGAGCTCTAATTGATAACAGATTAATTTCATATTCATAGTTACAGTTCATATTATAGATTGAGTTCATAACAATTTCTCAATTTTTTGTCGCTAATTTGATGCACCTCTTGTAGACATAAGCATCAATCTCCTTAGTAGCAAGGTTTTTCCTATCTACATAACAGAAAACAACTTTAACACTTCAAGCAAAACATCTTCTATGGCCTTCATTGGCAAAAACGCTTAACAGTTAAGCACATATTGAGAATTCATGTCTACCTCTCATACCACAACAACATTCATGGAAAGTAGGAATAAATAGCAGAGGGTTTTCACATTCTCTACATGAAAAAGAAGCCAGATAGATTGGTCCCATGGTTATTACTAAAGTCTAAAAACTAATGGAAAAAATGAAGCTATGGAAATCTTGGTCCCCAAGATGATATAAGTACTTTCTAGTCAACACAATTACAACTTCCTCAAAAGTTAAGTGCCCATAATCTTGTAATTACATCAAAACTGAATAATACAACTACTAAATAACCATAAGCTCTTTGAATGAGTGGACTGGAAAAGCATTTACACAATTCTAAATTTCATTAGTTTAGAAAACCAATCTACCACAGTAAATCAAAGCTTCGTGAATTGGGAGTAGCTCAAGTGGTGTGAAAAGTTCTTTCCCTTCCCACCTGGGTTCAAATCCCACTTTATGATATGTTTTGCTCCTTAAGAATTGAGGCTCTTTCCGATGAGCACAGCTCAAGAGTATTGTATTTCCTTTTGGAATAATAGTAGTTTCTATTATATTATAGTGATCAGTTGGTGTCTTGATTTTATAGAAGTGACCTTCACACCCCCACTTTGTATCACCATTTATGTACTGAAAAGAGTCTTGTTGACCTAATTTTTGGCCATCTGTTGGACATTAATAAATGTATGTTGTATTATATTAGAAAGTCAATAGTTGATGATCTATATATGACCTATTCATGATTTTTTGACCTACCCTTATGCCCTGTAGAATCTAGGGCTTACCATGGGTACCATCCTCAGAATGAGGAAAAGTGCCCAGGAGGTTTCCCCTGGGATATGTTACCTAAACATTAAAATCAAAATAAGGAAAACCAACCAAAAAAAATCAAAGCTTCCAGGGCAAACAAATCACTCATTCCATAACTTGTGAATATCCGTTACTTGTTTACATGCAATATCCTATTTGGATACAATGCAACTACAAAAGTAAACTGTGCAAAATTCATTGAGGCATTGGGATTTTACAAGCACGATCCCATTGGAACAAAATCAAATATTAGGTTGAAAAGCAGAATCCAGATACAGACTGGCAAAGGTAGTTAGGCCACATTTATCACGTAACAAATACCATAGATATATACTAGGCATTATCATGCACAAACTAAATAATTCACTAGGGTTCAGACTTTGTGACTAATATTGGCATGGAATAAATGCCTAACCATAGGATGTACCCTAATTATGACGCGATAAAACTGCATTGAATGAATATACATACCAAACGCACATACATATTAGACACTAGAACTAACATGTTCAGCTACATGGTGTAAGAGAATCACCAATATGTGTTATTCTACTATATAATAGCAAAGGCTCTTTCTATGATTTTTCACTATTTGAGAGAGATTAATAGAATAACATATATTCATGTTAACCTAGGATTTCCCATTTTTCTTGCCTACAGTTTTCTTGTTTTGCTACATATCTTTTGTGTCTTATTTCTAGGTAATATGGAAGAACAAACGTATTTCAGCTATGGGATATCATGATAAAGAGAAACTGAAGTTATACATATTATATAGGTATACCTGGATACACTAAAAATGAATAAATTAAAAAATATTATGAGTTTTAGAGAGTGTTTAATCCATTTTTATCATCAAATAGTGATTAGAACAGAGTTAAATTCTAATTCTGCAAAATAAAAAACATTAAATTCTGAAAAAAAATAGCTGAATTCTGAAAAAAATAGCTGAATTTTTCATTGTTTGAGAGAGATTAATAGAATAACATATATTCATGTTAACCTCAGATTTCCCATTTTTTTTTCTTGCCTACATTGTTCCTTTTCACATAATTAATTAACATAGATGCATGTTAACTTGCACATTTCAAATCAACAAAAATATGAAATGCAAAACCTTTTAAGACTTAACAGGTCCCACATCAACAAACATATGAAATGCAAAACAAATCAGGGATTAATAGGTCTCTTCCCCATTTTTGAGCCACTAGTTTGTGCCATTAATTATGGCCCTTTAAGCGATAGAGCACCTAACTATATTCAAGCTATCAACTGCCTAGCTATGAGATGCTTCTCAGTATTTGTTGACAAGGAACAAGATTGAATATGCATATATGGATTCTAACTTTGATATCCCCAGGCTGCCCGACATCATTCATCATCGTGTAAATGCTGATATCGATTGTAGTCTATGAGAGAGTGCCAGTAGGACGTCACTATTCCCCACAGGCTTAGATTGTGTGCGGGCCAGCTTTTTTACATGGTCGGAATTTAATGAGGGAGACCACATTAACGTTGCACTGAGCTGTTTCACCAGGCCCGAGCTCTTGTCTCTACAGACCGCCGTAAACACTCGCCGGTTATGGTTTCTGTCTTCTGTGTTGATTCTTCATGTGGTGTCATCCCTGAACTTGTTATGGTGGTGTTTAGCATGGTGGCCATGTGTCCATCCGAATCACAAGATGCCTGAACACCGAGAACACTGCTCAGACAGGGGAAGAGTAGAACTAGCAGCAGTTAGGTAGCAGTCATGTGAAAGAAGTTGAAGAGCAAGAACAATTAGCAACGCCGGATCTCACGTACCAGTTTCACGCTCTGAGATTGAATATGTCGAGTGAATATTGGCATGCAAATAAACAAGTACAAACTACTTGACCTTTTTTCGTAGAGCCATCCCTATCCGTTAAACGCTGTAATGCTTATTCCAAAAACGAACCAACATCAGCCCATCCTTCCTTACGTAGCACTTGCATCACAGGTATACTCCCATCTTTAGCACATTCGAGAATAATGTGATCAAGCATACCTACAAGCATGCAATTGTAAACTTCATTAAAATAGTACGCACTTTGGATTGCCAATAAGCTTGCCTTGGACTTTATAACTTAGTGAACTGGAGCTGTGAGAGAGGTGTGAGAGAGGAGTTTCCGAGAGTCTGGTTTTCCGCTGGGCGCTACGAACGTGAAACACTCGATCTCGGAGTCCCAAACCAATATGTTCAATCATATTGCATCCTATATCATACTGCTAAAGTGAGAGACCTTTTGCTCTATTATTTTTGTAAAAGTCCAACTTTTCCTTATTTTCAAAAGCATTAGCTCTTGAGCAACTTCACGAAAAGCTGTACTTGCCACTCTTTTTTCTATCCATCCATTTGCCGACAAGGAACACGCATATGCAAGCATCTATTAGGAACTGAAACATTCAAGTAGCTAGAGTCGAGACCAATGGAAGACTCAATTCAAAATGGTAGAATCTCCTAATTGTTTTTTGAAGCAAGTATAGTGACGAAGTTGTGATTTCCGACTATGATTTACAGGGGTCTTGCGCTGGAACAACACTTGACGAAGCCCAATCATTTTGTCATTGAATTTTATTTTAACATTCAGGGTTCGACATTTTAGTTTTCCACAATTTAATGAGCTTTTCACCTAAGAGGCCAAATTCTCTTAGTGTTGTTATTAGTCTCCTAACAAGTTCCTTTTTTTCAAATTTAAAACCGCTCTTTGATTTGGTGCAATTATTGAATTAGTTCGTCATTACACTTTTTTTTTTCAGTTAAAGTTAGTTCTATATTTTAGTTTGTCATTTTAATTATTTTGTTTTGTTTTTTCATTTTCTGAGTATTAGTTATATTGGTGCAATTATAGAATTAATTTGTTATTTTAATTATTTTGTTTTGTTTTTTCATTTCATTAATATTAGTTTTATATTGGTGTACAATTATAAAATTAGTTTGTCATTAACGTTTTTATATTTTAGTTTGTCATTTTAATTATTTTGATTTGTTTTTTTATTTTATTAATACTAGTTTTTTATTAAATTTTGATCAATAAAAACTAAATAACTATTAAACTTTGAATTAATCACTTGTTAAATACTAAGCACTATGTATGTTTAAGTATAAATGTAAATATAGAAAATGAATTTAAGCAACATTATGGTTCTACTATAAGACTCATGATGTTAAATCACTGAAATTTAATAGAAATTCCAATCGAACTTGGTTTAAAGATTGCTTTGGCTTATAGATATTGAAGCTTAAACAAATGGACATTTGGGTCATTTTCAATATAATATAATTAAAAATTTTATGGTTAGTTTAACAACACTTGGAAGCATTTGGTTATAATTGCAGTTTTCTCAATTAGCATTTTAAAAACTTGTTTCTTTACTCAATAGAAAACATAAACTAAGGGCAAGGTAGGGACTTGTTGCTATGCAACTCTTCTTGTTTACTTTATTGAAAGTCTAAACATTACTCTTCTTGTTTACCTTATTGAAAGTATAAACATTACTTTAAATCCTTACTTAATAGTTATGCTAGTTCTCACTTTTATTTCACTTATTTTTAATTAAAAAATTACAGAAACACCATCAAATCAATCCAATTGACAAGTAATGTACTTTACATTCTCCGAAAAATGACTTTCCATAACAACATAATTATTATTCTATATCTACATAGATTTCCAATTGTCATACAGATTTGTGCCACTACTCAACATTTAATACTTAAAAGATAAAAGTCACCAACAATTTTACATCATAAGGCATTTTAAATAGAATGGTGTTGCATAAGAAGGGGAGGTCTATGCTCTACCTCCATTTCAAATGCCTATAACATTAAGGGTCACTCATTATCTATTTAGTTAAAATATTTTAGAGCTTTATTATGATGAGGTTATATTATTTATCTATCGTTATTGGTGGGGTTGTATTGACAAACCCAATTTGATCATCCCCCCCCCCCAATAAGTAAGTTCGGAATTTTGATTGATGAAGAAAGACAAATGCGTTATGATCCTTATTATATGATGCGATCTCGATCATGCTAATACCAATACCTCATGGTGAATCTAAATATATCATATATTTTGTCTTCCTCTATCTAATTTTCTTATAGTTGTTCCTGTACCTAAAGCATATAGTTGTATTGAGCGAGCAAAGTAAGGATTGGTAAAAGTCTATTCCTTTTGGTTAGGAATCTTTATCTCTTGCTAGTTAAATGTAAAGTATTGTCGAACTTAGTTGGCTTTTGGTTGAGGGCTAAGTGAGTAAGAGTTATAGTAGCTATTACTCTATAGTAATAGATTGGTTCAAAGCATGTAGTTATAGATAAGTGAGTTCTATAAGAGTTATAGGCTATGTTCCTTGCCTTATTATTTAAAGACAAGACTTTCTATATCAACTTATACAATCTTAATTATTTTTCTATCCTCTGGCTCTTATTATTATGTCGTGTGTAGTAAGATATAAATCACTCAATCCTATTATTATGCTCCGTACATCATTTCAATTTATCGCATCTATAAAGTTTACTATAGTTTAAATTTTATAAAAAAATATTTATTTGAAATACAATTCGTTGTTGAATGCTGACATTTGTAGGGCGGCATCACCATTCTATACACTGGCCCTGCATTCGTAATTATGAGTTTGGGACACATGCTAGTGTGAGTTTTGTTTCAAATGCTTATAACATATGTCAGTTTGTTGTCACCCAACTCAAAATGCAGTAATTACAGGTATAATGATGATTGTTATGCTGTGGGGGCAACTGGCTTAAGTTTAATTTCGCCAGGTCATTTCCTGGTCAACTTGTTCACATGGCTTAACCTGCATAATTCAAGTCACGTCGAAATTTATTGCATTAGGTTGTAATGCATTTGGGTGATCTACTTTTTTTTTGGTTATCATGAAGTTGGAAGTCTGGTTTATTGATCGTCCATGTTGGCATTGAGTTAGAATGGATCATTTTTCAGACATTCGATTATTTTTAGGTGTTAATCTAATGATGTTATCCTTGATTTTGTCTTTGCAACATGTGGGCAAGCAATCACAGCCTTGAGCCTGTTAAGGGAGAACAAAGACAAATTTGACCTTCTGATAAGTGATGTCTATATGCCTAACATGGATGGATTTAAGCTGCTGGAACTTGCGGGGATGGAATTGGACCTTCCCGTTATCAGTAAGTGTAGCAGTTCATTTGATAGAGTAAGTGTAGCAGTTCATTTGATAGACCTATTTGTTGGATTACTCCTAATTCCGTGTCACTTCTTTTGTCCTTTAAATCCCTTGAAATGTTTGCAGCAACTAAAATCATGTACTGATGAAATGATATGAGCTAATTTGTTTTGGTAGAATAAGGACTAGAACTAGTGAAGAAAGGAATATGAATGACACTAACTTGCAACGCAGAAAACTGCTACCTAAGTACAACAGTCTAAAAACTGAAGGTACCTTTTTCTTTTGAATTTTGGAACGTTAGGCTCTGGATAAGGCAACATGATTCATAAAAAGTAGGGATTGACAACTGCATGTTCTATCATCTGCATGTTCTATCATCTATAGTGGCTTTATTTACTGAATTGGGGTTGGTAATGAAATAGGGCGCATGCATGTTCTATCATCTATAGTGGCTTTATTTACTGAATTGGAGTTGGTAATGAAATAAGGCGCATCTAGAGAGGATAAATTGCAATTTTCAGTTGTTGCACGGGCAATTTATCTCTACTTCTTTAATGGGCACTGTAATCGTGTCATCTACCTTCTTTTGGTGAATTACAATTAAGAAATTCTTTGAAGATGTAAAATATCTTTTGATTATAGAGTGAAATTGCATATTTATATTTCCTTGTTGATAATATGAATTATCTATGCGAGTGAAATTGTCCTTCAAATTCCTAGGCTATTTGTAAGACATTTAAGATCCCGGCACAACATTATCCCACATTGAACGACTTTGAACGACTTTGTTGTATGGAAGGTTGTGTGGTTCATGATTATTGTTTCTTTGCAGGGACTATGAATTACTTTCTTATGTAGTATCCATGCATGTAGGTTTTTTTTCCATACCACAGAGCACTTAGGATGTGGATTGAAAAGTAAAAGATACTCCCAACTGCATTTCTAGCTTCAACTTTGCGTCCATGTAAGATGCCGCCGGTTGGCATTCTGTCTAGAATATCTATATTTTCCCACTTTAAATACTTTATGCTCATATTTTCAAGATTGCCAGTGCTCAAACAGTTTTGGATATTTAAGACACCTGAGATCTGTTATTACATTTCTTGGATTTTTTTTATATCGATTGTAAAATCATTGAAGGTTATGTAGTGTTTGGTAGGTTGGCAATGGTATGCTAATGCTATAGTTTTCGTACGCGGTACCATATTTGTGCTGTCTTTTGACAATAGCATTGTAAGAAGATATGATAATCTCGATTAGATATTGTATGAATCTTATGTTTGTGACTGAGAAAGTTGTATGCAATCCATAATATGGAAAATGGTATCAAAATATGAGAAGTCTCTGCATCCTCATAGCTAATGATCCACGATGATCGTGGAGACAACTAACAATGTTAGAAGGTATATAATTTGGATCATGCAAATATTATAACATATATAACCGATTAACAAATGTATGAATTTAAATTATTTTCATGGATGAAAATTTTGTAGGATTTTACAGGATTTAGGCAATATTCGAATTAAAATATCAATGAAACCTGTCATATTTTAGTTTGTAAAATCTTTTAATTCTTTAATATCTTTAACATTGGTGATGCAGGCGGTCCCAATTTTGGAACCCACATTGGTGATGCTTTAATATCTTTAATATGGCACTACAATGCGTTATGATTTGTACATTTTGCAAGCATCTTTCCAGCTGCCCGCATTGTTGCGGGAGTTGATGACGATCGACTATGTGAAGCTGAAGAGGATAAAGGGGTTGGCGCATTGTACAAAGCTGTGGTAGTTGTATGTTGATGGGTGCTCTGCTAAGTATGGAAACATTGGTATCTTTGGAGGTAATGTGTGAAGCTGAGGAGGATACAGGGGTTGACGCATTGTACTAACTAAGCCCTGACATCATTTATCAGGTGCCCAAAAGCATGCTTAGCTTGACAAACATACCTGATGACTATGTAAGTTTCAAGGACCAGAGGATAACATTGGGTGAAAAGAAAGCCTAATTGGATCAGCTCTTGCTTGGCATGCAATACATTATATATGTTTATCAATATTGAGGCATGCTACCAAGGATCACAAGCACTCAATTTTCTGTTGCTTCATCCTCAACTATGGCGAGTGGCCAGGTAAAAGTGACAACCCCCTTGTAATTTATGTGTCTTGGTTGAGTGTGCAGGTCTAAGCGAGGCGATTCATGCTTCAACTTGTAGAAGATAATGGTTTAATACATAAAACTTCTGGTTTTTTTATGTAGGACCTTGTGCAATCCCAAACACTTCTACTGCAACTAGTGTAATAGTAGCTACTCGCTCTGCATTGAGAGTGCCAAACTGGAATGAAGTGCACTATAAGCAAACCAACCTCTTATTATTTGGTGTCTAGCTCAGAACTTGGATTGGTATAACCATGGGTTTGTTGATTCCTGCAAATATGTTACTTTTGTTCTTGCATGTAATTACATTTTCTTAGACCGCCATCAAATGATATTTTCAGTACTTCATAGAATCTGTAAACTGTAGCTTTTGGCCCGTAGCATTGTGATATTGTTTGGGCTTTTTCTGTAAAATTTGTAGCATAGTGATATTCGTTAAAATAAATGAAGTGGAACTATTTGTGAATGTATTGATGATTTTGTTTTTTAAGTTATTTTCCAGTGGTTGATTAGATTTTAATGAAATAGTGGGAGAGAGGGGTTCCATGAAGAGGATTTGGAAAATTAACAAAGGTAACTGGATTTGTACCTAGGGGAGGGAGGCCAGAAGTGGTCCACCCCGACTTTGGCCACCCGGGATGCCACGCGGCTGCCACCCGTCGAGGGCGGGACCACTGCAGGTGGCTGCTCCACGTCGTCCCGGGTAGCTAGCGCTTTTAATGCGCTTTATTGCACCTCGGGATGCGTGCCAGCTGGCCCTTTCCCGGCAGTCGCTCCCACCTCCCGTTCATTCTTGCTCGGGGCTGGAAGGTGAGCGTTCCGCCACCCCGGAAGCTGTCCGCCATGGCGCCGCTGCTGCTCCGCTCCCGCCTCCTGCTGCTGTTCGATGAGGTTGCTGCTTGGAATACCTGTCACTGTGTGGTGGTCCGCCCCGGTTTGTTGTTCGCGCGGAGGACGTCGCCGTGTGAGCACAGAGGTTTCGTTTGGTTGCCTGTCTGGAAGCTCGTGGTGGAATGGCCCTGTTCCATGGCCGTCGCCGTGCGTTGGATAACTGGTCTAGTGTTGTTGTTGTGTTCGTGGTCTGTGGAGTGGGTTCCCCGGTGGTTCGGCCCTGTTCCTGCTTGTTTGCGGGCTGCTCCTGGTTCATCCTCGGCTCCTGGTGTTCATGTTTCTGCTTCGTCGTCGGCTCCTGGTTCGTCCTCGGCTCCTGGTACCTGCTCCGCTCCTGGTTCGTGCTCGGCGGTGGCCACCTGTTCAGCAAACTTGGTAGGATTTTGATCCTACCGGCTTCGCGTGCATTGTGTTTTTCAACACACTCACTCTCTCGGTGTGATTTGCTTGCCTTCTCTGTCTGTGTTCGGTTTGTTTGGGTGTGGTTTCCTGTTCAAACGACGTCGTAGGAACTTGTTTTTTGGTTTTTAATGGAGCACTGTAATGGTTGTTGGTTTTTAATGGAGCACTGTTATGGTATTTGGTTTTTAATGGAGCACTGTTAGGTTTTGTGGTTTGTAATGGAGCACCGTAATGGTTTTTGGTTTTTAATGGAGCACTGTTAGGGTATGTGGTTTTTAATGGAGCACCGTAATGGTTTTTGGTTTTTAATGGAGCACTGTTAGGGTATGTGGTTTTTAATGGAGCACCGTAATGGTTTTTGGTTTTTAATGGAGCATTGTTAGGGTATGTGGTTTTTAATGGAGCACCGTAATGGTTTTTGGTTTTTAATGGAGCACTGTTAGGGTATCTGGTTTTTAATGGAGCACCGTAATGGTTTTTGGTTTTTAATTGAGCACTGTTATGGTATTTCGTTTTTAATGGAGCACTGTAATGGTTTTTGGTTTTTAATGGAGCACTGTTATGGTATTTCGTTTTTAATGGAGCACTGTAATGGTTTTTGGTTTTTAATGGAGCACTGTTAAGGTATTTCGTTTTTAATGGAGCACTGTAATGGTTTTTGGTTTTTAATTGAGCACTGTTATGGTATTTCGTTTTTAATGGAGCACTGTAATGGTTTTTGGTTTTTAATTGAGCACTGTTATGGTATTTCGTTTTTAATGGAGCACTGTAATGGTTTTTGGTTTTTAATTGAGCACTGTTATGGTATTTCGTTTTTAATGGAGCACTGTAATGGTTTTTGGTTTTTAATTGAGCACTGTTATGGTATTTCGTTTTTAATGGAGCACTGTAATGGTTTTTGGTTTTTAATTGAGCACTGTTAGGGTTTTTGGTTTTCAATGGAGCACTGCTAGGGTATGTGGTTTTTAATGGAGCACTGTTAGGGTTTTTGGTTTTCAATGGAGCACTGCTAGGGTATGTGGTTTTTAATGGAGCACTGTTAGGGTATTTGGTTTTTAATGGAGCACTGTAATGGTTTTTGGTTTTTAATGGAGCACTGTTAGGGTTTTTGGTTTTTAATGGTGCACTGTTAGGGTTTTTGGTTTTTAATGGAGCACTGTTAGGGTTTTTGGTTTTTAATGGAGCACTGTTAGGGTTTTTGGTTTTTAATGGAGCACTGTTAGTGTCTTTGGTTTTTAATGGAGCACTGTTAGGGTGTTTGGTATTTAATGGAACACTGTAATGGTATTTGGTTTTTAATGGAGCACTGTTATGGTATTTGGTTTTTAATGGAGCACTGTAATGGTTTATGGTTTTTAATGGAGCACTGTTAGGGTGTTTGGTTTTTAATGGAGCACTGTTAGGGTGTTTGGTTTTTAATGGAACACTGTAATGGTATTTGGTTTTTAATGGAGCACTGTTATGGTATTTGGTTTTTAATGGAGCACTGTAATGGTATTTGGTTTTTAGTGGAGCACTGTTATGGTTTTTGGTTATTAATGGCACACTGTTATGGTCGAAATTGATTATTAATGGCACACTGTTAGGGTCGAAATTTATTATTAATGATTGTATGAATTAGCAATGAATGGTTGTTAATTTGTTAATGGAGTTGATTATAGGATTAGGGTTTGAAGGATGCGGGAAATTCTGACATAAAAAAAAACACCATAACAGTGCTCCATTAAACCCTTCATTGATTATATTACTTGCAGTGATTGCTTGAATTTTGAAGGAATGGTTGTTAATTTCTTATTGGAGTTGATTATAGGATTGATGCATGCTTGAGATGAATAATTTGGGCATGCGAATTAGATGAATAAGTTGGACTTTGAATTGAAGGCATGAAACCTTTTAACAAATTAGGGTTTGCTATGGTTCATTGATTGTTTCAGTCATTGTATGAATTTGCAATTAGGGTTTGGAGGCATGAAACCTTTTAAGAAATTAACAACCATTCATGGTTAGTAGGGTTTGCTATGGATCAGTGACTGTTTCAGTGAATGTATGAATTCGCAATGAATGGTTTTTAATTTGTTATTGGAGTGCATTATAGGATTAGGGTTTGATATGGTTTCATTGTTTCATTGCTTGATAACTTAGTATATTTTAAAATTGAGAGAAGGTTTGATGGTTATGGAAAATTCAGATATGCTTTAATGGTATGAAGGTTACGGGAAATTCTGACATAAAAAAAAACACCATAACAGTGCTCCATTAAACCCTTCATTGATTATATTGCTTGCAGTGATTGCTTGAATTTTGAAGGAATGGTTGTTAATTTCTTATTGGAGTTGATTATAGGATTGATGCATGCTTCAGTTGAATAATTTGGGCATGCGAATTAGATGAATAAGTTGGACTTTGAATTGAAGGCATGAAACCTTTTAACAGATTAGGGTTTGCTATGGTTGATTGATTGTTTCAGTCATTGTATGAATTTGCAATTAGGGTTTGGAGGCATGAAACCTTTTAAGAAATTAACAACCATTCATGGTTAGTAGGGTTTGCTATGGATCAGTGACTGTTTCAGTGAATGTATGAATTCGCAATGAATGGTTTTTAATTTGTTATTGGAGTGCATTATAGGATTAGGGTTTGATATGGTTTCATTGTTTCATTGCTTGATAACTTAGTATATATCAAAATTGAGAGAAGGTTTCATGGTTATGGAAAATTCAGATATGCTTTAATGGTATGAAGGTTACGGGAAATTCTGACATAAAAAAACACCATAACCGTGCTCCATTAAACCCTTCATTGATTATATTGCTTTCAGTGATTGCTTGAATTCTTAAGGAATGGTTGTTAATTTCTTATTCGAGTTGATTATAGGATTGATGCATGCTTGAGTTGAATAATTTGGGCATGCCAATTAGATGAATAATTTGGACTGTTAATTTTGTATTTTTCTATAATTTTGGTTCTCATATTTGTTTGTCCCACCTGCTTTCATTCTTGCTGTGTGCTCTAACCTAAGTAATCTTTAACTTTGTGCTTGGTGATTGTTTGCAATGCTTACTATCAATCCAGTTCAAGTCGATTTGCATTCAAGTCAGTATTGCATTCAGAAAAAACTTGCATTCAATTTAAATGTTCAATCAGGTTGGTCTACCACCCAATTTAGTTTAACATTCAATTTAGTTTTCTAACCAGTAAATAGACAGAGACATGAAGAAAACAGTACTTGACATAAAGGGCATATTCTTGTTCAACATAGTAGCAATTCGACATTTATACATATGGTTGGTCCATGGTGGGTTGGGACTTTATACATTTACTGTGGTTATGCCTAACATATATCCACTGTCAGATTGGAATCAAACAAAAACTTAGGAACCCACCCAAAATTCCCCCCCGCAACAAAATCTTCCTTTCATATGTGTATGCCAAACACAAAACATCTATCATTCGCCAAACAAAAAACCCTATGTGCGAGGAGGTTGACTGCCTTCATTACCCAAACTAGTTGGGTTAGATACTGATGCATGACCTGGTTGTGTTGAGCTGCAAACATTTGGTGCGGGCCAGGTTGATCCTTGTAGCCAAGGAGGAATTGAGTAACCATAGTTATGACTTGAGCCTAATTGCCCTGGGTTCACTGGAGTTTGGAAGGCATACACAGTATTTCCCCCTGCCTGGTGGTATTGGGGTATCTGTATGTTAATAAGGTCCTGGAATAATCTTCTGTTCTCTGAAAACTGATCCAATGGGTTGTCAACCACCTCTATCCTCTCCAGACCATTTGGATTCCTCTGATTTGCCTTTCTTTGCTCCCTTTCCTCCCTTGCCAATTGTTTCCGTCGCTCTCTTTCCTCCCTTTGTTTCACTCTTACAAGCCTTTCCTTCCTTCGATTTTCTGCTGCAACAATCTTTGCTTCCTTCTTCTCCTTTGCCAGGGCCTTCTTCTTCTCTTTTAAATCCTGCATCTCCTTTTTCTTGTGCTCAGCCTCAATCAGTAGGGTGATGTAGTCCTCTGATGTTAGTAGTTGCGAGCTCCTGCTTAATCTAAGATGCTCAGCAGTGGGATTAGATAGATGAGTTGCAACTTTCTCCACTGGCAACTTAAGGAACTGGCCAAGTAGTGGCTCATTTGGTGGGAGTGCCTCATCATCATTTTCTTGGTCCACTGTATCTTCATTTTGTTCAATCTCATCTCCACCACCCCCAAGTGGCACATAATAATGTACAGCTTCATTGTTAAGGACTGCTGGCATGGAAGGCAGGTTAAGGCTTTCATCGTTGGTGGGGGTGACAATGTGTCTGTTCATATTTGTCATCGCCTCTGCCAACCACTCGGGTTGTTCTGGCTGGCTTGGAAATGTCAACTCCTCGCTGTTGTTTACCATTGCTTGGTCACCTCCATTCACACTCAAATCGGCAACGTTGTTATGAACAATCCCTTGGCCATCTAATTCTGTTTCTGTCCTTCCAACAGCTTCTATATTCTCCCCAACAGGTTCGGTGCCATACTGACTTTCACTTACGTGTTCATTGTCGTCATCCAGTGGTTGGCAATGACCTTGAGAGAGTGATATGATGTTATCTGCAGCATCTGCATCCTCTCTCCCCTGAACATCAAAAGCCTGACTACATCCCGTGTCATGTTGAAGAGCATCAGAATTGAAAGGCCATATTCCTGTCCGCCTAAAACCAGCCTTGATATTTGATGCTGTGAGTGCCCTAGCAAAAGCTTTGCTTGCAAGTTCTGCTAATTCGAACCTCTTCACCTCTACCCCCGGATTCTTTGCCATCCAGGACGCTCTCTCAGACCTGAAGTAACACTTGAAAGGCCCAAACACACTCACATCTAGAGGTTGCAGCCTGTGGGTGGTATGTGCAGGCAGTGCCAACAGATCAATGCCTAGCCTATTTGCCTCCTCAATGGTTTGTATAGCAACGTGGCTACCATGGCCATCAAAAATCAAAAGGTGTCTGTTTTCAGGTGAAACACCGCCAGGGACAGAGGAAGCAAAGTGGCAAAGCCAACTCAAGAACAGTTCTTTTGTCATCCAAGCATGGGGGTGTGCAGCCATGCATGCGCCAGGTTCACAGTTTTTAATGTAATTTTTGAGTTGATTCTTTCCCTTGAACAGATAAAAACCTGGAATTGATGCTCCAACTGCGTTGACACAACAAAGAATAGTTATCCACTCCCTACTTTTTGGCAGAATTTTGGGCACATTCCTGCTCCCTCTCTTGGCAATTACCCGCATGCCACAATTCCTCCCTGCCTGTAATCCAGTCTCGTCACAGTTCCATATATGGTCTCCTCTGTATGAGTGTTTCTCATATGCATCAGAGAGTGTCTGATAGAACTTGGTCACAACTGTAGGGCGCAGATTGAAAGCCCTATCCCTGTCAAGCCCCTCTGCTGTGCGTAACACAAGTTCTGGATGCCTTTGTTTAAATCCTCTCCACCATGATTTTCCTGGAAATCCATCTTTGAAGGGGTTTGGCCTCCCTTGACAGATTTGTGCAACAGTGGATTTGAGCTGAACCAACTCCAGACCATGGCCTAGTTGAGCCATCTCTTCACACCAAACCACAACTTCTTCTTCCTCTTCTGCACTCAACACTGTAAGAGGTCCTTTTCGCTTGGTATGGGTCAGGCCATTTATCCAGTAATGGATTGATGTTGGTGGAATCCCATGTTTTTTAGCAGCTGCTCTGATAGAAAAACCATTGAACTCTATATCATCTATGGTAGCCTTCATGTCTTCTTGTGTCCATCCTCTGATGGCACTAATCTTCTTACTGGCAGTTGCACCTTGAACTGTGGTTGATTGTGGAATAACACCTCCAGGATCTGCATCATTTGCCTCTTCAACTGTGGTTGATGATGGAATAACACCACTACGCACTGCATCATTTGCCTCTTCATCATCTCTGTTATTATCAGTATCATGTGCTATGTCCTCATCGGACGAGGTGCATCGTAGCTGGGCACCCCTGCTGAGTCTCCTACTTGACCTCCTTGCACGAGTAGTGCTGACTCTTGCCATGACTGCATTAAAACCAAAAACCATAACAGTGCTCCATTAAAAACCAAAAACCATAACATTGCTCCCACCTACGGAGATAGAACTAGCTGTGTTAATTCACAGGGATCTGGAATATTATAATAGCTGTGTTGAAAGAAAGTGTTAAAATGACCCTAGGATCTGGAGTATTCAAAAGGAACTAGCTGTGTAAATTCACAGGGATCTGGAATATTATAATAGCTGAGTTGAAACAAAGTGTTAAAACGACCCTAGTGATTTACATGTTCAATGCAGGTTCTTGCATAAAAATAGATATAGTCTGGATACTTGAAAACATTATTATTGAAAGACAAGTTTATCTTGAATGCAATACCTGAACTCTGAATGCTGTCTTGAATTAACTCTGCAACTGTGTTTTGCTTGAATGCAATGCCTGGACTCTGAAATTTGATGCTTGGAAATAGAGGTGAGTTTAACAAGGTCTGGGAATTTCGAATAGCAGAAAAATGAAGTTTGTTTGAAGGTTGTAGTGTCTTTATAGCATTTTGGTGTATGATTTGATTGGCAAGTTTGAGAAGGCATGGATTGCAACTGGCTGGAGTTGGATGAGTGGCTCAAGATTGACTTGGCCTCGATCCAATGGCCATCAATGGGGCTTTGTCGATCCATGTGCTCTTCGTAATGCCTATGGACATATGCTTCTGTTTGGTTTTCTGGTTGATTTGATGATTTTAATGGAGTTGGCTGCATTAATTGCATTGATTGGGCTTCTTTGTTGAACAGCAATGCACCTGGAGCTGACACAAATTCTCCATTTATTATGCAGGTGACATTTGATAGATGTGTAGGTGGGATGCCTTGGTGGTTAAGTGATTCTCGATGCTGGTCTGGGTGTACTCTGAAGCTTGTTCGATGGGCTCCATGTGATGGGCAATCCGTCCTTGTAGATTGGGTTGGCTGGGGAGTGATGAGGTCCAATTAGATGTTTGTGTCAGTGCATGTTGGGATTTGGAAGGGACATGATGGATTTGATTTTGGTTTTGTCAGGACTGCTCAGCTGTCAACCTTTTGTCCTATAGTTGACAGCTGTGGGCCTACTGTACAGAATGACACTTAATGAACTCAAATAGGAAACTTTTTACTTATTTATATAATTATATGTGTTTGACAGTTGGCATTTTCTTGATCACGTTTTGGGTTGTAACAGTCACCGGTTCTATCACCACTACCGGTTCCCGTTCAACTATAGAACTCTCTCCCCTAGTTTAATATTTACCATATACAACTTTTTATTATCAATTATCATTTTAAGAATTTCGTTCACCATGGGATATCATTTATTTAATCTCTTTTTATTACATTCATCAATTTTGTTCAACAAATACTGCTGAATGTATAGATGAAAATGAAAATACCTCGTTGCATAAAAGATTACAACAATATGAATATATATAGTTAAATATGAATTTAGGTTTGAATCCATGGAAGAGATGTGGCAGAAACAACAGATAACATGATTACGGATAAGACTTTTTGTAGTCAAGAAAAAAGTTGAACTTATGAATCAACAAGCACGATGTGATGAAGTCACAAACCTTTGAGGAAGTGTCGCAAGACCATCAGTTGCGAGGCACATTGTACTTAATGACAATGGCGAGTTTGATTGGGAAGATTCCACCTCAATGGCAGCAAAAGCTCCTGGAAATAATTGCACCATGCAAACCTCCTCGACATTATGAGAATGGATCAGAAAGGTAACATGATGTCAAATGGATTAGAAAGGGAACATGATGCAGGGAGGTCAGGGTCAGCAGTTTCTAATGAAATAATTTGGGTATAGAACACATCTTACATATTTCATGATGATGCATTTTTTTTTTAAACTAAAATTTAGTAAGATAGAAGCAAACCTCAATCTAAATAAAAAACTCTGCAATTTTGTTTTGTTTTGTAAAATCCAATAAGATAGAAAAAAACCTAAATCTAAATGATTTGTTTTTGATAAAATTTAATAAGATAAAAAGAAACCTAAATCCAAATAAAAAACTCTGAAAATTATAGAATAGGTTTGACACATGGAAAAAAACAAACTCTAAAATACACTGGTTTCCCACTATTATCTCAAAAACACTATTTGACAAATAGTATTTTGAACTTGAAAAAGTGTATGCTGTAACTTTTATTATATATATATATAAAATTATAATTTCAAGAAGAAGAGGGTAGATATAAATGTTGAAAATTTTTGTTCTTCATTCCAAAAATGGTAAACATGATTCTTCCATTTCTAAATAAGTATGTTTTAAGTAATTTATTTTTGGAAAATAAAATATAATTTTAAAAACTCTAATAATCGTAGGATTATCAAAAGGTTGCCAAGTACTTTATGAAAATTTATCTAAACTAAAAAATATTAAAAAAAATAATAATTTTTTTTAAAGTTATTATTCACTTTTACCTTTCATCAAAGAAAAAATGTTTAATATTTTGTTAATACATGTTCAAATTATAAATATCCTAAAAAAGAAGGCAAAATATTCTTATAAATACGAAAAATGTTTAGAAAATAACTCTTTACAATTTTACAATTGTGATGTGATTTTTCCTTATATCTATTTTATGATGATATTATATTCTTCACAATATCATGATTGTTGCAATAGAACTATATATATATATGCTAAAAGTTATGTTATTGTTGTGTAATTGTTTTCTTGGAGAAATTATTTATAGTTTTTTTTAAGTTAGTGTTATAATAGTAAAATAAGTGTTTAGGATAATAAAGTTATGTGATATATATATATATATCAAAAGTTATGTAATTGTTTTGTAATAGTTATGTACTTATGGAAAATAGTTAAATTATTTTAATTGTAGTATATTTGTTTTCACTTTCACATATAAAAACAACAATAATTAGTTAATGCACAAAGCTTACAAAGAAGTTTGTCATAACTTTGGAAACCAAAGGCTTAGTGATTATGTAGGAGGGGCATACTTGACAAGGAAGGCATATTGGGAAATTGCGGCTTTAATAATAATAACTAGCATTTTCTCTTTGTAATATTTTCCATAACTAGTCACATTACCAACTAACCATAGTCCAATTAATTTATGGCTCAAGTATTTTGCAAATTTCAAAAAATCTAATTTGCAATGGGGCAGGACATTACCACCTCGTGGTTCTTGTTATATTAAAATATATTATTATTTTAATTTATTATTAATATTATTTTATATTATTATATTAACAAATATTGTTATTTTAATTGATTATTAATATTTTAATAATGTTATTAGGAGATAATGATGGGTGGAGTGTTCAATAACAAAAATTAAGATCATTTCTAAATTTTAATATAATTAAATAAAAAAATTCCTCTTAAATAAAATTTTAAAGATTTGATGATATTTTTTTATCACTAAAAAAATTGAATTTTAAAGATTTGAGGATATTTTTTTATCACTAAAAAATTATATGAAACAAGTGGAATTAACATTAAAGTTGCTTAATATCTATCTACAAAATTGTTTAAAACAAAACATTTAGATTTTAGGTGAATTAAAAAATGATATTGACATTTAATAATATTGAATGTATAGTGTGTAGGCTTGACATTATAAATTAAAAAAACTGTACGCTTGACATTATAAGTATTAGTATAGATTTGGAAAAACTTTGGAGAAAAAGGGTGGAGCAGTGTTCTTAGTGTTGTTATTACTCTCGTCACAAGTTCCTTTTTAAAAAAATCTAAAACTCCTCTTTGTTTTGGTGCAATTATTGAATTAGTTTGCATTAATTTTTTTTTTTCATTCAAAGTTAGTTCTATATTTTAGTTTTCCATTTCAATTATTTTGTTTTGTTTTTCATTCTTAGTATTAGTTTTATATTAGTGCAATTATAGAATTAATTTGTTTTGTTTTTCTATTTTATTAATATTAGTTTTATATTGGTGTAATTATAAAATTATTTTGTCATTAACTTTTTACATTTTAGTTTGTCATTTTAATTATTTTGATTAATTTTTTTATTTTATTAATATTAGTTTTTTATTAAATTTTGATCAATAGAAACCAAACAATTATTAAACTTTAAATTCATCACTTGTTAAATATTAAGCATTGGGCATGTTTGAGTATAAATGTAAATATGGGAAATGAATTTAAGCAAACATTATGGTTCCATTATAAGACTCAATGATGCTTTTATCCAATTTAATAGAAATTTCAATCGAACTTGGTTTAAAGATTGCTTTCGCTTATGGATATTGAAGCTTAAACAAATGGAAATTTGGATCAGTTTCAATATAATATAATTAAAAATTTTATGGTTAGTTTAACAACACTTGGAAGCATTTGGTTAGAATTGCACTTCTCTCAATTAGCATTTTAAAAACTTGTTTCTTTACTCAATAGGAAACATAAACTAAAGGCAAGGTAGAGACTTGCTGCTATGCAACTCTTCTTGTTTACCTTATTGAAAGTCTAAACATTACTCTTCTTGTTTACCTTATTGAAAGTCTAAACATTACTCTTCTTGTTTACCTTATCGAAAGTATAAACATTACTTTAAATCCTTACTTAATAGTTATGCTAGTTCTATCTTTTATTTCACTTTTTTTTAATTAAAAAATTACAGAAACACCATCAAATCAATCCAATTGACAAGTAATGTACTTTACATTCTCCGAAAATGACTTTCCATAACAACATAATTATTATTCTATATCTACATAGATTTCCAATTGTCATACAGATTTGTGCCACTACTCAACATTTAATACTTAAAAGATAAAATTCACCAACAATTTTACATCATATGGCATTAAATAGAATGGTGTCACATATGAAGGGGATGTCTATGCTCTACCTCCATTTCAAATGCCTATAACATTAAGGGACACTCATTATCTATTTAGTTAAAATAGTTTAGAGCTTTATTATGATGAGGTTATATTATTTATCTATTGTTATTGGTGGGGTTGTATTGACAAACCCAATTTGATCATTCCCCCCACCCAATAAGTAACTTCGGAATTTTGATCGATGAAGAAAGACAAATGCGTTATGATCCTTATTATAAGATGCGATCTCGATCATGCTAATACCAATAACTCATGGTGAATCTAAATATATCATATATTTTGTCTTCCTCTATCTAGTTTTCTTATAGTTGTTCCTGTACCTAAAGCATATAGTTGTATTGAGCGAGCAAAGTAAGGATTGGTAAAAGTCTATTCCTTTCGTTAGGAATCTTTATCTCTTGCTAGTTAAAGGTAAAGTATTGTCGAACTTAGTTTTCTTTTGGTTGAGGGATAAGTTAGTATGAGTTATAGTAGCTATTACTCTATAGTAATAGGTTGGTTCAAAGCATGTAGTTATAGCTAAGTGAGTTCTATAAGAGTTATAGGCTATGTTCCTTGCCTTGTTATTTAAAGACAAGATTTTCTATATCAACTTATACAATCTTAATTATTTTTCTATCCTCTATATACTTACATAGCTACAACATTGTTAACAAACAAAAAATCCAATGTAGGTGCAATGCCGGGGACATTGCCACCTCGTGGCTCTTGTTATTATGTCCTGTGCAGTAGGATATAAATTGCTCAATCCTATTATTATGCTCCGTACATCATTTCAATTTTTCCCATCTATAAAGCTTACTATAGTTTAAATTTTATAAAAAAATATTTATTTGAAATACAGTTCGTTGTTGAATGCTGACGTTTTTTTTTAAAATTTGTAGCCTCACAGGGGGCGGCGTGATGTCTTCACCATTTTGTACACTGGCCCTGCATTCGTAATTATGATTTGGGACACATGCTAGTGTGAGTTTCGTTCCAAATTCCCATAACATATGTTAGTTTGTTGTCACCCAACTCGAAATGCTGTAATTACAGGTATAATGATGATTGCTATGTTGTGACCTGGCATAAGTTTAAATCCGCGAGGTCATTTCCTGGCCAACTTGTTCACATGGCTTAGCCTGCATAATTCAGGTCACGTCAAAATTTATTGCATTAGGTTGTAATGCATTTGGGTGATCTACTTTTTTTTGGTTATCATGAAGTTGGAAGTCTGGTTTACCGACCATCCATGTTGTATTGGCATTGAGTTAGAATGGATCATTTTCAGACATTCGATTATTTTTAGGTGTTAATCTAATAATGTTATCCTTGATTTTGTCTTTGCAACATGTGGCCAAGCATTCACAACCTTGAGCCTATTAAGGGAGAACAAAGACAAATTTGACCTTCTGATAAGTGATGTCTATATGCCTAACATGGATGGATTTAAGCTGCTGGAACTTGTGGGGATGGAATTGGACCTTCCCGTTATCAGTAAGTGTAGCAGTTCATTTGATAGACCTATTTGTTGGATTACTCCTAATTCTGTGTCACTTCTTTTGTCCTTTAAATCCCTTGAAATGTTTTTGGCAACTAAAATCATGTACTGATGGAATGATCTGAGCTAATTTGTTTTGGTAGATTAAGGACTAGAACTAGTGAAGAAAGGAACATGAATGACACTAACTTGCAACGCAGAAAACTACTACCTAAGTACAACATTCTAAAAACTGAAGGTACCTTTTTCTTTTGAATTTTGGAACGTTAGGCTGTGGATAAGGCAACAGGCTTCATAAAAAGTAGGGATTGACAAGACAAATTACTTTCTGCATGTTCTATCATCTATAGCGGCTTTATTTACTGAATTGGGGTTGGTACTGAAATAAGGTGCATCTAGAGAGGATAAATTGCAGTTTTCAGTTGTTGCATGGGGCAATTTATCTCTGCTTATTTAATGGGCACTCTAATCATGTCATCTACCCTCTTTTGGTGAATTACAATTAAGAAATTCTTTAAAGATGTAAAATATCTTTTGATTATAGAGTGAAATTGTATATCTACATTTCCTTGTTGATAATATGAATTATCTATGCGAGTGAAATTGTCCTTCAAATTCCTAGGCTACTTGTAAGGCATTTAAGATCCCGACATAACATTATCCCACATTGAAAGACTTTGTTGTATGGAAGGTTGTGTGGTTCATGATTATTGTTTCTTTGCAGGGACTACAAATTACTTTCTTATGTAGTATCCATGCATGTAGGTTTTTTTTTCCATACCACAGAGCACTTAGGATTGGGTTGAAAAGTAAAAGATACTCCCAACTGCAGCTCTAGCTTCAACTTTGCGCCCATGTAAGATGCCGCCGGTTGGCATTCTGTCTAGAATATCTATATTTTCCCCACTTTAAATACTTTATGCTCATATTTTCAAGATTTCCAGTGCTCAAACAGTTTTGGATATTTAAGACACTTGAGATCTGTTATTACATTTCTTGGATTTTTTTATATCGATTGTAAAATCATTGAAGGTTATGTAGTGTTTGGTAGGTTGGAAATGGTATGCTAATGCTATAGTTTTTGTGCTGTCTTTTGACAATAGCATTGTAAGAAGATATGATAATCTCGATCAGATATTGTATGAATCTTATGTTTGTGACTGAGAAAGTTGTATGCAATTCATAATATGGAAAATGACATCAAAATATGAGAAGTCTTAGCTAATGATCTTGGAGACAACTAATAGTGTTAGAAGGTACACTATAATTTTTATCATGCAAAAAATATAACACATAACCGACTAACAAATGTATGAATTCAAATTAACATAACCGACTAACAAATGTATGAATTCAAATTATTTTCATGGGTGAAAATTTTGTAGGATTTTACAGGATTTAGGCAATATTCGAATTAAAATATCAATGAAACCTGTCATATTTTAGTTTGTAAAATCTTTTAATGCTTTAATATCTTTCACATTGGTGATGCAGGACGTCCCAATTTTGGAAACCACATTGGTGATGCTTTAATATCTTTAATATGACACTACAATGTGTTATGATTTGTACATTTGCAAGCATCTTTCCAGCTACCGACATTGTTGCGGGAGTTGATGACGATCGAATATGTGAAGCTGAAGAGGATAAAGGGGTTGGAGCATTGTACAAAGCTGTGGTGGTTGTATGTTAATGGGTGCTCTGAGTTAGAAGAGCTGCTAAGTATGGAAACATTGTATCTTTGGAGGTAATGTGTGAAGCTGAATAGGATGCAGGGGTTGACGCATTGTACAAAGCTCTTCGGTTGCTCCATGTTGTTGGGTGCTCCAAGCTAGAAGAGCTGCTAAGTATGGATTTTTAGATTTAAACCTTAAAAATCCGTTGGCACCTTATTAGTTGCAATCTATGCAAATGACGTGTAAGTGATTATGTTGACAATATTTGATCCATGACAGTAACTGGATTCATACCTGCTTTCAATAGTTTAAGTTTTACCATATACAACTTCTTATTATCAATTATCATTTTGGGAATTTAATTCACCGAATATTATTTATTCCTTCTCTTTTTATCGACTGTTGTACATTCATCAGTTTCGTTCAACCCCACAACGCTGCTGAATGTATCGATTGTCACCTATTTTTCGTAGTGAATTTGAATCTCCAAGATTGTCCTTTCGACAGTATTTGCAAAGGATATTTCAGAGGTAGATTTCCCGCATCCATCAACAACCAGACTCTAGCCCGTCCAAAGACATCTCTGGACAGTCACATACTACGATATGACTGGAGTTTTCTCTAAAGATTTTCTATGTTCAACACTGGGTTTAATTTCACATGGGTAAATGATGCAGGTGTTCTAGCATGCCTGATTTTGCAATGCTCCAATGTTGCAATGAATTTTAAACAACCATTCCCCCCTAAATACATTTAACTAACTAAGTAAACCCTAACATCATTTATTAGGTGCCCAAAATCATGCTTAGTTTGACAAACATACCTGATGACTATGTAAGTTTCAACGACCAGATGATAACATTGGGTGAAAAGAAAGCCTAATTGGATCAAATCTTGCTTGGCATGCAAAAATAGATTAAACAGAATAGAACCAAACAGAGTAGAACCCTCAATGCGTAATCACAAAGGGAGATAGAGCTCTCGGCTTTTCTTATTAATTCAAGGAGGAAAAAACATTACAAATATATAGCTTGTCACATAAGCAACAAATTCCTACAAAAATGGATCTGATAACAACAAACAAAGGAAAACGTGGATTCAGCTATAACTGTTTCTATTTTAAGCATTTCTACATTAATATCTAACACTTCCCCTTAATGGAGAGATGGATTTTCTACCACACCTAACTGTTCCTGCATTCTTCAAAGTTCATCTTTCCAAGAGGCTTGGTAAAGATGTCAGACACATTATCAGTGGTTTTACAATAGATCAAGTCAATTTCCTTTGATTGTATCTTTTCTCTTACAAAATGATGTTGAATTTCAATATGCTTGGTTCAAGCATGATAAATTGGGTTGTGTGCCAATTTAATAGAGCTTTGATTGTCACATTTGAGAAAAGTTGGCTTCATTTGTTTATTGCCAATATCTTCAAGAATTCTCCTTAACCAAACAACTTCACAAGTAGCATTGCATAGAGCTTTGTATTCAGCTTATGTTGATGATAAAGAAACAGTTGGCTGTTTCTTACTACTCCATGACACGACCCCTGTACCTATGTTGAATGCATATCCTGAAGTTGATTTCCTGTCATTAGGATTTGTATCCCAATCTGAATCAGAGTAACCTGTCAACTCAACATCACAATCATCACTATACATAATACCGAAATTAATAGTTTCTTTCAGATATCGAAGAACTTTATTCACATCTACCCAGTGGATTTTAAGCGGCTTATCCATGAACTGACTAAGAATACTGAAAGAATATGCTATATCTGGCCTGGTAGTAGTGAGATAGTTCAAACTTCGCACCAACTGTCGATACAAAGTACCATTTACCTCTTTAGTTTCATCAACACTAGATAACTTAACATTCTGTTCTAAAGGTGTTGACACTGCCTTGCTTTCACTCATATTAAATCTTTCCAGTATTTCCCTTGTGTATTTACTTTGAGTCATCATTGTTTTACCGACTTCTCTCCATATTTCCAGACCTAAATAATAATGTATTTCACCAAGTTCTTTCATTTCAAACATCTCTGATAATTGAATTTTAATATCTTCAATCAAGTGAGAAGCATTGCCTGTGATAATCAAATCATCAACATGTAAAGATACCAAAGCAACATTCCCTTTTTCATCCTCTTTGACATACAAATTAGGATCATTTTTTCTTTTCACAAAACCTTTTTGAGCAAAGAATGAATCAATCTTAATATACCAAGATCTAGGTGCTTGTTTCAAACCATATAAAGCTTTCTTTAGCTTACATACAAGATCCTCTTGTCCTTTATTTATAAATCCTTCAGGTTGAACCAAATAAACTTCTTCTTTTAAATCACCATTTAGAAATGCAGATTTAACATCTAACTGATGTATTTTCCAATTGTGTTGTGTAGATAATGCAATCATGACTCTAATTGTATTTAACTTAGCTACAGGTGCAAAAGTGTCTTCATAATCAATTCCTTCCTTTTGTGAATAACCTTTTGCAACTAATCCGGCCTTATATTTGTCAATACTTCCATCTGCATGAAATTTGGTTTTATACAACCATTTACATCCTATGGGAACTTTGTTTTCAAGCAGTTTCATTCTTCATTATTGATTCATATTCTTCATTCATTGCATTTTTCCATTCCTTATGATTTTTGGCTTGTTCATAAGTAACAGGTTCTACAACATTCATTACTTGTGTCATCAATGCATAATCTTTATACCTGGAGGGTACCTGAATTGTTCGTGATGAGTTTCTCGACTGTGGTCCACCACTTTGTTCACTTTCACTTCTTCTTTTCTGAGGCGTAGGATCCCTTCTAAGTGGAACGTTTGTAGTATCCATGCTGCTTTCACTTTGTTCTTGTACATGTTCCTACTCTTGTACCTGTTCCTGTTCACCATCTATATCAATTTTTACATGAACATTATTTTCATAAGGAGTATGCTAGACATCATATTTACTTATTTCATCATCTGTATTCTCATGAAAAATCACATCTCTGCTCGTAATCAACTTATGTGTATTAAGATCAAACATTTTGTATGCCTTATGATCATCACAATAGGTAAGGAATATACACTTAACAGATTTTGCATCAAGTTTTCTTCTCTCATCTTTTGGAATATGAGCAAATGCCTTGGAACCAAATATTCTTAAATGACCAACTTCAGGTTTGTAGTCATAAAAGACTTCAAAAGGCATTTTCAGATCTAGAATTTTAGTTGGACTTCTATTTTTTAAATAAATAACAGTATTAATGGCTTCTTCCCAAACACCATTAGAAATGTTCTTACCTTTCAACATGCTGCGAGAACATTCCACTAATATCCTATTCTTCCTTTCAGCTACACCATTTTGTTGTGGTGTAGAAGGTACTGTGAATTGTTGAATGATCCCATTGTTCTTGCAGTAGCTATTAAAATCTCCCGAGGTATATTCTCCACCTTGATCAGATCTGAGTATCTTAATGCATTTTCCTGTCTGCTTTTCCACCATATTTTTAAATTCTTTAAAATATTCAAATACATCACTCTTTTTCCTTATAAAATAAACCCAAGTAAATCTCGATCTGTCATCAACAAATATAAGAAAATACCTTGTACCACCAAGTGACATTGTTTGCATGGGACCACAAACATCAGTATGTATTGATTCAATTATCTCTCTCTGTTGCTTCTCTTTATGCATTGTAAATTCTTCCCTATGTTGCTTACCTAGCGCACAAGCTTCACATTCTATATGCTCATTTTTCAAAACAGGAATCCCTTCAACCATCAGTTTCTTCTGAAGTAGCACTAAGCCATTTTGATTAAGATGTCCATACCTGCGATGCCATAACTCTTCAGTTGTCATTGTTGTAGATATCAATGATTGATGATTGCACTTTGTTACATCAAGCTTATATAGTCCTCCAATTCTTGTCCCTGTGGCTATGAATTTATAATGATTCTGAATATCCTTCACAAAACATTGAGACTGCATAAATTCTACATTCAAATTTTGATCAGTTATTGTGGAAACAGAAATCAAATTCTTTTTGATGCCTGGAACATACATCACATTGTGAATCTGTTTCATTTGTCCATTAGGTAAATTCACACATATTACTCCATAACCTTGAACCTTATGAGATCTATTATCTCCTAAATCTATGTGTGTTTCATCTCTGCTCTCATGATATTCATCAAACCACTCTTTGGGGTACAAGACATATGAGCTGAGGCACTTGAATCTATGAACCATGCATTTTCATCATCAGTTTCTGCAAACAATGTATTTTCATAAATAAACAACTTTAGATTCTTAAAACCATCATTGATAGAGGTGTCACTTTTCACATAATTTCCATTATGTTTTCTGAATTTATCTTTGGATTCATTAGCTTTCCTTTTATAACAATCTTTATCATGATGACTAGGTTTCCCACAGTAAAAAAAATCATCATTTTTCTTATCATGTGCATCAAATTTTGATTGAGTCATACCTCTGTTCCTTGGCTGAAACTTGCATGCTCTGTTTTTGTCCCATGGCTTGCCCCTGTATGGTTGTTTCCCTTTTGCTACTAATGCCAATTCTGAAGAATGAGATTCCATCTCAAACACCTTCATTCTTTCTTCTTCTTGTAGAAGAATCTCTGTTAACTCATTAAATGTAGGTGGCTTTGCTCTACCTCCTATACTTGAAATAAAGACATGATAATCTCTGATTAAACCTTTTAATGTAATAGTTACCATGTCAGAATTTGAAACTTTATCACCAATTGCACTTAACTGATGACATAGATCTTTAATTCTGGAAACATAGGTGGCAATATTTTCATGGACAATAACTTAGTCTTCAAAAACGGAATCCTATTTGAGTTTGTAGTTTCATACAAACCTTTCAATATCTCCCAGGTCTCCTTGGAAGTTTTACAGTCTCTAATGTGTGGAATTATGTTGTCCTTGACAGACATCCGCAACATTACTTTGGCCTTCGTTTCTCATTTCTCCCATTCTGTACCAGCAACATCCGTGGGTTTGGCTTCATCTCCATTTACAATAGTCCATACATTCTATGCTTCAAAAATAGTCAATATCTTAATTTTCCAGTCAATGTAATTATCACCATCGAGCTTGGATGCTTCATTCAGATAATTATGTGCAAATGAATTAGACATTTCTGCACTAAAATTCCTTAAACAACTCAAAAATACCTGGCAAATATGGTAGTTGTCTGACCTTTTCACCAATGGATTTCAAATCCTGCACTTCTGTTTAATAAGCGTCCCGCGCTTCTCTTCTTCTCTGTCGGGACCGGATCTCACGGTTCTAGGAAACTTCATCTTATACACATGTATTTCACTTCTGCAGAGATAGCACCAGCCTCTCTATCCACAACGAACAACTCACGGCTCTCACAGCAATTATGCCCTCTCCTCGGGCTTCCTCCACAGTGCATACCAGCGGACAGCCCCAACCTGGGAGCTATGATACCAAAACAGATTAAACGGAGTATACCGGAATAGAACCAAATAGAATAGAACCCTCGATGGGTAATCACAAAGGGAGATAGAGCTCTCGGATTTTCTTATTAAGTCAAGGAGGAAAAAACATTACAAATATATAGCTTGTCACACAAGCAACAAATTCCTACAAAAATGGATCTAATAACAACAAACAGAGGAAAACATGGATTTAGCTATAACTGTTTATATTTTAAGCATTTCTACATTTATATCTAACATGCAAAACATTATATATGTTTATCAATATTGAGGCATGCTACCAAGGATCACAAGCACTCAATTTTCTGTTGCTTCATCCTCAACTATTGCGAGTGGCCAGGAAAAAGTGACAACCCCCTTGTAATTTATGTGTCTTTGTTGAGTGTGCAGGTCTAAGCGAGGTGATTCATGCTTCAACTTGTGGAAGATAATGGTTCAATACATAAAACTTCTGGTTTTTTTTATGCAGGACCTTGTGCAATCCAAAACACTTCTACTGCAACTAGTGTAATAGTAGCTACTCGGTCTGCATTGCAAGTGCCAAACTGGAATGATGTGCACTACAAGCAAACCAACCTCATCTCATTATTTGGTGTCTAACTCAGAACTTGGATTGGTATAACCATGGGTTTGTTGATTCCTGCAAATATGGTACTTTTGTTCTTGGATGTAATTATATTTTCTTAGACCGCCATCAAATGATATTTTCAGTACTTTATAGAATCTGTAAATTATAGATTTTGGACCGTAGCATTGTGCTATTTTTTGGGATTTTACTGTAAAATTTGTAGCATAGTGATATTCGTTAAAATAAATGAAGTGGAACTATTTGTGAATGTATTCATGATTTTGTTTTTTAAGTTATGTTCCAGTGGTTGATTATATTTTAATGAAATAGTGGGATAGAGGGATTCCATGAAGAGGATTTGGAAAATTAACAAAGGTAACTAACCTAGTTTAAGATTTACCATATAAAACTTCTTATTATCACTTATCATTTTGAGAATTTCATTCACCATGGGATATCATTTATTTCATCTCTTTTTATCGACTATTATACATTCATCAATTTTGTTCAACCCCACAATGCTGCTGAATGTATAGATGAAAATGAAAATACCTTGTTGCATAAGATATTACAACAATATGAATACATATAGTTAAATATGAATCTAGGTTTGAATCCATGGAATAGATGTGGCAGAAACAACAGATAACATCATTAAGGATGAGACTTTTTGTAGCCAAGAAAAAGTTGAACTTATGAATCAACAAGCACCATGTGATGAAGTCACAAACCTTCGAGGAAGTGTCGCAAGACCATCAGTTGCGAGGCACATTGTACTTAATGACAATGGTGAGTTTGATTGGGAAGATTCCACCTCAATGGAAGCAAAAGCTCCTGGAAATAATTTCACCATGCAAACCTCCTCGACATTATGAGAATGGATTAGAAAGGTAACATGATGCTTAATGTCAAATGGATTAGAAAGGAAACATGATGCAGGAAGGTCAGCAGTTAACCATCTAATGAAAGAATTTTGGCATAGAACACATCTTTCATGATGATGCATTTTTTAAAAATTAAAATCCAGTAACATAGAATCAAACCTTAATCTAAATGAAAAACTCTGCAATTTTTTTGGTAAAATCCAATAAGATAGAAAGAAACCTAAATCCAAATAATTTTTTTTGATAAAATCTAATAAGATAGAAGGAAACCTAAGTCCAAATGAAAAAATCTGAAAATTATAGAGTAGGTTTGACACATGGATAAAAACAAACTCTAAAAAACACTGGTTTTCCACTATTATCTCAAAAACACTAAACAAATAGTATTTTGAACTTGAAAAAGTGTGTGTCTATATATATATATATATAATTTCAAGAAGAAGAGGGTAGATATAAAGGTTGGAATTTTTGTTCTTCATTTAGAAAATGGTAAATATGATTCAATAAGTATGTTTTAAATAATTTTATTTTTGGAAAATAAAATATAATTTTAAAAACTCTAATAATTGAAGGATTTTCAAAAAGTTGCCAAGTACTTTATGAAAATTTATCTAAACTAAAAAAATGTTTTTAATTTTTTTTTAAAGTTATTATTCACTTTACCTTTCATCAAAGAAAAAATGTTTCATATTTTGTTAATACATGTATAAATAAGTAAAAATATTTAAAAAATAATTCTTTACAATTTTACAATTGTGATGTGATTTGTTTTTATATCTATAATATATATTTTATGATGATATTATATTCTTCACAACAACATGATTGTGTTGCACTAGAAATATATATATATATATATATATATATAAAAAGTTATGTTATTGTTGTGTAATTGTTTTTTTTCAGAAATTTTTTATAATTACTTTTAATACTTGGTTGTAAATCATTTTTTTTTAAGTTAGTGTCATAATAGTAAAATAAATGTTTAGGATTATATATATATATATATATATATATATATATATATATATAATCCAAAAGTTATGTAATTGTTTTGTAATAGTTATGTAATTATGAAAAATAGTTAAATTAAATAGTTAGATTATCTTAATTGTAGCATATTTGTTTTCACTTGTACATATAAAAACAACAATAATTAGTTAATGCACAAAGCTTACAAAGAAGTTTGTCATAACTTTGCAAACTAAAGATTGGATTGATTATGTAGGAGGGGCGTACTCCATAAAGGTGCATATTGGGCAATTGCGGGTTTAACAATAATAACTAGCATTTTTTCTTTATAATATTTTTCATAACTAGTCACATTACCAACTAACCATAGTCCAATTAATTCTTGTCTTGGTTCAAGTGTTGATTTTGCAAATCTCAAAAAATCTAATTTGCAAGGCGCAGAACATTGCCACCTGGTAACTCTTGTTATATAAGAATATATTATTATTTCAATTTATTATTAATATTATTTGATATTATTATATTAACAAATATTGTTATTTTAATTGATTATTAATATTTTAATGATGTTATTAGGTGATAATGATGGGTGGAAAGTTCAATAAAACAAGTGGAATTAGCATTAAAGTTGTTTAATATCTACTTAAAAAAATTGTTTAAAACAAAATATTTAGATTTTAAGTGAATACAAAAATGATATTAACATTTAATAATATTTAATAATATTGAATGTATAGTATGTACACTTGACATTATAAGTATTAATGTATAGCAATTAATATATATTTGGAGAAAACTTTGGATAAAAGGGGTGGAGTTAGGTTAAAAATGGTTAGAAGGAGGATGAGAGAAAACAATAAAATATTATTAAAAATATAGAGAGGAATAGGTTAAGTTAATAAATGGTGGGTGAAAAATGATAATAAAGGGATGGTAGAGATGGATAGGGTTCCTAGAATGTAAAAGGTGGAGAATGACGATAGTCATAATGAATAATTAACAATAATAAATGGTTAAAAGTTTGGAAATTAATACTATTACAATAATCAGTAAGTTGTTGGGAAATGGAGGTGAATAATGTAAAAGGTATTATAATGAATACTTAGTGAAATTAAATAATGAAAATTAATAATGAAAATATAAAGTAGTGTAAATAAAAGTATGTATATAAATAAAGGTGAAAATACATTAAAGGAAAGGATAGATTTAAGGGTTAAATGAAAAATTAATTATAAGAAAGATGCTAATTAGAAATATGACTACACGTTAACTAATGGGGAGGCAATATTGTTTAAGAAAAAAAACGTATTTCTATTCATAAAAGAAAAAGAGATACATTTTTTAGAGTATCCCGCAAGAAGACTGTCAATATGGTTTGAGAGAGGATTAGCAACATACTGGGCTAAGCATCAAGAGAAGGAACTCTTAGGAGATCAAGATACTTTCACCTTAGAGAGATATATTTGTAGAATACATTACATTTTTAATGAAATCACATTTGAGATAGAATCTCCCTCAAGTTCTTCGATTATCAGGTCTCCTAGAGGAAGATCACGACCCTTTTTGAGAGCTCGTCATCTTTGGCGTTAAATTCCAGATAAATGTGATGACAATTGATGGACTAGAAGGAACTGGTGATTGTTTTAATATGATCCACTAGAGGACTAAGAAACATATCTTGAAAAACTAACTCATGTCTCATCCTTCATACAGTTGATAACAAACTACGAACCCCCCATAAATTTGATATCAAACAAAGCACGACTATCAACTAACTTTAAAAGATGGAAAAGAGCTTGCATCTCAAGCTAATTATTAGAACTAGAACTAATACACCCTTTAGCCTAAAATGAAGACTGCTATGATAGATAAACCACACAACCAATTCTATATCTCTCCCCATTAATCCGAGAAGCTCCATCAAAACAAGCCCAAGAAAATGAAGACGACTAAGAGAAATAATGAAATTGTCTCTTTCTTGTAGATTTAGCAATTTTTTTATAAAAATTGAAGAGAGCCCAAACTTGACCAATTAGTGGCTCAATATAAGGAGCTTTACTCGAGAAAATTGCTTAATTACGAGCCATCCAAACCCCACAACAGATAAAAAAAGGAAAAGACTAAAATTTCTTTAGATTTGGATTAAAAAAAATCGAGGAAATTGGAGCACAATGAACTACCTACCCAAAGTTTATTTTGATGAAATGCGGCTTCAACATCTTTCCATACCTCCCGAGTGTTAGGAACCCGTGTCAACCCTTCTGTTTAGTTTTTTAGTATATTGTTGTTGGACGCATATGCTTTGTAAGTCGTCTTGTAGTATTTGTTGATCCATAGTTTGTATTAGCCCATGGTATTGAACCATAGTATTGGACGCATATGCTTTGTAAGTTGTCCCGTAGTATTATATGTCCCATGGTATTGACCCATAGTATTGGGCATAGACTTAGTATATAAGTGTGTGTTGAGGCTAATGAAGGTACCGTAAAGTTATTTATATTGAGCTTGCTTAAAGGAGGTTGCCCCCTCGAAGTGGCCTATGATCAATAAAGTGATTCTGAGTTCTCTTCTTACTACTATCTCGTGTATTTTCAATAATTAATTGTTGCAGGTTCCTCACATCTGGTATCAGAGCACTTTCTTGGGCTCGCTGGGTGAAATTTCTGCCAAATGTTTTTTCGCATCTGTTGCAGGTTCGGATCTGGGAATAATCCCTATCTGCTTAACTATGGGAAGTACTTGGGCATAATCCCTAAAAATAATTGTGAGGAGTACCACATGAACCCCGAAGTAGCTGGCCCATTGAGAGGACCTACCATCGAAAAGGGAAATGACCCCTACCTGATTGACTAGTTCCCACACATGAGGTAAACCAAGAGCTGTCGTTTGTGGCAAAGCGGTTATCAGTTTTACCTGAGCTGTGGAGTGAGGGGTACTTCCCCAATACGCAAGCCGTCAGACAACATTGGTGGCTGAGTGAATCCCCTGGACCGTTAGGAAGCCGAGCATACCTAGGGTCCATATCTATTTTCAGCTGATAAATCGCAGATTTCCTTTGCCCAGAACTGTTGCCAGTCACTTCTGTGCCGTTGCAGATCCATGTGTTTCTGATCACTTATGCGCCGTTACATATTCATCTGCTACCGATCACTTTCGCGCTCTTGCAGATCCATCTGTTGCCAATCCCTTCCACGCCGTTGCAGATCCATTTGTTTCCAATCCCTTCCGCGCCGTTGCAGATCCATTTCTGATTTTTTTTTTTATGTTTTTCCACCATATCTCCCTTGTTTTAACTTTGTTTCCCTTGAAACTTCCCTGAAACCCCTGCAATCCCATTATGCATATTTAATTCCTGAGGACCCTAACCCAAATTCCACTTCCCAACGCCATAAATTCCACATTTGTGTATTTTTAGGGTTTGCCATAACTTCTTCGATTTTCACCCAATCACCTTCAAATTTTACCACAGTGTTCATTTCAAATTTCTGCTTCTTTGTCCCTCTCTACCAAATTTTCTCATTCTTTCACCCCGCTTCTGAAATCCCCCTTTTCTGCTTTCGTGTCCCTTTGAAAGTGTCCAAAACCTAGTCAAACCCAAATTACCCATCAAATTTTTTCCCAAATCCAGATTTTCCTTTACTAAAATAGTTTTTGTTTTTGTTTATCTACCCACTCAAAAAAAAAAACTCCTGGTTATGGTTGTCACCCGTGTAGGAGCAAAAACCATGGAGGAAGAACTTGCAACCATCCAAACCAAACTCCAGGATCTGGATGAAAAATTTCTCAGCCTCCATCTTCAGCATTCAGCCATGAACAATAACCGACAGCCAGAATCTTTTGCAGCCACTGGGTTCTCTTCTTCCAGCAATTTTCGTGGGTTGAAGCTTGATTTTCCTCGCTTCAATGGTACTGATCCGACTGGATGGATATACCGGGAAGAACAATATTTCAGTCTGCATAATAATTTTGATGTCTAGAAAGTTCCACTTGCATCCTTTCATTTGGAATAGGAAGCCCTTCAATGGTACCGTTGGTACATCAAAGCTCATCATGAGACAAACTGGACAGATTTTTGCCAACTTCTTTTGCAACGATTTGGTCCTAGTGCTTTTGATGACTTCACAAGAGCACTCACTAAACTTCACCAAATTGGTACAGTGAGAGTATCAGACAGAATTTGAGAAACTGGCCAATCACATAGGAGGATTGTCTGATGAATTCTACAGGAGTTGTTTTATCAGTGGTCTTACAGATGAAATCCGCTCAGAGGTCAAAATGTTCTGTCCCAACACAATGATGGAAGTCCTAGGGTTGGCTAAGTTGGTAGAGGATAAGATCACAACCCAACAACGCTCCAAACCCACCTTTGTTCCCTTCAGAAATATGGGTTCCCAACAACCTCCCATCACGCCAACTCCTCGACCAACTCCTATCAATCATTTTTCTGAACCAGAGATGCGGACACGCCGAGAAAAAGGGCTTTGTTATAATTGTGATGATAAATTCACTCGGGGACATAGATGTGTTGAGCAAAAGCTCTATCTCTTGGATGTGGATTCTTCACCTGACTCTGAACTTGGTGAAGAAGCTCCAGATACAATAGATGATCAGGTCGACATTCAGCACTCGCCTGTTGACCCCCCATCTCAGGACGACCCACCAGAGATCTCTCTCCATGATGTAACTAGCGTCACCACTTCATAAACAATGTGGGTCAGGGGTTACTTCAAGAAGCTCCCTTTTACCATACTCATTGATTCTGGTAGCACTCATAACTTCATTGACCCTCAGATTGCCAAACAGGATGATTGTTTTGTCCATCCTTGCTCCAACTTTGAAGTCATGGTTGCCAATGGGGGCACCTTACCTTGCAAGGGGAAGTGTCATAATGTGCATATCTCTCTGGAAGATTATAACCTGTGCTCTGACATGTTTGCCTTATCCTTAGGCGGATGTGATGTGGTTTTGGGTGTTCAATGGTTACGCACTCTTGGCCCCATTTTATGGGATTTTGTTGAACTTTGGATGCAGTTTTCAGTCAATGGGAAACAACACAAATTTACGGGCTTACAACCATGGTCTCTTCGCATCATCAGTTCACATTGCCTGGAAAATATCCTTAAGAAGAATTCACATGGTGTCATCGCTTAGCTCCATTCCATTCAAATGCACCCATCAACGGTCTCCACTGCTTCCTTGGATAGATATGCAGGTGTCTTTGCTGAACCAGTGGGCTTGCCGCCTTCAAGAGACCTTTCCAGTAAGAATTTAGCTGCATCTACATCTCATAAGGAACTGATGGCTATTTTGCATGCAGTACATAAGTGGCTGCCATCCCTATTAGGGAATTATTTCTGCATCAAGACTGATCTCCAGAGTCTGGAAAATTTCCTGGAAAAACGGGTCTCCTCCCCAGCACACCTGAAATGGGTTATCCAACTCATGGGTTCTGCCTATGCGATCACTTACAAGAAGGGTAAGGACAATCTGGTGGCAGATGCTCCTTCTCGCACACTTGATGACCTAGTTTCTCTTACAACTATTTTTCTGCTTGTTCCACATTGGTTGCAATCTGATCAATAGGGCTATCCCTTCTATGAACTCTATGCTTCTCCATCGGTAAAGAACTCTGGGTTCCTCAAAACGTATGGCCGGGAACAATGTAACTTCTTTTGGCAGCGACTAAAAATGGCAATTCAACAGATGGTGGCTAACTGTGATATTTGCCAGGTCAACATATGGTGGCTAACTTTACTCATTTTTCACAATAATAAATTTATTAAAATAAATACATATTACAATTTCATAAATTTAATTTCTAATCATTCTAAATAAGCTATAAATAAATTAAAATAAATACTTATGAAAAACTTATGCCATTATACTTATTTGCATTTTAATAAAAGATAAAATTCAATTAAAAAAAACTTCTCGTTTTAACACTAAATAAAAGAGAATGATGGCTAAATACTTTTACTCATTTTCACTAAATAAAAGATAATGATGGCTAAATACTTTTACTCATTTTCACATTATATACATGAGAATTATTATAAGATCATTTAGAAATTTATTTGATTAAACTTTAAGCTCACTAGAACCAATTTATTAAAATAAATACATATTATTTACCCATTTTAAATTTTAATTGTTCTAAACAAAATATAAATAAATTAAAATAAATGCTTATGAAAAACTTTGGTCCTTTGACTTATTTAGTTATTTAGTTTAATAGTAAATGTGTTTTTTTTAAAATAACAAAGATACAATTCGACTAAAAAAACTTGATTTATTTTCACACTAAATAAAACTAATGATGGTTAACTAATTTTATTCCTCTTCACATTAAATAAAAGAGAACAATAACTAAATAATGTCAAAAATGATTAAACATCACAAGTTTTATAGTTTAAATTGATCTAAATATTAAATAGATTTTAGTGTTTCATGGTTTACACAAAATCGATCCAAATCTTGTTGTAATACATTTTATTATTTTTATATTGAATACAAATTATGTGTTTCAACTAGGCTTAACCATAGTTAACTATCATTCAATTAGGTAACACTTGGATTTGAGATTTTATTTTTTATTTTGCCTTTCCAAAGATGGGGTTTGACATCATCATCTCAAATCGTATTGGCTGAAATTAAGTGTTTTTTTAAAGTTATTTGTTTTTATGCTCATTCTTGACCCCACATTTCCTATAATGATCCAACTCCACACACATCCTTCCCTTATTCCCTTGAAACTTGTTGAAAATATTCTTGTCACAAGTCATTTGTCTAAAAGCTCTAGTTTCCACCTACCACCTACCACTAGAAACTATGTTCATGAAAAGATATGATACCATGGCGAAAGTAGTATCGAAATTGGTAGTCAACTAATCCACAACTAAAGCTTCTTCATTTCTTGTAAACTCACATTCTTGTTGTTAATTTTGGGTCTTCCCCCTCTCCAGATATTAGGATGCATATTGACCCATTCGGTCACAGTTGAAGCACTTTGATATGACTAAAGTCTTTCTTCCCTTGATATGATTCTTCCTGACTTTTTGTACCCTTCCCGTGGCCTTTATTTCCTCCTCTCCTCACCTCCCTAATGAGAGATAGGTCAAATACTTCATCATCAAAATTGTTTAGGAGTTGTTGTAGTCTCAACTCCTCTCCAACGAAGGCATCCCACAATTGCTCGAAATCAAGAAAATTTTCTTGACCATAGATAACCTGGACAAAGTGGTGCCAGGATGAACTAAATCCATTTAGAACAATCTAAACTAGCTCGTCCGCTTTGAATTTGTCACCAATTGAACACACTAGTCTTAGCTATACTAGTTTCATCATATAGCTTTCTATTGTGTCTATCTTGTCTGTGGTTAGTCATGAACTTGTTCCCCAAAAGCAACTTGCTAGATGCATTCACACTCTACTACAGGGTATACTGAAAGGATTCATTAGAGAAAATTTAAGGTCTAAAATGGGCCTCCTAAGGAAAATAATAAAATAATAGTTAAAATAATAAAATAATATTTATGAATTTTGGAGGAAAAGAGAAAAAACCAACTTTTTTCTTTGTATTTTTAACATATCTCCATGTCATTTTACTCAAATTTGGAGCGGGAGCACTCAATGGATGCAGAATAAATTACGCATCCAACGAGTACTCACATGACATACTTTTGAGGTACCCCACCCCACGAAAAATGAGAAATACATAAAAAAACGTGTTGCTTCAAAGTAACATGTTTTTTTTTAATGTATTTCTCATTTTTCGTGGGGTGGGGCATGCCAAAAGTATGCAGTGTGGGTACTTGTTGGATGTAGGATTTAATTCTGCATCCAACGAGTGCTCCTGCTTGAAATTTGAGTAAAACGACATTGAGATATGTTGAAAATACAAATTAAAAAAGTAGTTTTTTTAATGTCAAATATGCCATGTCAACCATTATTGTTGACTCTTTTTTTGAAATTCTATTGGTTTTTGAATTCAATGGCTCGTTTTCTTATAAGGTGGTTTGTTTTCTTACGAGGTGGCTCGTATTCTTCTGAGGCCCATTTTAGACCCCAAATTTGCTCTAATGATACATCTCCTTGGAAATCTTCCTATTGATATGAGGGATTAAATGATCCTTAACTAACTCCAACATTGTTGACTTCACATTTGTTACATTTTTGTTGTACTCTACGAAATATTTGGTATTTGTGGGTAGTGTGACTTTTGTCTTCGAAAGGTACTGTAAGTTTGTTGCTTCTAGGAGTTTCTACAATCTGTGCTTCCATGATACAAAGTTGGGAACACCTTCCAAATGATCATAATGATGCATATTGGGAGGGACCATTTTTGCAAATATGCAAGAAGAACCTCAACAAGCAAATCAATGAACCCAAAAAATTAGAGTTGCATCTTACCCGAAGTGCAAATCACCTATCTATTGTCAAACTTAGTCTTCCAATCACTGGAAGATCCTAGGAATCAACATCCTCTCAATCGTTTCAAGTCCACACATGCCACTTATTAGCATATGTCTATTTCAAGTTAAAACAACAACAACAACAACAATAGCTAGGTTAACATAACATCAAGGATTGCACAACCCTTCACCTAATGACCAATGAATGCATATTTATACACTGTCACAAGGCTCATTGTATCATAAATCATTCACAATTCAATATTTTATTATATATTTGTAGAATAACTTTGTCAATTGGTAATATATGGTCATTGCTAATTCCAGAAACCTTAAAGCTTCTTGGGTTTCACGCCCTTTGAAATCATTTGACGATGCTCCACCCATACAACTAGTACATTCATACACGAAATTTGGGTTATTTTAAATACAGTGTTCTGATACCAAGTTGAAGTTCTCCACACATGGTAATAGTGATGGCAATCTGACCTATCTTACTTGCTTATGATTATTAGAAAATTGAAGGTGCTATCAAAATTCCAATATGATTTATACTAGGAATTAAAACACATCTAACCAAGTATTATAATCGCAAGTACAACAGATCAAAAACTCAAATCACATCATTGCTTTATTACTCCAAAAACAAGAAATATATAAAGCTTCAAGTCCTAAATCTTATCTCTCACTTTTCTCTACTAAATTGAATGAATACCAATAAACACACCACCTATCCTTATACAGAAGGAGACCAAGGTTGTACACTAAAAATAAAGCAAACCTAATCCCCTAGGTTACATTGCCTAGTGTGCATGTATACATACATGCACTAGCCTCTTATAGAATTGCACCTACACTGGAGTAGGATATGCATGCACCTATCCTTCACCCTCTCCTTGGGATCATCGTCCCATCTCTCTAACATCTATCTAGTGCACTTTTCCTAAAAATGGAAAAGTAAATCATAAATAGAAAAACAATTCAAAAATATAATTGAATTGAAATATAAAACTGAAGTGAATTGGAATTTTGTAAATATGGAACAATAGTAAATTTAAGGTTGAAAAAATAGAAATAAATTAAGATTGGCGAATGCATGTTGAGGGCATGCATGCGTCCTCTACCCCATTACTAAACTACACCTTTGTTACACTTTTCTACACACAAGAACCCAGGGAGACTGTTGTATGGACTTATTTGTGTACAAACCTGTCATTGTGTGCACCTACATCTTAGACACCTTTACAAGCACCCACTAAACTGAGATGGTTATGATTGTTTAGTTTTTCTATTGATAAGATCACTACTAATCAATTTAAAATTAGAATATTTTTTCTTATTTTTCTCTCATAGTTCAATGGACTTATGGTGAATTATATCATTTTAAAATTTTATGGTGGTAGCTAAAAATAAGAAAGATTAGTGAAATTAGGGTCAGAGATCGATGGTTAACCATGGGTAGGGGTGTTAGCAAGTTAGTGGCTAAGGGTTATACTTAATATGGGTAAGTCAAATGTTAATGAGATATGGAATAGGTTGTTGGTGGACTCATGATAGAGAATAGGACTATAAACACACCTAACCCACACAATTAGTGCACCAAATTATCCACAATTGGCCTATTTTTTAATCCAATGAAAATATAAGGGATACTTCCCCACATTTGTGGATGACATCTTTAGTTCACTCATCGACATAGACTAAAAGACCTCACCTGGGAAGATTTGAACCAGACCCCTACCAACATGGAACTAGCCAAATGCCCAACAACAATGGAAACAACCTTTGAACTAACCCTTTGATCTAACCACACACTTAACCTATATACATAAACCGCACAATAGATCACATGCACATTCAATATAGTACTTCCCAATATTTTTTTCTTCAAACCACATAAATCATAACGTATCAAATTGTTTGGAAATGAAATCATATTTACAAAAAATTATATCATTTATGTTAGACATGTTTTTTTGAAACCACATAAATCATAACTTATGAAATTGTTTAAAATCATATTTATATATATAAAAAATCATTTATCTTAGAAAATTATCCATTGTTTTCTTGGCACTTCCTTTAAAAGCAATGACAATGGAAAATATCTTTAAAAATAAATGAAATTTTTTCTGCATACACCAATCTATAACATGATACACCATCCAAATGTTGAAACAATTGAAAAGGAAAAAGACCAGTATAAAAAACAAAACATTTGTGCACTCATTTCAATTGAAAATCCATGGTAACAACGTAATACACCATCCAAATGTTGAAACAATTAAAGAGGAAAAAGACAAGTATCAAAAACATTTGTAAAATTATTTACATGATTTCAATTGAAAATTCATGGTACCCTCGAGATAATCCACCTTACCTAAACTTATGTGTACATACACAATGGAAGAGGTCGATGGAACCTCTTATTCCAAACAAATAATATAGTTCAAAATGTCAATATTTTAAAGGGTACATATATGATGACCATTGAAGCTTGAACTTAAGAACTGATAATGCAATGTACAAATGCCAAAATTAGTCAAATGTAAGCTCCTTGGAAAGGTGTGAAGTGTCTTGGTTATGCTTTACTGGGATGTAATTCAAGGTTTTACACCCAAAAGTCCAAAGAACAAATTGGACTATAATTTGTAGTAGTTGAAAGTTACATTTGGCCAAATTTTCTTGGCACTTGGTTGGAGCGGTTATGGTGTCCCTAGATTTCCTCAACTAACTCTCTTCACTCATAAATCAAATCCCAACATAACCGTTCATAAGAATACCATGGCCCCCAGTTTTTTTTTAAGGATTATGTGCTTACAATAATTAATTGGGAATTAGTTTGCTCCACTGGGATAGTTTGGTCATTCATCAACCCAGTGGCTGTTATCATAGGTAAGTTAAAAATAATTTGGATTTTATATTTTTGATTTTTTCAAATCCAAAAAATCGATAATATATAATTTGTCAATAAATTTAATATCCGTATAATTTGATTAATATATTTAATTTTGGTTACATTTTTTTAGTTAATTTTTAATTTTTTTGGTAAGTTAATTATAAAGAAACATTTTTTGAATTTTATTTGTGGTGAGTTAATTCTTGGGATACGTTTTGTGATTTAATTAAATCTAGCATGAAACATATTCAAATTATACTTGGTTATATGCGGTAAATAGAGAGTTTCGATTGATTTCCGTAAACTTGGACACATTTATTTTATTAAAAAATCTTACTCATTTAAAGGATAAACATTTTTTTAATATATTTTATCAAAATTTATATAATTTATTTAAAACATATTTTTTTATAAAAAAAGTCTAACATGAAACATATTTAAATTAGACTGGGTTATATGTGGTAAATAGAGAGTTTCGATTGATTTCCTTAAACTTGGACACATTTATTTTATTAAAAAATCTTAGAGTTTCAATGTTCTTTTATAAACTTTGTTTTATTTAGTTTCTGCTGTTCCTTCGGTTCAGAAATGAACGCACCACAGTGTACCATCTTCTATGGAATTTATTTTTCATATTATTATTAACGAGTTCACGTGGTTGATATTTATCAGGGTTGACCATTCAAAATAGATATCCATATAAACAAGATATTTAAAAAAATTCAATATTTATCCTTATTAATACATAGTAAAACAACTTTCAACAACTTTAAGGGCCTGCAAAGTCTTTAACATAAGATGAACAGATTGCCTATCGGTAGATTTAGAACACGATGTTAATGTATTTAAGTAATATTCATTACACTTATGGTATATACACATGGCATAACATTGAAGTCATAGAATTAAAATTATGTTATAAACGTTTTAGTAGACACACATGTGTGATAAGTGAGTTAAATATTAAGATACAGTTTATTTTACATTATATTTATACATATTTTAATAATAATGATTCTATATTTATTTTAATTTTGAATTAATTAAATATATAGAGGAATCCAATTTCTTAATTTTATTAATAATGATTTATTAAATTGATAAAAATAAGTAAATAATATAATCTCATATTATTATATGTTATTGTTTATGTTGACTTAAAAATACTTGTATTCATTTATGAATGTTATTGTATACAATAATGGTATGAGTGAAGGAAACCCTATAACATTCCTGCCTTGAGAGGGAATAAATATTCCAATTTCATAGGCAGGCACAAATCATTCAATTATGAATTCATTCTGAAAGCCCTCTCTGATGGGGCCTTCCAACTTCCATTCCTGGTGAAGACCAACACGGCGGGGGAGCAGAACAATCTATATCTGTTCCTCCAGCTATTTTCGGACGACAATATATTCGTCTTTGCCAACAAGGATTCCATCATCTTCAACTACAACAGAAACCAGGTCATCAAAACGTACTCCACCATGCCTGGTTGTGGCGCTCGGAACTATCCTTCGTTTGGATCTTCCGTCATGCTTTTGCTTGAGTCCGCTAATAATTTCTTGAAGGTGGAGATTCTAGTATATGGAGGAGCACTGGAATGAGCATTAAAAAAGGTAAGCATGAACCAGTAAATAAAAGCAAAGTATATAAAGGCGAGCATGGACCAGTAAACCAGTAAATTATTAACTAGATAAAAAAATGTCAAACAAAATAAAAGCATAAAGTGTACAATGAAATCTTGAGGCTTTCAACACGAATCCAACGCAAAAAATCTTTGTGTTTTTTTTCGAACCATTCTAGCAATTTTTCAATTATTTTAAATTTACACTTTCAAAGCTTTAAATCTATAGTGCGCTCTAATTGGCAAAGAATTAGCTGCTTGTAGCTTTCCCCCTTGTTAATTATAGAGATACAAAACTTTTCTTATAGGCTCTTTCCATATTCAATTTAAGGGATCACCGTCCCAACCTTCGTAGGTGAATGCTTTTTAAATTGTTTATTTAATACCAAACATATTTTCTTGTATTGACTTAAAAAGATAGATTTTTCAAATAATTTGAGTGGTTGCAATTTTATAGCTATATATAGACGTATTTTTCTTGTGTTGCCTTTAAGTAAGCAATCTTCTCGGATATTTTGAATGACTATATTTTAGGATCCTATTGTTATTGTTTATCTCCTTAGAAAACTATTAGAGGATGCATTAATTTAATGACTTTGTATTGACCCATAAAATTAGCTCAATCTTTATTGTGTTTGTTTTGTGTTTTTTTTATATAAAATGCTATAATTATGCTAAGGTTTTTAAATGACCTATTATTATGATTTATTTTCTTTTTCATTATGATAAATACAAGTTATATTTATCGACAACAATCTTGAGGAGGTATGTACATTTTAGTTAAATATTTTTTTTGATTAAGTCTTAATAGTTTTCTTTTCTTTAAGTGTAGAAGTAATTAAGCACTTCTTAAATTGCTTGTTAGGGAGTTTGTCCTTGGTATATCTACATCTATTACTTGAAGTGTTTATTTTAAATATTTCCATTATATTTTGTGTGAGGTATGTATTAAGGTTATTCATCACTTCTTCCATATTCGTTGGAAATCATTGATTAGGTATATAATTTATTTCTCAAATATTTCAAGTCTTTAGATGAATATCACCTCGTTAAAAATGAAGGAGAGCACTTCCTCTTCCCCACAAGAATTATGTAACATCCCTACCATGTAACTTCTCAAATTTTTCCAAATTCGAACCTTGGGATAGTGAACCCAAACTACTCCAAAAGAACCCAAATGCTTTCGAATTATGTATGAAGGGGCTTGATAGGTATTAAGTTATCCTAATGCAGCTCTTAGACACTTAGAAATTCATTAGAAACAATCAGGGCTTTCATTTCTCAAGGAGAAAAGACGGGGAAAATTACTAGTGAATTCGATGGTTAAAAACCCCACTAGTCTATGAACGTTTTGGCTTCCCAAACATTGTACAACCTTCCCTATTTTATGAATAGATACTTGGATTTGATATAGGACCTCAAGGGAAACCAATAATTCAGGTTTTAGGGTTTGCTATAACTCCCATTAAATAGAATGTTGTGAGACATAGAAATTGTGAGAAAATTGTTAACAATGGACATGAGATTTGTTGCACAATCTTTAATAAAAAATCAAAGGGTATGCACATAATATTTTGGTCATCAGTATTACATCATAAGAAGCTAGAAACATCTACAAAAACTCCAATAAATTCTGATCTAAAATAGATACAAAATTACTCCAAAAACTCCATGTGAAGATACAGGGGAAACTAGCTCGAATCAATAGTTTGCTTGGAAAGATTACATGAAAGGTGTGGAATTCCGAGCTATGGATCCAATGTGAAGCTCCATACAATGATATACATTATATTACATAACCATGGAGTTGCAAAATCATCCTCCACAAAATATACACAACTATGAGTGCACCATCAACACTAAAACATGGGCATTGAGAGAATATTGAGAGAAGAGATAGTGGAGAAGGAGATAGTAGATGAACTCGAACTGAAAGGGGACTCAAAAATACATCAAAACACCTTCATTAAGATATGATAAGAGTTCTGAATGGCCTCTCCTCCAACCAAATTGGACATGGGTATTTCACCTTCGAAATTGGTTCAATAGCAGGGAGGATGAACATCCACTGTGCAAGGATGTCAAGCTAAGCTCTCCAAGAGTGCAAATGAAAAATGATCCAAAACATGATCTCGTTCCTCATCCTCCTATTTTATTAACCTCAAGTGAACTCAAGAGCTTGAATTCCCTCCATGAAACTTCACTCAACTCGAATTAGTGATAGATTCTCTGATGAGACACTTGTCAACTTCTTCCTTGCATTCTTCTTTCCCCAATTTGAATTGGGAATCTTGGCTGACCATAACTCCATCTATGCACCCTCTTGGTGGCTATTTTTAGACATGATATGTCACATGTGTCATAGGTCTGCAATTAGGTCTGAATTTGTCATACATTCCTTCATTAGTGTTGCCATAGATGCCATGGAATCTAGCTACAAGTGTCACAATGCCTCTTCCTCTTCCTTGGGGGTTACTATTCCACTCCAATTCGACCTTCCTAGATTCTTGCCATGAATATTGCCTCTTCATATCCCCCAAGTGAGTTACCCTCCACCTTGGGCTCGAATTGGTGAGAGAATGATGCCAAGTGTAGTGGGGAATCTTGTCACCTGTGGCCCTGACACCCTCTTATGCGCCCTCATGACCAAATGTCGCCTTATTTTTCTTTTATTATTATTTATCTGACCCAATTAATGTGAATTTGTAAGTCTAAGGTCAATTTGGGGTCTTGTAGTTCCCTTATTCCAAGTTTTAATGCTTCCACCCCAACCTAGGAAACTGGTTGTTTAGTGGAATTTTTCCTCCGTGAAAATTTATTTGGATGGGGACATTACAATCCTCCGCACCCAAGATTGCTTGTCCCCAAGAAATTTCAAATTTGTATGCTGCAAAAAAATTTCATCTTCCCATGTGGCATCCTCACTTGGTAAATCCTTCCATTGCACCAAGTATTCTCTTATGGTTATGTTCCTTAATTTCCTTTCCCTTACCTTCAAATTTATTTATTTATTTATTTATTTTTTTAATTTTTAATTTTTTTTAATTTTTAATTTTTAATTTTTAATTTTTAATTTTTAATTTTTTAATTTTTTAATTTTTTAATTTTTAATTTTTAATTTTTAATTTTTTAATTTTAATTTTTATTTATTTTATTTATTTTTATTTATTTTTATTTTTTTCTGCTGGAATGAGTACGAGCTTCCCTTCATCATCCATTGGAGGAAGTGTTTCTGAAATTGAAATTTTCTACCCAACCACCTTTTTAATACATGAGACATGGAATACATTATGGATTTTACTCCCTTCCGTAAGTTCCACTTCATAAGCTACCTCCCCAACCTTTCGAATCATCTTGTATGGGCAATAAAACCTTGGCTTTAGATTTTCTAACCCTTTTCCATTTAAGGTAGTTTGTTTGTAAGGTTGTAGCCTCAAATAGACCAAATCATTCACTTGAAAATTTCTCTCTTTCCTATCTTGATCTGCATATTGTTTTTTTATTTTATTTTGGGAAACCTGCAAATTGTCTTTTAAAATCTTCAAAATTTATTGACTTTTCTCAATCCAATCCTTAGCTTTTGGAGCTCTACTATCACCAAAAATGTGATCAACAAAGGTAGGTGCTTCATAACCATATATTGCTTTGAAAGGAGACATGCCAATGGACATATGAAAGGCAATATTGTAGTAGAACTCACCCAAATGTAGCCATTTAACCCATGCTTTTTGTTGCCCACTAACATAGTTTCTCAAGTATCCCTCCAACATTGGTTCACCCTTTCGGTTTTACCATCATTTTTTGGATGATAGCTTGTGATAGGAGTCAATTGTGTTCCCACCAACTTGAATATTTCTTTCCAAAAAGCACGCATAAACCTACTATCCCTGTCACAAACAATGTTTTTTGGAAGTCCATGTAATCTAAAAACATCTCTAAAGAATATCTCAACTACTTGTGGAGCAGTAAAAGATGAGGCAATAGAAAATACATGATCAAATTTGGTGATTCTATCCACCACAACAAAAATATTGTCCTTACCAAGGGCCTTGGGAAAACCTATGATGAATTCCATGGAGATGCTTTCCCACTTTTGTTCTGGAATAGGAAAGGGTTGTAAGAGACTAACAGGATGGTTGTGCTCAACTTTGTTTTGTTGACATATCTTGCATTCATTCACATACTTTAGAACAACCCCCTTCAATCCTTTCCAAAATAACCTTTCTCTTAGCTTCCTATGTGTTTTAAAGAAACCAGGATGGCCTGCTAAAGGAGAATCATGAGCTGCATTCAAAATTGTTTGCTTCAAATTCGAACCAGAAACTAAGTAGATTCGGTATTTATAGTATATTAAGCCATTCAATACTTTATACCTATAATCTCCATTGGCCCCATCTAACAGTTCACACACAAATCTATCTTTGGCATACTCTACTATGAGTATGGTTTCCAATCCTTTGAAATATCCATAAGAGAGAGTGAGGGTCTTCTAGACAATACATCTTCTACAACATTATTCTTCCCTTTAACATATTCAATGTCAAAATCAAAGGCTTGAATCTTACTCACCCATTTTTTTTGCCTTTCATTGAGATCTTTTTGTGTAAGGAAATGCTTTAAGCTATTGTGATCAGTTTTGACCACAAATTTGTTCCCCAGTAGATATTGTCTAAACTTGACCAAAGCATGCATGATGGCCAACATTTCCTTTTCATATATGGAGTAGAGTCTCTCATGTAGCTGTAGCTTCCTTCTTTCAAAATCTATGGGATGTTGATTTTTCTTTAAAATTGCTCCAATGCCTTCCCCTGATGCATCACATTCCAAGACAAATGGTTTAGAAAAATATGGTAATGCAAGTACAGGAAAACTACTCATTACCTCTTTCATTCTTTGGAAGGCTTTTTCTGCATCTTCATTCCACTGGAAAGCATCCTTTGTCAAGTCAGTGAGGGGAGCTGTCAATTGGGAAAACCCCTTAATAAATTTTCTATAGTAAGTGCATATCCAAATAAAACCCCTCAATTCAGTGATGTTCTTGGGTGATGGCCAATCAAGAATGGCCATTATTTTCTCCAAGTGCACCTTTACACCATCTTTCCCAATGATGTGGCCAAGATACATTTTTTTTGTCAACCCAAACTCACACTTGGACAACTTAGCAAACAAATACTATTCATGCAATATTTTCAATACAACTTCTAAATGATGCAAATGCTCCTCCCATGTCTTATTGTAAATCAGAATATCATCAAAGAAAACCAAAACAATCTTACGAATCTACTTGCAAAATATTTTGTTCATGCATGATTGGAAGGTTGCAGGAGCATTGGTCAAACCAAAAGGCATGACAAGGAATTCGAAATGACCATAATGACATTTGAAAGCAGTTTTCTGCACATATTCCTCCTTCATTTGAATATGATGGTAACCAAATCTAAGATTAATCTTTGAAAAGAAATTTGCTCCAAATAGTTCATCCATGAGCTCATCTATCCAAGGGATGGGATATCTATTCTTCATTGTCATATTGTTTAGAACTCTGAAATCAATGAACATTCTCAAGGTTCCATCTTTTTTCTTCACCAAGACAACCGATGAAGCATAGGGACTTGAACTTGGCCTTATGAGTCCCAACTCCAAAATTTCTTTGATAGCCTTCTCAATATCATCCTTGAACCTTTTCGGGTGTATGTATGGTTTCATTTGGATAGGTTGAGTACCTACCTCCAACACAATGGCATGTTCAACTCCACTATTAGGTGGCCTTCCAGGGGGAAGGTCTCCAAAAACATTTTCATACTTGTGCAATAGTTTCCTTATCTCCTTTGGATGTTCTGAAATGTTTATGCTCGGTTTGGGGGAAGTGATTAGACATTCTACATCCCATTCAATGTCCCCATGTCTCAAAATGGACCTCATACTGTGGGAGGACACCACTTGGTTAGGATAGGTGTGCATTCCCCTCACTAGTATTGGATTTCCCTTTGAATCTTTGAATTTAATTTCAGCTACTTGGTAGTTCAATGTATGCTCTCCTATAGAGTACAACCATTGGACTCCCAAAATCACATTTGTATCAGAAACATTCACCACATAGAATCTTTCAGTAACAATGTAGTCTCCTATGGTAAGTTGTAGATTTGGAATCCAAGTGTTGCAGTCCATAGAATTGTTGCCTGGAATGATGACTGTAAATCCATCAAAGGTATTGGTAGGAAACTTTCTTCTCTCTACGAAGGAAACATCAATGAAGTTATGGGTCTCTCTTCCATCCATAAGTATTGTAACCTTCTGCCCTTGGAAAACTCCTTTACATCTGAGGGTATGAAGTCGAGGCACCCCTGATAGTTCTGCCATCTTCCCTGTTTCATGTGGTGGCTGATTTTACTCTGCAGTTTCATATCCTTCTTCCAAGACTTCTTGTTGTGAATCTTCCTCCATTTCCTCCTCATCATCAGAAAAAAAAATTCAATGAAATTTGCTTTCCCCTTAGCACACTTATGCCTGGGTACCCATGGTTGATGGCATGTGAAACATAGCTTCTTCCTCTTGAGCTCTTCCTTACTTGATACCTCCTTATTATCCTTCCCAAATGAGTCTTTTTTCCATGGTTTCTAGTCATCTTTGAACTTGGAAGGAAAAGTAGGCTTGGGAGGATACTTTGTCTTGGGTAGCACATTTTGCAGATCTCTGGTCAAGTTCATGGCATCATTCAAGGTAGTTTCCTTGTGGGATTTAACCAATCATTTCAAAGGTTCGGACAACCCTTCAGTAAAAAGAAATACTAAGCGATCCATAGAGATATCAATAAACATAACCGATAATTTTTGGAACTCCAGCATGTAGGCCTCAAGGGTTCCAGTTTGCTTCAGATGTGCCAATTCCTTGAAAGGAATTCCAGGGTCCTTTCAATCAAAACCTTTCCACCAACTTGTTAACAAAATATTCATAGGATGTTATTTGATCATTTTCTAAGGTCTTAAGTCCATGGAACCACCAATCATTCACTTCTCCTTCAAGATGTAGAATAGCCATTTTCAAAGCATCCTCTTCAACCATTGGATTCAACTGAAAATATACATCTAAGTTTTGTACCCAATCACTAGCAGAGATTTGTGGAAATCCATCAAAGGTGGGAAGGGATACCTTTCCTATGGTAGACTTCAAGTCTTGATTTTGGAAAGGGATTCTACTACCTCCTCTGGATTTGAGCTTGTTTGAGACATTGGAGAATTGTTAAAATTGTAAGGTCCTCCTAAACTCTTCACTCAGTTGTTTCCACTCATCTAGGGATTCCTTCATCCCATACTGAGTGCTAGTATACTCTTTATACTGAATAAACTTGGGCATAGCGGCTCTTGTTTGGATATTAAAGTCATTAGGTCAATTGTGAGGCCTGGTCCTTCAGAATATTGTTTCACTAGATGTCTTTTTCTCCTCAGGATGAGGGCTACTACTGCCTCCTGCTGGAAATTTGCTCCCAATTTCACTAGCCATCAAGTTGAACCCTTGTATTATATTACTTTTCATGTCCTAAAAAAATGGTTTCATGAACTTCCTAAAGTCCTCTTTCTCCTCCATTTCTGAGGTTCCTTTGTCACCCTTAGCCATTGCTTAAGCAAAACTCACTTGTTCTCCTACTTCTTCTTCTTCACTAAAGGTATCTTCAGTCTCAGTTTCTAGGGGTGGGGTATGAATTCTTGACCTCATTAATGGTAACCCTGAGTAGGTGCAAGTACCATGCTCTGATACCACTGTAACATCCCTACCATGTAACTTCTCAAATTTTGTCAAATTCGAACCTTGGACTAGTGAACCCAAACTGCTCCAAAGGCACCCAAATGATTTCAAATTCTATATGGAGGGGATTGAGAGGTATTAATTCATTCTAATTCATCTCTTATACACTTATACATTCATTATAAACACTCAGGGCTTGCATTTCTCAAGGAGGAAAGAAGGGGAAAATTACTAGTGAACTAGATGGTTAAAAACCCACTAGTATATGAACTTTTTGGCTTCCCAAACATTTCACGAACTTCCCTATTTTATGAAAATATAATTGTATTTGATATAGGACCTCAAGGGAAACTATAATGCAGAATTAATTCATGTTTTAGGATTTTCTATATCTCCCATAAAACAAAATGTTGTGAGACATAGAAATTGTGAGAAAATTGTTAACAATGGACATGAGATTTGTTGCACAATATTTAATAAAAAGTAAAAGGGTTTTCACATATTATTGGGTCATAAATATTACAGCATAATCATCTCAAAAAATCAGCAAAAACTTAGATAAATTCTGATGTAAAATAGATACAAAATTACTCCAAAAACTCCATGTGAAGATAGAGGGGAAACTAGCTCGAATCAATAGTTTGCTTGGGAAGATTACATGAAAGGTGTGGAATTATGAGATATCGCTCCAACGTGCTGATCCATACAGTGATATACATAATATTACATAACCATGGAGTCACAAAATCATCCTCCACAAAATCTACACAACTATGAGTGCGCCATCAACACTAAAACATGGACATTGAGAGAATATTGAGAGAAGAGATAGTGGAGAAGGAGATAGTAGATGAAATCGAATTGAAAGGGGAATCGAAACTACATAAAAAAACCTTCATTAAGATCTGATAAGAGGTCCGAAAGGCCTCTCCTACAACCAAATTGGACAGGGATCTTTCACCTTCGAAATTGGTTCAATAGGAGGGAGGATGAACATCCACCGTGCAAGGACAAGCTAAACTCTCCAAGAGTGAAAATGAAAAATGATCCAAAATTTGATATCCTTCCTCATACTCCTCTTTTATTAACCTCAAGTGAACTCAAGAGCTCGAATTCCCTCCAAGAAACTTCATTCGACTCGAATTAGTGATAGATTCTCTCATGAGACACTTGTCCACTTCTTCCTTGCATTCCTCTTTCCCCAATTCGAATTGGGAATCTTGGCTGACCATAAATCCATCTATGCACCCTCTTGGTGGCTATTTTTATCCCTGATATGTTATATGTTTCATATGTATGCAATCAGTTCTGAATTTTCCATATTTGTCATAGATTCCTTCATTATTGTTGTTATAGATACCATGGAATCTAGCTACAAGTATCGCAATGCCTCTTCCTCTTCCTTGGGAGTTTCTCTTCCACTCCAATTCGAGCTTCCTAGATTCTTTCCATGAATATTGTCTCTTAATCTCCCCCAATTACGTTACCATGCACATTGGACTCGAATTGGTGAGAGAATGATGCCAAGTGTAGTGGGGAATCTTGCCACATGTGGGCCCCACACCCTCTTATGCGCCCTCATGACCAAATTCCACCTTATTTTTCTTTTATTATTATTTATTTGACCCAATTAATGTGAATTTATAAGTATAAGGTCAATTTTGGGTCGTGTAGTTCCCTTATTCCAAGTTTTAATTCTTCCACCCCAACCTAGGGAACTAGTAGGTTAGTGGAATTTTTCCTCCATGAAAATTTATTTGGATGGGGACATTACAAATTACTGCTCAAGGTTGACACTTTGTATGATAAATTAAATACTATCAACCCCCGTGTGTATATAGGCGATGCAAATAAGAGAGACACTCACTCGCATAAACAATGGACCTGAAATAAGATACACACCTAACCTCTAAACAACAACATGAATAATTTATTTTTAAGGGCACATCCTAGCTAGATGTCAATTTGGTGTATGAGATGCCCACCCCTCCACACAATGATTTTATTACTAAATTCTACAGAGGTGTGCATACCCTATCCCCCTTTGGATTTGAACCCATGACCTCCTAGGAGGAAACACATGTTCTTAACCATTAGGCCCACCTACCCACACACCCATACGCATAATTAATTCAACTAACATGGGTAATGCATCTAATGTGTACACCTAAACACACATCAAACCAATGATATTAATCTTGGCACATAATGCACCTGGCTAACCCATGCACCTAACCCATATGTAATTGATGCACTTATTCACCTAAATGACGCATCTAACCCCAAACAACCATGCGCATAAGAAACACACCTAACATGAATGGTGCACCTTAAATAAGCACCCACCCATGCATCTATAGAATCTATATCTTACATGCAAACCATGTATCTAACAACCTATTCACCTAATCCAAATATATAAGTGATACATGTAACCTATGCACCCACTTACACCTCTAACCCCAACATCCATGTTGATAAATGACATGCTTGACAAAAGTGATGGATTTAACCCATATTTCACCTATCCATGCATATAACAATTTGTCTAACCCACACCTGTAATTCATGAACCTAACCCATGTATATAAACAACATGCATAATAATAAAAATCACATACATAAGTCATGCACCTCATATAAACAACACACCTAACCTATGCACCTTAAACCCATAATAGTAAATACACTTAAATGTCTCACACACCATACAAATAAGAAACACACCTAGAACGAGCAATGCACACAACCTATCTAACCCATGGATCTAACACATACCTAACCCATACTTAGAGATCTAACCCATGCATATAACCCATATCTAACCCATACTCACATATCTAACCCATGCACCTAACCAATGTACATAGATAACCTATGTATGTAACCATGTATGCACCTATCCATGTATATTAGTTATAAACATAAGTGACACAATTATGCACATAATTGACATATCTAACTTATGCACCTAAACACACACATGCACATGCGCACACACACCCCTAACCCACAAATTAAAAGTACACCTAACAGAAGCAATGCACCTCATTTATGCACTTATTCACACATATAACTCATGCACCTAACCCTCACACCTAACCCACATTCCTAACAAAAGTGACAAACCTAAGTTATGTACCTACCTATACACCGAACCCATGCAAATAAGCATCACGCTTAACATGAGCAATGCACCTAACCTATACTTGAAGAAGTTGAGCTCTAGCTTGAGTATGTACATGTGTTGGAGGAGCCTAGGTCGGTCTCCCAACTAGGTCCTCCGTTCGACCACTTCGTAGAAACATGTCGAACAGTTGTGTCAGTTATTACATGTGGAGTGAGTTAGTCGCGTTGGTTAGTGAATCGACAGGTCGTTATGTAACTGTCTGTAAAACATATATATAGGTTGGAGAGCCGGATACATGAATGGCACTGATACATTGTATTGCACTTTTGTACTGAGTAATAGAAAGACTTGTTGGCTCTCCCACCATTACTTATCTTGTGTTCATATCTATCTATTTGCTTGTTTATTCTATAACATGTATCCCTGGTAACTATGCAATACACTTAACTACAACATTGCCGGTGATACATGCATAGCATGATAATGAACATGATCTAATGATATCAAAACATGATATAAAGGAATGGTGGGAGAGAAAAATAGCAAACTACCTGCAAAATTATGCTAGAAGAAACAAGTTGACTATCGCTCAAGCAAGGAAGAAGTTCTTTTCTGAAACACATGAAAAGTTCATTGAGTCCGTGCCGTTCGCATTGAAGAAAATTCTGGATGAAAAGACCGAAAGATGAAAAAGATCTACAATTGCTAACAAAACTAAATAGAGGAGGCCGCACAAATTTATCTGAATGGTTCAAAAGAATTGTTGACGAGTTATGTGAAGAGTGCGTGATTGAGGAATGAGTATCTATCGATAATGTGAAGTATAGGTTCTATAACGACCTTACCTATCAATTTCTTTGTTCGCTACCGATGCTTCTGTTTAAATTTTTGATCGACAAGGGAGCAGCGCATATTGTTGAACCTTGACCACTGTTGTTACCACTACTTCCGAACTCGAACGGAAAGGAAAAACAAAGAAAGTGGGAAACATTCATGAACGAACGAGAGTGGGAATAATTTATGAGAAAATGAATTGTTGCCCCACCCTAATTCTTTAAAGAGCTTTCAGGTCAGCAATGGGGGGGTATCTGGCCACGTTCCGGATGGAGTAGATGAATAACAGTCGACATATGAAAAACATGATATGGCCAGCAGTGAGAAATCTCAAAAATTTGACAAAGAAAGAACGATGATACATAAAAGCACACAAGATATCCAAAATATTGAATGAGACAAGAGGAGGAAGAGGCGTGAAGAAATAAGGAAGTAGACTAGTGCGCTCCAAGAAAAAAAGAAGAAAAAAGATCGAGTATAGTGACAGATGGAGCAGGAAATCCGCTAGAATCGAGTCGAGCTCGACAGAAAGAGGGCGATGATGAATCACTGTCACCAATGGATGAATATCTATCGATGGAGAATGGCATCGCTCTCCATGTGAGTGTAACCGAGGTTATAACTCCGCATTCCCCACTACATCCGAATCGGAGTGCTCAAGTACAAGAAATTGTCAAAGAAGATCTAGGACTTCGCGCTGGCCAATATGGCATCTGGAGCCGACAAAACAATGACGATAATGAGGTTGATAGATTGTTGATCCATCAACCACAAGAAGGGAATTGGGTTACTTTTCAACTCGAGTTTTCCAACCCGAGTTTTCATCTACTCTATTCAGAACGTGAGAAAGTGCCCCCCAGCCACTTCCAGCATTAAGTGATTCATCGAGTAAGTCGGGATCTCCGAAAAGAAGTACAACCCAAATAGAACAGAACTTTACCTGGGTTTCGACAGAAGCTGTCGAAGAAAGTCGACACCCGACAACCAACGAAGAACCAACGGGCGCTAGTAATATTGTTGTTGAAATTGAAGAACGTGCATTAACTTCTGTTAGTGCACATTGAGAGCTAGTACTTGTTGAAAGCAAGTGTACGATCATTTCTGCCATTGGAAATAATCCACCGTCACCACCTCCAAGCTTAGAAGTCGAATTCGCAGCATAGATGGAACACATAACATCACACCTTCCATTCTATGAAGGTGATGAGGACCCAAGAAGGCATTGGTTTGTCTACGGATCAATATGGGAATCCAATGTTATTTCTATTGGAGATAGAAAAATGGCATAGTTCGCAAGTGCCCTTCGGAAATGAGCACTCAGATGGTACATCACTTTTAAAGAAAGGATGCCCACTGCATCAAACTCTTAGATAAATTTTTTTTTTTATGTCTTTCTTCAAGGCCCTTGATGCCAAATATCTAGCTGCCAAGAAATTGAAGACTACAACTCAAAAAACGAAAGAGGCTGTTAGGGACTACAATAAACGATTTAAAGATCTGCTGAGCCAGATCGAACACGATATTGAAGAATCTTTATTGATCCAATGGTTCGTGGTTGGACTGATACAGAACATCAGAGTGCACATATGTTTCACTGATTTTAATACATATGAAGATGATTTGACAAAATCATTACAGATATAAATGGACGATGACTACCCTATAGCCCCTATCAATCACCTCATCGAAGAACAGTTGGAAAGTATGCAAAAATCTAGTCACGAAATCAGTTTACGAGGAGCTAATATTTGGTGCACAAAATGTTCAATAGTCCTTCATACGAAATATTATTGCCGACAAGATGACCACTGACAGGATGTCCATTTTGTACAAACAAAAATTTTCTGTGACATCTGCCGGTAACACGACTCGCATGCAACAAAATATTGTCCCTACAACATGAAAAACGATCAAGCTTGATGGTGCTCCATATGCGACGTAAAATCTCATTCCACAGCAGGATGCAACTTAAATTTAAAGAATAAACATAACTACCACGCAGTCTATCAAACCAATTATGTCGACAAAACAAATGATAGAAACGACAGGAACGATGGCTGACGATATGATCGCATAAATGACAACTTCAATTGACGGGGAGGATTTCAAGGTCATGGACGAAAAACGAGAAATTGATATCCTTGACGACGTCGAAGACTGCACTGCTTTACATGTATGAGTGAAAAATATATTTTTGTAGACTGTTCCTTCAAAGATCGGACAGATCTCAAATTATGTACCAAGTGTGGGGTCGGTGATCACTTCTTGGAGGATTTCCCCACCATACTTGAAAATATTACTAATAAAAAGAATGTTAACATCTTGTCTAGTGTTCCAAAGTATGATATTTTTAAAACTAAGAATCTTCAGATTGTAACTCATTAAGGAACTAAAATTGGTGCTGATAATCCGCAAATTAGCAAAATAAAAAGTAAAGATGACTATCCTAATCCAATTGCACAGAAGCACTTATATAATAATGATGCAAAATATTTCAAGAGTTAGCATTACAAGAAGACAATGATGAATCACGATAAAGACATATTAACAAACTTCTTAATTTAGTAACCAAGGAAGAAGCTGTCACAAATTTTATAGACCTCTTACACAACATTAAAAGTAAACTGTCGAAGGAAAACAAACTAAAATATTTGTCGACTAAGTCAGAGAGATAAAAATGACGCAGACCCACTTGTCGACTTAGAAATTGAAGGATACTCTGTTCAACAAGTCATCCTCGACTTCGGATCACAAGAAACCATCATGACTAGAAACACTTGGGAACATCTTGGTCGATCACAACTCCACGAGTTAGGCATCTATCTCAAATTAGCCGACCAAGGATTGATCGAACCAATTGGGGTATGGAAAAATGTTGACACATCCATCAAGGGATTAACCACACAAGTTGAATTTAAAATTATCGACACAAAAGAAGGTTCCAATTCCTTTCTTGCCCTAGTTGGCCGACCATGGGGAATAAAAATGAAAGCTTCAATATCACTTGATAAGGATAGAATCAAACTCAAAGGAAATGGGAAGAAAGTGATTGTGACAATTCACCCATCGCAAGGACAGCCATGGATAGAACCTATCGATGAAGACATGGACATCGACAATTATATCAAGTAGAAAACAATGAATACTATACTGAGACTAACGCATAAGGAGAAATCCACCTCGAAAACCCTTCATCAGTCAGATATAATTCCGATGATGAAATTTACGATTGGGAAATGGAGAATTATGAATCACAAGCATGAGAATGTTGGACGATTGAATTTATCCCCATGAATAAAACCCAACACTATTTTTCTATCTCCATCATTCCAAAGAATTTTGAAAGAAAAATCAGAGAGTATTCGACACTAACACCAGTAAGAAATGGGTCGACGGGTATTCCACCAAGATAAAAAGAGCCACAATCCCCCTCATACCATGTCAAGGAAATGTCAAATAATATAGGAGAATAAGGTTGAATTCAGATTTTGGTCGAAAACTTCACAGGTCAAGCTACAAGATGGTGGGATACACAAAGAAAGAGGAGAGACAACCCCGACAAGGGAAGTACAAAAAAACACACAAGTACAAGATCATTAGAAACCAAACGACAACATCTAAAACATGATCCTCAACACGTAAATTATAAACAAAGTGGAACAAGTCAACAATAAACCATCGAACAAAATGCTCGACCAAGTCGACATGAATCTGACCAAAACAATACCGACGGAGGGAAAATGCTAAAGACAAGTCATCAAAATCGACATAAGGAGCAAAATATTTGGCATGCGGTGGGGAACAAAACCCCGACCAACTGTGATTTGAATTTATCGCCCACATCAATTTCACAATTAATACAACCACCTTTCGTGCCTTCACCCGTGCCGCACAAGTCCATTATAAATACTGAACTAGAAGAGACTTGGATGTTATTATTCCAAGATCTTGAACAGCAGAGTGCTGAAACTTCTGAAAAGACAAACCAGATGTTTGGACTAGAAAACCTTGCAAAAGAGATGGCTCCTAAGCGAATTCAACCAACCACCAGATCCACGGCTTCAAAAATACGAAAATTGGAAGAAGAAGATACACCTCTGAAAGTTTGGCTCCAACACATCCGCAACACGAAAGTTGTAGAACAAGAATGGAAAAGGATCTGGAACAAAGTCCTTGAATGGGGGAAATATTCTAACGGTCGATGGAAGGAGGAAGCATAGAAAATCCGAACAAGCACCATATTAAACTATATCAGTGCGCCCTTGGTTGACAGTTTTGTAGACCTCAAATAAGTAGTTGTCCAATTCATTGTGAGTCAATATCACAATGGAAAATTTTATTTCGACCAACCGGTTGAAATCAATGGAAACCTGATCAATCAGATCACCGGACTGTCCATTAAGGGAGATGTAGTACCTATTCGTTCAAACCCTACTTTGTTTAAGGACTTCACAGGTACCCTTGTAGGAAAAAACTCAATAGGTTTAGTCATAAACCAAATCATCTATGGCACATAAAAAATAGCAGCACGTGTCATATCGACCGCATTAACAAGTACTGGTCGAGGGTCCGACCTCAAACTTGACATGCTTGAAGCCATGCAGAATGTGGCCTCGAAAGGAGAAGTCTACCGGTGGGATGAACACCTAGCGAAAATTGCCCGACATATCTGCCAAAAATACTAGGAGGAGGGAGCTAAGATCTGTTACCCTTCACTTATCATTTGGATCACCATGGATCATCTTTTACCAAAAGGTGAAAAAGAGTTCACCGCACCCAAGGGACCACTGATGTGGAACTTCCATTCATTCTCACAAGGTGGATGTCAACTCTGTGCGACAACAACAAAAATATGGTTTGACAACTGGTTCCAAGCATTAAAAGTCAAAACAACTAGATGGAGAGTGCCACAAAATGTTCGACGAAGTATTCCACCGATTGCGCACATCCAGCTAGCACTCGAACACACATCAGTTTGGTATCTAGAAGGAGCATCCAGAGCAGCAAAGGAGCTCGACTTATACCCTATGGTCGACAGGATATTCGAGGAACTAAGCCGACAGTCCAATACTGTCATGCCAATACCACCGCAAGCAAAACTGGTTGATCAACCAATGGTCGAACATCTGACAGATGCTAAGAAAGAAGAAGACTATGAAGTCCGACTTCATCTCAACACATTTACACTAAATCCTGAGCAGGTGACCAACATTAATCCTTTAGGGATTACGATGACTCCTCATCAGGAGCCCCTGCATGAACCCGACTAGTTGGATGATAGTACTTAGTCAGACACCCCACTCCCATAGTATGCTTTAAGAAAAGATAACATCTGTCGAGTGGCCAACGAGATATTCAGAGCACGACATAATAGAAAGAATAAAATACAAGGGAAAGGAAAGCATAAGCTTATCCTCTAGGAACCAACAGAATAAGACAATTCTGAATTGTTCGACTGTGCAACTCAAGTATTGGAATATTCCTCCAAACACAAGATATTTTTTCCAGAGAAGATAGCAAAATTCATCATAGAGGAAGATCAACAAGAGGCAGCGGCATGCCGAGCAAGAAATTTAAGTTTGCGGACAGACGCATGTCGACCTCACACAAAGTCCATGTAATGTCCCAAATTTGGCATTGGGTCACAATGGACTAATCACATTGTCCCTATTCAGTAGAGTTTGTCAAATTGATGCTAAAGTTGAAATAATTGCCAAGGAGGAAAATTACTAGTTTCCTAGGTTTGGGGTGGAAGCTTTGGGATTTGGAATAATGGGGATAATAAATGATGTTTGAACATTAGAATGGAATAAATATTTAATAAAGTACCTAAATAAATATATACAAGTGAAAATCAAATTGGAATTTGATCATGAAGACACATGGAGGAAGTGGGACCCACATATGGCTAGATTTCCCCACTACACTAGGCATCATTCTCTCACCAATTCGAATTCAAGGTGAATGGTAACATACTTGGGGGAGTCCAAAATGTATTATTCATGGCATGACTCATACAAGGTCTAAATATAGAGGAAGAGTAACTCCCATGGAAGAGGAAGAGGCAATTTGGAGCTAGTGAGACACTTGGGCTAGATTCCCTAGCTCTATGACAACAATGATGAAGATGCTATGACACCTATGACACAAATCAGACCCAGAGGCTGAAATATGACATATATGACATGTCAAGGCTAAAAATAGACTCCAAGAGGGTGATCAAGGGTGTTATGGAAGCTAAGATGCTTCCACATGTGATTTGGTGGAAGTGGGAGACTAGGAATTGTTGTACAAGTGGCGTTCTTTGGAATCTCTTCCCAACTTGAGTTGGCATGAGTCTCTTGGAAGGAATTCGACCCATGGAGGACATTAGAACTTTATAAATGTAAATAAAAAAGAATGAAACCAGATTTTGATCATTTGTAGAATTTACAATTGCATTTGTGAAGAGGGAGAGCTAGTGGATGACTAGTTTCTTGCCTTAGCCAATTTCGAGGGTGAAAGAATCCCATCCAAGTTGGTAATTGGAAAGGCCATTCAGACCTTTCATTTGGAGCTTTAACGAAGTCTTTATTTGCAGGTGTAAGCTACAGGGCATCTCATGGTTTCTTCTATTGCAGCTCACTCCTTCAACCATTTCCAGTTTTGATGGCATATTCTTGATCCTTGAGGGAGGGCGTTTTTGGTGAGCTATTGTACTCTTTGGGGAATATTTTAATGCCCCATTGATTTTGTAATATGAATTAAATACTCTTTTATTCATCTCCAGAAAGTTTCAGGTCTAAATTCCAAGTAGAAATGTATAAATCTGAATTTTAATGAAAGAACAGTGTCATTTCCCCACTACCTTGTTGTGAATCAATGTAATGCTGATGATTTCGAATGAATGGATGATTATATGATATATTTGTGATAAATATACTGCCATGGATGTCTTCTACAAGTTTCATGTACTTTACTTGAGCATTTGAAGAATTTTTACTCAGTTTACTTGTATTGGGAGGTGAAATAGTGCCATTTCCCCAAGGGTCGAATTGGGGATTTTTGTAGTTGAATGGGAGAGGATGAGAACAGTTTTAATAATCCATTAATGGTGCATATGAGACTTTAATAACATACTTAACACATTACATACCTATTTTCATAAATTTGAGTGGGTTTGGAGGCATTTGGGAAGCCATTTTCATTACTTACCTGAGGGGGATTTGAACCCCAAATTACTAGTAAAATTGCATAATTGGTCCAGAATATTAAGAGAGTTTGTAGAGGTATTTTGGTGGCCATATGTCATCCATAAAAATCATATTCAAGTTCTAATATAATTCATACACCTTCCTTGAAGATTTGAAGGCATTTGGAGTCAATTTGAGACCTAGAGACCAATACTAGTCAAAGGAAAATCACTAGTAAAGTTACCTACATTGATCAGAATTGAAAGAGGATTTGCAGAAGTATTTTAAAGGTCCAAAGGAATCCCTGAAACACATATTTATGTTCTAATATCATTCATATACCTTCTCAGAAGATTTGGGATCATTTGGGGCAAATTTGGGACCTAGAGATCAAAACTAGTCAAAGGTCGATCTAGGGAAAAAATGTGGAAAATTGCAATTTTAATAAAATTCCTAATAAGGGACATTACAGTCCACCACCTCCTTCTCCAACTACCATCATGGAAGAAGACATCAGGCCAACTCCCTCGACCGCTATTACATCCTCACCCACTTCTTCTATAACCTCATCCATTAGCCCCAGCTTTATACAACATCTCGCCGCTCCTCTAAGAGAGAAAATCTAGATTGACTTAGACCTACAGGAATTTATCAACCAAATAACATCAATCCTACCTGACTGGAAATGACTCATTATAAAGAAACTAGTTGTAGCCGACCCTGAATCACAGCCCAACTTACCTCCACCAGTTGTCCATATATCCGAACAAATTCTACCACCGTCAACTTCCAAACCAACCATTGTCAGACACACAAAAACTATTATAGAGAAAAACCTCGATCCGACAAGCAAGGTTGCATCCCATCAAACATCCACCTTTACACCCTTACCAGTCAACCAACCCACTTCACTTTCATCCCCGACCCCTTCAGTTCTGGAAGACCCCGACCAATCTGATACCGCCGACATACCACGCGAAACCCTCTCTGAAGTGTCAAAACCGACTGCTAAACCCACCTCGAAAAATAATAAAGAAACACCTTTGTCACAGGAAAATAAAACCTTGACCGGGAGTCCTTCGATAGAATTTTCCACAACTGACCGACCATCTTCAACCAATGACCACTTCACCACCACTAACCGCTTCTCCACCACCACTAGAACAACCTGAATTTACCTCTCCAAGTCCAATTCCTACAGAGATACCACCTCTTCACACCATCGACCTCGCTCCTACAGCACCAGAAGAGCAGTGCAATGAAGAAACACAAGTTGTACAAGGTAAAGAATTCACCCACAAGGAAAACGCAGCTGAGAAGCAGACAAAACTTGGGAAGAAAAATGAAAAAGAAGCAGAAAAGACAAATAAGAAACACATGAAAAAAAGAAGAGGAAACAAAAGGAAAAGAAGAAACAACACCTCCAACAACAACCTTTTCTCACTGTACATTTGGATCAATTCGGTCTGATTTCTACTTTTGAGCCTCAACAAGCAAAAGAAGAAGAATTAGATTTACTCCATGATGTTATTGACCAAGAGCGCAGGAAAAGAAGAAATGAAACCAAAGAGAAAATTGAAACACTTCGGGCAGAGAAATCTTCATTTTTTGCTAAGTGTGAAAACTTAGTCCAACAAGTAATACCTCTTCCATCGAGAACCCACACTGAAAACCCGCTCGACAAAGCCTATGCACTATTTGAAAGTGTCATGTCGAATCTCCAAGAACAATTGGCTAAAGAACAACAGGATCAAGCGGAAGAAACATCTCTCATCATGACCAACCAGTGTACGGATTTCACAGAAGCACATATTCTTCTAGCTCAATATGCTCAAGAATCTGCTATGACTACATAAGTATTGTGTAACTGGTATACACATTACGACAATGTGTTTGTCAAAATGCAGAAAACCGAATATCTCATTACCACTTTTCAACAAAAACGACAGACTGTTGATGAAGCTCTCGCACAAATCCTTGATGCTCAAATCCATATGGAACACATGAAGCTAGAAAAGCTGGAGAAGAAAGAGGACTAGTGGATCACACAAGCTTGCATAAGCCTGTCAAAAGTTGACAAAAGCAGACCACATATCCAACGACTACTCTCCACTTCCGACAGCAGAACACTCATCTTAGGACAAGACATGATTAATATCCAAGACCAACTGGTCCAGGACAAAGTGGAGAACTTGTCTAGCCTTACTACACTTACTATCGACATACAAAATGCACTTCATACCTGGGAAGAATTCCAACATCAGTTGTCATTTTTTGCCGAAGCCATTGTCGAAGTACGTGTCCAACAACAACTATCTACCAACACCAGTCAGTCCCAGCAATAACAACAAAATTTTCTTAGTACTAAGTTAAAATTTTCATTTAAAAATCCAAGTCAGCTCCATCTCCTTATTTTTTTGGGATGAAGAAAGATTTTGTCTGTTAGGGAGATGTTGGAGGATCCTAGGTCGGCCGCTCGACTAGGTCCTCCGTTCGACCACTTCATAGAAACATGTCAAATGGTTGTGTCAGTTATTACATGTTGAGTCGATTAGTCACGTCGATTAGTGAACCGACCGGTCGTTATGTAATTGTCTGTAAACCATATATATAGGATGGACAGTTGGATACATGAATGGCACTGAGATATTGTATTTCACTTTTGTACTAAGTAATAGAAAGACTTGTTGGCTCTGCCACCATTACTTATCTTGTGCTCATATCTATCTATTTGCTTGTTTATTCTATAACATGTATCACTGGTAACTATGCAATCCACTTAACTACAACATGTCAAATATGATGTTATTATATAAAAGGATGGAGTAATCAAATACCAAGCAAAGAGGATAGAGAATGCCATTATCTCTAAAAAGAAGACTAATTTATGTGAAATGAAAGAAAACCATGAAAGGTGAAACCATATTGACACCCTCATTTCCAAGAAAATTTCTAAGAAATACAAGAAGATCCACATCAACATTATCAAGAAATAAGATAGAATAATCAACAATATACATCGAGTAAGACACGATGGAACCATTAACTAATAGGATATTATCATATATTGGCACCTACAACATATTGAAGAAGTCGCAACAATAACACATGGAATCAAAGGAAATAAAATTATGCAACAAACAACTATTAAGTATTAAGACAAAAAATAATTGAATTTGGATGGATGGATCATCATCTGTGGGAACCAACTTTACATTTGATGACAAAATTCTACGCGTGTTCAACATTTGTAATGTCGACTAAACATTGACCAAAAATTCTACTCTTGTGAATTACACGTCGAAGACATAGTGTTGACCAAGCATCGATTTACTATCACTTAAGCAACACTAAACATAGTATATTTCTAATACTTAAATTAGGGAAGGTGACTTCATATAAATGTTTTGTTGACATATAATTGACATCATTCAAAATCAAGTCACAAAATTGAACAAAGAGAATAAAAATTATCAAATTCCTCTGTGCAAAATTTATCAAATTCCTTGGAGCAATATTCTCCTCCATTATCATATATGAGACATTGAATTGACTTGACCAAAATTTTCTCTACTCATGCCTTGAACTCTTTAAATTTTTCAAAGGCTTCTGACTTATTTTTTAGAAAATACACCTACACTCTTCTAGAATAATCATCTATAAAAGTCAAAAAAATTCTAGCACCATTTATAGACAAAGTGGGAATGGTACAAATATATTGGAATGAATAAGTTGCAAAAGATCATAAGTTTTACCAGATTTTTTAGTAAGCCTAACTCTCTTCTATTCACCAAAAATAAAATACTCACACAAGTCTAAATCCCAAAAAGCATACCTCGGTCATGCATATTTTTCAAACCTTTTTCACACATATGTCCAATTCATTGATGCCACACCATCATTGCATCTGGAACATTCCCTAAGTCTATTGTTGCAACATGATTTGTCACTATATCACTGCATAAAATATACATGGTTCCATAAGAATCTCCTTTTGCTACCACGAGAGATTCTTTGGTAATTTTGCAACAATTTTCACCGAAGGTAGTAGAATACCCCAACTTATCCATCATCTTGATTGAGACCAAATTCTTATGTAGATCCGGTAAATTTTGTACATCACACAACTTCCTTTCTCTGCTATCATCCAGCTTGATCTTAATGTCCCCTCTTCTCACAATTTATGAAGGATGATCATCACCCAAGTATACCATCCCACCACTATAGGGATGGCATTTGAAAAACTAGTCTCTATGTGGAGACATGTGGAAAGACACACTTGAATCCAAAACCAAAGAATATATAAGAGATATTTTGTTATTGAGACATAAAGCTTCACCATTGTCGTCTCTTCTGAATTTTATATACTAGATTCAACCAATGGTTGATCTGTCTTTTCATCCTTCGTTTCGTTCTTCAGATTCCAACATTTCTTCCTTGAGTGCCCTAGTTTCCCAAAATTCCATCACTTCCATTTCAGTTTGTGTCATTTGGACTTAGATCTGGACTGTGATATCTCTTGTTGACTCATTTAGCTAGATCTCCCTCTCACATATAGGGATTCACTAGTGGAGGTATCTAGAGATAATTTTCACCTAAACTCTTCTCTATAAGTAAAGAAACAAACACATAATCAAATTTCAGAGTTCTTAATGATGAGTTGGTGATGGTCACTGCCATATGATCCTATCCATCTCAGAGGGAACATAGTAAAATGATCATGTTGTCCTTATCCTCCATCTTTACACCAAACAAGAGAATTTGTTTTATTAGGGTATTAAACTCGTTCAGACGATCTACCATAGTTGAACCCTCCTTCATCCTCAGATGATAAATTTGGTTTTTAAGGAAAGCCTTGTTTATTATCGATTTAGTCTCATAGAACTTCCCAAGTTTCTCCAAAAGGTCTTTCGTGGTATTTTCTTCAGCAACATTGAACAAGACAGAGTCTTGTAGGAAAAGAGAAGTTGTAGAAATCACCTTCCTATCCATCTTTATCTAGTCCTCATTTGTCATGCTTCTTGATTTTTTTGCAACCCCTTTCAAGGCCAAGGTCTAGTCATTTTGAACCAACAAATACTCCACCTTCATCTTCCATAGGTATAAATTCTCAACCATCAAACTTCTCAATCTTGAACTTGGCTAAACCTCATCTCATTGTTGTAGCTCCCACTTGCAGAAAACCCTTTGCCCGTGATTTTTTCAGGATCTAATACTAGATGTTAGAAAAAAATTAAAAACAAAAGCAAACAACAATAACAATAGAACACAATATTTTCATGGAAACAATAATATGCGCATGTAAAACCATGGGGAAATGGAAGCTTCGATCTTTTATTATTACCCAACAAAAAATTACAATGCTTTCTTATCTTATGTTACAATGCTATGGGTCACTTTCCTTTTATACAATACATATTAGGGTTCCAAAAGGAACCAAAATATAATAGAATGGTCTTGAAATTTTTGCCTCTGGGGATCCACCCCTTGAACTCCCGAAGAGAGGAGGCCCCACCCCCGCACCCCCCCTTCGACCTCCCTGTGCACTTAGTGCATATGAATTTTGCATGCGTAGTCGAGAACTATACGGGAATAATATTGGAGATCTAGATATTGAATTCATTTCCTAACACTGATGAAATTGTTGTATGTCTTAGCTACTCTCATACACTACATGGATTCTTCACATCGTAATATGGCTACACTTATTTTTCACTTAATACACTTTTCATATTCCCCACTACACTTTATGTTAAAGTTACAGTATCATGAGTCATTCTCCAAGTCAATATTGAGCCTCGTGTGTCGAGGTAGTGCCTTATAGGATCTTGAGTTGGACTCAGGAAACTTGGAGAAGAATATTGAGTTGGACTCAAGAATGGTTAAGCTTCATGTGTTGAGTCAAGTTCTTTGTATTTCAAAGTGATGATGATGTACAGTCTTGATAGTCAAGGCTAAGGTATTTTGTGTCAAGACAGATCCTCGTGTGTTGAGGTGGTGCCTCATGTGTTGAGGTGATGCTTTGCATGTCGAAGCATGTATGGTGTGTGATGTGATACTAACCATGGTTGAGCTATTAAGTCTCCTCTAGAGACTGGCCACCTCTAGACTGGATTACTTTAGCATATAACCACTTGGAACGATAGTTGAACAATATGATCACATCATTGGGAAAACCTCCTTAGTATATTTGATATGATAATTAACCTGGCACATATGGACCATGCAGATAAGACAAGAGATAAAGATAAGATGTGATAAGATATGAGAGAATTCGAATTGCACATAAAAAATTAATTAAGAGGAAATTCGAATTGTTAAACTTTAGTGAAGAATTTAGTAAAACAAAGGAGAACTCGAATTGATCACTACAATGATGTTAACAAGAAAGAATCAGTGAAGAGAGTTAACTAAGTGATAACAAAGAAGATCTAGTTAACTAAGTGTTATTGCAAGACGACACTTATGTTAAACTATAAGACGACACTTGAGTTGTGACACTTGCATGACGACATTTAAGTTATCCACCTAACTAAGTGGGAAAGATTTTAGTTAAGGGTCAAGTTTATCCTAAGAGTCAGTTTAGTGAGTCAATGCATTGCATGAGAAGTGGGGCGCACTTCTTCATGCAAGATTGATGCATCCAAATGGAGGGTGAGTTCATCCTGAAGTCACAAGCTAAAAATAGAATCCAATGCATGAGAAGAATACATAAACATGTTATACATGATTGGTGAATCAAATGTGAAGAGAATTCTCTTATCCCTTGAAGGAAAGGCGATTCTTCTTTGTGCAGGATATTATTCTAAGTCTCTCTTCATCTTTTTCTTGCTCTATAATTGCACCGGGGGTGCTTGATGTAAAAGACATTCTCTGCTATCTATCAATATACTAAGGAAGGTTTTGCTGGGGTTTTCTCCCTCAAGTCAAAGAGGGTTTCCCTAGTGTAAATTCATGTGTCAAATTTGATTGCTTATGTGTATTATTATTATTTGATTTCAAGTATTATTGCAGCTCTGAATTAAAGATAAAAAAACATGGTATCAGGCTCAGGGCGTGAAATAGATAAGTTTAGAAATCAATCTTGAGCCTACGTAGATCCTGAGTGAGCATGGTACTTGAAAGAACAATGGATTCAATATCAGTAAGACTGTCTTAAAGGAAATTAGAACTTCAATACATGGAAGGCCAGGATCCTATATATCCTGGAAGAGCATGATTTGGATGGATATGTATCCAGTGTTATTGAAGAGCCTACTTCTAATGCGGGGTGCATTACCTTCAAGAAGAATCAATCCAAAGCAAAGAGAATCATTTATGATTCCGTGAAAGACAACTTGATGATCGTGATCACTCCATTGAAGACTGCAAAGGAATGCTTCGACACTTTGAAAAATATTTATGAGAAGAAGGCGCCCAGTCAAAAGAGAGCATTGAAGAACAAGCTTTGAAATCTGAAAATGGAGAAGGACAAAGCTATGGCTTCCTTATTCACAAACATCTCTAAAGTAAGATATCAACTTTTGAGCATTGGTGTGATGGTCGATGATGATCTCATTTAGACTGTTGTTGATGGTCTCACATCCTCATGGGAGAAATTATTGGATGAAATAAATGGCCGAGAAGTGAAACCTAACTTTGAGAGACTGTGGCATGATTGCCTACAAGAAGAAGGGAGAATCTAGAGCAAGTATACTACCTCCAAAGAAGAGAATATCACTCTTGCGGAATAGATGAAAAGAGGTAAGAAATATCACAAGAAATTCTCTCATCAAAAGGAGAATGATTTCAAGAATTTTGATAATTCTAAAGTTAAATGTTTCAATTGCAATAGGAAGGGTTATTATGCAAGAAAATGTCGTGCAAAGAAAAGAGAAAATTTCAAGGGTAGGTTTCATGCTTCTATTGCTACAGAAGATGAACCTATAAGAAAGAATCCTTCCGATGATCAAGAGACGAGGAAGGAGTGCTATCTTGTCTCAGTGTTGGCACGGGTCCAAAGCACACAAAGTGTGGTACAGTCAGCGACAAAAGGGTCATCGACAAGGGAAAAGGACTGGTCGCAATGCGTGAAAGTGCGGATAATGCGGAAGTTAGTTGAGTTTTAAGTTAGTTAATGGGTCATTGGACAATTTTTGTAACGACCAAGTGAGCCTATAAATAGAAATAGGATTGTAAGCCTAAGGGAATCATCATCAACATCAGAAGAATCATCTTTTGGTATGGATATCTTGTGGTGAATGAGTTCCGCAAATTTTGATTGATCTTTCGTCTGTCTTTCTGTGCATGAATTGCATCTGTTGTTTCGACTTGGGACTGTTTTTTGTGTATTTGAGTTGATGAATAATAAAGGATTAGTTGATCTATGACTTTGTATCTCTGTCGTAGTATGGTTAATATGTATCGTAATGTTTAATATCTTATCTTTTTTAACTATGAGAATGTCACAGTGTGATTTAATCCTTGTTCTTTAAATATCATTTGGTATGTTAACGAGTAGGTCGATGATAATGATGTTTTGATGTGAATGCAAATCTATCGTTTATGTTGCGAATGTATGTGAAACGATGCATGTCCTCTCTGATCTTCGGAAATGTGGTTCTTGCAGCTCCCCTTAGATATATTGGGTGAGACTTCACTCGCTCCACGGGTGTTGCTGGAAAGGGTAAAACCTTTCTGGCCCGATGTCTATGGGAGTGATGTCGAGATTTGCTGACAACAGTGCGAAGTGAACCCTAGTCGACAGAGTTGTGTCAAAAAATGGTTCTGTTGTCGGGACCTTAGCGCGAAAAGAGAGAGGACATGTTTTGGCATCCGACGAAACCAGAGATTTAGGATTGGTTCAATAAGAAGACACAAGAGTTTGTTGAAGAAAAAAACAAGAACTCTGGATGGTCGACAAGCGAGTGGTTGCAAAAATACATTTACTATGATACCCATGAAGTATTTTTCTACGAATTTTCGATCTTACTGTACGAATGGTTAGCGCAACTAAGCTTTCAAAAGAAGAATTTCCAAGGAGGTGAGCCTGAAGAGTGGACTCTTGAGCTGATCAAGCAGTTAAAAAGGGTTAACAATAAATCCTCAAGGGCTGTCGATGTCTGGGTAGATAGCATTTTGAAGGGATATATCATTGAATTCGATGTCGACACAGTTAAATCTACAACGACGCAGAGAGGAAATTCTTTAAAGGACCTCGAGGAAGGTATCTTTTATCGTTGCAGTTGTGGGTCAATATGCTTATTTGTGAAAAGGGGATATCAAAGATGCACTCCGATGAGCAAATATCTGGTGTGCAGAGGCTGTCAGTACTGTGCGGATGAGGGTTTTATGGAATGATGCGGGGTAGATGGATGTGAGTTTTGACGAAGTTGTGAGAGAAACCGAGGAAAATTGTGGCCTCCTGCAAAGTGGGGTTTGGTTCCAGCCGAAGAAGAAGAGGAGGACTAAAATAGAGAGAGAGTCTCCTAGTGCGACCAGAATAGAGAACTGCAAAATGGGACCACAAGGGACTAAGAGACCCTACAGTGACGAAGGTAACAACCAGGCTACTCCTGAACTTGAGGAAGGACGAACCCAAATCTACAACGTACCCACAACTCTGTGCATTACGCCAAAATTTGTAGGAAGAAATACAAGTTCTTCGCAGGGTTGTCCTATGTGTCAAAATAGAGGCAAGAGTAGTGGATCGACAAACACCAGTCGGAGACCGAGGATGGAAAGAGACGAGGAAAGCTACATTTCATTCAGGGTAACAGGATTGAGGATGTCGAACAATATTGGTTTTTATGTGAAGTGGTATGGACAGTTAAACAAGTACAAGATGAAGATATTAAGAAAGGGAAATTGGCGATGACCTTTAGGGGTCGTGCGCTAGAATGGTATATGGATTTTGTACAAGTACCTACAGGGAATCCACAGAAGACCCTAGCAGAAATTAGGGTTGGATTGATCGACAAATTTAAGAAACCAAATCTAGAGTTGTAGTATATTACAGATTTAAAGGAAATAAAGCAATTCCCGAATGAATCAGTATGGGATTTTGCTCATAGATTCCAAAATATGATGGCTAAGGTCATTTTTGGAATGAGAGACGTACACCATAAAGAGTGGTTCATCGCAGGATTGGTACCCCACATTAGAGTACCATTAATGAAACAGAATGTCATATCCCAAGCAGAGGCTCTGGAGATCGCAATGAGATTAGAAGCATCACCAATTGGAGAAACAAGGATTGGCATGAGCCAAATCTAGTCGCAGTTGGAAAATTTGAATATCCAACTGTAATACATCAAGAAGGGGAAAGAAGTCCACAAAGAAGTATGGTGCACTAGATGCAAGTCTGAAGGTCACCACAGAGATCAGTGCCCTGAATTTCATGAATATTTACAGCCTGTTGCACCAAATACACACAGTCAAGGGGGAATTCCCTGGTGCTTAATTTTTCAAACAAGAGGGCATCAACCAGAAGAATGTGTGTACTTGCAGAAGTTCGTGTCAAAGATGGCTAATATTTTTTTCAAGTTTTGTCGATATGTAGGTCACGAGGAGAAAGACTACAGAGCATATGATTTGCTCCAAGAAATAATTGCGGATACATACTTTATTAAGGGTGAAGAGCAACGACATGCAAAGAGACCTCAACCGCAGCCGTTGTATAACCAACCACCGTACAAACAACCTCAGCCGTAGTATAACCAACCACAATACAATTAGCCATAGCCGCAGTATAACCAACCCCAGTACAATCAACCACATCCACAGTATAATCTTCCACCATATCAATAGCAGGGAGGATTCAGAGAAGGATTTTGTGGTGGTCGCAACAGAGGCTTTGGTTGCGGAGGACCTTTTGGTCGAGGTCGAGGAATAGCTACCTGTTATAATTGTGGAGTATTCGGACACTATTGGATGGATTATCCACATCCAACGCCTCAATGTACTTACTATAATGCAGTCGATCACACTGTCAAAGACTGTCCACAGCTCATTGCGAAGTGGTAAACTAAGAACACGCCACAACCACAACCACATAAAAACCAGAATCAGAATCCTAATCCGAATGTGTAGAAGATAACGGTTGAAATAATAATTCAACCAGTGAATGTTGCAGTGTCACCAGAGGAGGTGCTGCACCAAGAGAAGATAGGCCACTGCCAAACATCCGGCCTATGAATCAGAAGCAAGTACGATTTGATGTCGAAGCAGAAAAAGAAGTCTTTATGGAAGCATGGGATGAATTGATCAAGAACAGTGTTATAATTCCACCTACAATCCATCGAGATCCTGTATTTGAAATTTCGCCAATCTTTGATAAGACAAATTCGCAGAGGTCACCATAAAAGGTAAGCACTCTAAGGAAATTTTTAGAAAGTTGTCTAACATTAGCGAAAGATCAAGATGCGCTAGCAGAGATCGCTAGCTTACTACATCAATAGGAACAAGAGCGATAGGAGCGGACAATTAATTGCTTGCACAAAAAGAAGACTGGAAGAGAAATGAGGATGAATGCCCAAATTGGTGCATATGATGTAGATTCTATCTTCTTGGACTTAGGATCAGACATGAACATCCTAACCAAGAAGAATTGGGAGATGATGGGGAAGCCACAGATGGTATGGTCCCTTTTGCAACTTCGACTGGAAAATCAAAGCAAGGTTACACCAATCGGGCGGTTTTCCCATCTACTTGTTGAAGTAGAAGGGCTGAAAACATACACATATTTTGATGTTATAGAGATAGTCAACAATACGAGCCTGTATCCTGCACTATCAGGATCAATAGATTGGGCGATGGAGAACCTGGATGCTATTAATTCTAAGAAAAGGACAATGTATTTTGAAAATTGTGACATGAGGGTCATAGCCCCACTGGATCTATCTGAAGGGCAGAGGTATGTCGAACCAATGAGAGATGAGTTTGTAGAAGGATGGGACAATGTCTACAATGTTTCAGAAGATTATGTCAATCCTACTATGGATGAATAAGTAGGGTGGCATAGTGACAGCTCGGCGTCCTCAGACTGCGACGAAGCTCTAGAAAACTAGCAGAATAGATTACATGAGGTGCCATTTAGAAGGTGTGCAAAAATTACTAAGTCACTGAGGTGGGTAGCGATAGAAATATGCGATCTACCAACGTATGAAGGGTTTCCTAATTTGAAAATATTTATCCACGAATTCTAAGACAGGGTATAAGAACCTTAGTGCCTGTTGGCACTAGAAGAAGCATTGAAGGCTACTCCAACAAGGTGGTGAGTCGCGCACAAGACATCAATAGAAAGCTGGCAACTGGGTCGACAGTTGATGGAAGTTAGATTCGGGGAAGATGAATGCTACAAAGGAAGGAAATATGATGGAAGGGGTGATCCTAGGGTTCATCTGGGAGAATGCCAAGTCACATGGAATATGAGACCGAAGCAGGAGTGGGTCCATGCGTTCATCCATACGATGGACGAAGTACCGCGGAATTGGTCATCATAGCCGAATTGTGATGGGGAACGACAACATGGGAAGAGTTAACTACTAGTTTTAACCACACTTTCGTTTCGCAGATGAGAACCCTTTTATCCACATTGCGCTGCAGGACATCCACAAAAAGGTATTTGAGATAGTTCTGATTGAACGAACAATAGGGATACAATGAACAGCGACACCAAAAATGATGATGGAGTGCTACAATGTGTCGGGAGGACCTGATGATGAGGAGGATCCTAGGGAAGTATACGCCCCAGAATCGAAGGGCAGCCGTAATTTCAAAGCACCAGAGATGCCATTTGAAAAATTCAAGCAACCGTTGAAGATAGAGAAGGTAAATATTGGCTAAGAAGAGAATCCAAAGTTCGCAAGTATCGGAGATTATTGGGATGATTCGACAATTGGAAAGGTCACTGACCTACTACATGAATTCCAAGACCTGTACCCAACGAATTTTTCAGAGATGAAGGGAATTTCTACGGATTTAGGTGAGATGAAGATCCCACTGAAACATGATGCTAAACCAGTAAAGCAGCGACCATACAGATTGAACCCAAGATATAAAGAACAAGTGAAGGTCGATATAGAGTGAATGATGAGTGTTGGGTTCATTGAACTTGTCGAAGAATTAGAATGGATCAGTCCAATGGTTGTCCAAGATAAGAAGATGGGTGAAATTCGAATTTGCATCGATCTGATGAAGTTGAACGATGCATTCCTTCATGATCAATTCCCCATGCCATTTATAGATGAAGTACTTGAAGGTATCAGAGGAGAGGAGGTCTACTCATTTATAGATGGATTTCCAGGATGCCATCAGATAAATATTGCAAAGGAAGATCGACACAAGACCACCTGCGTAACATAATGGGGATGTTTTCAATATATAGCGATGCCTTTCAGTCTAAAGAATGCCCCAACAATATTTTCAAGACTAGTTGTTGTTGAGTTTAAGGACTTCATCCATAAGTTTTTGGCAGTCTATATGGATGATTGGACTATATATGGGTTAGTGAGAGACCATGTCGCGAGTCTTAGGATGATGCTGGAAAGATGTCAACAACATCAGATTTCACTGAACTTGAAGAAGTGCATCTTCTATGCACCATTTGGAATTCTATTGGGCCACATTGTATGCAAAGAAGGGATGTTAGTAGATCCGACAAAGATAGCAATCATTATCGACCTGCCAACACCAACAACAGTGAAACAGTTAAGGGAGAATTTGGGTCACACAGGATACTACAGGAATTTTATAAGGGGATATGCAGCGATCATTGCACCAATGGAAAAGCTACTGAAGAAGGATGCAAAGTTTGAATGGAACAATGAGTTCTAGAAAAGTACTGATATACTAAATCAAAATATGGTCGCAGCACTGATATTAGTCTACCTTGATTTGAAGAAGGAATTTCAAGTCCATGTAGATACCTCATCAGTTGCATTAGGGGTGATACTATCCCAACCAGGAGAAGGATCAATCGACCATCCAATTGCATTCGCAAGTAGGAAGTTGTCGACTGTGGAGAAGAATTATATGACGATGGAAAGAGAAGGCTTAGCGATGGTATACGCCTTGCAGAAGTTTCGACATTATTTGTTAGGAGGACATTTCAAAATGTTTATCGATCATTCCACACTCAAATACATGGTCAATAAGCCTGTGTTGGGGGTGAATATCTGTCGATGGCTACTACTCTTTCAGGAATTCGATTTCGAGATAATTGTGAAGCCGGGGAAACTAAATGGAGGACCAGATCATCTGTCACGAATTGAGTCAGGTAAATAACCAAGGAGTATCGACAAAGGCATTCTCAATGTGCAGCTATTTAGGATTGGAATATTTGACGACCATTACGAGAAGATCGTTCAGTTCTTGGAGACAAGAAAAGCACCTGAGGAGTTCTCCACTAGTCAGAAGAAAATTTTAGTTGTGAGGGTTGTTGATTTCCATCTAATCGCAGGACAACTATACAAAATGGGACCAAATGAAGTTCTTCGTCGATGTGTCCTTCCACATGAACAAGAAAGAGTATTGGAGGAAACTCATGATGGGATCACAAGAGGCCATTATGGAGGGTGTGCGACAGCTAGAAAGATACTAAGAGCTTGTTTATGGTGGCCGACGGTACATGGTGACACAACAAACTATGCTAAGAGATGTGATGTGTGTCAAAGGATAGGGAAACCATCATGAAGGGATGAGATACCGCTAGTACCTCAGTTAACATTACAACCATTCGACAAGTGGGTAGTAGATTTTGTGGGACCCATTAACCCACCAGGGAAAAGGATAGGTGCAAGATACATTATTACTGAGACCAACTACTTGACTAGATGGGTCGAAGCAGCACCAATAAAGGATTGTACAACTACGACAGCAGCAAGGTTTCTCTTCGACAATGTTGTCACTAGGTTTGGGTGCCCCAAAATATTGATGAGCGACCAAGGAACACATTTTGTCAATCATACAATCAGAGCAATGACGGAAGAATTCCATATTCAGCATAGGAAGAGTACACCATATCACCCATAGGAAAATGGAGCAGTCGAAGCACTAAACAACGTATTGGAGAATGCGCTCACAAAGGTATGCAATACAAATCATGACGATTGGGATATGAAAATCCCTGCAATACTACGTGCCTACATAACGACATGCAAAACATTGAAAGGTCAGACACCTTTCAAATTGGTATATGGACAAGAAGCAGTGATGCCGTTGATTACATTGTTCCGAAATTGTGTATAGAAGCAACGATAGAGATGAGCGACGACGAAGCCATCGAGGAAAGATTGGCACAACTGCTACATCTTGAAGAGGACCGCTTCATCACGGGATTTCATCAGCAGGTAGAGAAGGATCGACAAACTGCATGGCATGATCGCCATGTAAAGGCTAAACACTTTCAGCAAGGAGATATGGTTCTCTTATATGATAGTAATTTTGTGAAGCATCCAGGAAAACTTCAGATGCATTGGTTGGGGCCATATATCATAAATTTCATCACTGATCGAGGTGCGGTTCAATTGCAAAAGCTAGATGGAATGCTTTTTCCAAATCTGGTGAATGGAAGCCGACTAAAACCATATCGGGATATCTCAGTCCACTATGGGCGACACAAAGTAAAAAAAAAATGTGAAATAGGTACTTTGCAAAAATTGGGAATCTGTTGACGGTGCTGCGATGAGAACTAGGCATCGATAGAATAGCGACAAGGGAACAATTATGGCATTGGTCGAAGAGACTGCGACAAGGATAGAAATCGCGAGTGTATCCATGGATAGCAACAAAGTTTGAATTAGTGACAAGGTTTGAGGCTTGTCGATGATCAACAAAGCATGAAGTGGTCAAATCGAGCAATAAATGTAGCAGTTAAGGCATGGAAGGCGACGATGTAAGTGGATAAAAAGCAATTAATGAAGTAATTAATGGCCATTGAGTGCGTAGGATTCGGTAAATCGACACAAGATTCGGTAAATTGATGGAGGATTTGGTAATCATTGTCTTAAATCAATTCGATGGATGCTGAGTGAGATATTGAAAGTTATAAAAGCATGCCGAAGATAACAGTTCGACCAATTGTGCAATTGAAGAATTATAGTAGAAGAGTGAGAGTGAAGGTTAAGCGAAAGAGTTCAAGTGAAGATTAAGTAGAAGAGTTAGAGCGAAGCAGTAAGAAGTTGAAATGGCGCATGCTATCTCTAGTACGAGAACGCAAGATGCACCAAGGGCGATGGCCACCATCATCCAAGAACAGTAAAAAATCGGATATGTACCAGTGCAGGTAGTCAGGCAAAAGAAAAGTGTTAGTCGACCGGCGAGCTCAGAGAGAAGACCCAATACGACCTGTATCTTTACACGGGCCGCAGCAACAGGGGGAGAGGAGGGAACATCGGCTACTGCGGAATAAGAAACGACAGCAAGGGGAAGACAACCAGGGCCAACGATCACAGACATCCCAAACTATGTGCCACCAAGGAAGGAAGGGGCGAACGCAATACGACAGGGAAAAAATGTCAAGTATACCATCAAGGAGCTAGCGACACCAAAGGGCGTCCATGTCACGGGGAACATAGTATAGTGATTGCAAAGGTTGCAGTACAATGACCACGATGTATTGATGTACCCAGAGTGTACCAAGGACACACACGATGATGTACTACATGAAGACGGAGGCTCGATCACCAGAGAGCCAGTGCAGTGGGCATTGGGTGTGAAGCAATTAGGACTCTTGAACATCATTCACATACCACATTTCAGGAGATTAACAGAAGCAAATGCATGCATGAAGTAGCTGTTGGCCTGATTTCACAGCGGATATTTTTGGTTGGTGACAAAAATTCCAATGACAGTCGATTTGATTTCGCGGATCACAGGATTACCCAAGGCAGGTGTAGATCCTTCGCAGTATTTCCAGGGCAAGGATAACGACAAGAATATTCCCGCAAAGCTGAAGAAAAAATATGGGGTGGAGAAGAACAACAGAGGATACCTGATCGGCACAATTAATGATCAAGTGGTTAGAGTTGGAGAAAATATACTGGCAATTAAGATAGTAAGGAAGAATCTCCCAAACCAATGTACTTCACGGGTGATTTATTTTGCGGAGCAGTGTGCACCAGGAGTCAATATGAATTGGTCACTATTATTGCTGAATGAGTTGACAGAGGACATGATACAAGCACAAGAGAAAGGGAAGCCATTCACCTATTCATGGCTACTTATATTAATCGCACTGGTTGGATGGAGGGAAACATCGTAGTATCAAGGAATGGAAACAAAATTAGATGAAGTGTGCTGAGGGGCGCAGTACAAGAACTTATGGGCACTAAACGATAAATAAATACAAACATGTAACAATATCAATTTCTTTCTTTATTTAGAAATGTTGAAAATAGAAGTGGAAGCAATTCCATGATTAACAGAAGAAGCGATTAAGAAGTATCGAAGAGTTGTAAGGTTGCCGGTAGGACCTCAAGCGATCTTCATTCAGGCACGCGCAGACCCACAGAAGCAGTGGCTGACAATGCAGTATAAGCCGACCGACACAGAACTAGATGAGATAGTGGAAGAATGACCCGAAGAGTGGAAAGTTTCAGTAAGAGAAGACTAGATGTCGGACCCAGAAGATGGGAAGCAAACAGATGGACCAAAGGCTCCAAAATAGATAAAAGACTCAGAGGATGAAGGGGAAGGTGCAGAAGAAGGTGGAGCTGCGAAAGAGCACTCACATACCATCAGTCATGATGGAGCGTCATCGGTGACTCTATCAGAATCATAGCTGGATGTGCAGAGAGAGGAAGAAAGGATGAAGAAGAGGTTTGAGAGAGGAGAGGGGAGCACAACCATCGGCTTCCTTGAATAAAAAATGGACAAGTATTTGGAAAAGATAACGACAGTGGCAGAAGAGAACCGCGCGAAGGTCACACAGCATGTGACAAATTATTTTCATCAGGTGACACAGCTATTGCAAATGTTGACCAGTCCAGTCACGGAGACAAGGCTACCACAAGGATAAGTGGAGCCAAGTGTGTCGACAAGCAGGATTGAGGTGGATATCAGCACAAAGCTAAGGATAGTACAAATATTACCTAGGGCCATCACTGTAGGTGATGAAGACATGGATTACGCGTTGAGAGGGCACAATGTGATCAACATCGATGTAAACATGCTGCCGATGTTTATGTTGCATTGCATTCATACTGCAGCAAGTGAAGAAATCAATGGCAGGGAAGAAACAACGCATAATCAAATGGTCGGATACAAACAACAAGTGCAGAGCGTCGAAGAGGAGGTTGAAAAACTTCGAGAAGAGAAGGAGAAGATCATGGATGAAAGAGAAAAGGAAATTGAAGATAGAAAAAGGTTGGAACATGCCATCTCCATGGCATGCAAAGAAACACTAGAAGTAGACAAGGATATACAGGCGGAGGCAAAGGAAATAACTTTAGGTGCAGCGATTGCAGACTTGCGAAAAGAGAACAAGGAACTACAAACAAGGGAGGTTCCAACCACACCACCAAAGAATATTGAAGAAAGGAAGAGCGTGATTGAAGAAACAACGATAGAGATCACAGAACTGGAAAAAACAGCGTAGGCAATCGCAGAAGAGGTATCACAATTTTGGGGAAGTTTAGTGTAAGACGAACAATTGCACCAACTGAATGTGCAACTCAACGAACTGGAAACCCAGCTTGAGGAATTGAGGGGATCGCTTAAGGTGATGCCCCTATTATCACAAATGAAAAAGGCAACAGAGCTGAAATAACTGCAGAATCGGGTCAACAAGGTGCACACAAGGCAACAAAGAAGAACAATGCACTTGGACGATCTGCAGACAAAAGTGGAGCAGATGGCAATGAAAGAAATGGAAGGAATAACAAAGATCAAGCAAGAGTTGAAGAAAGCATAGCAGATGGGTATTGAACACCCAAGAGAATAGGAAGTGGAAGAATGCGCAGTACTCAAGGCGTCGGAAAATGAAGTTGTCGATTAGGTTAAAGCAACATATGACGACTTCAAGCTGCAGGTAAATGCACCAGCAGTTTCCAGCTGAGGTGGTTCGAGGGAGAGCCACAAGTTTATGTTGGGGGCCTTTTGGAATGGGTCCAAAGTGCACGAAGTGCGGTACAGTTAGTGACAAAAGGGTCATCGACAAGGGCAAAGGACCAGTCGTGATGCGCGAAAATGCCGATAATGCGGGAGTTAGTTGAGTGTTAAGTTTTTTTTTTTTACTAGGGGAATCGGAAACGGAGATTGGGTTGGTACTCGTGTGACACGGGGTCCAGGGGTCCAATCTCACTACCACTATAACCCTAGGTGCAACCACAAGGCTCGAGTCATGGCACACAATGCAAGTTGGGGGGAATCAAACACATGACCTGCTATTCACAACCAATTTCACAACTTCAACAGAACCACTTGAGCTACCCCACGGGCTAGTTGAGTGTTAAGTTAGTTATTGGGTCATTGGACCATTTTGTAATGGCTAAGTGAGCCTATAAATAGAAATAGGATTGTAAGCCTAAGGGAATTGTCATCAGCATCAGAAGAATCATCTTTTGGTATGGATATCTTGTGGTGAATGAGTTCCACAACTTTTGATTGATCTTTCATCTATCTTTTTGTGCATGAATCACATCTGTTGTTCTGAGTTGGGACTATTTTTTGTGTATTTGAGTTGGTGAATAATAAAGGATTGGTTGATCTATGACTTTGTATCTTTTTCGCAATATGGTTAAATATGTATCGCAAAGTTTAATATCTTATCTTGTTTAACTATGAGAATGTCGAAGTGTGATTTAATCCTTTTTCTTTGAATATCATGCGGTATGTTAACGAGTAGGCCGATGATAATGATGTTTTGATGCGAATGAAAATCTCTAGTTTATGTTGTGAATGTATGTTAAATGATGCATGTCCTCTCTGATCTGCGGAAACATGGTTCCTGTAGCTCCCCTTAGATATCTCGGGTGAGACTTCACTTGCTCCGTGGGTGTTGCTGGAAAGGGTAAAACCTTTCTGGATTGATGTCTATGGGAGTGATGTCGATATTTGTTGACAACAATGCGAAGTGAACCCTAGTCGACAGAGTTGTGTCAACACTTAGCTCTTTCTGGATCCATTACCACTAGTCACTAGACATGGTTGGTGGACATGGCGCATCCAAGCACATGTCTGGATATAAAAGAGTTATCACAGATATGAAGGAAAAGAATTTTTCCTGTAAGGTGGAGCTTGGTGATAATACCACCTATTTGATCTAAGGTATCAAATCCACTTATTTTCAGTTGTATTCCGGAGATGTACTTCATGTGGATGAAATAAGAAGAACCTCCTGTCTATTTTGGTTCTAAAAGATAAGGATTCAGAGTTATCTTTATGGACAACAAAGCTCTCATGTGGCCTAAGCATGAATACTTGAAATCTGCATATGTGATTGGAATTAGAGAGGGAGGCCTCTACAAAGTTTTTGGAAAGCTCATTCAAGCCATGATCCATGACATAATCAGTATATGTGAGCTGTGCAATAGAATGCTTGGTCATCTCCACTTCAAAGCGCTACCTGGATTGCAAAAGATGGTGAAAGTTATGCTCATATTTAAATCTGATTTTGATAGTGTTTGTAGAGGTTGCGCTCTCAAAAAAAACATTAAGAAGAGTTTTCCAAGTAGTACCAAAAGATACAAAGGGATCCTTGACTTGATTCATTCTAATCTATGTGGTCTTATGTTTGCACACTCATTGAGTGGTTATTTATATTGTGTACTTTTCATATATGACTTATCTCACAGGTCATGGGTTTATTTTTTGAAAGCAAAGAGTGAAACTTTAAACAAGTTTCAAGAGCTTAAAGCACTGGTTGAGAATCATACTCGAAATCACATTCGTGCTTTGAGATATGATAATGGAGGAGAGTTTGATTCCCATAACTTCAATGAATTCTTTCGAGATGCAAGAATAAAAATACAACTGACTGTACCCTACAACCCCCAGCAAAATGGGGTTGCTGAAAAAAGAATAGAACAATATGTGAGGCTACAAAAGCCATGATGTGTGATCAAGATCTGCGCACATCCTTATAGGTATAATCCTCCAACACTGTTGTTTATATTCAGAACAAAATACCTCTTGCTATATTGGGAGAAAAGACTCCTAAAGAGGTTTTCACTAGTGAAAAACTAGATATTGGACGCTTAAATATTTTTGATTGTTTTGTCTTCATTCATGCACCAAAAGAGAAGACGACAAAGATGGAGCCATCTGAAAAGAAAGGAAAGTTTGTTGGATATAGTGAATCCTCCAAATATTACAAAATCTATGTTCCAGGAAAAAGAAACATTGAAGTCAACAAAGATGTAACATTCCATAAAGAGGCTACCTTCAAGCGCTCCAAAGAACTTCACTGTGATACATATATGGAGGAGCATGATACTCCGATGATCGAGGATCTAGTTTATGATTATCCCCTTTCATATGTTGAGAGGGAGAATCCATAAGAGTCTATAGAAAGATCACTTCATGAACCTCCTACTAAGAAGAGATATACATGGTGTCAAGACATTCTGCAAGAGGCATAAAAACATGGAGCACCTGCAGGCTCATCCAGAGAGAAAAAGAGACCTGAAGTATTTTCAGGATATGTAGCACAGATGAGTCACATCAATGACTTGGAACCCTCTACCTACGAAGAAGATGCTAAGCAACAAGTAAGGAAAGATGAAATCTTTATTTCACAAGGAAAGTACACAATTGATGTGTTGTGGAGATTTGGTATGTTGGATTGTAAGTCCATATCTACTCCTATGATGTCTAACCGAAAGAAGCTACATGAGTTAGATTCTGGATCGGATCTAGTGGATCCTACCATGTACAGACAAATCATTGGTTCCTTGATGTATTTGATACATAGTAGACCCAACATATGTTATGCAGTGAGTATCTTTATTCAGTTCATGTTTGAGCCAAGACATAAACATTGGGTTGCTTCCAAGCATGTGCTTAGATACCTTTAAGGTACTATTGCTTATGGAATTAGATATGCTTCCAATGGTGGAGTGATGCTACTTGGATATGACGACTCCGATTGGGGTGGTAGTATTGTGGACCAAAAGAGTATATCTGTATTTTTGTTTTAGCTTGGGATTAGATATGATCTCCTGGTCCAGCAGGAAGCAGAGATCTGTAGCATAGAGTACTACAGAAGTAGAGTATATTGCAACTAGTACCTCCTTCCAAAAAGCTGTGTGGATTAGGAATCTACTTGTTGGGTTGTTCGGTGAGAAGATTCAGAGTACTGTCATTCACTCTAACAATCAGATAGGGATAATTTTAAGAGCTCCCCTCAAATTTATATGCATAATAGATGGGTGAATCTCCCTAATATATAGGAAAATTTGAAGGCTATTTTGTCAATAATATAATATCTATATGTAACTTTTTGTTCGGATATCCACATCATCTTTTTCAGGATCTTGCATGCAATTAGGGTTTGCATGCAAATTCTAGGGTTTGCATGCACTTTGCATGCATCCCAGTCACCAGGTTGATGCCTCCAGCACCTTAGCCACCTTATTCTAGCACCCGGGAGCCACTTACTTCAGAGTTTTAGCCCTCCTGGTCAGGAAGGCGCCCACTTCTCACCTACTGCCAGAGAAGGGCGCACTTCTTCACCTACCACTGCAGTTCCACTTCAGTTACACTCAGTTAGCTCCGATTCTCCCTGATTTGAGGCTAGTTTCACTCCCGACTGACTGTTTCACTTCCGTTGGACCTCCAGATTGACTGGATGACTTGTTCTGACTTCATTTAGCCTCCCATGCGCCCTCCATGTGAAAATCCTCACAGCAGATCTAAGAGATGATGTATCTCACAAGAGAATAATTATGATTAAGCAAGAAAATAGAAGAAGAGTGATACATGCAGTATAATGAGCAACAGAATAATATGGTACAGTAGAACTCAGATAGAAGCAATAATACTTCAGTCATACTGAATTATTAATCACAAATGGACATATAAATAATACAATGCATGAGGAATTCGAATGCCTAAGGTGGCAATTCGAATTAGCCTTCATGGAGTGATCAAAGGATCACTGGAGTGTCATCGGAGCACAACTAGGTGTCCTCATGATCATCGGAGCGCAACTGGAAGTCTTCATCATCATCAGTGGAGTCATCAATGCTCAAGTAACTGTCAACCATCAGTCAAACTAACTTTGGTAGGTGTAACTCAGTGTAACTAAGTGTAACTCAGTGTAACTAAGTGTAACTGAGTGTAACTGAGTGTAACTCAATGTAACTAAGTGTAACTCAATGTAACTAAGAGTAACTGAATGTAACTGAGTGTAACTCAATGTAACTGAGTGTAACTCAATGTAACTGAGTGTAACTGACTGTAACTGACTGTAACTGAACTGGTAGGTGAAGAAGGGCGATTTGCTCCCTAAAATCAAGGAAGAAGGGCGCACTGAGCAACTGGAGGGATAAAACTGAATAGTGAGAAGCTCCTGGGGGCTGGCTAACTGAGGGCTAGGTGTTGGACTGATGACTGGGATGCATGCAAAATGCATGCAAACCCTAGAATGCATGCAAACCCTAAAAGGTGCATGCATGACTGAAAATGTAAATGATCAAAATACTGGTGGGACTAGGATGGAGTATAGGAATATCCTAACACCCCCCCTTAATCCATCCTGGGCCCTGGTAACTAAGACCAAAGGTCACCCAATACAATGAATAATAACAATCAATAAACCAAGGAAGTGGGAAAATTTCATGGGAAACATACCCCCTCCTCAAAAAATAGACTGTAAGGCACACATAAAAAAATAAAGGCTCCAAACTCAAGCATGTGTGATGCTTGGTCATATGTCTGGAGGTATCTTCTTCTTGGGAAGAAGTGGATCATGCTCAAAAAGCATGTGCTTGTACTTGCTCTTCAGATCGAATGTGATGAGAACAAATCCAACAGTATTAGAATGATCCTTGAACCTGTGATTCGAATCAGCTGAGGTAGGATCGAATTTTTGAATGTGCATATAGTCCTTTGTCTTCTCCTTCGAACCACCATGGGTGAGATTATGCCAAAAAGAACTATTACATGTTTGCTTGAAATCAAAATCAGATTTAAGACTTTCAAAACAGTTTCTTGAGATCTCCTTTGAACCAGCAGGGGTGAGATCTATCATATGATGCATGAGAAATTATCTCAAGCGGGTGGCAATGGCCATATTCTTCAATAACCTTCTGAAAGCATGTGCTAATGATCATATAGTAGTAAATAAGAGATGTTTGCTGAAGAGGAGCGAATGCATTACCTCCAATAGCTGATGTTACCTCCGAAATAATCATGTGATCATGATGCAAACCAACAAACTCTGGTGCAAGACAGGATTTAGGACCTTCTGCAATATCTAGAGTGTGAGCTGGCACAGAAAGAGAAGAAAGTTTGAGCATGAGCGGAGAATCTGCAAGTTCTTTGTCAACAACTTCAATATGAGATGATACTGGTTCATGATCTGAGAGATCATCAAGGGGAGCGAATGCAACATGATCTGAGAGACCATCAGGAGGAGCGAATGCATCATGATCTGAGAGACCATCAAGTGGAGCGAATGCATCGACTTGCTTGCTTTTGAAGGGATTTGGACCAAATTCATCATTCTTTTTGCCGAATCTTTCATCTAGATGAGCCCATAACTCTTTTGGAGTTTCAATATCAATGATGGTCGGGTACAATATGTAATCGGTCATAGCAAGCATCATTCTTCCAATGTGCATGTCACCTTTATTCAACCATTTAATCTTCTTTGTAGAGGATTCGAACTCTCTTTCAAAATAGCAATCAAAGAGATCATGGCTCTTCAAATATGCTATCATTCTTGGTTTCCATTCATCATAGTTGAATGGAGAAAGAGGAGTAATTTCTTCTAAATTCATTGAAGTTGTAGAAGACCTGCAAAAACAATATAGAATAACTGCAACTGCTACTGCTGCAAAAATGCAGATTCTGCTACAACTGCTGTACTCGAAATCTTGGTAATAACCTGCAAAAAACTCTCAAGAATGGAGATAAACAATACTCTCAACATGCTCTGATACCATGTGAAAATCCTCACAGCAGATCTAAGAGATGATGTATCTCACAAGAGAATAATTATGATTAAGCAAGAAAATAGAAGAAGAGTGATACATGCAGTATAATGAGCAACAGAATAATATGGTACAGTAGAACTCAGATAGAAGCAATAATACTTCGGTCATACTGAATTATTAATCACAAATGGACATATAAATAATACAATGCATGAGGAATTCGAATGCCTAAGGTGGCAATTCGAATTAGCCTTCATGGAGTGATCAAAGGATCACTGGAGTGTCATCGGAGCACAACTAGGTGTCCTCATGATCATCGGAGCGCAACTGGAAGTATTCATCATCATCAGTGGAGTCATCAATGCTCAAGTAACTGTCAACCATCAGTCAAACTAACTTTGGTAGGTGTAACTCAGTGTAACTAAGTGTAACTCAGTGTAACTAAGTGTAACTGAGTGTAACTGAGTGTAACTCAATGTAACTAAGTGTAACTCAATGTAACTAAGAGTAACTGAATGTAACTGAGTGTAACTGAGTGTAACTCAATGTAACTGAGTGTAACTGAGTGTAACTCAATGTAACTGAGTGTAACTGACTGTAACTGACTGTAACTGAACTGGTAGGTGAAGAAGGGCGATTTGCTCCCTAAAATCAAGGAAGAAGGGCGCACTAAGCAACTGGAGGGCTAAAACTGAATAGTGAGAAGCTCCTGGGGGCTGGCTAACTGAGGGCTAGGTGTTGGACTGATGACTGGGATGCATGCAAACCCTAGAATGCATGCAAACCCTAAAAGGTGCATGCATGACTGAAAATGTAAATGATCAAAATACTGGTGGGACTAGGATGGAGTATAGGAATATCCTAACACTCCACTGAGCCCACTTCCCTATATCAGTGCTACACACTTTAGTTACACATGTTACAGTCAGTTAGACTCAGATTGACACCTGGATGACTGGTTCTTGTGCATTGATGACCACCACTGATTGATGATGAAGACTCCTAGTTGGAGTCAAGCTACTCCATTCAGTGATTCGAATTACCTCCTTAGGAAATTCGAATTGCTCAGTCATTGTTATTGTATTCTATTGTAATCATTCACCCTTACTGGGATATTGAGCACTGATGCATGTTTTGCACAGTTTTACACCATATTTTCTATGTTCATCTGTTGTGATTGATTTACTTGTTCATTAGATCTGCTGTGACTAATTTTACATGGTATCAGAGCCATTGCAGGGACGAGATCTCTTTTCTACAGGTGTTTCTACAAGAATATTTGAGTGAATTGCTCAAAAATTACAAAAAGTTTTGGCATGAAATATCTCAAGGGCATTCGCTCCTGTGCATGCAAAGCTTGAAAATACTTCCAATACCACTCCAGAAGCTTGAGTTTCCACATAATTCCTGGATCTGATACATTGGACCCATTCAACATTGTTTGATCTCCAATCCCAAGTGTGATGCAACTCTAAAAGGGTGGATTGTTTGACCTCATTGTTCTTGGTTTTATTGTGATTTGCAGGTTATTGTCTCCATCAATTGCATTCGCTACTCTGCCCTTGCAAGCTTCTCTACATCAGTGTGCACTCGCTCCTAGCAATGGAATACTCTTCTTCAAATCCTATCCTCACCCCATTCAATTATTTTGATTGGAAAGATGATATGGAGATCATATTACGTTCAAAAGGTTACTACCGAGTCACTCTTGGTCTTGAATTGGAGCCAAACAACTTGTCAGATAGAACCAAACACTACAACAAGCTTGATGAAGCTTATGGTCTTCTTTGTCTCTCCATCTCCAAAGATATTCACTTCCATCTCAGCGGATTGAAGACTCCAAAATCTATATGGGAGCAACTTGCAACACTATTTGGCAAGCAGGACGAGCTTAGGGATTTTCAATTAGAGAATGAATTGATTGACCTTAGTCCTGAGAATTTCAAGACCATTAATGAATTCTTCACAAAATTCAAGAACTTGAACTTGCAATTGAAGAACAGTGGAGTTATCAAAGAGGATAAACAATTGATCCTCTCCATTCTCAGCAAGCTTGGTAAAGATTATTCAGTATTTGTCTCTACTTTCAATTCCGGTCGGCTAACTACCCCGAATTGGAAGATGCCTACCTTGAATGCCTTCATTGAGTCCATCACAAAAGAGCATGACAAGTTGATTCAAATGGGGTCCATAAGCTCCAAAGATTCAGCCCTATATGTTCAAGGACCCAAGATCTTGAATAGTAAAGGAAAGCAAAAGAAGGAGAAGCCCAAATTCGAACCTCACAAGCAAAGAGAGAAAGGCAAACAGATGGATGCACCATCCAGTTCAAAGTTCAAGCAAAAGGGAAAAGAATGTAACCAAAAATCTAAATGTACTTATTGCAACCATGGATTTCATCCCGAAAGTTCATGTATGAAGAAGACTATAGATCAAATGGCCCTCCTTTTGGAAAAGAACAACATAACTCTTCCTGACGGTGCAAGGAAGAAGGATAGGAATGATGACCATGAAAGAGGACAAGCACTCATGGCAACTGTTTTGAAGCCCACTACTCTCTTGATAGATTCGGGTGCATCGAATCATATGGCTGCAAATATTGATTCTTTTTCTTCATTCGATCCAAACAGCTCCATCCCCATCCATTTGGGAGATGACTCAAAAATTTCTTTAAAGGGAAAAGGTATGATTCATGTAGATCATGGAAGCTTTCAGAATGTTCTCTATGTGCCTTCCTTGGCTTCAAATCTTCTTTCTGTGTATCAAATGACACACACTGGTGAACCGAAGCAAGTTACATTCAGCCCTAATACAGTTGAAATTTCTGATATCAAAAGTGGAATACTTGTTGCAGTCGGAAAGGCAAACCACACTGCAAAATGCTATGAGTTTTCACACTTTATTCAACTTGCAAAGCCCACTGCTCTTCGCACACATGGTAATGAGGTTAGTAGGCTTTGGCATGAAAGATTTGGACATCTTAATTATAAGTATTTGCTACCGCTATCAAACAATTCCATGGTAGATGGTCTTCCACAACTCCGTTCATCGAAGGGAATATGCACTGGTTGCATTATTGGGAAGCACCCCGAGCACAGATTCGACCGCGGCAAAGCTATCAGAGCTTCTACAGTTTTGGGGTTGATACATTCTGATATCAGTGGTCCGATTCCCCATATGTCATTAAATTGTTCAAGGTATGTTTTGACATTTATTGATGATTTTTCCTGCTTTACATGGGTATTCTTTCTCAAAAACAAGTCAGAAGTGCTTGGAAAATTCAAGGATTTTAAGGCTTCTGTTGAGACCGGCACTGAGAGAAAGATCAAAGCTCTTAGATATGATAATGGTGGAGAATATATCAAGGCCGATTTGCTGCAAATTTGTGCCCAAAGCGAAATTCAGATCCAACATACAGTTCCCTACACACCCCAGTAGAACGGTGTAGCGGAAAGGAAAAATCGGTCACTGGAAGAGATGGCTACATGCATGATTGAATCAAAAGGTTTGGCTGCAAATATTTGGGCTGAAGCAATAAATGTTGCTGCATACATACAGAACCGTGTTCCACATTCATCCGTGAAAGGTATGACTCCTTTCGAAGCATTCTTTGGTCACAAACCAAATGTGTCAAATTTGAGAGTTTTTGGCTCTACTGCATGGGCTAGAATTCCTTCCAAGAAGAGACGAGCTTTGGATCCAAAAAGTATTGAGTGCATACTGATAGGATATGGGGAAGAATCAAAAGCATATAAACTCATGGATATCATATCTAAAAAGATATTCATAGAGCGCAGTGTGCAATTTGAAGAACCGCTTCAAGAATTGCAACTAGTTGAGGAAGAGACTGCCGATTCACCACCTTCACCAGAAGAAGATTCGTGCAGTGATAATGAAGGTATGAGTTTTGATATTTCTGATATTTTAGTATCACATGATGATCATGAAATATCAGGTTCGGAATCCGACCATTATGATCCTCCTCAGTTACCAAAGTGGGCCCAAAACACTCTTCAATCTGTTGGTTCGAACCTTGGAAATCCTGCTGATATGAGACGAACAAGAGCAGACTTTCAAAGAGCAGGTATGGATCTTTCTATTGCTGATCCATTACTTCCTGAGATATGTTGTTTGATGGCTGGTTCATATCCCACATCATACTATTCTTCCTACTGAGATCCGAGATGGCAAAGTGCCATGGATGAAGAGTACAATGCTCTTCAAAAGAACAACACGTGGGAGCTAGTTTCTCTTCCACCTGGAAGAAAATTAGTGAAGTGTAAATGGGTCTACCACACGAAAGTTGCTGCTGATGGCTCTATTAGCAAATACAAAGCAAGGTTGGTGGAAAAAGGTTTCTCCCAAGTCCAAGGAGTGGACTACACTGAGACCTTTGCACCGGTTGCAAAGATGGATTCCATCCGCCTTGTTTTGGCTATTTCCGCATCCAAGCACTGGGAAGTGCACCACATGGATGTGAAGAGTGCATTTCTACATGGAGACCTTGTTGAAGAGGTATATATGCAGCATCCAGAGGGCTACACATCAGATACATCATTAGTTTGCAGATTGAAGAAATCTTTGTATGGATTAAAACAGGCCCCAAGAGCTTGGTACGCAAAGATGGACTCCCTTCTTTCTTAGAATTTCCAAAGATGAAAATCTGATCCGAATGTGTATCTTCAACGAGTTAAAGGTAGTTTGTTGGTTATTGTACTTTATGTTGATTATCTTCTCATTACTGGTAGCACTCTTACTTCAATAAACAAGCTAAAAACTGCCTTAAATCTAGCTTTTGATATGAGCGATTTGGGCTTGCTGAGTCACTTTTTGGGCTTGGAGATAGCTCAAAATTTTGATGGGATCACTATATCTACGAAAAAATATGCTTCCGACCTGTTATTGAAGTTTAATATGGCTGAATGTAAGGCATCCCCATTCCCATTCCTCTCAGGAATCAGTCTTGAGGAGGGAGATTCTACACTGCTTGCAGATTGCAGTATGTATTGACAGTTGATTGGTTCACTACTTTATTTGACACACTCAAGGCCTGATATTTCATATGTCGTGAGTGCCGTGTCAAGGTATATGCAGCAGCCACATGAGCTTCATTGGCGAGCAGCCAAGCAGATCTTGCAGTATGTGCAAGGTACGAGATAGTTTGGCATACATTATGCTACAGATTCTGAGCTTGATTTCATTGGTTTTACTGATTCAGATTGGGCAGGTGATAGCATTGATCGGAAGTCCACTTCCGGTTATGTTGTCATGATTGGTCATGGTGCTATTTGCTAGTCCAGCAAAAAGTAGGCAGCCATTGCACTTTTTTCAGCAGAGGCAGAGTATCGAGGGGCAGTCAATGCCTGCATTCAGGCAGTTTGGTTGCAGGGTATTCTTTCCGAGTTTGGTTTTGGTGGCACTACTTCGACTGTCCTATTTTGTGACAATCAAAGTGCTATCAAGATCTCCACAGATCCAGTTCAGCGACAGAGGACCAAACACATTGAGATTCATATGCATTACATTCGACAGTGGGTGCATGATCGCACCATCATTCTGCAATATTGCCCTACTGATGAGCAAATTGCAGACATCTTCACCAAGAGCTTCACTGAGAAGAAGTTCTCTTACCTCTGTTCACTGTTGGGGGTGAGTTCCATCATGGTGGAGACAGATTGATCCATTATTATGCTTTAGCTTGAGGGGGGGATTTCTTCCCACTGGGTTTTCCCTCTTTCCTCACTTAGTTTATTTTCAGCATTTTTTGGATTATTGTATTGGGGTGACCTTTGGTCTTAGTTACCAGGGCCCCACATTATTTTTTGCACATCATAGTCTAGCTTGAGTGGGGGTGTTCGGATAACCACATCATCTTTTTCAGGATCTTGCATGCAATTAGGGTTTGCATGCAAATTCTAGGGTTTGCATGCACTTTGCATGCATCCCAGTCACCAGGTTGATGCCTCCAGCACCTTAGCCACCTTATTCTAGCACCTGGGAGCCACTTACTTCAGAGTTTTATCCCTCCTAGTCAGGAAGGTGCCCACTTCTCACCTACTTCCAGAGAAGGGCGCACTTCTTCACCTACCACTGCAGTTACACTCAGTTAGCTCCGATTCTCCCTGATTTGAGGCTAGCTTCACTCCCGACTGACTGTTTCACTTCCGTTGGACCTCCATATTGACTAGATGACTTGTTCTGACTTCAGTTATCCTCCCATGCGCCCTCCACTGAGCCCACTTCCCTATATCAGTGCTACACACTTCAGTTACACATGTTACAGTCAGTTAGACTCAGATTGACACCTGGATGACTGGTTCTTGTGCATTGATGACCACCACTGATTGATGATGAGGACTCCTAGTTGGAGTCAAGCTACTCCATTCAGTGATTCGAATGACCTCCTTAGACAATTCGAATTGCTCAATCATTGTTACTGTATTCTATTGTAATCATTCACCCTTACTGGGATATTGAGCACTGATGCATGTTTTGCACAGTTTTACACCATATTTTCTATGTTCATCTGTTGTGATTGATTTACTTGTTCATTAGATTTGTTGTGACTAATTTTACACTTTTTGGCTAGTATTATATTCTATTATAGAATCTTGTAAAATATTGGTGAATCTTTCACTAAATTATAAGATATTATAAAATATTGGCTAATATTTCATTGAATTATAAAACTTGTAAAAACTTGTAGAATCTTTCATCGAATTATAAAACCTTGTAACATCTTGGTGAATCTTTTTCCTGGAAAACTCAGCTTTTGATTCTACAAATTACTAAGGTAATGCAATAGAAGAGAATATACCAAAGCTCAACTCTAGACTCTATAATGAACAAATGCATGTATGAGGAGATGAGGGATTTATTTATACATTTCAAAAGTAGTATTCGGTCACTCATGACTAAAGGTGTCGGTGAAACACACCTACACTAACTAAGGCTCAGGGCAAGTTGGGACTCCACTTTTTATGTTGTCCCTTAATGGTCCAATGGACATGTGGAGAACCAAATCTTGACAGAATGACAAATGGATATATTTGAACACTTTAGACCGTGGAGTGATTATGGCACCCACGGACCATTATTATAATGTGGAGTCTTATCGAGACCCACAACCTTAATAAAGTGTATGAATTCCCAATTAGCTTATTTTCCAAATCTCCCATTTTTAAGCTACCCTCTAAGAAAAAAATTAACATGCCTATCTGTTTATATATAGGAATACCACTTTTTCCTTTCTTTTGTTGACAATCAAAATCTGAATTATGTCATTTGATTTAGAATTTTTAGAGTTAATTAGAGACTTGCAAGGGTTATTAGAAATAAGAACATACACTAATAGGAATAGAAAGCACATTAATGCATCATCACACATATAATTAGAACCAATCCATTAAAGACTTCTTTCTCTTAGATAAACTAAGGTGGTGTTTGTATCCATGTCCTTGAAATTTTCAAAAGCATGCAAAATGTTGTAGAATTGGCTTAGCACCATCATTGAATGCAAAAGACAAGATATCAAATAGCATAATGTCTACATATCAGGTAAAACATGCCTTCTACATATTATATATAATCATGATGGAAATTAAGTATCATGGTGTGAGTCTGTATTCTCTGATAAATTGCATCTGCAATGTGCCCCTTCAAGACTTAAGCTTTCGACAATGGAGATGTTGCACGAAGATTAAAATGTTGAGAAAACTAAGAATGAAAAGTGAAATCACATAAACCAAGACCTTCACCCTGGCAGTGAAATCTGATGTGGGTGAACCATTAATCAGTGCAGGCATCATATAGGACAAAATTGCCTCTGATTTTCCCTCCAATATTGGAAATTGAGGGATCAAATCAGGTATCAACATGAAATTTACTAAAAATATGGGCGAATGCAACCATATGCCTGAATTACAGGGAAAATGGAGGGAGAAGTAACCCTTCAAAGCCTCCATTATTGAAAATCAGGGGCGAAGGAATGATTCCACTGGAATCTCTTTAGAAATCGGGGGCGAAAGATAGATTGGAGGGAGATTTTGCTAGGGAAAAAAATAGTTTTTTTCATTTTCCTCATTAATATATGGGAGGCTATTAGTTTTGGATTTATTTATTTTCTAATAAATATTGGGAGAATATATTTCAACTAAAAAAACCCTTTCTATATAAGAAAATAGCCCACTAAATTTATGTAACCCCCTTAATTTAGCCCATAAAATTATCCATGAAATTAGAGTTGCATTAAGCTCTCTGAAAACCCTGTGTTTCATGGCAGATCGAAACACATTGATATGAAGTATCACTACATCAGAGACATGGTCTAAAGAGGTGCCACAAGACTTCAATACATTGCTACCAGTGAGCATATTGCAGATATGTTGACTAAACGTCTGTCCATGACTAAGTATAGGTACTTTTGAGACAAGATTGACATGGAAGAGAATGCCTCCCTCGCTGAGAGGGAGTGTTAAAGTTACAACATCATGATTCATTCTCCAGGTCAATCTTGTGTGTCAATATTAAGCCTCATGTGTCGAGGTAGTGCCTTATAGGAGCCTGATTTTGACTAAGGAAACTTGGAGAATAAGCTTGAATTGGATTCAAGAATGGTTAAGCTTCATGTGTTGAGGCAAGTGCTTTGTATTTCAAAGTGATGATGTTTTACAGTCTTTCTAGTCAAGGCTAAGGTCTTGTGTGTCAAGACAGATCCTCATGTGTTGAGGTGGTGCCTCATGTGTTGAGGTGATGCTTTTCATGTTGAAGCATGTATGGTGTGTGATGTACTACTAACCATGGTTGAGTTTTTAAGTCTCCTCTAGAGACTGCACACCTCTAGAGTGAATTACTTTAACATATAACCACTTGGAACGATAGTAGAAGAATATGATCACATCATTGGTAAAACCTCCATAGTATATTTGATATGATAATTAAGCTGACACATATGGACCATGCAGATAAGACAAGAGATAAAGATAAGATGTGATAAGATATGAGATAATTCGAATTGCACATAAAGAATTAATTTAGAGGAAATTAGGATTGTTAAACTTCGGTGAAGACTTCAATAAATCAAAGGATAACACAAATTGATCCCTACAGTGATGTTAACAAGAAAGAATCAGTTAAGAGAGTTAACTAAGTGATAATAAATAAGATCTAGTTAACAAAGTGTTATTGCAAGACGACACTTAAGTTAGCCACCTAACTAAGTGGGAAATATTTCAGTTAAGGGGCGAGTACATCCTAAGAGTCAGTTCAGTGAGTTAATGCATTGCATGAGAAGTGGGGTGCACTTCTTCATGCAAGATTGATTCATCCAAATGGAGGGTGAGTTCATCCTGAAGTCATAAGCTAAAAATATAATCCAATGCATGAGAAGAATATATAAATATGTTATACAGGATTGATTAATCAAATGTGAAGTGAATTCTCTTCTCCCTTGAAGGAAAAGCGCTTCTTCTTTGTGCAAGAAATTATTTCAAGTCTCTCTTCTTTATCTTTTTCTTACTCTGTAATTGCACCGGGGGTGCTTGATGTAAAATACATTCTCTGCTATCTATCAATATACTAAGGAAGGTTTTGCTAGGGTTTTCTCCCTCAATTCATAGAGGGTTTACCCAGGTTAAATTCATGTGTTGAATGTGATTGCTTATGTGTATGATTGTTATTTGATTTCAAGTATTATTGCAGTTCCAAATAAAAGATAAAAAAAATTATCACTTTCCACTCACCTCATTACATTATTTTGACTACAACTATACTCTAGGTGATTACTTAGGTCATGCCTATATTCTTATTCTAGTTTAGAGCGCGTTGAATTTTCTTCTAATGTAGTTTACTTCGTGGTTTGATTTGTTGCTTAAGTGTGAAAATATATTTATCAACTTGTGTTTTTCTCACTAACTCACCATGACTAGTGCCACTGGGAAATGTTTCCCTTCATAGGGTGACCCATAAGTACAATAAGCATGCCATTGAAAATTAGAATGCCTCACAATAAAAAAGAAAAAGAATGGAAAAAGAGGGAAAGGAATAAAAATCTGAATAGATAAACTCAATTGTATTATTTTTCACTTAATTTAGATTCCAACAAGGTTTTCTTACTTTTGTACGAAGTCTTATATAACTTTAAGAAGATTATAAAGAAAATATCTTACATTTGTTAGGTTAAAAATTCATTTGGGAAAAAATTATGGTCTTCCTACTTTCATAGGATGTCTAGCACTTCAAGAATATATATGGGTCTAGGATTCTACTTATGGTGTTTAGTTACATTTCCTTTGGGCTCAAAGTGAGGAATTCTCACTTCCACAGGAAATCTAACATCTCTAAGGGAATACAGAACACACATATACAATAAAAATAGTAGAATGTAGCTAGACATTGGCTCTCTTTAGATTCAACATGTTACATTTTTGTCTCTACTCAGTAATTGATCTCTCCATTCAATTAGGTTTCTTAGGTGAGCATTAGATTATTCTTAGTTGAGAGAACACTCTATACACACCTATTATGTTTGTAAAAAGGTTTAGTGATTTTTCCTCATTATTGCTGCCACTATACATTTTTTAGATATTGCACTTGTTTACTCCACTCCTAGCCATTTCACTCTCTTATTTATCAAGCCATTGTTATGAAAATTCGAAAGTGTAATGTTTTATTTAATTTTGAAGTAAAATTTAAAGCATGAGCTTCAAGTGAGTGAGTATTTTCACACATTCAAAGTTTATGTTCTCTCTGCTCATATAGACTTACCACATGCCTAACATTCGTTGGAATGTTTAGGGTATTTGTGGAGGGTACCATTGAAGATGTGTCATTTCAATATATCAACAAAAATGAGAATTTACTATAAAAAATAGGAGAGGGGGAAGCTCCTAGATACATGGTGGAAGAAGTCATTCAAAGCCCCCACATATGTGTAATATATTTGAACAAATAAGTATACATCATGTTATTTTTATGTGAATCAAAATTAGTACAAACCATTATTCCATCCCCAATTATTCCAAGCTTGAGTTCCATATATCACCTACATAAAACTTCAATTGAATGCACTTTTGAGGTAAGCTAAGGAGTCCAAAACACCTAAATAAACTTAATGACAGTGAAAATAAGGAATGAGTTTCATCCCGAGCACATCCCAAAGGATCTATTAATATTTTTTTTGTTTTTAAACAGACACACTCCCATTTATAAACCATGTAATGTCTTTGACCACCTATGTATCCCTTCGAGATCAATATGGGGAACTCATATTCACTCTCTGGACTTGGAAACCATTATGTATTCTAGCTCCTTTTAGCTTCCACAAGCAACATGATATGTGAGTGCATGAAAACATGGATTTAAGAATAAAAAATGTAGTTGAAATAAACAACTCCTATTCATTCATGCATAACATCACATTCATTACAGAAGGTAAAAGTAGCCATTAAGAATTACATAAAAACCGTAAATAATGAATACTTATCTTCAATAAAATTCGGTCCAAGCAATTGGTTGTGTAGGAGAAACATTCCACCCAACTATAGATATCAAACTTTGGTACCACCCCTGAGTCAAGCTATGAGGCCACCAAGGAAAAGGACACCTCTAGGATTTTATGTCCTAGCCCAAAACCAATTTACTTGCAATGCTTAGAAAAATTCTCATATGGAGCTCCTATAGGAATCTCACTCAAACCCACATGCACGACACTCCTTCCAACTACCCCATACAAAACAAGGAATGCATTCACCTTGATTGATCCATAGCTCCCTCGGGGAACCCAAACCCTATAGTGCTTACCAATGTGTGTAGTAAGAGTCCAAGCTATTGTGTTCTTTTCAAGCATTCCAGGTAGAAATTAACCATCACTTATCAAGCATCTCATGACTAGTAAATATCAAGGTAAGGTTCCTACTATGCCTAGCCTTCGTGCTCACCTACATCCAACCTAGTTCCATTCTCTTGATACCACTTTGTGGCTACCTCTCGCATGGTCTAGTATTAGCTTAGCACGGTCTGTGTTCTCTTTGCTTCTATGGTTTTGTTCCTTCTCATCCATGGGGAGTCTCCCCTTGTCTCGAATGGTAGAATACGATGGAGATACAAGTATGAATGATAAGAAAACTAACATGGATTATGATCCCAGAAGAAAAGGACTCTTACAAGGTCATAGAAGTAGATCCTCCTCCACTCTTCCAATATAATTGTGGAGGAGGACTTTCTCACCAACATCCTGCAGGAATTCAATGATTGAATAAAATAAGTCAAGCGTGGCCATTGTCTATGTCCAAGCACAAGGTCATGTTAAATGAGCTCTAAGTCTAACTCGTGGAATCATAGGTTTACTCTCCCATAGGAAAACCCCTTTCCTCTTCCCCTCTAGTGGAATCATAGCCCCTCATAGTTGCTTCCATACACAACCATCTTGGACCTTTTATGTTATATTTAGAGTGTATCCACATTATACATGCCTATGCCATTTACTAGTGGGGCCTTGGCCTTGAACACCATACTAGGAATCCATACTTAGCATATTTACATCATTTACATAATCTGATTGGATACATTCTAGGGATCAAAACTGGGGTGTTACAATCCCCTCCCCCTTACAATAAAAATATCTTCGTTGTTCCTCAAAATCAGAACAAAAATGGAAAGGCCTATTTCATGGCATCGTCCAGCTCCCAAGTAGCCTCTTTGGAACCAAAGTTATTCCACTGCACCTTCACCTATCTGGTGGCTCAACTTTGGAGCAAGGTTACCTTCCTATCAAGGATGCATAGCGGGGTCTACCTGGAACTCTCCCTTGGGTTTTACCTCAATCACATCCCAATCAATCACATGGTTAGGATCATATAGATATTTCTTATGCAAAGAAACATGAAAAACATTATGAGATCTAGTGTTAGTAGGTAATGAAATCCTATATGAAACTAGCCCTATTCTTTCTAAGACTTTAAATGGCCCACAATATATAGGGGACAACTTGTCACAACTTCCAAGCTTCAAGGAACTCTTTTTTGGCCTCACTTTGAGGTAAACATGATCACTGACATTGAATTGTCTATGCACTATGTTCTTATCTACATAGATTTTATGCAAGTCTTGGGTTGCCTTCAAATTTTGCTTAATTTTGGAAATCTCTCGTTCCATTTCCTTAAGCATTTATGGCACAAATATAATTATATTCACTAGATTATCCCAACTTACATGCATTCGGCACCTTCTGTGGTACAAGGCTTCAAATGGATTCATCATCAATTATGCCTAATGCCCATTATTTTATGTGAACTGTACCAAATGTAGATAGTCCTCCCACTTGGATGGTTTTTCCATCACATACATGTGAAGCATGTCCTCAATATCTTGATTGATTCTTTCAGTCTATCCATTCATCTATGGGTGGTAGGAAGTACTAAAAATCAGTTGTGTACCCAAACTAATAAAGAGACCCTTCCAAAAGTTTGATGTAAACTTCATGTCTCGACCGGATACAATTACCTTGGGAAACCCATGCAATTTGAATATCTCCTTCATGAATTTTCTTGCCACTTCATCAGCCTTATAAGTAGACTTTAGTAGTATAAAATGGTTTTCCTTGGATAGCTTATCCACCACAACCATGATGGAATCATGCTTCCTCGAAGTAACTGGTAATTTTGTGATAACGACCATGGTTACCACTTCCCACTTCCACTCTATAATTGGTAATGGATTGGGTTTTGATGCTCAACTTTTACATGTTGACATTTCATGCACCTTGAAATCTACTTAGTAAGATCGTTCTTTATGCCTAACCAAAAATATATCTTCCTTGTTGTAACAATTATCTTTTGGAATCATGGATGTCCAAAATATGGCATCTTATGGATCTCATCCATAACAATCTCCCTCAACTTCACAACATTAAAAATATACATTCTACCCTTATAGATAAAAATTCCATCTTATTCTAAATGGTAACCTTCATACTACTTTTCAGCATTAGGTTGTTGCAATTTGTCCTTGACCTACACATAATTTTCATCTTCAACAAGGGAATCAACAATCCTATGCCTCATATATGATTTGAAAACACTCATGGATTCCACATGCATTAGATTCATTTTCCTGCTAAGTGCATCACCCAATCTGTTCTCTTTCCCCTTAATGTTATTGATCTCAAAATCAAACTCACATAAGAACTCTAGCCATCTAGCTTGACCTACATTTAGGAATGGATACTCAAAAAGTCTTTTGGGTCACAATGGTTAGTTCTAAGATCAAAATTAGAATGCACTATAGTAGAAAGATATAAGTCATGAGTTGCATAATTCTTTTCATATTCTTTGATATTTATAGACTCATAACATATAACATGGTTATCCTGCATAAGAACTCCTCCAAGTCCCTGCATACAAGCATCAATGCACACTACAAAATCCCTCTCTAGATTTGTAATCTTCAAAATGGGTGTACTAGTAATAAGCCTCTTCAGTAGCTAGAAGATTTCTTCACATATTGGTGTCCATTCAAACTTTATCCCCTTATATTGAAAATAATTGATAGGGTGTGCAACCTTGGAGAATCCTTCAATGAATATCCTATAGTAAGCAGCAATACCCATGAAATATCTCACATCTGTAAAATTTTGTGGAGTAGGCCACTCCATAACAACCTCTATCCTTTTGAATCCATAGATATTCCTTCCTCATAAATAATGTGACCCACATAATGAATCTTCCTTTGGAAAAATTCACATTTGCATAGATTTTCATATAGCATTCCCTCAACACTTGAAAACCATTCTCAAGTGATCCTCGTGATCTTTCTAATTCTTAGAATAGACAAGAATGCCATTTAGAAAAACAAGCCCAAACTTGTCCAAGTACTTACCAAAAACATTATTCATGAGGCACATGAAGGTATCCGGTGCATTAGTGAGTCCAAATGGCACGACCACAAATTCATAGTGCACATACCTTGTCCTAAAGGTTGAATTATGAATTTATTCCTCCTTAATTATGACTAGATGGTATCCAGACCTAATATCAATCTTGAAAACTACTTATGCCCCTCTCATTTGATAAAAAAGACCATCAATTATGGGAAAATGGTACTTTCTCTTTATCGTGACTTTATTTAGTTGTGTGTAATTAATGCATAGCCTAAGTGTCTCATATTTCTTCTTCACAAATAACACTAGTTCTCCCCATGGAGAATACTCTGTTGATGTATTTCTTCTCCAACTATTTCTGTAATTACATTTTTAGCTCTAGCAATTATGGGTCACTCATTTTGTAGGGTGTCTTAGACACTGGTGCAACCCCTAGAAAAAGATCAATTGTGAATTCAATGTCCATACTTGGAGGTTTTCTTGGAACCTCATCAAGAAACACATCCCCGAACTCCAAGACTATACGGTCCTTCAATTTTGGAATTTCCTTCTCTAGTCAATCCACAACCTGGGTTGGATACAACTGGAATTTTTTTTGAAACATCTCTTCAACTACAATGCTGAAATTTTCCTTATAGAAACCGCTCTTGTGACACCTTTCACTATCCTTGGGTTCTTTTCTTCATCAATGCATTCAAATGTCTTATTGAAGCAATCCAGTTTCACTCTATGGGATTTTAACTAGTCCATTTCAATAAGGATATCATAGCACCCAAGTGGAAAAACATTCAAGCCTTCCTCGGTCAAAATTCTATCTATTTCAAATGGGAACCTATCTACCACCTCACTCACTTTCCTCTTAGTTCCAGTAGTTAGTTGAAATATCCATGACTGTTTATTATTCCTTTTGTTCAAATCACAATCCTCCACGATCCTAGGATTGATATAACTATGAGTAGATCCATGATCAATTAATACAAAAACATATATCTTAGAAATCTTACCTTCAACCTCAACCATTGTTGACTGATGGTCTGCTTGGTAGGCCTCTAGTGCAACATAAGTTATAGGAATTGTCTTGGCCACATATCCCATGTTTTTTGTCTCTTGTATATTGTGAACTTTCCTAGCATTCCCACTCATATGTGGACAATTCCTAAGAAGGTGATATTCTCCATAACCGCAACATTGAATGGGTTCCCTTGGCTTGTTTTACACAAAGCATGCTATCTTAGCCTCTGTGAGTTGGATTTCTCTGCTTATTTATGAACCAAGGAGGCTTGAATCCCTTCTTCCTTTAGTGAAGCTTCTCCCTCTTCTTATCCTTCAAAGCCTTGTGGAACTCTAGATTACTCTTGCTTTGCTCATAACAGTATGTATCTTTCCTCATGGCTTCCTCTAGAGTTTTGTTCTCGTCAAACTCTATCATATCCCTATAGGACTAAGGAAATGCACTTAGGAAACACTAGATTTTCACGTTTTTGTCCTTTCAATATATTTGACATACTTGAGCATCTTCAAGGAATTGGTTGCATATTCATCCATGGTCATTTTCCCCAATTTCAACAAATAGAATTCCTTTATTTATTCCTCAAAATACCTATTAGAAAGGTACTTATGTTGAAATCAATTCTCACTAGATCACTCGGTTAAGGTGAGGGTTTTGTTTGCAAGGCGACTTGATTTCAATAACCTTAGGGGTGACTTAGTTGGGAGAAGATACCAAAAAATAAAACCATGTTAAGGACTGGTGTGGCCCAAGTTAGGTGTGATCCTAGATTATTTTGATGGCTTAGAAGCCCCTAGGGTGTATTTTATTAGCTAATGGTTGAAATGGACTGGCCCCCAGTGATGGGAATTTATAACAAAAAAAAGGTACTTCTGCTAAAAGTACTTCTTGAATTACTTCCATACTATTTTCTTTTCATAAAACCTATTGAATTTCCTTAAGTGGTCCTACCATATGGATGCTCTGCCACTAAGCTTAAAAATGGCCACCATGGCCTTCATATTTTGAGAGTAGTCATGAACCTAAAAATACTTATTTATTCCAAGAATCCAAGCCTATGCTTCTTGTCCTAATTTTATCTCACCATCAAATTTAGAGGGTTTAGCTTTCTTGAATTCTTCATGTGATATGTCTATGATGGATTTATCTCTCGTATTTCTAGGATATGGAAAACTTGGATTGTTGATAGAGTCTTTAGAAGTATATGATTCACTACTAGAAACTTCTAGGGTACCATTTATGCTTCTATAATTTCTCTTTGAGTTGTGAAACCTCTTGTGTGAGAGTGTCTCCTTGTGATATTTCCACTCTTGTCATTAGTGCCTGAGTCCTTTCCATAGTTCATATTTCTTTGGATGTTTGATAGGATCTAAAACATAGCTATATTCAAGTGATTCTGCTATTTTTGGCCTCTAATCAATTTCTCATTATCTAGCTTGAAGCTCTATAGATCCACCCTAATGATTCTCATAGTCTCTACTAGTCAGGAGGGGCTACTTGGTTTCTATGACCGTTAGACTTAGTCTTTGCATTCTTAGAATGCACATTCTCCCCCATGGTATATGTCTCATGTGTATAAGGGACTGGTTCATCACTCATGATGGCATTCTTATTCGCCTAACCAAAACCCAAGCCTCTTAGCATTGGTCCCTTAATTGTCCTTGGAAAGAAATGGTATATACAAGGTGTTCATACAAACAGTTTTATTAGGCTCGTTGCATCCTTAGATAAAAATAAACTTTATGCATTCTGGAAAATTACTCATAGGGACATATTGTTCCTATAAGGCTACAAGCCCCTTTTCTGCCTCATTTCGAGGAAGGTATAAAACATTTCCTTCCAATACGATCCCATAATCTTACTCCTCATCAAAATTGTTATCCAATGAAACCATCCACTCAAATTTGATATCGGAGTGAGAAGATATGGCCCTTGCAATTGTCGGATTTTCACACACAAACTATGCATTTTCTCAAACTTAGGTGATTTTCCGTACTGGAGATGTGGCATTTTGATGACATGTCATCATACATGGTTGTTGATGTCACAGTGGGGTCCTACGGGGCCATCCACAATCCTTTTCCATGTCATCTAATTACATATGTCCTTCCAAGCTATACTTAGTTGACTGCATCCTTTCCCTACAAACGGTATGGATCAGTGCCCTCTTTGAATCTCAACCATTCATGGCATCTAACATATATGTTGGATATATGGTGGTTGGTCCCACATATGGTGTAGATTCATTGTGCAACTTCCTAGATTAAATTTGGGCCATTTGTGACATGCAGATTAGCTTGGGTGGTAACACGAGGGGTTTCTTCGCAAATGGTCACAATCTAGTTGTGCAACTTTCAGCTTCACATCCTAGCAATTCATGGTAATCAAAATTGAATAACATGAAATCGGATGGGTCTCCCACGGACAATCAAGATCACTCCCAGACATCCCGACAGATCAACCTCAGTCGTTCTCGACAAGGTTCCTAGGTCGTTTCCGTCTGCATGTGTGAGACTCTGAATATCCTCCCAGGATATTCCACATAACACCAGTTGTGTCAAAAATATGCCTGGACCCTTCATCACAATGCAACTATCATGTGTCTTGGCCATGTTAGCTTTGTTCATCCACCTTGGCTCCATGCATCCATGATGCATACACACTAGCATCCTACATAGCCTACATGTCAAGTTGTCATACCACCTCACCACTGCTAACCACTAATGGTTTTTCGACCAACCGTAGTGGTTTCTTGATAAACCTATATCACCCTCAATGGTTTTCCATCTAATGCTAAGAGGTTTTTCCATCGACTGAAAATGGTTTTTCGGCCACTGAGTAGCATATTGTTGGCATTATATCTACCTTTCCCACGTGCCAATGCACATGTTGATCCTCCATCTTGTGAACAATGTAGATATACCCCTCCATGGGCCTGAGTCTAATCTCAACCATTTGTGGTATCGAGCCTCTAAAAAACCTATGATCACTTTTCCTTGCACAAATGGTACAAATCATGCATTAAGACTTGGACAATCTGATCCTAGGCATTCATGGTAGGTATCCCAAATTCACACCTTGTGCATATCTCATCCTCGTGAATGGTGTTGATCACATCGATCAAACATACCTAATTAATATAGACCATTTGCAACACTACCTCAGGTAATAAAACTACATCTACTTCATTTGCATGAATGGTCAAATCTTGGTCACTCCAACTTACTTGACCAATCTTATCTATTCACGACAGATCCCCAATGTGGTCGCATCTGCCTTAATTCCAACAAGGAAATTTGGCATTTCCATCTCATCATCTTATTCAACGTGGTTGGTGCACATCACACCTCTTCCTATGTGGCACCTCCACGTCATTTCTATCCCACGTGGCTTCTCCACGTCATATATTTCCAAAATTCAACCCTTAAGGCATTTCTCAAATAGTCTCTGTGCACCCTCTACGTAACCAAGACTGGCCCATATGGCCTGAGTGTTGTAGCCATTACTTTGATACCACTATGTAATTTCCTCGACCACCTTTGTAACCCTTCAAGATCAATAGGGGACTTAGATCCAAAGTTTGGACCTAGAAACCCTTATGTATCCTAGCCCTTTTTGAATCCAATAACTACTCCTATGACTATTTTAGATTCCACGAGCAACATGATATGTGAGTGCATAAAAATAGGGAATTAAGCATAAAAATGTTGATGTATATGTAACTTCGGAATGTATTTCATCTATGTATTTTATATATATTTATTGTACCCTTAATAGAGATGTGTTATTCCTCTATAAGGAAGTGTCGTCATGTGGATTGACAAGTGTCGCAAGTGTGTGTACTTGCCGATGGGTTATTATACCACCATGTGTGGGGTCGGCCCTGAAATATATATTATAATGTGGATGTACCTAGCTAGACAAGTCATCCCCATAAGGTCACTGGGAAAACAGATTAGTATAAATAGAGATCTCTTGGAAAAGTATCTCACTCTCACTTAGAAAGTGGTGCACTAGTGAGGAGGAGGATCATCTGCTACTAGGAGACTATCTCAGTGTATTTTGGTTGTACTTTGGTTGAGCCATTGCTCTCTCTATCTCTGAGGAAGTTGTGGGGTTTTTCACCTTAGGGTTTTCCCCACGGAAACTCTGTGTCTCTTGTCTCTCATGCTTGTGATTCTTGTGATGCTTGTCATGCTTATTGTGATTGTCATGCATTGATATACTGTATATGTTATTCTCTCAGTAAAGATCCTATAGTATTGTGAATTAATGCTCAAAGTTTAACATGGTATCAGAGCTAACCTGAGAAGAAGACATTTTGCAATGAAGGAAACTTGAGTTTCTTGTTTATTGGGTTTCTCTCCACGGATTCTGGAAAAGTAGTATAGTAGATTGACTCTACTCATCAAGGTGCATCTATCTATCCAATCAGAATTCAATTCCGAGCATTTTCAGATTTGGCCCTAAAAATGAGGGTTTCCACAAAAATAGGAATTTTTGGAATCTGAAGGCATAGCTGGTAGCTCCTTGTAAAAATCGAAGTTTAGAGCTTTGGATCGATATTTTTGGCTGGGTAGATCTCCGGGAAACTCAAACCCTAATTCAGGGCTCTCCCCAGTGAACCCGGGAGGACAAAAAGGCAAATCTGAAGGGTAAAACTTTGCTCATCTCAATTTATGAATGCACCAGGCTGATCAGCTCATCAAGGCGCATCTTTCTATCCTTTCAAAAATTTTAAATTCACATTTTGAATTTTTAGGGTTTTTCGACAAACCCTAATCCGGGACCAGATCCAGTTTTCAGCATTTCAAGTGGTAAGACCTAAATATTTTCTATTTCCATTTGAAGTACTCTTTAAAATGTCTCACCACACCAAGCTTGAGGATAAGCTTGAAGGGGTTGATAACTTTCGAGCTTGGAAGTATAGGATTGGGTTAATCCTGGGAGAGAATGAGTTGGACTCATATATAAAAGAAGACATCCCTATCCCAGAGGATGAAGAGGCCAAGGTATTGCATAAGAAGAACTTGGTCAAGGCAAAGAGAATCATTGCTGATTCTATCAAAGATCATCTCATACCCCATGTGTCTTCTCTAAAGACACCCAAGGAGATGTTTGACTCTTTGACCAAGCTATTTGAAGGGAAGAACATAAATCGGAAGATGACCTTGAGGAATCAATTGAAAGGAGTAAAGTTTCAGAATGGAGAAACCATTCAATCTTATTTTTCTAGGGTCTCCCAGATTAAGGAACAACTGGAAGCAGTAGATGAAATGGTAGAGAATGGTGAAGTTGTCATGACCACTCTGAATGGCCTACCTAAGTCATGGGACTCCTTCATTCAAGGAATCCGTGCAAGAAAGAAGTTGGTATCCTTCAACAGATTGTGGGAAGAATCCTCTCAAGAAGAAGCTAGACTTATAGCTCGTGAGGAAAAGATGGGAGGTGAAGATCAAGCTCTTACAGCTCACACCAAAAGAAGCAAGCCCAAGAAGGAGCACTCTCGCTACAAGAGATCCTATCAAAAGAGTAAGAAGGATCTAAGATGCTTCACATGCAATGAGAAGGGTCACTTTGCTTCAAATTGTCCCAAGAACAAAAGGGATAATAACAACAACTCCAGTAAGAAGAAGAAGGGCAGCAAAAGAAGGTTTCATGCTCATGCTGCCGAAGATGATGAACCCCCAAAGAAGAAGGCTAGGGCAGAAAGTGATAGTGATGATGACTCATCAAGTGAAGAAGAGTATGTTCTGATCTTTGCTCTCACAGGTACTATCTCCCATGGTTGTAATGATTGGTTAATTGATAGTGGGGCTTCCAAACACATGACTGGGTTTAAGGAATCTTTTGTGAACCTATCTGAACATGAATCACCCCATAAGGTGAAACTTGGGGATGATTATCAATACCCAATCAAAGGAAGTGGTGAAGCCTCCTACAACCTATATTCTGGAAAATCTTTGAAGATGAAAGAATTCCTTTATGTACTTGGGCTCAAGAAGAACTTACTCTCCATCTCTGCATTGGATGCAAAAGGTATGAGGGTTACATTTGTGGATGGCCAAGTCCTAATGTGGCCAAAGGGAAAGACCATAGATGATGCAGTAGTGATTGGAGAGAAAGAGGGAGGTTTGTATAAATTGAAGGGACAACCTGAACATGCCATGGTACATGAATCCATGGAGCCAAGTGAACTTTGGCATAAAAGACTTGCTCATGTGCACTATAGGGAACTTCCAATTGCAAGCAAGGCTATAGAGGGTCTTCCTGAAATCAAGACCAAACATGAAGGTGTTTGCAAAGGATGTGCAAAAGGTAAGAACATTAAGAAGGCTTTCCCAAGCAGTGAAAGCAAGGCAAAGGATATCCTGGAGATCATCCACTCAGATGTATGTGGTCCTATGTCATCCAGTTCTCTTAGTGGGTATGTTTACTATGTCTCATTTATTGATGACTTCTCCAGGAAGACTTGGGTATACTTCTTGAAGAACAAAGATGAGGTGGTTGATAAGTTCAAGGAATTCAAAACCTTGATGGAGAATCAAACTGACAAGAAGATCAAAACATTCAGATCCGAAAATGGTGGAGAATTCACCTCAGGTGACTTCAAGAAGCTTTGCAGTGATTCAGGGATTAAGAGGGAGTTGACTGCTCCTTATAATCCTCAACAAAATGGAGTTGCAGAAAGGAAGAACAGAACTATCATGGAAGCAGCAAGGGCAATGATGCATGACCAGGATCTACCTATGCATCTATGGGAAGAAGCAGCTAGAACAACTGTATATGTGCAGAACAGAACACCCCACAAGATATTGGACAACAAGACACCAGAAGAGGTATTTTCTGATAAGAAACTTGAAGTCAGCCATCTCAGAATATTTGGTTGTCCAGTATACACTCATGTCCCAAAGGAAAAGAGGACTAAATTAGATCCTTCAGGAAAGAAGGATATCTTTGTGGGTTACAGTGAAAGCTCGAAGGCTTACAGAATATATTTTCCAGGGTTCAAGAATATTGATGTCAGCAGGGATGTAACATTTGATGAAAACTCAACATTCATCAAATCAAGGAAGGAACCTATCGAAGTTTATGAAGAACATAAGGAAACAAGATTTCAAGACACTACCATGACTGAAGCAGTTCCAGAAGTTGTTCGTGAGTTTGAAGATCCACAAGAACATGTAGATCCACCCCGTGAGGATAACCCTCACAAGAGGAAACCTGCATGGGCTAGAGAGCTCATTCAAGATGCAGAAATATTTGGCATTCCAAAAGAAGAACATAGAGCAAAGAAGAGAACCAGATCACATACCAGCTATGTTGCTTTACTCTGTGACATTATGAACAAAGAACCTTCCAGTTATGAAGAAGCAACGGAAAAGAAAGAATGGAAGGATGCCATGGTTGAGGAATACCAATCAATAATGAAGAATGATGTTTGGGATGTTGTCCCAAGACCTAAAGAGAAGTCTGTTGTGACTTCCAAATGGATCTACAAACTCAAGCATGCTGCAGATGGCAGTGTAGAGAAGTACAAGGCAAGATTCGTAGCTCGTGGCTTCTCTCAGAAAGAGGGAATAGATTATGAAGAAACTTTTGCACCTGTAGCCAGGTATACTTCCATCAGAACAGTACTTGCCCTGGCTACAGCAATGAAATGGAAAATACACCAGATGGATGTCAAGACTGCTTTCTTGAATGGTGTAGTTGAAGAGGAAGTATATGTGGAGCAGCCACTCGGTTTTGAAATACATGACAGGGAGTCATATGTGTGCAGATTGAAGAAAGCCTTGTATGGCTTGGAACAAGCTCCCAGAACCTGGTATGGTAGGATGGACAGTTTCCTATCTATTTTGGGCTTTACCAAGAGTAAAGCAGATTTCAACCTCTACTACAAGGTTGAGGAAGGGAATCCTGTGATTCTACTCCTATATGTGGATGACTTATTTGTAATAGGAGATGACAGACTGATTGCAGATACGAAGAGGAAGCTTGCTGCTGAATTCGATATGAAAGATTTGGGAATGATGCATTATTTCCTAGGTATGGAGGTGTGGCAGAGTACAGGTGGGATCTTCCTTGGTCAAGGGAAGTACACAATAGATATCCTGAAAAGATTCAGGATGATGGATTGCAAGGCCATGGCCACACCTATGGCATCGAATCTGAAGCTTCTATGTGATGCTTCATTTGAGCCGGTTGATGTCTCTATGTATCGTCAGATGATTGGGTCGTTGATGTACCTGACGAACACGAGACCAGATATTTGCTTTGCGGTGAACACATTGAGTCAGTTCTTGACAGATCCGAGGAGTGTTCATCTGGTTGCTGTAAAGCATGTTCTGAGGTACCTAAAGGGTACAGTGGATTATGGGCTCAAGTATGAGGCGAATCAAAAGTTTAACCTGTAGGGTTATGTTGATTCAGATTGGGCTGGCAGTGCTACAGATAGGAAGAGAACATCTGGGTGCTGCTTCAGTATGGGATCAGGTGTGATCTCTTGGTTTAGCAAGAAGCAGTCCTGCGTAGCACTGAGTACAGCTGAGGCAGAGTATGTTGCAGCCTGTTCAGCTAGTTGTGAGGCAGTATGGCTATAGAAGCTACTGTCTGAGTTATTTGATCTCCCATTGGATGCTACTGGTATCTTCTGTGATAACCAGAGTTGTGTGAAGCTATCCGAGAACCCAGTGTTTCATGACAGGTCGAAACACATAGAGATCAAATATCACTATATCAGGGATATGGTGCAGAGAGGAGTTGTGAAGCTCCTATATGTTGCGACGGACGAGCAGATTGCAGATGTGCTGACGAAGCCACTAGCCAGGGTGAAGTTCGAGTACTTCAGAGAGAGGCTTGGCGTTCTTCAGATCGAGGACACTTCGAGGAAGAAGTGATGGACACATTTGCTGAAGCCATTCCAAGCATGTTGGAAGGAGGATCCTTCACATGGCTGTGGATGTAAGCGCTGGATGATGAGCATCAGGATGATGTTCTGGTTTCTGCTTGGATATGATCAGTTGGATCATTTATATGTATGCATCATGTTGGATGCTGGATATGATCAGTTGGATCATTTATATGTATGTATGCATCATGTTGGATGTTGGATATGATCAGTTGGATCATTTTTATGTATGTATGTATGCATCATGTTGGATGCTGGATATGATCAGTTGGATCATTTATATGTATGTATGCATCATGTTGGATGCTGGATATGATCGGTTGGATCATGTGTATGTATTTTTGTATATGCATCATGTTGGATGCTTGGACCATGTATCTGTATATGTATCAGGTGGATACATTGTATGATCAGGTGGATCATGTATGGTGATATGTATCATGTATTTGTATTTGTATCAGGTGGATCATGTATGATGATATGTATCAGGTAGATACTTGGTATGCATCAGGTAGATGAATTGTATGATCAGGATGATCATGGATGACGAGCTTCAGGATGTTGCTTCAGATGACATGCAGCAGGATGTTGCAATGATGATGATCAGGATGATCATATGTACATCAGGATGATGTATGGTGAATATGAGGTTGATACTTTATGGTCGTGGATCAGGTTGTGCAGATGAGCATATAATTTGGCCTTGGGAGATTTGCAGATATTCTTTCGAGGTTTTGCGTATGGCATGTAATTCGTGCCCTGGGATATCTGGCAAATTCTCTTTCGAGGTTTTGCTCTGGGAGGACATATAATTTGGCCCTGGGAGATCTGCAGATAGTCTTTCGAGGTTTTGCCTATGGCATGTAATTTGTGCCCTGGGATATCTGGCAGATGCTCTTTCGAGGTTTTGTCCTATGGCATATAATATGTCCCTGGGAGATCCGATAGGTTGGGCTGTGTGCCTGTAATAAGTCCTGGGATGCTCTTGCGAGGTTTTGCCATGACCACATATAATCTGTCCCTGGGAGATCCTATAGGTAGAGCTGTGTGCTCATAACAGCCTGGGATGCTCTTGCAATGTTTTGTGGTGACCACATATAATCTGTCCCTGGGAGATCCTATAGGTAGAGCTGTATGCTCGTAACATCCTGGGATGCTCTTGCGAGGTTTTGTGGTGAGGTCACATATAATATGGCCCTGGGAGATCCTATAGGTAGAGTCGTGTGCTCGTAACAACCTGGGATACTCTTTCAAGGTTTTGTGACGCACGTAATAAGTCCCGAGGATTCCACAGTATGGCCAGTGATGATGAAGACCTGCAGGTGGTGGGCCTACATCCAGTATGAAAAAGGACTAGCTCTGTAGAACTTCCTATGACGAGTAGAGTCAGAGATTGGTTGAGATAGCAGCAGCAGTGATGATGATGATGACGATGATCCCGAGAAGAAGACTTGTCTAGCAGATCTGTGTCGAGAAATACCTTCCTAGTTAAGAGGGAGTGTTGATGTATATGTAACTTCGAAATGTATTTCATCTATGTATTTTATATATATTTATTGTACCCTTAATAGAGATGTGTTATTCCTCTATAAGGAAGTGTCGTCATGTGGATTGACAAGTATCACAAGTGTGTTTACTTGCCGATGGGTTATTAGACCACCATGTGTGGGGTCGGCCCTGAAATATATATTATAATGTGGATGTACCTAGCTAGACAAGTCGGCCCCATAAGGTCACTGGGAAAACAAATTAGTATAAATAGAGATCAGGTGATCTCTATTTAGATCTCTTGGAAAAGTATCCCACTCTCACTCAGAAAGTGGCGCACTAGTGAGGAGGAGGATCATTTGCTACTAGGAGACTATCTTAGTGTATTTTGGTTGTACTTTGGTTGAGCCATTGTTCTCTCTATCTCTGAGGAAGTTGTGGGGTTTTTCACCTTAGGGTTTTCCCCACGGAAACTCTGTGTCTCTTGTCTCTCATGCTTTTGATTCTTGTGATGCTTGTCATGCTTATTGTGATTGTCATGCATTGATATACTGTATATGTTATTCTCTCAGTAAAGATCCTAGAGTATTGTGAATTAATGCTCAAAATTTAATAATAAACATAGTGGAAATAAACAACCCACATTCATTCATGTGTAACATCACATTCAATACAGAAGGTAAAGGTAGACATTAAACATTGCATGAACACAACAAATAATGAATACTTATCTTCAATGAATTTTGGTAATGTAGGAGCAACCTTCCACCCAATCGTAGGTGTCAAAATATGATACCACCCCGATGTGGGATATGAGGCCACCAAGGCAAAGGACACCTCTTGGATTTTATCTCCCAGCTCAAAACCTATTTACTATCAATGCTTAGCCAAATGCTCATCCAAAGCTCCTACAAGAATCTCACTTAAACCCACAACCACAGAACTCCTTATGAATTCCCCACACAACACAAGGAAGGAATTCCCCTTCATTGATCCATAGTTCCCTTAGGGAATCCATATCTTATAGTGCTTGCTAGTCTGTGTAGTAAGAATCCAAGCTACTATGTGCCTTTCAAGCATTTTAGGTAGAAATTAACCATGGATTCCTAAGAATCTCATGACCAGTAAATATCAAGGTAAAGTTCCTATTATTGTCAGCCTTTGTTCCCACCTATAGCTAACTCGGTTCCATTCTCTTTCTACCACTTTGTGGCTTCCTCTCGCGTGGTCTATTCTTGGCTTAGCCAATTTGTGTTCTCTCTGTGTCTACGGGTTTGTTCCTTCTCATCCGTAGGGCATATCCCATCATCTAAAATGGAAGAATTCAATGAAGATACAAGGATGGATAATAAGACAATTGACATGGCTTCTGATCCCAGAAGAAGAGGACTCTTACAAGGTCATAAAAGTAGATCCTCCTCCACTCTTCTGTAATTGTGTAAGAGGAATTTATCACCAACCTCGTGTAGGCATTCAATGATTGAATAAAATACGTCAAGAGATGGAGTCGGATACATCTAGGCACAAGGATAGGTTAAATGAGTTCTAAGTTTGGATCATAGCATCATAGGGTTACTCTCCCATAGGAAATCCCCTTTCCTCTTCCCCTTTGGTGGAATCATAGCCCCTCATAGTTACTTCTATACACAACCATCTTGGACCTTTTATATTATATTTAGAGTATAATATTTACATAGCGTGAATCATCATGACAAGCCATACATATGTGTCATGTCCCAAATTTGGCATTCGGTCACAATGGACTAAGAAAATTGGCCCTATTCATTAGAGTTTGTCAAATTGATGCTAAAGGTCAAATAATTGCCAAAGAGGAAAATTACTAGTTTCCTAGGTTTAGGGTGGAAGTTTTGGGATTTGGAATAATGGGGATAATAAATGATGTTGGAACATTGGGATGGCATAAATATTTAATAAAGGAGATAAATAAATATATACAAGTGAAAATCAAAGTGGCATTTGATCATGAAGACACATGGAGGAAGTGGGACCCACACAAGCTATAATTTATGTGCCACTTGGCATCCTCTCCTTGCAATTTCGAATCCATGGGAAGCCTAATGTTCTTGGGATGAGTTATAAGGTCAATAATACTTGGCATGAGTCAATGAGGTCGAAATGTAGAGGAAGAGTAACTCCCATGGAAGAGGAAGAGGCAATTTGGAGCTAGTGAGACACTTGGGCTAGATTCCCTAGCTCTATGACAACAATGATGAAGATGCTATGACACCTATGACAAAAATCAGACCTGAAGGCTGACATATGACATATATAACATGTCAAGGCTAAAAATAGACTCCAAGAGAGCGCTCAAGGGTGTTAGGGCAGCTAAGATGCTTCCACATGTGATTTGGTGGAAGTGGGAGACTAGGAATTGTTGTACAAGTGGCGTTCTTTGGAATCTCTTCCCAACTTGAGTTGGCATGAGTCTCTTGGAAGGAATTCAACCCATGGAGGACATTAGAAGTTTATAAATGTCAATAACAAAGAAGGAAAGCAGATTTTGATCATATGTAGAATTTGCAATTGCATTTGTGAAGAGGGAGAGCTAGTGGATGACTAGTTTCTTGCCTTAGCCAATTTCAAGGGTGAAAGATTCCTATCCAAGTTGGTAATTGGAAAGGCCATTCAGACCTTTCATTTGGAGCTTTAATGAAGTCTTTATTTGCAGGTGTAAGTTATAGGGAAGCTCATGGTTTCTTCTATTGCAACTCACTCCTTCAACCATTTCCAGTTTTGATGGCATATTCTTGATCCTTGAGGGAGGGCATTTTTGGTGAGCTATTGTACTCTTTGGGGGAGCTTCTAATGCCCTATTTCTTTTCTAATATGAATTAAATACTTTTTTCTTCATCTCCAAAATTTTCAGGTCGAAATTCCAAGCAGAAATGTATGAATCTCATTTTTAATGAAAGAACAATGCCATTTCCCCACTACATTGATGTATAGCATGATAATGCTGATGATTTCGAATGAATGGATGGTTCTCTGATACATTTATGATTAATAGACTTCCATGGATGTATTTTACAAGTTTCATGTATTGTACTTGAGCATTTGAAGTATTTTTACTTAGTTTAATTGCATTGGGAGAAGAAATAGTGCCATTTCCCCAAGGGTTGAATTGGTGATTTTTGCAGTTGAATGGGATAGGGTTGGAACAGAGATAATAATCAATTAATGATGCACATGAGACCTTAATAACATAATTAATACATTCCATACCTCTGTTCAGAAATTTGAGTGGGTTTGGATGCATTTGGGAAGCCATTTTCAGTACTTACCCCAGGGGGATTTGAACCCCAAATTACTAGTAAAATTGCATACTTGGTCCAGAATATTAAGAGAGTTTGAAGAGGTCTTTTGGTGGCCATATCTCATCCCTGAACATCATATTCAATTATATTCAAGTACTAATAACATTCATACACCTTCGTTGAAGATTTGAAGGCATTTGGAGTCAATTTGAGACCTAGAGACCAATACTAGTCAAAGGGAAATTACTAGTAAAGTTCCCTACATTGGCCAAAAGTGAAAGAGGATTTGCAGAAGTATTTTAAAGGTCCAAAAGCATACATGAAACACATATTTATGTTCTAACATCATCCATATACCTTCTCAGAAGATTTGGGAGCAATTGGAGCAATTTGGGGACCTAGAGCTCAAAACTAATCAAAGGTCTAACTAGGAAAAAAAGTGAAAAATTGTCATTTTAATAAAATTCCTAACAAGGGACATTACAATATGGCCCAATAGATATATCCACATTATACATACATATGCCATTCAGTAGTGGGGCCTTTGCTTTGAGGACCACACTAGGAATCCATACTTTGAATATTTACATCATTTACATAATCTTATTGGATACATTCTAGGGGTCAAAACTGGGGTATTACAAACCATAAGAACACTTGTTGCACTGCTACAGTGCATTTCAACCAAAATAATTTCGTCCTTTCATATTCAAGGGGATGAGGTCTTCTACAACATCAAAATACAAGAAATCATGATAGAATAACAATTTTATATGATTGATTGATTACGTAAAATAAAATGCACAAAATCATGTAAGAGATTGTAAAAAGACTAAAGGGGATACCCGAATCATTGAGACAACCAAAAAGTCAACAATAAAACATAAGATGGACAATGATCTTGTAACAACCAAATGTAATGAATGGGAAACGAGCCATGACTAAACACCACTACTTAGACTTGAAACAGAAGCCACAAAGATTGATTACCATATAATTTGATATGCATATCACAAAAAATAAAAAATAATAATAGCTCAATCATGAAAACTTAGTTATAAACTATTTAAGGGTTGAGCTCATTAATTGGTTGATGATGTGGCAGTCCATTACTACCTTGAGCTTCTCTTGGATTTGAGAATGCATTATTCTCTACTGACGAGGCCAACCATGAGAAGGTCGAATATCATATGGCCCCTCCCTCCCAACGTCACTTCCATTCCCCCATACCCAATTTAATCATTAAACAATGCACACACACAACATAGTGGCAAAGGGGAAAAATTAAAATTAAAAAACATCATATATAATAGTGTTAAATGTGACATTAAAGAAATCAAAAGTACATTGTATATGCCAAAATGTGTTAGTAGTATATGACGTTTGTCTACTACACTTTCCTTCCAGGTTTTTTTAAGAGGTCCAAAATTATGATGTTGGCATCTCCTTCTTGATGTTCTTCTTCTTCTCTCGGTTCATACACCTCCATGCTTGTAGCTAATCAACAAGACCCGCATTATATGAACTTAAAATTTATAATTTCTAAGTCACATTTTTAATAGTACTTGGTGCGGTAGACACAGTGGTAGGGTCAACCTCTAACTGATCACCACCGGCAACCTCACAAATGAATGTTTCATCCCTAAAAACATATTCATGTGCCTGCAATAACACTTATAGTTATCTTATAAATCCATAAACCATATACATGTTTATAATTAACCATTCAAGATATATTTAATTTATTTACCTCGTCACTTACAATAGAAGAATTATGTGCCTTGTGTTTTTTTTTATTTCAACCAAGGCTTTATATCCTCTTGTCAAGATGATTTTTAGATCCTCGTCGGTGGGCATAATACCATATCCAATTGACTACATATCATAACATAATGCAATTCAATAACAAAACCTTTTAAATTAGAATTCAACAAATCGATAATGAAATATTTTAAATTTTGTAAGTACTTACATATCTCCCTTTTATTTTAAAACATAGCCTCCTAGGCCAAGTTTGTGCTCCCCAACCTTGTCCAATATAGCCTTGCTGGCCTTTGAAGTGTATTTCAGCCCATGAAAAGTTTGAAGAGCATGTTAATGTGATTTAGTCAATCAAGTCAAATGCCTAATTATAAGTTCAATGTATTTACATTATATTTACTTTTCCAACTCTCCATCTTTTGGAGACATTTCCTCTTTTTTCATTTTCTTATTCTTAGCATTCTCCACTAGTGCAACCTACTTGTTTATGAGAATTAGTGCATAATGCTCATAATTAGGCTATAGTACATTGATATTAGTGTGGTAGTTGGCATGCATTGATTTCAAATACTTCTCTGCCATAGATTCAAACCATATTTTGGTCAAATGCTTGACCACAAAGTCACATCATGTATTTCATTAACTCTGGATTTAGTATTTATAGCCAGTCCTTATTGTCAGTGCAAAAAGAGAAAATGCTTTGTTGTAAACCATCGATAAAACTCAATATTCCATGCCATTGCAATCATATATTATGATTAGACTTATAGGATGAACACAAAAATATGCATCGTTGTATAAAATAAAAATAATATAATGGATTAGTAATTACCATGAACTTTTTATCCATTTAGTGGGACTAATTATTCGTCCACGTGTAAAATAATAGGTAATTCGCTGGTGCTCTTAAAAATTATGCCTAGTGATGCACTCATGTCAAAATCTGATGCAAGGTTATTAGACGGACCATGAATAAAAGTTGGACTAGTGTTAAGTGTCGTACTAGATGGGCCACAAAAGACAGATGCACTCATGTCAAAATCTGATGCAAGGTGATTAGACGGACCATGAATAAAAGTTGGACTAGTGTTAAGTGTCGTACTAGATGGGCCACAAAAGACAGACCCAAGAGTAGGGGCACTAGCAACAACACCAATAATAGAGGCACCAACAACATATGTAGATGTTTTACTCTCTACACATGGGGCATTCGATCTCAAGAACATTTATAAATAAATAAAACTTTATGTTAGGTACTTTAATTCATGAAAAATAATATGTTGACGAAATTAAAGCAATTGATCGAATCAAATTTGAAATTCTCATGATACTGATTGATTTTTTAAATCAAGTATGTATTATGAAATTCTCATAGTACTGATTGATTTTTTAAATCAAGTATGTATTTCCATACTTGCTTCAAATATATTGGCCATCAAACTTTCAAGTTCTTCTTCCCAACCCCTAACCTTTTTTCTAATAGAACTCAAAGGATTAGGATTATCATAATAGTCATAAACGTGACGATCATGACTAGGTGATAACAACCAAAAGTCAAGATGGATTAAAACATTAATAAACATTGATCAAAATATATATAAATGATATATTATATTACATGTCCTATATCAATATGCTTCCCACAATAATCCTGCCTCTACAATATGGTATGTTACTTAGAAAAAGGATGCATAAATGAGATTAAAATATCCTACCTCTACAATATGGTATGTTAATTAGAAAAAGAATGCATAAATAAGATAAAAATATGATAGGGACGATTCAAACACAACATTCAATAAATAACAATCATAAATTGTAAATCATATCATATTACCTAATTCCTTAATTCGATCCATGGAAAACGTGTGCTTGGATAACGTCCTCAAGAGAGAAGACCATGGTGCAAGCATTCAAAAAATACTTTAACATTCATATTTCACTCACATTCATGCACAAAACAAGTAAATCATGTACTTTATTATTTTCTCATGAAATATTTATTGCATTCTTAATCATCATCATTAAAATATCCACATTCATGTTCCCCATAGGTGCACCCCATTGGTCGATCATCGTCATTGTCATATAGCACAAGATTGAAGAGAGCATCTTCAAAATATTTTATATCAATGGATGATATAAACCATTTCTAATTTGGGTTGAGTGGTCAGGCTAAAATGAGGCCATGGGCACCTATAGTTCGCTTAGCCACAAACATTTCCTTTTTGAGCTTGATAGGCCATGGGCACCTATAGTTCGCTTAGCCACAAACATTTCCTTTTTGAGCTTGATAAGGATTAAATTCTAAGGCAGTGTATATAAAGATAAAAGCTATTACAAATGATTAGATTAAACACATTGTATATAATATACAAAACACAATTACATGTTTTCTTAATTCTATTCAAATTGTAATCAATCAACAACTCTTTCCATGCAACCATTGATTGTATTACACAAACCACAATTTTATTTCTATCACACCTCTCAAACATGCAATTGGGTAGCTTGTTCCTACTTCCAGGACATAAATTGTTCATAAACCTTGCAACATTTCTAAAAGACACTTGATTTCTTTCATTTTGTTATAATTTACACAAACTCCATATCTTTGCATATTTGGTAGATGGTGGGTCAACCATAACCAACATTTATAATCATAAATTGGCCCGACAACATAATCCATCAGTAATCCATGAGTCCAGATTCACAGTTGTATCGAATGTTTATATGTCCATTGAAAAGAGCCCCAACCCATATAAACTAAATGAAGAAATTTGATATGTTCTCCCATTGATAAAAAAATAATCCTAGTGGGTTTGGTTTATAGTTATTCACATAATTTATGTATCTCAATAAAACTACTTTGTCTTCGCTAGTCTCATTTTCATAAGAGCACATCTCTCCTTCAACAAGAAACAAATTCATATTTTTTTAAATTTTTCTTCTGACTTTACCACCTTTAGTGGTTTGGCTTAACATTTGACTTGACATTTCCCCTTAACATTTCTCTTCAAGAATACCATCACTATCGATAGATATATATTCGAATGTCCCTGCCTATCATATGAATTGTAACATTCATACCAATGGAAAAAATCACTGTTGCATTTATCAGCTATATATCGCTAATTAAACAATATATCGTCGTTTTCAGGGGTCGACAATAATTTTGCCATAAATTATCGCGATAAATTTGTGTTTTGGAATTTATTGTGATAAGGTGGGAAATTATTGTGATAAATTAGAAATTATCGACCTACCTTATCAAATCTGCATTAAAAGCCAATATTGGTGTTTTTCTTCTCTCATTTTACAAAATTGAATTAAGGGATTGAGCTCTAAGGATGCTTTGACCATTTTCCATCAAGCAAATATGGAGAAATCTATTGTTTTCATTACCATCAGTCGGGCGATTGTGAAGTGGGTTTTTTTTTCTTGTAACTAGGAGAATCAACAACTAGGGTCGAAATCGTACTCGTATGACATGGCGTCGATTATGTTCCACTACCACTATACTCCCAGGCATACCAACACTACCCCATGCGCGACACACAAGGCTAATCGAGGTTTTAACCTGCCATGTCACAAGGAGTGCCTTAACAGTGCACCCTATCGCCAACTGGGCTACGCCCTGAGGGCTAATTGTGGAGTGGGTATTTTCTTCGATCTGCCATATCTATATTCCTAGGAATGCACAAAAATGTATGCTTATATTTTCTTTGTTTTCCAAGATCTAGTATAGGGCTTGCAATGTCCATTAGACATACCTATTCTTGTGTTTTTTAATGGGATATTTAACACTTATCTAGCTATGATATTTTAATTGCAACATTATTCTGTATTGATTAAATTTCCCCATTTGTTTTGTTTTGTGCTATAGGATTTATCACTGAATCATTGCCCTAAAAAATGTCAAGCCTGAACCATTTTAGGGTTTTAACCAACTGAAGCTAATTGTTGACTCCTTGGTGCATTATCCTTGTAATATATAGATGCCTCATGATGATTCATCTCATGAGATACATATATTTTTGTTTTGATGTGATTTTATATTATCATATCAAGACTTATGACTCGAGAGAACACATATCACATTTCAGTATCGATGTATGATGTACCACTTGACATGATCTTTTACATGTTATATATCAATTTTATCTTTCATATTTACGTGGCAGTGTGTTTTGTTTGATGATGTTGTTGCTTTAGATGTTTAAAAAATTGTTCGATTCCTTGGTACATTATCCTTGTAATATATAGATGCCTCATGATGATTCATCTCATGAAATACATATATTTTTGTTTTGATGTGATTTTATATTATCATGTCAGGACTTATGACTCGAGAGTCAACACATATCACATTTCAGTATCGATGTATGATGTACCACTTGACATGATCTTTTACATCTTATATATCAATTTTATCTTCATATTTACGTGGCAATGTGTTTTGTTTGATGATGTTGTTGCTTTAGATGTTTAAAAAATTTAAACAAAATTATTATTTTTGTATTTTTTGAAGTTTCCCAATAATTTTTGATATTTTTCCGATATTATTAGATTCTAGACCCTCAGTGATAAATTCATCGACAAGATAAACGTAACATTGAGGACAACAATGAATAGGCTGTATTATGAGACAAAATTTCCATTATGGAATACATATTAACAGAATAATTGTTATATGCAAAATGAAAAAATGGGCATATTAAAACAAGGACGGCAAGAAGTTGCAATTGATATTGCTGGTTCTAGCTTAGTTACACAATTTACCCTCATTCGCCCAGGAAGAAATCAAATGATGAGCAATGGCAAAAGGTCCCGGAACAAACATAGGAGCAAACTCTCCAGTTTCAACATTGAAGTCTGATGCAAGGCCTTGACCCTTTTCTACACCACCACATATTTGGTGTACTCTAAAAGCTGATGTTCTTTGTGCCTTCTTATACTCGGCAAATGTCAAAGCTTTCTTCACATCTTCCCTAGAGTGCCATTGTGCATCTAAAACAATTTGCAAAGTTCAAGTCAAAAATCTCTACTAACGGTAGTATTATACGTAAAATCATAAATGTCTCCACAAGACAAATTTGTCAAACCAAATGCATGCCTTTCATATAATTTAATCGTCTCTTAAACACATTCAATGATGAAACTTACAGGAAACAAACCCAAAAGAATTCCCACAATAAGCAAATTTAATTTCATTGTTTCATTCCTGTATTCAACTCTTTGCTACTTATTTATCAAATTTAAATTTTCCATTCAAGATTAATTTATGGTATTCAAGATTCTATTAGAATCTCCAACCTACAGCTTACTCAAGGCATCTACACCCCCGTTTGTCCAAAAAGAAATCAAATGATGAGCAATAGCAGAAGGTCCTGGGACAAACATAGGAGCAAGCTCTCTAGGTTTAACTTTGAAGTCTGATGCAAGGCCTTGATCCTTTCCCATGCCACCACATATATGGTGTACTCTAAAAGCAGATGTTCTTTGTGCTTTCTTGTACTCTGTAAATGTCAAAGCTTGTTTCACATCTTCCCTAGAGTACCATTGTGCATCTAAAAAAAATTCAAAATTCAAGTCAAAATCTCTCTAGTAATAGTAAGTGCTAAAACTAAAATGTCTCCATATGCCAAACTTGTCAAACAAAACTCATGCTCTTCATGTAACTTAATTCTTTTTAATCCAAATCAAGTGATGAAAATTATTGAAACCACGCCCAAAAATATACCAAAATAAACGAATTGGAATTTCATTGTTCTAATTTGTTATATTTCTAGATTCTCTAGAATAGTTACGAAGTAACTACAGTTTCCTGCATGGTTTATTTAATCTCAATAAAGTTGTCTATTTTGGAACATTAATCAGAACCAAACTTATTATAAGGGAGCAACTTGCAAGAAGATGTTAAAACTTAAAAGTATTGGACTCACTCTTACATTTGTTTAGAGTTTTAATAAACTAAAGTATCATTTTTAAGAGATCCGCTCAGTTTGCTTTGATTTGGTTTATCGGCTTGGTTTACATGATCATCTTCGTTTTACAATGCTAGGCTTCTTGGTCTTAACATAACTAGGCCTCATATTTTCACTCTATGGTCAGACTTTGTACCCTTCCAATAGCACTATCCTCCATGAGTTTAGATTCTTTAGCACTAGCTTTTGACTTGAATGGCCTCGTATATACAAACATTGGGCTCTTCCATATCAACTATTCCGCGATGCTCCTACTTACAAAGTTCCCACTCCTCACATTGGACATTCTTATAAGTTTTTCCAATCGGTCCAATATTGCACAAGAAAAAAAAAATTGAACATAGCATTATCAAAACAAGATATGCACTTTTCATGTAAACTGATTGTAGATTATGGGTCAACTCATTTCCTTACATTTCAATAAGAGACAACAGTCTCTTAGAGAATAATACAGAGCCTGAAGACCTACGTAAGTTGACAAGCTATCTCATAAGCCCTAGAGGATTTTCAATTTTTCCCAAATCTAAAGAATAAAGTGGAACAAACTTCTCTCTTGTAAAGCATTTTTATGTAATAGTTCTAAATTGGATGAGGATAAGTATTTTTCTCCCTCGTAGATCTTTAGGGCCAGCTAAATACAACTACTGTCTAATCTAAAACTGGCACCATGCTTACACAAGTGATATCATTGAAGTTATTTCAGCATACTAACATAGGATAGGGCTAAGTGTACTGTACGAAATATTTGTTTCTAAGTAGACATATCAGTCATTGCTTGAAATCCGATTGACTCAGCTTGGCTAGAAACTGACCCGAGTCGATTGTTGGCTCGGTTGAGTCAGCAATTGGCTTGATTGGACTCAGTCGACTATTTTAGTTAAATTAGTGGTCACATCAAATTTGATTCTGACTCAACTTGGCTAGAAAATGAGCCAAGTCAATTGTTGGCTCGTTTGAGTCAGCAACTGGATTGATTAGACTCAGTCAGTGACTCGGTCGAGTCAAAGCTATAATTGTGACTTAGTCAGGTCAGGCCTAAAATCATGGCTCAATCAAGTCAAATATGACTCCACTGAGTCCGTGTCACATTGACACATAGATCTGCCAACAAAAACCCAAAAAAATATAAAATAAAAACTTAAGCTACCTAAGTTCTATAACTACCACATCATTAAAGCCTTCCTCACCTCTTCTTACCTCATTTCACTTTTCATTGCCGACCTTTAAACAGTTTGAAGATGGAGTAAACCCTGCTTGGCAGCACTTTGTTGGAGCTGATTTAGAGCTGATTTGGCACTGATTTCAAAGAGGAATACATCAGTGATTGTTGTCTACTTCAACTGGATGGAATTGGACCCCCTTAACCTGTCAGAAATGGGTGACTACCCATCAAAGATGGATGAGTCATGTAGGACCTTCAAGGGCAGACCCTCAAGAGGGCAGTTCAACAGAAGTAGAGGCTGATACAAAGTACAATCCTGGGGATTTGTCCTATGATGATGTTGTTGATGAATCTTGACTTGCTACTGTGTATTCACTATTTAGATTAGAGTTTGATGAGATTTGGGCTTTGGAGCCATTTAGAGCCATTTAGAGCCTCAATGGTACGCTAGTATATCAATTACTTTCTTAAAACTTAAACTTTATGTATCTCAAAACATTTACTTTGTGTCTCAATATGATTTTCCCTATTTGCACAATGCAATATAAATTGGCCAACTTGCATATTTGATGTCTAATTGTTTGTATTTACATTGTTGTGTATGAATATATATCTTTCATATTTGATGTATTTTTTATTGTCTGAATCAACTCCAAGTCAAGGGCTTGCTGAGTCCAAGCCAATTCTGAGTCTGACTACTTGTTTTAGTGTTTAACCAGTCCACAAAGATTAGGGCCAAACCAGAACCAGGACTAGTTTTGGCTGGTTTTAGCCCAAACCAGCTGGGTCTGCCCTGTCCAAACCAGTCCCACCAGTGGCACTATTTTGCCAAAAAAATCCAAAACAAAATTGCAAAAGAGCAAAAGAAAGGAGATTGTACTAAGTGCCATGTTGCCATATACATGAGCAAACTTTGCATATATGGTGTCTAATGGTTTGGATTTGCATTGATGTACATGAATATATTTTATTTTATAAAATTTATCTATTTTATGTATTTATTAGTCCACCGGTTCTTCAACCTGGTGTTTTTCCCAGTTTTGGTCCAGTTCAGAATTTTGGCCTTCCCAGTTTCAGTCCAGTTCCAGCTCAAATAACTTTACTTTGATCGTAACAGCCTTTACATTTAAGTCAATTTAACTACCTGGATATGCATAAAAGGAATCTACCATATCAAGTGAAAGGAGGTTCACAAAATGTGTTATTTCTGATATTTCCCAACCAACTTGGAAATATGCAAATATGCTAAGAATGTTGGAAAGTAACAGAATTACAGAAAACCTCCTGCTGATTTTAGTGAAAATCCTGAATATATCTGCAACTGAAATATACTTGTTTGAGGATGCAAACCAAGACAATAAAAATCAAAATGAAGACTTTAGAGCTAGTAAGCAACTCTCTAATATCACCCAACGGTCTATATTTGAACTTATATGGACACAATGTACTCATGAAGTAATGGTAGTTCTTGGCAGAAATATAAGGCTAGTACCAAGATGCCAATACAACAAAAGGAGGCACTCGTACAGAAATATCAAATATACCATTCCTGAGCTAAACCATAAATCACTAATGGAATAAACGGAACATTAAAATGACAAAAATTGCAAGTGCAAGAAAATGTCAAGCCATTGCAAAGTTGGGATCCTTTGACTAATTCCTTGCTACCTAAATTGAATGGGTGCTCCCCTCAAATACTATGATCCAATGCGCTGAAGGTCTTTTAAATTTTGTGCCTCTATAGCCTACAGGAAAAACCTTTCTAATTCAAATCACAGTTGTCTGCGACTCTGCACTCATCATAGATTCAATGGATTGGCTCCACAATCAATTGAGCTGGCCAACATGCCACATAGGCACACTAGTCTGCCACATTCCAAAAACTAGTTCTCAAGTTCAAAAGATAGAACCATTGACACACCAAATGATACCAGATCAGTCATGCCAGACTTGTTAACCATATTGTTTATTCACTGCCCATGTACTAGGCAACGTCCAGATTGGAACTCATTCAGTGGTAATACAAATGCTAAAAGTGCTTGTTTCCATTGACCTGAATGTGTGTGCATCTTCAATTGTTCTATTATGGATAAGTGTTTCATTTTCATTTAGAGTCCATCTTCTCTTAAAAATACCATAAGTTTGTAATAGGAATAAAGTGGAGCAGAAACACTGGCAAAGCAGAAACTAAAATGCATATATTTCAAATGCAAGTAAAGCAGAATTGTAAACAAGTGAAAACTCACCATCTAATTCCTTTTTATCCACGCAAATATCGAAGGACTTGGCAAATGCAAAAAATCCCACCATCAACTGGCATGGCATACTGCTTGGGCCAACTGCAAACTTAATCTTGTCAGGAGCTATACAAAAGAAAATGTAACATAGTTTCCAACAGGAATACAACAACTAATCCCAATATACAAGAAAAAAATGGCCAAAGAGACAAAACAGAAATGAACTGCTTACAAAGGCATTTCTTCCAAAATATTTGCAGTAGTGTGCATAGCAAATAAGTGCAGATAAATGCTATATATGGCCTTTTGTCTATCGTATATTACATTTGTCAAATGTGACTGTTGCTTGTGCAAGGTTAGTTCTCATATATATTAAACTTGCAAGATTTCAGACCATCCCTTTCATGTGGCAGTTAACCTAATGTTTTAGGTTTTACAAATAATATAGAAGGAAAATAAGTGCAAACAATTAGCCAGTAGCGCATACACTCGATGGTATAGAACCAACTTCAGGCTTCAAGGAAGAAAGAGGAATTTGTTCAATGGGTTCTGTTGAGCAACTGCATATATGGACCTTTTATCTTGCAACATACATGGACTAATAATATAAATATTTAAATCTTATACGTTTGCCAAAATAGAGCATATAACAGTAGAGCATCTGATGGGAATAATCATTCAAGATAAACCTGGCATATTTTGCTAGTTTGCATTTCTGTGAAAATATGCATGGTAAAACATAAAATTCCACCATTTTGATGAAAGATAAAACCTATTATACCTTAAAAGTTTTCAGAAGAGTGGATAAATTGAACAAAAAGAAAATATTGATGAGAAAGCAACCCTTATTGATAAGAAAGCTCTGATGACTTGTAGCACACATAGTACAAGGACTTTCATGTTTTGACCGGACAAGGAGCTTGGGGGAGAGCAACATCAAGCCCTCCGTAGGAAAGAACAAAAAATATGAAATCCTCTAGCTTAGAAGAATTTCCTGAACTGGAGATATTTGTGGATCAGAACAGCTGGGAAATGCCTGACAAGTCTGCAAGCGAGGAAACAGTTCCTTGGTTTTTCTTTGCAAAATTTATAATTTTACCTTTGGTTCTGTGATATATGGAGTATGGCGGGATCCGCTATGGGGAAGAACCCCAGAAATAAACCTTTAATACTAAGAGACAAGCATTGTTGTCACACTTTGTGACCTAATGCTAGAGTTTGTGTGAAAGTGGATATTTCAAAGCAGTTCCTTTCCTTGATACAGCTTTTGTTCAATGGCACCACACATTTGCAAAAGGTCTTGTATCTCGATTCTCAAACTCCCTAACTGTTATTTTGCTTGTTTATCTCTTTATTTATTAAAGACTGCCCCTTATACATACAAGAAACCTCATATGCTGCAACTTCTTTATATAAATTCTCTACTAAAGAACACAAAACCACCAAATCAACCTCAAAGCTAACTGAGAACTCTCCAGGCTGGCAAGTGCAAAACAAAACAAAACAAAAAAACAGAGTAAACAGGTGCCAAAGCAAGATGTGACCCCTGCATCTTCAGTGGGTAAAAAATGGGTGCCAAGCAGGAGTGATCAGGACAGTGTGCCACTGCAGGTTATTATGGGTCCCGTTTACCGTGCCAGGGATAAAACAAATACCCAGTCAAAAGGGGGTGCCAACGGAGTGCCAGCAAAATATAGCAAGCAGCAGCAGAATTGCCCACCAAAGTGTCCCACCTAATCAATCAACCAATTTGCATGCTTCTTTGGACAGTCCTCCACAAAGGTTATTGTTAAAAACTCATTTGCAGTCCTTGAGCATGGACTTGACTAGAGTTGCCCATGAGGTTGAAGATTTTGTCCTATGATGCTAAGGGGGAGCCTCTGCTGATGAGAGACGGGTCAATATTAGGATTGTTGTGACCAATCTGTATAATGATGTGCTCTTCCTTCAAGAGGTAATAGTCTTTGGCTTCAAGTTGTGCTCATTGATGGACAATTGGAATGGTGAATATGTTGCTACTTCTCATGAGAAAGGCAAGGGGGGGGTGCTATTTGCACCACTGTCTCTTGCCAAGTTTCTCACATTCTAAATAACGGGGAGGGTCCCATGGCTTCATGTTGCCAGATGACAATCATGCTAAGTGGTAGCGTGTGGGGCTTTTGTTCGGTCTATATGCCCTTAATGATCCCACTGGTAGAATGCAACTTTGGTGATGGATGGCCCAATCTCTACCAAATGTTAAATGGGTCATTGGAGGAGACATCAACATGGTTGAGTACAATGGGGACCACGATGGAGGGCATGAAATGAAACTTCAATTAGATGAAGGTGGGGACCATGTTGGAGGGCATGAAATGACACTTCGATTGGGCAAAGGCAAGCTTTGATGAACGCAGCTTTGGCAATGGATAAGCCAATCACTACTGAATGTTGAGTGGGTCCTTGGGGAGACTTCAACATGGTTGAGTGGGATGGCGACCATGTTGGAGGGCGTGAAATGGCCCTTTGATTAGATAAAAGGTGGGCTTGCTAAACGATACTCAATGTGTCTGAGATTGTTGGAGGGCGTGAAATGACACTTCGACTGGATGAAGGCAGGCTTCAATGAACGCAGCTTTGGAAATGGATAAACCAATCACTACCAAATGTTGAGTGGGTCCTTGGGGGGACTTCAACATGGTTGAGTGGGATGGGGACCATGTTGGAGGGTATGAAATGGCCCTTTGATTAGATAAAAGGCGGGCTTGTAAAAAGATACAAGATGTGTCTGAGATTGTCAAGGGACGGAAGGATCACACTTCAATGGGGTGGTACACATGGTCCACTCACAAGTGGGCAATCGCCAAATCTAGGCTAGGCTTGACAAGTTCTTTGCAAATTCTAGTGATACCACATTGCTCTCTGTTACCAAATGAACTACCAGGACTCGATTTGGTAAGCATGTAAGAGGAAGGCTAGACCCAATGTCACCTCAGTCTAGCTCTTTTAACTTCTTTGGGAAATGTATACCCAGGGTAGAGCCATATTACCTGCAAATGATATCAAAACAACATACACTCTTTCTAGGATTCTACAACCAGGATCAATGCCTTTGTAAGGAGTCAATAGATTAGAAATAAAATGCAAGCATATATCACTGTAGGTGATTGCAATGTAACAGCTATATTCCGTAGTCACCTAAGAATTATTCCCGGCCAGTCTTCAATGGCAAAATTTAAGTACGAGGTCTAATGCAATAATCACTGTTAACGTTAAACTCAAGACAGCCTTTGCATTCACGACTTTGAAACAAGGTTGATAATTGATTACAACGGCATTATATGTCAACCAACATACATTTGAAGACGGAATTGTAGTCAACTGGCGCAGCAGTAAAGATCAATACAATATCAGCAATAGATATCAGTGTTCATTAGATATCCAAGTCAGCAAGTATCAGCAGTGTGTAACAGTAGGTATCAGCATTCAGTATAAATCAGGTTTTAAACAATGTAATTATCAATCATAAAGGCACTAAATATTAGCATTAACCTTTGGAGTTTTAGCAGTGACCACTTTCAGCCCTAAAAAAAAGGTATATATCAGCAATGATGAACAGTATATCAGCAACACCAGCACTTAATCATTACCATTATCATTTACCATTCATCAGTAGGAGATTACCTACATTATCAACATTTATCCTTTTACCATACACAGGGATTATCTATTGTAAGAGTATTAGCAGCTGTGAACGATGGCAGTAAACAGTCCACTTAATCAGCACTTGTAACATTATCATTAGGTTGTGTCATTTATCAACAGTAAAAAGTATACGCAGTTTTAACCTTAAATAATAAATGTTAGTGTTTCCAGGAATAAACTTAACCAGCAGTAAAAATGACTGTGTACCAGTATGGTGGTCTGCAGCAGTAAGGACAGGTTAGCCCAGGTTGAGTTTTTATGTGTTTGACCAAGTTCGCCCTAGCAAAAGATGACCAATCAGTCAAGGCCGAGTTTATTTGTATCACTGAAAATTGCCAGTCAACTCTGCCCTAATCAGATTTGACAGTCTGCGATTTGAGCCACAGTCAACAGTAAATTCGCTTTAGGGTTTTAAGGCTACAAATCAGGGCTAAGCTTGACGCCCTTGGAGATTGATGGTCAAACAAAGCAGGGCGCAGCCCTTGGAGATTGATGGTCAAACAAAGCAGGGCGCATCCCTTGGTGGGCCTAGTTTTGTAAAACTTTTGATATTTTACGAGTTTTAAATTTTGCAATATTTAGGTTTTCTGATTTCTGAATTTTTAGGGTTTTTAAAGTATAAAATGCAATAAAATTTGTAAACAAATGGTAGATTTGAGAAGGGTATGACTACTCTCTCATCCCCTAGGGCATGAGGGGTCGATGATTAGTGTCTCTCCAGAAAATGATTCTCTAAACTTGCAAACTAGGTCTTCCACAACAACCTCTAGGGTTCGTTGTGGGAACCTAGTTAGGGCAAAAGAAGAGGTCCAAGGCCCAAAACAACGAAAAACTCCTTCAAGAGGACGTTTTTCACCATACAAGTTGACAAAATATTGACAAGAAAACCCTAGCCAAGCAAGGAGAATGCACTTAGCAGCACCATTCAACAGAGTTAGAGAAAAACTTACCAATATTTGACAAAAGATGAGCAAAGAGTAGACAATAGGTCACCTTTTGTGCATGTGTTAGTCCAACAAGTCTAGCATCAACATGTATGTGCATGAAACCCTAAGAATTCAACTTCCTTTCACCATTCAATTGCAAGAGAATATCCTCCAAGAAGTGCGCATCACATCAAAGCCTCATACAATAGGAGAAAAAGAAGAGTAAAGATAATTTTATCCAATGTGTTGTGATTTACAAATGAGTTTTGATAGGATATTTATATCCATCCTATCACAATCTTTTAATTTTATCAAGCCTACGTGTCTTAATTTGTCAATTTAAAATTAAAACAATAATAATACTAAAATAATTTAAAATGAGACTAAATTAGGGAATGTCACCCACATGTTGGGGACTAGACCCTAAAACAAGCATAAAATGATGAAATATGCTAAGATAAGCAAGCAAGCTAAAACCTCACTTTGATGGAGAGAGTGAGCTCAAGGGGGACGTCATGCCCCAACTAACCCCAAAGTGATTAAAAGTCCCTCAACATCCCCCTTGCATTAGCTTGAGGCTTGATAAAAGGATGACGTCATAGGGTTGTTTTGGCTAGAGAGGGTCTAAACTGCTGCGGAAAGGTCCAAGTGGAGAGTGAGAGGGGTGAAGGAATAGGGATGACATCCCTAGATGAAACATAGTCACCCTCAAGGCAGAAAAACATGGTGGTCATGTGACCCAATGGCCCACCCTAGGAAGCTCGGGACACCAATCCTAGGGCTAAAATCCCTATAAAGGGGCAGTCAGCAATGCCACTAAGCCATAGTACTTTAAAGAGTAAAACCAAGGAGCCCAGTCATGGGCAACCATACATAGAGAGCCCCACACTTGGCCTTTTAAAAAAATTTACCCCTATTCTACCAAACGGCCTGCTGGAACGCTATAAACTGCAGAAGCGTAACACTCTCCAACGCTAAGCAATCTATTCATGTGGATTTGACTATCACTAGCTCATATCATTTTCCTATATTATGTTAAGAAGATGTGTTTCCTCCTTGGGGGTCAAAGGTTCAAATCCGAAGGGGGCTAGGGTATGTACACCTATATATATTATAGACTACATAGTCAAATTGTTGCGCATTCAAGCTCCTGAAATTTTTTAGCTCCGGTACTCATGGCAAGTTATAACCGGCCAAGGGCTTTTGGCCCAAAAAGGGTTTCTCCCTTTGACTTCTCTGAGATCATAGGTATCCTCATGCAGTCCCTAACCAAGCACATGAAAGGTTGCCTATTCTATCCTAGATTTAGAAAGAATTATTTTGTTTTAACTTTCTGCAATTTTTACAACAATATATGATTCATAAATTGCAGCAATTAGTTGGGAAAAATAACACAAGTTTAAAGTGTTATTTTGAGTATTTTCCTAACTTATTTTATTTTAGAATTTTCTACATTACTACATTTTTTGGGCAATTTCCAAAATTGATTTCCTAGTTTATGTGATGTCCCCTTCCGCTTGATCATGACTAGGGGATAACGTAGTAGCCTATATGACTCCCATAGGATAGTCACTGAAGGAAAGGGAGTCGGGAAGGAATTATCGATGTCACTTAGCTAGGAGTTGTATTTCTAAAGCGACATTTGATTAAAAGGGTCATGTGGACTAAGTCAATGAGGAAACATTCTAGGAGCACCGGAGAAATATAAAAGGAGGGGCAGCGCCTCACTTTTTGGATTGATCTCTTGTCGGAGTGTTCTTGTGAACTGTTGCTGCCTGGTTCCACACCTGGGAAAACGCAGCAGAAGTCTTCAAGCTACTGGTGTGACCTTGGGGGCAAGTCAGAGTCAAGTGCTGTCACTTGGGACTCGACTCCTCCGTCTAGGCTTTCCTAGCGAATCCAAGGGGGGTTGACCCTAAAAATAAAAAAAACTAAGGTGTCTAATCTAGGAGTTAGAAAAAATATTTTTGATAACCAAGATAAAAGCAGCATATACTTTTGTAAAGCAAAGCAATCATTCATCAGTACATCATTTGCTCTCATTCATTTTCATTATCATTCATTTGCATCATTTGTCAATAACATGAAATAACATTAATATAGACCAGTGCCTTGTAATGGAGTCAAATAAATGCATGAGCAGAAAAGTAAATGTAGTGCAAGTGTTCTTGGTTTATTTTAAAATTAATGTGAAGGTGATCTTTTTATTATGGTTGGTTGGTTCCCAATATACGCGAAGGCACGGGGGAACATGTCCGGAATTTTGCTGTGTGGCTTCCCTCTCTGGCTTGGGCTGAATCGGAGTCTCAAGGAGGTGTTCAGATGCTGTACCAACGAGAGCAAGCCTAACGGTTTCCAAGAGGTCACTACTCAGTTTTGCCCCAAGCCTTCTGGGAAATTTCCCCACGACAACAAAATGCTCGAGATGTGCCGGATTTTCACATAAAGGTTTTTTTTATTCGGGGCGGTGTTAGATCCTATTAATAGTCATCTCCTCCTTTCTGATGTGTACCAACTGGATCAGACTGAGCTGCAAGTCGGCCACAGAGCATACGGGAGAAGACCTTGGCATTTTTTAGAAAATTTTATGAACCAAAATTTTATCTTTTTTGAACCCCAAGAGTCTCTTTTCAGGCACGTACTCGGGCAAGCCCTGGCACAGAAACCCTACTTCGAGAAAGCAAGGGGGGCGTTTGAGTTTGTAAAAAAATGATAAAAACTACGTTTTGAGTGAACTTGTGGCCCGCCAGTGGAACGGACCAACAAGGTTGATTTTAATCCTAGTTTGATTTTATTGATTACAGAAAAAGAAATCTAAACTAAAAAATTGCAAACCACGAAATTTGAGTCGACACAGTTTCCCCCCCTAGGGGGATGGGGTGTGGGCGCTTGGCTAGCTCACTTGCTCTCGTTTGATGCTTTCGTTACAATATGATAGAAATGCCCCAGTCTTAAATCGACTTAGTGGCTTACAAAATAGAAGAGAAAAAGTGACCGGTTCAGGAAATTTTCGAACTAGATACTCCAGATGGCTTGGATCCTGGAAAATTTGCCAGCAATTCTCTCTACCTGCTCTTTAAATGCTGCAAACCAGCAAGCAATAGATCAATAAAGATGCCCAAAAACACTTTAAGAGTGTCTTTGGAACACCTCCTAAAAACCCAGAAAAAACTAAGTTAAACTTCTAAGTTAAAATGACCGAAAGTAACCAAGCAAAACAAGCTATGGGGCTTGTCTACTTGGGATCTTTGCTAGCTTTTAATGGCTGCAAATTATATGCTCTTCAAATAGCTAGATAAAACTTTTATAACCAGAAAGCACTACTTGTTCAAGTTATTTAAAGTATGCATGAAAATTCTAACTTTCGGAAGTAGTAAGCTAAAGTTAGATCTAGATTTAGATATGACTTTGGGAACACATAAGATCCAAATACAAATCAGATCTACATAAGGTATTTAAAGAGAGACAAGATCTGAGAAATGCAAACCAAAGTGACCAAGAGAGTTTTGTTGATTTTTCAAACTTTGCTGAGAAGGATGAAGGAAACAGAATGGTTCTCCGAAATTGAAGACTTTGAAACTTGGAAGTGGGACACCGAGGGTAAGATCCACCAAAGCATGCACAGATGAGAAATACGAGAGCAAACAAGCTATCTTTTCATCCACCTGTCAACCTGTAGCTAGCAAAACACTTACAAAGCACCCATCAACTAGAAATGCATTGGGTCAGAAATCAAAATAGCATGCACATAAGCAACTGATACATATTCATTTTTAAATCTCTAACACAATGACAAATAGAAAACTAATTAAATCAAACAAGAATAATTAGCTATCCTCACAAAACTGTTACCGGTCCTTCAAGTGAGCTTAGTTGATGGCTGAAAAATTACTTGAACACATATTGCTCTTGCCACAAATCACCTCATACACAGAGATCATGGAACCACTCACAAAGCACAACACCAATGGACCTCCAAAGTCTTTTATTCATTAAACAAATAGCATAAGCTTGTACAATTTCTGCTCCTCTTCCAACTAGTGAAGAAATGAGAGAGCACCTCAATTTATAGAAAAAATGGCCAAGTGAGGAAGGGTGCACTTGCCAAAAGAGAGTGGGAGTGGTGGCATAGATGAAGGAGAGGATGGGGCTACATACTCCTTGTAATAAGCTGTTGTAGCAGCTACTAGTTAGCCCACGTGACAGCCATGATTATAGGCTGCCATTTCCTTGAAACGTGGGCATGCCCACTACACCCAATGCGCCCATGTGAAGGTGAATGCGCCCATGTGAAGGTGGGGACACACTCCCCTAAATTTGGGCTGCCAATTCTCTTGCAAAATAGCCCAAAGCTCTCCCCTAATAGTGCTGGTTGAAATCAGACCACTAATTACTCAAAAACTTTTTTATTTTCTTAAAGTCATTTTTGCCAATTTTTCAATTTTTATGACTTTTTTGGCTTTTTGTGGAAAAATAATCACCCAAACATTAGAAAGAGTGGGTTTAGGGGTTAAGGGGGTGCTTTAAGTTAGAAAACGAGCACCCCTAAGGCAACAAGACCTCCAGACACCACTTCCAGGCCAACTACAAAAATTTTAATTGAACCATTAAAAAAATGGCCCAATTTACGAAAAAAATAAACCTTGCCGAAAAATAAAAAACAACCTAGGGGGACTTAGCACATATCCATATGACTCAAAAATAACGCCTAGCATGTTCATATACATTGACCCATAGACTTTAACAACCCCCTAAGGCCCGTCAGCCTCCCCAGGCATTCCAGCTTTGGAGGAGCAAGAGAAAAACCCAAAAATTATGTTATGCACTAATGCAAGACATAATAACTAGGTGAAAAAACTCCTTGCAATACCTGACTTAGCCAAAAAGTCCTAGGGAACCAAGGCTTTTACAAAACACCATGCTAGTATGTTTTATTACAAACCCCACAGGGCCATGGACATGTGGAAAAAAGTTAAAACCGGGGCCTTTTAAAAAGGCCAGCTGGATATCAAATCATCAAAAACGAACATGTATCATGTTCAACTTTGCCCACTCGCTTGATAATCCAACCAAATACAACTTAGTTGGCAACATCTGGCTCCAACTGCGGGACGTGTGCTCAATCTGATTCTCTCAATCAAAGAGATTATGCAAGAATCCAAGAATCTCTGGTTCCTGCCAAAAAATTAAACTGCATCAGTCCCACATCTTTTGCCAAATGAAACATAAGTTGCAACATTTATTTCAAAGTAAAACTAAAGCAAGCAAATGAAACTAATATACATCAATAATAAAACATAATGTACAAAAATGCAAGGGAAAGGTTCAGAGATGGCCCTGCTATCAATCTGCCCCCGTGGGCATTAGAAAATCTTCTTTGAAGAACAGCTTGAGATGTTGTCCATTGACTGAGAGAGTCAACCTTTCTCCATCCATAGTGCAAAGGAAGAAAGAATTAACCCTTGCTGGTTCAAATATAACATATGGTCCCAACCATAGGCTATCAAACTTTCCATGCTTTCCTGGCTTATCCCTTCGCTTGTCCCATAAAAGAACCCAATCCCCTAGCTGGAAATCTTTTGGCTTAGCTGATCTGTCAAAAGTTCTTTAACCCTGTCCTGATTTTTGATACTTTGGTCTAAGGCCTTTCTTCTAGTCTCATCCAATTTCATAATTTGCTCAATTCGATTCTGCATACCATCATCATTTGAATCATAATCATGCAACATCTGATACACTGGCAACTGAATATGAATGGGAACAAAAGCTTCCAAACCATAAACCAACTGGAAAGGGGTTTTCCCAATAGCACGTTTCTGTGTTATTCTGTCAGCCCATATAGCAAATTTTATCTTAGAATCCCAAGACCTCTTGTTATCCCCAACAGTTTTCTTTAAAATGTTCATTAAGGTCTTGTTGGTTGATTCAGCCAATCCATTTCCTTGGAGATAATAGTTGGATGAGTGGGAAAGGATCATACCATACTTGAAGCAAAATGCTGAAATGGCCATGGAACTAAAACTAGGACCATTGTCAGTTGTTATCTTGGATGGCACCCCAAATCTAGTTATGATATGATTTTCAAAAAAGTCCATAACTACTTTATCTGTTGCATACTTAGTGGGGATTGCTTCCACCCAGTTGGTGAAATAATCGGTGGTAGTTAGGATCCAGGTATAACCATTGCTTGAGTTTTGCTTAAACTGACCGATAAAATCAAGACCCCATTGTTGGAAAGGGGCCTGAACAACTACTGGCTCAAGAGGTAAAGTTGCCAACTTCTGTTTCCCAGTGAACAACTGACATTGGGGACAAGATCTGACAAACTTATGCACATCAATAAACAAAGTGGGCCAATAGTAACCCGATCTAAGGATCTTGTGGGCTGTGGTGTCTGCTGCATAATGCCCACCACAAAATCCAGTATGAAACTCAACCAGAAGTTTTTTGGAATCTGGTTCATCAACACATCTAAGAACTAAGCCATCAGGATTTCTCCAACCTAATCCATTTTGAGTTATGCAATACTTAGTGGCTTTAAGTCTTAGAGACCTTCTTTTGTGACCAACAAGATGTTCAGGACAAGTAAAATTGTTAAGAAGGTAAATAATGTCGGAATACCATTGTGTTTGACTTAATCTTTGAAGCTCTTCAGATATGACAGGTGCTGACTCATTATTTTGACAAATCATTCCCACAGCTTTCTCATTGCTTTCCGTCATCATGCGTGCAAGACCTTGACCTTTGATTAACTTGGTAGGTTTTATCTCCAAGTCATACTCTTGTATTTTGGACACCCATTTTCCCCTTATACCAAGGCAAACCTGTTGAGCTAATATATCTTTAATAGCGGTATGAGGAACATAACCCACAACCTTGGAGTACCCAATATATATTCTGAAATGTTTCAAAGACTTAACAAGGGCATAAGCTTGTTCTCCATTATAGTATATTTAAGCTCTGAATTTTGTAAAGCTTTACTAAATAATGCTATGGGTTGTTCTTGGCCTTGGTCATTTTTCTGAAGTAAAACTCCAGCAATAGTATGCTCAGAAGCAAAGGAAAAGATTTGGAATTCTTTTGAATAATCAGGGCTTATCAACACAAGGGCTCTAGATATGGCATCCTTGATACCTGCAAAAGCTTATCTTCCTTGCTTACTCCATTCAAACTTAGCATCTTTTTTAAGTAAGAGTTGTAGAGGCTTCATTAGCTCAGCTAGATTTGGAATAAATCTTCTAATGAAATTAATTTGGCCATTGAAGGATTGGAGAGCTTTGACATTGGTAGGGATATGAACCTTTTTAATGGCCTCAACTCTTTCAGGATCAATCTTTACACCATCCTTAGTGATAATATGTCACAATAGTTTGCCCTCATCAACACAAAGCACAGACTTAGCTGGATTTAAAGATATGCCATACTTTCTGCATCTCTCAAAAATCTTTCTAAGATGGCCAACATGATCTAATCTTTCCTTAGAATATACCATTAGATCATCTTGATATATTTCAATAATTTTACCAATCAACCCATTAAAAGCAACATCCATTGCACGTTGAAAGGTAGCACCAGCATTAGTAAGACCAAAAGGCATTCTAAGGTACATGAAAGTGCCCCAAGGTGTAGTAAAAGTAGTTTTATGTTGATCTTCCTTGCTTACTAGCACTTGGTTATATCCAGAAAATCCATCAAGAAAAGACATCATACCTGATCCAGTTACCTTCTGAAGTAAAGTGTCCATGCTTGGCAAAGGATAATTATCTTTTAGGCATGCCCAGTTCAAGTTTCTGAAGTCAATACACAATCTGATATCCCCATTCTTTTTTCTAACAACAACCAAGTTAGAACACCAAGTAGAGTGTCTTGTTGGAGCAATGATGCCTGCTGCCAACATCTTTTGAAGTTCTTGTAAACCATGGGGGCCAACTTGGGATTTATTCGCCTCAGTTTTTGGCGAAAAGGCTTAATACCTGGTTTGAAAGGGATTGTATGTTGAAAAATATCCTCACGATAAGCTTTAAGTTCATCATAGCTGAAAGCAAATATATCCCTATATTCATAGATCAAGTCAATCAAGGCTTTTCTTTCTTCTTCAAATATTCCTTTTCCAATTTTTATCATTTTTGGTTCTTTTTCAGTTCCTATGTTTATTTCAATAAACTCCCCTGGTTTTATTGAACTCTTTTTCTTTTTATGGCCATCTTGTCTATCGAAAGGCTGCTCTAACCGGGTGATGCCTTTGGGAATTTTGTTCCTCGGCTGATCCTCTTCCTCTAGATACTCTTTGCCTTCTTCCTGATAGGTGATTTGACAATCAGAAAATTCTTGAAGATTATGGATGAAGTTGAGAATTTGCTTGTCACTATCAAACACTTGCCAATGATCTATGTTGTCAAGGATTAAAGGTCTAAAGTTGATTTCAAATTTCCCATTACCCTTTAATAATTCCTCAGTTGGTTGAAGTGTAGAAGCTGCCACAGCTAGTTGATCTGCCTTAGTGTTTTCTTCTCTAGGAATTGCCATGATATTTAAAGCATCAAACCATTCCATAGTATCCCAGACAACATTCCTATATTTTTCAACCTTCGACTTTTGCAAGCAAACACGTTTTTAACTTGGGCAACCACTAAGTCAGAATCACCTTTAATAGATAAAATTTTAATCCCCATATCTTTGGCGATTTCTAACCCTTGCAAAAGGGCTTCATACTCAACCACATTATTTGATGCATCAAACTCAAGTCCAAAAGCAAATTTGAAACTCAAGTCTAAAAGCAAATTTGAAAGTTTGCTTAGAAGGAGAAGTTATGACAATTCCAGCTCCTTTTCCGTATCTTGAAGATGCCCCATCAAAACTCATCCTCCATACCTTATCTTTCTTTTCATCTTTGGATACTTCTTTAAAAGGTGCTATGAAATTTGATAAGATAGCATACTTTCCAAAGTTGTCTGTTTCATGCACAAATTCATTAGCCAGATTCTGTGGGTCTTCAACATGGAGCTTTCTAGCTTGTTCATTGTATAACTTAACCGTTGTATGTTCTGATGCAGGAATAGTAGCATATGACCAATCCATCCTTATGTCACCCCCTAAAGATGCAACCCACTTTCTAGATAAAAGCATTCCCCAGTTGTCTGGTACATCGATTACTACGACATCCATGGTTAAATGGACATCGGGATACTTGGCCAACCTAACAGGTAGATTTATAATGATACCAATAGTATCAACTTCCCTCGAATCCATGGCACACACATTGTGATAGGGTCTAGTTGTTTTTAAACCCAATTGATCCATAACCCTTTTGGTCATAACGTTTGAAGAAGCCCCAGAATCCAACATGCAATTGTGCATAAGCATATTATTGACAAGCAAAGAGACATAGAAGGGAGGGTGGTCTTCCTTATGAGGATCCAAGCTATGCAAAATAATTGGGTCATCTTTATGATTGACTATGTTTTGAAGCTTAGGCTCTTCTCTAGTCTGGCTAAGATTCACTCTCTCTGAGTCTATAGGGGCTTTGCCTTTTTCTTGTTGAGGATGATCTATCACTTTCATAAGATTTTCTTTTAAGCTTGGAATTTTGATAAGGTCAGTAACAAGAACAGGAATCTTTGCAGAAGATAACCATTGAGCCAAATCAACATGAAGATTTTCAGAGTTGGGAGAAGGCGTTACCTTAGGAATATTCTGATTCGAGTTTGATGTTCCAATATTGTCCTTTCTCTAATATGTTAAACCTTTGAACTTTGACATCTCAAGAATTTTCTCCGGTGGAGGCATCTCACCAAATCTAAGGGTAGCTTTATCTTTCAAGTCCTAGCTGGAATGTCTAGCTTGTTCCCAAGTTTCTTTAGAGACAGGGTGAGTCTGACCCACAACGTTGATATATTCAGGCTGGTTCTCAGGCTCGCTTGCTAATCTGACACTGCTACTGGCTTCTGATGGATTTTGTTCCATCGACCATTTAAATATAGCACAAGTAGACTCCTCATGGAAGCTATCACACGCCCTACAAAAGGGAGGAATTTCTTCTGAAAGAGCATTTACAGTTTCCAAAGGATTTGGGGTCCTCTGATCTTGAAAGGGTACTTTTCTATGAAATTGAGGCCTAGGAGCATACTAAGGCTTAGGCACATACTGGCTTGAGACTTGGTGGTTTTGAGATCTTTCAATGGAGATCAACCTGTTTTGTATGGCAGTCATGTTGGAAGCTTGATTTGAAATAGCCTCTTTTAAGAGTTGAGCGATTTCTTTCAAAGGTTCCTTTGAAGGATCCTTAATCTCAGTGTTAATGGTCTTTTCTTTACTCTCATTTTGCTTCATAGGAACATTGGCCCTTGTGAAACCAGGAAGATGAGACTTGCCACAATTTAGCATATTCTTATCAATTTTCTCAGCCAATTCCATGGCCTTCTTTAGATCGGCAGGTTCTTTATCACTCAATTGATATTTCAACTCTCCATTAAAAGCTTCCATGTAGTAAATGAGGATGGAATTATCAGGTGGCTTGATATTAGCATGAAGTCTACCCACAATTTCATTGAATTTTTTGTTAAATTCTTCCATTGTCTCATTTTCACTTTTCTTAGTATTGGTCAAGGCAACTAGAAGGTAGTGGTCTTCTTTGATGTCCCCCCATTTGGCCAGGAAAGCAGTTTCAATTTCTTTATAGGTTTTGTACTTGTCAGCTTCCAACTTGTTAAACCATTCATAAGCATCTTCTTCCAAAGATAGAGCAAACAACTTCATTTTTACATCTTCATGCTTGGCACCCAAGCACCACTTGTCAAAAAAATGGCAAAAACGAGTTATATGGGATTTAGCACTAATAGCATTATTTCCTTGAAAAGATTGCAACTTATCAATAGCTTTTTCAGGAATATCATGAGGGTAACCAACTATAGCAGTAAAATCATAAGGACCAAACTCAGCCATTTCAACAGGAGGATTATTCAAATTATTTTCTGCGAATAAAAGGTGAATATCAGAAATTGACTGAGAACCAACATCCTCAAGGGTTTTTCGAGAAGATAGCTTGCTTTTCCTTCTATGATAGACCTTTTCAGGCTCAGGAAAGAACTGAAGCAAGTTCTGAGGATTCCTTCTTGTAAAACGCCTTGGTAAATTTGTTGACAGTGGAGTCGCCAGATGTTCTTAGTCAATTTAAAAAATTCACTACATACATCAAACAAAGCAAAAACAAAAAGGAAAACTCAAAAGTCGTATTCCGGGAATAGAAAGACTTATCCCCGGCAACGGCGCCAAAATGTTGCCGCCTGGTTCCACACCTGGGAAAACGCAGCAGAAGTCTTCAAGCTGTTGGTGTGGCCTTGGGGGCAAGTCAGAGTCAAGTGCTGTCACTTGGGACTCCACTCCTCCGTCTAGGCTTTCCTAGTGAAGCCAAGGGGGGTTGACCCTAAAAATAAAAAAACTAAGGTGTCTAATCTAGGAGTTAGAAAAAATATTTTTGATAACCAAGATAAAAGCAGCATATACTTTTGTAAAGCAAAGCAATCATTCATCAATACATCATTTGCTCTCATTCATTTGCATCATTTGTCAATAACATGAAATAACATTAATATAGACCAGTGCCTTGTAATGGAGTCAAATAAATGCATGAGCAGAAAAGTAAATGTAGTGCAAGTGTTCTTGGTTTATTTTAAAATTAATGTGAAGGTGATCTTTTTATTATGGTTGGTTGGTTCCCAATATACGCGAAGGCACGGGGGAACATGTTCGGAATTTTGCTGTGTGGCTTCCCTTTCTGGCTTGGGCTGAATCGGAGTCTCAAGGACGTGTTCAGATGCTGTACCAATGAGGGAAAGCCTAACGGTTTCCAAGAGGTCACTACTCAGTTTTGCCCCAAGCCTTCTGGGAAATTTCCCCATGACAACAAAATGCTCGAGATGTGCCGGATTTTCACATAAAGTTTTTTTTTAATCGGGGCGGTGTTAGATCCTATTACTAGTCATCTCCTCCTTTCTGATGTGTACCAACTGGATCAGACTGAGCTGCAAGTCGGCCACAGAGCATACGGGAGAAGACCTTGGTATTTTTTAGAAAATTTTATGAACCAAAATTTTATCTTTTTTGAACCCCAAGAGTCTCTTTTCAGGCACGTACTCGGGCAAGCCCTTGCACAGAAACCCTACTTCGGGAAAGCAAGGGGGGCATTTGAGTTTGTAAAAAAATGATAAAAACTACGTTTTGAGTGAACTTGTGGCCCGCCAGTGGAACAGACCAACAAGGTTGATTTTAATCCTAGTTTGATTTTATTGATTGCAGAAAAAGAAATCTAAACTAAAAAATTGCAAACCACGAAATTTGAGTCGACACAGTTTTCCCCCCTAGGGGGATGGGGTGTGGGCGCTTGGCTAGCCCACTTGCTCTCGTTTGATGCTTTAGTTACAATATGATAGAAATGCCCCAGTCTTAAATCGACTTAGTGGCTTACAAAATAGAAGAGAAAAAGTGACCGGTTCAGGAAATTTTTGAACTAGATGCTCCGGATGGCCTGGATCCTAGAAAATTTGCCAGCAATTCTCTCTACCTGCTCTTTAAATGCTGCAAACCAACAAGCAATAGATCAGTAAAGATGCCCAAAAACACTTTAAGAGTGTCTTTGGAACACCTCCTTAAAACCCAGAAAAAACTAAGTTAAACTTTTAAGTTAAAATGACTGAAAGTAACCAAGCAAAACAAGCTATGGGGCTTGTCTACTTGGGATCTTTGCTAGCTTTTAATGGCTGCAAATTATATGCTCTTCAAACAGCTAGATAAAACTTTCATAACCAGAAAGCACTACTTGTTCAAGTTATTTAAAGTATGCATGAAAATTCTAACTTTCGGAAGTAGTAAGCTAAAGTTAAATCTAGATTTAGATATGACTTTGGGAACACATAAGATCCAAATACAAATCAGATCTACATAAGGTATTTAAAGAGAGACAAGATTTGAGAAATGCAAACCAAAGTGACCAAGAGAATTTTGTTGATTTTTCAAACTTTGCTGAGAAGGATGAAGGAAACAGAATGGTTCTCCGAAATTGAAGACTTTGAAACTTAGAAGTGGGACACCAAGGGTAAGATCCACCAAAGCATGCACAGATGAGAAATACGAGAGCAAACAAGCTATCTTTTCATCCACCTGTCAACCTGTAGCTAGCAAAACACTTGCAAAACACCCATCAACTAGAAATGCATTGGGTCAGAAATCAAAATAACATGCACATAAGCAAATGATACATATTCATTTTTAAATCTCTAACACAATGACAAATAGAAAACTAATTAAATCAAACAAGAATAATTAGCTATCCTCACAAAACTGTTACCAGTCCTTCAAGTGAGCTTAGTTGATGGCTGAAAAATTACTTGAACACATATTGCTCTTGCCACAAATCACCTCATACACAGAGATCATGGAACCACTCACAAAGCACAACACCAATGGACCTCCAAAGTCTTTTATTCATTAAACAAATAGCATAAGCTTGTACAATTTCTGCTCCTCCTCCAACTAGTGAAGAAATGAGAGAGCACCTCAATTTATAGAAAAAATGGCCAAGTGAGGAAGGGCGCACTTGCCAAAAGAGAGTGGGAGTGGTGGCATAGATGAAGGAGAGGATGGGGCTACATACTCCTTGTAATAAGCTGTTGTAGCAGCTACTAGTTAGCCCACGTGACAGCCATGATTATAGGCTGCCATTTCCTTGAAACGTGGGCATGCCCACTACACCCAATGCGCCCATGTGAAGGTGAATGCGCCCATGTGAAGGTGGGGACACACTCCCCTAAATTTGGGCTGCCAATTCTCTTGCAAAATAGCCCAAAGCTCTCCCCTAATAGTGCTGGTCGAAATCATACCACTAATTACTCAAAAACTTTTTTATTTTCTTAAAGTCATTTTGCCAATTTTTCAATTTTTATGACTTTTTTGGCTTTTTGTGGAAAATAATCACCCAAACATTAGAAAGAGTGGGTTTAGGGGTTAAGGGGGTGCTCTGAGTTAGAAAACGAGCACCCCTAAGGCAAAAAAGACCTCCAGATGCCACTTCCAGGCCAACTACAAAAATTTTAATTGAACCATTAAAAAAATGGCCCAATTTACGGAAAAAATAAACCCTACCGAAAAATAAAAAACAACCTATGGGGACTTAACACATGTCCATATGACTCAAAAATAACGCCTAGCATGTTCATATACATTGACCCATAGACTTTAACAATCCCCTAAGGCCCGTCAGCCTCCCTAGGCATTCCAGCTTTGGAGGAGCAGGACAAAAACCCAAAAATTATGTTATGCACTAATGCAAGACATAATAACTAGGTGAAAAAACTCCTTGGAATACCTGACTTAGCCAAAAAGTCCTAGGGAACCAAGTCTTTTACAAAACACCATGCTAGTACGTTTTATTACAAACCCCACAGGGCCATGGACATGTGGAAAAAAGTTAAAATCGGGGCCCTTTAAAAAGGCCAGCGGGATATCAAATCATCAAAAACGAACATGTATCATGTTCAACTCTACCCGCTCGCTTGATAATCCAACCAAGTACAACTTAGTTGGCAACATGAACCAAAGTGTTCGTTGGGGTTTGGCGAAACCCTTCCACTGTGGTTTGGTTTCAGTGGTGCAATATTCACCCTAGCTAAACGCGAGGGAAATCCACCCAGGGTTTCCATTTGAGCTTCATCTGGCAATTTATCGTGGTGTAGCGACTTGCTTGGAAGACTTTCATGTTGTCACATCCATAGTAGCGGGAGCTACCATGATTGCAGATCAGTTTGAGCACATTTTTTAGCCTGTCCTATATAGTCCTATGAATGAGATCAACAGTATATGAGCATTTTGATGATGAGACACTCCTATCTACAGTGGACCCAAAGCATATATGCAGTCAGTTTCATGCCAGGACCAAGTCCCATGACCCCAGGTCGAAGACCGAGTTAGCCATGTTCACTTTGTTAGAGTAGATATGGATGCTTATGATGCCCCAGTATACATATAGCAGTAATGTTCCAGTACCTCTCAATTTATTACAGTTGCAGATATATGACCCAACAGGTATACAGTTATTGTACTTGGTTGTTTATTTTGCTCGTTTATTTATCTTACTAGCTAGATTGAGTATATAGTGGCTAAACATGGGTGATTTTCTCTCATTTGTTCCACATTGATGGCCTAGAGTGGGAGTGATTGATTCTCTTTGAGTGAGAGGTTCTTGTGTACAATCATTGGTCTTTTCTCTTTCATGGTATGGACTTGGTCTTTCCCTAGTGTCTTTGCTAGTCATGGCATAACCTTATTGTTAGTGTTTGCACTTAAATTCAATTATATTTAGATCTTTAATATGAAAGATAGACAAGCACAACAATACACAAGAACACAAGAAATTTCTTCGGGGAAACCATAAAGGAGAAAACCCCGCAACTTCTTCAGTAATAGATTCCTCACTTAGTACAATATCAAACCAAGATAGAAAAACCAAAGATAAGATGTCTTCTACAGCTTCCTTCTTCTTCCTCAATGAACTTTGTCTTTCTCTTCCTTGGAGCGAAATTGCTTGTTGGTGAGTGTCCAAATGAGGGAGAGCACTTCCCTATTTATACTTTATGTGTGACTGACCTAAATCCCAATGGGGCCGACTTCCTCAACTAACTGGGCCGACCTCTCCTAGGGAGACTCAAAAATACATTTTACAGTTATCCTTTTGGGGACTATTGCCCCGACTTACAATGGAGGTTTTACCTCAATATTCTTACATGACCAAATAACAATAATGACATCCCCGAACGGAGGAAAACCATCTCCGACGGAGGTACAAATAAAAGTACAATAATAATATACAAAAGAATATCTTCTGAAGTTACATTTACAACAACACTGCCTCTTAACTAAGAAGGTATTCTCTCGACACAGTCATCATTACAACTGGACACAATCTCTGGACAACGTCATCATCGTTGGATCATCATCATCGCTGCTGCAGCAATTCTCATATTGTTGATCATTGACTAGTGACATCTCTCGAATCTACCTGTCATGAGAAGTTCTATAGAGCCATCGCTTTTTCATGTTGGATGTAGGCTTAGCTCTCATCTAGGACTTCATCATCTATATGAGCAAGCCATCAAGTAGGTACAGCCGAGGACCACATATTACATTGCCAGAGCAATCACCTGCGTCTCCTACTATCATCTCATCGTATTCGAATCATCTCATCATTTCATGTGGAGAGCAGCCCAGGAACATCTGCATCTTCCACCCAGTGGATACAGCCCAGATGTATTACATCTCTCTCTCAGTCAACCTGCGTCTTCCACCCAGTAGATACAGCCCAGGAACATCTGCATCTTCCACCCAGTGGATACAACCCAGGAACATCTGCGTCTTCCACCCAGTGGATACAGCCCAGATGTATTACGACTCTCTCGGTCAACCTGTGTCTTCAAACATGTGGATACAACCCAGGAGCATCCCAGATGCATTATGTCCTTTCAGACCACTTGCGCCTTCCACCATGTAAGATACAACCCAGGTGCATCCCAGATGCTTTATGACCCGTGGACCACCAACGTCTTCTCAAATGTGGATACAGCCCAGGACCATCACAAATGTATTACGTCCTTGCGGACTACGTGTGTCTTCCACCATGTAAGATATAGCCTTGGTGCACCTGCGTCTTCCGGACATGTCACATCACTCCCTCTTTCGAGGAACATCGATCTGGATAACACCAAGCTTCTCTCTGAAGTACTCAAACTTCACTTTTGCTAACAGCTTGGTCAACACATTGGTTGTCTGCTCGTCTGTCACCACATACTGGAGATTCACTACTCCTCTCTGCACCATATCCCGGATATAGTGGTACTTGATCTCAATATGCTTCGACTTGTCACGGAACACCGTGTTCTCGGACAATTTTACACAACTCTGGTTGTCACAAAAGATACAAGTCGCCTCTAACTCGAGATCAAATAAATCTGACAGTAGCTTCTGAATCCATACTGCCTCACAACTAGCCAAACATGCTGCAATATACTCTGCTTCGACTGTACTCGGTGCCACACTTGACTGCTTCCTGCTAAACCAAGAGATCATACCTGATCCCAAACTGAAGCAGCATCCCGAAGTGCTCTTCCTGTCTGTGGCATTGCCTTCCCAATCTGAATCAACATAACCATGCAGGTTAATTTTCTAATTCGTTGCATATTTGAGCACATACTCAATTGTACCCTTTAGATACCTCAATATATGCTTTGCAGCAATCAGGTGAACATGTCTCGGATCTGTCAGGAACTGGATCAGGGTGTTCAGAGCAAAGCATATGTCTGGTCTCGTGTTCGTCAAGTACATTAACGAACCAATCATCTGCCTGTATATCGTGGCATCAATTGTTTCTGAAGAAGCATCACACAGTAGCTTCAAGTTCGATGCCAATGGTGTGGCCATTGCCTTGCATTCCATCATTTCGAACCTCTTCAGAATCTCCACTGCATACTTTCCTTGACCAAGGAAAATCCCATCTGAACTTTGCTACACCTCCATACCTAAGAAGTCGTGCATCATTCCCAGGTCCTTCATTTCGAGCTCTGTGGCAAGCCTTCTCTTTGTTTCTGCAATGAGCTCATCCTCTCCTATTAAGAACAGGTCATCTACATATAGCAGTAATATTACTAGTCTTTCTTCCTCAACCTTGAAGTAGAGGTTGGAATCTGCTTTACTCTTGGTAAAGCCTAAGCTCATCAGAAAAATGTTCATCCTGTCGTACCATGTCCTAGGTGCTTGCTTCAAACCATACAAGGCTTTCTTTAGCTTGCACACATGAGTCTGTTTGTCATGTGTCTCGAATCCCAGTGGCTGCTCCACATACACTTCCTCTTCGACTACACCATTCAAGAATGTTGTCTTGACGTCCATCTGGTGTACCTTCCATTTCATTACTGCGACTAAGGAAAGTATAGATCTTATGGAAGTGTATCTTGCTATAGGTGCAAATGTCTCCTTGTAGTCTATGCCTTCTTTCTGGGAGAAGCCACGTGCTACAAATCTTTCCTTGTGTTTTTCGATGCTACCATCTGCAGCATGCTTGATCTTGTAGATCCATTTTGAAGTCACAATAGACTTCCCTTCTTGTCTCGGAACTATCTCCTAGACATCATTCTTCATATTCGACTAGTACTCTTCGATCATGACATCCTTCCATTCCTTCTTTTTTGCTGCTTCCTCATAGATGGAAGGTTCTTTATCAATGATGTCGCATAATAGGGCCACATAGTCGGAGCATGGTCTAAGTCTCTTGCTTTCTCTGAGTTTCCCATCTAGAGCACCATACTCCTCTACATCTTGTATTGCTTCACATGCCCATGTTGGTCTTCTCTTATGGGAGTTCTTCTCACGAGGTGGATCTATAGGTTCTTGTGGTTCAGTTATGTCATGGTCTTTGTGATCTTCTTGGATTGTCTCTTCCATAACTATGTCTCTGGTTCTGGGAACTTCAAGTTCTTTAGTTTCTTCAGTGTGTAATTGTCTTGACTTGTTGTAGGCTGAGTCTTCATCAAAAGTTACATCTCTGCTGATTTCGATCTTCTTGAATCCTAGGAAGTATATTCAGTAAGCTTTTGATGTGTCACTGTATCCCACGAATATGCCTTTCTTCCCTGAAGGGTCTAGCTTTGTTCTCTTTTCTTTTGGAATGTGTATGTACATAGGGAAGCCAAATATTCTGAGATGGTTGAATTTTGGTTTCTCTCCTGAGAAAGCTTCTTCTGGAATCTTGTTGTTCAATACACGGTGAGGTGTACGGTTTTGTACATACACAGTTGTTCTTGTTGCTTCTGCCCAAAGGTGCATTGGGAGATCTTGATCATGGAGCATTCCCTTCACTGCTTCCATTATTGTTCTGTTCTTATGTTCTGCAACGCCATTTTGTTGAGGATTGTAAGGAATGCTCAACTCCCTCTTAATCCCTGATTCTCTGCATAGATCCTTGAATTCTTCTGAGGTGAATTCTCTGCCATTGTCTGATTGTAAAGTCTTGATCTTCTTTTCAGTATGATTTTCGACCAAGGCTTTGAATTCTTTGAATTTGCTAAACACTTCATCTTTGCCTTTCAAGAAATAAATCCATGTCTTACGAGAAAAATTGTCTATGAAAAAAACATAGTATACATACCCACTTAAGGAGTTGGACGACATAGGGCCACACACATCTGAGTAAATTATCTCCAAGATTCCTTTTGCCTTGCTTTCACTGCTAGGAAATGACTTCTTCACATTCTTCCCCTGTGCACATCCCTTGCAAATGCCTTCATGCTTTGTTTGAATTTCTGGTAGACTTGATACCGCTTTGCTTGCAATTGGTAGTGCTCTATAGTGTACATGTGCAATATTTCTATGCCATAATTCGCTTGGTTCCATCAAGTCATGAACCAATGCTTGTTATGGTTGTCCTTTTAACTTGTACGGGCCTCCCTCTTGCTCTCCAATTACTGTTGCACCATTTATTGTCTTTCATCTTGGCCACATTAGCACTTGGCCATCAACAAGTGCAACATGAAGTCCTTTAGCATCTAAGGCTGAAATGGAGAGAAGATTTTTTTTCTAACCTGGTACGTAGAGAACATCCTTCATCTTTATTCATTTGCCTAAATCTAGTTTGTAAGAGGCTTCTCCACTTCCTTTGATAGGATACTGATAGTCATCTCTAAGTTTCACCTTGTGGGGTGACTCATGTTCTGATAAGTTGACAAAAGATTCTTTGTACCTTGTCATATGCCTTGTCATATGCTTGGATGCTCCACTATCCACAAACCAATCATTGCTTCCATGGGTGATGGTACCTGTAAGGGCTGAGATTAAAACATATTGTTCATCGCTTGAGGAATCATCCCTTTCTTCTCTAGTTCTCTTCCTTACTAGTTCATCATCTTCAGTGGTGTGAGCATGATGCCTCTTCTTGTTGATTCTCCTGGAGGATCCTTGGTTTCTGGGACAGTTTCTTGAATAATGTCCTTTCTCATCACATGTGAAGCACCTAATACTGGAGAGGTCTCTTCTAAATCCATGATTCCTATGGGATCTTTTAGACTTCTTGTGATGGTGGTCCTCCCTCTTGTTTTGATTCTTTTTAGCATGAGTAGTTGGGGCTTAGTCATCATTAGCTCCCATCTTTTCTTCTCTTGCTACTACTCGAGCTTTTTCTTGGGTGCATTCTTCCCATAATCTGTTGAATGTGATTATCTTCTTTCCGGGGCATATTCCTTGAATGAATGAGTCCCATGATCTTGGGAGACCATTCAAGGTAGTCATCACAATCTCTCCTTCTTCAACATTATCTTCAATTGCCTTAAGTTGTTCCTTGATCTGAGAGACTCTTCTGAAGTAAGATTGAATAGTTTCTGAGTGTTGAATCTTCACATTCTTGAGTTGGTTTCTCAGAGTCATCTTTTGATTGATGTTCTTCCCTTCATATAACTTTGTCAAAGCATCAAACATCTTCTTAGGGGTCTTCAATGATGAGACATGAGGGATGAGATGGTCCTTGATGGAGTCAACAATGATCCTTTTGGCCTTGATCATGTTCTTCTTGTGGATTGCTTTGTTATCATCTCCCTCTGGTTTCTGGAACCTCCTCATTGACATACTTGTCCAAGTCATTCTCTTCTAGGACAAGAGAAATTCTATACTTCCATGCCCGAAAGTTATCCGCTCCTTCAAGCTTATCATCAAGCTTGGCGTGATTTGTCATTTTGATATGAGAACCTCAAATGGAAATAGCAAGGAATTAGATCTTACCAATTTGAGATGTCAACCTGATTCTGGAGCTGGTTGTCCTAGGGAAGCGGTCATTTAGGGGCCTTAGCTGGTGATCTGGGTTGTTTCCCTCTCGACAATGAAGCTTCTGCACTCAAATATACCATGAGTTGATTTGCAATCTCGTGATTTATAGCCTGAGCCAAAAAAAGTAATCTCTCTCGATGCAAATAAAGATATGTTCTCATTTCTCAACTGTCTCGGTGGATCAGTAATACCGAGAGTAGGTATTTTCGTTGTTATGCAAATAATAGTACCAAATTTCTCGGCACGAATATTGGCAAGAACTGATCGAAACTCTTGCATGGGCCAACCAATGAGGGAGGACCATTAGAATGGTTAAAGCTGAACTGCTTGAAGTGTTTGATAGAGAAACCCTAATTATCCAAACTTGGAATCTTGAACTTCTGCTTGGGTACAAAGATGCAACTCCTCAAGGCGAGTTGTCCAGTGTACTCCCTTTCCCAGATTAGTGGATGGAAGCTCCAAAATTTTGATGCCCTAGTTTCTCTCGGCACTAGTGACTGGGTCAAAAATGAAAATTCACGAAACTGAATTCTACTTCCACCAAAAGATGCGCCTCCTTGAGGCGAGTTAGCCTAGCCCTCTTTTCCAATGATCTGTGGAGAGAAGACCTTGGATTTGGAAACCCTAGCTTTCTACTGTTGCACAGTGCCTTCTTTCAGAGTGGCTCTGATACCATGTTAGTGTTTGCACTTCAATTCAATTATATTTAGATCTTTAATCTGAAAGATAGACAAGCATAGCAATACACAAGAACACAAGAAATTTCTTCGGGGAAACCATAAAGGAGAAAACCCCGCAACTTCTTTAGTAATAGATTCATCACTTAGTACAATATCAAACAAAGATAGAAAAACCAAAGATAAGATGACTTCTGCAGCTTCCTTCTTCTTCCTCGGCGAACTTTGTCTTTCTCTTCCTTGGAGCGAAATTGCCTGTTGGTGAGTGTACAAATGAGGGAGAGCACTTCCCTATTTATACTTTATGTGTGACTGACCTAAATCTCCAATGGGGCCGACTTCCTCAATTAACTAGGCCGACCTCTTCTAGGGAGACTCAAAAATACATTTTACATTTATCCTTTTGGGGACTATTGCCCCGACTTACAATGGAGGTTTTACCTCGATATTCTTACATGACCAAATACAATAATGACATCCCCGAACGGAGGAAAAACATCTCCAACGGAGGTACAATAAAAGTACAATAATAATATAATAATAATATACAAAAGAATATCTTCCGAATTTACATTTACAACAACACTTATTACTATTTCCATCCATCCAGTATCTCCCATCCTTTGGTTTGAACCTTGGCTTGAGACTTTACCTTGTGAAATTGAGGAGCTTCCCCCCATTTTGACCTCTGTATATGATAGATTCCATGTTATTTTGGGTCTCAACTCTGAGTTGTGTGACAAAACTTAACGAAGCCTTGACCCTTTTGGGTCGAGAGAACCCGTCGGAGTTGGGTCTTGAGCCTAGGTAAGTTGGGATTCTAAAGCCTTGACCTCTTTGGTCAATTGCCCCGGATGTTTGGTCCTGATTGTGGATGATTCCCGCTAGTTGACTCCATGCTTCACATCTGTGCCAGATGTACCCACTGGTGTTGTGACATGAGCTAAAACTAGCTAGTTGCCCGAGTTGTGTCAGATAGACTTGAAGCAAGTGATCCTATCATCATCACATGTATTTGTATATCTTGCTATATCCATAGAAATGTTAATGAAACGAAATGCAAAGTGCCCCGAATGAAAGTTGCAATTAGTTTTGCTTTTAAGCACAGGTAAAATCCGAAGGGTCATATATGAAATTGGCCAAATAAAAGCCGATGCACATTATTTAAAATCTAAATAGCTGTTGGCCATGATTTTGATGTGATGATTTTTCCCACGGAGCCTATGGGTTTTGATGTGGATGGAGAAAGGAACAGCTAATTCTAAGTGTCCCCTAGAACCTCAAAGTTACGATTGATTGTGCACCTAGTACAGTGGTTCTAGAAAAGATCCTCACAGAGCCTAAATCAGGCTTGGATGTGAGCTATAGGACACTTGTTAAAGTTGAAGGGACACTTCTCAATCAACTTATCTCATTTGTGAGACATCGCCCTTCCCTAGTGTTATCTATCCTAAACATGTCACTGTGCATCCCCTTGTATCCCTTTTCTCCGAGAGATCACTATGTTGAAGTCAAAGGTCAAATCCCCTTAGCCTAGCCTCATTTTTCCCACCTCACCCATAACTAGCAAAATGGTCAAGTCTGTAAATGAGTATACACTTGAGGCTATTACTTAGAGTGATGTATTACTTCGATCAAGATTCTAGACTTATTCGATGATTTTTATTTATGATCGCCACTATGATTGCCACTTAATGCTTTAGTCTTGTTACTAATAGAAATAAGAGACCATTATTCATCCATTTGTACATGCAGGAGCAGTTATTTTCAGTCTGGGTCGTTGTTTTGATCATTTTTGACCTGGTCAACCCAGTTTGACCAAGTCAACGACAAGGTCCGGGATGAGTTTGACCGACAAGGTTCGATTTGGTTTCTCAGAGCCCTTAGATGTTCATTAGATGATCCCATGCTTTAGACAGTGATTTTTCAGGATGGTTTGCATTAAATTTATTATTATCAGCATTTGCAGGTCATATTTTTATTATTTTGGCATGGATGAGCTTCCATTTGTATTTCTTGATGGACATGTGGAGTATGAGTACTCATTCCTAGTGGATTTGGACATTCCAAGTACACTGGTGCATTTAGATTTCAATCCTGGGCACAGGTAGTTAATGATATGGCCAAATTACTCTCCAACAACAAAGTACCTTTGAAAATTGAATAATTAAAGTGAACATGGACTAACAAGGAATTCGATTTGGCTAAGTGGGGCAAGGAAATGGCATGATATTTGTTCGAGGGATTATTTTGATGCTCTAGACACATTCCAACATAGTTTCTATCATTATTGGGGTCCACATTTATTTATTCTTCTCTTGGGGGGTGTCATCTTCCATGGGGGGTGCATTTCCTAGTTGTACCACCATGATGACATGTTGTATCTTATGTTGTTGTACTAGGGGGTGCTAGTGGAGAGACTCTTGACCTCTTAGTGCCCCCTCATTCAAATTATTATGTTGTACCATGATATATCTTATGATTATGTTGCTCCCTAGGCATCATTGAGCAAAGTGCGTCCCCCTCTTTTGAGTGATCTCATGTATTATGTCCGGCACTTTATTTGTCATTGATCTCATTGTATTATGATTTGATCCTAGCCGTCCATCTCTTTGGGCTAGGGATTTTGCATTTGATAGATCTATTTATTTGATCTCTCACTCATTGTATGAGACTTTTGGCTCTTGGATATTCGGCAATAGAGAAAATTTTGTGAAGAAATCTTATGCAAATCTTTGATGAATGTTCTCATACTTTATTGGAAATCTTTTCTATTAGACATTTGAGTAGATCTATGCTTGCTCCATACCATATTTTGCAAAGGCCGAATTTGTATTGCAGGTAGCGATTTGGTGGAGGGCACTTTTGTGGGGAGACTCCAACTCTCTCTCTCCAATCGATTTCAACTTAGGGAGTTTGCTCTTGCATACTTTGTGATCATTGCAAATGCTTTTGAGTTGTCTCGCATTACTTGATCTTTCTTTTTTGAATCAAATCTAACTTATTGTTGTTTGTTTTGCAGGAGAGGGGTGCATTGGTTTCATTGGGGAAAACGATTTCACTTGGAACTCCATGGATCTTGCTCAAAATTGTAACTAAAGGGAAATATCATCATTGTATTTGCTAGCCTCAAGATTCCAAGTATTTTCTTCCAAGATTTTTCTTGTTTTGGTTTCTATTCCATTAGTCACTTCAAAATTTACAAGTTAAAACCCTTATTCTCTAGAAGTAGTAGATCTGGTCACCTTTTGTGCTTGAAACAAAAAACCCAAGTTGGGATTCATCTAAAACCCTTAGAGACCAAATTTGATCTTAATCCGACTCCATTTTCCCATATGCTAGCACTGGTCCTCATTAGGGGCAATTCACCCTCCTGGGAAATTTGATCATTTGGCTTAGTTGGTAATCTAGGTGTTGCTTGATTTACATCTAAAGTTCATATCTTACATCAATTAACTAATTAGAGTGCCAATAATCCATTAAAACCCCAGTTTGTGGCCATTCTCCATTTTATTGCCTAAACCCTAGGTGGAGCAAATTGGGTATTTCTTCTTTGGCACTTAATCTCTCTAGATCTAATTTGTAACTTTCACTGTGGTGATAAAATCTTTGTGGTTGATCATTTCTTACACCATTAGGAAAGGACATGTTTCTTCCTCAAAAGGAGGGCACATTCTCTCCAAGCTTGGGCGAACTATGTCATGTGGCAGCTCTCTATTGCTTGGAGGAAAGAACAAGGAAGGGATGCACCTAACTCTTGAGAGGTGGCGCATCCTTCATGGAGTTTAACTCCAATCCAAATCTAATCAAGAGCAATCTTGCAAAGTTAACCCTCAATCAAGCATATGCACCCCTCTTTGGGAGTTGCGCCCCCCCTCTTTGTGAAAATCTATATATGAGCAAGGTCTCTTCATCATTCTTGGTCAGAAGGTGGAACTGTTATCACACCATAGTAGCAGGGCTACTATTCTTGTTCAACAGATATCTGCACATTCCAGAGCTTCCATTATTCAGAGCATGGCTATGATGATTTTATATTTTGTGATCACTCATGATCAGAGCAGTATATTATTTAGACTTATGTTAGACCTTGTCTCAAGGCTGAGCCTTGAGAGTTCAGATTTGATGACCGATGTGACCCTTTATCCCATACAGTTTCAGTTCAGTGCCTAGAGATGTATTGCAGCAGTGTTTCAGATAGTATATGATGTTTATTACTATGATGATGTTGTATGATCTATGGATATGTTATCATTGACTGTGGATTATTATCCTGTTGATTTAGTCATGTTCACAACATCTGCTTGGTATATTATTCCTGATGTGGCAAACTGTTTAAAATGAACTATAAATCATAAAATGGACAATTGCTTGCACATTTAGGTCATTTAACAAAACCCACTGGTTTTCCACCTTACATAGATATGGTCTTTCCTGACACCAGTTGTCTGTTAGTGTAGGCTCCATATTCACTTGACTCCATCCATACATGACTTTCCTATTTGACTTTAAACCTTGACCTGTCTCATTTGACTTTCTGATACTGAGGACTTCCCTATTTTTCTACCTCTGTGTTTGGACCGCATCCTTGTATGTTCAGTTTCTCGACTCTAAGTTGGTGACAAAACTTGCCTTTGGTGAGTTGGATTGTAGGCTTAAATCATTCTGGTCGGTTGTCCCGATGTTTGGCATTGGCTCGAACTCACCCTAGTCACTTGAGATGTTGTTGGCTAAAACTGAAAGCTCATGTTCTACTTATGGAAACTTATAAATTCGCCCATGGAAACTAAAAAGGGCAAGAGCGATGAACAACTAAAAATACTCCTCGAAGACTATAAGAAAGGTCCAAAAAAAGCAATGGTTCTTAAAAGCTATATCTAAACAATTGCTGACCTTATATGTATTTGCAAAACATGCCCTGGATGCAAGCTGCAACTAGTTGTGCTTATCAGCACACCTGAGATCCAAAGGGTTATGTAGGCCAAAAAGGCCATGAAATGAAATTGAATGATCCTAATGAACCTGGATCAACTTGATGTAGACATGATGCCTAAGTTGAAGAAGCACTCTCTGAACAACTTATCCATTTGTGAGGCACAGCCATTCCCCGTGTTATTTTGTCCAGCACAGAGTTTGTAGCTTCCCCCTTCTCCCAGTCCAAAGTATTTTTGAGTTAAGTTAGACAAGTCAACCCCTTGGCCCAACCTTGTTCCTAGCCTTCATCCTTCACTAGCAGTCTGACCATGTCCAATGGGTGAGTTTGTCATTTGAACTATTGTGCACGTAATTTTATAACAAAGGAATATGCTGACTTGATTAATGCCACTGAATGGATGTTATACTTTGAGCTTGGCTGTGAGAATGATTAGAGAAGCATGTCTTAGTCTACTGATATGATTTATCCTTGGTTGTATATTATTGGGATCCGTGATGATGTGGGCCATATATATATACCTATTGATGATGATTGATGGTCCCCACATGCTTGATGATGATGCCATATGATGGATATATGGTTCAGATGATGATTGATGCAGTTCAGCAGGTTTTATTATTACTTCAGATCATCAGATTATGCACTGTCCATATATGGTGGACCCTACAGCTGGCCCATTAAAGCAACCCATGGTGTATGAGTACACATTCCTAGTGGATTTGGGTCTTCTGGATCCATTGAGACACTTATCTTTCAGTTTCGGGCACTTATGACAGTGATTGATGCAGTTTTACACTTGTTGACCAGATTTGGGGCTGATTTCCCAGCCTGAGCAGCAGGGGCCATGAGAGGCCAGTTCACCTAGGGCGCTGTATGAGGAGGGGGTGGTCCAGCCACTTGTTTTTACCATTTACCCCCCCTTCTGGAGAGCCTGGTGGGCTTAGTTGGACAGCGCAGATGCCCTGGGAGGCAGTTTTGGCACTTTCACAGTTACTGAGGCAGTTAAAAAATGGGATAAAGTGGTCACTGAGGAATTCGATTTGGGCAATTGAGGCAAGGTTTTGGCATTTGGTTTTCACATAGGTCTTCCAGGGTGATCCCACTATCTTCCAGCCAGTTTTCACCATGTGGGTAGGCCCACATCGATCACAGGAGGTCTTTTACTGCTTGTCTGTCACACATTTTGAGGACAGATTTGATCATTTATATTATCTTGGACATATTTTATTATTTTATTGTGCCTTGGGGATGAGCTAGTAAGGATTGATGCCTCCTAGCCCCACCATTTGCTTATGATGTCATGTCCTAGTCATTATGAGGTGGATTTTTGTACTTTTACCCCTCTAGTGGATGACGTCATCCTCCTTTTGTACCATTTAGTTAGAACGTCATCATTATATTGGGTGATCCATGTGATGTATTGTTATGATTTATTATTAGCCGTTGATTAGATCTTTTGATCTTTTAATCTTAGCCACTCATGTAAAAAGTGGTTAGGATTGTACTCTCTCCCCATCCTATTTAAGGAGGGAGCCTCTCATTGTAAAATCATCTAGAGATTTTTGGCTCTTGGCTCTTGGAATAAAATTTCTATCTTTTGGAGTACATGCTTGGATTGGAGTGGATGTTGGTTGTTTTGATTGTAAATGCTTTTGTCCATTGCACTGGAGGATCTATTGTAGCTATCTTGCAATATTTGCCATATCTTTTTTACAGGTTAAGAGGACGTTTTTGACAAGTGCAAATTGGTGGGGAGGCTTGCCCTTCAAGCTTGGAGGAAGACGTTTTGGTTAAACAGGGAGTAGTTTTGTCTTTGTGCCAACTATTCTTTGCTTATCTCTCTCTTGCTTGTATCTACCTTCAACATGTTAAACTGATTGATGCTTTGCTCCTTGGTTTTGACAGGTTAGAGGGACTCATATGTGGCTTGGAAAAATCGATTTGGCAAGAGGGCTTCAACAATTCTCCATTTGATCTTTGGCAAAAGTAATCCTCGTCTCAACTAGCATTAATCTCTTCATCTAGGTATGCTCCAAAGGTATGATCTTCTTCTTCCTTGAATCATCCATAATTTCTAGATCATAAAAACCCTAATTGATTAAAACCCTCATTTTTGGTTTTTCTTATATCTACTTAGATCTAGCCTTGCTTTTGAAGAGATATTAAAAACCCACCTCTATAGCATCCACCCCTAGTGGGATCTATAGTTTGGTGGTGATTGGGTTGAAATTGACACACTTTTCAAGGCAAAAAAAGCCCTCTTGAACCAAATCGCACCTCCTTGGAGAGGCTTGTTTTGGTTAGATCTAGCACATGGGTAGGTGAGATCCCACTTGATTTGCAATCTACACACTTCATAACCTATACCCAGACTTTTACTTTGGTGATTTCTACCTTGTGGGCATCATTCCACGTTTTAAGCTCTGTTGCACAGGAACCGCTCCCAGACTTTAGGAAACTCGTTCCCGACGTTCCCCCATTCCAGGGAGCTTAGGAACGGGTACGAAACGTTCCAAAATGCATGGGAACGGTTCCGGGAGCTTAGGAACTTTTCGGGAGCTTCGGACATAAAATTTAGGGAGCTTGGGAACTTCAAATCGGCCGTTCCGCATTTCGGGAGCTTGCACGCGTTCCGGTTTTATAGGGAACTCCCACACGCTCCTCGTAGAGCTGGGAACTCCCAGCCGTTCCAAAAGAAAGCACCCATTCGATGGTGATAATTTCGTCCAACTGAAGCGTAGGGTTTTGAAAGAAGATGTTGATCTCAAAAGTGGTGCGTGGGAGAAAATCTCAGAGGCTGCGAAGGACCTCATCTCAGGAATGCTCATCAAAGCTCCGGAATTTCGCCTGAATGCAACTCAAGTCTTAAGTAAGTAACACCATCCTAATTGTTGTCTTATTTTTTAATGGATGGATGTTGTCTGTTTTTATATTAAATGATGGTGTCTGTTTGTAACAGGACACCCGTGGTTGAATCATGAGAAATGTCAGAAAGGGCCGATAGCATAACACCAATATTAACGTAAATGCCAATCACACTTCAATGGTCCCAAAATTTTGCAGTATTTGGGTAAGTTCGTGTACCCACCTCGTCGAATGCAGATCCAAACATTGATGTTGAGGCTCTACGACTGTATTATGGTAGAGAAGATTTTAGGGCATAATGATCTACAAGCCTGATCAATATAATTTTAGGGCATTCAGAAAAATATTAAGTGTATTATAATCCAATTTTACTACTAATAAATCAATTTATAGATTTTATGACTATCCATTATCAAAGAATTATTGTAGACATAGTTGACAGAAATTCGATGTAGAATGAGATAAAATGATGTTGTTCCTGCCAATTATTACTATTAAAAAAATGCAAGATTGAACATGCATGTTTGAATAGGAAAAGTAGACTTAAATTGTTAATCACTACAGAAAAACTTATGGTTGTAAAATTTAGTTTTCAGTTTCTGTCTAAATCACACTCTGGCGCACAGATCCAGTTGCACTCATAGTTTGCAGTTATGGGCCATGGCCACTTGAGAGACCTCACACTTATCGAGAAACTCCTGGACGTAATACATTTAATTATATTAAATACTAAATACTAAATAGTAGTACAATCTGAATCTTTAAATAATATGCTATATTTTTTTTCAATTATATTATTTTTTATATTTTTTTAATATATATTACTACCGTTCCCAACTCGCCGTTTCCTACAAATTTAGGGGAAACTTCTAACCGTTTCCAACACCCGTACCCAAGTTCCCAACGTTCCCGCATTCCGGAAACTCGTGCAACATAGGTTTTAAGGGATTAAAACCCCCTTATTGAATTTCTTGGCATCTTAAAACTCAGATCTAGTAAGATCTAACCCTTGGATTGACTTGATTTTCTAGATCCACATAGATCGGTGCATAAGCTACTTGGATCTACAGTTTGGTGGCCATTGGGCTTGATTTGGCCCACCTTTTCCATCTTTTAACCCTCCTTGAGCAAGGTCGCACTCCCTTGGGTGAGTGAGTTTGCCCACTTTGAGGACGTGGGTGGTTGAGATTTTTGTGGATTTGGAACGAGCATACCTCGAAACATAGGTCTAGAGTATCATTTTGTGACGATCTGCCTTGGGGGTAGCATTCCTTGTTTTAAGGGATTGTGGTCCACTTGGGTCATTTCATGAAAACCTAGATCTAGCAAGATCCAACCATTAAATCTCAATTAGCCCACTTGACTTGACCTCTAGGTGTCCCAATCTACACTTTGATATACCTTTTGACTCCATTAGCCCATCCACCAAGGCACTAGTCCTCCTCAAAGCAAGTCGCACTCCTTGGGAATTGTGTCAAACCTTAGATCCGGTACATGGGTATTCCTAAATTCAACTTAGATCCTTAGATCTACTCATTACATATCCACTAGTGCAAATTGCATCCCTTAACTTCACCTTGTGGGCCCACTTTAAGCCATTTCACATATCCCAAGAAAGTAGGACCCACTTGTGTAGCACATGGTACTATACCTTGTCATTATACTTAATTATGTGGCCTAAATCATATATTGGTTGAAACACTAACTATCTCTCAAACCACCTTCAACCACACTTTAACTTCTAGGTCCACTCAATCTTGCATTGGTTTCCGTAACTTATCATTTACTTATCCTTAGGAACCTTTGTTTGGGCCCAATCAACTGTGATTGGTTATAGGGTCTCCCCCTAGGTCTTGTTTCACCTTGACCTAAAGCGAAGAGTGCCTCGGTTGACGTGACTCCCACCTTGCATTGGGAACCGTGGCATCTCTTGGGTCACCTCTTTAGTTGCCTATCTCCTCTACCGTCCCGAATGGGATACCACTAGGGGCAACTACAAGTTGTGTGATAACAGGAACCTCTGCTCTTGTCTCATTGCAATATCTTTGAAGTTTGGAATAAGAAGAAAGGCTTTGGAGGCTACTACTCTATGTGATTGTCTAATGTGTGGATGTCTGAGGCTCATTGAACCATTGAGGTAACCGGTATTGTTTTACAATATTGTTCATTGTTGGAATTGAATCGGCCTTTGAAGGGAATATGCATTCTAGTAGGGTAAGAAGTAGGATTTGATATGTACTTCTTATTGCTAGCTATATGATAATGCTTTGAAAATTGTAATTTCTTGTTTGAATGAGCATTTTTCTTAGTCTTTTATATGGTTAACATCGATATTTTTAATTCTCTTTTGCAAGTGGTGAAATATTTACAGGGTATCTGAACTGGATGGTGTGACAAGCATGTTAGCGTTGTCACCTCTCAAGCAACTCTAAGAAAGGAGTTTAGTCCCTCGCAATCCCACTGCAAAGAAGACTCCATCCACCCGACTTTCTTGTCCAAATCTTGGTTCTTAATCTTTGTTTCAAACTTCCAATTATTTTCTCAGTTACTTTGGTTGGTTTCTTTCAAATCTATAATATTTGCTATATCAAAAGTAGGTCTGATTTTTATTATTAGATCCAAGTCTTTCAAAGTTTACATTTCACATTTAGATCTAGTAAGAAGCAATTTTCCTTTTCAAGTGTACTTCATTAAAAAATTTAAAGCTTGATAGGTTAGTTTGCTTACTATTTTAAAGTTGCATTAGGCTGATTTAGAGCCATTTATTTGCTGCTCTAAAGAGGCATGCAAAGATCCCAAGAGGCAAAGCTTTCTAGCTTGTTTTCTTGGTTCATTTTGAGTAGTTTTAGTCTAATTTAACTTAGGAATTTTTTTAAGTTTTAGGTGGTGACCCAAAGACACTCTAAAGTGCTTTGGGCCATTTTTTGACTAACTTTCATTGGCTGTTTTTTGCTTTTTGTCAAATAGGTAGAAGGAGGCATTGCTAAATTTTTGAGAATCTAGACGATTTAAGGCCTTTTCCTCCTTCTCCAACTAGTTTGACCTTTGATCTTCAAAAAACTTGTAAACTTGATAGTCCTATTCTACAAAGGACTTCAAGCATTCCCAAAATATTTGTAACTCAAAAAATAAAAGAGAGCAAGTGGGCTACCCAGTGCCCACACCCCATCTCCCTAGAGGGGATCTGTGTCATCTCTTTATGGTGTGTTTTTTTTAGTTTAGTCTCGCTAATTTTATTAATAATAAAATCAAACAAAGTAAAATTAACTGTCGTGGTCCAATCCAATTGTTTGGCCACTAATTCATTCAGGACCTCGCGTTTCAAGTTTTAGCATTTTCCCATTTTCACAATTTTTCTTTAATAATTTTGGCATTGCTTCCTCGAGTACGACATTGTGTAAGGGCTTTCCCGATAAAGCAGTGTTCTGAAAGAGATTCTTTGCCGTTAGTAAAAAAGATAGAAAACAATAAAAATGTGTAAAATGAACCAAGCTTATTTTCCCTGTATGCTCTGGACCGTTGCGGCTTAGTCCGGCCGCTTGGTCAACCCAGAAAGGGAGGTAAGCATTATTTTAATAGGACAATCCAAGCAAGCTAAGCTTTGAGAACTCAGGAGGTTGCAAAGGGTTAATACCACAAAGTCAAGGGGCTACTTTAAGCAGGTTATGCCTCGCCACATTGGACACTAGGTAAAGCCGCTTTAGCACTCAGTTCAAGGAGTTAAGTTTATTTGAGCCAAACCAACAATAAACCCACTCCCGTAATACTCATTAATAGTCCTAAAATTTACCAACTGGACACTTGCAATACTTTCCTGACACAGCATTTGCACTCCAAAGCACTTTCATTTTTTGCATCTTTATATTGGGCACTGGTCTTTTTTGCTTATTATCTTGCTCTTGTCTCTATGCAAAAATGATGATAATGATAGAATATTTATGCTGTTAAGTTTCAATCTTTATATTGTTGTTGTGGTTGAGAAATTTTATTTAACTCCTAGATTAGTTGTTATCTTTTTCATAATAGATTAAACACCTTAGATTCTTTTCTTTTTAGGGACCACCCCCCCTTGGATTCGCTAGCGGAGGAGTCGAGTTATCAGGTGACAACACTTGACTCCGACTTGCCCCCAAGGCCACACTGAGCGGCTTGAAGATTTATGTCGAGTTCCCCACTAAGTGTGCATCCAGACGGCAACAGACTGCAAAGCTATACTGATTCAAATTGGGCCGATAGTGTCACAGATCGGAAGAGTACATCAGGATGTTGCTTCAGTATGGGGTCAGCTATGATTTCGTGGCTCAGCAGGAAGAAGACTAGTGTGGCACTCAGTACGGTCGAGGCAAAGTATATTGCAGCATGTTCAGCCAGTTGCAAAGTTGTGTGGCTTCGAAAGTTGCTTGCAGGGTTGTTTGATCTCGAGTTAGAGGTGACTTGTATCTTTTGGCACAACTAGAGTTGCATAACGTTGTCATAGAACCCTGTGTTTCATGACAAGTCCAAGCACATCAAGATCAAGTACCATTATGTTCGAGACATGGTACAGAAGGGAGTTGTGAAGCTCCAGTATGTTGCGACAAACGAGCAGATAGCCGAAATGTTGACCAAGCCTCTGTCTAGGGTAAAGTTTCAATACTTCAGAGACAAGCTTGGAGTGATCCAAATGGACTTCCCTCGTGAGAGGGAGTGATGAGTTACATATCTGATTTCAGGAGGCAGTAGCACACTGAGTGTGGCAGCAGAGGGTAGTCATTCACGGACTAGTTGCCTAGATTTTGTGTGAGCTAGGTGAAGTCACATAATGACATAAGGTCTGAGGGGACGCCAAGACCCATAAGGTCCGAAAGGACGATGAGGCTGCACCCACTAGTGAGATGCTATGTTGGGATCCTGAATGCATGATGTGATCAAAGGGCTTCCTCGTACAAAACTTCTAGAGAGGGAGAGATTCGTGAAAGGTCAACAAGTAAATGGTCAATTACAGTCAGCAAAAACAGTGTTGAAGATTGTGTCAGAAAAATACCTTCCTTGCTGGGAGGGAGTGTTGAAATAATATGCAACTGCGGAAGATATTCTTGTATAGCATAAACCATAATGTAAAACCCTAGAAGAATACTCTCAAGAAATCAAGTAAAAATAGACAAGTCGACCACGCAAAAATCAATGGGTAAAACTACCCTAACACTGGGCAAAACTACCCCAGAAAAGTTGGCCCAGTCACTCAGTGAAGCCAACCCTATAGTGGAAAAGTCAGCCAGAAAAGAGTATAAATAGGGTGGGCGCATTCCTCATTTGTACACATCAAGCAAGTTCGCTCAAGCTAGTGAGGAGAAGTGCGCAGGAGAGAGAGAGCAGCAGAAGCTAGAAGAAGACTTATATCTCGGGTTTATCTTATCTTATCTTTGTATCTTCTATTCTTGGGGCATCTTTGCTTGAGAGAGCTTTAGCTCTTCGTTGTATTGACATTGTACTTTGTTGACGAATCTATACTGAGAATTTTTTCCGGGTTTTTCCCACGAAAGGGTTTTCCCAGGATAAATCTTTGTGTCTATTGTTGAATGTATTTCTTTCAGTTATCCTTATGCATGTAGTTATTATGATGTGATATGTTAAATTGAATGAAAGTCTAACATAATTGTTCTTAAGTAAAAATTCTAACACCAACCAACCGTCTCATCCCCCCTACCCTTCCGGGATTTTATCATTTTTTCAGTTTTTCCCATATTGTTTAAGTTAAAAGCTAAAACTAACTAAAATCAACCAAGATACAATCCAAAACATTTCCTTTCAAGTTTTTCCTTACTTGCAAAAAGTAATGAATCCTCATTATCAAAGTCTATCTTGCTCTCTACCCTGCGAGTCCAACTTGATCCTCGCAGAAATCCGACATCTTTCTTCATTAGATTTGTCACTTGTGGGCAAACTCTACAGTGAAGGGGAATCAACTAGGTAGTCACCGTGGGGACCTGTCAGGCTACACCTTCAATTGGTGTCAGTGTTGGACATACCCCTGCGACTCCGATCTAGTCCCTTTCTTGTGTGGAACCACATTTGACAATTCGGACTTGTTCCACATACCGTCGATTATATTGGAAACCCCCTTCCCTTAACAAATTCAATCGTAACAAACAATCGATCCCTGCACCAAGCAGGTTCACAATTCGACGCACTTCCATTTAACAAGCATAGTCGATCCTCGCCTCGACAAGTTCACAATTCGGCTTTGCTTCCGCTTTCTAGTTAGGTAACACTTAATTTTCTGTTGGTGAAAGTAATCTTTTATTGTAGCATGCGAATACTTCTTGTTTCATAAGCAGTATCCTTTTTGCCAAATAGATAACTAGTGTTCTTTTTATGCATGTTGAAACTGTGAATTATTCGATAAGTTAATTTGTCAGATTTGATTTCCTAGTTGAATCCATTACCTTAGTCGCCTTTCCAAGGTGACGATCCTTAGTTTTTTCATAGGCCCTACCTCCCTTGGATTTTGTTTAAGAGTTGGCCTAAACAGAATGAGTCGAGTGTTGTGGTGACAATTGGCACCCAACTCATTGACTTGCCCCCAAAGTCGCTCTCAGTGGGTTGAGATTTTTCCTCACGTTCACATGCAGTTCTAAGCGGCATCAAATATATCCATTATAACCTTCCCATGCACGTCCATGAAAATCTGCACCTGCTACACTAGGAAGAAGCCCACCACCTTTTTAGAAGTCCATGATCTTGTAGATCTTCAGATATGCAATACCCCCTTTTCAACTCCTAGAGGGATGACACACATGCTCTGAAACACTAAGAAACTACAAATATCTTGGCAATTCTTTCATGGCATCTAAAAGATGATGTATTGGAATGATAAATGTCCATGATGGACCAACAACAAAGGGTGTCCTTGTGAACAGATAGATAGTAGACATACATAACCATCAAAGTTGACTCATCATATAGCTAGTCACGTATACATGATGATATACCTACACCACAAGTATCTTCAAACAGGTTTTTGAGAAACTAGCTTTACAAATTTAACCAAATCCTAAAACAATATTCAAGTACTTGCAAGGACAAGGTTCTTCAATGGGGTGAGTTAGATAGACAACCATGGTTAGTCAAGTGAAACTATTTATGGTCTAAGAGACTAAGTTGACTCAAGATTTGGGAATAAGGGATCTCTGTGATCTCCACCACTTAGGAAAATACTAGGGAAATGTCTCACAAATGGGTGATTGTGCAGTGAGATAATCCCCCACCTAACCACTAGCAATCAGACTTCTCCTTCTTACTTTGACTTTTTATTTTTGCTCCTTGGACTTGGTATTCTAGAACAAATCTTCATTTGATTTCTTGAACTCTTCAATCTTGTACTTATTTTGTTTCTGGAGACCTTCGCCTTTGATTTTACATTGGAGTCCCTCTTCATTGGCAAGCTTTTGTACTTGCTTCTTCATTTGATTTGACTTTCTTTGATTAACGTGGTCTTCAACTTTGACTTTGACTTTACAAGTACAAGGAATCTTTGATTGGGAGCTTTTTCACATGCCCTCATTTATTTTTCAGCCATAGGAAAGGAAGGACTTCCATGCCAACAGTCTAGGAGGATCATTGCTCCACATCAACTATCTTTGCTTGATAAGCAGTCCACTCTAGGGGTCTATAAGCAAGCTTCCTGAACCGTCACAAGATAGTTGCAACACAACATTACCTGAGACACAAGGGATAACTGGGAGGCCTTCGTGATGAAGGGGTCACAAAGGGGCGATCAAAATTCAATTTCAATGACCTTAGACCAAGGATGTAGACCAATTTTAATGGAGTGAAATGGATGGATGGATGGCCAAAATATGGACTCGGAGAAGGGGGTACAAGTTCTTGCAAGACACCTGTTATCACACAACTTGTAGTTGTCCCTAGAGGTATCCCATCCGGGATGGTAGAGGAGATGGGCAACTAAAGAGGTGACCCAAGAGATGCCACAGTTCCCAATGCAAGCTGGGAGTCACGACAATAGAGGCCCTCTTCACTTTAGATCGAGATGAATCAAGACCTAGGGGGAGACCCTATAACCAATCAAAGATGATTGGACCTGTTATCACATATATAGTAGCCGGGCTACCATACATTATTTTTCAGATTCCAGAGCACTCTTCAGCCAGTTCCTTTACTTTGAGATGATGAGATGAGCAGCTATCCATATATCACTTTCAGATTTTGGATAGAATATGTAATCCCCATGCCATGACTGAGTTTCAGGACACTCAGAGAGATGACCGATGTAGCCATTATACCATTTATGCAGAGCAGTCAGTAGTGCCCAGAGTTACAGTAGTAGTTTCAGAGGACAGATGATGGTTCTGAGGATGAGCATTCAGGTATATGACTCAGCAAGTATATCTTGGTGTTATGGTTATATTGCTTTTATATTCATTCTTATGGCATGTCTTAGCACTTAGTGTCATGATCTGGCGATCATATAGATATGTGGACCTGGTTGATCTTATTATATATATATTCTATTGTCCTTACTCAGACTTAGAAGTTCACTACTCATACTCATTGGTTTTACCCTCCCTAGGGAGAATAGAGGTGATCATTCCAACATACCTTGGCTTGCTAGTGTTGGCTCCATTACTCATTGTCTTCATCCATCCATTACCTACCTTTTAGTTTATCACCCTGACTTACTACTTGACTAGTGGCATGGAGGATCTTTTCCCCACTGTAGCCTCTGTATTGGATGAGCTTCCCTGTTTATTGTGTCTCGGCTCTGAGTTGGTGACAAAACTTACCTCTGGTGTGTTGGATTGTAGGCCTAAATCATTCTGGTCGGTTGTCCCGATGTTTGGCATTGGCTCGAACTCTCCCTAGTCACTTGAGATGTTGTTGGCTAAAACTGAAAGCTCATGTACTACTTATGGAAACTTCTAAATTCGCCCATGGAAACTAAAAAGGGCAAGAGCGATGAACTGCTAAAAATACTCCTTGAAGAGTATAAAAGAAAGGTCCAAAAAGCAATGATTCTTAAAAGCTATATCTAAACAATTGCTGACCTTATGTATGTATAAAAAACATGCCCTGGATGCAAGCTGCAACTAGTTGTGCTTATCAGCACACCTGAGATCCGAAGGGTTATGTAGGCCAAAAAGGCCATGAAATGAAATTGAATGATCCTAATGAACCTGGATCAACTTGATGTAGACATGATGCCTAAGTTGAATAAGCACTCTCTAAACAACTTATCCATTTGTGAGACACCGCCATTCCCTCTGTTGTTGCTCATTCAGTATATACTATGGTGTGTATTCCCTTTCCCATATCCAAAGTGTCACAATGTTAAGTCAGTCAGTCACCCTTCAGCCTAGCCAGTTTATTTTTAGCCTTCACCCTTCACTAGCAAATTGATCACAACTATGAAGTGAGTATGGTCCTGAAAGTTCTAGTCTAAGTCATATAAATAATTAATGACAATATATATTTGGATTTAGATCGCCAGTAATGACTACTTTGTGTTATAATTCCTATTTGAATGAGTTGTAGAGCATGCATTAACCTTTGACACTTTGCAGCAGCTTCAAATGGTAGTCTGAGTTATATTGGGTCAATATTGACCTGGTCAAACCTAGTTTGACCAAGGTCAATCACAGGACATGAGATTATTGGACCTTATGATGACACAGGTAGATGATATATGGTCTATGTACATGTACATGATGGTTCTATGCATCAGATACAGGTTTATGATGATGATCTATGGTTTTCAGCATTGTTTGATCATTTACAGATTATTATTATTTCACTTGTTCCGGTATATTGGGTATATTATATGATCATGCAGAGAGCTATATGGTGTATGAGTACACATCTTGGATAGTTTTGGACCTTCTCAGTCCAATGAGACAGTCTATTTTCAGTTCCGGGCAATTACAGTGATGATTTTGCCTCAGTAGGCTGTCCTAGTGCAGTTTTGGTCTGTCGGAGACCCTGTCAGAGCAGAGATGATTTTTATTTGGTTCACCTAGGTCGCTAATGATGGAGGGGGTGGTCCAGCCACTTGTTTTTACCATATTACCCCCCTTCCGGACGCACTGGTGCCCTCACCTTGACAGCGCAGGCACTCCAGGAGGCATTTTGGGACAGGTACACGCTTCCCAAGGCAGTTTTGGATTGGTAGAAATGGCTACAGAGGAATTCGATTTGGGCTACTGAGGCAAAGTTTTGGCATGGGATGATTAGTGATGATGAGTGGGATGTCTTCCGCACCTTCTCCAGCAATTTTAGCTTCATCGGGGCCCACATCCATCACTTATGGCACTTTCTGATGATTTCTAAGGTCTTTGGAGGCCTACGATTTGTCCATAGAGGCACGATTTGGTATAGTGATGACTATTTTATTATTATTGTGCTATGGGGATTGACCAAGGGTGGCTAAAATTACCCCTTGGACCCACCATAAGGTTATTTTTATATTTTGTCATCATGATTTGGTGGGATCCCCTCTCCTAGGGCGATTTTATCCACTTATTATTATATTTTATGGTTGATCCATGTATTTTATTGTTGAGCTCATCTCAACCATTGATTAGATCTTTTGATCTTTTAATCTTAGCCACTCATGTAAAAAGTGGTTAGGATTATGCTCTCTCCCCATCCTATTTAAGAAGGGAGCCTCTCATTGTAAAATTATCTAGAGATTTTTGGCTCTTGGCTCTTGGAATAAAATTTCTATCTTTTGGAGTACATGCTTGGGTTGGAGTGGATGTTGGTTGTTTTGATTGTAAATGCTTTTGTCCATTGCACTGGAGGATCTATTGTAGCTATCTTGCATATTTGCCATATCTTTTTACAGGTGGAGAAGACTTCTTCAACAAGTGTGAATTGGTGGGGAGGCTCGCCCTTCAAGCTTGGAGGAGGACGTTTTGGGTTAAACAGGGAGTGGTTTTGTCTTTGCACCAACTATTCTTTGCTTATCTCTTTCTTGCTTGTATCTACCTTCAACATGTTAAACTAATTGATGCTTTGCTCCTTGGTTTTGACAGGTTAGAGGGACACATATGTAGCTTGGAAAAATCGATTTGGCAAGAGGGGTTCAAAAATTCTCCATTTGATCTTTGGCAAAAGTAATCCTCATCTCAACTAGCATTCATCTCTTCATCCAGGTATGCTGCAAAGGTATGATCTTCTTCTTCTTTGAATCATCCATAATTTCTAGATCATAAAAACCCTCATTTTGGTTTTTCTTAGATCTACTTAGATCTAGCCTTGCTTTTGAAGAGATATCAAAAACCCACCTCTATAGCATCCACCCCTAGTTGGATCTATAGTTTGGTGGTGATTGGGTTAAAATTGACACACTTTTCAAGGCAATAAAGCCCTCTTGAACCAAATCGCACTTCCTTGGAGAGGCTTGTTTGGTTAGATCTAGCACATGGGTAGGTGAGATCCCACTTGATTTGCAATCTACACAATTGATAACCTACCCCTAGACTCTTACTTTGGTGATTACTACCTTGTGGGCATCATTCCACATTTTAAGGGATTAAAACCCCCTTTTGAACTACTTGGCACCTCAAAACGCAGATCTAGTAAGATCTAACCCTTGGATTGGCTTGACTTTCTAGATCCACATAGATCGGTGCCTAAGCTACTTGGATCTACAATTTGGTGGCCATTGGACTTGATTTGATACCCCTTATCCACCTTTTTGCCGTCCTTGAGCAAGGTCGCACTTCCTTGGGTGACTGATTTTGCCCACTTCTAGCACCTGGGTAGTTGAGATTTCAGTGGATTTGGAACGGGCATACCTTGAAACCTATATCTAGAGTATCATTTTGTGACGATCCGCCTTGGGGGTAGCATTCCTTGTTTTAAGGGATTGTGGTTCACTTGGGTCATTTCATGAAACCCTAGATCTAGCAAGATCCAACCACTTTACCTCAATTAGCCCACTTGACTTGACCTCTAGGTGTCCCGATCTACACTTTGACATATCTTTTGACTCCATTAACCCATCCAACAAGGCACTAGTCCTCCTTAAGCAAGTTGCACTCCTTGGGAATTGTGTCAAACCTTAGATCCGGTACATGGGTATTCCTAATTTCAACTTAGATCCTTAGATCTACTCATTACACATCCACTAGTACCAATTGCATCCCTTAATCTCACCTTGTGGGTCCCATTTGAACTATTCACATATCCCAAGAAAGTAGGACCCACTTGTGCAACATATGGTACTACATCTTATCATTATAACAAATCATGTGGCCTAAATCATGCATTGGTTGAAACACTAATCATTCCTCAAACCACCTTCAACCATACTTTAATTTCTAGGTCCACTTTACCTTGCATTGGTTTCCGTAACTTACCATTTATTCACCCCTAGGAACCTTTGTTTGGGTCCAATCATCTTTGATTGGTAATTGGGTCTCCCCCTAGGTCTTAATTCATCTAGATCTAAAGTGAAGAGTGCCTCGGTTGACGTGACTCCCACCTTGCATTGGGAACCGTGGCATCTCTTGGGTCACCTCTTTAGTTGTCCATCTCCTCTACCGTCCCGAATGGGATACCACTAGGGGCAACTACAAGTTGTGTGATAACAGGACCCAAACAAAGGTTCCTAGGGATATGTAAAAGACAAGTTACGAAAACCAATGCAAGGTTAGGTGGACCTAGAAGTTTAAATGTGGTTGAAAGAGGCTTAGGGAATGACTTATGTTTCAACCAATGAATGATTTAGGCCACATGATGAGATAAGATGACAAGATCTAGTAACATGAAATACACAGGTGGGGCCCACTTCCTTGGGATATGGAAATGGCTCAAATGGGACCCACAAGGTGAAGTTAGGGGTGCAAATGGTACTAAGGGGTATGTAATGAGTAGATCTATGGATCTAAAGTGAAATTAGAGATACCCACATATGGGATCTAGGAGATGACACAATTCCCAAGGAGTGCAAATTGCCCTAGGTGGACTAGTGCCTTGATGGATGGCTAATGGAGTCAAAAGAGATGTGGAAATGTAGATCGGGACACCTAGGATGCAAATCAAGTCGGCTATTCAAGATGTGATGGTTGGATCTCTGTAGATCTAATATTTCACTATGTGACCCAAGTGGACAACAATCCCCCAAAATGAGGAATGATACCCCCAAGGAAGAACTTCACAAAGTGAGATACTAGGTAGGGGTTTCAAGGTATGCTCTTTTCAAATCAAGCGGGATCACAACCACCCATGTCCTAGAAGTGGGCAAACTCAAACACCCAGGGAATGCGACTTTGCCCAAGGAGGGCTAAATGCATGGAAAAGTGTGTCAAATTAAGTCCAATGGCCACCAAACTTTAGATCCAAGACCCAAGTGGAGCACAGTCCTCAAAATGAGGAATGGGGCCCACAAGGAAAAAATCAATGAGGTGAAGCACTAGGGGTAGGTTATCAAGTATGAGGATCATGAATCGAGTGGAATCTCACCTACCCATATGTTAGATCTAACCCAACTAGCTTCTCCCAAGGGGTGCGATTTGCCTCAAGAGGGCTATTTTGCCTTGAAAAGTGTGTCAAATGGAACCCAATCACCACCAAACTATAGATCCGAATTGTCGTGGATGCTATAGAGGTGGGTTTTCAATATCTTTTCAAAAGCTAGGCTAGATCCAAGTAGATCTAAGAAAAGCAAAAATGAGGGTTTTGATTTTAATGTAATTTTGACCGATGGGATGGATAGCAAGCGAAATCAATACGTACCTTGTAGATCTTACCTCAAAAGCTTGCGACCTCTTAGCATATGGAGAATTCTTGCCCTAGTTACAATTCCAAGCTTGATCCAAGTGTCTTCAACCAATAGCATTCAAACCCTAGGAGGAAATATGTCTCATGAAAACCTGCAAATCAAACTACATCAAGTTAAATTTGATCTACAAATCCATAAGATCTAAGCATGTCATATCAAGAAAGCAATCAATGGACAAAGCACAATTGAAAAACTCCCTCTCTATGAAGACGTCTTGCTCATGGGGGATGTGAGCAACCCCTACAATCTTCCCACAAAGCAAAATCGTTGAACTAGCTTGAGCAATTCAGCCTCCCTCTCTTGAAGTCGATTTCACCTGAAAAGCAAACAATGTCTAGAAGCAAGATACCCAAGTACACATGCAAGAGAAACCCAATCAAAGCCAAGAAGTAGACCTCCAAAATATTCTTTTCATTCCAAGTTTTCTAGAGCCCAAAGGTGAGCTATACAATAGGGGGTCTCCTCCTTATACAGGATAATAAAGACCAAAACCCTAGATCTCAAAACCACTTTACAACAAAATGAGTGGTTGAGATTAAAAGATCTCAATACATGATCAATGGCTAAGATGAAACATAACAATATAACACATGGATCACTCAAACAATGATGACGTCATAACTAGAAGATACTCAAGGAGGGTGACGTCATCCACTAGAGGGGGCAAAAGTACAAGGGCCCACCTCATATGACTAGGACATGACTCATAAAGCACATGGTGGGGCTAGGAGGCATCAATCCTTGCTAGCTCATCCCCGTGGCACAATAAAATAATATAATATGTCCAAAATAAATACAAATGATCAAATCTGTCCTCAAAATCTATGACAGACAAGCAGTAAAAGGCCTCCTATGACCTCTGTGGACCCACCCAAGTGATGAAAACTGGCTGGAAGATAGGGGGTTCACCCTGGAAGACCTCTATGAAAACCAAGTGCCAAAACCTTGCCTCAATTTCCCAAATCGAATTCCTCAGTGACCCTTTTATCCCATTTCTGGACTGCCTCGGTAACTGTGAAAGTGCTGAAACTGCCTCCTAGGGCACCTGCGCTGTCAAATTGAGCCTACCAAGCTCTTTAGAAGGGGGGATAAATGGTAATAACAAGTGGCTAGACCACCCCCTCCTCATACAACGCCCTAGGTGAACTGGCCTCTCATGGCCCCTGCTGCTCAGGATGGAAAATCAGCCCCAAATCTGGTCAACAAGTGTAAAATTGCATCTATCACTGTCAGAAGTGCCCGGAACTGAAAGATAAGTGTCTCATTGGATCCAAAAGACCCAAATCTACTAAGAATGTGTACTCCTACACCTTGGGTTTCCCTGATGGGCTAACTGTAGGGTCCACCATATATGGATAGTGCATAATTTGATGATTTGAAGTAATAATAAAACCTGCTGAACTGCATCAATCATCATATGAATCATATGTCCATCATATAGCATCATCAATAGGAGTATGTGGGCCCATACATCATCATCAATAAGCCTTCATGGCCCACATCATCACGGATCCCAAGAAATGACCATAGTCAAATTGAGTTTGACTAAGTCAATATACAACCAAGGACAAATCATCTCAATAGACTAAGACATGTTCCTCTAATCATACTCACACTTAACTTAAAGTATAGCATTCATTCAGTGGCATTAATCATGTTAGCATATTCCGTTGCTATTTTTAATTACTTGCACAATAGCTTAAATGAAAAACTCACCCATTGGACATGATCTAACTGCTAGCTAAGGATGAAGGCTAGGAACAAGGTTGGGCAAAGGGGGTGACATGTCTAAACTCAACTAAAAGATACTTTGGACTGGGAGAAAGGGGAAACTACAAACTCTGTGCTGGACAAAATAACACGGGGGATGGTTGTGCCTCACAAATGGGTAAGTTGTTTAGAGAGTGCTTATTCAACTTAGGCATCATGTCTACATCAAGTTGATCCAAGTTCATTAGAATCATTCAATTTCATTTCATGGCCTTTTTGGCCTACATAACCCTTCAGATCTCAGGTGTGCTGATAAGCACAACTAATTGCAGCTTGCATCCAGGGCATGTTTACATATACATATAAGGTCAACAATTGTTTAGATATATAGCATTTAAGAACCATTGCTTTTTGGACCTTTCTTATACTCTTCGAGAAGTATTTTTAGCAGTTCATTGCTCTTGCCCTTTTTAATTTCCATGGGCGAATCTATATAAGTTTCCATAAGTAGTACATGAGCTTTCAGTTTTAGCCAACATCTCAAGTGACTAGACTTCGAGCCAATGCCAAACATCGGGACAACCGACCAAAATGATTTAGGCCTACAATCCAACTTACCAAAGGCAAGTTTTGTCACCAACTCAGAGCCAAGACACTAAACATGCAGGGATGCAGTCCAAACACAGAGGTAGAAAAAGGGGAAGTCCTCAATACCAGAAAATCAAGTAAGACAAGTCAAGGGTTAGAGCCAAATAAGGAAAGTCATGGATGGATGGAGTCAAGTGAAAGTGGAGCCTAAGCTAGCAGACAGGAAATGTCAAGGAAGACCATATCTATGTAAGGTGATAAACCAGTGAGTTTTGTCAAACAACCTAAATGTGCAAGTAAATGTCCATTTTATAGTTCATCATCAAGATAGTCCCTTGTAAGTTTTACACATTTTGCCACATCATGAATTATATACCAAGCTAATGCTATGAACATGACTAAATCAACAAGATAATAATCCACAGTCAATGATAAAACATCCATAGGTCATACAACATCATCACAAGAATAATCATCATATACCATCTGAAACACTGCTGCAATACATCTCTAGGCACTGAACTGAAACTGTATGGAATAAAGGGTCACATCGATCATCAAATTTGAACTCTCAAGGCTCAGCCTTGACACAAGGTCTCACACAAGTCTAAAAAATGCATTGCTCTGATCATGAGTGATCTCAAAATATAAAGTCATCATAGCCAAGCTCTGAAAAATCTAAGCTCTGGAATGTGCAGATATCTGCTAAGCAAGAATAGTAGCCCTGCTACTATGGTGTGATAACAACACCTACAAATTATCAGGTTCAATGGTACATAAGTAAATCAAGGATCTACTACCCTCGTCAACTTGAAAGTGTGATACTTCTAGCTATACTCATCAGACAATTAAGACATCAACAAAACCATATAAATAGCTAGTACATCATTACATCATCATCACTACTTGGCATTGGAATAGCATCACAACATTTCCATATTCTAATCATCACAATTCATTCGTTCTCTTAAAGGGGAGGCGGCCTAAGAGCAGCAAAGATAGGCCTCAAGAATTCTAGCTAGCATCATTCTTGAAAAGCAAAAATTTATCTAGAAAAAGGGGTGCACAATAGTCCCTTTGCTTTAGATTTAGCTTTGATAACCTGGGACATAGGGAACCTAGATTTGCAAGGGGGCTTTACTCATATATACAACATTTATCATTTTAGCTTCAGTTTCCTTAGAGTACTTTGCTTAGGCATTCACATGAATAGTATAATGACTATGGTACATAATGTTAGATTTTTAATAATATAGTAGTATAATTTTCATCTCTTTCAACTTTCACTACACAAAATAACTAGCCACAAAAACACAAGAGACACAATAGTTTACCTTGGGAAAACCCAAACTTGGGAAAAACCCAGCCAACCTTTCTTATTCAAAGATTCAGTACAAAATACAAGTACATCAAATATAGAAGTGATCTTGAACAAGATAGATCACATAAAAGATGATGCCAAATAAAGAACCCCAAAAATAGTAGTCTTCTACAACCCTGCAGTCTTCTTCTCTCTCTCTTCCGCACTAGAGTAGCAAACTTGAGCGAATTGCCTTTTTTTTTGGTTTGTCCAAATGAGGAGGCGTCCCTCCTATTTATACTTGTTTTTGGGGTGACTTTTCCAACTGGGGCCGACTTGTCTATCTACCTGGACCGACTTCTCTTTTGCAGTAATAAAACACATTTTTATTTATTTTCTTTTTGTAGGTCGACGTAGCTTAACAGATGAACTAGCAGGGCTAGTGTTCGATGAACAAATGCATGGCAAATGTGACCACTATCACCTTAGTCACACATCCAACTACTTTGGAGTGTCGTAACCTCCAAGGGGAGAGCCCTTTGATGCTCTGCAAGACACTAAGGATAAAGAGAATATGCCTTCTAGATAACCAAGTTAGTGACCAATGCCTTTAATCAATTTGATTATATTAATGAAGAAGACATACTACTCAAATAAAGTGCTTATAGAGGCTACTATAAATGTGTCCACGTCAATGTATGCAATTCAAGATATTGGAAATTAGTAGCAAAGTCATTCAATGGCACTTTAGCATAAGAAATCATTCACCGACATTAACCATGTAACCATGTATCATTCAATATGCATGTAATGACAGCAACATATAACCAACCAGTAACTTTTTAATGACAAGTATAAGGACTGATAAAAGTATAATAGTAGTATGACAGTTTTGGCAGTCTTTTTTATGACAATTAAAGCAATTCTTTATGAAGGTCAAAGAAGAAGTATATGAAGTAGATTTTATGCAATCAAACTGTTTCACACCACTTCCACTTTATTTATCACAACTTTGTCAATGTATGACAGTCAAGATGTATGTTTCAGACTTGTATTTATCCCAATCACATGAATTTCTTGACCTTATATTCACCTCCTTCAAGCAATGCCAAATGCCAATTAATTATTGATCTTGATGTTGCTTTCTGTGTTGATGTGGCAGGTGACGTAGACTGTCAATTTTGACAGTCTGCAAAAATTTGCAGACTCTTATAGAAGTGGAAAGAAGGCTACTGCAGCCTTGGGCATGCCCTGAAATATGGGATCGATCCCTTTAGGGCAAGGCCGAGGGAAAGGGGAAGCCAAAGGAACTAGGCCAAGGCCCTTGGGAGGAAGGCTGAGGCTTGTTTAGACTAGGTCGAGCCCTAATTAGGCTCGTCGATGGTTTTGTAGGAGGAAAGGGAGGAAGGAAAAGGAGGAGGAAAGGAAAGAAGGAGAAAAAAGAGGGGAGAAGAAGGAGAGGAAAGGAAGATGGGAAAGGAGAGAGGAAGGAAGAAAAGAGGATGGTGAGGTGGAGAAAGAGGAAGGCGAAGGTGAAGAGAGGAAGAGGAGAGGAGGGCGAGGCTAGAGAAAAGGAGAGCGAACCCTAGGGGAGGAGACAAAGGAAGCCGCTAGGACAAGTTTAGGACTAATTTTTAGGGTTAGGGTTTTAGTTTTTTAGGGTTTTGTTTATGTACAAAAACAGTGAAATAAACTCATTACAAAAAGAAACAAGAATACAAACCTAAAACTAATATTTACACATGTACAATTTCAAGTGTTTAGGTAAGAGAAGGACAACTTAGGGTTTTCATGGATATTACCCTTAAACCCTAGTCTTAGAGGAAGGTGACCAGCCTTCCTCTTGGAGGTCTTTCTCCTTGTCTACTAAATTAGGGCTTCTTGTAACAACCTCTAGGGTTCGTTACAAGAGACTAATCTAGGGCAAAGTTGGAGATGCAAGGCTAAACTTCATAAAAACCTCCTCTAGAGAACGTTTTCACTATGCTAAGAGAATAGAAGGTAGATAAAAGTCTATATTCAGAAAAGATGCAACACTAGGGCCACCATTCAATCATTCAAGAAGCAAAAATTCACCTCCCATTCACCAAGCAAGGCTAAAAATGGACTAGACTTACTTGAGCATGTGTTTTTCCAACCATTCTAGCATCCACCAAGCATTAGCAAAGCAAAAAGAGACCAACTTTCATCCACAAGAGCAAAGAAGACATTCCCTTCAAGAGGTGTGCATCACTTCATAAGGCTATCTTGTGTAAAAAATAAACATAATGTGTTTTATCCCATGAGTTGTCATTTACAAATGAAGTGAGGAGTTTTATTTATATGATTCTTAACTCACTTTTACAAAATAACCAGGACGATAGGCCAAATAAATGTCAATGTAAAAATATAACATGAAATAATATAAAATAATCTAAAGATGGCCTAAAGTAAGCTTAAAGTAGGCTACCTGGGGTATTTTCCCCTAAGGTGCCTAAACACTATTGAAAATGACTAAAACTGAGCAGAAAGCTTCATTGTGAAAGGTGGAATGAGTAGGAGGGATCGTCATGCCCCATCTAACCCCAATAATGTTGAAAATTCCTCAACATCCCCCCTCAAACAGCCTGTGGGCCTAGTGACCAAAGGTGACATCATCAAGAAAACTAGACCAAGGAAGGAGGGCGCTCTGCTGGAAAGGGAACAGGATGGGTGCATAAGACCGGAAGGGGAGGCAAGAGCCTTAGAGCTGGAAAACTGCCACCGGTGTAGAAAACAAGCAGGGGTTATGTGACCCAGTGACCCACCTCAAGGAGCATCGGACACCAACCTCAGGGCTACAAGCCCTAGAATGAGGCAGTCAGCAATGCCACTAAGCCATAGTACTCCTAAAGGAAGGACCAAAGGATCCGACCATAACCACCTCTTAGAAAGTACCGGTAACACCCATCATGGTCTTGAAGAAAAAGAATGACCCCTCTCCTTGGGCAAACATCTGAAGGTGCATTGGTACTGGTACCACATAACACATAGCTACTAACAACAACACTCCCTCTTAGCTAGGGAGGTATCATCATGCTTGAACACATCTGAGAATCATCTGATCGTCATGGCTTGTCTCGTACATCTCATCATCATAAGAAAGGTCCATCAGACATCTACACAACTCAATCCGTCGAGAAGTGCAATCAATACAGTCCACACAAAACAAGAAGTTCACACAGAACTCATCTCGGTCCACACAGAACCATAGTCCACATAGGACTAGGAGTCAACACAAAACTCATCTCAGTCCACATAGAACCACAGTGCACACAGAACTTCGCTCGGTCCATACAAAACCACAGTCCACACAAAACTTATCTCGGTTCACACAGAACCACAATCCACACAAGACTAGGAATCCACACAAAACTCTCAAGGAGTATGATCAACTCAACTCAGTCCATCGAGGAGTACGATCAACTCAACTCAGTCCATCGAGGAATACAATCAATACAATCCTTTGAGGAGTACGATCAACTCAACTCAATCCATCGAGGAGTACGATCAACTCAATTCATGTGATCAACTTGACTCAGTCCATCAAGGAGTACGATCACAATCCATCAAGGAGTACGATCAACTCAATTCAGTAAATCGAGGAGTACGATCAACTCAACTCATGTGATCAACACAACTTAGTCCATTAAGGAGTACGATCACAATCCATCGAGGAGTACGATCAACTCAACTCATGTGATCAACACGACTTAGTCCATTAAGGAGTACGATCAAAATCCATCGAGGAGTACGATCAACTCAACTCGGTCCATCAGGGAGTACGCTCAACTCGACTCAGTCCATCAAGGAGTATGATCACAATCCATCGAGGAGTACGATCAACTCAACTCGCTCTCCATGCAAGAGAATGTTCCACATAGGAACCATCCCACACAGGGATACACTCCACACAGGAGTCCTCTCCTCACAGGAGAATGTTCCACACAGGAAACATCCCACATAGGGATACACTAACACAAGAATCAGGCACAAGTCTCATCTTGTGCCTCATCATAGCCATACTGGTCATCATTCTCTTTTCCAGAGGAAGGGAATCTCCACCACCCCAAGCTTTTCACGGAAGTATGCAAACTTCACTCTTGACAAAGGTTTGGTAAGGATATTTGCAATCTACTCATCGATGGAGATATATTGGAGCTTCACTACTCCCTTCTAAACTATGTCTCTGATGTAGTGAAATCAGATCTCAATATGTTTGGATCCGTCATGGAACACGGGGTTCTCTGAGAGCTTTAGACAGCTCTGGTTATCACAAAATATCATTGTCGCATCAAGTTCATGGCCATACAAATCTGTAAGCAGCTTCCGAAGCCATACTGCTTCTTTGCTAGCTGCATTGGCCGCGAGATACTCTACCTCTACTGTATTGAGTGCCACAAAAGACTATTTCTTGCTGAACCAAGAAACCATAGATGATCCCAAGCTAAAACATCACCAAGTGGTGCTCTTTCTGTCAACAGCACTACCAGCCCAATCTAAATCTGTGAATCCCACCAACTTCACTTCATTATCCAAGGTATATCTCAATCCATAACCAACTGTACCGCATAGATATCTCAGCACATGCTTAGCTACTACCCAATGTACTTGCCTCAGCTCAACCATGTGCTGACTCAACGTGTTCCCTGCATAACAGATATCTGGCCTGGTATTAACTAGGTACGGTAAAGAACCAGTCAACTGGTGATACATGGTCGGATCCACTAAGTCTGAAGATATGGTAGAGTCATGTAACTTCTTCAGATTAGCCTCCATAGGTGTGTCCAAATACTTACAGTCCATCATACCAAATCTGCGCAAGATCTCAATGGTATACTTCCCTTGTCCAAGGAAGATCTCATCATAATCTATTCCCTCTTTCTGAGAGAAGCCTCGGGCTACAAATCTGGCCTTATGCTTTTCAATGCTACCATTTGCAGCAAACTTGATCTTAAAGACCTGGATACAATATAGGAACAATATCCCATACATCATATCTTCATGATGGATTGATACTCATCCATCATAGCATCTTTCTAGACCTGGTGTCCAACTGCTTCCTCAAAACTGGAAGGCTCTGAATCAATAATGTGACTCATCAAGGTTGAATATCCTAAGTATCTGTTAGGTCTCTTGCTCTCCTTATGTCACTGGATATCACTCTGGAATTGTGCTGCAGACTCCCTCTGCAATTCTGCATCATACTCTCCCTCTGGAGCTGCTCATTGGCTAGTCCATCTGGAGTTGCTCATTAGCTAGTCCATCAGCTTATATGAGGTGTCATCCTGGATGCCAACATGAACCGCATCCCGAACACTGGCTCTGCCTCTGGGCCATTCACCCCTTAGCCAAGTCACATGGCTAATACTGGGGAAATGTCCGCCTGATGCTGCAAACATTAGTCTTCAAGTGCCTTGCTCCCTCTGCATCTCAGCATCCTACTCCCTCTCAAATACTGAGTATCAACAAGATCTTCACATCCATCACTTGTCCTCTTGCTGAATGGCTATCACTTGTTCTTCGGAACAAGTCTCTTGTAGGTCATAGCACATTATCTTTCCTACAAGTCACGTTCAGCTAATTAGTTACCAACATTGCATAATCATGAAATTCAATCAAATCATATTGACATTTCAATGCAATAGTTCACACAGTTATGTAAGCATCTTAGCCAATGCTTTAGCACAACATCCATCCATATCCCAAACACACGTGGTGACTATTTGGATGCCTTCCATCTCCACTAGAACATACTAGCAAGAGCGTGCACTACTCCAAGTATGTCAACAAAGAGGTTTCATCCTAGACTAGTTCCAAGAAGGGCTCATGGGTTGTTGTGCAACACTATAGACTACTTACCCAACATATATATGCACTACATGAGCCTACTACTCGTCAATCTTAGTCATATATAAATGCATAAAATAAAATTATACCACATATCTACATATAATTGATGTGAACATTGTCCTTTAAACCAAACATTCAAAGATTTAAAGAATAACTCCAATGACAATACAAATACTTATCTTTTATTGTTTTGTTGGCTCCCTCTTGATCTCTGCCTCCTAACAGAAATCCTCAGATCTTCGTCTTCTTTCTGCAGCCTAGATTTTCATACATCACCAATGACAATCACATCATCTTGATACTGCAATCATTGGTGCACTCATAGAGTGTACTAGAGGAAGTACACTTTTCGACGATCTTCTACAATTTCCTCAAGATCATCTTTTGCATTCCTAGACTTCTTTTGTGGAGAATCTTCATCAACATTAGCAGTTGAGGCATGGTGCTTTCTCTTCTTTGAGGTACATTGTTTTGCATAGTGGCCAAACTTTCTGCAGCTAAAACATTGAATGTGCGAAAGATCCTCCTTCTCCTTTTTCTCTAGAACTGGTCTTGATCTTTCACCTTTGTCTTTTCTACCAAAGCTCTTCTTTCCTTTCTTAGCATGAGTTGTAAGGGGTAGTTCTTCTTCCTCTTCCTTTGAGGTAGAGGCAAGCTCCCTCGTTTCCTCTTGGATACATTCTAACCAAAATTGATCAAAACTGGGCAACTGACCACAGCACATATTCCTTTCACAAATGGCTTCCATTCTGGAGGAAGTCCACCCATAGATGTCAACCTTAGATCTCTGTCAGGGACACTTTCATCAACAGTTGCCATCTAATCTTTGATCTGGGCAATCTTCAAGAAATAAGAAGAAATTGAATCATCATTTGTGAACTTCACTTGACGAAGTTGGTCTTTTAGGGCCAAGATTCTGCTAAGATTCTCATTCTCATATAGTTTCTTCAAGGCATCATACATCTTCGCAGTGTTTTGACTTGCAATAAGAGGTACAAGATGATCTTTCACTGAGTCCATCAAAATCTTCATGGCTATGGCTTCATTCTTCTTGTGTCTTGCTTTCTCTCGGGCTCCCTCTAGCTCTGGAATATCTTTGAGTATATGATCCTTGAGATCATGTTCATTTAGGAGCATGAGCATCCTATTCTTCAAAGATCGGAAGTTTGAAACTCCCTCCAATCTGTCTTCTACTATGAGTCCAACAACCATCTTGACCTGGGTTCAGAAATAGGTCAAAAACTTGAAACTTTTTGGATCTGAAATCTGTTGCTGCAAACCCTAACAGGAGCTAGGTCAAAAATGAAACTTGGAATTTGGAAAATATGATTCCACAGGTGGATGCACCCTCCTAGGGAAAGTTGAGTAGCCCTTCTTTTCTTCTAGATCTGTGGACAGAATAGCTCGCAAACTAAAACCCTAATTTCAGCAATTTTTACAGCTTCTGCAGAATTTAGTTCAAAACTGAAACTTCATATCTGCAATTTCCTAAGCCTAAATTTTCTGACCCTAAAATTTTGGCCCCTGATTTTTGGACCCCAGATTTTCGGCCCTTGATTCTCGACCCCAAGATTTTAGGCAGTTATGCAGTAGGAGTGTGGTGTGGGCCCATAACCTATTAGATTTTTAATAATATAGTAATATAATTTTCATCTCTTTCAAGTTTAACTACACAAAATAAGCATCCACATAAACACAAGAGACACAATAGTTTACCCTGGGAAAACCCAAACCCGGGAAAAACCCAGCCAACCTTTCTTATTCATAGATTCAGTACAAAATAGAAGTACATCAGATATAGAAGTGATCTTGAACAAGATAGATCACATAAAAGATGATGCCAAATAAAGAACCCCAAAAATAGCAGTCTTCTACAACCCTGCAGTCTTCTTCTCTCCCTCTTGCACATTTGAGTAGCAAACTTGAGCGAATTGCTTTTTTTTTGTGTGTCCAAATTAGGAGGCGTCCCTCCTATTTATACTTGTTTTGGGGGTGATGTTATCACCAAACTTGTAGTTGCCCCTAAAGGTGGATCTGTGAGGATGGTAGAGGGGATGGGCAACCAAAGAGATGAAACCAAGATAGCCTCGACTCCCAATGGATGGTTGTCCCGCCAATCGAGGCATTCTTCACTTAATGTTATCTTAGCCCAAGACAACAATGGGGGAGACCCAGATCTACTCCCGACAGGAGAGATCAGACCAAGACACCAAATCAAATCAAATAGGGATGAAGTACGTAAGGTGTATGGTGAAGTAAACCCTAGATCTATGGATGAAGTCACAAGATGAGTAATGGATTGGATCAAGAGGCTTAAGCAAGGTAAATTTGATCCAACTTGGTTATGCAGGTGACTTATGAGATTAGACACTAGATCCAGAATCAAGGTACTAGTCAATGATGAGAAAATCCACTGCCTTGGGAACTGTGTCCAATGCAGGGTAGTTAGGGACAGGATTGGGGCTAACCAGTACCAAAAATGGACTTGTTTGACAAATATGACAGTATCAATCCACCCAAGTCTCGGAAAGAAGATCAAAACACTGAAAAATTAGCCAAGTCAAGAAAGTCGTGAGGGTTGGGAGAAGCCCAGTGCCTAGGAAAATGGGCCAATGGAGTCCCCAAGGGTGACGCCCTTGAGAACCCACTTTGGGATTTACCCGATCTATAATACCCAGAAAAGATTTGCCAATTGATCAAGGGATTTGATCTCTAGAATTTTTAGTAGATTTTAGCTTAGGGTTTTAACAGTAAAATGGAGATGCCAATGGATTGGAACCAAGACGAGAAGAACAAACCTGTGGCTCTTACCTGGATAACCTTGTAGATGCCTTGATGATGATGATCTTTGCAAACCCGATCAATTTAAGAAGATTTGGAGTAGTTTTCTATGAAGTCGATTTGCCCAAGGAAGCCAATGCACCCTCTCTCCTACACAACAAACGTCAACAATATCAGATTTGATGGATCAGGAGATAAAGACTAATGCTACAGAAGAAATAACAAGAAGATAGCATAGATCACAATGATACTAATGATAACCCCCTAATACAAGCGAATGCCAAGTCAGCGAGTTGAGGAAGCCCTACAAAAACGCCCAAGTTGAAGTTGCCCTCCTGTAAACAAGACAAAGTTTCCACAAAAGATAGATCTTACCACAAATACCCAAATGCTAGGATGCAATAGACTTTCCAATCACCATCTAAGAACACCAGATGCAAAGGATACCCAAGAATTTCCACAAGAAGTTTTTCCATTATCAAGATTCCAAGAGCCAAAGACCCTTTACAATGAGAAGCTCTCTCCTTTAAATAGGATGGAGAGATACCAAAACCCTAACCACCTTTTGAATGGATGGCTAAGATTAAAAGATCAACATGATCTAATCAATGGTTGAGATGAGCTCAACAAAAAGTACATGGATCAATATAACAATATAATACATCAATGGACCAAATCGCCCTAGGAGAGGGGGTCCCACCAAATGTCAATGATAAAACATAAGAAATAGCTCATGGTGGATCTAGGGGGTCATTACTTGCCTCCCTAGTGTGTCCCCATGGCACAATAATATCAAAATACCAAACTAGACACCAAATTGTGCCTCGCTAGGAAAGTCGTGAGCCTTAGGAGGCTCCAAAAAATCATAAAAAATGTCGGAGAGATGGGTGTGGGTCCCACTGAAAGATGAAACTGCTGGAGAAGGTGTGGAAGACATCCCACTCATCATCAAAACTCATCCCATGCCAATCCCTGGCCTCAATAGCCCAAATCGAACCCTTCAATGGCCATTTTCACCATTTTTAATCTGCCTCGGGAAATGTGAACCTACCCAAATTGCCTCCTTGAGTGCCTGCGCTGTCAAGGTGAGCCCACCAGGCTCTCTAGGAGGGGGGTAATATGGTAATAACAAGTGGCTGGACCACCCCCTCCATGCATAGCGCCCTAGGCAAACCAGTCAAATCCAACCTCTGCTCTGACAGGCCATCTGACATGCCAAAACTACACTAGGAAGCCCAACTGAGGCCAATCATCACTGTAACTGCCTGGAACTTAAAACAAACTGTCTCATTGGACTCAGAGAGCCCAAATCCATCTAAGGTGTGTACTCATACACCATATGGATCTCTGCATGATCATATAAAATATCCAATGTGCCCAGACAGATAAATAATAATAATCTGTAAAAGTACTGACAAGCACAAATCATCATCATGAACCTGTAACCACTGCATAGAACCATCTGGTGACCTGTAATAGACCATATAATATGTATCTGATCTGAGGTCTATCCACCTCATGTCCTGTGGTTGACTTTGGTCAAACTAGGTCTAACCAAGTCAACATGGCCAATAATATGATTTAAACTACCATCAAACTATTGCAAGTGTCAAAGGTTAAAGCATGCTCTACAATTCATTTAAGTAACAATTATAACAAGAAGTAATCATTTCACTAGCGATCTTCCAACAAATATAGAAGGCTTTTAATTATTATTATGACTCAGACCAGACTTTCAAGACTGTTGTACACTGAGATGCACACCAGTAGCAGAAATCTTTCGAAAATTGTTCCCTCACTACAAGTGGGGAAAGTGTGGCCTTGGGGGCAAGCAATGAGACAGGTAATTGTTATCACATATATAGTAGCCGGGCTACCATACATTATTTTTCTGATTCCAGTACACTATTTAGCCAGTTCCCTTACATTGAGATGTTAAGATGAGCATCTATATTGGATCACTATCAGATTTTGGACAGCAGTATGTATTCCCCATGCCATGACTGAGTCTCAGGACACTTAGAGAGATGACCGATGTAGCCACTATACTAGTTGTACAGAGCAGTCAGTAGTGCCTAGAGTTACAGCAGCAGTTTCAGAGGACAGATGATGGTACAGGTGATGAGCATTCAAGTATATGACTCAGTAGGTATATCATTGTGTTATGGTTATATTGCTTTTATATTTATTCTTATAGCATGTCTTAGCACCTAGTGTCATGATCTGGCGATCATATAGATATGTGAACCTGGTTGATCATATTATATATATTATATTGTCCCTACTTACACTTAGAAGTTCACTATTCATATTCATTGGTTTTACCCTCCTTAGGGAGAATAGAGGTGATCATTCCACCATACCTTGGCTTGCTAGTGTTGGCTCCATTATTCATTGTCTTCATCCATCCATTGCCTACCTTTTAGTTTATCACCCTGACTTACTACTTGACTAGTGACATGGAGGATCTTTTCCCCACTGTAGCCTCTGTATTGGATGAGCTTCCCTGTTTATTGTGTCTCGGCTCTGAGTTGGTGACAAAATTTACCTATGGTGAGTTGGAGTTCCTTGTGAAGTCCCCCTAGTCACTAAAGTTGTGTTGGCTAAACTTGAAACTTTTAGTGCTGCCATGAATACAAAATCTGGAAAATGAAATGCTATATCTTGTATGAAAAGCCCATTCATGCAATGTGTTTCTAAACACACATGAATGAAAGGCATGCCAAATGAAAATGGCCATGAAAATAAAATGTTATATCTTTTGGAAATGTAAATACCTAGGTAAACAAGCTGTCTGTGACACACCTAGAAGTGCTCAGGTAAACAAGTGCCTTACAAACACACCTGCAGCAGAAAGCCTAAATAAATGTAAATCTATGCAATGTGTTTATAAACACACATAGATCAAAGCTATGGAAACTTCAAGCCCAAAAAGCAATGGAACTTAAATGCTATATCAAAATTATTGCTGGTCTCATTTGTATTATGGATTGTGCGCATCTGTTAAAGGTGAATAAACCCTCTTTGAACAACTCATCCATTTGTGAGACACCGCCATTCCCTGTGTTGTTGCACATTCAGTATATACTATGGTGTGTATTCCCTTTCCCTTTGCCGAAGTGTCACAAAGTTAAGTCAGTCAAGTCATCCCTTAGCTTAGCCAGTTATTTTAGCCTTCACCCTTCACTACCAAATTGATCACAGCTATGAAGTGAGTATGATTTTGAAAGTCTAGTCTGAGTAATAATAATAATTAATAACATTATATATTTGGATTTAGATCGTCAGTAATGATTACTTTGTGTTATAATTGTTATTTGAATAAGTTGTAGAGCATGCATTAACCTTTGACACTTTGCAGTAGCTTCCGATGATGGTTATATTTGATCATGTTGACTTGGTCAAACCTAGTTTGACCAAGGTCAACCATAGGACATGAGATGGTTGGACCTTGTGATGATATGGATAGATGATATATGGTCTACGTACATGTATATGATAATTCTATGCAGCAGCTATAGGGTTATGATGATGATTCATGGTTCACAGCAGTATTTGATCATTTACAGATTATTATTATTTGACCTGTTCCGGTATATTGGATATATATTTTGATCATGCAGAGACTCATATGGTGTATGAGTACACATCTTGGATGGATTTGAACCTTCTCAGTCCAATGAGACAGTTTGTTTTCAGTTCTGGGCACTTACAGTGATGATTGAGCCTCAGTAGGCTATCCCAGTGCAGTTTTGGTCTGTCGGAGACCCTGTCAGAGCAGATGTGATTTTTATCCGGTTGACTTAGGGCGCTGTGCTTGGAGGGGGTGGTCCAGCCACTTTTTTTTACCATATTACCCCCCTCCCGGACACACTGGTGCCCTCACCTTGACAGTGCAGGCACTCCAGGAGGTAGTTTGGGGCCGTTTCAAGCTTCTCGAGGCATTTTAGGATTGGTAGAAATGGCTATTGAGGAATTCGATTTGGGCTACTGAGGCAATGTCTTGGCATGGGATGATCAGTGATGATGGATTGATGTCTTCCACACCTCCTCCAGCAGTTTTAGCTTCATCGAGGCCCGCATCCATCACTTATGGCACATTCTGATGATTTCTGAGGTCTTTTGAGGCCTACGATTTTACCATAGAGGCACGATTTGGTATATTGATGACTATTTTATTGTTATTGTGCTATGGGGATTGACCAAGGGTGGCTAAAATTACCCCTTGGACCCACCATAAGCTTCTTATTATATTTTGTTACCATGATTTGGTGGGATTCCCCTCTTCTAGGGCGATTTTGTCCACTTTTGTTTATTTTATGAGTGATCCATGTATTTTATTGTTGAGCTCATCTCAACCATTGATTAGACATTTGTATCTTTTAATCTTAGCCACTCATTCAAAAAGTGGTTAGGATTTTGTTGCCTCTCCTTCCTATTTAAAGGAGAGAGCTTATCATTGTAAGGGGTCTTTGGCTCTTGGATTATTGGTATAGAAAAACTTTCTTGTGGAAATTCTTGTGGTCTCCTTTGCATCTGGTGTTCTTAGATGGTGATTGGAAAGTCTATTGCAACCTAGCATTTGGAATTTGTGGTAAGATCTATCTATTTTGGAAATCATTGTCTTGTCTACAAGAGGGCGACTTCAACAAGGGTGATTTTGCAAGGCTTCTTCAAATCGACTTTCTTGGCATTTGCTTGTATCAGGGGGTTATCATTAGTATCACTGTGATCTATGCTATCTTTCTGTTACTTCTCTTGTGGCATTAGTCTTATCTCTTGATTACATCAAATCTAATATTGTTGACGTTTGTTGTGCAGGAGGGAGGGCGCATTGGCTTCTTGGACTAAATCGATTGCATAGAAAACTACCTCAAAGCTTCTCAAATTGATCGGGTTTGCATAGATCATCATCATCAAGGCATCTACAAGGTTACCCAGGTAAGATCCACAGGTTTGTTTCTCTTATCTTGATCCAATCCATTGACATAGCTCATAAATTGATAAAACCCTTATTTCTTCAAACCCTCATTGTTACATTTTTTCAGATCTACTAAAATCTAGTGGCTTCTTGGGTAAGATATTTAAAATCCACCTCTATAGTATCCACGGCATCCCGGTTCTATAGTTTGGTGAGGCTTGGCCTCCATTTTACCCTCTTCCCAAGGCATTTAGCCTCTCCAAGCAAGGGCGCACTTCCTAGTTTGGTGGGTTGACCTAGATCTAGTACGTGGGTAGTTGAGATCCTGCTTGTTTCATGATCTACACATCCAATAACCTACCCCCAGATTGTCACTTTTCTAATTTCTACCTTGCGGGCCCTATTCCACATTTTAAAGGATTTAATCTCTATTTTGGACCACTTGGTATCTTTACACTCAGATCTAGTAAGATCTAGCCATTGGATTGCCATGAAATTATAGATCCATACTCTCACTTGCTTAAACCACTTGGATCTAAAGTCTGGATGCCATTGGACTGGTCTTGAGTCATTTATCCCACATTTTAGCCTCCTTGGGTAAAGTCGCACCACCTTGGAGAAGTGAGTTGGCCCACTTCTAGGACATGGGTACGTGAGATCTTTGTGGAATTGGAACGGGCATAATTCAAAACCTAGGTCTAGTAGGTCACATTGTCAAATCTTTCCTTGGGGATAGCATTCCTTGTTTCAAGGGATTGTGGTCCACTTAGGTCAAACATCAAATCTCTAGATCTAGACCTATTCATCCATCAAGACTTTAATTGCCCACTTGTCTCATGCAATAGGAGTCCTTAACCACAAGTTAACCTTACTTTGACTCCATTATCCCAATTCCCAAGGCACTGGTTTCTCTCCAAGTCAATTGGACTTTCCTAGATTGTTGGATTAACTTGTGGTTTGACCTTTGTGTGGTGAACTAAACCCTTTGATGTCATCATGTATCATGATCAAGCTTGTCACTTGTACTAATTAGCCCCAATTCAACCCCTAAACTACCCTGCATTGGACACGGTTCCCAAGGCAGTGGATTCTCTCACATTGAACTAGTACTTTAATCCTGGATCCTATTTCACAAATCATAAGTCACTCTCACATCAATAATGAACCAAAGTTGCACTCATTGAACCCCTCACTTGTTTTGTGACTTCATCCTAAGGTCTAGGATAAACCATACACCTTACTTCACTTAGAATTAACTTGATTTGGTGTCTTGGTTTTGATCTCTCCTGTCGGGAGTAGATCAGGTCTCCCCCTTTGTTGTCTGGGCTAGATAACATAAAGTGAAGGTTGCCTCGACTGGCGGGACAACCATCTATTGGAGGTCGAGGTGATCGTGGTTGCACCTTTTGAGTTGCCCTTCCCTATTTCCATCCATGAGTGGATACATCCATAGGGGTAACTATAGTTTAGGTGATAACATTTTGGCGCTATTGCCGGGGAGGGCATAGGCTTACTCTGGTTTGACATATCTCTCCTAGAGCCCTACTCCCGTTTTTCTTGCCTAACATTTTGGCATTGAAGGGCATAGGCTTACCTTGGATAAATCTAGTAGTCATTATTCACTCTCTCCTGCAAATACAACGACACGTATCTTGGTAGAAGAGTTTAAATCTACCTGGCGACTCCCAACCATGACTCCGCTGAGAAGCGACTCATTTACATCCTTACAACACTAGAATTAAGACAGATCTTATCATTATCTAGAACCCATGGGGTGCATCATTTTGTTTTCAGGCTCTTGATTTTAAAAATAAATATTAAAATATTAAAAAATATAAAATATAAAAAATAAAAAATTATTATCCATGGCTGCTTCTGAGCGCCCTAGAACTTTCGGTCGTTTAAAAGTTTTTTATTTTTCAAAAATTGTTGGGTATCCTCATCATATTCCTCATCAAGCATGTGCAAGGTTGCCTATTTTCGATGGAAGTTATGAAATCTCTGCTAGAAGGCACCTTGAACTTTTTAGGGAAATTATTAAAGAGTTATCCATAACCCATGAGGATGTGTGTATGAGACTATTGGCTTCATCTTTCAAAGAAAGGGTTGGTCTCTAGCTTTCGAATTTGAAACCCAATAGCATTTCTGGTTATGACATGTTTGAAAATAAATTCCTAAAAGAATGGGGAAGTGAATTTGATGATATGTATCTTTCAAATCAAATCCAAGATCAAAACCTTCCCCTTTCCGATCTTATTGTGGAATCATTTAACAATCAAATATCAAGTGATTTGTCAACATCCGGAGATGACCTTTCCTGCCCAATTTCTTCTGATGATAAGTCTTCTACTTTTGAGTCAATCGAAAGTCAAATCTTTAATCATTGTACAAACCATAAATTTTCAAATTGCTTTTTAGGTAGCCCTAGTCCTGATCCTGAGGGAATTTCTGAGGATGAGCTTTTAGTTAACAGGTCTACTGAAGTTCCTCCCTCAGAGAAACTCATTAGTCATTCTGTCTTTAGTGATCATTCAATTCCTTATCAACTTACTGAAGAAGAAGAAAGTAGGGACATAGATCAAGATTCTCTAGTGGTGATTTCAGGTGATCATTGTTCAAATAATCAGGATATGTTAAATGAAATTATTAATTTCACCCCTGATCAATTAAATGAAAATGATCACTTATCCTCTTATAACTTTAATGATGAATTAATAAAAGATCAATATCAAGATGAGGAAGAGTTAATAAATCATACTAGGTGTTCTAATCTTTGTTCCACTACTTACAATGAATCCTTAAATTTTCCTTTTTTCATCTTTAATCAAGATAGAGTTAGATAGTTATGGTCAATCTTGTCCTCAGGTTGTAAATATTAAATTTGATCAAAAGCTTCAAATTATTCCTAGAATAAAGAATGTTTTCTATTATCAAAATCTAAGGTCGAACTTGTTTATCTATTTGGGAGAATTTTCATATTTGCAATCCGCCCTCCCTTCCCAACTCTTTCAATCATCTTTGGGTTGGTGCTCTAGTCAATCTTTTGCCTTGGAAATTTCCAAAAAGAAGTATAAGCATGATTACATGTTTGGAGAAAAAGCACTTCATTTCCCTTTTCAATCACTTTGGAACCATAATGCTTGTTCTCAAGTTATCAATCATTCTTGGTGGCTAGAAAAGATATTTAAAGATCAATTTCACCTTTTCTGCATTTTTGAGCATCAAGTGGGTTTGATTTTGACTTTTCGTCTTCTAAGCCTTAATTTATCCCCACTTGGTTTTTATTTGATCATCAGTCCCAAGGAGAATCAAATTGAATATGTAAGAGCTATGTTTTGTGAAAAAGAATTGAGTTGCAAGCCTTATATTTTTTCTCCATCAACTTTAAACGATCATCTTCATGAATTTTATGATCCTATCAATTCTTGGATGGAGGATGTTTGCAGTAATCAGTCTTTCCCTTGGCATGATTTCGTTTTGCACCATTCAACTCCTTTCTCAATTTTTGAACAAGTGAGGAAAGTTGTGCTATCAATTTCATTAATCCTTAATCTAGTCCTGACTTGTTTTCTAAGCAAAAATCAAAGAAGAATCATTAACTTGTTCGATGAATGGTTGCACTAGATTTATGATTTTACCTAGCATTTGTGATGACTGGTTAGATTAGAGTAGGTAGGAACTGAATAAGCCTACTTGGGCAATAGTTAGTTTTTCAGCCATTGAGTTTGGCACCTTTTTTCCTAAGCTCCTTTTGAAGCTCCTAGTTTAACTGAGTACCTGTCATTTTTTCTTTTTCCTGCACAATAAATTTCAAACTTTGCAAGTTATGTTAGTAATTTAATTTACTTTCTGCATTTATATTTCTGACATAGAATAGATTTTATTTCAGTTGGATTTTAGATTTTTCCCATACATGCTGCATGAGGAATTTTTTATGTCTGTGAAATAGGTGCAAAATAAAAGCTGAAAGCAAAATGATAGAGTGCTAGATCGAGGATTCGAGTAGCAAAGTTCGAGGACCAGAGATTCTGAGGTTCTCAAGCGCTCATTTCAGCAGAGCACTTCTCCTAGCGGAAGCCAGATGTTATCACATATATAGCAGCCGAGCTACCATAAATTATTTTTCTGATTCCAGTACACCATTCAGCCAGTTCCCTTACATTGAGATGCTGAGATGAGCATCTATATTGGATCACTATCAGATTTTGGACAGCAGTATGTACTCCCCATGCCATGACTGAGTCTCAGGACACTCAGAGAGATGACCGATGTAGCCATTATACCAGTTGTACAGAGCAGTCAGTATTGCCTAGAGTTACAGCAGTAGTTTCAGAGGACAGATGATGGTACAGGTGATGAGCATTCAGGTATATGACTCAGTAGGTATATCATTGTGTTATGGTTATATTGCTTTTATATTTATTCTTATAGCATGTCTTAGCACCTAGTGTCATGATCTGGTGATCATATAGATATGTGAACCTGGTTGATCATATTATATATATTATATTGTCCCTACTCAGACTTAGAAGTTCACTATTCATACTCATCGGTTTTACCCTCCTTAGGGAGAATAGAGGTGATCATTCCACCATACCTTGGCTTGCTAGTGTTGGCTCCATTATTCATTGCCTTCATCCATCCATTGCCTACCTTTTAGTTTATCACCCTGACTTACTACTTGACTAGTGACATGGAGGATCTTTTCCCCACTGTAGCCTCTGTATTGGATGAGCTTCCCTGTTTATTGTGTCTTGGCTCTGAGTTGGTGACAAAATTTACCTATGGTGAGTTGGAGTTCCTTGTGAAGTCCCCCTAGTCACTAAAGTTGTGTTGGCTAAACTTGAAACTTTTAGTGCTGCCATGAATACAAAATCTAGAAAATGAAATGCTATATCTTGTATGAAAAGCCCATTCATGCAATGTGTTTCTAAACACACATGAATAAAAGGCATGCCAAATGAAAATGGCCATGAAAATAAAATGTTATATCTTTTGGAAATGTAAATACCTAGGTAAACAAGCTGTCTGTGACACACTTAGAAGTGCTCAGGTAAACAAGTGCCTTAAAAACACACCTGCAGCAGAAAGCCTAAATAAATGTAAATCTATGCAATGTGTTTATAAACACACATAGATCAAGGCTATGGAAACTTCAGGCCCAAAAAGCAATGGAACTTAAATGCTATATCAAAATTATTGCTGGCCTCATTTGTATTATGGATTGTGCGCATCTGTTAAAGGTGAATAAACCCTCTTTGAACAATTCATCCATTTGTGAGACACCGCCATTCCCTGTGTTGTTGCTCATTCAGTATATACTATGGTGTGTATTCCCTTTCCCTTTGCCGAAGTGTCACAAAGTTAAGTCAGTCAAGTCATCCCTTAGCTTAGCCAGTTATTTTAGCCTTCACCCTTCACTACCAAATTGATCACAGCTATGAAGTGAGTATGATTTTGAAAGTCTAGTCTGAGTAATAATAATAATTAATAACATTATATATTTGGATTTAGATCGCCAGTAATGATTACTTTGTGTTATAATTGTTATTTGAATAAGTTGTAGAGCATGCATTAACCTTTGACACTTTGCAGCAGCTTCCGATGATGGTCTGAGTTATATTTGGTCATGTTGACTTGGTCAAACCTAGTTTGACCAAGGTCAACCATAGGACATGGGATGGTTGGACCTTGTGATGATATGGATAGATGATATATGGTCTATGTACATGTATATGATGATTCTATGCAAGTGCTACAGGGTTATGATGATGATTCATGGTTGACAGCACTATTTGACCATTTACAGATTATTATTATTTGACCTGTTCCGATATATTGGATATATATTTTGATCATGCAGAGACTCATATGGTGTATGAGTACACATCTTGGATGGATTTGAACCTTCTGAGTCCAATGAGACAGTTTGTTTTCAGTTTCGGGCACTTACAGTGATGATTGAGCCTCAGTAGGCTATCCCAGTGCAGTTTTGGTCTGTCGGAGACCCTGTCAGAGCAGATGTGATTTTTATCTGGTTGACTTAGAGCGCTATGCTTGGAGGGGGTGGTCCAGCCACTTGTTTTTACCATATTACCCCCCTCCCGCACACATTGGTGCCCTCACCTTGACAGCGCAGGCACTCCAGGAGGCAGTTTGGGGCAGTTTCACGCTTCCCGAGGCATTTCAAGATTGGTAGAAATGGCTATTGAGGAATTCGATTTGGGTTACTGAGGCAATGTCTTGGCATGGGATGATCAATGATGATGGATTGATGTCTTCCACACCTCCTCCAGCAGTTTCAGCTTCATCGAGGCCCGCATCCATCACTTATGGCACTTTCTGATGATTTCTAAGGTCTTTTGAGGCCTACGATTTGACCATAGAGGCACGATTTGGTATATTGATGACTATTTTATTGTTATTGTGCTATGGGGATTGACCAAGGGTGGCTAAAATTACCTCTTGGACCCACCATAAGCTTCTTATTATATTTTGTCATCATGATTTGGGGGGATTCCCCTCTTCTAGGGCGATTTTGTCCACTTATGTTATATTTTATGAGTGATCCATGTATTTTATTGTTGAGCTCATCTCAACCATTGATTAGACATTTGTATCTTTTAATCTTAGCCACTCATTCAAAAAGTGGTTAGGATTTTGTTGCCTCTCCTTCCTATTTAAAGGAGAGAGCTTCTCATTGTAAGGGGTCTTTGGCTCCTGGATTATTGGTATAGAAAAACTTTCTTGTGGAAATTCTTGTGGTCTCCTTTGCATTTGGTGTTCTTAGATGGTGATTGGAAAGTCTATTGCAACCTAGCATTTGGAATTTGTGGTAAGATCTATCTATTTTGGAAATCATCGTCTTGTCTACAGGAGGGCGACTTCAACTAGGGCGATTTTGCAAGGCTTCTTCAAATCGACTTTCTTGGCATTTGCTTGTATCAGGGGGTTATCATTAGTATCATTGTGATCTATGCTATCTTTCTATTACTCCTCTTGTGGCATTAGTCTTATCTCTTGATTACATCAAATCTGATATTGTTGATGTTTGCTATGCAGGAGGGAGGGCGCATTGGCTTCTTGGACTAAATCGATTGCATAGAAAACTGCCTCAAAGCTTCTCAAATTGATCGGGTTTGCATAGATCATCATCATCAAGGCATCTACAAGGTTACCCAGGTAAGATCCACAAGTTTGTTTCTCTTATCTTGATCCAATCCATTGACATAGCTCATAAATTGATAAAACCCTTATTTCTTCAAACCCTCATTGTTACAATTTTTCAGATCTACTAAGATCCAGTGGCTTCTTGGGTAAGATATTTAAAACCCACCTCTATAGTATCCACGGCATCCTGGATCTATAGTTTGGTGAGGATTGGCCTCCATTTGACCCTCTTCCCAAGGCATTTAGCCTCTCCAAGCAAGGGCGCACTTTCTAGTTTGGTGGGTTGACCTAGATCTAGTACGTGGGTAGTTGAGATCCCGCTTGTTTCATGATCTACACATTCAATAACCTACCCCCAGATTGTCACTTTTCTAATTTCTACCTTGCGGGCCCTATTCCACATTTTAAGGGATTTAATCCCCATTTTGGACCACTTGGTATCTTTAAACTCAGATCTAGTAAGATCTAGCCATTGGATTGCCATGAAATTATAGATCCATACTCTCACTTGTTTAAACCACTTGGATCTAAAGTTTGGATGCCATTGGACTGGTCCTGAGTCATTTATCCTGCATTTTAGCCTCCTTGGGTAAAGTCGCACCACCTTGGAGAAGTGAGTTGGCCCACTTCTAGGACATGGGTACGTGAGATCTTTGTGGATTTGGAACGGGCATAATTCAAAACCTAGGTCTAGTAGGTCACGTTGTCAAATCTTGCCTTGGGGATAGCATTCATTGTTTCAAGGGATTGTGGTCCACTTAGGTCAAACATCAAATCTCTAGATCTAGACCTATTCATCCATCAAGACTTTAATTGCCCACTTGTCTCATGCAATAGGAGTCCTTAACCACAAGTTAACCTTACTTTGACTCCATTATCCCAATTCCCAAGGCACTGGTTTCTCTCCAAGTCAATTGGACTTTCCTAGATTGTTGGATTAACTTGTGGTTTGACCTTTGTGTGGTGAACTAAACCCTTTGATGTCATCATGTATCATGATCAAGCTTGTCACTTGTACTAGTTAGCCCCAATTCAACCCCTAAACTACCCTGCATTGGACACGATTCCCAAGGCAGTGGATTCTCTCACATTGAACTAGTACTTTAATCCTGGATCCTATTTCACAAATCATAAGTCACTCTCACATCAATAATGAACCAAAGTTGCACTCATTGAACCCCTCACTTGTTTTGTGACTTCATCCTAAGGTCTAGGATAAACCATACACCTTACTTCACTTAGAATTAACTTGATTTGGTGTCTTGGTTTTGATCTCTCCTGTCGGGAGTAGATCGGGTCTCCCCCTTTGTTGTTTGGGCTAAATAACATAAAGTGAAGGTTGCCTCGACTGGCATAACAACCATCTATTGGAGGTCGAGGTGATCGTGGTTGCACCTTTTGAGTTGCCCTTCCCTATTGCCATCCATGAGTGGATACATCCATAGGGGTAACTACAGTTTAGGTGATAACAGTACTGTCACCTGAATCCTAGCTCCTCCGTTTAGGCTAACTCCTAACGAAGCCAAGGGGGGTAGTCCCTACAATGAGTTTACTATGGCCCAATGTGTTTTAATGTTTTTTAATGTATGGTGATGCGGATGGGTGTTGTTTAGGAGTTTTTTAAATAATGAAAAGATCACAACTTTGTAATTAAAAATAAACACAAGATAAATGAGCAATCCACGTTGCAATGCAAGATACGAGATAACTTGATGTACAACCACTTGAAGAACTTTAAGTACAAGTCACTCACATATGGAAAATTAACAACAAGTACTCCAGATAGATAATAAGCAAATAAAAATATGATGTCAAGGACCAGTGCCTTATGGAGTCAAAAATTGTCGTAGTGCTTGGGTTGCTTGATACAAGAGTTCGAAAGATATGTTTGTGAGATTGTTTTGCAAATTATCTTGGTTTATTTGAAAGTTTTAATGATCTTGATTATTAGGCTGGAAAGAAACAAGGATAAAACGTCCAACCGAATGAAATACTTTTAGTGGTTATTCACGGTGATCTAACGGACTGTCCAGTTATCAAGAGGGTAGGTGTCCAATGTTTAAACCACCCTCGAAGTTTGAAACAACGGCACTCCGGCTCCACCTCTTAGAATAGCACTTTAAGTATTTATCAAAAGCAATGCCGATTCGTTGGTTGTGGGGTGAAAATTTTATTATGTTATCAAAAATTTAACAAATCTAACACCTTTCTAAGTACTAGCACAACCTTTTCAGGTTGGCAGAGCATACAGGTGTTGGATAGCAACCAAGATAAATTATTAAAGGGGTGTGAGTTGGAAATTTTTATTATTATTGAAGCACATAGTTCAGCTCTCCGATAGAGAGTGCTCTTGACTTTGTCTTATGACAAGGTTCAAGAGACGTATTTAATCTATATGCCTAATGCAGGGGAAATGCAAACTTAATATGCTCTCCGACAGAGAGTGCTCTTGACTTGGGTTATTGCAAGTTCAAGAGGCTTTGTTCTTTATTAGAATAGAAGCAGCTTACGTAAAGAAAAAGCACACTTTCTGAAGTAAAACAAATGATGAAAGAAAATAACAAATGCACACCTTCTAAGGCCAAAATTAACAACTAACTAAGAAATAAACAACAAGGTAGGATCAACCTACAAACAAGATGACCACTAGAACCACCAGTCCTTGAGACCTTCTAGCTAGTTGAACTTCGACAAGGAGTCTAATGGGGATAGAGAAGCTACCACAAAATAATGTGGCCCTCGGGATGAAATCCCAAGGTTGCTAACTCAAGTCAAAACTTGGAAGAGAGTTAATCTAAGTACAAAAATAAACTTTAATCTAGAAAACTTGAAGCAAAACTAACTAAAGCATGTATGAAACAATCTTCCCCAAATGGGGAAGGAGAAACAATGTGTGGGAGGCCTTATCCCACCTAGCCTTTTTATTAGCTGATTTACAAGTGCCTTTGGGAATAAAGTCCTTGAAAGGTCTTTTGAGAGAAGTAGAACTATAGAAACAATATTTGGGAGCCCTTAATGGCTTTTACAAAGGAGAGTGTAAATATTTCTCTTATTGGTTCAAGTCTTCTCCTTGGTTATAATTTTGATCTTCTTTGAGTCTTGTCTTCACAAGTATTTCTTCTCTCTCAAAGAACCTACACAAGCTTAGCCCAACTTCAACATGGCACCCATTAGATGTTAATAAAACAAATGAAAACTTGAAACTAAATGCAGATCTAAAGTCTAGCCTACATGCCAAAACTTTTTCCAATGCAAGCTTTTAAGATTTTATAAAATGAGATCTACAAAATGTTTGAGTACTTTAACTTTTCAATGCATGAAGCTACTAATAAAATGCAAGAAATGAGATCTAAGTTGCCTATATGCTACTTTTCAAAGCATGAAACTAGAAGCTACTTTAACAAAACTTTAGAGATCTAAACTCGCTTTTGTGGTTTGTTGTAAAAAATAGGGTTTTTTGGAGATGGACGAGAGGGGAGGAAGATGAGGAGAGACGAGAGGGAGACTAAAAGAAATTTAAGGAAGAGAGGAAAATGAGGGGAGACGAGAGGGAATGGAGGGAAGAGAGGAAAATGAGGGGAGACGAATGCAAGGAGAGGAGGAAAAAACTAGGATAAGGGGAAGGAAAACAAATGGACGAAAAGGGGAGCTAAGGAAAGAGGAGGAAACTAGAGTAATAAGGCTAGCAAGTCAAAGCAAAAGGGAATCAAAGAGAAAACAAGATAGCTAGAAGATGGAAGCTAGTAGATCCAATACATAGAGATGATTTTAAGTATTTGTTGCTGATGGATGAGGCAAGCAAGTTTTGTTTCTTGAATTTCTCAAAGTAGAAGTCTTCCTCGGGAACCTGCAAGATGAATGTAATGACCAACCAAGAGCTCTTGCACTTGAGAATACCTGAAAGCACAAATCTTAAGAGAAAAGTATAGATCAAATGGTGTTGTGCTAGATTGTTAGCCTTCTAAACATATGATCAGATACTTAAAAATCAAAAGAAATGAACTAAAACCGATATCACCTCAATCAAGATGAAAGATGGCATACAAATAACTCCCACATGGACCTCCAAAGTCTTCTGCTTTATTCACATTCAAACAAATATTACAAATTTCTCCAGAGTGTACTTGCACAAATCTCCATCGAGAATGAGGAGAAAAGACCTCATTATATAGCAAAACTAGAGCCTAGTCTACCCTAATTCGAATTGGCATAGAATGGAGCCAATAGCACTAAACACAAATCGAATTCCCAATCATATCCATGTCTAAGATCCAATCAATACAAAGCTTGGAGTTAATCCCACCAAGAAACTCGAACTTGAAGTAAATGAGATGGGGAGGTGGCCTCCACCTAGGCAAGGCACCCCCATCCCTTCCTTGTTAACTCCACCCTCACATTGTAATGTTCACCCATCAAATGAAGAGATGCCACATAGCAAACTCGAGTTCCAACTAAAGATTGACATGAGCATGAGGATATACGCGAGCCTTGAGATGGATGGGCTTGGAGTTAGCTCGATATTCACTTGAGATCTTGGTGGTTGAGAGTGGGAGGTGGCCTCCACCTAGGCAAGGCGCCCCCACTCCCATTTAATGCAAAGAACTTAACTCAAAAACCATTTAATACTCATCCACATCACCCAAATCGAGTTCTGCATGCAGGTGGGCAAATTCTCTTGGAGCTAATCATTGATTGCTGACTGGATAGTTCATTGAAGTTGATTGGAGATGACTGGAACCTTCATTAATGCCCAATGCCATGTCAATCAGCCTTTTATTTTAATCATTTGGATTATTTTGGAGAGATTTGGATTATCTCCAAATATTCAATTTTTTATATTTTAATTAATAATTTCTCTGTAAATGACTTTTTTGAGAAATTATTAATTATGAGGCTGAATTGACATCCGAAACTTAGGATAAACTGGTCCAGGGATCATGAATGATTTTTGGCTTAAGGTTGGAGCCTTAAATCACTGAAACCGGATCTCGGATGACTGACATATTACAAATTGAAATTTTTTCATTTAAACTATGGAAAAATTTATTAAAAATTAAAAATAATTAAAAACCCGAATTCAACGCATCTAGTAAAAAATTTTCAAAATTTTTTGAGGGTCCTAGTGACCTAAGACATGACCAAAACCTATTCTAATAGTGTCTAGTGAGCTTATATACATTAGTTGGACTCTAACAACCCCCCAAGGCTAAAATTTTCAAAATCGGGCATTCCAGCTTTGGAGAAAGCGGGAGAAAACCTCATTGATTATAGCTCGGCTATAGGCAAAGTATAATTGACAAAGGAAAAAACTCCCTGGAATACCTTAGTTGCTTAACCAAGCCATGGGGGACCGAGCCACTCAAATATCCTACTAGCACACTTTATTACAAACCCCGTGGGGCCATGGTCATTTTGACTAAAAATAAAAACTGGCTAGCCAAAATTGGCTAATTATTGTCATCTGAAACCCTGATACTTTGGAAGTGAACACTGATTTGTTCCAACACTGGCGGCTCAATGGGGTTTCAACTATTTGTACAAAATAGGTGATAACAAAGACCACACTCAATTCATAGTTGTGATCAGTTTGCTAGTGTAGGGTGAAGGCTAAAAATTAAAAGGCTACGCTAAAGGGTGACTACTAACTTGACATCATGACACTTTGGAAATGGAAAGGGGATACACACTCTAGCATATGCTGGACAAGCAATAACACGGGGGATGGAAGTGTCTCACAAATGGATAAGTTGTTTAAAGAGTGCTTATTCAACTTAGGCATCATGTCTACTTTTAGGATGATCCAAGTTCATTAGGATCCATTCATTTCACTTTATGGCCTTTTTGGCCTACATAACCTTTCGGATCTCAGGTGTGCTAAGAAGCACAACTAATTGCAGCGTGCATCCAGGGCATGTTTATACATATACATAAGGTCAGCAATCGTTTAGATATAGATTTTAAGAACCATTGCTTTTTGGACCTTTCTTATACTTTTCAAGGAGTATTTATAGCGTTCATTGCTCTTGCCCTTTACTCCAGTGTGTTAAGAAACACATTCAAGAGTTTACAATTTCCATGGGCGAATTTACACAAGTTTCCATAAGTAGTACATGAGCTTTCAGTTTTAGCCAACAACATCTTAAGTGACTAGGGGGACTTCGTGCCAGTGCCAAACATCGGGACAACCGACCAGAATGATTTAGGACTACAATCCAACTCACCAAAAGGTAAGTTTTGTCACCAACTCAGAGCTGAGACACAGTAAACAGGGAAGCTCATCCAACAAAGAGGCTAAAGCAGGGGAAGATCCTCCATGCCACTAGTCAAGTAGTAAGTCAGGGTAATAACAAACTGGGAGGTAATGGATGGGTGAAGACAGTGAATAATGAGATCAACACTAGCAAGCCAAAGTATGGTGGGAATGATCACCTCTATTCTCCCTAGGGAGGGTAAAACCAATGAGTATGGATAATGAACTTCTAAGTCTGAGTGGGGACAATATAATATATATAAAGATACAACCAGTTCCACATATTTATATGATCGCCAGATCATGATACTAAATGCTAAGACATGCTACAAGAATGAATATAAAAGCAATATAACCATAACACAAGAATATACCTGCTGAGTCATATACCTGAATGCACACAATCTGAACCAACATCTGTCCACTGAAACTCTGCTGCTGCAACTCTGGGCAACACTGATTGCTCTATAAATGGCTAAATGGCTACATCAGTCCTCTCTTTGAGTGTCCTGAAACTCAGTCATGGCATGGGGAATAAAACTGTTGTCCATAGTATAATCATGATCCATAATAAATGCTCATCTCGGCATCTCAATGTAAGGGAACTGGCTGAAAAGTGTACTGGAATCTGAAAAATAGTGTATGGTAGCCCGGCTACTATATATGTGATAACAGGTGACTTTTCCAACTGGTGCCAACTTGTCTATCTACCTGGGCCAACTTCTCTTTTGCAATAATAAAATACATTTTTTATTTATATTCTTTTTGTAGGTCCTCCTAGCTAGTGAGGATAACTCACATAGCTACTAACAACAACACATAACATATGATAAGTCAATTGCAAAAGGGGTACATGATGGAAATGGGTGAAATGGCTAGTGAAATGACATGATATGAAAAATGGCTAGGTGAAATGTTGTAAATGACATGAAATGAGGGTCGCACTTACTTAAATCCATAGGGACACACCTAACCCGCAAGGTCATACACTTAATCTCATGAAGGACTATAGCCACACCATGATGCTCCCTAAGTTATTGAAACAACCATCTAAGATACAAGTCATTATAGAGTAACATCGTTGACCCCCTATGGTCATGTCCACACATAAGAAAGCATTAACCATGTGTCAACTAGAGAGCATATGTCATAACACTGGTGCAAACTATATGTCCCCATCAATCTCTTGCACATGGCACATATCATGGCGAATTGAGCAAGCTTGAGGTGTCTTTGACAAATATCCATGGGCAAACCATGTTGATGTTTGTAGCTCGGACAGGAACTTCAACACGGGTTTAGTGTCAAACATGCGTGAAGTCGTCCAAGCTAAATCTATTTTGTAATTCACTTTATTAAAGTGAAAGTCTTATATTTTGTTGTTGAGTCTAATAAAGTGCAATTTTAATGCATTAGTGATTTAGACTAATCGCAACCGTCTATCTCACCCAAAGATCGGGAATTTGGTAGATTAGGGTTACAGCGAAACTATAAAGGTGGGTCAAAGTAGAGGGTAAAGACACATTCATTATTCACATGAAGATAGTTTTGGTTGGAAGGTGAAGAAACTCATCCGGAGAGAAAAATTAGAGCACCGAAGGGGAGCCCAGTCAACAATCAGGCAGATTCCAGTAAGAAACCAGCAGCAGGGACAGATCCGTACAGTCGTACGGAGCCGTATAGCAGGTATGTACCATCGTACGGATTTGTTCAGCCAAGTCTGTACAGGCCTGCAGTCGCCCCATACAGTTACCAGCAAGTGTTGGGAGGATTTCTTAGTTGTTTGAGGGCAGTTTTCCTAAGTAAGTTTGTTGATTTTTGCTTCATTTTGAGTACCGTATAGCTGTAAGTTTCTACAGCTGTGGAGTTTTCCTTGTAAGCTTTGAAGTATTAATAAAAAGCTGATTTGAAGGAGTAGATGTGTGTGTAAATTGTTTTATGCTTCCGCTATTCATTTTCAGCTATATGTGTGATTGTTGCATGCTCAGAAATATTTATTTATGCTGTTAAATAAATTCAGATCTGAAAATTCACAAACCATAGATCTCATCTGTGGAACTGTTGGGTGTGATGGAAGATCACATAGGCAATAATGATCAAGTCACCCCTACATGTTATGGGATAACACTAATTATTGTCATGAAGGACTTGACTAGTTGGTCAAGCAAGAGTGGTGCTATCCCCCCCACCAAGATTAAATTCCCCGAGCATAGTGACATGTTTAGTCCCCTCATTAAGAGGGGGGGTCAACACTAGTGCAAGCAAGCCATGCATGGTGATGGACAAAGATCGTGGTCCCTAGTGCCATCGCCTTTCCACCAATTGAGGTGATGATTGGGATGCACTAAAGTAAATAGGAAGCATCTTAAGAGTTTCCATGTTGTTAGTAACTTATTATTTGTCAGTTGACACAAAATCATCACTCTAGGACTAAATATAATGTCTGACATTACTATTGCAATGATGGGATCATGAAACATTGTTGTTTAAAGTTCTTTCATGTTGAAATCAATTTAAATTCATTCCCACAGTTGCCAACACAGTGTTTCTCTTTGCAAATTATTCTTAAAGTACTATAATATGTTCATTACATTTCTTGATGAATAATTCATGCTCTTACACAGAACGTTACACTACATACAAAGAGATTGTAATGCATCAAACTATAGTTGACATCTCCATGAATTTATTTATATACCCACATTAAAATGATGTATGCAGCAACTTTAATTGCACCTTTCTCGTTTCCTCCCCTTCCCACCCAAAATATCTCCTGATTGACGTTTGAACTCTTAACAGGAATTAGCCAATATGCCCACATCAGTAAGATGTTTGCAACATCATTAACTGAACTTCTCTCATGTCCCCAATCACACCCAGCGTCACTCTCTTTGGGATTTCAATAAATAAAAAGAGAACAGGTATTTAATAATCAAACAAACAGACTTAAAATGGTAACAGAGTTTAGTTATATGCTTTCTATCATTTTTGTATTCCTCGAACCTCCTTTGAATTTTCAAGCAAAACCTTTATCAATTGAAATAACATAGACACAAAAATCAAATTAAGGAAAGCAAAAGAGCATGATGCAGCTACCTGGCCATGGCTGGGAACTATGATAGATAACTTCTCCCACTTCAATGCCAACCTCCTCCCGTGTTTCTCGCCTGACGGCTTCTTCCAAGCTTTCACCTGGCTGGACAAAGTTAGACACTTCACTATTAGCTTTACCTGCGGTTACCAGTATCATCAAATCATTCTAAGATAAGTATATGACCCTTAGTATCACTCTCAATGGGATTCTATAGTAAAAACAACTTACAGCCACATATGGTGATTGTGGAATGTTTAACTACCTAAGCCAAGTAAAGTTTCATTTCCAAGTAACTAGAAGACTAAATCTTCTCTGAATTCACTCGAAATTAAACTGCAATTTTAGCATATGATCATTAATACACAATAACGGTTGAGAAAATGCTTATATCATCTATGAATTTACAATCACACCATTCGCTTTGGCTTCTTGTTGATATTTTGAGTAATTTAAAATTTAGCCCACTGACCTTTTGTCAAGAACATCTTTGGCCTTTAAGAAACTTTCCCAAAAAATATCCTCTTGAAATTTGACTTAAATTTTTTGACCTTGTTCAATTACTACAACTGGCAATAGTAGATAAAATATTTGTAGTCAGACCCTTTTACAGGGTCCCATGCCAATCATCTTCATGTTTACAAACATCAAGTCCCTCCTCCATGCATTGTTTGAACTGTCATACTTACCAACATTGTTAGCATAATAACACATTGCACATTCAAATAGGGAGCCAAACACCAAAATAGTGAATCACAAATGCACACAAACAGTCAGCAACATGGCTGTTACCTCGAGTATTTCTTCTGACCATTCTACAACTATCTGAACAATATTAGTTGCCAGCCACCCTAGAGTTTCCTCTTTCCACCACTTGAAGTTGCAGAAAAAAAATGGTAATTAATCAGAAACATTACCACTAGAGACACTACCTAGCTTAGAGAGATATAATTACATCAGTCTGGGACTGATGAAAAGACTTGTAGAATGTAGAAGAAAGATGAACAAAAACAAACTGTTTTTCTTATGTAGAACCTAGAGATGGTAAGAATGTTATATTATTTTCCCACTATGAAATACGTAGCATCAGTTTGTTAGCAGAGAAGGCCCAAACTTAACACATGCTGTAATTTTTTAATCAGAAATGCTAAAAGCAATTTTCAAAATCAATGAGTGTCCATGCCTACGCCATAGAGAAAATTTGTATAACTCCACTATTTTAGACAACAAAGATCAATTGTGGACAGTTACCAATAAATCTTGCACTTGAGATCCAAAGTCCAAAGATCAGGTGCAAACCAAGGGTAACTCAAGAGGCCTGTCACTGTCACCTCAACAAGGCCTCTTCTCCCTTAAGACTGACTCTCCTCTGATACAAGGGGGGTGTCCCAAGAATAGGATTACTAAGACAAAGACCTGTTATCACATCCATAGTAGCCTAGGCTACCATTTCTTCAGACCAGTTTTCAGCACATTTTTTAGCCAGTCCTATTGCTATGATATGCATGAGATCAGCAGTTGATGAGCAGTTCTTTGATGATCACTCCTTTATCAGCAGACCCAGAGCATATATTTTCAGCCTCATGTTAGGACTGAGCCTCATGCCCCCAGATTTGATGACCGAGTTAACCATTGTCTTCCATACAGAGCAGATCTGATGACAGTGCCCATGGATTGTACAGCAGCAGTGTTCCAGCGTTTTCAGAGTTCAGATGCAGGTATATGACCCAGCATGGTAAATGGTTTGTGCATTGGATATTTGTATTGTGCTCTTTTACTTATCTTGGTAGCTTGACTGGGTATAGGGTGGTCATGGTTTGGCGATATTTTATGTGGTTCTTGTTGATGGTTTAGAATGGAGGTGATTCAGTTACTTTGGATTAGAGATTCTTGTGTATACTCGTTGGTCATGCCCCCACGGTAGTATGGACTTGGTCATTTCCCCTATTATGGTTTGCTAGTCATGACATCGTTTGTCACTTCCCTCATCCATCCGTTATCATCCATGTTTGGTTGTATCTTGACTTACACCTTAGCTAGTGATATCGAGGACTTCCCCCACCTAGGACTTTGTGTTGGATAGACTCTACGTTGTTTTTGTGTTTCGGCTCTGGAGTGTGTGATTCTAGTCAAAGTGATTGTTATCCTTTAGTCCTCGAAACCAAGTATGCCTATCAACAATGTTGCTAAACACTAAAGCATCTGAACTTAAGTGTGTCGTATTCTAAACAGATGCTAAGTCAGCAAAAACAGTGTTGTTAAACACTATGGCAAATATCTATAATAGCTAGTCATTGGCCAAGGGACGAGCACTCATCCTTTGTATGATGTAAGGTCGTTTCCCTCTACAGGGCAACGCAGTGTTCACTCCATCGCACCTATGGACGGTGGCGGGCAATGGAGGTCATACTGAGTCATTATCTAAGGCCCACAAGGCTGTTCAGGGCACCTGCCCTTGGAGGCTGGCTAGTGAAAATCTTTATAAATGAAATAAATGTTGAATCTCAAAGTATAAAGCTGACAATAAATTGATATAAAGGTTGCTTGTCTAGAGTCAAATGGAAGCAGTCTCATCACTCTACCTATCTGTGAGACACCGCCATCCCCTGTGCGTTTATCTATCCAACATATGTGTAGGTGGTCTTCCCTTATTCCTGTATCCGAGAGGTCACAGTGTTGAGGTTGTTAAGTCATTCTCCTTAGCCTAGAATTGTTTCTTTTGCCTTCATCCATTTCTAGCAAAATAACCACATCCATAAATGAGTATACACTTGAGGTTCTTCTTTTGAGTAATTGGTTGCTTTGATCTTGACTTATATTTGATGGTTGTATATAATCGACAGTTAAATGCCACTTTGTATTTTAGTCTCGCTATCAATGTATTTAAATGAGCATATCTTATCCAATTGCACTTGCAACACAAGTTCTTTCCAGCCTGGGTCATCAGTTTGATCAATTTGACCTGGTCAAACCAGTTTGACCAAGTCAACAGCAGGTTCCATGATGAGTTGGGCTGATGATGTTCGAGATTGATTATTCATGGTCCTTTGGTGCACATTAGATGGTTCCATATGCCAAACAGATGTTTCATGTGATGGCTTGTGAGATTTTTATTATTATCAGCCATTACAAACCATTATTTTATTTATTTGGGCATGGATGAGCTTACAGATGATTATCCCGATGGTCACATAGTGTATGAATACTCATCTCTACTTGATTTGGACCTAGGTTGCAAGGAAGCGCTCCCCCCCCCTCGCTCCCGCTCCGGAAGCTCGCTTCCGATCGAAGCTACCCGGAAGCTAACCCGAATCGCGATTCCATTTCGCTTCCGGATGGAAGCTCGCTTCCGGGGAGTTTTCAACACTTTTTGCCACTGTGAGGAAGCGTTGAGGAAGCAATCGGAAGCTTCGCTTCCTGATCGCTTCGCTCTGCTTCCCCGAGTGCTTCCCTGTTCGCTTCCTAGCGCTTTCGTACACGTTAAAAACGCTTCCCGTCACTTCCTTCAACGCTTCCTGTCGCTTCCTTGGACGCTTTGCGTCAACCGGCGGAATTGAAGAGGATTTCGAGTGGGTGGGGTCCACGGTTGGGGTTTTGGAGGGGAGGAATAGGGCTTTGAGGGATAACGCCCTCCTCCACACTCCATTTTTCACTTATTGCACAGTGAATTAAGCAAATGCCTCGGTGAAGTTGGTGAAGTTGGTCGAGATAGGGTGCCTCCTATCGAATGGTGGAACATGTATGGCTCAACATGCCAACGCTTGAATAAATTGTTTGTCCGAGTGCTTTCACAGGTGGTTAACAGTTCCTCTGCAGAAAGGTGTTGGAGCACCTATAGCTTGGTTTGTGTACATTACAACTTGAGGTTGTTGACTCATTATTGTGAGAGTGCCAAAACTGATAGATCATATGTCACTTGGGACAACAATCCAGAGGAGCATAACTTGGAGGATGGAGCCTTAGCTTTAGAGCGCTTGGAGGAAGAGATTTTGGGCGATGAAGATGACCATGCAGTAGCAATGTCGCTGCCATCTTCTACCTTGTTTCCAGATGCACCATCTTTGCCTAGAGGTTCAACTTCATGACCTCCATCTACATCAGTGAGGGGGGGTCGTGCAAGGTCGAGTCTTGGACGTGGCTCAGCATTGGTGGCTACTGGTGATGATAATCCCATTCCCATTGTTCATAGAGCATGAGAAAAGAAAATGGAAATTTTCTTGTATTTTCTTGTTTACAGTACTTTCAAGTTTCTGCACTATTGACTCTTTTATATTTATTATCATATATTTTGTAAACATTATATCGCATTTCAAGTTTGAAGTTTGAAGTTGAACCTACCTTTGAATTTGAAGTTCACTATTTGCAACTTTGCATGATTGAGATTGACTGCATAAAAGCATATTATAACTCTTTGGTAATGAATATGATGCTTCGAGAATTGTTTCAAATTTCAACTTTCATTTTATGGTTGATGTTCTCTATTATAGACTATGTCACTATAGTTTGGCTACTTGGTAACTTTGGTTACAACTTGCAAGTACTAGTGATGACAAAGTGTTTATATATTGAAAATTTGAAGCTTTAAGGTTGAATCTTGATGTTATAACTTATGGAATCATGGATACTGGACCGATGGTTGATGAATTCACTAGTAAATGATGAATGATGTTATATGGTATTATTGTTTATTTCATGTTTTTATCCTTTCCATAACTAATTCAACATTCTACATGCATTTGTTGACATATATGCATCAAAATATATAAAAAATATATATTATATAAAAAACACTTCCGGAACGCTTCCTAACCGGAAGCTTTTGAAAATTTCGCTTCTCGCTCTCGCTCCCAAGTAACCTTGATTTGGACATTCTGAGTCCAATGAGACACTCAGTTTTCAGTTTTGGGCACCTTCAGTTGATGATATGGTCAGTTTATCACACTACAGCAGTTTGCCATTAAAAAATGGCTTGTACAATATTTTCAGAGATCATTTTGCTTCTCTTAGGGCGCTACAAAGACGATACGGTGTCCAGCCACTTGTTATTACAATATTCCCCTATCCCTAGACATTTTGGTATAGTCAGTTTGGTGTGCGAAGCACTTGGCAGAGAGTTATAGACATTTTTATCTTTCACAGGTGATATTCCGACAATTAAAAAATGGAAGAAATGGCTAGCAAGGAAATCGATTTGGGTTAGTGAGGCAAGGAAATGGCGTCGGGTTTGATCAGAGACTTATTGTGATGCATTCTACACCTTCCGGCACAGTCTTCAGCTTCAGTGGGGTCCACACGTCCTCCTAGTCATTTCATGAGGGCGTCTTCTTATGTATTGGGGACACGTTCTAGTGACTTTAGTCACTTATTGATGTATTGTATATTTGATGTACTTGGGGCTTGGTCTAGTTAAGATGTTATTACCTCCTAGACCCCCCCAACATGATGTTATGTTGTGTTCCTAGTCACATGTATGTCATACGTCCCCCCTAGGGCGTCATTGACAGAACACCTCCCCCTTATTTCTATTGATCCATGTATATTGTATCTGGCTCTTATTAGCCGTTGATCTCATTGTAATATCTTTTGATCTCAGCCACTCATCTAAAAAGTGGTTAGGGTTTTGGTCTCTCCCAATTCTATTTAAAGGAGAGAACCCCCTCATTGTAAAGGGAATTTGGCTCTAGATTTTTGGCAATAAAGAAATATTCTGGGAAAAAATCTTATGTCTTTGTTATAGATCGTTCTTGTGCTTGATTGTAGCTCTGATAGCCTATCACATCCATGTTACTTGATGAGATATCCATGTTATACGTATTGGCTTAGTCTGTGCACTGCAGGAGGGCGACTTCACTGGAGGATTCTGTGGGGCTTCTCCGAATCTCTTCATTGGATGAGTAAAATAATCAGGGAGTAGTTTGCATTGTATCTTTGATCAATGTTTATGCATTCTGGTTCTTCTTGCATCATTTACTTTTTTTTTCGTAAATCAAGTCTTATAGAGCTTGTCATCTGCAAGAAGGAGGGCGCCCTAGCTGCTGGAGGCAAATCGATTTCATCTTGGAGTCTTACAAATCAACTCGGAATTGCTTCGAGGGGGTCGGAACATCATTGCACTTGCCATCTGCAAGCCAAAAGATGTAAATACCATTGTTTTTCTTGAGTTATTCATCTATTCCATTAGTTTGTTGCTATTTCTACTGCAAACCCTAAACTACTAAAATTTATAAAAATTCTCTAGCTCAAACAACTTAAATCTTGGCGAAATATTTTTGGGTTTTCACCTTAAGGCCTAACCCTAAGTGGGTCTCCTGAGGCGTCACCCCTAAGGGACTCCTTGCCCAATTCCCTAGGCACTGATCTCTTACCCTTGCGCCCTCTCTGTTTTTGTCCATTTTCTAAGTTGTTTGATGCCATGTTCATGCTTGTGAGCATAGATACTGTTAGATCTATTATCAAGTAGTGCTAGAAAGCCTTAATCCCTTCAGATCTATCTCCTTGGACCATTTTCCAATGATATTAATTCATGTTTCCCAAGGCAGTGAGATTTAATCATTCGTACTAGCACCCATATCCTAAATCCACTTCCAATCTATGAGTTACTATATGTGAAACACCTCAAATCAATATCTCATCTTCTTTAAGCCTCTGCAGTGACTTCATCCCTTAGATCTAGGGTTCCATCCTTCACCTTACGTATTCTAGCCTTTAGTTTGATCTGGTGATTGGATTAGATCTCTCTTATCGGCAGTAGATTAGGGACTCCCACTTTGCTATCTCGGGCTTTGATAGCATAAAGTGAAGAGTGCCTTGATTGGCATGAAAACCAATCCAATTGGGAATCGAGGCCCTCTTAGGTCACCTCTTTAGTTTCCTATCTCCTCTACCGTCCTTGATAGGATCATCTTTTGGGGAAACTACAAGTTGCATGCTAACATTTTTGGCGTCGTTGTCAGGGAGGTAGAGGCTTACCTTCGGTGTCTGCAAGTGTCTGTGCGTTATCTCAAATCTTATCGCATCCAGTATTTTGATTTGGTGATTACATTTCTCATTGTATAATTAACTTAATCACCAACTTAACTCACTCATCTCACTTCTCCTTACGACATTTATCACTCAATGATTTACTTCTGTGATTCACCTGGCAATTCTACCCCGCGACTCTATTGAGGAACGAATCCAACAAATCAACCTTAAGTTCCTAAATCGTTCATCAAATCCTGAAGGAACCCTTGTAACTTACAATCGAAACCGAAGAAACCTTAAAGGGAAATCATCTAAATTCTTTTGGAAGATTTCTAATCCTTCTACTTCATTGAGCCATCTTTTAGGGTCTCCTTCATCTCCTTCATCTACATGCAAATCTAGTCCAATGGTCGGTGCAAACATTGGTGGCAATCAAAATAACCCTCCGCAAAATCCTAGAATTTTCAGAAGAAAGGCTAGAGCTTCTCCCTTAGATTTTTCCCAAATTCCGGGAGCTCCTCATGATATGCCTGAAAAATACTTTGAAAAGGTTCCCAAATTTGATGGAAATTGTGCTATTACTATAGAAGATCATATAGATAAAGTATGGGAACATATGGAGCATCTGATGAAGATGTTTTCATGAAGGGTCTCCTGGCATCTTTCGAAGGAGATATTCGAAAGTGGTTTGATAGGTTACCAGCTTCGTCCATAAATGGATACAATGATTTCGTTACGAAGCTAACCAATGAATGGTCACATAAGTTAGATGGGAAGTATCTCTTACATCAGTTGTTTGAGATCAAGAAGAAAGAAAATGAAACAGTACATGAGTTTAACCTACGATTTGACAAGACTATAGCAAATATCCCTGAAGACATTAGACCTAAAGACCACGCAATCCTGATTCATTATCTCAACTCATTTGAAGGATGGCTTGGATATCACTTGAAAGACAAAATTCCTAATGACCTGAAGACCGCACAATTAAATGCAAAGACTGCAGAATCCAATGCGGCATCAATGGGGAAACAAAACCTTTTCGATCACTATGCCCGTGCCACTTCTAGATCCGAGCCTAGAACCAGAAAAGCCAAGGAACCTGTGGTAGAATCAAAATATAATAAGGATACCTTGGAGAGTATGCATGAAATGATGAAACAATTGACGCTCCTAACTAGGGATGTGATGAAGTCTAGACAATCTGAAACCCTTATGACCTTAAGCATTACTGGAATAACAATAGGAGGCCTCAGGGAGAAGATGGTAGACGTCGTCCTATAATTCCTGAGTCCTCTGAAAGAAAGAATGTTAACTAGTGTGACGAACCTAAAGAAGAACCTGAAAACACTAGTTATCCAGATCCTGATGACTAACCCGAAAACATCAACCTAATTGAAGATTTATCTTATGATGATGATTTCGAGAGGATTCTCCTTGAAGAAGAAGAAGATGAATTAATTGAAGAACAAGACTCCCCGTGCTGTGCAATTAATCTCCCTAGAATAAAAGAGCAACCCAAACTCCAAATTTATAAAAGACGTGTTGGAAATAGTGCAACTTCGGAAGTTATTTGTTATCACACCATAGTAGCAGGGCTACTATTCTTGTACAGCAGATATCTGCACATTCCAGAGCTTCATTTATTCCAGAGCATGGCTATATATATTGGATCACTCATGATCAGAGCAGTACATTATTCGGATATTGTATGACCTTGTGTCAAGGCTGAGCCTTGAGAGTTCAGATTTGATGACTGATGTGACCACTTATCCCATTACAGTTTCAGTTCAGTGCCTAGAGATGTACTTCAGCAGTGTTTCAGATGATGCATGATGATTGCTATTATGATGATGTTGTATGATCTATGGATATGTTCTCACTGACTGTGGATTATTAGCTTGTTGATTTAGTCATGATTATAGCATGTGCTTGGTATATTATTCCTGATGTGGCAAACTACTTAAAATGAACTGTAAATCATAAAATGGACAATTGCTTGCACTTTTAGGTCATTTAACAAAACTTACTGGTATTTCACCTTACATAGACATGGTCTTTCCCGACACCAGTTGTCTGCTAGTGTAGGCTCCATACTCACTTATCTCCATCCATACATGACCTTCCTGTTTGACTTTAAACCCTGACTTGTCTCATTTGACTTTCTGATACTGAGGACTTCCCTATTTTTCTACCTCTGTGTTTGGACCACATCCCTGTTTATCTAGTGTCTCGGCTCTAAGTTGGTGACACAACTTGCCTTTGGTGAGTTGGACTGTAGGCCTAAATCATTCTGGTCGGTTGTCCCGATGTTTGGCATTGGCTCGAACTCCCCCTAGTCACTTGAGATGTTGTTGGCTAAAACTGAAAGCTCATGTTCTACCTGTGGAAACTAAATAAATTCGCCCATGGAAACAAAAAGGGCAAGAGCAATGAAAAGCTAAAAATACTCCTCGAAGGGTATAAGAAAGGTCCAAAAAGCAATAGTTCTTAAAAGCTATATCTAAACAATTGCTGACCTTGTGAAAATATGAAAAACATGCCCTGGATGCAAGCTGCAACTAGTTGTGCTTTTCAGCACATCCGAAATCCGAAGGGTTATGTAGGCCAAAAAGGCCATGGAAATAAATTGAATGATCCTAATGAACTTGGATCAACTTGATGTAGACATGATGCCTAAGTTGAATAAGCACTCTCTAAACAACTTATCCATCTGTGAGGCACAGCCATTCCCCGTGTTCTTTTGTCCAACACAGAGTTTGTAGCTTCCCCCTCTCCCAGTCCAAAGTATTGTTGAGTTGAGTTAGACAAGTCACACCCTTGGCCCAACCTTGCTGCCTAGCCCTCATCCTTCACTAGCAGTTTGACCATGTCCAATGGATGAGTTTGTCATTTGAACTATGGTGCAAGTAATTTTATATAATCACGGAATATGTTAATTTGATTAATGCCACTGAATGGAATTTATACTTTGAGCTTAGCTATGAAGTGATTAAAGAAGCATTGTCTTAGTCTACTGATGTGATTTATCCTTGATTATATATATTCTTGGGATCCGTGATGATGTGGACCATGTATGATGATTATTGGTGATGATTTATGGTCCCACATGTTTGATGATGATATCATATGATGGACATATGATACAGATGATGTTTGATCCAGTTCAGCAGGTTATTATTATTACAGATCAGCAGATTATACATTGTCCATATATGGTGGACCCTACAGCTGGCCCATTAGGGCAACCCAGGGTGTATGAGTACTCATTCCTAGTGGATTTGGGTCTTCTGGATCCATTGAGACACTTATCTTTCAGTTCCGGGCACTTCTGACAGTGATTGATGCAGTTTTACACTGGTTGACCAGATTTGGGGCTGATTTCCCAACCTGAGCAGCAGGGGCCCCGAGAGGCCAATTCACCTAGGGCGCTGATGATGGAGGGGGTGGTCCAGCCACTTGTTATTACCATTTATCCCCCCTCCCGGAGAGCCTGGTGGGCTCAGATGGACAGCGCTAGCACCCTAGGAGGCAGTTTTGGCACTTTCACAGTTCCCGAGGCAGTTAAAAAATGGGATAAAGTGGTCACTGAGGAAATCGATTTGGGCAATTGAGGCAAGGTTTTGGCATTTGGTTTTCACAGAGGTCTTCCAGGTTGATCTCACTATCTTCCAGTCATTTTGCACCATGTGGGTATCTCCAGATTGATCACAGGAGGACATTTACTGCTTGACTGTCATGGATTCTGAGGACAGTTTTGGTCATTATTATTATATTGGACATATTTTTATTATTTCATTGTGCCTTGGGGTGAGCTAGCAAGGATTTATACCTCCTAGCCCCACCATGTGCTTATTTTATCATGTCCTAGTCATCATGAGGTGGATTATTGTACTTTATACCCCTCTTGTGGGATGACGTCACCCTCTATTGTACCATTTAGTGAGGGCGCTATTGTTATGTTGAGTGATCCATGTGATATTATGTTATGGATTCATCTTAGCCATTGATTATGTTGTGAGATCTTTTAATCTCAACCACTCATTTCAAAAAGTGGTTTTGAGATCTAGGGTTTTGGTCTTTATTATCCTATATAAGGAGGAGACCCCCTCATTGTAAAATTCATCTAGAGATTTTTGGCTCTTGGCTCTTGGAATAAAATTTCTATCTTTTGGAGTACATGCTTGGATTGGAGTGGATGTTGGTTGTTTCGATTGTAAATGCTATTGTCCATTGCACTGGAGGATCTATTGTAGCTATCTTGCGTATTTGCCATACTTTATTTGCAGGTTGAGAGGGCGACTTTGACAAGTGCGAATTGGTGGGGAGGCTTGCCCTTCAAGCTTGGAAGAAGTCGTTTTGGGTTTGACAGCGAGTGGTTTTGCCTTTGTGTCAACTATTCTATGTTTTTCTCTCTCTTGCTTGCATCTACCTTCAATTTGTTAAACTAATTGATGCTTTGCTCCTTGGCTTGACAGGGTAGAAGGAATCACATGTGGCTTGGAAAAATCGATTTGGCAAGAGGGCTTCAACAATTCTCCATTTGATCTTTGGCAAAGTAATCCTCGTCTCAACTAGCATTCATCTCTTCATCCAGGTATGTCCCAAGAGGTATGATCTTCTCTTCCTTGAATCTTCCATAATTTCTAGATCACAAAAACCCTAATCAAATTAAAACCCTTGTTTTTGGTATTTCTTAGATCTACTTAGATCTAGCCCTCAATTTGAAAAGATATTGAAAACCCACCTCTATAGCATCCACCCCTAGTTGGATCTATAGTTTGGTGGTGATTGGCTAAGAATTGACCCATTTTCTAAGACAAAAAGCTCTCCTTGACCTAAAGCGCACTTCCTTGAGAGAGGCTTGTTGGGCTAGATCTAGCACATGGGTATGTGAGATCCCGCTTGATTTGACAACTAGACACTTGATAACACATACCCATATCCTTACTTTGGTGAAAACTACCTTGTGGACATCTCTCCATGTTTTGAGGGGTTGAAACCCCCTTTTGACCTTCTTGGCACCTTAAAACCTAGATCTACCAAGATCTACCCATTGGATTCATTTGAAACTTTGAAGGAACATAGATCGGGGTACTAGCATCCCGGATCTACACTTTGGTGGCCATTGGACTTGGCATGGTCCACCAAACCCACTTTTTGCCTCTCCTTGAGAAAGTCGCACCCCTTGGGAGTTTTGAGTTGGACCACTTCTAGGAAGTGGGTGTTGGAGATTTTCGTAGATTTGGAATGCCCATGCCTTGAAACCTAGGTCTAGACTATCCTTTTGTCCCGATCTACCTTGGGGATTGCATTCTTTGTTTTAAGGAATTGTGGTCCACTTTTGGTCATCATTCAAAAACCTAGATCTAGTAAGACCTAACCATTGGATCACATCCATTTCACTTGACTTGGCTTCTTGGTGTCCCGATCTATACTTTGACAACTTTCTTGACTCCATTAGCCCACTAAACAAGGCACTAGTCCTTCTCCAAGCAAGGCGCACTTCTTGGGATTAGTGTCCAACCCTAGATCTAGCACATGGGTAATCCTAGAACCAACTCTAACTTGTAGATCTAATTTAGATCTAGCCTATAGTACCATCTTCACACTCAACTTCACCTTGTGGACCAATCTAGAAACATTTCACACTTCCCAAGGCAACAAGATCCACTTGTATAAACACATGGTACTATACTTAATAATCATACCCCATCAAGTAGCCTAAACCATACATAGTTGGAAACACTAGCTATCCATGATATCACCTTCAACCATACTTTAAAAAATAGGTCTACTTAACCTTGCATTGGTTTCCGTAACTCATCGTTTACCTATCCTTAGAAACCTTTGTTTGGGTCCAATCAACTGTGATTGGGGTATAGGGTCTCCCCCTTGGTCTAGTCATACCTTGACCTAAAGCGAAGAGTGCCTCGGTTGACGTGACTCCCACATTGCATTGGGAACCGTGGCATCTCTTGGGTCACCTCTTTAGTTGCCTGTCTCCTCTACCGTCCCGGATGGGATACCTCTAGGGGCAACTACAAGTTGTGTGATAACATTATTCTTATTGTATTTTATTATATTATTGTTGTACCCCCTACGAGAGAAAATATTGATGTATTTGATCATGTAAACCCTTGAAAGAATCAATGTAAACCTTGGGGTGAAAACACACAAAGAAAAGATTTATTACATATTAATTTTATCTTTCCCCAAGACAAGTTGGCCCTATCAATTAGACAAGTTGGCCCAGTAAGGGAAAAAGTTAGTTTTTCATGTGTATAAATAGAGAGGTCGTTTGCCTCATGTGGTCACTCACTCAACTCAACCAATTCGCTCAAGGAGAGAGAGAAGTTCGCTACTATGGCTAGGAGAAGTGATTTTTGGAGAATTCACTTGGAGAAGTTTTTCTCTTTATCCCTCGTCTCTGTACTCTGTTCTCGGGACTAAATCTCTCTATACAAAGGCTCCGAGGCTTTCTCCCTGTTGGGTTTCCCAAGATAAAATATTGTGTTTATTGTTTTTGTGCTTGGTTGTTCTTCTAGTGATCCTGTTTTATTATCTACATTTGATTATACTGCTAGAATTATATAAAAACTAACATGGTATCAAAGCAGTACTAGAAGAAGCCATTGCCGGAAACTAGGGTTTCACATTCTGGGGCCTTCCCTCATCAGTTTGGCTTGAAAAGAGCCTTGGAAACTTCGCCCTAGGGAAGGCGCATCTCTTGGTGAAGGAAAATTCCAGTTCTTAGAAGTTTCATTTTTTACCTAATTTTGCAACTGCTGTGGTTACTGCAGAAATTAGGGTTTCATGTTTTGTGTTATTCAGTCCACAAAGTTGGCACGATCTTACCTTCTCTCAACTCGCCTTGATAGGGTGCATTTATTTGTGGTGTCAGTTTTGCAAGAATCCAATCTTCATTTTTGACCTAGCCCCTACTAGGGTTTCTGGTCTAGATCTGCAGTTAAGATGATTGGAATGAAGGTTGAAGATCGACTTGATGGGGATTCCAACTTCATCTCCTGGAAGTCTAGGGTTCTTCTTATATTAGAAGAAAACGATCTCTTGAAGTTCGTCAATGAGAATTTTCCAGAACCAGAGGCTGAAGATGACAAGTCTCAATGGAGGAAAAATGATGCCAGAGCACGAAGAATCTTGGTGGATTCAGTAAAAGATCATTTGGTTCCTCGGATCTCACAAAAGAAGACAACTAAGAAGATGTTCAAAGCCCTGAAGAAGCAGCTATTTGAACATAGTAGCATCAATGTGACTCTCACATTGAGGAACCAACTATCAAAACTGAAGATGTCAAATTCAGAATCCATTGCCTCGTACTTCATGAGGATTTCAGAACCAAGGGACAAGCTGAGTTCTAGTGGTGAATCTCTTGATGATAAGGAGCTTGTTATAACTACTATAAATGGTCTACCTCCCTCTTGGGAATCATTTATTCAAAGAATAAGTGGACGAACCAAGTTGCCCAAATTTGACAGGTTCTGGGTAGATTGTACTCGGGAAGAGACAAGGATTGCAGCAAGGCAGAAACTTTATGGCACTCAACCTGAGGAGAATCAAGCATTTATGTCCCATGCCAAGAAAGGTAGAGGAAAATGAAGAAAGTTTCACAATCATAAGAACCAAAGTAAGAGATCAAGCCCTTCTCCAGATAAGAAGAAAAAGAAGAAGGATCTCTCGCATATACAATGCTTCAACTGCAAGACATATGGCCATTATGCCAGTAATTGTAGAAGTTCAAACAAAAGGAAGCAAGAAGCCTCAACTATTGATGTTGTTGGCAATATGGCAGTGGCAGGGCAGCAAAGATACATGGCAAAGTATTGTCATTGATGGCAATCATAAGTGGTAATGGTAACTAGCCATGAAAATGCTGAAAACATATGCTCTGTTTGGACACACTGCTGCTGAACTCTCTGATCTCAAAACAGGGTACAAGTTACTATCCTTGAAAAGCTAACAACAATATCCAGACAGCTGAAATGATGTATGATTCTTTGACAATTGCCAATTTGAAATGGACATGCTTTCATTCGATGCCTAAGTCTACCACTTTCCAATCATAATGCCACTTTAAGTGGAGTGTTACTAAGGTCTATGATGAATGGTTTGCAAATAGGGAGAAGATGAGAATGGATGTGGGGTTGTTTGAAAAGCCTGTTCATATGGAGGTTAGACCATATGAAAAAGATGAGTTGAAATGTGGGATATGCTTCGATTGTTACCTCCTTAACACAATGAAGGCGGATGCGCATCACTTTTGTAATGCGTGCTGGATAGGATACATTCATACTTCCATAGATGATGGTCTTGGAGGCCTTACTTTACGTTGCCCAAACCCATCATGTAGTGCAGCCGTGGATGAAGATGGATTTGGAGCCAAGGAACCTATTAGATTGGAGAAAGCATGAAAAGAAGGGTCAATTAGTTGCCCACGTTGGGGAGATTGCAAAGCACAAAGGCTTGAAAGATGACAGGGATGCATTCACTGTTGTTATCAGTAGCAGGAGCACAGTTCTTGATGGAGATGATACGGCCGTTGCCAATGTTAAAAACATTAAAATTAATTCCTTTTTTCGTTTCAGCCTGAGGTAAGGAGCTTCTAAAGAACGCCTCTGTGAAAATTTCTCATACAAAGCGTTATGGGCTTATCGATCGCAGCAAGTGAGGAGTTAGTGAAACTACGGCAAGAGGCTCAGCGCTTGCAAGATCTGCCTCTGGAAGATGGTGTGGACAATGAGGAGGACCGTGGTGAAAAGCTTGCTAATGTTTATGAGAAATTGCAAGAGATTGGATCTGATGCGGCGGAGGCACAGCTTCAAAGATCTTGGCCAGTTTGGGGTTCACGAAATCCATGCAGAAAATGAAAAAAACGAGATGCTTACTATTCAGAAATTGAAGGATGGCATACTGGAGACTCAACAGCCATTGGATTATCAAATCAATGGTTGTGATTTGTTTTATGTGTTTATATACACAGTTCAATGATAATCCTATTGACACGTAGTGCAAAGGATAAGCGGGGGCGCTGGGTGATTGGACTCCACGAGAAGCTCACCAGCTCGACGCCTGGGACGACTTGTCGGGCCCCCTATCCTTTTGCTACACATGGCTACTTCTACGTGGATGATGACAAGGATGTTGCAGATGTGGCGTAGAGGTGAATATTGACTTGGCAGACATATAGCTGAGATGGATAATGGCATAGACGAGGTGGATAATGAATTGGCAAATGTACAAAAGCCAAGGGGAGCCGAATCTCTTAAACCTAGAGAGTATAGAGCGTGTAAATCGATGGTTCGATGCTATGTTGAAAAAAGGTGCATACATGGCGTTGATGTGGAGGATGAGTTATCAGACGTGGCTGAGAATCATAGAAGCGACAGTCTTTGGAACAATTAAAAAATATATAGTTTTATTAATGAAAAATGATTTTAAATGTAAAATCAATTTTAGGGGGTTAATTAAAACAATAAGGGTTTAATTAAAACAATAATAATACATATAGTTATATATTAAAAATAAAAAATTATTTTTAAATATCATTTTTTTGGAGGTTGTATTATTTCGAAAAGGTGTGACATTTCAAAATGCACATTGGAGAAGTATATATTGAAAAGACAAAATCATTTGTAGAGTGTCTCTCAATTCTTCATTTCGGTACTTGAAGAAGACGTTAAGGCCAAAGAAAGAAATGCAGTCCTAGTAGCGTGTGAAGATCTAAATACACTAAGGGAGGCAGGGTGGTGCTAGGGCAGGTCGGTGCCTGCGAAAGGGAGTGGTTGCTTCCTTGTCAGTCGTCGCTAACTAAATAGGGGGTCGTAGCCTCCTACCAGTTGGTGCTGGAGAATTAAGGGTGTGGGTGCATCCTGATTGGTTGGTGCCGATCAAATTCTATTGTAACTTGTAAAAAGCAATTTTGCAAATATATAGAAGAGCTTTGGTGGTTTACCCATTTGGGGTTCCACGATAAAATCTGTGTTTTGTTGTCTCCATGTTTTTAAGTGTTTAAAAAGAAAAAATTAACAATACTGATTCACCCCCCCCTCTCAGTATTGACCGATATTCCATCAGATGTAGACGAAGACTCCCATCATAAGTAGAAAAGGAATGATGATCGTACAGAATTCTTCTTCATATCAGCTTTATCAGGTATTGTTCCCACCACTAGTGATATATGGCTCATAAATAGTGGTGCTTCTAGGCATGACTGGTTATAAAGAAAATCTTTTAGAAATAGTTGAGAAAGAATCCCATATTTGTGTTGTACTTGGGGATGATGCTAATTATACTGTGTTACGTGGTACCAGTACCAGTGCACCTGCAAATGTGCCCCAGGGAGAGTGTCATTTTTTTTACCAGGAGGGGTGTTTTCCAACATTTTCTGAGTGGAGGTTATGGCCAGACCTTTTGGTCCTTCTCCTGGGAGTCCTATGCGCATTGTTGATTGCCTCATGAAAGGGCTTGAAGCCCTGAGCTTGGTGTCCGGGGCTCCCAGGGTTGGGTCACTGGGTCACATGACCCCCCCACCTGTTTTATCACTCTGGTGGCATTTCTCTCAGCACTGAGGCTTTTGTCTCTCTTCCAAGTCACTATTGACACCCTCATGGTCCCTCTGCATCACAGTGCCCTCTCTCCTTGGGCTTCTTGTCATGATGACGTCATCCTTTGTACCAGGCTACATTGCTTGATATGGGGGGGCGTTGAGGGATTTTCATTACTGTTAGGGTTAGATGGGGCATCACGCCCCCCCCCTTCCTACTCCAGCCTTCAGTTTGGAGTATTTTGTTCATTCAGTCATTTTAGTCACTTTTGGGTAAACTCTGGGGAAAATGCCCCAAGTTACCCACAGATTTGATTATTTTATATTATTTTATGTTATAATTTTAAGTTGACATGTTTCAATTTTAAATTGACATTTTAAAGCATGTAGGCTTGGTTATTTTGTAAAAAGTAAGTGTAAGATCATATAAATACAATCTCCTCACTTCATTTTTACACACAACTTATGGGATAAAATTCATCATGTTACTTTTTTACCCTAGAAGGGCAATTTTGGAGTGATGTGCACCTCTTGGAGGAAGATCTTTTTGTCTCTTGGATGAAAGTTAGATGCACTCTTTGTCTTGCAAATGCTATGTGGATGCTAGAATAGTTGGAATAACTCATGCTCAAGTAAGTCTTTGTCTTTTGAAGGTTTGTTTGGTGAATGGTAGGTAGATTTTGCATCTTGAAGGATTGAATGGTAGCCCCAGGGATGCATTCTCTTTGAATAGGGCCATTTATCTACTTTTATATCCCTTAGCATAATAGAAATGCTCCCAAGAGGAGGTTCCTACATAGTTTACCCTTGGGGCTCCAACTTTGCCCTAGTTTAGGCTCTTGGAACCAACCCTTGAGGTTGTTTCAAGAAGCCCTAACCTAGTTGACAAGGAGAATTACTTCCAAGAGGAAGGCTGGTCACCATCCTCTAAAGCTAGGGTTTGGGGTAACATACATTAAAACCCTAAGTTGGTCTATCTTTCTCTACGTCAAACCCTAGTTTGTACATTTGTAATTATTATTTTAGGTTAAATTTTGCATTTTCATGTGTAAATCTGCATTTTCATGGTAAAATTAGGATTAGAATTAGGTCTGGAATTGTAGGTTAAAAACCTTAGAAAATCAAAAAATAATTTTTTTCAATTTTTGGGCCTTCCTAAAATTTCGGCCCTCTCTCCTACAATTTCGCCTTACTTTCTTTAGCCCTAAAAAGTAAAAAACCTAGGGCGAAATTGAAATTTTTTGATATCCCAACCTGGTTTTAAGCTTTAGAAGCTTCTCTGTATTGTTTAATGCCCAAACCCCAGTATGCACAATTTTTCATAAAAATTGACTTCAACTTAAAACACATGAGATTATTTTCATCATTAAAATTCATAAATGTAATTTTTAGTCAACAATTTCAAACTCATAAATTTTATGACAGCCATTCAACCATGAAAATAACACAGGAATTTTTTACCAATGGTCCAGGATAAAACCCCCAAGGGAAAACCTGTTTATGAGAGAGATTTTATTTCTTCAGTAAAATTTTATAAACAGAACAGCAGTACTTATCTTTACTTTTCTTCTCGAAAAGTGTGCCCACAAACCACTGAAAGCTTGTTCTACGGAACCCTTGAAAAACGTGCCAAATATGCTCCACATGCGACTGTATGGATCACTGTTTCTCAAATTTTGTGCCCAGAAAACGGCCTCGAATTATGTGCCTGTTGTACAACTAGAACATCAATTTAATGCTGAAATTACTCTTTGATTTTCGTGCCCAGCTCAACCTTGAAAATCGTGTTGTACGGATCTGTCAAAAACCGTACTGTACGGCCTATACGGATTGCTTCTCGAAAACTGTGTTGTTGTACGATCTATCTGTTGTACGAACTTTGCCTTGGGAATTGTGCCCAATCTCTTCTCCTTGAAATTTGAGCCACTCTACTTCTCTTGAATTTACTGGTTTGGAATCTCTCCAAAAACTCTCTTCTCTCTTGCTTGCTCCTCTTCTTCTCTCCAAAAATTCTCTCTTGGAAGTGAATAATGAATGAAGAATGCCTTGCCCTAGCCCTTTTTATTCATCATAACTTCCTCTTTCAATCCAATGGTCAAGATTAAATTAAATGGATGGTTCTCATTAAATGCTCATTTAATAATTAATAAATGACATTTAGTGCACCTCATGACATTTAATAAAGTATGGGTACCCTCTTCTAATTAATTACTCACTTGACTTTAATTTAAATATGAACTTAGGATATCATGACTTTTTAACTTTTAATGAAGTCACTTTAAAATTAAAAAGTGCATCTCACTTCATTAATTAAAATTGACTAGGGGTCACAACTTAAAGTGTCCTTGTCCACCCCAAGGCAACATTAGGTGAACGACACTTCCTAGGTAACTTTTCGACACTCCCTCTTACCAAGGAAGGTGTTCTTCACCACTCCCAATTTGTCTCTGAAATAGACATGCTTCCCTCTACCCAAAGACTTTGTGAGAATGTCAGCCACCTGCTCATCAGTCAAAATATACTACAACTGTACTGTTCCTCTCTGAACATAATCCCTGATAAAGTGATACCTGATCTCAATGTGTTTGGACCTGTCATGAAATACCGGATTCTCAGAGAGCCTGATGCAACTTTGATTATCACAATGTATCACAGTGAGTCCCATCTCCTAACCAAATAAATCAACCATCAACTTGCGAAGCCACAAGGCTTCACAACTGGCCTAACTGGTAGCCATATACTCAGCCTCTGCAGAACTCAATGCTACGGACTTTTGTTTCTGACTGAACCAAGACACAACTGCTGAGCCCAAATTGAAACAACAACCGAAAGTGCTCTTCCGGTCCGAAACACTACCTACCCAATCTGAATCTGTGAAGCCAACCAATCCCACTCCATCAAATCTCCTGTAGACCAGAACCAAATCTACTGTACCTGCAAGGTATCTCAACACATGTTTTGCAGCTATCCAATGCACTCTCCTGGGCTCCACCATGAAGTGACTGAGAGTGTTAACTGCAAAACTCATATCTGGTCTAGTGTTGACCAAATACATCAACGAACCAATCAACTGACGATATACAGTAGGATCCACCAACTCTACCTCAGAAGCATGAAGCTTCGTCCAGTTGGTGATCATAGGTGTGGACATGGGCCTACAATCCTCCATCTGAAATCTCCTCAAAATATCTACAGCATATTTTCCTTGACTTAGGAAAACATGTCCATCCTCCTGCCATATCTCCATCCCCAAATAATAATGCATCAGTCCAAGATCAGTCATCTCAAACTCTGAAGCAAGATCTTTCTTGCATGCTTCAATCATGTGCTCTCCTCCTGTAATGAACAAGTCATCAACATATAGCAGAAGAATGAGTGGAACACCACCAACCACAATGTAGTATAGGTTGGGATCCACCTCGCTCTTCTAAAACCCAATCGATAGCAAGTAAGTGTCAATCCTGGAATACCAACCCGAGGGGCTTGCTTCAGACCATACAAGGCCTTTTTCAGCCTGTAAACATGTGAATCTCTCCCATGAATCTCAAAGCCTTGAGGCTGCTCTAGATATACCTCCTCCTGTAGAAAACTGTTCAGAAAAGCGGTTTTCACATCCATCTGATGAATCCTCCAACCCATCTCTGCCACAATGGAGATCACTGCTCTGATCGAAGAAAATCTAGCAACCGGTGCAAAGGTCTTGTTATCACCTAAACTGTAGTTACCCCTATGGATGTATCCACTCATGGATGGCAATAGGGAAGGGCAACTCAAAAGGTGCAACCACGATCACCTCGACCTCCAATAGATGGTTGTCACGCCAGTCGAGGCAACCTTCGCTTTATGTTATCTAGCCCAGACAACAAAGGGGGAGACCCTATCTACTCCCGATAGGAGAGATCAAAACCAAGACACCAAATCTAAGTGAAGTAAGGTGTATGGTTTATCCTAGACCTTAGGATGAAATCACAAGACAAGTGAGGGGTTCAATGAATATAGCTTTGGTTCATTATTGATGTGAAAGTGACTTATGATTAGTGAAATAGGATCCAGGATTAAAGTACTAGTTCAATGTGAAAAAATCCACTGCCTTGGGAATCGTGTCCAATGCAGGGTAGTTTAGGGGTTGAATTGGGGCTAACTAATACAAGTGACAAGCTTGATCATGATACATGATGACATCAAAGGGTTTGGTTCACCACACAAGGGTCAAACCACAAGTTAATCCAACAATCTAGGAAAGTCGAATTGACTTGGAGAGAGACCAGTGCCTTGGGAATTGGGATAATGGAGTCAAAGTAAAGTTAACTTGTGGTTAAGGACTCCTATTGCATGAGACAAGTGGGCAATTAAAGTCTTGATGGATGAATAGGTCTAGATCTAGGTTTGACCTAAGTGGACCACAATCCCTTAAAACAAGGAATGCTATCCCCAAGGCAAGATTTGATGAAGTGACACACTAGACCTAGGTTTTGAATTATGCCCGTTCCAAATCCACTGAAATCTCAAGTACCCACGTCCTAGAAGTGGACCAACTCCAATCTCCAAGGTGGTGCGACTTTGCCCAAAAGGAGGGTAAAAATGGTGATAAATGACTCAAGACAAGTCCAATGGCATCCAAACTTTAGATCCAAGTGGTTTAAGCAAGTGATAGTATGGATCTACAATTTCAAGGCAATCCAATGGCTAGATCTTACTAGATCTGAGTTTAAAGATACCAAGTGGTCCAAAAATGGGATTAAATCCCTTAATATGTGGAATAGGGCCCACAAGGTAGAAATCAGAAAAGTGACAATCTGGCGGTAGGTTATTGGATGTGTAGATCATGAATCAAGCGAGATCTCAACTAGCCACATACTGGATCTAGGTCAACCCACCAAACTAGGAAGTGCGCCCTTGCTTGGAGAGGCTAAATGCCTTGGAAGAGGGTCAAATGGAGGCCAATCCTTACCAAACTATAGATCCGGGATGTCGTGGATACTATAGAGGTGGGTTTTAAATTTCTTGCCCAAGAAGTCACTAGATCTTAGTAGATCTGAAAAAATGTAAAAATGGGGGTTTTGATTAATTAGGGTTTTAAATGTTTTAGACAAGTGGATAGATCATGGAGATAGAAATTACCTTGAGATCATACCTGAGTGATGAAGAGAGATGCCTTGATGTTGAGGAAGATTCCCACAGAGATCAAATGAGAGATGGTTGATTTTGCTTGCCAAATTGATGCCCTAGCCCACAAGTGCGCCCTCCTCTACCTGTCAATCCAAGGAAAATCGATTTCAATCAGATAGGTCAAGTATGGAGGAAATACAAGTAAAATGCAATGATAACATAGAATAGAAGGTCCTGGGACAGTAATACTCCCTGTTACCAACGAAGAGATCCAAAGAAGAAGTAGAAAGAGTCTTCCCCTACCAATACTTCTTCCTCAAAGCAAATCGGCCTCCACCTGTAGATGCAAAAAACGTGGTACAAAAGATATGGCAAACAAGATCTCCAATAACTCAGTGCAAAGGAAGAACCAACGAACGAACACAAAAAACATTCACCACAACACTTGGAGATAGATGCAATAATAATTTTCCATTCCAATAATCCAGAGCCACCAGTCCCCTTACAATGAGAAGCTCTCTCCTTTAAATAGGAAGGAGAGGCATCAAAATCCTAACCACTTTTTGAATGAGTGGCTAAGATTAAAAGATACAAATGTCTAATCAATGGTTGAGATGAGCTCAACAATAAAATACATGGATCACTAATAAAATATAATATAAGTGGATAAAATCGCCCTAGAAGAGGGGAATCCCACCAAATCATGATGACAAAATATAATAGGAAGCTTATGGTGGGTCCAAGGCGTAATTTCAGCCACCCTTGGTCAATCCCCATACAATAATAATAAAATAGTCATCAATATACCAAATCGTGCCTCTATGGTAAAATCGTAGGCCTCAAAAGACCTCAGAAAGTGCCATAAGTGATGGATGCGGGCCCCGATGAAGCTGAAACTGCTGGAGGAGGTGTGGAAGACATCAACCCATCATCAATGATCATCCCATGCCAAGACATTGCCTCAGTAGCCCAAATCGAATTCCTCAATAGCCATTTCTACCGATCCTGAAATGCCTTGGGAAGCGTGAAACTGCCCCAAACTGCCTCCTAGAGTGCCTGCGCTGTCAAGGTGAGGGCACCAGTGTGTCCGAGAGGGGGGTAATATGGTAAAAACAAGTGGTTGGACCACCCCCTCCAAGCACAGCGCCCTAGGTCAACCGAATAAAAATCACATCTGCTCTGACAGGGTCTCCGACAGACCAAAACTGCACTGGGATAGCCTACTGAGGCTCAATCATCACTGTAAGTGCCTGGAACTAAAAACAAATTGTCTCATTGGACTCAGAAGGTCCAAATCCATCCAAGATGTGTACTCATACACCATATGAATCTCTGCATGATCAAAATATATATCCAATATACCGGAATAGGTCAAATAATAATAATCTGTAAATGATCAAATAATGCTGTAAACCATGAATCATCATCATAACCCTGTAGCTGCTGCGTAGAATCATCATATACATGTACATAGACCATATATCATCTATCCATATCATCACAAGGTCCAACCATCTCATGTCCTATGGTTGACCTTGGTCAAACTAGGTTTGACCAAGTCAACATGACCAAATATAACTCAGATCTATCATCAGAAGCTGCTGCAAAGTGTCAAAGGTTAATGCATGCTCTACAACTTATTCAAATAACAATTATAACACAAAGTAATCATTACTGGTGATCTAAATCCAAATATATAATGTCATTAATTATTATTATTACTCAGACCAGACTTTCAAGACCATACTCACTTCATAGCTGTGATCAATTTGCTAGTGAATGGTGAAGGCTAAAATAACTGGCTAGGCTAAGGGATAACTTGACCGACTTAACTTTGTGACACTTTGGCAATAGGAAAGGGAATACACACCATAATATATACTGAATGAGCAACAACACAGGGAATGGCGGTGTCTCACAAATGGTTAAGTTGTTTAGAGAGTGCTTATTCAACTTAGGCATCATGTCTATATCAAGTTGATCCAGGTTCACTAGGATCATTCAATTTCATTTCATGGCCTTTTTGGCCTACATAACCCTTCGGATCTCAGGTGTGCTGATAAGCACATCTAGTTGTAGCTTGCATCCAGGGCATGTTTTTTATACATATATAAGGTCAACAATTGTTTAGATATAGCTTTTAAGAATCATTGCTTTTTGGACCTTTCTTATACTCTTCGAGGAGTATTTTTTAGCAATTCATTGCTCTTGCCCTTTTTAGTTTCCATGGGCGAATTTATCAGTTTCCATAAGTAGTACATGTGCTTTCAGTTTTAGCCAACAACATCTCAAGTGACTAGGGGGAGTTCGAGCCAATGCCAAACATCGGGACACCCGACCAGAATGATTTAGGCCTACAATCCAACTCACCAAAGGTAAGTTTTGTCACCAACTCAGAGCCGAGACACAATAAACAGGGAAGCTCATCCAATACAGAGGCTACAGTGGGGAAAAGTCCTCCATGCCACTAGTCAAGTAGTAAGTCAGGGTGATAAACTAAAAGGTAGGCAATGGATGGATGAAGACAATGAATAATGGAGCCAACACTAGCAAGCCAAGGTATGGTGGAATGATCACCTCTATTCTCCCTAAGGAGGGTAAAACCAATGAGTACGAATAGTGAACTTCTAAGTCTGAGTAGGGACAATATAGTATATATAATAAGATCAACCAGGTCCACATATCTATATGATCGCCAGATCATGACACTAGGTGCTAAGACTTGCTATAAGAATAAATATAAAAGCAATATAACCATAACACAATGATATACCTGCTGAGTCATATACCTGAATGCTCATCACCTGAACCATCATCTGTCCTCTGAAACCGCTGCTGTAACTCTGGGCACTACTGACTGCTCTGTACCAATGGTATAATGGCTATATCGGTCATCTCTCTGAGTGTCCTGAGACTCAGTCATGGCATGGGGAATACAACTGTTGTCCAAATCTGATAGTGATCCAATATAGATGCTCATCTCAGCATCTCAAATGTAAGGGAATTGGCTGAATAGTGTACTGGAATCAGAAAAATAATGTATGGTAGCTCGGCTACTATATATGTGATAACAGGTCTCATAGTAATGAACTCCCTCTACCTATGAGAACCCTCGTGCAACAAACCGAGCTTTGTACTTGTTGATGCTGCCATCCGCAGCATACTTGATTTTATAGAGCCACTTGGAAATCACCACTGACTTCCCCTCTGGTCTTGGAACAACCTCCCACACTCCATTCTTCATGATGGATTTGTACTCTTCCATCATGGCATCTTCTCCATACCTGTTGTGGGGTAGCCTCCTCAAATGTAGTAGGCTCGGAATCACTCAAGCTAGTCACCATCGCCATATAATTGGAAAATCTCTCTGGTGCTTTGCTCTCCCTGACCTCCCTCTTGGGCAGTCCCACAGACTGCTCAGCTTCCTTCACAAGATCCTTAAGCCAACTTGGCCTACGTTTCTTGGAAGTAGCTTCCTCCTGTAGGCACTCCTCCGTAACGTCCTCATCAGACATCTGTCTACTTGAAGAAGTACCTATGGCCTGAGATCCTGTACCTAGTGATCCTGAACCTCTACCACCCAAATCACATGAAGGTGAAACTTGTGAACCTGTGACTCATGAACCTGTCCCTGTAGACTGAGCCCGTGAAACTGATGTACCTGTAACATGTGACCCAGTCACTCCTGAAACCTGTGACCCTGTACTTTGACTCTGTGAACCTGTCACCTGTGGAGACACAATCTGCTGCTCCTCCACCTCTGAATTATAAGACTTCTTAAAGGCTTTCTCCTCCTCACCACAACTTTCCTCTATGTAGGAAGGTATATGCGAAAAGCCTTCAAAGTCTCGTCATATCCAACAAAAATGGCTTTCTCCATTATAGGCTCTAACTTTGTCCTCTTCTCAAAAGGGACATGAGAGTATGTAAGACATCCAAATATACGGAAGTGACCTATCTCAGGTCTCTTCCCGGTGAACATCTCCTCAGGAGTTTTACACCCCAATGCTCGGTGTGACTCCTGTTCTGAACATAAACAGCAGTACTACAGACCCTAGCCCATAGAAAGAAAGGAAGACTCTGATCATGCAACATGGCTCTAGCTGCTCCCACTATCGCTTTGTTCTTCCTTTCTGCAACTCCATTCGGCTGTGGAGTGTATGGAACTGTCAACTGCCTCCTGATGCCCTCCTGTCTGCAAAACACATCAAACTCCTTGGAGGTATACTCATCCCCATTGTCTGACCTGAGTACATGAATCCTCCTCCCTGTTTGGTTCTCCACAAGAGCTTTGAACTCTTGGAACCTCTGCAAGACTTCCTGAGATTGTTTACTTCTCAGAAAGTAGATCCAAGTCTTCCTGGAGTGGTCATCAATGAAACTGATATAGTACTCAAATCCTGTCAACGATGCAAAAGACATAGGTCCACACAAGTCTGAATGAATCAAGTCTAGTATGCCACCTGATCTAGTGTCACTGCTCGGAAAAGCAATCTTGGTGTACTTTCCCAAAGCACACCCTCTGCACACACCACCCTGCTCTGTGCTGAACTGAGGCAAACCTGTAGACATCTCCCTCAGCAATCTCAAAGCTGAATGATGAAGGTGGCCCATCCTCCTATGCCACAACTCACACATCTCAGTACTACTGCTCGCATGGGCTAATGCATGATGAGGCTAGAAGAGAAGCTTGTACAGTTTCCCGCATCTAACTCCAATGGCACATGAAGTAGATGGTCCTGCTGCTCTAGGAAACACATATACTTTCCCACCTAGGACATATACTCTAAATCCCCTGTCCTCAATAGCGGAAACTGAAACAAGGTTCTTCTTCATCCCAAGGACATACAAGACATCCCTCAATGACATAAGCTGCAGAGCGAGCAAATCAGAGCAGAGAGATCTAGAGAGGGAAGATCTATCAGAGGCACCGTCAAAGCACTCAAATCCAGTTTGGTAGTTAGGGCATACTTCTTCAATGCATGCATCAGCTGGATGCATGCAAATTAAAGTTTTTCCTGTTCAGAGGGATTGAGTTACCGGCTGAGGTAATTCTGTATTGTACTGTCTTTTATACATCTATATGCTATGGGATCGAGAGAGAAGATAGCCCCATAGTTAGCTGGTTTTTCCCACAAGGGTTCCAGGGTACATCTGTTGTTTATGTGGTTGATTGCATTTATGTTCAGTTGGTAAATGCAGATCTAGTTGTTTGAGTTTATGTTTGTATGAGTATTTACTTACATTGAGACTCATACCACTTGAGATCTCAGGGCGATCCAGAGGGAGTAGTGAACTCTGGATCTATATATATTTACACACTAAAGATTTATTTGGCATTCAAGTGCTTTGGTTCGCTTAGCCCTTCCAAAAGCAAGCAAAAGATCCTAAGAAAAGTAGCTTTCTAGCTCACTTTCCTTAGTCATTTGATTTCATTTTTGTAATGGTTAAGTAGAGAAATTTTCCATTTTTTGCATCTAAACCGGACATACTCTTAAAGTGTGTTTCGGTAGGTTTTCAATAAATTTTCGTTCGCTAGAATTTGTACCATTTAATGACAATCCTGCATTTAAAAGATAACTAAAAGTTAGTTAAAGACTCAAAAAATTGCCAATAAACTAGTCTTTCACATACTTGTTTAAGCTAGTTTCAGTTTTGCACCTTGTAGTATTATCAAAACACTCTTAAAGTGTTTTGATTAACTTTTCTAACCAACATAGTTCGCTGATCTGTTTTGATTTCATAACAGGTTGGAGTAAGAAAACACATAAAAAATTGCATTTGGAACTTCCAGAATAATCCAGAGATCCAGTTTCAAGCACTGTTTCGTTTGACTCTTAAATTGTAAACTGATTTGTTCCCTAAGCATAAAGGGCAAGCAGTATTTTATTTCAAGTTTCATATTGTAATCAAAAATAAAAAATAAAAAGAGCACAGCAGGCAATTCTAGCACCTGACCCCAATCCCCCCAAGGGGGATTCGCACCTTTTTTCTTTTTCTTTTTTTTTAATTTTTCGCAACTTTTTCTAATTTTTCGTTTTAGATTAGTTTCATTTGAGCAGTAGTAATTAAACAACTCACTCAAGCACACAACGTCCTCCAAGGACCCGTTTATCATTTTGTTATATGCTTTTGTGTTTTATTCAATTATTATTTTGTTTCTTAAAATTTAATCCTAAATTTAACCCCCCTTGCTCTACCGAAGTACTCCACCATTTGGTGCGAGGAAAAAATATTCTTGGGGTTTAGTGTAAATTAAGCATCCACTTCATTTTAATAAAACGAACAACGCCCCAAACCCGGAGTATGCTCTTGACTACTGCAGCTTAGTCGGAATAGTTGGCTCAATCAGAAACGGGTGCAAGGTACTTAGTTTAATAGGACAATCCAATCTCATCTTTCTTGGCGGATTCAGGAGGTTGCATGGGTGTATACCGTAGAGTAAGCAGGCTACTTTAAGAAGGTTCATCCTCGCCTGGTTGGACACTCAGTGAAGCCGCTATAGCACTCAATCCAAAGAGTTAGATCTGGTTGGGCCAAACCAAGAATTAACCCATTCCTTAATCCACTCATTTAATAATCATAAAATTTACCAACTAAGACACTGTAATACTTTCACTGAGACCACACAAGCAACCCTACAGAGCAGCAATCGCATGCATTTCACATTCTCGGCACTGGTCTTTAATTTTCCATGTTTTAAGTTTCAAATATTGAATGTCGTGAATGCTTATCTATCTTGTGTGGTGTTAATTAATTGATTTAATTTTCACACAGTGCTAAGTTGTTATTTTTTCCATCTCATCATTTCATAACTCCTAGAATAGACTTTTATCTTTTGTTGTAGATTAAAAGCCTTAGTTTATTTTTCATAGGGACCACCCCCCTTGGCTTCGCTAGGAGTAAGCCTAGACAGAGGAGTCGAGTAATCAGGTGACAGCACTTGACTCTCACTTGCCTTCAAGGACACACCGAGCAGCTTGAAGGTTTCTTGCCGCGTCCCCCCCAGGTGTGTATTAGGCGGCAACAGGCACTGTCCAACATAGTGTCCAAACTTCTGACATGAGAAACACTTGATTTTACTCAAGTCTTTCTTCTGCTCACCTGTATGCTACGTGTCCCCACCCTTGGGACCCTTCTTGAACTTCTTCTTCTTCTTACCTTTCGCTGCCAATGCTACATCCTCCTCATCATTCCTATGATGTGATGAACTGCCCTGTAAGTATTCTTTATGTGTCTCCTCCTATGTGAGATCATCCCAAAGACGATCCCATGTAGGCATGTTCTCTCGACCAATAATAGTCTGCACGAACACACTCCATTGTTGAGTCACGTCATTCAAGGCAATGCGCACCATCTCAGTGCCCTATATAACCTCTCTTATAGCTGCAAGCTCATCCCTCACCTGTGTAATCTTGGTAAGATAGGAAGCCATGCCTTCCCCTTTACTCATGTGTACATTCTTCAACTTCTCCCTTAACACCATTTTCTTATTCTCATTTGAACTCTGGTAAAGGTTGGTCAAAGAAGTCCACATCTGAAAAGAATATGTTTTTGTTTATATGTGGGGGATTACATGATCCTTCACGCAATCAAGTATAACCCTCCTTGCCTTTACATCTTTCTTCATGAAAGCTGCCTTATCAATAGCATCGGTAGGTACTGTCACAGGATTTGATGTTATACTGTTGACTATATTCCATAGCTCATTTTCTTCAAGTATCAACATAATTCTAGCCTTCTATGGACTAAAATTTGTAGCCCCGTCCAACCTGTCTTCTACTCTAAGTCCAAACACCATGGCTACAACCTGTATGACCCAAGCAACCTGTTCAAGAACTCTCTCCCAAATCTGGAAATTTCTGTCAAAACCCTAACTTCTTCAAATCTGAAAATGTTTCCACAAACCACTGTTTTCTCCAAATATGAAAAAAAAAATTTGTAAACCCCTGTTTTTCTGAATGTTTAAATTCTGAACTTTAAATGTGCTCTGATACCATGAAAGTTTTTGATATCCCAACCTGATTTCAAGCTTTAGAAGCTTCTCTGCATTGTTTAATGCCCAAACCCCAGTATGCACAATTTTTCATAAAAATTGACTTCAACTTAAAACACATGAGATTCTTTTCATTATTAAAATTCAGAAATGTAATTTTATGACAGCCATTCAACCATGAAAATAACACAGGAATTTTTTACCAATGGTCCAGGATAAAACCTCTAAGGGAAAACCTGTTTATGAGAGAGAGATTTTATTTCTTCAGTAAAATTTTACAAACAAAACAGTAGTATTTATCTTTACTTTTCTTCTCAAAAAGTGTGCCCACAAACCACTGAAAGCTTGTTGTACAAAACCCTTGAAAAACGTGCCAAATCTGCTCACACGTGTGACTATACGGATCACTGTTTCTCGAATTTTGTGCCCAGAAAACAGCCTCAAATTATGTGCCTGTTGTACGGCTAGAACAACGATTTAATGTTGTAATTACTCCTCGATTTTCATGCCCAACTCGACCTTGAAAATCGTGTTGTATGGATCTGTCAGAAACTGTACATGTACGGCCTATACGGATTGCTTCTCGAAAACTGTGTTGTTGTACGGACTTTGCCTTGGGAATTGTGCCCAATCTCTTCTCCTTGAAATTTGAGCCACTCTCCTTCTCTTGAATTTACTGGTTTGGAATCTCTCCAAAAACCCTCTCTCTTCTCTCTTGCTTGCTCCTCTTCTTCTCTCCAAAAATTCTCTCTTGGAAGTGAATAATATGAATGAAGAATGCCTTGCCCTAGCGCTTTTTGTTCATCATAACTTCCTCTTTCAATCCAATGGTCAAGATTAAATTAGATGAATGGTTCTCATTAAATGCTCATTTAATAATTAATAAATGACATTTAGTGCACCTCATGTCATTTAATAAAGTATGGGTACCCTCTTCTAATTAATTACTCACTTGACTTTAATTTAAATATGAACTTAGGATATCATCACTTTTTAACTTTTAATGAAGTCACTTTAAAATTAAAAAGTGCATCTCACTTCATTAATTAAAATTGACTAAGGGTCACAACTTAAAGTGTCCTTGTCCACCCCAAGGCAACATTAGGTGAACGACACTTCCTAGGTAACTTTTCAACAGAAATTTTAGGAAACCCTAAAAATTAAAAATATCAAAATATTCATAAAAACCCTAATTGTACATGTGTAAATATTATTGTTAGGTCAATTTTGTATTTTTTTTGTAATTAGGTCTTATTTCTGATTTTTGTACATATTTTAAACCCTAAATACTAACCCTAGCCCTATTTGCAGCCCTAACCTAAACCCTAGCGAGTCCCTCTTCCTTCCCCTTTAGGGTTCACTTCTCATCTTTTCGACTTCGCTCTCCCTCCTTATCCCTTCGCTGCCCTTTCTTCCTCTTCTCCCTCCATTTCTCCTCCCTTCATCCTCTTCCTTTCTCCCTCCTCCTTTCCTTTTCTCCTTCTTCCTCTCCTTCCATTCCTCTCCTTCATCCTCCATCTCCCTCCCAATTCCATCCTTGTTCCTTTTTCTTCCCTTTTTGCCCTCAGTCAGCCTAAAGAAGCCCTCGGCCTCCTCTTTCAGGACCTCGGTCCTCTCCCCTTTAGTTGCCCTTTGTCTTAGCCTTACCCTAGCAAACCTTGGTCCCTCATTTGGGGTTCTAAGACCAATAGCTACCTTACCTCAGCCCTAATTCACTGCTGCACTACATCTGCATAAATTTGCAGACCTTCAAGATAAAACAACCATCTCTTTTACATCCTTACAGCTGCACACACTAGCAATAATAAAGGTCAATCATTTATACAAATTGTTTGCCATTTACAGACAAATACACCATAAGAAGGTCTGAAATCTACTTAAAAAGAGGTCTGAAATTGATTATTAAAGTTGGTAATATTGGTCTATTTATATGACAAAACTAATTAGAATTTGAAGTACTCATTGCATGCATCTCTTATGATATTTGTTGCCACAAACTTGACATCAAAAGAAGGTAGCCTACTGCTGTTACTGATCTTGCATTGGAAAGCATACTGTGACTGCTACAATTCTGATTTATATACAATTTGGTGCATGAAAGTTAGTATCGAGTCTTGTTCAAAGTACAAACATTATTACTCATTTGCTCTTACACTTTTACTGCTTGGTAATTATTACAAGTGAATGTTGACAACGCTATCATACTGCTGATTATGTTCTCACCCACTGCTTGGGAATTACTATTGTTAATATAAGTGGTCAAGTGATAAGTCCTATCTTGGAATATTTGCATTAAGTTCATTGCTATTATACACAAGTGCTTGTATTGTTATCATCATATTCTATTGGCTGTGATACTGTACATATCAGTCCTCTAATTGGCGATTAGTGATTACATTTCCTTGTCATTGAATGACTTATATCACATGGTGGATGTTAATCTTTCATATGCTAATTTGCCATTGATTATTCTTGCTGCTACGTTGACTTGGTATATTCGTTATCTTCACAGTACGTGATTACATAGTATGTCTTCTGCATTCACATAAACATATTGGTTAAGGCACTGGTCACTGACTTGTTTAGAAGAAATAGCATTTTAAGCATTGTTTTAGATCACAAAAGAGCTCTCCCCTTGGAGGTTTCGACTCTCCAAAGAAGTTGGAGAAGTGACTAAGGTGACAGTGGTCACTTTTCTCTTGCATTTGTTTATCGGATACTAGCCCTGCTAGTTCATCCGGTAACACTGTGAAGGGATCTAGGGTTACCTCCCTTCAATTAGAGTCTAGTGACACATTACATTTAAGTGATGTACTATATGTACCTGGCATGAAAAGAATCTTGTCTCCATATCTGCTTTGGAGGACAAAGGATAAAAAGTTGCATTTTATGATGGGAAGGTCCTTGCTTGGTGCAAGAACTCAAGCATGGATACAACGAAAGTAATTGGTGTATGAGGGGAGAGCTTATACAAGTTGATCGCACCACTAGCTCAAGCACTAATACATAACTGTACCAGCATGGCTGAGCTATGGCACAGAAGACTAGCTCATCTAAACTATAAAGCTCTTCCAGCATTAAGGAATATAGTGACAGGTCTACCAGTACTTCATGTAGACAGTGATGGAATATGTAGAGGATGTGCACTTGGCAAGAATGCCAAGGGATCCTTCCCGAATAGTGAAAGCAGATCTAAAGGAATTTTAGATCTAGTACACTCTGACTTGTGCAGACCCATGACTGTTGCTTCACTGGGTGGCTATTATTATTATGCAACATTTATTGATGACTATTCTCAGAAGACTTGGATATGCTTTCTCAAGACCAAGGAATCCGAAGAGGTGCTAAGTAAATTCAAAGAATTCAAAGCACAAGTTGAGAATCTGACGGGAAAGAGTACTAAGATCTTGAAATCGGATAATAGTGGAGAATATACCTCTATAGATTTCAATGATTTCTGCAAGGAAGCAGGAATTAAGAGGGAGCTCACAGTTCCCTACAACCCTCAACAAAATGGGGTTGCAGAAAGAAAGAACAGAACAAATGTGGAGGCAGCCAAAGCCATGATTCATGACCAAAGTCTACCGATGTTCTTGTGGGCAGAAGCTTCTAGAACAACTGTCTATGTACAAAACAGATGCCCTCATAAAATCTTGAAGAACATGACTCCGGAAGAAGCTTTCACAAGAGTGAAACCAAAAGTGGGCCATCTTCGTATCTTTGGCTATCCAGTCTACATTCATGTGCCCAAGGAGAAGAGGACAAAGTTAGAACCTTCAAGCAAGAAGGGAACTTTCGTGGGATACAATGAGTCTTCAAAGGCTTACAGAATTTACATCCCAGGATCGAGGCAGATCGAAGTTAGCCGGGATGTGTCCTTTGAAGAAGAGATGGCTATTAGAAGGGCTCAAGGATCTGATATGGAGATCGATGATGAGGAGCTGATGAATCCTAAGGAGATGAGATCATTTCCACTTCCAGTAGTTCAAAGGGAGTTAGATGAGAAGGATGAGCCGGTTGATCCCATTGATCCAATTGAGCCAGTTGATGCTCCCACAGATATTGCAGTAGGTCGGAAGAGGCCTAGATGGGCACAACAGACATTGCAGGATGCAGAGGGGTATGAAGCTCCCCATAGTACTTTTCGAGAAAGCAAGAGACCTCAAAGATTCTCGAGTTATGTAGCATTGATGAGTCACATCATTGACTCAGAACCTTCCACCTATGAAGAGGCCTCCAAACACCAAGTATGGAAGGATGCCATGATGGAAGAATACTAATCCATCATGAAGAATGATGTGTGGGAGGTTGTACCGAGACCTGATTGGAAGTCAGTAGTGACTTCTAAGTGGCTTTACAAAATCAAGCATGGAGCAGATGGCAGTGTTGAGAAACACAAGGCTAGGTTTGTTGCTAGAGGATTCTCTCAGAAAGAGGGAATTGATTATGATGAAACATTTGCTCCCGTGGCTCAATATACTTCCATCAGGACGATTATTGCTATTGCTTCAGCTATGGGATGGAAGTTGCATCAGATAGATGTCAAAACCGCCTTCCTCAATGGTGTTATCGAGGAAGAAGTATATATTGAACAACCAGAAAGGTTTGTTGTCCATGGAAAGGAGTCCCACGTATGCAGGCTGAAAAAGGCCCTATATGGACTCAAGCAAGCACCAAGTGCTTGGTATGGATGGATAGTTGGGTACTTGGTGAGCTTAGGATTCACCAAGAGTGATGCAGGCTCCAACCTCTACTACAAGGTTGTGGATGATGAGCCACTCATTTTGGTACTCTATGTTGGTGATTTGTTTCTCACTGGGAATGAGAAACTTATTGTATGGTGTAAAAAGAAGCTCGCCTCTGAATTTGAAATGAAGGATCTTGGATTAATGCATTACTTCTTGGGATTAGAAGTATGGCAGAGGCAGAATGAGATTTTCCCGAGTCAAGGAAAATACACCATTGAAAGACTGCAAAGATTCGGAATGTTGGACTGCAAGTCCATGGCCGCATCGATGGATGAAAATCTGAAGAAGCTGAGAGACTCTGCTTCCGATTAAGATTTGATTGATCCCACTATGTATCGCCAACTGATTGGATCCTTGATGTACTTGACAAATACCAGACCAGATATATGTTTTGCAGTGAATGCCCTCAACCAGTTCATGTGCAAGACAAGACAGATTCATTGGGTTGCCGCAAAACATGTGTTGAGGTACTTGCGTGGCACTATGGGATATGGCCTAAGATATGCTTCAGAATGTGACTTGAGATTGCAGGAATTTTCAAATTTAGATTGGGTCGGATGTGCTTCAAATAGGAAGAGCACCTCTGGGTGTTGCTTCAGTCTGGGTTCTGCAATGATTTCCTAGTGCAGGAGGAAGCAGACCTCAGTAGCACTTAGTACTGCAGAGGCCGAGTACATGGCTGCTAGCACTGCAGCCCGGGAAGCCATGTGGCTTCGGAAACTCCTTGCGGGATTGTTTGGCCAGATTCCATAGCCAACTGTGATTCACTGTGATAACCAGAGCTGTGTGCAGATGTCAGTGAATCTTGTATTCCACGACATGTCGAAGCATATAGAGATTCAGTATCACTACATTCGTGATATGGTGCAGAAAGGTGCGGTTGAGCAATAGTATGTTCTGACATATGACCAGACTGCAGATGTTCTTACCAAGCCTCTTTCCAGGATAAAATTTGTATACTTTCGTGGAAGGCTTGGTGTGGAAGAGAACGTGTCCCTCCTTGAGAGGGAAAGATGATACAGTGACCAAGCATTCTCCGGATCACTCTAAGATGGAGTGAGGAGATCTCTCGGACATCCTGATAGGATGGAGAGGCCACTGCATTCTCCGGATCACTCTGAGATAGAGTGAGGAGATCTCTCGAACATCCTGAAAAGATGGAGAGGCCACTACATTCTTCGGATCACTCTAGGATAGAGTGAGGAGATGTCTCGGACATCCTGAGAAGGGATGGAGAGGCCAGCGCACACTCCTAGACACTCTGTAGAGTAGGGAGATCTCTCAGACATCATGGGACTTGATGGAGAGATTTAGTGCATTCTCCAAATCACTCTAAAAAGAGTGAGAAGATCTCTCAGACATCCTGAGACGGGTTGGAGAGGTTGGTGCACACTAGCGCACACTGGTGCACACCGGTACACTTGAACTTACCAAATGACTGGTTGAGATGGCTCACATTCCCCAATGGATTGGGTTAAGCTGAGGCACATTGTATGGATCCACCGATGGACTGTGTGGAGCAAATGCATAATGACACTTCTCGATGGACTGAGACTGTGTTGATGACCTTCAGTTTGTATAGAGACGATCAAGACAGATGTGATGTACAGATGAGATCTAGATGATCGTGACGTTGATGATGACCGTGTCCAAAGAATACCTTCCTTGTTGAGAGGGAGTGCTAGAAATAGTGCAACTTCGGAAGTTATTCTTATTGTATTTTATTACATTATTGTTGTACCTCCTACGGGAGAAGATATAGATGTATTTGATCATGTAAACCCTTGAAAGAATCAATGTAAAACTTGGGGTGAAAGCACACAAAGAAAAGATTTATTAAATATTAATTTTATCTTTCCCCAAGACAAGTCGGCCCTGTCAGCTAGACAAGTCGGCCCAGTAAGGGAAAAAGTCAGTTTTTCATGTGTATAAATAGAGAGGTCATTTGCCTCATTTGGTCACTCACTCAACTCAAGCAATTCGCTCAAGGAGAGAGAGAAGTTCGCTACTGCAGCTAGGAGAAGTGAGTTTTGGAGTCTTCACTTGGAGAAGTTTTTCTCTTTATCTCTCTTGTATCTGTACTCTGTTCTCGGGACTAATTTTCTCTATACGAAGGTTGTTGGGTTTTCTCCCTGTTGGGTTTCCTAGGATAAAATATTGTGTCTATTGTTTCTGTGCTTGGTTGTTATTCTAGTGATCCTATTTTATTATCTACATTTGATTTTACTGCTAGAATTATATAAAAACTAACAAGACATAGTAATGATCCCAAGCCACCTTCTTTCCTCAATAAACATAATAGTGCTAAAGAAGATAGGAAAGAAGACGAGAAAACTTCTCCTTGTGATTACAACCTTAACATTGATATGAAGGAGTTAAGTAAAATTATGTGCAACATTCCCGTCACTAAACTAATGAAAGCCCCGTCAGTAAGAAGCCAAGTAGAAGAATTTTTCGAAGGAATTCATCGAAAGAATGACTTTGAGGTGCCTATGAATCATATCATATCCAGAGTCTTAGTGGGAATGAGATTAGGAGGGTTGAAAAGGATCCTCTTATAAACATCCAGTCTGCAATTGATGAACGCAAGAATGGTGGTTACCCTCCCTTCTACCTTACATTACACATTTAGGATATGCTCCTTCACAATTGCGTGTTAGATTCTGGAGCCGCCATGAATGTTATGCCTTTACATGTCATGAAGGAAATGGGTTTAGAGGTCACCAGACCATATGGAAATGTTTGTGGCATTGATTCTAGACGTGTAGAATCCTATGGTTTGATTAAAAATCTTAGGGCTTATCTTTTTGCATGCTCGAACATTTCCACCATGATGGATGTTGTAGTAATCGACCTGCCCCCAACTTATGGTATGTTACTCTCTAGGAAGTGGGCAATCAGTTTAGGTGGATACCTCATGATGGATTTATGCTATATTTGTCTTCCCAACTCAGATGGTTCCTTAGTTAGAATCAACAGAGAGCCTTTCATTGATAAACACTTGGAAACATTCGAAGATGGGATAAAGAATACATACGGTGATGATTTATTGAATTCCGCAAAGGTTGGGATGGTTAAGAATGATGATAGGATTTGGGAGTTATTCGAGCAAGATAACATTTTTATGGTTCTAGGAGGTAATGATTCCTTTGAGGAGGGGATAATTGAACTTGCTAGGAGAATCAATCTTGAGATGCATTTAACTAAAGTTTCTAAAGAAATTCGTGGTTTGAGAAGTGATGAAAATTATCAACTTCAAGGTCAAAAGCCTAATAATGAAAAATTTCAAGAACAAAATAATGAAGATCAAACACATGAAGTTGGTAATGAATTAGAAGATATAAGGCAAGGCAAGCGGAGACCTAGGACCGTTAGGGAATTTCTTGCTTTAGTTGATAGTAACTTGGAAAGAGAAAGAGAAGGGTTTCATCAGATTCTTCCGTGGGTAACCAACAATGAAGGGGCACCTCTTTCACTAGTGAAAGGAGTGATATTAATTCTTCTCATTTTTCAAATGCCCCTGATTATTTGCCTCTCCAACCTCTATAAAATGATCCACCAAGACAAAATCTTATTAACACTTCTAGGAGTTGGCAAGAGGATGCTTTAATTAATGATGCACCCAAAGGAGAATTTGCTTTGAATAATCTTGCTATCTTTCAAGAATCTTCTTCTTTTGATCAATCCAATCCTTTATCAGCATATCCTCGTTTAAGAAATGTCCCTAATTTCTTACTACCACCTGAATTGCCTAATCATGAATAAAAAAGTTCTCACAATGATCCTTCTCACATTCCTATTTCTTCTCCAACTTTCTTAGAGGATCAAGCCCAACGGTTCAGAGATATGGCCTCTAATATTTTTGTGTCATCAGAGTCTCTAGCTCAACGGTTAGAGAATATGAGCATTCCAATACCTTCTTGGGAAGGCACTAGTCATAGTAACGATTACTCTCATATGCCATCTCCCCTTGAAGAGGATAACGAGAGAGTTTTCAGAGAGTTTTGGACTGTGGGAGAAACACCCAAGTACATCATTCACCCACAGAGAGATGAACTGAATACAAATAATCGGGAGACGAGAAGAGAAATTAGGGAAGTTCTGATTGGTAGGGTAGCCATTCCTTTAGATGGAGGTCCTCCCGGGTTTGACATAAATCGGCTGCAGCATTCTGTAATCTAGGAATAGAATTTACATTAAAAGCATCAAAGCGCGAAATTAAATCCCATACCTCAGACTGGTAACCTTTTAAATTTGGTAAAAGACAATGAATTGTATCCCTCACCTGTCTGACAACTATTTCTGAGTCACCAAAGACTTTCAAGTACTTGACATTTAAACCAATAGCCTTCTTTAACCCATGGACCAGAGCTTCATATTCAACAATGTTATTAGTACATTCGAACTCCAATCTACAAGATAAAAAGTGTTTGTTGGTTTCAGGATCAATTAAAACACACCCAGCTCCAGATCCTTCTTGAGTTTTGGAACTGTTACCAACTTTTTTGTACCATAGTTGGATTATCTGAGGAGCCGCCATTTGACAAAGATAATAAGTGTTTGTATTCCAATGTATCAGATGATCCATCCTTTGTGCCTAGCCAGTTTTGGCTAGTCAATTTTGTTTTTCAGTCGACATGACCATGGCCCCACGAGGTTTGTAATAAAGTGTGCTAGTAGGATTTTGGGTGGATCGGTTCCCCATGACTTGGTTAAGCAACTAAGGTATTCCAGGGAGTTTTTTCCCTTGTCAATTATACTTTGCCTATAGCCGAGCTATAATCGATGAGGTTTTCTCCCGCTTCCTCCAAAGCTGGAATGCCCGATTTTGAAAATTTTAGCCATGGGGGGTTATTAGAGTCCAACTGATGTATATAAGCCTACTAGACACTATTAGAATAGGTTTTGGTCATGTCCTAGGTCACTAGGACCCTCAGAAAAAATTTCAAACAAATTTTACCGGGCCCTCCGGTTTTGGGTTTTTTAATTTTTTAAAATTTTTAATAAATTTTTCCATAGTTTAAATGGAAAAATTTCAATTTGTAATATGCCAGTCATCCGGGATTCGAATTCAGTGATTAAAGGCTTGAACCTTAAGCCAAAAATCATTCATGATCCCCGGACCAGTTTATCCTAAGTTTCGGATGTCAATTCAGCCTCATAATTAATAATTTCTCAAAAAAGTCAGTTACAGAGAAATTATTAATTAAAATAATAAAAATTGAATATTTGGAGATAATCCAAATCTCTCCAAAATAATCCAAATGGATTAAAATAAAAGGCTAATTGACATGGCTTTGGGCATTAATGAGGGTTCCAATCATCTCCAATCAACTTCAATGAAGTATCCAGTCAACACAAGTGATTAACTCCAAGAGAAATTCCATGCATGCAGAACTCGATTTAGTGATGTGGAGGAGTTATTAAATGAGAGTGTGGTTGGTTTTGAGTTGCATTGAATGGGAGTGGGGGCGCCTTCCCTAGGTGGAGGCCACCTCCCACTCTCAACTACCAAAGATCTCAATCAATTTTATGTTAAACTCCAAGCCACCTACCAAAGGGCTCACGTGTTCTCTCCTCCCTCACGTCAAGTTAGGGTATGGGCTCGAATGTCACACATGGCAATGGCTTATTAGATGGTGGAGATAACAAGGATGGGATGGGGGCCGCCTTGCCTAGGTGGAGGCCACCTCCCCACCCCAACTCAATGCAATTTGAGTTTATGTGATAGTTAAGCACTCCAAGCTTGTGTAGATTAGGATTTGATTGGATTTTGACTAGGGATTCGAATTATGTCAAGGCCATTGGCTCCTTCCAATGCCAATTCGAATTAGGGTAGGCTGGCCTTTGGCCTTTTGTTATATAATGAGGGTTTTGTCTCCTCATTCCTCATGGATATTTTGGGCAAACTTACTCTGCCAGATTGTAAATGTGTTATAGCTTTTGCTAATTGAAATAAAGTGACTTTGGAGGTCCATATGGTGTGTTGATCTTGTCATGGGAAGTGCTTCATCTATATCAGGGTGATTTTGTTCTTGTTTATTACTTTCATTTCACTATTTTGATCAAATTGTTAGCTTAGAAGGCTTTATTAAGTCCATAGGATGGGCATTTGAGTTCAATTTGTCCATTTATGTTGAGGTTTTATGTGATTTGGAAGGAGTAGACTGTAGTTGGAAATACTTATACTCTTCTAATCCCATTTTGCTTTGCATACAATATTTGATCAAGATGTGTTTGTGAGTGATTTCTTGTGTAGATCTCCCAAGTTTGAAGAGAAGCTTGAGCTCGGTTGCTTCTCTCACCTCTTCAAAGGACCTATTTTCTGACATTTGTGTGCATTTCAGGATCTCCTAAAGTTGATCTCAAGCATCAAAAGTTTGGCAAGAAGTGCTAGTTCGAAGATCCTTCTCTTAATCCATCTTAAACTTGGTTACTTGGTTACATTGGATACCCTAAAACACCCTTGGTTTTCGTTTTAAGGGTCTCCTTGCTCTCTTTTTTGGTTTCATTGAGCCTCCTCCTTGCTCTCGTCCATCCCTTTTTGGCCCTTAGCCCTTCTTCCCTTTGTTCTACTCTTCTAAGCTTCCAAAAGCCCCTTCCCTCTAGCTCTCGTTTTGCCTTCTTTCCATACCTTTCGTCCACCTTTAAGATCTCCTCTTCTCTCTCGTTTTTGACCTTCTTCATCTTGCTGTCGTTGGTCTCTTCTTTCCCCTTCTTGCCTTTCGTCTCTCCTCCTCTCCAAGCTCTCGTTTCCCTTCCTCTTGTCTCTCTCATCTCTCTCATTTGCCTTCTTTGGTCTCCATTCCACTCCTTTGTTTTCCCTTTAGATTTGCTCAAACTCCCTCCTTTTCGTCCCTCCTTGAGCACTTCAAAACATTACAAAAAAACAACAAAGGTTTGGTTAAGAGTTAGTTGCTTCAAAGCTAATAGTTAGGCCATCTTTTCATCATATTTTTCATTTGTTAGATCTTAGCTTATACTTCCATACTAGCTTTAATTCAAAAGGTAAAAAGTTTACATCTTGAAAGTGGTTGGCATATAGATCTCATTCTAGGATTGCATATAGATTAACTTGCATCTCTACTTAGTTTTTATTTTGTTGATAGTTTCTAGATCTAAGTAGTTTCATTATTGTTTGTTTTTTTGGACTAATGCTAAAGGGTGCATGAGTGGTTTGTAATTTTTGTTGTAGGGATTGAATAAAGCCAAGCTCAAAAGAAGAAGAAGATCTAAAACAAGAGAAAAGTTTGAAACCAAGATCCAAAATGAAGAACCATATCAAGTAAAAGATCCAAAACACTTGGGATTTGAAACAAGAAGACAAAGTCAATCACTCTCCTTTTTTGTAAAAAGAAGCCATTAAGGCCTTCTTCCATTTCTCCAAGTCTCTTCAAATGGTTGAAATTCCTAAAAAATATTTTACTTAATCAATAAAGTTCATAAGTGGGGTTTTCAATCCCCCACACCCAACTTCCCCCATTTGGGGAAGTTTGTAGCGTTCTTTGAGTGGTTTGATTTCTAGCTTAGTTTTGCTTTGCTTAGCTTAGTTTAATTTTTTGCATCATTAGAAGTACTAATTGCTAGATTAGTTAAATTTTTATACTTAGCATTTTTAATTTGCTAGTTGTTTACTATTTGATTTTAAAGTTTCATTTTCCAAGTAATACAACTGTTAGAGTAGAAATCTCTTGAATCTCACTAATAGTGGATCAAGAGTGCTCTCTGTCGAAGAGTTGTTTCTATTTCAATTTTTTACTTACCCCCATGCTCTCCCGAGTACAGTCTTTGACCTGAAAGAGATTCTTGGGTAAATTAGACTTTTATTTCTAGTATAGTTATTTAATTCCGTGCATCATAAGCCTCTTGAACATTGTCATAAGACGAAGTCAAGAGCGCTCTCTGTCGGAGATTTTTTCCTTGTGCTCTTAATAAAAGCTTCAACTCACATTCCCCCTTTAATAATTTATCGTGGTTGCTATCCAACACCCGTATGCTCTGCCAACCTGAAAAGGTTGGGCTAGTACTCAGAAAGGTGTTGGGTTAGATAATTTTTCGATAACATAATAAAATTTTTACCACCACAACCAACGAACCGACGTTGCTTACTCACATACTCAGGTAGTGGGCAAAGTTCCTAAACCTGGTGGGGCCGGAAGTTACCGTTGTCTTAGACATCGGGGTGGTTAATTCTTAAGACACCTACGCCTTGACATTTGGGCGGTCCGACATACCATCAGAAGGGGAAGCCACTGAAAATATATCTTTCTGGTCTTTTGCTTACCTTGTTCTTAGCCTAATAATCAAGACCATTAAAACTTTTAATTTACCAAGATAATTTGCACGACAATCTCACGAACAACTACTATTGAGACTTGCATTTCAGCATCCCCAAGCACTACACTTGTTTGATTCCATTTTGGCACTAGTCATTTTACATTTATGTTTTGATTAAGTTGGGCCATTTGTCCATCATATTTGGAACTTATCTATCTGTGGATGCTTCTTATTTTCGCAAAGCCTTTCATATATTGTTTTGCAACGTGGATTGCATTTTACCTTGTGTTTCATTTAAAGTAAATTTGTGATATTTCATCTTTAAAACTCCTAAACAACATCCATCCGCATCACCATACACTAAAAACATTAAAACACATTGAGCCATAGTAAACTCTTTGTAGGGACTACCCCCCTTGGCTTCATTAGGAGTTAGACTAAACGGAGGAGCTGGGATTCAGGTGACAGTACCTGGCTCATTGCTTGCCCCCAAGGCCACACTTTCCCCACTTGTAGTGAGGGAACAGCTTTCGAAAAATTTATGCTGCTGGTGTGCATCTCGGCGGACAACAGGAACCATCAAAGTATAGAACCCAGAATACATTTTTTGTTTTAACTAAGTTAGTATCACTATCACCTAAGTCAGTGACTAATTCTACTATGTTACAATCAATATCATCAGTCCGAGAAAATTGAAGGAGATCGGATTGTTCATCTGATTCATGGCTAACATTTTCCGATTGATAATTACCCAGTTCAATCTCTAAGAAATAATTTCCCAAAACTGAAGACGAGAAAGCTACAGCTTTGTTCTTCTCCTCTAACTGAGTTACATTTTGCTTCATGTGAGGTTCTCTCAGTATTTTAATCTGATTTTGTCTATTCTGGTATGGCAACCACAAGTGAGACTAGTCCGTTGCAAAATAACCATTCAATTTCATAGACTAGTCCCTGCTCAAAATCAAACCATAAGCCTCAGGAATATCCACTACCATTATATCAATAAATTGGCATACTCTAGGATCCGCTGATAACCTAATAAGTAGATCCTTCATTTCTCCAATGACCTTAACATCAATTCTATCTAACTGTATGATTTGAGATGGGGATGGTATTGGTTGTCCGTTAATCCTTTTGCAGATTGACAAAGGCATGACATTTGAAGAAGCCCCAGAATCTACCAAACAATTATGCACATTATGATTGAAAATTTCGAATGTTAAGAGAAAAGGCAACGTTTGGGATCTAGATTTCCCGCCAATACTAGCTTCATTTACTTCAGGGTTTTCCTCAATGTTTTCTAACGAAGTGCTAGATTGTGGGTCAAAAGCTACCAACAACTTCTTTCTTTGCTAGGGCAAACTACACATATCAAATATAGAGACATTTGCTTTTGCCTTCTTAATGTCTTCGATTATATCATATCCCATGTCATGATCTTTTGAAACTTTCCCCTGATTTTCTGTTTTGTTCGATGCGAGCTTTGGTTGTTTGGTTATTTTTGCATTTGATTCTTTTGTAGGTGTTGGGTTCATCTTAGGCTTCCGGTGGAATGACTGTTATGTGCCGCTTGGGTGCTTCTTTTACAAACTTAGCCTTAGAAACATCAAGGGCTTAATCGAGAACAGGGCCTTTACTCCTAGTAGTAACATTAATTGATGCGGTCTGAAATTCATCAGCATGATCTTCAGACGAAGATTCTTGTGTGGGTGCCCAATCCCAAAGGACCATTGTAGTATCAGGAGCAAGCTCTTCTTGTTCAAGGATCTGCTCTTCCTGAGGATCTTCTTGATCTGTTGCTTGTGCATCCAGCATTTGATTCATCACCAAACTCATCGAGTTTATCCAATGTGGGCAACTTTTTTCAAAGTGTGGTTCCTGATGGAAAGTGCAGAAATGGTCCATTCCTACTTCATTTAAGTTTAAAACAGTTGAGTTGTTCATAGGTGGAGGAGGTTGACCATTTTCATCTTTTTTCTTGTAGAAAGGTTTGAATGGCTTTCTAGATGTGCTAACTGCCTTATCTTTCTCCAAATCTACAATTTTATTGGACAGCTTTTGCATCATCTTGACCACGTTTTCCATATCTGTTGATGGCTCTTCCTTAGTTCTGGTTAGCAGCAGTGTTTTCTTGGTAGTTGTTGGTTTTGCTTCCAAATCAAGGGAATGTTTAGCAATGATGTCTGCTTCTTTCTCTACCTTCTTGGCTTCTTCGAAGTTTTTCTATCAGGATAGTTCTCCTTGTTCTTTTAACAAACATTGCTATGGGAGGATCAAGCGTTGTTGTATAATATTCGACTAAAGATTCTTCAGCGGGTCTAGCTGCATCACTAAAATTATTTAACAATGTAGTAAATCTTTTATTGAACTCTTGAACCTTTTCTTTCTTTTCCATTCTCATGGACAACAATTCTTTCATAAGTGTAGCGACTATCTTCTGATTCCCATATTTACTTAAGAAACACTTCTCGAATTCTTCCCAATTTGATATGGAACTAGCTTGCAAACTAAAATACCAGGAAGATACCTTGGGTTCAAAAGTATAGGGAAAAAGTCTATAGACTACATCTTCGTGTTGCACATTTAGAAGATTCAGAGCCAAATAAAATCTTTTAAGGTGATCTTCAGCAGAGATACCTTTTCCAGGATCATATTTAGGTTGTACTTTTTCTGGATTCTTGGGCAGATCATGGAATGGTACAACTAAATTCAGCGCTCCTCTGGCTCTCCATGCAGGTACAGCCATAACTCGCGATGGAGAGTGTGGTGGAGAATTACGGGGAGTGTGTGGTTCTTCTAGATTTGGAGGAGTTTCGAATCTGATTTCTCCAAGAGGCTCTGTGATTTCTTCTAAAGATAGATCTACCAATTCTTCTAAATTATGAACAAGAACTGAATCTCTTGTGTACCGCGTCTCCCTCCTAGGAGCTCTTCTTCTAGGTAGTAAGGGAATTACGTTCCAACCACCAAGTTCCCTAACAAAAGACCGGGTATGTCTTCTGAAATTTGCTACTTCTTCAAAGGGAACAGCGTACAATGTTTCTTGTTGTTCAATTTCAGAATTGGGATCTTCTTGATTTCTTGATTCCAGATCGAAATTGTCTGGGATAGTTGTTTCAAGCGGGTCTTCAGTGGGATTTCTTCTAACGGAAGGATCTCCTCTGCCATCCATGCACTGGTGGCCCTCCTTCTAGCGCCAAAAACTGTTGATGCCTCGAATTCACAGCACCAATTAGCAAGGGATTCTCCCCGGTAAGCAAGCCCAATTAGATCGCTCACCATTTGGTATGAGGAATCCATCTGGTAAACGACTCGGCTACCGTATAAGGTTTAAAGATTTGTCTTATTTTCACCGGTTGCGGCCTGATCCACCGTTTATGTATTTTATTTTAAAGATGATATGCAAGTGCTTCTAACTAAATGCATGCAATTAAACAAATCTGATCTACAATTATTTAAGCAAATTAATCTATCCTTGCAAGGAGCAAACTGAAAGTATGAGTAATGCGCTAAAAGAAACACCCAAAGATCTCACAGATAGCTATTCAATCACATAGATGCATTTCCAGCAAAAGGTAGAAGGTGTCAAAGATAACCTTGACAGAATTAGAACATTCCATTACTCATTTAACACAGGGTATTCGTATGGAAAATGAAACCATTCATAGCAGAGAATTAATTCATGATAGTTAGGGAAGATCTCACAGTATACGCATGAAAGATGCAGAAATAGTTCAGCAATCATTCAACATAAATCCAAGCAAAACGTTGTGCAAGCTTTCCCAGGGAAAATGGAGCTTTCTTTATATATGTAGCAAAATAGTTCACGTACAAGGCAAAAAATGTCCTTTCACCAGCCAAAAGTCCTTTTATTCTTCTCTATTCATCTATTTATAGCTTTACAAAATGCTCTTAGAGCTTCTACGTGTACCCTAAACCTAGGGAATCTCTTGATTTTGTCTTTTAGTGCCTTTTACAAAAAAATAGAATAACTCCCAAATGTTTTTACAATAGAAACAAAAATCCAGTTGTCTTTAATTTCACAACTGAGATAAAGAGTCAAAATTGCTTCCAGTTCCTATTTAGACAATTATGTAATGCCAAATGAGTTCCTGACTGGAGCTTCTGTTACAGCTGCCACTTCCACCTCAACTGGTTTGTCCACTTCTGTTATATAGCTGACCCACATGCCTGGTTCTCTTACAATGGTGTTGGCAGGGGCAGGGAGCATGAATTTCAGGGAGATTTCATGCTTGGCTAACTCTGCTTCAATGTTTTTTACTTCTGTTGCTGCAACCTAGAGGACCTCTTCAAGAAAGTGAGCGTGAATGGAGGGTTTCATGATGCATTGGTATTCTGCTGTTAACACATCTATTTTCTTCGCATATTCCATCTCTGTGGTTAGCTCATTCTTCAACTCAGACAAGCGTTGGTCTTTGTCCGGAAAGTCCTTTAGATTTTGGGGAACCACTATTTGACACCTTTCCTAAGTTGTCTGGATTCTAAGATAGAGACTGTTGCATTTCCCGATGGTGGCTTGGATTACAGAGTTTAACTTTACACCACAATTCTTGCAGAACTCCATAAAGCCTACATCTGATTTAAAATATGCCATGGATTTGAGAGGGAGGTGTTTGGGGAAGCCTGACTTCCCTTCTCTCCATTCAATATACTTCCCGATGTCTTCCTTTACACGCGGATATTTCTTTCTAAGCTTATTGGCCTCGGAATTGATTTCTTTCATCCTGGCAACCATCGCCTTCATTCTGCAAACTTCTTCAGTGCTAAGTTCCTGTGACTCATGTATTTTCTTTAGTATGTCATAGGACTACTCATGGAAGGGGCTCAAATCACTTGCCTTGTTGTTTGCTAGCTCTAACTGCTCTATCATCAGTTCCTTTCCCTTTTCTAACTCCTCAACATTAGCTCTCAACTCTTCAATCTGTTGGTAGGCATCTGATTGCCCTAACTCTAACTGAATGGTCCTGGCTTTGAGATCATTTTTCTCTCCTAACATCATCATCTGTATCACCAAAGCTTCCTTTTCTTACTCTAGGTGCCGATACTTACTTGACAATTCACTTTGCTCTGATGAGAGGGTATCATATTTCTTTATCATTAACTCTCTATATGCTCGGTCCTTTACCAGAGTAAGCTGCAACCTGCGCGCCTTCTTCCTTGCCACTTCCACATCATTCATTAGCTTGTGGACATTGTCTTCGCTTGCCTAGGAAGCAGCTACATTGACGGATGCTATAAACCCGGGAGCACTCTGCGTGTCTTGTATGACAGTGGTTTCTCGCCTAGTGATGATGTCTGATTGAAAGGGTTTCTTCATTCTCGTTTATGTTTTCCTTACAGTGGATTTTCTCTTCTTATCAAAAACAAAATTGTCCCACTAGGATACAGTGTGACTTTTTGACGGGGTAAAAGGAACGAGCGAAAGTTCTCCTATGGGGAAGAAGTTTCCCGCGGTTATGACCTAGGACACTGGGGACGAGTCTATGTCCATGTCCTGTATGCTTGGACTTCCTGCTCCTGCATCCCTTTTGGATTTATCCGCTTCTTCCGCTTTCCTTCGATTTTCTTCTTCTTCGGCCTTCAGTTGCCTCTCATCTGATTCGGCCTTTTGCTGCTTCTTGCAGCTTGGTAGATTCTTCTCTTCTGATCTTCTCTAATTCTTCATCTCGGAGCCTTTGAGCTTCTTCATCTCGGAGTCTGTCCGCCAACTCTTTCTGCGCTCTTTCCGCTGCTTCCCTTTGGAATCTTTCAGCCTCCTCTTTGAGCCTTTGCTCCTCCTTCGTCAGAGCTTCGGCTTCCTCTCTTTCTCTTTGCAATTATGCCTCCTTGGTAGCTTGGGCAGCCGTGGAGCTACAACTGGCTCCGCTCTTGAGGCAAAGGCACCTTCTAAGTTCGGTCATATTGCTGACCCTTTTGAAAACTTCCTCATCCTCATCAAAGTAGTGTGCATATTCAAAGTGCACATTGACTTCTCTGCAATGGTCTGCAACCTTATCAAGACTGTCATTTTTCGTGAAAATCCTCTCCCCAAAGTGAAAATCTCTTAATTCTTGAACAAAGGTTTCAGCTGATATGACCTTACAGAATTTATATGCTCCGACCTAGAAGGGCAGTGCTGGGAAAGAGGCCTTCTTCAATCTATTCAAGAAGCTGCCAATTCCATCTATAAAAACCTGCCTCACTGCCTCCTTGTGGACCACAAAATCGATAGCATACCTGGGCAGGAGAGATGGTGGCTTGGAACCTCAATACATTCTTATGTAGGTGCCCTCCTCTTGTTACACCTAAAATCTACCCATCATCATGATTTAGTGTATACATCCCTGAAGTCATCTGGACCAAGTATTCATTTGAGAGGATTTGTACTCAGTTTGTACAACCTTTCGAGAGGTCGTCGCAGGTTGCACAGTAGCAACATGCGACGTCGCAGGTTGCTCCATAGCAAGGTGCGACGAGGTCTGTTAATGGAAAAAAATAGCCATTTCGAGATCTTTCTCGAAGCTTGCCCATTTGGGGGCTTATCCCTGATCTCTTGGAGAGCTGGTACTCAACCCCTAACTCATTGGGAAGATCCCCTATCTCTCTCCTACCATCTCTCAACCTATCTTATCCATAATCTCATCCACTTAGTCCTATATAAACGAGGCTCACTCCCATACCAAAGGGAGGAAGACTATGGTATCTACATGCTGATGAAATCTCTTAGGACACCTTCACTCACCTCTTGGAGAATTCATGCTTCCTTGGAAGGGCTTGGCAATTGGCTTGTGTGGAGAAGGGCTGCTACGTTAAGTCATTGGTTGTAGTTCTATATCTCTATCATGTACTCCTCTATTTGCAATAATACAAATGCTTTCCACCAATATCGTTCTTATGTGTAATGATGTTGTGTTGTTTACTTGCTTAACTGTTTACATAGATCTCTTATTGTATAGATGCTCTTTACTCGTTTCTCTTTTCTGTGTCTTGACAAGTCGTGCAGCTTGGATCTGACGACCGTGGGACGTGGAGCAACATTCGAGAGAAAGGATAGCAAATCAAAGAGGTAAGACATCTAGCACTTGATCCTTAAGTAGATCTAGGAAACGTGTTTGTAGTCTGTTCTATTTGTTCTAGACTCACGTTGAGCTAGGGAGATCCGGCTCGCCTCCGGTCGAGTGGATTGTCCGGTAACAAATCTGGCGACCATACTGGAGAGTATTCTTGTTTAGTGATCGTTAATCTGAGTTATTTTCAATTGATTGCTTGACACAAGCCTTGTTGTCATTTCTTTTGCCATTTTCCTTCTTAGGATTGATTCCATTGTCAGATCTTCACGTTGAAGATCCTGATCTTCTTCCTTTGAGTTTATACAACTCAGTTTCAAACCTGTTTGTGGTTCATTATTGGGAGATCTGATTCATTTCTGAATCTAGAACTCGCCTGTCGCACCTGGGCAGTGAAAACAGAGCGACACTGTGTTTTTCTGAGTCTCTGTCCTTTGACTGTTGCTTGCTCGTCACGTCCTGTGCATTAGTAAACTGCGACATCGTCGCATATCTCGTTCAGATAACCTGCGACGTCGCACTGTCTACAAAGACAGAGTGCGCCAATCTGTCGAGACTTAGCATACGGGCATCCATCCTCTTGTTTGACAGTCTGAGCCTTGTTTTGATGTATGAACTCCCTCTGTGCTGCAACATTCAGCCAGAGATCCCATTTTGATTTATGTGTTGAGAGTTTGGTTTGTTTGGATTGACTTTGGGTTTCGTTTTGGACAAGTTTGAAATCAGTAGTGGTGGATACTCTTGTCTCCCCCACCTTCATCCTTTCATTCTTGCATTCCCTTCCTTCCATCCCCGATCTGATCATTGCATTGGATCGCTTCCCAGACCTCATCTATCTTTGTTTTGAGCTTTGCTTGCTTAGTTTGCTTGCTGCTGCTTGATTTTGAGTTAAGTGTGTCTTTTTGCTTGGTTGAGTGCTGTCTTTTCTTGAGTTTTCTGAGTGTATGAGTGCCGCAAGTAGCATTTTCTTTTCAGTCATTTGGATCTGAAAGCAAAGTTGTCTTCAAGTTTATTGCTTTGATACATCCATTGAAAGATTAAAAGTGCTCCTTTCCCATTATTTCTCACAAAGCTATTGAAGAAAGATCATTGTGCATTGGAATGTTTTGGAAAAGATGAATGGAAATATGATTGATTGTGTTTTTCTTGAATTATGAATTATTCATCTTCTTGAAAAGCTCTAGTACATTTCGGTTTTTTTTCAAAAGTTGTTTCCATGCTAGGGAAAGATAGGTGCATTTTTTATTTTTGTTGCCTATAGATCATTTGAAAAGAAAAAGTGAAAAGCTTGCATTTTCCGTTTCAGAGTCCTCTCATTTCATTACTTAGTGTTGTTTTGATTTGAAAAAAAAAAGAAAAGAAAAGAAAAAATACTTTGATTTGGATAGTAGTGTTGTGAACATTTGTGTGTGTTTCGTTGAAAAAGAAAAGAGTACTTTCATTGTCAAAATTGTTTGCATTGGGAATTGTGTTGCATTGAGTTTGTTTTGGCAATACCATTGGAAAAAGCTTTCTCCTTACCATAGATAGAATTCATCGAAAGAAAAGAATATTTTGTGCATGTAGCTAGGGCTTGCATTCTGTTTCCGATTATGTACTCACCTCATGCATTCACCTAACCGTCCAAGATAAAATTAACGGTAGAACTAGGTAAAAATTTTAAGTAACTTGTGTGTAAGTTAGAGACGTGTTTCGGCGTCGTTAAGCGTGGCAGTTGTCGTTACTTGCCAGCACTGTACTCCGAGGGTATTGTAGTCTTCCACGTACATCGGTATATCGAGCTCCTTCACGTACCCACCAAGTACCATAATCCGTACTTGGTGTATATCGAAGGGTGTATCACGTACTCGACACGTATATCAGAAGGTCTCGTGCCGACAGCTGTGCATTAGACAGCACCACTACGGATTTGAGCTCCCACGTACCTTGCATATATCAAGAGACACCATTAGGATTCCTGAAACCAACCAAGTTAACCATTTGGACGTCTTGGCAAAGCAATACACTGAGAACAGCACTCGGGGAGATTAGCACGCACGTCCTGTCCAGGTAGTCGGGTATGCAGGCAAGGGTACGGTCCCAATCCTCCTTGTCGCGTCATATTGTTGGACCCTGCAGTATATTGCGGTTTGTGATGCCTTGATAATCCCGTGAGGTTCCAGACTTTTGAATCCACTCTGTCACATAAGTTTGCTTATTGCCTTAGTTTGAGTAGGTTTTCTTGGACTGCTTTTTTTTTAGAATACCTTTAGGAGAAACGCTGTTTCGGCCTCTTTTGGCTGATTTTCCTGATACTCTGGTGGATTTTCCCTGGAGAAGGTCCCGTAGGATCTTGAACTTGCCACCCAAATTTCCCCTTAATCCGGAGGTTATTTCGAGGGTAAGAATGGATCAGTGTAACGCGGTCGTAGTTACTGAAGTAGGGAACCCCACTTTGAATATTGACGGACATTTGTTTCCACCAGATTCACCTGCCTCTCATCCCACGCAGGATGAAGGAGCACAAACCCCCACTTCACATGACCTTTCTCCCGTTATCTCGGGAGAGCCTGGATCGTTGGAATGGATAAACCGACCCCAGGACGACCCTACAACAGTTGTTGGTCCTTCAACAGCTTACTGGACATCTTCTACAAACCACCCAGTGGCTCATTTTGCCATCTCATCCTCATCCAGTGAGACTACTCCGGAAGACACTTTAGCTTACTTTCGTGGCCAATTGGCTCACTTTCGCTCCATGGCTGAAGAGTTTCGGCAGTCAAGTCTCCAACGGAGGGTCCAAGACCCATCGTTACCCCCTTACCAACCTATCCCAGTTCATCTGATATCTTTCGGATCACCTGAAGCACCCCACCATGAGACCACTAACGAGACTGGTCAACCCTCGCAAGAGTCCAATCCTGCACCTCAAGTGAACCAACCGGTGGAATGACAACAGTCCAACACACCTGTCACTACCACGGTTACTTTACCGGTTCCTCCCCCACCTCAAAATTCAAGGGGAGGGTACTCCATTCCCACGGATTATCTTATTGGTAATGTTATTACCACGGTAGCTAATCAACAACCCACGTTGGTTCAATCTTTGACTAGTGGTCAACCTGTTGTGGCTGGGGGGAAACCCCCGTTTCCTAACCATAACGTAGGCGGTGGAGTCCCCAACGGACCTTCCGTTGGACCTCCCCAACCCGCTAGACCATCCACCACGGGATTATCTCATGTTGGAGGGCCGTTGAATGTAACCCAACCCTCACGGAGTCAAGCGTATCCAGGTTCCATTAACCCTGTGCCAAGCCAACCTAATCCCGAAAACGCACCATACGGGATACCTTATCCCGGCAATCCATACACTCTGTGGGGGCAACAACCTATGTTGCAATACGGACCCCAACCGACTATCCCTCAAGTACCACCACCCCCGTTGGGTCCTCCCCCACCTCCTGTTGGAGGCGGTGGGCCCCCACCTGACGTTGGTGGAGGCCCACCTCATTTTACCTACAACACCCCTCACCCCTCCGGCGGTGGCGGGAATGGTCCACCACCTCCTCCAGGCAGAGGCGGCGACGGACCACCCTATCATGGTGGAGGAGGACATTTCCCTTCGAGTGGCGGCAGTGGTCCACCACCCCCTCCAGGCGGAGGCGGTGGAGGACCTAATTACCCTGGTGGTGGCGGTGGTGGTGGAAACCCTCATCCTTCCGGCAGCGGAGGTGGTGGGGACCCCCATCCATCTGGTGGCGGAAGTGGTCCACCACCCCCTCCAGGCAGAGGCAGTGGTGGGCCACCTTATTACGGTTATGGACCCCCACCTCCTCCCGGTGGTGGCGGCGGACCTACGCCCCCTCCCGGAGGTGGAGGCGGACCCCCACCTTATTGGAATGGACCACCCTATGGTGGCGGACCTCCTTACGGTCCGGGCGGCACACCCCCCTACGGTCAATTTTATCCTGGTACACCTTACGGTCAGTTTAGTCCTTACACGCCATATTCGTATTATCAATACGCGTAGCCTAATCCACAGCTGCCCTTTTTGGCCACTTTGGACCTACCTGATCTCTCTCGTTTAACCAACGATCCTATCTACCACAGATCTAACTGGCCACCGATTCCGGTGAAACTTCCGTCTGATATCCCCAAGTTTGACGACAAGCCGGGTGAAGACCCCAAGAACCACGTGATGACATACCACTTATGGTGTTCATCTAATTCCTTAATGGACGATTCAATTCGTCTTAAATTGTTCCAAAGGACTCTCACTGGTTCAGCTGCCAAGTGGTACATTGAGTTGCCACCGCACTCTTTTCCTGATTTTGGCTCTCTTGCTATGAACTTTTTGACGCATTTCCAGCTGCCTATACGGTATGAGACTGGTACTAAGCTTTTAACCTCGTTCTGTCAGAATACCGCCACTCACATTTCGGATCATATCCACGAGTGGCGAAGGAGACGACGTCTCATTAAAGCTCCCATTCCAGATCAGCTCCTAGCAGACTGGTTTACTAAATCGCTAATTCCCACCATAGCAAAAGATGTTGCCATGCGAGGTGCTGTCACCGAAGAACAAGCCATCGCGAGTGCTCATCTGTTAGACCTAGTCTGGCACTGTTCAATATTTTGCCTGACGCACCCCGGGACGTTAACGATCCCACGACACCACATAAGGGACCCCAAGCTGATGGAATCATTGGTTCCCTTAACACCCAGCCTGCTGTTAGCACTGTTGGATCATACAACCCGACTCCGGCTGGCCACAGCACCGCCAAGTCCACCGCTCCTGCTGTAACTGAAGAGGTGAATTTTGTTCAATCAGCTTCATCTCAGAAGTTTAATGGCAAAAAGAAGAACAAGGGGAAATCCAAAAAGTCTTCTGCCCAGCAGGAACAAAAGAGCACTCCCAATGATACCAAACAGAAACGGAAACTGAAATATCATTGTTTATTGTGCGGAGATGACCATTTCTCCAAGGAGTGTCCCCATAGAGACGAAGTGCAAAAGTTTCTTAAGGGTAAACCAACTCTCGCAGTCCTCAATGATCCGTTTCCCGCTCAGAACCAGCAGATGATTGCTCAAACCCCCTCAGCCCAGGGGGAACCATCCAATACCGCACATGTTCTCATGCTGCGTAACGAGACGATCAATTTGAATACTAGCTCGCGATCTTACGAACCGGTCCCTTCGAAGGAACCCACTGGAAGTAATACTGAAAAAGCTTCCGACTCTCTAACTGATGTCACTGTACCTTTGACTTCTCTCACCATAAAGAGACCCTCTTTAGATTCAATATTGCGTCCGCCCAAGAGTACGATTTGAAAAGCTGTTTTCAATCCTAATGCTCGCGCGACACAAAATTACAATATCGTAGAGGACTTGGCCCAAGCTCCTTGCGCCATGTCCACCCTGGAAGTTTTGTAGAATTGTCCTAATCAACGCAAAACTCTCCTTGCAGCCATTGGTGCAGTCGACCCGGATTCCTCGAATACCATCATGTTTCGACTTGACAACCTTAAGTTGAGGTTCTCACACCAGCTCGCATTCCAAGTTTCTGCGAACGTTGTTGGGAAGATTATCCATCGTACACTCTTGGACAAAGGAGCCTCCACTTTTGTCATGTCCATCGCTTGTTAGAGAGCCATTGGCTCCCCCGAATTGGAATCGTTTTCCTACCACGTCGAAAGCATTCGACGGGCGTGGCTTTCAACCTCATGGGCTCTTACAAGCCCTTGCAATTGAGTTGGGCAAAAAGACCATAACCATTAACGTGGAAGTAGTCTCGGCCCCGTTAGATTATAATCTCTTGCTTGGTCGCAATTGGTTTTACACCATGCAGGCGGTAGCCTCTTCAGTCTTCCGCACAGTACAATTCCCCCACCAAGGATGAATTGTTACTATCGACCAGTTAGATTTTTGTACACCGGATGCCACTACTCACCCTGGTGACCATGTTCCTTCCATTGGACAGATGTCAAAACAGTATGAGAGTGTAGGGGTCGGCCTTTTGAAAGATTCATCTCTCATGGGCGTTTTTCCAGCCGCGGACCCCCCTAATCATGTTGCCACGGTGAACATGATCTCCACAGAGATTTTATCTCACTCAAACGATGCTTGGCTTGTACCGGATGAAGCCACAACACACCTGCTTGGAGATTTTATGCCTCTTTCACCCGCTGAACGCATTTACGAGGCTATCCAATCAGCACCGGAGGACCATTTAACCATGGCGTCCCCATCCTGTTCTCTACGACGGACATCCTCTCTACCTGATCTCTTACTTCGAACTTTTCATTCAGACGAGTCCATCATGGAAGTAATGAATGTTGACGACAGTCCGTGGGATGATCTCCATCGTAGGTCATCTTTTCTTCCTCCTTTGGAATACATAGAGAACAACATCCATACCCTCTTTTCACCAGATATCTACCCATCCCCTCGTTCCCCCATTCTCACATGTCTTACGGACACGGAGGGAAACTTGGCCAACATTGAGCCAACCACCCCGGTAGACATCTCGGTGAAACCTGGTATAGTGGAACACATTCGTATCGGCCAGAAGTGTTCCCCTGAAGAAATCGCTGTTAGCACGGCCTTGTTCAAGCAATTTCGAGACGTGTTTGCTTGGTCCTATGAGGAGATGCCTGGGATAGACCCCGCAATTGTTTCTCACAAAATAAAAACCTATCCCGACATCAAACCTGTACATCACAAGTTGCGACTGGTACACCCCCAGAAGACTGCGGAAATAAAGGCAGAAATTGAAAAGCTCTTAAAGGCTGGTTTCATTTATCCTATCCCATTGATGGATTGGGTCTCAAACGTCGTTCCTGTGAACAAAACGCAAGGCACCATTCGCATCTGTGTTGATTATCAGGACCTTAATCGGGCTTGTCCAAAAGACAACTACCCGACCCTCTTCATCAACCAAATCATCGACAACTGTGCTGGCAGCATCATCTTCTCATTCATGGATGGCTTTTCTGGTTACAACCAAATTGAGATCAACCCAGCCGACCAACATAAGAAGGCTTTCATCTGCCCATGGGGTACATTCGCTTATTGCAAGCTCCCATTTGGCCTTAAAAATGTTGGCGCCACGTTTCAGCGAGCTATGTCATACGCCTTCCACGATATTAAGGACTTTGTGGAACCATACTTGGACGATCTCCCTACTCATTCAAAGCAGCGTGAGTTCCACATTGATCATCTGACAACCATTTTCTTTAGATGCAGACGGTACAATATCCGTCTGAATCCTCACAAGTGTATCTTTTGCGTTGAATCCGGACGCCTCTTAGGATTTATCGTTTCGAAGGATGGGATCCGCATTGATCCCTTAAAGGTGGAGGCCATCATCAACCTACCACCCCCAACTAATGTGACAGAACTTCAAAGTCTCCAAGGGAAGGAGACTTACTTAAGACATTTTGTTTGTAACTTCGCGGAGAAGACTCAGGGCTATACAAGACTGCTTAAGAAGGACGTCCCGTTCATTTGGGACGATCAAGCTCAAAAATCCTTTGACAGTATCAAACATGCCATCACGCATGCCCCCGTGCTCCAACCGCCTAATTATTATCGAGATTACATCCTATATCTCGCCGCTTCTGCTATCACTATCACCATGGTTTTGGTACAGGAGGATCAAAACGCTCAGGAACATGTGATATACTATGCAAGTAAAGGTCTAGCTGACACCGAAACTAGATATTCACATGTCGAAAAACTTGCTTTCGCGGCAGTCATTGCCGTCCAAAAGTTCCGTCATTACATCTTGCTCCGCACCACTACCATCATCGCCGACTCGAACCCCATGTACCACGTACTGACACGTCAAGTGCTTGGGGGCAAGTATTCACGCTGGATTGTGATACTGCAAGAATTTGATCTTCTTTTCGAGAAAGCCAAGTCTAAGAAGTCTTTGGTGTTTGCCGAGCTCATTTGCGACCTTCCCCGTTCTGATGTAGAAGTTGAGCACAATGACTCCTTTCCAGATGAATCATTGTTTCTCATCAGTACAACTGACCCCTGGTATGAAGATATCCTATTATATCTTCAAACCCAACGCTTCGATCCTCAGCTTTCTCGCGACGAGCGTCGTAAGATTCGTCACCATGCAAAGTATTATTTAATCATCAATGATACTTTGTACTGTCCTAGCATCGATTCAATCCTTCGACGTTGTCTCACTCATGATGAGGTTGAATGCGTTCTGAATGACTGTCACGCTGGGGCATGTGGCGGTCATCTCTCTGGGATGGCTACAGCCCAGAAGATTTTGCGTACAGGATATTACTGGCCTACTATCTTCAAAGACTGTATTGAGGCCGTTAAAAAATGTCCTCCTTGCCAACACTTCCACACGAAGAAGCGCACTCATCCCGCCCCACTACATCCGGTTATTGTCGTTGGCCCATTTGCAAAATGGGGGGCATCGATTTTATGCACTGTAAGCCTACCTCGGCCGAGGGGCATAGTTACATCATCGTAGCTGTGGATTACTTCACAAAGTGGGCCGAGGCTATATCTACATACCAAAACAATGGCAAAACTGCCGCACTCTTCATGTTTAATCATGTGATAGCACGGTTTGAAGTTCCGCAGGCCATAGTTACCGATCATGGTTCTCACTTTCAAAACCATATGGTTGATGAATTGAGCGACAGGTTGGGTTTTCGCCATGAAAACTCGACACCCTACTACCCGCAATCCAATGGACAGGTCGAGGCAATTAACAAGGTCTTGAAAACTATGGTCCAAAGGATGGTAGGGACACATAAGTCCAACTGGAATAATATGCTCTTTTCAGCATTATGGGCCTACCGAACTACCATTAAAACCGCCACAGGCTTCACTCCCTTCCAATTGGTATATGGACTGGAGGCTGTCTTACCGATAGAGTGCGAAATCCCGTCTTTACAGCTTGCGGTCGAACTTATTCCTAACACTACTGCTGAGGAAGAACGTCTCTTGCACTTAGCAAAACTTGACGAGTCTTGCCGAGATGTTGCTCTTGCTAATGAAACGCATCAAAGCCCAATACGATAAGTCAATTCAACCTCGTATCTTTAACGAGGGTGATCTGGTCCTCACTTATGACCAGAAGCACGATAAACTAGGTGTAGGGAAGTTCGAGTCCATGTGGCATGGACCTTACGTTATAAAACGTGTTGGAAAAAGGTGCTTACGAGCTTGAAGATTATGACGGAATCTCTTTAGGTGAACCCCGCAATGAGCTTTACCTGAAGAGATACTACGCTTGATCTCTCATGCATAGACTTGCTTGTATATACTATACATGGCGTGTTTTTGTGTTTTTGTGTGGTGTAACTCATTTTCTTTTCGAGTGTCTTTTGATCTTGTTTCCGCTTCTCATACCATGTTCTGTCTGCGTGTGCAGATGGCAACGTGCTATGGATTCGCGGACGGCGCCAGCCGGCATACCCGTAACCTTGCTTCAGCAGCTTGGGTACTGTATTCCCGAACAGGTGAGCTCATTAGCTCAGGAGGAAGTTTCCTAGGATTTGCGACCAACAATGCCGCAGAATATCAGGCAGTAATCGGAACCCTAACTAACGCTATTTCCTTGGGTATGAACCACATTGTCATCCACATGGATTCTCAATTAGTGGTTTCCCATCTTAACCAGGTCTACGCCATCCGCGATCCCATCTTACTCCGTCTCTTCAGACGAGTAAATCTCCTGGAAAGGTCATTTGAATCTGTTCAATACCTGCACATTCCACGAGAGTTAAACACAGTTGCTGACTCGATGGCCAATTTCATTTTGGATTGGTACATTGCACACACATAATACTCATAATATGTAAAAGCATTCACAACATGTAAATATAATGTAAAAAAGCAAACATGTAAACAAGATCACATCACTAATCATCTGAAGAACACATAATGTATAAACCGCCGATAATGTATATATATATAAATCGCTCAAAAGTAGTGTTGGTACAAAATCTGAAGCACGATGGCTTTCAGTGAGTCTCTACAAAAATCTGAAGCATCATAGCTTTCAGTAAGTACAAAAAATCTGAGGCTTCTAAGCTCTTAGTACAAGTCTAAAAGTGCAATCAAGCTGGACGCCTGACCCATACACCCCTAGCTCTAACAGCTCTCTGATGCTGGGTGAGAAAGCAGTCTACAGTACGAGCCACCTTGCGGAGTAAGGAGTTGAAGCGCATGGATGCTCCAACTCCAAATCTCTGCATGGGACTCGGTAGGTCATCGATGGCTGGCTCTGGTACATCCACAGTCAGCCCAGATAGGTTCCAGTACACCTCCTCCATCTCCTCCACGGCAGGATGAGCACCTGCATGAACCACTGCCTCCCCACCTCTGTCTCTCCTCGCCAGAAGGGAGAGACCTACTGGTCGCACGGGGCCCACATCTGCACACACATATTACGCACTTGTCAGCACTACATCAAAAAAATAATATAATATACAAAACTAAAAAATACAAGGGATTTGTTCTTACCGATATCACCCCATGCTACACCCTCTGGCAGCACCAAGTCGGGATCCTCTCAAAAGTCCGTGCCACCGTATGGAAAGTCCTCGATCATAAGTAACTGGCCTTCCAGCCAGCTAAAGAACTCGGGACCAAAACTGATGATGGGACCCCCACCATGGCGGGTCATCACCTCTGCCCACTTGAGCATGTGAGGATCTCTCAAATCCCTGTCATCCAAAACCACCTGCAGGCGCAAGAGAGGAACCCACTCCAAGAGGAACGATACTATGATCGATCTGTATCCAAACTGCTTGAGCTCCCCACGCCGACACTTGGTCAGCTGAGCTCGGATGATGGCAAGGAAACCCTCGCACCAGTTGAAAACTCTAGGAGACATACAGTCTTCCGCATACAACATCTGAGTCCAAGTAGCCGTATGTGGAGCTTGGCTACCCGCCACCCTAGTAATAGTAAGCAGTATGATCCGCAGTGGACGACTCACCACATCACTGATGAGTATCTTCCCGCTGGAAGGACGAGAAGTAGCTATGCAGTGCTGTGACACCATGTCCTCAACTGTACGATCATTGGCTCGTGTCCCAATGAGTTGTACAACGTCCCCTCTTCGGGACAAACCGGTCAAAAAGTAGATATCCTCGGTGTCAATCGTGAGGATATGCTCACCTATAACAAAGTATTGTTGGGCCACATCCCAACTCTGAAGCATGTGTGTCAAGAACGGGATCTAGGCTCTCATCCCCTGTATCTCGAAAAATTTGAGCAACCCACAGTTTCGCAAAGCAGCCACACATTGTGGATCGTTTGCGGCTTGCTCATCTTCCACTTCATGTTCTCTTTCTCGCCACTCCAGTACCATCTTTGCTTGCTGATAACCTGCCAAACGGGACATTTAAAACATGTTAGGTCCTTTCCCAACTTGCACAAACTCATTTTTTGAAGCATGTTTGATGTTTGAGTTGTGGGTTTCCGTCGTCGCACCATGCCTTTAGGTACAGGGCAACGTCATCGCAGGTCCCGTTTTCTAGGCTTGCGATGAGCCGAGGACGCAATGGCCCCTCCCCAAATCATCAAAAAATGAACAAAAATGAACAAAAATTGGAAAACTAAACCACTACAAAGTTGCAAGACAAGATTTAGGCCTACCTGGTCCGAACGGCTGGTGAAATGGCGGATCATAGCTCCCAAAATCGGCAAAGGAAGTTTTGGCTCCAAATTGGTACTTCTCCACCCAAATTGGCAATTTGAACAATGTTTCTATTTTTGGCCCATATTTCCATTTATAGAATAGAATGGAATATTCCTTTTCAAATATTTTGATGCTTTTGGGCCATTTACTATAGTTTCGACCATTTGTCATTATATTTGGGGCTATTAAACACTTTCTCTAGTGTACAGGAATCGTAAAGTGGTCTTTTGTAGCGTTTCTCACATTACCAACGGTAATTACAGGTATGAACACTCCTTTTAGTTAGTCACATTTATTGCATGAGGATGAGTTTACTCTTCATTTGTTCTCGTACTCACCCAACCATGAGAACAAATACCGAGTTATGATTTATCACTTTTTAGGGCTCGTTAAACTTCCACGGAAAAGGACACCCCCTGGAGTCCATAGTTAAGCTCTTTTCAGACTCCCTAAAATTGAAAAGATCGCCAAGCGAACTTGTTACATTCACGCTTGTTAAAGTATTTGAATGGTCGTCTTCCTGGTGATAGTTTACCCCTTTTTCGGGCCAGGGGGCACTAATTACGAAAAAGGAATACTCCAGTCAATCATGACTGGAAGAGTCCTCTCCCACGTTGTTTTACCCTTTTTCGGGCGATGAGGCTAACTTCACGAAAAAAGACCGTTGGAGTCTTCTTTAGTTCTTTTCAGACTCTCTAAATATGAAACGACGACCGAGTTTGCCTTCTATGGACTCGTTAAATTTTTACATTGAAGGGCCCATCATGGGACAAACCCCTCCTATCCTAGGTTCGGAAAATATTTGGGATTGGACTCATCCGGTTACCCTCATCAAGCTCGTAAAAAACACATGAGGCACTCATCATTCATGATGGGGAAAAACGAAAGTGTTTGTATTACATACCTTAGTGGCAGTATATAGTCGTTCTTGAACATGGCACTCGTCTGCATTTGCATACCGATACTTGGGTCATCTGTTTGTCTATGAGTCCCCGCTTACTTTCTGAGTCCTGTTACTCCTCTGAGTCATTCGGAGAAAGCTTCCACTATCAGTTGCATTAGAAGTTTGCGTCATTCTCATGTCAATACTGCCAAGTCATGCCATGCCCATGTTCAAGAACACATTCACCACTCATCATTTTCAGTCAGTACACACGTCGTCATGCTGTTGTTACTTTGAGTCAGTCTCACATGTTATTGTACCATCCGATCCACTCTACACATTTTTTGTCGTGTTTCGTGTCGATTGATGGGGGATTCATTATGGCCCTCCTTCGACGGATTCATCCTTGTCGACTTCAACTCATCATCCAAGGATTGAATCTAGAAACCAGTCAAGTACCTTGGTCCTGCATGCCTCAATGGCAGGTCACCTCGCTTTCGTCATGAGTTTACATCATTGACTCTTGATTGAAAGATTTCATCCTGTGTTCGACATCAACTCATTTATTCACGCTTGATGATATGTACTGTGATACCTTGGGAATCATTGACATTAATGGTGATCTCCTTCGCACTTGTTAACGGTTTACATCAATGACCGGTAATCAAGTGGTTTCTACCATGTTCGACGTCAAGACACTTGTAATCACATGGATAGATTCGTATCATTGCGGGTTCAGCTTGAAGACCCTGGGGAGTCATGTTTTACCCAGGTTGCGATGGAGTTTGTATTGAGTCATATTACACGGATCCACTTTTGTATTGGTCGTGGCTGTGTTATCATCTCATCATGGATCTACGCTCGTGTCTAGTAGCCATGATTGTGTTCAGTCGGTCATTACTCCCATGGATCTGCAATGTATTGGTCGGCAGCCATGTTGTACTACATATGAGATTGTCAGTTCAGAGTCAGTTGTACTGCAGCAGCGTCCTTCATCCGACAAGTCTTTTGCCATTTTTTCTATCAAAGCACTTCACCTGTACATCCTTAACAGCTTCATGCTTTGGGGGGCATTCTGTTACACCTAAAATCTACCCATCGTCATGATTTAGTGTATACATCCCTGAAGTCATCTGGACCAAGTATTCATTTGAGAGGATTTGTACTCAGTTTGTACAACCTTTTGAGAGGTCGTCGTAGGTTGCACACTAGCAACATGTGACGTCGCAGGTTGCTCCATAGCAAGGTGCGACGAGGTCTGTTAATGGGCAAAAATAGCCATTTCGAGATCTTTCTCGAAGCTTGCCCATTTGGGGGCTTATCCCTGATTTCTTGGAGAGTTGGTACTCGACCCCTAACTCATTGGGAAGATCCCCTATCTCTCTCCTACCATCTCTCAACCTATCTTATCCATAATCTCATCCACTTAGTCCTATATAAACGAGGCTCACTCCCATACCAAAGGGAGGAAGACTATGGTATCTACATGCTGGTGAAATCTCTTAGGACACCTTCACTCACCTCTTGGAGAATTCATGCTTCCTTGGAAGGGCTTGGCAATTGGCTTGTGTGGAGAAGGGCTACTACGTTAAGTCATTGGTTGTAGTTCTATATCTCTATCATGTACTCCTCTATTTGCAGTAATACAAATGCTTTCCACCAATATCGTTCTTATGTTTAATGATGTTGTGTTGTTTACCTGCTTAACTGTTTACATAGATCTCTTATTGTATAGATGCTCTTTACTCGTTTCTCTTTTCTGTGTCTTGACAGGTCTTGCAGCTTGGATCTCACGACCGTGGGACGTGGAGCAACATTCGGGAGAAAGGATAGCAAATCAAAGAGGTAAGACATCTAGCACTTGATCCTTAAGTAGATCTAGGAAACGTGTTTGTAGTTTGTTCTATTTGTTCTAGACTCACGTTGAGCTAGGGAGATCCGGCTCACCTCCGGTCGAGTGGATTGTCTAGTAACACCTCTGAAAGATAAAAATCACCATATTTTTCCATGACTGCCATGGCATTCTCAGATAGGCAACTTGGCTCACTATTGAACATCAGTTCATACAGAGGCATGATAAACTCTTCACATATGGCCTTGTAATGGCTTTTGTAGTTATGGGCCCACAGGATCTTATAAGCGGTATAAACTGGGGAGTCAGCCTTGTTCCAAATGCATCCTAACTTTGGGAAATGATGTCTTGACAGAATGCAATCTACAAGGTATGACGACATGTAGAATTCTGATTTCTTTCGGACCAAACCTTCCTTGGCAACGGCTACAGCTGACGACAGATTGTCTGAGAGGATGTCCTCCCAATTGAAAACTGTACCTTTGAAAGCTACATGGTGGATTAAAGGAATCCAACTCAGCTTATAAACAATTCCATCATCTCTGCCAAAGATTCTACTTAGCATGAGGGCAATGATTCTGAAAGGAGGCCTTAGCGCTTGGACTTCATATTTATCACTCTCCTTTAGCCTCAGCTGCTTACCTGTGATCAACATCTTCCTGGAAAATTCCAAGGTATCCATGTTGAGGCTTTCGAGCCAAGCGCCGTTCAACAGCGTTTGAGGACGGGGCAACTTGTAGGCTGCCGAAATATGAGCTGGGTGGAACGAGGCAAAAGCCTCTCCCATGCTGTCGGCTAGAATCCTTGACTGGGCGTTAGCATGCGCTAGGATCCATCCGATGACTTCTGAGCAGGGGAAGAGCTCTGAGCGCGTGGCTGCTTTTGTGATGCCAGAGTTTCTGATTGTTTGGTATAGATACATTTCCTCCAACACTACTCCGGGAATATCCTGATCTCTTATCATGTGGTGCAGTTCCCCCCACTTGAATTCAAGGGCAATGCCCATAATTGACTTGGTATCTGTTATCACATATATATTAGCCGGGATACCATACATTTTTTGTCAGATTCTAGTACACTATTCAGCCAGTTCCCTTACATTGAGATGCTGAGATGGGCATCTATTATGGATCACTATCAGATTTTGGACAGCATTTATATTCCCCATGCCATGACTGAGTTTCAGGACACTCAGAGAGATGACCGATGTAGCCATTTAGCCATTTATACACAGCAGTCAGTAGTGCCCAGAGTTACAGCAGCATTTTCAGAGGACAGATATTGGTTCAGACGATGAGCATTCAGGTATATGACTCAGCAGATATACTTTGATGTTGTGGTTATAGTGCTTTTATATTCATTCTTGTAGCATGTCTTAGCATTTAGTATCATGATCTGGCGATCATATAGATATGTGGACCTGGTTGTACTTATATATATATATCATATTGTCCCTACTCAGACTTAGAAGTTCTTGACCTATACTCATCGGTTTTACCCTCCCTAGGGAGATTAGAGGTGATCATTCCCACCATATTTTGGCTTGCTAGTGTTGGTTTCATTATTCATTGTCTTCATCCATCCATGACTTACCCAGTTTGTTCATTACATTGACTTACTACTTGACTAGTGGCATGGAGGACCTTTCCCCACTATAGCCTCTGTATTGGATGAGCTTCCTTGTTTATTGTGTCTCAACTCTGAGTTGGTGACAAAACTTACCTTTGGTGAGTTGGATTTCCTCATGAAGTCCCCCTAGTCACTAAAGATGTTGTTGGCTAAACCTGAAACTTTTAGTGTTGCCATGAATACAAAGTATGGAAATAAAATGTTGTATCTTGTATGAAAAGCCCATTCATGCAATGTGTTTCTCAACACACATGAATGAAAGGCAAAGCCAAATGAAAATGGCTATGAAATATCAAATGTTATATCTATTGTGAAATGTAAAGATCTAGGTAAACAAGCTATCTAAAGACACACCTAGAAGTGCTCAGGTAAACAAGTGCCTTAAAAACACACCTGCAGCAAGAAGCCTAATGAAATGCAAATCTGTGCAATGTGTTTATAAACACACATAGATCAAAGGCTATGAAAACTATAGGCACCAAAAGCAATGGAACTTAAGCTCTATATCAAAAGGATTGCTGGCCTCATTTGTATTATGGATTATGCGCATCGGTCAAGGTGAATAAACACTCTTTGAACAACTTACCCATTTGTGAGACACCGCCATTCCCTGTGTTGTTGCTTGTACACTATATGCTATGGTGTGTATTCCCTTATCCATTTCCAATGTGTCACAGTGTTAAGTCAGTAAGTCATCCTTTGACCTAGCCATGTTATTCTTAACCTTCACCCTTCACTAGCAAATTGATCACAACCATGAAGTGAGTATGACCTTGAAAGTCGTCTGAGTAATAAATAATAATTAATGACCTATTATATTTGGATTTAGATCGCCAGTAATGATTACTTCTTGTTATAATTGTTATTTGAATGGATTGTAAAGCATGTTTTAACCTTTGACACCTTGCAACAGCTTGATGACAGTTTGAGTTATATTTTGGTCATGTTGACTTGGTCAAACCCAGTTTGATCAAAAGCCAACCACAGGACATGAGGTGGCAAACCTCAGATGTTACAGATAGATGATATATGGTCTGGTACAGGTCACCATGGTGGGCTTATGCAGTGGTTTCAGGCTTATGATGATGATTTGTGCTTTTCAGCACTTTTACAGATTATTATTATTCGTCCTGTCGGACATGATGAGCATTTATTTTTGACCATGCAGAGGTCTATATGGTGTACGAGTACACATATTAGATGGATAGTCATTGATGCCAACATGTCTTGGTGCCCCTTGAGGAGCCCCTGACGGTTAAGTAATTGTCAGTGTCTAAGGAGACCTTTTGATCTTGTCCAAGCCCAAGTTTGAAGCCCTTGGAGCCCTTGGGACAATGACAAAAGCCCTGAACACCCTGTAGAGTGTTTAAGTACCCCAAAGAGGTTTTGCGTTTCCCCAATTGTTTCTTTGTTTCCCCAGTACCACAACTTATGCCCCAGTACGCTACAAAAGTGTTGAACAAGTTGCAAGAGTCCAAATGACCCTTTCAGTGGTCATTTGTGTTTATTGAGGTCATGGTACCCCAAGAGAAAGTCTAGCAACCCCACAGGTGATGTCATGATGGATCTTGACCCTTGGAGGTCTCCTGGTGTGGTTGAGGTGGTTGAAGAAGCCGATGAATCCCCTTGCTTGATGAAGAAGTCCTTGGACCCACATTTGATGGCTTAATGGTCCTTGTCCCCTTAAAGGTGATGATGTGGCCATAAATGACTTAATGAAGACTTAGAACCCTTGACGAAGATCTTGATGCCCGTGTATCCCTTGTTGGGGTCATGGAACCCTTGGAGATGGTCATTATGCATGAGAAGGTCTGGCACCCACATAAATGGCGGCATGATGACCCTTGGACACTATATGATCATTGATGGTGCATTTGGAAATTATTTGGGTCTTGGAATCCATACATATGGTGGTTTGTAATCCCATGATTGTTGGAGCCTTTGATATGATAGAATCCTTGGTCATGATGCCCTCGTCACTTGGTGATGGAGTCCTATGTGATGGGCTTGAAGTCCATGGAAAGTATCTTTAAATATTATATGATATCCTTGAAAGAGTCCTTGAAACCCTTGCATGTGGTGCCTTGGGTCTTGAACCATGGTGATGTATGGTCCTATTTGTGGTTGTATGGATATTGGGATGTAGATGGAGGTAGATCCCACGGATGTGCCTTGATATGTTGAAGAAGACTTTGAAACTCTTGTAGTTAGTGGTATGGTCTTTGGCACCCTCATGTGTGGGGTCTTTGACGTCGTGGACATATTGAATAATTTAAGTGTATTATACCAAGAATTTGCAAATAAACCCATCATAGGGAGATAGTCCTCATCAAGCCATTTCCATTGATATGCGGAGCATCTTCTAACTCCTTACGGTTGAAGAGATATGAATTTTTGAAGTTGGTGTACCCCACCTTTTTGGGTGAGCCGACCAAACAAAAGAAAAATTAATTATTTGTAATTTTGAATTGCATGTCGGCCCAGTTTGAGGTAATAACTTTCCTCTATGACCTATATATAAATAGAATATAAAACATTTCATTTGCTCATCAATTGGAATTTCGCAACTCTTGGAGAAAAGTGCGAAATTTTGTGGAGGAAATTTTTTTTGGGGTATCTTCACTAAAATTGGCATAACTTTCTCATACGGAATCGGAATTACAAAATTCTTGGCTCGTTGGAAAGCTTGTTACGAGGGCTAGGTGATGACATGATATAGAGTTTATTTTGGTTTTTCTATTGTTTCTTGACCTTATGATCTTCAAAAAGGTATGGCTCATGCTTCTAGGTTTCTCTTGTAATGGCACATGTCTCTCATGGATAGAGTTCATCTTTGATATTAGTATGTGAGCCTATATATTGGTATATATATTTGAAGTCATTATGGAGGATATGATGATGAAGTTGCATACCTTTATGCTATGATATTATACACTTTATGATGATAATGCATGTGATAATGATGTACACTCTATGAAGTTGATGCACTCCTATACAATATGATGTACATGCATACCATAGTGTGATGATGCTCTCCTATGCATTATGATGTATACTTGATGTTGATTTGACAAGTCATCATTGAATTAGCATTCTTCCATTGCATTTTGAATAGTATTATATTAGGACTGTATTGACAATACTCTTTGACTTAATTGATGACCTTCATTGAGTTGACAAAACAATGTTGTCAGGGTTTGTCATTGACTAAGTGGATTGACCTAAGATTGACTTGTTAGTGGTTGACTATGAGCCTTAACTGTTATCTGAGTAACATTGGCAAGTTGATGATTTGACAAAGTAAAGGCTGTTTGATTGATTTGATAATACTTCTCTTGATTGATTTGAGATGTGATTGGTTTTGGGCAATTGTTTTATTCACCATTGACTTAGTAAGTCAATATTGATCTTAAGTAATGGGCATTCCAGTATTGAGAAACCATTGACTGTATTTGATTTAGTTAACATTGTATGAGACTGTATATTGATGAAAGTATCCATAGGTGGTATAGCATTGACCAAGTTGGTTGAAGACATGATTGTCTTACAGTTTGTTGATTGCTTGTTTGAAGTTGTCCGTCAAGTTCTGCTTGACTATGTTGCCTGTCAAATTGTGAGAATAGTTGTGATGTCATTTAACTAAGTATGATTGGGTGAGTAAAGTTATGGTTGTAACTCTATCTTGACCAAGTAAGAAAGTAGGTTTCCCATAGAGCAATTATGGACAGGTACATGATCAGATTGACACAGGCATATGATTAATTTGGCACAGGTACATAAGCAGCTTGGTACAGGTTTGGCATAGGTTGCCTTATGTGTAGTTGGTCTAACTCAGATTGGCTGAGTTGTATGAGCAGTTGGTTTGACCCAGGTGGTCTGGTACACAGTTGGTTGAACTCAGATTGATTGATTCAAATGATGTGAACAACAGATTGATTTATGCAGACAGATTGATTGGTATAGCTGAGATTGATTGGTACAGCTAGATTGGACAGATTGAGTGTACAGGTTGATGAACAATGCGACACAGTTGTGATGATCGGTGGACAGTTGATGAGCAATGAACAGTTGATGAGCAGTGGTCAGTTGATGAGCAGTGAAAGTGGTTTTGCAGTGTGGTACAGGTTGTGCAGTGTGGTTTAGGTTTTGCAGTGTGGTACAGGTTGTGCAGTGTGGTTTAGATTGTGCAGTGTGGTACAGGTGTTGGATAGCAGGTCCACAGGATCAGTGCAGTTTGTGGTTCAGTAGTTCAGTTTCTATCTTCATATCAGGGTGGCAGGACGGGGCAAGGAAATTGAGGGAGCTAAGGCTTCCTTCAGGTTGTAGCCTGTAAACCAAGGGGTTGTAGCCTCCTTCCAGTTGTAGCTGGAGAATTGAAGTCTTTGTAACAAAGGGGGTTGTTGCCTCCTTCCAGTAGTTGCTGGTAAATTATTATTATAAAGGCTTCCGTGGTTTTTCCCCCAGGACTTGGGTTTCCACGTAAAAATCTTGTGTACTGTGTTTTTCTATGCTTCCTATGTGATGATGATATGATGAGCTGTAACTGTTAATAATGCTGATGATATAATGATAATGTGATAATGCATTAATGAATGATGTATTGAATAAGCTGCTGATGATTGTTAAAGTTGAAAAAGTAATAAAAGCTACACACACTGTTCACCCCCCCCTCTCAGTGTGCTCCGTGTGTCCAACAATTGGTATCAGAGCGGGTCCTTCACAGAAAGCCTTACCAGCTTGAAGTAGATCCTTGACACACCATGGGGTTCTCAGTGAATGGAGCACCATTGTTTTGTGGGACAAATTACTTGATCTGGAAAAGAAGAATGCAAGGTTATCTTGAAGCCGAAGGCAGTGGAGTATGGCAGTCAGTGCTTACTGGGTACGATCATCCGAAGAAAGTGAAAACAACAGCTCAGAAGGAAGCAAGGAAACATAATTCAATGGCTATGGAATCCATTCTTGAAGGCTTATCAGATTCCATAAAAGAGAATATTGGAAAGTGCAACACTGCTAAGGAACTATGGCTCAAAATAGAACATCTCTACTCCTCTAAGGAACATGAAGAAGAAGTTATGAAACTCATGACTGCAGATTTGACAGATCTCCAAAAGAAGAAAATAGGAAAGTGCAACTCAATTGAAGAATTGTCACTAAAGTTAGATCAACTGTACTCCATTGAAGAACAGAAAGCAGAAGACAACTCCATAGAAAGGTCAGTACAAGATCCAGGTAAGTTTGAAGGTAAGTCTCTTGAACACCCTGCTTGTAATGTTTTTGAAGAAATATGTTTATCAAGTATAGAAGATAAGCACTATTCTAAATTCATAGATTGTAATACTTCAAAATGTGATGAATCCCATTGTTCCCTGACAAATTATAGAAATAAATGTTCAGATAATGATATTGCTAATGCTATGCAAAAGGTTGAGAAACTTTGTGAACAGAACAAGGTATTGCAAGAGCAATTAGACAAATCTGAGAAGAGGAATCAAGAAGAATGTGAGAAGGCCACACAGACTATAATTGATCTAAATCTCCAAGTTGAAGAAGCTACCAGAATCAAAGAAGCCATATCCAACTCTCTGAAAGATCAACTTGAGAAGTCTGCTGCTGAAAATAAAAGACAATCAGAAGAAATCGACAAGCTCAGAAGACAGCTAGAAGATAAGGAGAAAGAATTGACTCGCAAGCTTCAAGACAAAGATAATGAGATCAGTATCTTACTTGAAAAAATGCAGAAGGAAAGATCCGCCAGTCAGAAAGAAGATCCAAGTGACAAAAGGGGAATTCATTTCAGTCATGAGATTGAAGAGAAAATAAGAAGAAAACAAGAAGATGAAATCAAATCCTTGAAGATAGAATTACGAAAGGTATGTCTGACGAATTTTGACTTTGAAAAGGAACTCTTAGAACTCAGAAAAGAAAATCAAGAAATAAAAGGACAGATGGAAGACAATATTGTCTTTGATCTGAAAGAACAGATAGAAGAAGTCAAGAAAATTGAAGAAGACCTAACAAGACAACTCCAAGAAAAGATAGAAATTTGTCAAAAGCAAGAATTGAAGATCCGCTCTCTAAAGGAAGATCTGAACAAGACAGTTGCTCAGTTGAAGACAAATTCAAAGATTGAAAAGAACATTGAAGAAAGTGAAAGTTCCAGGGAAAAAGAAGAAAAGGATAATAGTTATACAGATATTTTCAGTAGATCCCATGATCAGCAAGATTCAAGGAAGAATAGAAACAAAGAACTTGCTTCACAAAGAAGATCCTTTGCTCAGGGATATCCCATGATGTTCAGTGGTCACTGCTACAAATGTAACAACTATGGTCACAAAGCCATCCATTGCAGAGCTCATGACAAAATCACTCCAGAAAGAAATCAAGGTATGTTTTCCATTCAATGTTATAATTGTTATCATTATGGTCATTTTGCAAAACATTGCAGGATGTAGGGAGAAGTTAAAGTTTGGAGAAGAAAGCAAGTTCAACCGAATGTCATGAACAGTGATCAGCCTACCAAAGTATGGAAAATAAAGTCAATAGATTGCACCAATGATCAAAACATAAATGATGAAAATATTGGGAAAAACCCAATACCATTTTTGAAGACTATCGATCAGTGTGATGAAGTGTAAAAGGAGCTATGTACTTGATTATCCTACAGTAGTTGGTTCCAGCATATAAGCAGCAGCAGTGCCCAGTGATAGGGGGAGCAGTATTGCTAAAGAAAGTTCTCGTTGCCATTGATGCAAAAAGGAAGAGAAGTTGTTGACAGGGGGAGCATGCCCTGAGGGGGAGCTGTATTTTCAAAGGATGTTCCCTTTGCCATTGATGCCAAAGGGGGAGAGAAGTTGTGAACAGGGGGAGCTTGTTCTCAGGGGGAGCCTGAGTGTTGTCATCAATGACAAAGGGGGAGATTGTTGATTAAGTTGTCATTGATGCCAACAGTGTATAGTCATTGATGCCAACATGTCTTGGTGCCCCTTGAGGAGCCCCTGACGGTTAAGTAATTGTCAGTGTCTAAGGAGACCTTTTGATCTTGTCCAAGCCCAAGTTTGAAGCCCTTGGAGCCCTTGGGACAATGACAAAAGGTCTCCTTAGACACTGACAATTACTTAACCGTCAGGGGCTCCTCAAGGGGCACCAAGACATGTTGGCATCAATGACTATACACTGTTGGCATCAATGACAACTTAATCAACAATCTCCCCCTTTGTCATTGATGACAACACTCAGGCTCCCCCTGAGAACAAGCTCCCCCTGGCGTTATGGCGAGGGGACCGGCGTACCTTTTCGCCACTCTATATTAAATTCTCGCCACCGAAAATGGTACCACTCGGCGAGTTGGAGCGACCCGTATCAACCGCACTACCCAAGTGATAGCGCAATGTGCCGACGGCTTTTGCTAAGTTTGGCGCAAAGACAAATGTTTTGCCGATTGTTGCTTCGTTTCGGCGACTAGTCTTGAGTCTCGCTGGCTGCTCTTAACTTTTAACCAACTATCAGCGCTCTTCAAGGATCGCAAGCGATGGTTTCGACGTGACTTGCTGAGTTTCGTCGAAACGTGTCAAGATACTCGGACCGACCTAGGGGAGCCGGCTATTGCGGGTTAAATCCACAAGTTTTGTCGTAACAGGGCGTTTCAAAAAACTCAAAAAAGGGGTCGCCGACTTTGTCGACAAGACTTGGCAAGATTCTCCGAAACACAAAGCTTTGGGAAAAAGACAAGGCAAAAGACTGCGCTTCGGCAGGCTTGGGCGAGTTCGTCCGACCATTGCGACGGGACTGGGCGAGTTAGGCCGAAACAGGAAAAACTTTTCAACTTCAACAAAGACATCTGCCTGTTGCGGCGCGACTCAATGAGTTGCGCCGAAACGGAAAAAGGTTATGAAACTTAACAAAGGAAACCGACCGTTGCGGCTTAACTCGGCGAGTTGTGCCGTCGTTTCAGCTGGGAAAGGTGAGTTTTACTTAAGAAAAAACAAACTTAAAGAACTTGCTCTCTTAGAAAAAACTATGTATGAAAAGGCCTTTTGGATGGGATTTGACTCCAAAGCAAAACTTTCTCAAAAATAAAAGGAGGGGCCCCAATATTTTACAAAATTTTGGGGGGGATGTTGCAGCAATAACACTCCCTCAGAATAGGGAACACACTATGGTGTAGGCAGAACAGGCTCACAATGTAACCTGCATAAATTGCCTTCCCTAACCCCGATCACTTATGCTAATCCTGAACTAGGCTCCTTCGGTCTTATATGGACTTGTTGGTTCTTGAACTCTATTGCAAAGCCCTTATATTTCATGATCGAAACTAAAAGCAAATTCTTCCTGAGACCTAGAACAAACAACACATCATCAAATTCTAAAGAGTTACCTTACTGTAGTTGGATAGGAATAGTACCAACTCCTGCTACTAGCTACTTGGCATCATCACCAAGCTTGACCTGAACTCCTGAGATGTGCTCTTTTCAACTTTAGCTCTCGAGCTAATGTCATATGCCTAGATGCTCCAGTGTCCACATACCAAGCGTTCTTCAAGACCGTGCTGGAAGAAAGGCAAGATACCATCAAAAAGTCTTTCTCGAACTTGGAGGAAAACTCGTTCATCTGAGTTTTAGCTGAGGTTGCTACCTGATGTTGTTGTTGGATCCCTCTACCCTTCTTCTCCGGACATTGCGATGCATAATGGTCGTGATTATGACATATGAAACACTCAATTTTACTCAAGTCCTTCCCTAGTTGTGAGGCTAACTCCTCACTCTTTACCTTACCCTTGTTGGGTCCTTTACCTTTGCCCTTCTTTGTTTGACCAAATAAAGCATGGTCACTGTCACCTCCCTGCTTGCTAGCCTTTGACTCCATCCAAGTCTCCTCCTGGATACATCCATCCCATGATCTTTGCCATGAGGGATGATTCTCCTAAGCACAAACACCTTCGACAAATGTTTCCCATTGAGTTGGGAACCCATTCAGTGCCCGATTCACTAGCTCTTTGTCTTCAACCTTCTCTCCAACTACTGCAAGTTGATCATGACTCTGCGTAACCTTCATCGGGTAACTGATGACTATGTCTGATCTAGACATCTCCACAGATCTGAGCCTATTATGCAATATGATCTTCATGTTTTTGTTCTCACTCTAGTAAAGGCTAACCAGGGCATCGAACGTCTCCTTCGCCGTCTTCTCAAATATATGAGGGATCAAATGATCCTTTATAACATCCATGATCATCCGTTTGGCTTTCACTTCTTTCTTGTCATGAACTACCAAATCCTTCAGATTTGTCGACGAAATTACTATGCAGTTACTACATCCTTGTTCCCTGTAGTTGGTTCCAATAGTTGTTTCCAGCAGTTGATCTACTACCGTAAACTCTTCAGATCCTCTCAATCAGAGAAGCTCTAATACCAAACCCTGGGAGACTACTGTCCTTATGTTCTCAACTAAACACAATTGTTATTTAATTGCAGAAATTAAATTCTTTCACATAGCAGTAACCACACATATGGCTGGAAATTAACAGCAGAAGCATAAACACAATACACAGATAATTTACTCCTTCAAATCATATTATGATTGACAATTCAAAGCTTACAAGGAAACCTCCACAACTCTCAAACTAACAATTGTACGGTACACCCAAATAAAACAAATCTACACACTTATTGAGAAAAATCTGCCTGTCAAAAAATGAGAAAACAGCCTGATGTTCGCTACCTATTGTACAGCATGTTCGTACCACTGTACGGACTTGTCTGTACGGATACTACAGAATCTGATGTACAGACCTCGCTGCTTTCTGCCTGTTGTCCAACTTTGGCTCCCCTCTGATGCTCTAACTCGGAGCACAGATGAATAAAATCACCTTGAATTGCTTTTGTAAGCTAAAACCCTAATCTCACAGTGAGATGTACATTTGAGATTAGTTTAAATCACTAATTATAAAAATACACTTTATTAGACTCAACAGCTAAATAAAAGACTTTCACTTTATCACTAAAGTGAATTACAAAATATATTTCACTCAAACTACTTCACGTTTGACACGAAGTTCCTATCCAAGCTACAATCTTCAACATCCTACACTCCAACGAATGCAAACCTGTTTGGAGCATACGGTAAATGCATCTAATCCCGTTTACCACTCTGGCATTAGCCACATACTTGTAGGTACATGCAACAGGCAACCCATCTCCTTTTTCAGACCTCGTAAAGCTAAAAATCACAAGCCTCATAAGATGGAATCCTTTGGATGACTTCTACTCATGCTTTAATTGTACAATTTTGCAATCATACCCTTTCACAGAGTCATGAAACAAAAGATATTAACCATTCAAAGTGGTTGTTACATGGAACGGAGCTGTCAAAACACATGGCTAAATGTACTGATAACATCAAATTGAAAAAAAGAATCGAATTCAGATATTACTGGCAATCCAAGATTTTCTAAAAGTGAGTATTGGATTCCTTTGTACATAGTTGCTTTAATAGGTTACTACTATCTACTGATAATGAATAAAGTTATAAACTAAATGTTAGAAAAGAGGTGAGTTTAAACTTTAAAGGGTTAAATCAATTTATAGTTGCATAAGATATGCTAGCACATTCTAAAAATCCAGAACTAATTCATAAGACAATTGGAGCATGTAATGTTCAATCCAGGATTTCAGTCGATTGAGCCAAGATCATCCCTTGTTCTCCCACTTTCTTCAAAACTCAGTTATACCATATAGTGGGAAACTTGTCTGGCATTATGGGCAATGTCAAGTTTGCATTTGGCACCAACGAGGAATAGGAAAGCAATTTACCTCTATAAACCCAGCAAGACAACTCCACATGCGAGGAACAAAACGTGCTTGGCGACTCAATAATGCACGGTCATTGGCTTTATCAATCACTAACATGATCACCACCTGGTCAAGAGGTTCTCGTAAGTTAGTGGAATACGTAAAACAACATTATTTATTAAAATTCATTAAACAGCATTTTGCACAAGCTACAAAGAAAGGAAAGAACAAAACAACTTACCGGGTCTACTCGGGGGTAAAAGGTCTTTTTGCAGTTATCGTTCTGGCAATGCCTCCGCCTTCCCGCCTTTTGGGGGCTTGTCTTTGTCCCACACCGGCCACAAAATTGACAAAGACCGTGCCACTCGAGTATTGCTCTACCCTGTTATCAAACAAAAATATAACTGTTAACTTCTATACAAATGAAGTATGCCAGAACAGTTGAAGATTTGCTTAAAGAAAGCGTAACTAAAATTGATAAACTCTTGATTTTGGACTCTAACTATTTGATGTTCAGCCAACCTAATTGCTTTAAGAAAAGTTTGTGAAAAGTTATATGTAGGAGCTAAAACTCATGCACTTGCCCAGTCTGCATTGTTACGAAACTATTCATGTTAGCGACCAATCAACCATTTATTAGGGGTCACTGCCTCTGTGGACAGAGCCATTGACATATGGATATAATGGTTTGCTACGAAACTATTCATGTTAGCAACCAATCAACCATTTATTAGGGGTCACTGCCTTTGTGGGCAGTGCCTCTGTGGACAGAGCCCTTGACATATGGATATAATGGTTTGCTACGAAACTATTCATGTTAGTAACCAATCAACCATTTATTAGGGGTCACTGCCTTTGTGGACAGAGCCATTGACATATGGATATAATGGTATGCTGCAGTGGTCCAGACCTCATAACCACCAATGTGGGATAACACAGAAGAGTGAAGGAGATTTTTAAATCATGGAACTATTCCAAGAGGCCAAAATATGGCGTTTCCAATTTATTATTGCCACATAGCACCAGACCAGATCTCACATCCCATGTGGGATAGCATACAAAAGAAGAAGAGGAAATTGTATTTCAAGAAATAGGCAAAACATCACATATCCAGGCGCTTGCAACCAACCAAACAGTTAGTAGGGGGCAACCAACCAACCGTTAGTAGGGGTGCATGAGAGAAGATTTTAAAGGCATATAAACTATATTTTAAGCGGTCAGTCCAACTTTTTATTTCCACATAGGAGGAGGAGGGGAAGTCCCAGCAAGAAAGCATATTCATCCTACAACTAATCAGTCCAATTGTTTATTTCTACATAGTAAGGAGTCCGGAGTCGAGTCCTAGGAAGTCCGAGCAAGAAAGCATATTCATCCTACAACTAATCACTCCAATTGTTTATTTCTACATAGTAAGGAGTCCGGAGTCGAGTCCTAAGAAGTCCGAGCAAGAAAGCATATTCATCCCACAACCAATCAACCAGTTGCCAGGAGGAACACTGCCCTTTTAGACCCCATTAAGGTAAGGCAAGGATCATATCATGGTATTTTGGAAATTATAGAAATTATATTATTATATGCCTGCCACAACCCCCTTAATGATCATATCATGCTATTTTGGAAATTATATTATTATATGCCTGCCACAACCCAACCTCAACCGATGTGCGATAGCACACAAAAGGAATATTAATGTTTAATTGTCTGCAGCCATGAGTGAGTAGCTAGTCGCTAGAAAGGGACTTTGTTATGGGTAAGCCTGCAATAATTTGGGGAAAAAGAGCTATCAGAGAACAACATTAATCACTTACATGCCCTGCAATTGAGAGCTCTCCCATGGCATTCTCGTCAGAGCAATCAGCAGCCACCATCAATGTCCTCAGCTCCACGTAAGCGTTCTTCCCCTCCTCTGACCCAAATTGGGAGACAAGGTTAATGTCTGTGCAATCAAGGGCCCAATAAACGACCTCATTTCTCTGACCCAGAAAAACCAGCGACTCCTCCCCCAATTTCAGGCCAGAGGCTTCGAATAACCCCCTGCACTTGTGACCACTCTGCCACGCAAGGCGCCATGTAGGCCCCTCGTCAGAATTAGCAGAGGCAAAGGAGGATTCCACCAGGGGCTTCCCTTGCCTGAATGGTAAAATTCTGACTCCGCCAGCCGCAGCCTCTTCTTCTGCTGTGTCGATCAAGAGATTGCGTAAAGAAGCCACGGCTGACTCAACGCCATCAGAGGAATCCGGTGATACTGAAGCAGAAGAAGCTGCAGCGGCGCCTGTTAGAGGATTTCCTGCAAACGTATGGTGTCTCATCTTAGAATATTCTGTCTCCATTTCTATGTGCGGGCTCTGTGTGATTACAAGGATAAATCAGCTTTAGCTCTACTGCCAGCACCTCCAATTTTCCTCTCGGAAACAAATAAACATCAACTTTCAATCAGAGTCTACTGAGAGATGTCAAAGCTGCTCTCTCCGTAATCTATTATTCTTCTGTGTTCCTATTTCTGCCTCCACCCTCTGTACAATATGTGAAAATTCACAATATGAAAAATAAGGTATTCTTCTGGCCACAAATCACAGGGACGAACAAAGTTTCAAAATCAAAAGCATATGCTCGATCTCCGGCCACAGGTTGCCAATTACCAGCGTTTTTAAGTTTGGAGGAATTGTATTTTTTGGTCAATTACTCCATAAAAATTACGCACGAATTTACGTTTCCAAAGCCAAGTGTTAAGCTTTGGTGTAAGGTTCCAAAGCCAAGTGTTAAGGTTTTGGTGCAAGAAAATAGTCCGTCGGAGAAACACATCAATAGAATATAGAATTCCTTGACAATTTCTAGGTTGGTTTATCCATTTCGCAATTGTAAAATTATTCACAACGTACCTGCTTATTATGAATGGCAAGAGAGCATAAGGTGATAACACCTCAAGCTAACTTCTTTGATGATAAAGTGTTTTCCATTTTTTTTTTACTTATGGGAAATTACAAAAAAGCACAAAGATTGTTAATTGAATTAGCATATACAATACAACACATTCATAAATATAATATTATAATTTTTTTAAATATATATATATATATATATATATCATATTAATAAATATAATACTACAATTTTCTTATATATATATATATATATATATATTATACAATTTATGGTTTTTCTAGCATATCTAAAATTGTATTTCCTAATAAATTGATTGGGTAAGCATAAACATAAGATAACATACCAAGCAAAGTCTATAAACACATCTTAATGTTCAATACTATCTCTCTCTTGGAAATTTGTCTAGTCTACTAAAGCCACTATTGTTTGGCGTGTGTTGCATTGTTTCTTCTTCCTCAACCTTCTCCATCACTAACCTATGGACAATAGCAAATGACCTGCAATTGATTGAGATCCTTTGGTGAATCCAAATTTGATATTATAATGCATTTTTTAATCATTGGTAAGTTTTTCATACTTCAAAGCTTGATCTTTTAGGGTAAGTTCACTATCCTCTTGTGTGTTTTATTGCTTCCCCGTATGAATACTTATGTATTTGATTGCTTGTCTCATCCCTTCCAATTGATTGGTCATTCTTCTCAATATTTATTCACCTCGGAAATACCAACACCCCCACTATGTTAGCATTAGATGGTTGTGCCATAATACCAAATAGAATATAAATCCTTATTTGAACCCTCACTTTAAGCCCATATAATGCTCCAAAAAAAGCTAAACCCCATTAACAATACCCCCAAACAAATGCAAACCCAAGCCTCTAGTATTGTCTGCAATACTCTACATGTCCCTATTCAAACTACAAGCCAAACACCATACTAGGTGAAATGCCACCTTAAAGAGTGAAAAAATCATACCTCTATCGAAAATAAGACCTCAAGAAAATGCCCACGAAGAAATTTGTATCATCAAGAATGCAAACTGGTTCATGTGCCCAATTCCTTGGCTCAATCGATCACATCACAAGCAAACTACCTCTAAACCATAGTCATCCCCCGAGGCGCCTCCACGCACGAGAAAATTCCAACACTTAATCCCACCTATGTAGGAGAGCCCTCGCATAGGAGGATTAAAATCATTCATGATGTGGATGTAATGTGTGAAAACAAAGGAGTAGTAAACACAAGGGAGTGTTAGATCTCCCTCATGTGAGTCTTTAACGAGGCAGCTTGCATGCTTATCCATGTGCCAAGTGTATTCTCCAAATGCTAGTTCAAACTTGATGCAAGTGGTGAGACTTATACACTTAATGTTGCAATTCATAACTCATTTAGGGGATCTAGAACCTGTCGGGTGGTCCCCATTTTTAACCAGGCTCCCGTGTTCAAGCAAGTCGTCTCATTTGACATGTGATCTACCATTTCATTATTGCCTCTTCGAACATGAAAAAGTTTGACTTCATCTAGCCCTTCCAAATTTTTATGAAACCTTTGAAAGGTTCTACGAAGCAAGGTCTCCTCCTTTATCTCTTTCTTATGCATTTGTTTAATGACAAAAAGATAGTTTCCTAGGATTGTTGATTTATTAATGTGAGAGGCTTGCAAAAGCTCAAATCCAAGGTACAAAACATAAAGTTCTATTTTATTTTTTGAACCTATTATTAGCCCTCGTGAGAAGGTTATTTCAACAATTCCATTGGGATTAATGAGAACCCCTTCCATTCCTACCATCCCTTATAAAGTTTTCTATGTTTTACTATTTTATCATTATAGGATTATTTACACAAGACAAAGAGTAATTATTGTTGTGGAACAAAATCAATTAATGCACATCGCAAAAATAAGTAATAATGTAAAAAAAATTCAAATCTCATGAAAAATAGCCACAAACTTACATTTTAAGGCCATTTTTTAAGACAACGCATTTGATGCAAGTAATATCTCATAAAGTGACCTCATCCTTGTAATTGTTATCACTATGATATATTCAGAACATGACAATGACATTAATGACTTATGCTCCAGAGTAAATTTCTAAGTTTGACAAAGCTTTATCTATTTCACAATTGTTATTCATGTAGAATTACTCTCAACACATATATTGAAAGAGAAATCATACACATTATATGAGGAATTTGAATTTGCACTCCCAAAAAGACTTCATGATGATAAAGCTTTCTCTATCTTGCCATTTTTATCGTTATAAGTTTTTTCACAATACACAACATGGCAAGAACAAGTATTGATGTGGAACAAAATTAATAAACATGCATGGCAAGAGGAAGTAATAAGGTAGAACACAGTCCCATAATAAATTGTCAATGATGACAGTACCAACTTTAGGAAGGATGTTATCATATCAAGTTGAAGTCATGCACCCCATAGCCAACTTCCATATTGACAATCCACAAAACACATCATGAAAATATTGACGATGTGAGTATTGGATTGATGAAATATGTTATGACATCAACCCAATGATTTGCACCTCAAAGCCGACTTTTGGCTTAATAATTCACAACACACATAAAAGAGGGAGTCCCCTAACACACATATCAAGAGGAAGTAATATTGTAGAACAAGATCCCATATCAGGGACACGTCATTACTATGATAGCTTGTAAGTATAGACCTAACATAGATAATAATCGAGTATTGAAGAGGACCAACAAAGCATGATTCTCAAAGTGAGGAAGGGTGTTATCAAATTGACCCAAGTAATTGCACCCCAAGTTAATAAAAAATTATGTGCAAACAATGCATTGTAAACCACATCTCTCATTATTAAACAAACAAGGTTTGTAATTATAACTACATGACCAACTCTACTACCAAAGTGTCATGTCTTTGTAATAAGGTTTAGTTCCATATAAACATGTCTTGTTGTCATGTATCTCTTCTGATGAGATATCATTCTCTATACCAAAAGCTATAATTCTATTACAATATGAAGTAACATGTTTCTCACAAACCAAAAATGAAGTGGGAGGAAGATCCATCCTCTCTTTTATAAATATAGAACTTGAGGACATGGGAGGATGATCCCTCCTCACATGTACAAAGATAGCACTTGGAGGGTCTTTGTCCCCTTGTTTCTAAAGAATTTTGATAGTAGAAGCTTCTCGTGGGCTAGGAGCTATAAAATGGTGATGGTGATAGTTTTTTTAGATCCAAGCTTTCATGCCAAATATACCTATTAAGCTTGATTTAGTCTTAATATTGTAATTTTTGTATACTATTCTTTTAAATAGTATTTTGCCTAGGCTTTGGTGTTTTACAATTATTTGTAAACAAATCCCATAAAAATATTTAGAAAGGAAACTCAATTGATCTTCGTGAGAAGGGGATCTAAGCAAATTTCTTTCATGGTTTCAACTTATCCACTATTCACTACCTTTCATGTGGACTAATGAGTTTAAAAGGTGGTGATGTTCTTATACAATAACTAAAAGGTGAGGTTTTGAAGTTTTCTTTCTTTTTCCATACTATCGTTTTGGTGGAGGTTAAAGTTTTTTCTCTTATTTTCTAATAAAAGAATTGTTTTTAATTTAGTATAGTTAAAATTTTAACTTGATTTGGGAAATAACTTTGTTCAATTATTGTACCAAGAGTAATAAGGTGTTTTACAGTTCAATATTGGGAAGATGTTGTCACGTAACGTACTTTAACATAACATTATGTTACCAAAAATAAAAAGTAATTAAAAATTCATGTAGGCTCTTAGAATAAAAATATCGAATTTATTAAGGTTGTAATTTTTTTTGACATGTAAAAAATTTAAGATATAAAAAAAAAAAAATTACACCTCAAGGATAAGCATCGAAAAGTTGTAAATTTTTCTTCACATGTAAAAAATTTATGATTAAAAAAAAATAAACCTCAAGGAATTGGATCCCTCTCGGTGCTTAATAGATATGAGTTTAAGATGGATCTATGTTGGTATTATTAAGTTGTAAGTCCCATTTACAATTGTAAAGTTGGTCATGATAAGTCCAAGTCTCTTTCACATATTAGCGAGTTGTTTTGGGGTCGAATCTTTGTATATAAACCTAGTAGCTTATGGTAATCTAGCACCCAAGTAAGATTCAAATACCTATTGCATTCAATAGAGTATTGGTCATAAACATTCGTTCCATAACATTATGTCTAGATTGTTATTCCTCGTATAGGAAAGGAATACAAGAATTCGAGTCAATTTTGTATGATTTACATTCAATGGAGTTAATTTTGAGAATTTCTTAAATTTAACTTTAACCTATTTTAAAATGGATTTACTATATATATATATAATATATATTTAACTTTAGCCTATTTTATAATGGATTTACTATATAACATATATACTGGTGGGTGAAGATGATTAGACTAATTTTGGATCTCTTAAATGATATGTATTTAAGGAAAAAATCAGAACAATACCATGTAGCTTCACCTTCTCCTGGTTTTATTATGCATATTGTTTACCATAAATAACTTATATTAATTATATCACTTTTCATTAACATTTGCACAAAGGTTGGATAATTATCCGATGGCTCCCTACATCTACAAATAGTGCACCTCTAACCATCCATAATATAGTCGAGGCTTGGCATTAAAAATAAGTTGTTAAACATCCAAAGTTATCTTTGTTTGTTACATTGTAATTTCTGTTTTTTCCTGTGACTCTCCACCTCTCCATCCCCTGTCATCCTTACTAGGCAAAACTTATGATTATCAGTAGCAAAAAATGCAAATAATGGAGCTGCATTGACCCCCAATGGCATCGAATACAATAAATTTGATTCACATCACATATATGCCTCCCTTCCAAAGCCATCGTTTATGGGTTGATAATGCCACTGGATCATTATTGTCTCAACCGATTTTGCGTCAATGAACATTTTTGTTAAGTGCATATTATTTATTTATGTTTGAGTGCTCATTCACATATGACAATAAGTTAATTTTTGTTTTCACAAAAACAAATAAGATCGTATTTACAAAAATGTTGTTGGGAATGCCAACAACAAAAAGGGTACAAGGATTTCAAAACTGATACATTTTTTTTGTTTCTCTATTGATTAAAAAAAAAGATTGATCATGCTATTTCAATTTTCTAAAACAACATAATTTATGTTTATCATATTTAGTGCTATATTGTCATATATATATAAGCCTAAAAACAAATACATGTAAACTACATTAATAAAAAACATGGATTAAATTAATGTTGTTGAGAGTTTCTTTCATGGACTGATCTTCCTTTTTCTATGCTTGCTCATCTTGTTTTTTAAGGGCTAAGGCTAATTGTTGTATAGTGGCTTCATCAACTAGATTCTCCTTCACAGAAGCTATAGAGATACAATGTGACATATTATGACCATCTAGCGAAACCCAATTGAAATTCAAATGCATTTCAAATTCAGAAGCCAACTTGTCATAATTTAATTTCAACCCATGTAATTTGTTTTCCAAGACAACCTATTTACTTTCCTACTTCTCTTTTTGTATACTTAGAAATTCCATTGCTTGCTTCAAACCTTATAGCTGATAGGTCATTTGTTTGAGTATTTTCTTAATCCCCTAAGTGTTATCATGAGCCATCTCGAATTATAGAGAATTACCTATGAAACAAGGCAGACTAGCTACAGGCTTACTGAACATAGAATTGAGATAGAGTTGGATTTTCTCTACAGCCCCAATTTTCCCCAATTCAACAACAAATTTGTAGTGAAGCCAAATATCAACCCCAAGCCATAGGACCATGCACACATTTCTAGGGATTGATTCTAAATCAAATTTAAACCATAGATATTCTTGTAAAGAAGGCTTACTTGGTGTTCCAAGGTCGAAGGCCTTCTTAACAAGAATATCTATGGTAACATTCCCAACCTCCTCAACACTGCCAAACCATATTTCCATGCTACATACCAAATAAAATTGCAGAGGAATAATCCCACCTTCAAGATGCAACTCATAAAACATCATATTAATTACCATTGTAGCTAATATGTACGACTAAGGGTGGAATCCTACACAGGAGGCGATTAAAATCACACCTCCATTGCATCATTTCATGTTACACTTATCGATACCTTGAATTTAATTAACATGCAACATTAAGGGGGGATTTCATACCTTGGATAAGTGACATAAGCTTCATCATGGATTAACCTTAAGGTCACCACCATTTTCCAAAAACATCCTTTTGAAAGGCTTGTTGCTAGATTTGCACTAGCATTTGCCTTATGGTTATTGCACGGTTATTGTTATGACGAATATGGAGCAACTAGAACGAATCTTGAGTGTCTAACATACTTAGGATTCGAAGCTTCATCCTTCCAAGCACTACATTGTCTTATTGATGGCGATTTCTCAAAAAGCTTACGATCAAAGTTGAGTCTCCCAAAATGAGCATTGGCTTAATGTTTCTTTTAATTGCAAGGGAGAGGTTGATGCAAAGGGCGTCAATTTCCACTTGATTGTTGGTTATTTTCCCTAATCCCCTATAAAACTAGCTTCCTCATTTCCTCCAAGATAAAAAATGACCCCTCCCACACCTGCCACCCCTATGATAATAAGTCAATTGCAAACAATATTTATTATATTTATCACAAGAGAAAGTCTACATCTTTTTTACTTTTTCATATGTGAACAACTATGAAAGAGGAGACAATGCAATTTGTAAACAAACACATGCCAATTGCTTTAAATGCACAAGGGAACATTATTCATATGGTTGGTTGTTTGGTTGTTGGAGAGAACCTATTCATGTGGTTGGTTGTTTGGTTGTTGGAGAGAGGTTGTGATCATAAAAACATGAAAATCCAACCTTTTGACAATTTTTATTATACATGCCTATGACAGGTATATAGCAATCACTTTTGATTCAAAGTTCTTTGATTTTATATTAATTTTATTGTTTTTTTTTAAATTCATGTTTTACATAAAATAAATATTAAATATAATTTTTGTAAGATAAAAAACTATTTTTAAAATTAGATATTCTTATTTTTCTATTGACTAGTACTTATGAGTTGACAAATTTTATCTAGTTTTATATTCTATTTGTCAGATTAAAAAAATTAAAAAAATTCATTATACTTATGACATGGTTTTTGAAATGATGTATATTAACTTCTTCTGATAAAATAAATAAATAATTCCAAAAAAACATTATACTGCCACATGGTTTTGGAAATGATGTATATTAACTTATTTTAGTACAAATCATGTGATTATTAAATTATTACTTGTACGTGCCTCTGGTACGTAAATTCGTTGGAGGCGATGGTCCGTAAATTTAGTTGGTCCGTAAATAAATTACTTTTTATTATTTAATATATATTTTTGATAAAAATATTTTTATAATACATTCTTTTGGTTTAAAAATATTTGTATATTCTCTAGTTTTACATATAGTAATATATTTTATAAATATTTTGATATTTGATAATAATTAAAGATTTAAAAAAAAATTAAAAGATTTTGGAATTATATTTTTTAATATTTAATAGTTATTTTAATTTTTAAATTAAACACAACTATACACTAAAATATTTAAAGGACATTATTTTTTACATAAGTGGAAGGTACTAAGCAACTATAATGTTTAATAAAAAAGGTTATTTATATATTAAATCACTTATGAGATTATGAAGGGCTATGCAAGCCTTACATAGCTCAATCATCCATGAGATTATGAAGGGCTATGTAGGCCTTATATAGCTCTTGAGATTATGAATGGCTCACTACATTGCACCCATGATGAAGATCACAATCAATACATCACTTACTACTATATTGTTGAGTGCATCATGTTTACGAAAAATTGCTCATAAGACTAAGAAAAGTTGTGTAACCCTTAAATCACTCATGGAGCTATAAATGGCCATGTATATTACCATGTACATATTATTTACCAAAAATGACTCATGAGACTATGAAGGGCTACATAGGCCTTATATCACTCCAAATCCTATATAGCAATTTTATCAAAACAAAATATTTGTTTGGCCATATTTATCTATTTATCTTTATTTAATACTTCATATACTTTCTTCCATACATTAAGTCTCTATACTTATTTTCTCAATTATTGACTATATTAACTATAAATTAACTACAAACAACTACCACTGTTTGTCCAATATATATTTTTGGTAAAAACATTCTAATACATACTTTTAGTAAAAAAAAACTATTTTCAATCTCTCATTTTACATGTAGTAACACATTTTATATTTACTTTGATATTTGAAAACAACTAAAGATTTTAAAGGAAATTTAAAGAACTTTTGGAAATATATTATTGATATTTGATAATTATTCCAATTTTTAAACTAAACATAACTAACATACTAAAACATTTATAAAAAATTAAGTGTTAATTTATTTTATATATAAAATATATTTCTTATGAAAAAAAAAAAATATATATATATATATATATATATATTTGCATATATATATATATATATATATATATATATATATATATATATATATATATATATATATAAACATTTTGTTACACATAATATCTTTTCTATATTTTTTATCTTTTACTAAATAAATCTCAAATTTTTATTATATAAAATAATATATAAAATAATATGTATTTAAAATTATAAAATCAAATCCATCAAAGTTGATTGAAAACTACATATTTAAAATATATATGCAAATAATCCTTTTTTTTACTTACATCATAATATATATTCAAAATCATAATATCAAACAATCCTTTCTTGTTTGAGTAGTTGTATAAACAGACAAATATTAAAAACTACCCAACAAATACATTGAATAAGTTGCGTTTTCCTCATTTAAGGTACTTTAAAGTAGGACGCGTATGTGCAAGCCCTCCCACGAATTATATAAAGAGGAAATTAAGTGAGTGAAACAAAAAGGATTTATGAAAAGGTGGGCCTTTTTGTCACCACGACTAAAGTTAACCTTGAGTCAATGATCTATGTATCTAAACGAACTCCAAAGGAATATATAGTCATATTTTAACCAAGGTTGGAGTTCTCTTCTTCGATCCTTGTCGAGGGTCTACTTTTATTAGGAATTTGAGTAATTTTTTATTTCATGATATATATAACTAGTATAATTATTTAATTTTTGGTTGGTGAATAGTATTAGATTACAAGTTAAGTTTTATGAACAAGTTATTTGTTGCTTGTTTTCCATGTGTAGTTTTGTTATTACCCGCTTTCTTTTAGTTAAATGGGTTTGTTATTGCTAAATATCTGTGCATCAACTACCAAATATTTTTTATATTTTTTGGTGTAATTGTTTATTTCGAATTTAGAACAACGCTTATCAAATCAATTTAGACAATATACTTGTAAATCGTCGTGTAATTTAGGAAAATCATACTTACTACTATACCAAATTCTAAAATATAAACACCTATCTATGTAATTACAAACATCTACTAAACCAAATTAAGTTATTAATTTTGTGTTAGATATGTTGTTGACGATGCGTTGGCATTATAAGGCTTCTCTGAATATAAATTAAGAGACGCAATTATAGGGGGATTCTCCTGTTTTGGTTTTAAAAGTCAAGGTATAAATTAAAAACATTTAAGCAAAGAAATATAGAAGAGAAGATGGGTCAAGGTTGAACCAGCATGAGAATTTCTAGCTTGTATTTCATTGATTGTGCAAAGAGTTTGACGGAGAAGATTAGTTAATCATATTGTTTTCACCCAAAACTATGAAATTGCGAATAAGGATAGTTATATAAAAAGAAAAAAAGTATTTTGGGACAGCCATGGAGGTAATTTCAGGATACCTCTTCTCATTCACGGTGGTACGTGGAGCCTTGGAGGTGTCCTTTTAATAACAATGTTGGGTAACAACTTGAAAATTTTATTGTCGGAAGGTGAAAAGCCATAGTTCTTTAGGATATATATATACTTCAGTCCCTCCTATTTTCCTTTAAATATGAATGTGAATGCATCTGTAGTGAAACTAATGGCAGAAGCTTGTGCAGACAAGAAATCAAAGCTAAAGAAGAAATTTCGTTTCCCTCTAGATGTTGTTGAGCCCAGTTGCAACAACGACGAATACAAGCGGATGGGAACGAAAGCAGCTAAGGTGATTTCTTCTTCTGAAGACAATAGATCGTATCTGGTACAAAGCCTATGAAATTCCTGACTGGAGAATGTTCCAACGAATAAAGCTGCGTCCTAAGACAGTATGCTTCAGCGCCTCGGCTAGACTAGAGATAAATGCAAATATCGTTAGCTATAATTTGGCTCACTTTCTTTGCTGGTGACCACAAGCCATCGAGGCTCATTATGAAATTTGTTCGATCGCCTTGCCTGTAATCTGTGGCAACAATTTTCATTCCTTATTACTTCGTCCTTGCAGAGATCCTCATTCATGCATCTTACCTATAATTTCATCCATATGAATTATTTCACTACTACATAGAGAGGGTATTTAAGATAATATTTGACTAAATTGTGTATTGTCTTAAATATTGTCTTTAAGTGTGTGTCTTAAATTATTGTCTTAAAAAATTGTCTCTATAAAAACAAAATAGAACACAAGTAATATTGTCTCTATAAAGACAATTTCGGGCTGGTGCAAGCTAAACTCGTTATGCGTTAGTTGCAATGGACTTCTGGGAAAACAGAAATATGAACGTCAAAAAGTAATATTAGAGCTATCTACACAACTTTTTGGAATATGGCCTAAGAAGATGAAACGTAACAATCGGATTACCTTCCGAAATATATAACTATTATTTATGGAAATTAAGTATAACTCCACAAAAATGGGGTTCTTCTAAGGTTGGTATGTTATTTTTTTAAGAAAACATAATGAATATGTTTGCGTTGGGCCCTGGGTTTGGTATGCAAATTGTGGAAATTTGTGAAAAAAAATCATATAGAGTTGTAGATAACGGGTCGTTCTAGTACAACACTATTTTTCCATATTTATTTATGTTATTTTAAATTAAGGAAGCCAATGAAGCCTTAAAATGACTAGGCCGAGAGTTGGGCCCCGACATCATGGTCTTAACATAATCAATGGACGTTGTTTTCTTTAGGATGTAGGTCTTTTTATGTACTTGTGCGGGTTCTTTTTCGTTTTCAAAATAGGTGAGCAAATCAAAAGTTATAGCCGAAAGAAATAACCTACTTTTTGTGTAAGATTGACGTTAGTCCCATTAAAATTAAATAAAAAATAGAAAAAAATAATAGATTTAATAAAAAATTACATATTCGGAATCTGCACACAGATTTCTACAAGTGTGTGCATTTTCATTAGTAGTGGATAAGTGTAGCATATGCAAAATCATGCTCAAAATAGAAGAAGTTATAGAATAAGATGTATTTTGTTATAACACAATCGAAGCCACTTGGTTTGGCAACCCGAAGCTAAAACCAAAGCGGCCAAGTCATCCACCACGTTGGTGGGAAAGAAATTGCCTGCCAAAATTTAGAAATTTAAATAGCGCGTACGCATTGTTTTAAATGCACGCGTACGCACTAAAAGCGTGTACGCGCTATTTAGTGCATACACGCTAATAACACATGCGCACATTTTTATACTAATCCGAAATGTAGTTTTGATGTCATCTTCATCTATCTCAAACCCCCCCCTGCCACCCCTCTCCCTAACTCTAATCCTCCTCCTCTCCTTTGTCTGTTCATGTCCCTCCCTAACCCCCATCCCCTCTCTCCCTCTCCCTCCCTAACCCTCCTCCCCTCCACCCCATTTCAACCTCTCCCTCTCTCTCTTTTTCTCGCTCTCACTCTCTCCCCCTTTAATCCTCCTATATATCCATCTCTACATAAACTTCCTCTTCTTCTCCCTCTCCCTCCTCTTTACCTAAACTTCCTCTCCTTCTCGCTCTCCCTCCTATCTCCATCTCCCTAACCATAACCATCATCCTCTCTCTCTCACTCCTCCCATCTCTTCCTAAGCCCCCTCCTGCCCCTCCCCCCTCTCTCATTATCTCCTTAACCATGCTCCCCTCTCCCCCTAACCCTCATCCTCTCACTCTCTCTCTATAACCGTTATATCTCTCTCTCTCTACTTAACCCTCCTCCCCTCTTTCTCCCTCCTATGTCCCTATCTCTCTCTCTCTCTCTCGTTAATCTTCCTCTCTCTCTCTCACTACAAGGGAAAGACCTTGTAGCGAAGGTTTCCCGTAAATTGGCCTTTTATACTGCCCCCAAACCAATGCTCAATGATTTACTGAGAAGCGTAGGGAGGAGGAGGATGACTTGGCCTTCAAGAAACCCTAGGGGATTATCGATAGAGAAGACAAATACAGGAAAAGGAGGCTTAATAGAGCTCATTTCACTAACATAAATGACGCCTTCACCATGGGTGACAAGACCCCCGATGCCGCTATCTGGACTTATGTTGATATCATGCAGCAAAATACCTCAAGAGGGAAATGAAGAATCCCTAAGGTTAGTTGCGAAGAAGCATCGGGAAGAGGATGAACATAAGGTGAAGGATAAAGATGGGGTCACATAGGCCTTGATGGTGTAGCTTGCCTGGAAGCGAAGGAATCGATGGGACCAAGCTCAGGATTAGGACAATGTTGCGAAGAAGGCATAGGCTTCACTGGATTGGGATGCCCCCGATGCCACTCATTGGATTAGCAGGTAGGATGGTACACCTACTATATGAAGGATGAACAATGATGCGACTTTGGGCATTGATTGGCGTAACATATTAGCAGGTGGGATGCTACACCTACCCCAAGAAGGGTTAACAGTGATACGACTCCTAAGTATCTACTAAGTGAATAACGACTCAAATAGAAGATGAAATGGTTCCTTGGTAAGAATGTAAACCTAAAATGCTAGAAGCTAAACGATCTTGCTATATGTTGGCATTCCTCTAGCCATGTGAAATATGTAAATGATGTATGCGAGGAGGGATAGGAGGAAGCAACCATAGAAGGGAGTAAAGGAGCAACAACGTAAAGATGAGAAGTAGAGCCATAGCAGTGATGTTTGGTTCTCGATTATGCCAATGTATAGGTTGGGCTTGAAGTAGTAGTACACGGACCTATTGATTGAATTTGGAGTGGCATGAGTAAGGAATAAAAACTTTCATACATTTCCTTATTCCCGTTAGTTGCACAATGTTTGTATTTATTGTGCGTCTCTATGCTTATATAGATTGAATTGGTTGTTAGTTCAATGGTAGTTTTGTTGTCCATATCTGTAGCAGCTTATTTGTTACATTACCCCACCCCTCTCTCTCTCTCTCTCACACACACACACACACACACACACACACACACACAAACATGTCACCCTACCTCGCCCATAACGTTCAAGCAACTTGTACCTCACTCTTTATCATTATTTGGTAAACCTTCTCTCTCTGTACTGCACAAAAACCTACTCACGACACCCATATCCCATTTAAAGGCCTACAAAGAACTCGTACAAGGGGTTCATGTGTTGGTTCGAGGACTTGTCGAAGGTTCTTACACATTAGAAGATTCAACAATATCATGATGTATTTCGTTACTTGGTCATGTTTGAGGCCCTATGGCCCATCTTTGGTGTGAAAAACACCTGTATCCAAATTTGATGCTAAAGAATTCTTAGAGAGTGTTTGTGTTGCAGTTTACAGGAATTGCTCATGGTGATTGAGCCCAAGAAGTGGTGTTTATGGCCTAAGGCCCAAATGATCTCGCTTTGTCCCCCCCATCTATCTCTCTCCTTAACCCTTCTCTCTCTCTCTCTCTCTCTCTCTCTCTCTCTCTCTCTCACACACACACACACACACACACACACAGAACACCTAACCATACCTCGCCCATAACGATCGAGCAACTTGTACCTCAATCAACCATAGAGAGGGAGAGGGAATCCATTGTATGCCTTTCAGTAAGTATAGAAATTTCGATCACTCTCTCTCTCTTTGACACACACACAAAGTCTCTCTCTCTCCCCTTAAAATTCCTCCCCCTCTCACTCTAACACTCTTCACCCATCTCACTCTATCGTTATTTGGTAAACCTCCTCTATCTGTAGTGCATAGAACCCCACTCATGACACCCATATCCCATTTAAAGGCCTACAAAGAAATCGTACAAAGGGCATACCATTTTATCTATCCATGGTCCAATGTGGTGGTCTAAGGATGTGCTCATGGTGCTTAAACTTGAGAATCTATGCTTAGGACCCAAGGTTGTTGTTTTCCTTCCCCAACCATGCTAAAGGGATAGAGGCTCTTGTTTCATTACCACAACCATGGTCAAGGCATAAAGACCCATCCACAGTGCACAAACCATCTTAATGGCAGTCATATCTAAATCCCAGGCCAAATACTCCCTAATGAGGGCTCATGTTGTTTCTAGGTGGTTTTTATGCTTCGCAAACTCAAAAAGGTTCAATTAATATTTAAACCCCATGTTTCACCCTTCACCATGTTTAGGTGTCAACACTCATTTCTAGTGCACAATACTTACGCATGGCCCTTATATCCCACTTGGATGCCTACAAAGAACCCTTACAAAATACTCTTTTGTTGGTCCATGGACTTAAAGCAACTAAGTCCAAGAAGTTTCAACAATATCTTGAGGCACTTAAAGTTTCCTTCGTTGACCATGGTCAAGGGCCCACGACCCATCCTTTTTAAGAAAAACCTTCTAATGGCATCCATATCAAAATTTGATTGTAAAGACCCCTTAGAGAGGGTCCATGTCATTATTTGCACATGTTGTTGATGGCTATTGAACCTACGAGACTATGTGTAAGCCTTGATGATGAAGTGTTTTCCTCCCCAAACCATGGCACTTGAGCTTGAAAAGGATAATTTATGGTTGAATCCCTTTGTTCCCCCTAGGCATGTTTAGGCATATAGACCCATTTCCAATTCACGAAACCTACTCATGTTGAATGTAATCCCACTCACATACTAAACAACGCTATCCATGGCCTCGACAAACATTCCCGACGTGGGTCGAAGACATAATCTTGTTTAAGGCATGTGATGTAGCCTAATCATGGTATATTTATCCCTCTACATTTGCTAGAGATACCCCACAAGGGTTATGTGTGGTGGTTTGAAGATGCATTCAACATCATATCCTAATAAGCTTCTTGAGTTGTAGGTGTTGTTCATGGTGCTTGAGCCCGAGAAGCTTCATTTAAGGCATGAGGAGCTTCTTGTTGTCCCTAGACCTTGGTCATACCTTGACACCCATTTTTGGTTCACAACTAACCTAGTCATGGCACACATAACACACTTGAAGTTGACTAATACCCTATAGATTTCATATGTGGTGGTTCAGGGACTCATTCATGGTGTTTGTGCCTAAGAAGCAAGAGTTAGTATTGGAAGCTCTTGTTTCCCTCCACTATCCATGGTTAAGGAGCCAAGATAAATCCTTGATGCCCAAGACATCATAATGGCAGCCATATTCAATTCATATGCAAAAGAATCATTGTAGAGGGTTATTGTTATGGCTTCTATGTGTTATTGACGACGCTTGAGGTCAAGAAGTTTCAATTAAGGCTCAAGTGGAATTCAATTGAGCTCAATATGCTTCAATAAGATCTCGAGGAACCTGTTTTTATTCTTTGATGATGTTCAAGGCTTTGCAACATATCCATGGTCTTGCATGGTAGTCTGAGGATGCATTCATTGCATTTGATCTTGACAAAATATGTTTAGCGTCTAAGATTGTTATTTCCCTCCATAAACCATGGCTAAGGGATTGAGGCTATTGTTTTTCTACCAAGACTAGGGTTAAGGGCCCAAGAACCATCCACAGTGCATAAAGCATGTTAATGACAATCTATATCCAACTAATGGTTTCAATATGCCTAATAGGAAAATATTAGTGATAATGGCTCTTATTTAATACTCGTACATGATTCCAAGACATTGTAATGACACTCGCATTCAACATTGATGCCAAAGACACCTTATAGAGGGCTCACGTTGTGGCTTTTAGGTTTTGTTCATGGCACTTGAGGTTGAGAGGGTCATTTAGGACTTAAAGCCCTTGTTTCAATTTACAAAACCTACTCATGGCTCATGTATCCCATTGTTGTGACCACAACATCCCCCTAGGGAAAATCCAGGGGCCCCTTACAATTTTTTTTGAAAGTTGGACTTACGAGAGGTTTTTTTTTTGTATTATTTCCGTACTCGGCCATGTTTGAGGCCCCATGGGCCGTATTTGGTGTGAAAAACACCCTTATCCAAATGATTTAGGGCCCAGGCCCCAAATCATTTCATCCCCATATCGTAGTTCCTAAGCTATGAAACGTTCATTTAGGTATCAATCCTCTTCTTTCACCCTCTAAGCATGTTTACATTTCAAATCCCATGTGGCGTTGCACAGGGCGCAACCCCTATAGGTATGACATGGGATGCTACTGGCCCCCCCTTAACCCCATGATCTCTTTCTCTCTATCTCTCCCATATCCCATCTCTCTATCTCTCTCTCTCTCTCTCTCTCTCTCACCCTCCTCTCTCTATATCTCTCTCTACCTCTCACTCTACCTAAAGCACTAGATCCCTTAAACCCTAAACCATTGAACCATTCAACCTGTAATCCCACAACCCCAACTCCTAAACAACCTAACCCATAATCCTTAAATTCCAAATCCCTGAGACCTTTAACCTTAAGTCCTAAACCCTTAAATCCTTAGAAGCCTTAAACCCCCTCTCTTTAGCCATTAATTTATCCACTTTTGAAGTATAGTCCAATGTATGCAAATATTCATGAGGTATTGAGCGTTTGGAATTAAATGGGGTAAATGTTGGTGAATTAATGGTGGAAACGTTATATAGGGATGCGTGCGCGTGTCATTAGTGCATATGCGCTAATGACGCGTACGCGCTAAAAACACGCGAGTGTGCTTATAAACACGCGCGCGTGCTTATAAACATGCATGCACGTTCCTGCTGCTAGTTAAAAAAGAATAGAGTTCTCTGTTCCCGGGAATGCTACCAAAAAACACGGGATTTTCACTCAATTCGTGGGTTTAAGCTCTTGCAGGTTGCAAATTGGCTCACATTCATTGATCTTTTGGACACTCATTGATCTATTGGACACAAAATCACTCTTGGAATCTAACAAACATCTTAAATGGTCTTGGAATCTAGTGGATTCATTCAAGCTACCAGTTTCCATTGCAAGTAGAGATCATTTCAATAGGTATGGTGAATTATAAATAATTGTTTTCATTCACAAGATTTGAGATTCTCCCATGCCATTGTGTTTTATCATATTCCTACAACAATATCCATGCATAGACAACAATGAATTTGACAAGAAGAATTCCCAAGTTCACATCTAAAAAAAACTCATATTCACTAGACAAGATGAAGTATGCAATGTAAACCAATAATTATTTCCATGAATATATTTTGATTTCACACAAGGATGGCATGGATGAGGTTCTCTCTTGAGACTGTTGAATTTGAATAAAATCCTAAGAAGCAATCATGGGAGAGGGTCCATATTGAATAGTTCATGGCATTTTGTCCATGCTCTCCTCTTCATTCTACGTTTATCATAATGCTTCTTTAATATGGTGCCTTTGAGCTTGACTACTTGCCTCTACCTCATTGAATTCTCCTTCCTTGGGGGAATTTGCAACCTCCTCATTGTGTAATTAGTAAACTTATTCTATTTATCTTATTTGATGAAGAAAAACTATCAAACTATTCCCAAGACATCCCTAGGCATCTCTGTTGTAGGGTGTTATTACCAAAATTTTTATGAATTCATGGCTAGGTAAGACACTAGTTTCTCCATTCTACACTTGACCAACCATCATCTATATTGATTGAAATTGTAAGGGATAATGACGTTTATCTGATGACTTAGATGGGAAAGAAATTTAAAATGATAACCAAGCACCATGTTGTGTCTGACCTCATAGGTAATGCACCTTATTACGTGTAATGTCACCTCATCCTAGGGTGTTGGAAAGGAAGAATGTTTCACTCCTTTTCTTGTGAATTCCACTACTTTTTGAACACAAAGGAAGTCCTTTTTTTCTTGAGCCTCAATTATGTTCTTAAATGATTGTTGCAATAGTTTTAGTCTTATAACTTGGGAGATAGTGCTAGTCCTATAACTGTAATACCTGCAAACACATGAATACTCTATTGTACACTTGAGTTCTCAACTCGGTCTAGACACTTGAGTTCACGACTTGGATTAGACGTGCTTGAGTTCTCAACTCAAAAAACAGTTTGATTTGATTTTGCATGGGAGACTCAATTTAGATAACTTGATAACTCAAACTTCACGTGACTTCAACTTTGCATGACTTACATAACTCATTAGATAATTTCAAAATACATAATTTGCTATACATGATAAGGAAGGTAGTTTGTCTTTATGTCTCTTTGATAATTATGAAACCCATAGGATACCATATTCTGTCCATCTAAACCCTATCATAGGCTAATTTACCTATCCTTAGCATACTACACCCTAACTCTTGCCTTAGATACGTGGTATAACACAAATAAACCAACATAGGTCGTAGTTGTGTGTGTTAATTTGTAAAGCGGTAAAATATGTGGAATATGTCAAGTTTATTGTATAATGGAACTAATATCTTATTTGTTGTTTCTTTTGAAGAGGTAGACCTCATAGTTTTGTTAAAGATACTTTTGGATATGGGAAACTCACGTAACAGAGCAAACAAATCTAGAAGGAATCCGCCCATTGAAAAGGTCAATGACGTAAGAGAAAAGGCCAGGTTGGCAATGGAAAGAGTGAGACATGGTCCAGTCATTGCCACCGATCCTAACACAATTGTTGACATGAAAACCTCTAGTTCAGAACCGCAGGTAAAGTGGTTGCGTCCAACGAACCCAACTCAAATTCCAACATCAACACAATCTCCAACCAATAATCCATCAACGAGTCATGCTGAAGTTCCTCAAGACATAGGTATATTGGTAGATGCTGCATATGTAGAGTTGGACGTACAAGCAGTGATTAATTTTCAATCTCCCCAAGAATACCACAGCCATGTCGAGCACACTCCCAAAATGGCCCAACGTGTGAATGAAGCACCACAACAAACAAGTTCTGGTATTCGTACCTCATGTCCACCTTCCCTACCTCGACTGTCTAGTGCAAGAAGAATAACTCCTAGACGTTTTCATGTGGATGAAATTTATCTATCGGGCCTTGAAGGTAAGTTTCCAAAACGCACTATCGAATGGCAATGCAACAAAATTGCCAAGGAATATTTGGAATCCAAAGGTGATGCAGGTAAATGTCAATTATTGCTATGTTTGTTAAAGTCGCATTGTTTAGCTATTGTTAGGAGAATTTTGGGCATAAAGATAGTTAAAAGTTCAGAGGCTAGCAGTCATATTGTTAGAAATCTCCAATCTGCATTTAATGCAATTGGGAAGACGTCTCGTACAAAATATCTCTGTGTGTCTTGTCGTGTGTTAGTGGAATCAGTTGTAAGCAAGTCCACAAGGCAACATCACATGCTATCACACACTTCTCACATACTTATATTAAATAGAAAAAACTATTAAAAATTACTCTGTTATAAGAGAAAATCTTGACACTCCGGGTTGAAAATATTGTTGGTATTTTGTCGGTAGGTTGCCTCGTGGAGATAGGAAGCTAATTGAAGCTGTTAAGGAGTTAGTACAAAAGTTTTGGCATGATCATTCCAAACCTTCATCAAACCAAAGAGACGTGCTAAAGCTGAGAAAAGGTTCTACTGAACGTGAATGCCATGTTAAACACTTCCTTGACACCACACAGAATGAACTCTATGAGAGATTCAGGAATGAGCACACACAATTGAACCTGGGCCAAAGGTCCTTTGAGAAATGAAAACCATGGTACGTTCGTATATGCATTGATCGAAACACGTGTTGTTGTAGATACCATGTAGAATAATATTTTTATGACACATATAAACATATATTTTGTGATTTGCATACTAACATTGTGCAGGGCTGCAATGAATCCATACTACCACCGAATGCATCGAGAGACTTTATCCACAACATCATGTGTCCAATACCTGAAGGACAAAAATATTATGAAAATTTGTGTCTATATGGGACATGTTCTAGGAGCAGTGGGTTTTCTCTTTTGAACCATTGCATTCATGAAAGCGAGGAGCACGAATTTGGCAGGATGGTCGTGGAGATGCAGAGCTTCAAGTACGTAACCTAACAATAGTAGACAGTGCCAAGGAAAGTAAAAATATTGCATTGGTGAAGTCATGGGTACAAATGAATATTGCATATTTTTCATATTACACATTCAATTTATGACATATACATTTTTCAAAAGGCCACATTGTAATATGGCCCTTGTTTTCATGGCAACAAGAACGAGTATGTGATTTCTTGATGGAGTTCTACTTGAAAACCGAGCAGTATGTTCAACATGTGCATGTAGCACGATGGAAAGATGAGCAGTATAGAAAATGTAGGGACACCTTTCCCATTGGGACCATAGTTTCAATTGTGGATTTTGCAGAAAACTACACCCTTCATCCACAAAATGAAATTCAGAGTCAATACTACCATTCAGACCAAGTCAACATCATGGTACATATTACGTATAGGCATGGGCCAGAGAGCAGCAATGACATGAGGATAAGACTGAAGGAGACAAACTTTTACATAAGTGATGATAGAACCCATGATCTGCATTATGTGCAACATTGTTTTCGAATTTTCTATGATTAGTTAAAGGAGAGAGATATACAGATGGAACAACATTGGATATGGTCAGATGGTTGTGCGGGCCAGTTAAAAAATGCTCGAGTATTCCAATGGATGAGTATTTTGCATAATACTTACAATGTGCCGCATATGTGGAACTACTTTGAGACCGGGCATGGAAAAGGCAAGCATGATGGGGCCGGTGCATGTATCAAGACCGCACTACGAAGGGAAGAGACGAGGTTTACCACAAACCCTCATATCCGAGATGCAGAATCCATAGTTCAATGGTGCTCTACAACAATGTCAGACCGAGAAAAAGAGCAACAAACATCAACAGTGACAGGACGTGTGGTAAGAAATTTTGGCAAGTGGTTGACAAAGATCGATCGCATTCCTATAGTTGCGGCACAGTATAAGGAACACATGGATTTCATTCAGTTCGAAGCTCAAAAAACCCCTTATTTGAAATATGGACGCAAAAAATTGCTTTCTTTTGCAGCCCTTGTAGCAGTGATCAATGGGATGAATGCGAATGCATGGACTGGGTTGATGAATGGCATTGTGTGTCACTTGCAGTAGAACCACGTGCAGTTGTTGAAACAACCCAGTTAGAGGAGGTTCAGTCAGCGATTTCAACAGACTACGACCATATCTCAGATCTTGTACAACCAGGACACATATACACATTTGTTGCCCCAAAATACAATGAATGGGGCACAAATTATTGGTTGCACGATGCATCCAAGGTAAGCAAAACCTCAACGGATCATTAATTGACGATGAAGGCAATGAATTTCCTATTGGCTCGATGGTGGTTAAGGGTGAATATCTTACACTGGATGGGAAGTCAAGAAAGACTAGTGGGTATGTATTCGTGGATTACAGACCAGGTTCAGTGGTCTATCACTTCGCAAACTTGATCGTTGGAACAAACATCCATCTATGAACAATGTCAAGCATGATATCAACCAAGGTATGCTACTTCCTGCCTCATTCAGAGCACAAGATATTGATGGAGACAATTAGAAACATAGAGGATCCATATGGATTTATTGAATGAGATCATGAATTTTTACATAAGAGATAGAATTGCATCAAAGAATGTTATGTTCTACATCGAGGTATGTGTAGTTTTATGTTATTTTGTTGGTACATGCATTTTTTGTTCATACATACATAAATACATGTGTTATTTTTCATGTTTTAATGTAATACAAAAAAAAAGCTTGTTGTGCATTTTTCCAATATTTTATCAAACCCTAGTTGGATGCCCTCTTTGTTTTTTGATTAAGTGACCATCTTGGGGATCAAAATCCTCATTTGCTTATGTTTTATCAGGTATGCAAAAACCCTTTAGGACATCAATAAAATCCTCCTAAGTCATCCTAAAACCATCCTCCATCACACTACTTCTATCTGCCCTCACTTAGCTCCACCAATACACACTTTATAGTCATCAAACATTAACAAAGATGCTTCAAAGTCACTTGTCTCATACCCCTAAAAGGAAACCTATACTTGGTTATCAAAAGAGGTAAATTTATCGGCTTGAAGGTTGCTTGAAATCAATATTTTGAGGTGTACATGTGTGTCTCTCATTGGTGGACCAAATCTGCAAAACCACGTGTCGGGCGATTGGGAGTGGCTTTCCCATGCCAGCCCTACCTAAACACACCTACAGGATCTGACGGAATCCCATTATGCTTCATGGTTTGATTTTTGCACCCTGGGCTCGAATTGACCTAGTGTCCCTGAATGACTTTTGCACGTGACCTGCAACTCGCCATAGAATGAATTCTGGGGTTCAGATGGACGAACGGTCGATTCCATTGGGCTCGTGGCATGGTATTATAACTAGCCCCCCCACCATCTCTGCATGGCCCGAGCCTTCCTTTTGCATATATTTTGCAAACTAGGGTTTCACCCAATGGGGGCCAATGCAACTCTCGCATTGGTGGACCAACTCTGCAAAACCATGTTCCGGGCGACTGGGAGTGGCTTTCCCATGCCGGCCCTACCCAAACACACCCGCGGGAGCTGACAGAATCCCATTACGCTTCCCAATTTTCTTTTTGCACCTCGGGCTCGAATTGACCTAGTGTCCCTGAACGACTTTTGCATGTGACTTGCAAATCGCCATAGAACAAAGTCCGAGGCTCGGATCAACGAATGGTCGATTCCTTTGGGCTCGTGGCATGGGATTATAGCAAGCCCCCCCTACCATCTCTGCACGTACCAGGGCTGCCTTTTGCAAAGATTTTTCAAACTAGGGTTTCGCCCAGTGGGTGCCAATGCAACTCTTGCATTGGTGGAACAACTCTGCAAAACCATGTGCCGGGCGATTGGGAGTGGCTTTCCCATGCCAGCCCTTCCCAAACTCACCTGCAGAAGCTGACGAAATCCCATTACGCTTCTTGGTTTGCTTTTTGCACCCCAAGCTCGAATTGACCTAGTGTCCCTAAAGAGATAATCCATCTCAAACCATTCAAGGGATAATCCATGGCTCTATACTTTGTAATACTCACATTATCTACGACTCTTGAATCACCCTCAACAAAGTCCTCCATTAAGGAATCACACCTCTCTAATGAATAAGTAGAACCTAAGTCACCTGACACGAGGACATGGGACACGAAGGACAAGAAAATACGAGTGTCCGACACGGACACGGTGACCCCTAGAGTCAGGACACGAAGGACACATTTTATATACATATATATATATTTTTAAAATATAGACATATAGATCCAATTTTTTTTAGAACATTTACTAATATTCAATAGAAATTAGAATCAATACACATTAATGATTACACATTTGTCATTCACAAATCACAATGAGACACATAGATGCATTAAAATTTGATAGGCATTGGGCAATAGCTCAAGATGTCGGAACCATATTTCTCATTAAGTTATCAAAATCAAAATGTATTACATAGATGTCAAAATGCCACTGGGCACTGGCAAATTCCAAACAGACTAATAGTAAATACAAAAAGGGGTGGATCAAGATGACCCTTAAGGCTAACTTTTGTAGAATAGGGCATGTTGCTCCATGAGTTTCCCACCAAACATAGGGTTTCTTAACCCCCCTATCTCTAAGCACATTATAGCCTCCAAATCTCCTATTGGAAGTGGAAAACTCTACAAATCCCTCCTCCACCTCATCAAGTAAGTCTCTATCCTAAAATAGTCATGTAAGTGCTATCTTCCTCCCATGTGCAATCTCTCCACCCATGTGAGGAGGGACTCTATGTGAGGGCCTTGGTCCACCAGTGAGCCAATCCTGACTGTAGAACTTGGGGTTCGAGGAGTGGGCCAATCCCACCCGGAGATAAGAATATCTTGAATGATGGACCATAAGTTCTCTGCCGATGTACCATACTCGGGACACTCATTCTCCATGACAATGGACCTCGTGGAACTTTTTTGAAACAATCTGATCCGTCTTTCTCCAAAAAGACCAAAAATATGAAATCACCATGGACTCTGCAATCTTCAACAATGAAAGTTGTGTGTACTCTTTGTAGATGGTGAGGGCATTTGTGGTGTTTTGCACAAAGTTACAGATATGGCATGCATCCTCAATAAGTTTTCCAATCCATGCCACATCTGAAGCAATGGATTTCAGTGCTAAATTCAAGGAATGGACTATGCAAGGTGTCCAAAAAACATGTAAGAGCAATAAAAGCATGTATAAATGACTCTACAACACTAACAACTCAAATGAGTCAAAGAAACCTAGATGAATCATGAATCTTGTGATAAATTCAAACAATGAGAAAATTAGAAATGAAAGGTGTCCAAAATGAACATACCTGTGGATATTTAGCATCCACAATCATGCCAGCAACCTTGCAAACAGGTGCATTGTCCGTGATGATTTGTACACAAGAATCAACACCTACTTCTTCAATGGTTTTTATGAATAACTCAGCCATATATTGTGCATCCTTGTATTTCCCAGGAGCATCCACCGCTTTCAAGAACACCGGTCCATTTTGGGAAGATACCATGAAATTGATGAGTGGATGGCATGCTGGATTCGTCCATCCATCATAAATAATACTCACACGATTTCAGATCCGTCCGCCCATTTTGAGCGAATCCAGTTTCAGAGAGTAGAACATGCACGGATGAATTCAATCTCATCATCACACCTCTCCTCCACTATATAAATATCATGGGCGGTACAATCACTCATACATGCTCCTAAGCCACTAGATCAATAATGTTGACATTCACCCTTATCACAAGAGGAAATAGAACCTAATCTAGCTTATAGACCCTGATCTAGACCTAGAAACCAGATAAAAACAAATTTATCCCTGGAAATCCTAATGTGGACCTACAACACTGGAGACCTAATCTAGAATACTTATTTAGCCCCAGAGACCTAATCTAGAATACTTATCTAGCCCCGAAGACCTAATCTAGAATACTTATCTAGCCTTAGAAACTAGACAAAAACAAATCTAGCCTTGGAAAGCCTAATGTGGACCTACAACCCTAGAGACCTAATCTAGAATACTTATCTAGCCCTAGAGACGTAACCTAGACCTAGAGACCTAATCTAGCCATATAGAACCTAATCTAACTTATAGGCCCTTATCTAGCCCTAGAAACCAGACAAAAAGAAATCTAGAGACACATGGCACCTTGTGGCCATACAAGGACGCTTTGAGGATTTGTTGCAGGGGCACGAAACCCAAACCGACGAGTGGAGTTGGGTTCCTTCAACTCCCACACGTGCATATGGCCATTGTGGACGTGTTCACGATGTCCATGCATGCCCGGGAGCGTTCAGATGAGAATTGACCCCCTTTTGCAAAATTGGAATGGTCTTCACTAAGCAAAACCCTAGTTCCAGAGATGGCACAATAGCACCATTTACGGGTGTTGGAGGCACGGTGTGGGGGGTCCTCAAAATAAAACCTGGTGTCCTGAATCCATTAGAATCGATGGCTTCGCGATCAGAGTCACGGTTTTGGTGCTATGAGCATTTTGGCCAGGCACCCCATGGCCATTCAAGACACTTTAAGGATTTGCTCCAGGGGCACAAAACCCAAACTGACGAGTGGAATTGGGTTCCATCAGTTCCCACACGTGCATATGGCCATTTTGGATGCGTTGACGATGGCACAATAGCACCATTTCCAGGCGTTGGAGGCACTGTGTGGGGAGTCACCCAGATAGAACCCGACGTCCCGAATCCACTGGAATCGACGACTTCACGATCAAAGTCACATTTTTGGTGCTACAGGCATTTTGGTCAGGCACCCCGTGGCCATTCAGGGACACTTTAAGGATTTGCTCTGGGGGCACGGAACCCAAATCAACGAGCGGACTTGGGTTCCATCGGCTCCCACACGTGCATATGTCCATTATGAACGTGTTCACGATGGCTATGCACGCCCATGAGCGTTTGGATGAGAGTTGACCCCCTTTTGCAAAATTGGAATGGCCTTCACTTAGCAAAATCCTAGTTCCTGAGATGGCAAAATAGAACCGTTTCCGATTGTTGGAGGCACGGTGTGGGGGGTCCCTGAGCTAGAAACTGGTGTCCTGAATCCATCATAATCGACTGCTTCGTGATTGGAGTCATGGGTTTGGTGCTATGTGCATTTTGGTCAGGCACCCCATGGCTATTTAGGGACACTTTGAGGATTTGCTCCGGGGGCATGGAACCCAAACCAACGAGCGAAATTGGGTTCCGTCAGCTCCCACACATTCATATGGACATTGTGGATGTGTTCACTATGGCCACGCACGCCCGGGAGCCTTCGAATGATAAATGGGCCCCTTGAGAAAAAATGGAATGGACTTCACTAAGCAAAACCCTAGTTTCGGAGATGGCACAATAGCACAGTTTTCGAGTATTGGAGGCACGGTGTGGGGGGTCCCAAGATAGAACTCAGTGTCATGAATCCATCGGAATCGATGGCTTCATGATCAGAGTCACGATTTTGGTGCTATGGGCATTTTGGTCAGGCACCCCGTGGCCATTCAGGGACACTTTGAGGATTTTCTCTAGGGGCACGGAACCCAAACCGGTGAGTGGACTTGGGTTTCGTCAGCTCCCATAGGTGCATATGGCAATTGTGGACATGTTCACGATGGCCATGCATGCCCGAGAGCTTTCGGATGAGAATTGACCCCCTTTTGCAAAATTGGAATGGCCTTCACTCAGCAAAACCCTAGTTCCGAAGATGGCACAATAAAACCGTTTCCGGGTGTTGGAGGCACGGTGTGGGGGGTCCCCGAGCTAGAACCTGGCGTCCCAAATCCATCAGAATTGACGGAATCGCGATGGAAGTCACATTTTTGGTGCTATGGGAATTTTCTTCAGGCACCATGTGGCCATTCCGGGACACTTTGAGGAATTGCTCCGGGGGAACGAAACCCAAACCGACGAGAAAAATTGGGTTCTGTCAGCTCCCACACGTGCATATGGCCATTTTGGACGCGTTCACGATGGCCACGCACGCCCGAGAGCGTTCTGATGATAAATGACCCCCTTGAGCAAAATTGGAATGGCCTTTACTAAGAAAAGCCCTAGTTTCGGAGATGGCACAATAGCACTGTTTCCGAGTGTTGGAAGCATGGTGTGGGGGGTCCCCCAGCTAGAACCCGACATAGAAAATCCACCGGAATTGACAGCTTCATGATCGGAGTCACGGTTTTGGTGCTACGGGCATTTTGGTCAGGCAACTCGTGGCCATTCAGGGACACTTTGAGGATTTGCTCCATGGGCACAGAACCCAAACCGGCAAGCGGAGTTGGGTTCCGTCAGCTCCCACATGTGCATATGGCCATTGTGGACGTGTTCGCGATGGCCACACACGCCTGGGATCCTTCAGATGAGAATTCAACCCCTTGAGACAAATTGGAATGGCCTTCACTAAGCAAAACCCTAGTTTCGGAGATGGCAAAATATCAAAACCCTAGTTCCGAATATGAGTGAAAATGGATGGTTATGAAAGATTTAGAAAAATAATTGGTAACCATCTAGTTTACAAGACCAGATGCGATAAGATATAAGTTACGCATGGATACTCGCAGACACCTGAGGTAAGCCTCTACCTCCTCGGCAACGGTGCCACAATTTTTATCACACAACTTGTAGTTGTCCCTAAAGGTTATCCTATCCAAGACGATAGAGGTGTTGGAAAACTAAAGAGGTGACCCAAGAGATGCCATGGTTCCCAATGAAATTGGGTGTCACGTTAACTGAGGAACTCTTCACTTTAGATCAAGCCTAAGCAAGACCAAGGGGGAGACCCTAGCTTAGCCAATGAAGGCTAGCGAACCCAATCAAGACCTCCTAGGGAAATATGACGATGATAAAGTAGAAGATCAAGATAGGATTAGATCTAGATCTAGAATGGATAAGTGGACCCAATGAGTTAGGGCTTGGTTAGAGAGGCTTAAGGCAAGGACAAATGTTCAACCAAGTGTGAGATAAGGTCACTTATGGATTAGGAGTAGTATATCTAGATAGATCTAATGCCAAATAAAGGTACCCAAGTGGGGCCCACCCTTAAAATGTGGAAAATGGTCCAAATGGGGCACACAATGAAAATAATGAGATAAAAAGGAATTGGGGGGATTGCTATGACATGGATCTATGAATTTAAGAAGAAAGGAGCAATACCCACGATTGGGATCTAGCAAAAGAGCACTCACCCAACAAGTGCGACCTCCCTTGGAGAGGCCCAGTGCCTTAGATCATGGGGCAAATGGAGTCAGATGTCCACCAAATTTTAGATCGGGAATGTTAAGGTGATTATTAAGGTAGGGTTTAATTATTAAGCCCAAGTGTTTGCTAGATCTCCATAGATCTGAAAAATAAAAAAATACAAGGGTTTTGAGTTTAAGGGTTTTGATGACTAATAGGATGAAAGACAAGAAAATGGATACATACGTTGTAGATATTACCTCAAATGCTTGCGGCTACCTTGCACATCGATTATCCTTGCATTTAGTTACAATTCCAAGCAAAAGGTCCAAGCCCAAGGAGGAAAAACGTCCCACTCAACCTGTAAAACAAATTACAAAAAGTTGGATTTGATCCACAGATGAATGAGATCTAAGCATGACATATCAAAAGAAGCAAATCAATGGACAAAGAACAATTGAAAAACTCCCTTCAAGATGAAAACGTCTTGCGAAAGGGGGATGTGAGAAACCCCAACAATCTTCCCTTCAAGCAATTCACACTCTTGCAACAAGTCAATTCAGCCTCCCTCTGTAGCTGTCAAAATCACCTATAAAAAGCAAAGATGTCTCAAACCAAGAGATGTATAATCATGTACAAGAGCATCCCATCAAAGCACAAGAAGAATATCCACATAAATAGTATTTTATTCCAAGTTTTCCAGAGCCAAAAGGTGCCTTTAAAATAGGGGGGTCTCTTCCTTAAATAGGATGAGGGAGACCAAAACCCTAAACCACTTTTGAAATGAGTGGTTGAGATAAAAAGATAAAGATATACAATCAATTTCTAAGATGAGCTGGTACAATATAACATGGATCACTCACATGAGGAGGGTGCACACTCACTAAAAGAAGCCCTAGGGGTGCGCACCACATAAAGATAGCTAGAATACAAGTGTGCCACATAAGATGACTAGGACAAGTGGCTAGGAGCACATGTTGGGGCTAGGAGGCATTACTTTCCTTCACTAGCATCACCCCATGGCACAATAATATAACATAAGACTCAATGACATGTCCAAGTGTACAAATGATCAAATCCTGCCCCCCTCAACTGAGAGAAGAATACATCAAAACACATCCTGATGACTATGTGGACCCCATTGACTGCTGCAAAATGATTTGGAAGGAGTGGGATACACCATAGATGACCACAGAGCAGACATCATGCCAAAAAAAATCCTCAATTTCCCAAATCAAATTCCTAAATACCTTTTTATTCCATTTTTATTCCACCTGAAAAAACACCAAATTGCCCACATCCCACTGTCTGGTGCCCGTGCAAAAAAACTGACTCCACCATCATGTCTGGAAGGGGGGCAATATGGTAATAACAATTTAATGGATCACCCGATTCCTTTATAACGCCCTAGGAAACTAATAGTCTCCAATGCTCTAGCTGGACATGCCACATCAGCATGGACAAACTGGTCAACAGGTGAAAAACTGCTCAAATCATGCTTGGGAGTGCCTGAAACTGACTCCACCATCATGTCCGGAAGGGGGGCAATATGGTAGTAACAATTTAATGGATCACCCGATTCCTATATAACGCCCTAGGAAACTAATAGTCTCCAATGCTCTAGCTGGACAGGCCACATCAGCATGGACAAACTGGTCAACAGGTGAAAAACTGCTCAAATCATGCCTGGGAGTGCCTGAAACTAAAAGATAAGTGTCTCAATGGATCTAGAAGACCCAAATCCACTAGATATGAGTACTCATACACCTCATGATAACTTGTAAGATCATCTGTAGCATCCACCATACCTGGACAAGTAAAAATATGATGATCTGGAAATAATAATAATCAATAAAAATTGCATCAATCATCATCTGAAACGTGTGCCCATCATATGGAATCATCAAAAGGTATATAAAGGACCATAGATCAACATCATGCAATAAAATTGGTCCATCTCATCACGGATCCCAAGGTTGACCTTGGTCAAACTGATCAAAATATGACCCTAGCCAAAGAAGCCATGCTGCTGCAAGTGCAAATGGTTAAGACATGCTCTCTAAACCATTTTCATATCAAGACTCTAAAGCATTAAGCATTATTTCACTGGTAGTTAATAAATAATAGTAGGTTAGTTAATAATTTACTTTCAAAGAGAACGTCAAGAATATACTCATTTGTAAACATGATCAATTTGATTGCAGATGGTGAAGGCTAAATATGTAAGGCTAGGCCAAAAGGGGATGACTTGACTAACTTGACACTGTGATACTTTGGATAAGGGAAATGGTGTTACACACTTAAGCATGTGTTGGACAAGGAATACACAAGGAATGGCGGTGTCTCACAAATGGGTAAGTTGTTTAGAGGAGTGCTTATTCAACCTTGGCAAAATGTCTACTACTAGAACCGCTGTGAACTAGGTTCCCGACTAACAGTAACTTGAGGTTCTAGGGGACACTTAGAATTAGTTGTCCCTTTCTCCATCTCATATCATAACTCATGGGCTCAATGAGGAAAATTCCACATAAGGTCAACAGTCTTTAGATTTGGCATATACTTAACCACTGCTTTATTTGGACCTTTCATTTCATTTCATATAATTTCATGGCCAACAATCTTTAGATTTAGCATACATTTATCCATTGCTTTTTAGGCCTTTAGGACCCCTCTGGGATTTTGCATGTGATTAAAAGCACAACTAATCACAACTTTCATCAGGGGTGCTTTTACATTTCATTGCATTACAATTCATAGCCTTTTTCATTGGGATTTACAAAAGATATATATCAATAATTTCCACAGGTAGTACAATTTGCTTCATGTTTTAGCCAACACAACTCAAACAATATGGGAACTTCCACAATCAAGACCAAACATCGGGGCAACTGACTAGAGAGATCAAGGTATAAAATCCAACTCACCAAAGGTAAGTTTTGTTGCCAACTTAGAGTCGAGACACAAAATAAACATGGATGCATGTCCAACACATAGGAAAAAGTGGGGAGGTCCTCCATATCACAAGTCAAGGTGTAAGTCAGGGTAAAGATCAATAATGAGGAAGGATAAATGGATGGATGGAGACAAGTGAAAATGGTGCCTAAACTAGCAAGTAAAATAGACAATAGTGATCATGTCAACATTCATAGGAAGGTAAAGACCAACGAGTATAAAACAAGAGTTTCCAAATGTCAGTGATATAATCATGCATATAATCCATAAAAACCAATTTCATTTTAAGATATATATATATATATATATACTGCCATATCCTAATTACTATATGCCAAGTCAATGCTATCAAAATGACGTAAACAACAAGATAATAATACCAATGCACATCATATATATACTGGGTTATATATCAATATCTGCAATCTGGACCAACTATACCCATTGAGAACACTGCATCTGAAACTCTGAACATTGCCTGTATCTGTATGGAATAAAAGGTCATATCGGTCATCAAATATGAGGTCTTAAGGCTCATCATTGGCATAAGGTCTATTGTATGTCTAATATAAGGATTCTCTGATGTGTGAGTGATCATAAATAATGTTTCTCATCATAACTGATCTCACTGAATACGTGCAAATCCAAAGCTCAAAAAAGTGCTGATATCTGCTCTGTAACCATGGTAGCCCAACTACTATGGATGTGATAACATCTGGCTCCAGCTGGGACAATTGCTCTAAGGGAGAGAGTATTTGAGAACCTCGGAATATCTGGTCCCAAACACTAAATGCATCAATCTTCAATCCAACACTCGACTTGTTTTGCTTTCATCTTTATTTGTACCTATCTCTACACACACGAAAAGCAAAATACCACGCGACGCATGTATGGAAATAAAATAAACTGCATAAATGAAATTCTAATCTAGAGTAGAAATTAAAATGCATATAAAATGGAAGTACTAACTCATAAAAAATTTAACATTTTCAATTTATTATTTTGGATGCAGGAGATGAGAAAAGGCTTAGAAAGGAGTAGACTCAACTCGCTCAAGCAACTCAACAAAAAGGAAACGCACTCAAAATAAACTCAAAAGACTCGCAATACTCAACACTCAGAAAATGAAAGAGGCACTCAAATCATACTGCTCAAGTGAGCTTATTCGAAGATCTATCTGCTCTAAACATGCAAGAGGAGTCCTAGCTTAAGTCAAGTTAGGGATATAGTCCCTTAAATCTCTCTTGTTGATAGGTAGCATGATCTGATGTCCAGTACCAGTAGTGAGGAAACACATATCATCAATGCAACGCTTGACAGTGAGCGGTCCAACCCAAATATCGCCAGATCCCCTGGATCATATGTAAAATAAATCATTAGGCATAACGACCCTATCACATCATGAAAATCTATGGTGATTCACATACTCAGGGATGGCTTCAACATTACGAATCAGAATGGGATGGATATCAAAGTTGCATTGAGGTTGGGGTGTGAATAACCTCGAGTTCCTATTAGGAATAACTGATTCAAACTTGGTAGGTCCACCTTCTAAATGAATGACAACCCTACCAATAAGGACTTCTTGAATCACTCTTCTCCTTGGATGTTCATCTCTTGGTTCTTCACTCTGTGGGTGATTGATATACTTAGGAGTTTCTCCCACTGTCCAAAAGTATCTAATGAAAACCTCATCTTCCTCATCTTCCAATGGAGATGGTACGTTTTGGTTTTCAACACTCCTACTACCTTCTACAGTTGGGATGGGAACAACCATGCCTTCTAAATTTGCTAGGTGACTGGTGGGAAGTGACGAATGACTCGAAACCATACTAGAAGCATTCTGAGCTCCCGTGTTCAAATATGTTGGTGAAGGAGTAGGAATGTGAGATGCATCAATAGAGTGCATACTCTCTTCACCAATAGGTAACTCACGGGGAAGAATAAAACTAGGGATGTCCCTAAGTAACAGATTACGTAAAGACAACTCATCCTCATTGGTTGTAATGTTGGCATGAGGCTATTCCTGAAAAATAGCTAGGTTGTTTAATGAAAAATCCCCTTCAGGAGCATCATGTATCAAGGCATGTTATTTCCAACTCATAGAGTTGTCATTTACTTGCCTCAAAATACCATCTTCTAAGGACATATGAGATAAATGATCAGGAACATCAGAAAAATGATATTCGCTTGGTTCTTCATCATTCCCCAAACCAGGGGAAGGATGTGTTCCTTCAATGTTGTTTTCCCAAGGAATAATGTGATCAAGAACTTTCCTTTCTCTTTCCATATTATTATCAACCAATGTAGTTCGTTCATTAACCGTCCTAGGTATATGCTCACCCTTCTTATTTGATCTAAATTAGTCTCAAATTTGTTTGTTTCAGTGATGGGATCAAGTTGATCCATTTGTGGGTCCACATCACTAAGTTGGTTTAAAGCTCTAATTTCTTCCGACACTTCTCCACGATGCAGTTCAAGATTTATTTCTCTAGTAAAAATAGCTCTATCCCTCTCTTCCTCAAAATAAATATCATCTCCAAAAGATATCCAAATTTCTTCTCTTCCTGTACTATGATCCTCACTATGGCTACCCATGACCATAAAGATCCCCTCAGGCAATAATTATCCCTCACCATATGTGTTCCTTACACCATCCTCATAAATTTCAAGGTGGCCATCGCAAAATGTCTCCCGATATATCCTAACTAGATACCCATCAGAGTTAGGAATAATAGCGTATGAAAAGTCCATTTGAAGATGTCCCCCTAGTCCAGCAGACCACTTTCTACACAAAAGCATCCCGTAGACTAGGGGTAGATCTATAACTACTATGTCCATTATCATGAATATATCAGGGCATGAAAACAAGTCAGTTCTTAAGTTTTTAATTAATCCAAAAACTTGAACTGGTCTTGAGTCAATTCCACACACATTCCCGTAAGGCCTAGTTATTTTTAACCCCATGGATCCCATGACTTGCAAAGGCATGGCATTCATGAAAGCTCCAGAATCTAGCATACAGTTATGAAGAAGGGTGTCACCTATATGAAGTGTAAGATAAAAGGGATGATGACCACCATTCTTACTTTCATATAGTCTTGTCTCGATATTGATGGGAGGATCCTCTTCTTCTTCAACCATATCACTAGGTGCCAAGTCTGGAAGAAGTTGATCCCCAACATAACTAGTGGTAGGTTTAAGGATACTTTCGAAAAATTCTACCACTTGTTCTTTAATGGATGGGATTTTCATAAGTTCAGTGAGTGGGGTGTTGTGCATAAATTTATCCAATTCCTTTTCAATATTAATGTCTAAGTCATACTTCGGGAGAGGAATTGACTCACTCACTGGGCTAGGCAACTCACTATTCTTTCTTTCAATGAAAGGGGCAGGACTTTGTCCATCCTTTATTCTTTGATAGACTCTAATAGGAGCTTGGCCACTACTTTCAGGCTGTTCAATGGCATAAATGGGAAATCTAGAACTAGGCCTCTCTTCAGACTCTTCTTCTTGGTTGATCAAAATTATTCCAAAGTCTTTATCAAAATCCAAGTTATCGACCCGATTAATGTTCTTAGGAGAATCTTGAGTATCCTCACTATGAGTGGGATATTCAGGATCGTCCTCTTTCTGTTCTTCTGACCAGTTAATTCCAGGAGGTTCATGAGACGTTTGGCTCACATGGTTTCTTCTATCATTCTCATTATTAGGCCTCTTTTGTGGGTTCCAATAAGGTTTTGGGCCATAAGGTTGCATATACCTTTCCGCCTCTTTACTTTTAGCTATATCCCTAGTCAAGAGAGTCAAGTTTTTCATCATTTATTGCATACTCTCCATCATATCATTGGGATATTTCACTGGTTCTTTTTCCTTCTTGGCTTTGGGCTCATATCTAGAGGACGAAGCACTAATTGAATCAAAGAAGTTTTGCTTCCCCATAGAGGCAGCATTTGCTTAAGCCCTTCTAGCATTCTCTTGAGCAACTTTTAGGTCTTTATCTTTGAGATGGTATCCTAACTAACCTTCAAATGAATTGAGTTAGTGAAAAAACACAACTTTTTATTTAGGCCTAATATCATAAGGGATATTGCCCACTATCTTGTCAAAACAGATGTTGAATTCATGGATAGATTCATTTTCTTTCTTCTTAACTTCAAAAAGTTGGTTCAAAAGAAAACGTCCATCCACCTTGATTGACCACTCATGCTTAAGTTTTTCTGTGAAGTCATCATATCCTATGACTGGTGACAGAGGAAAATGGTCAAACCATTTACGAGCATCACCTTCCAAAGATGCTAATATACCCCTCATGTAAACATCTTCTTCTTCTGTCCCATAAGAATCCATGTGTGCCCAGACATTTTCAATGTGGTCCTCAATGGAGGTCGCACAGTTCCTATTGAACTTAGGGATATTTTCAAAGTACTTGTCTGGCATATCATGGGGTCAACCAGGGATTTGGGAAAAGTATAAAGGTGAAGCTTTGGCTTTGTTTCCAAATCTACGAATGACAGGCGGAATGGTTTGAGGATTGTTTCCTGGAGGAGTTTGATTTGTTCCAGCCATTTGATTTGCTGGACTTAAATTATGAGTTTGAGATGAAGGAGGAACCGAATTGGTTGAAGGGGATCCCAAGAAACAATTTGGAGAATCAGAATTAATGATTTTCCAAAATAAACTAGATGATTGGGCTTTGGGATCTCTTCAATGATAAACAAGCGGGATTCCTTCTGATTGATTTAGATTAGCCCTACTTCTGAGATCATAAGTATGTATATGAGGTCGTTCCTCAGCGGAGTCACGATTATTAGTCGCCGGGTAGAATTAGGTTCTTTTCTACCAAAAGATATGTTGTGAGTAAGCAGGGAGATATGAGTGAAAATGGATGGTTATGAAAGATTTAGGAAAATAAATGATAACCATCTAGTTTACAAGACCGTATGCGATAAGATATAAGTTACGCATGGATACTCGCAGATACCTGAGGTAAGCCTCTACCTCCCCGACAATGGCGAAAAAAATGTTATCACACAACTTGTAGTTGTCCCTAAAGGTTATCCTATCCAAGACGGTAGAGATGATGGACAACTAAAGAGGTGACCCAAGAGATGCCACGGTTCCCAATGCAATTGGGTGTTACGTTAACTAAGGCACTCTTCACTTTAGATCAAGCCTAAGAAAGACCAAGGGGGATACCCTAGCTTATCCAATGAATGCTAGCGAACCTAATCAAGACCTCCTAGGGCAATGTGATGATGATAAAGTAGAATATCAAGATAGGATTAGATTTAGATCTAGAAGGGATAAGTGGACCTAATGAGTTAGGGCTTGGTTGAAGAGGCTTAAGGCAAGGACAAATGTTCAACCAAGTGAGATAAGGTCACTTATGGATTAGGAGTAGTAGATCTAGATAGATCTAATGCCAAATAAAGGTACCCAAGTGGGGCCCACCCTTAAAATGTGGAAAATTGTCCAAATGGGGCCCACAAGGAAAATACTGAGATGAAAAGGCACTAGGGGGATTGATATGACATGGATCTATGAATTTAAGAAGAAAGGAGCAATACCCACGATTGGGATCTAGCAAAAGACCACTCAACCAACAAGTGTGACCTCCCTTGGAGAGGCCCAGTGCCTTAGATCAGGGGGAAAATGGAGTCAGATGTCCACCAAATTTTAGATCGGGAATGTTAAGGTGATTATTAAGGTGGGTTTTAATTATTAAGCCCAAGTGTTTGCTAGATCTCCATAGATCTGAAAAATAAAAAAATACAAGGGTTTTGAGTTTAAGGGTTTTGATGACCAATAGGATGAAAGACAAGAAAATGGATACATACCTTGTAGATCTTACCTCAAATGCTTGATGCTACCTTGGCCATAGATGATCTTTGCATTTAGTTACAATTCCAAGCTAGATCCAAGTGATTACAAGCAAAAAGGTCCAAGCCCAAGGAGGAAAAACATCCCACTCAACCTATAAAACAAAATACAAAAAGTTAGATTTGATCCACAGATGAATGAGATCTAAGCATGGCATATCAAAAGAAGCAAATCAATGAAAAAAACACAATTGAAAAACTCCCTTCAATATGAAAACGTCTTTCCCAAGGGGGATGTGATAAACCCCAACAATCTTCCCTTCAAGCAATTCGCACTCGTGCAATAAGTCAATTTGGCCTCCCTCTGTAGTTGTAAAAATCACCTGTAAAAAGCAAAGATGTCTAAAGCAAGAGATGTATAATCATGTACAAGAGCATCCCATCAAAGCAAAATAAGAAGAAGATCCACATAAATAGTATTTTATTCCAAGTTTGCCAGAGCCAAAAGGTGCCTTTACAATGCGGGGTCTCTTCCTTAAATAGGATGAGGGAGACCAAAACCCTAAACCACTTTTGAAATGAGTGGGTGAGATCAAAATATAAAAATATACAATCAACGGTTAAGATGAGTCGATACAATATAACATGGATCACTCACATGAGGGGGGTGCACACTCACTAAAAGAATCCCTACGGGGTGCGCACCACATAAAGATGGCTAAAATACAAATGTGCCACATAAGATGATCAGGACAAGTGACTAGGAGCACATGGTGTGGCTAGGAGGCATTACTTTCCTTCACTAGCATCACCCCATGGCACAATAATATAACATAAGACTCAATGACATGTCCAAGTGTACAAATGATCAAATCCTGCCCCCCTCAATTGAGAGAAGAATACATCAAAACACATCCTGATGACTACGTGGACCCCACTGACTGTTGCAAACTGATATGAAAGGAGTGGTATACACCATAGATGACCTCAGAGCATACCTCATTCCAAAACCTTGCCTCAATTTCCCAAATCGAATTCCTAGATGACCTTTTTATTCCACCTGAAAACCACCAAAATGACCACAGCCCACTGTCTAGTGCCTGTGCACAAAAAATGACTCCACCATCATGTCCGTAAGGGGGGTAATATGGTAATCAAAAGTGGTTGGACAATCCCGTTCTTTTGTAGCTCCCTAGGAAACGACAAGCCTCCAATGCTCTAGTTGGACATGCCACATCAACATGGCCAAACTGGTCAACAGGTGAAAAAATGCTCAAATCATGCATGGGAGTGCATGAAACTGAAATATATGTGTCTCAATGGATCCATAAGACCCAAATCCACTAGATATGAGTACTCATACACCTCATAATAACCTGTAAGATCATCTGTAGCATCCACCATACCCGGACAAGTAAAAATATGATGATCTGGAAATAATAATAATCAATAAAAACTGCATCAATCATCATCTAAAACCTGTGCCCGTCATATGGAATCATCAAAAGGTATATAAAGGACCATAGATCAACATCATACAATAAAAGTGGTCCATCTCATCACAGATCCCAAGGTTGACCTTAGTCAAACTAGGTTTGACTAGTCAAACTAATCAAAATATGACCCTAGCCAAAGAAGCCATGCTGCTGCAAGTGAAAATGGTTAATTCATGCTCTCTAAATCATTTTCATAGCAAGAATATAAAGCATTAAACATTATTTAACTTGCATTTAATAAATAATAGTAGGTTAGTTAATAATTTACTTTCAAAGAGAGCCTCAAGAATATACTCATTTGTAGACATGATCAATTTGCCAGCAGAGGGTGAAGGATAAAGATGTAAGGCTAGGCCAAAAGGGGATGACTTGAATGAATTGACACTGTGATTCTTTGGATAAGGGAAATGGTGTTACACACTTAAGCATGTGTTGGACAAGGAATACACAAGGAATGGCGATGTCTCACAAATGGGTAAGTTGTTTAGAGGAGTGCTTATTCAACCTTGGAAAAATTTCTACTACTAGAACCGCCGTGAACTAGGTTCCCGACTAACCGTAACTTGAGGTTCTAGGGGACACTTAGAATTAGTTGTCCCTTGCTCCATATCATATCATAACCCGCAGGCTTAATGAGGAAAATTTCACATAAGGTCAACAGTCTTTAGATTTGGCATATACTTAACCACTGCTTTATTTGGACCTTTCATTTCATTTCATATAATTTCATGGCCAACAATCTTTAGATTTAGCATACATTTATCCATTGCTTTTTAGGCCTTTAGGACCCCTCTGGGATTTTGCATGTGCTTAAAAGCACAACTAATCACAGCTTTCATTCGGGGTGCTTTTACATTTCATTTCATTACAATTCATAGCCCTTTTCATTGGGCTTTACAAAAGATATATATCAATAATTTCCATGGGTAGTACGATTTGCTTAAGGTTTTAGCCAACACTACTCAAACAACTATGGGGACTTGCACAATCAAGACCAAACATCGGGGCAATTGACTAGAGAGATCAAGGTATAAAATCCAACTCACCAAAGGTAAGTTTTGTTTCCAACTCAGAGCTGAGACACAAAATAAACATGGATGCATGTCCAACACAGAGGCAAAAGCGAGGAGGTCCTCCATATCAAAAGTCAAGGTGTAATTCAGGGTAAAGATCAATAATGAGGAAGGATAAATGGATGGATGGAGATAAGTGAAAATGGTGCCTAAGCTAGCAAGTCAAAAAGACAATAGTGATCATGTCCACATTCCTAGGAAGGTAAAGACCAACGAGTATAAAACAAGAGTTTCCAAATGTTAGTAATATAATCATGCATATAATCCATAACAACCAATTTCATTTTAACATATATATACTGCCATATCCTAATTACTATATGCCAAGTCAATACTATCAAAATGACCGAAACAACAAGATAATAATACCAATGCACATCATATATATATATTGGGTCATATATCAATATCTGCAATCTGGACCAACTATACCCACTGAGAACACTACATCTGAAACTCTGAACACTACCTTGTTTCTGTATGGAAAAAAATCTCACATCGGTCATCAAATCTAATGTCTTAAGGCTCAGCATTGGCATAAGGTCTACTGTATGTCTGATATAAGGATGCTCTGATGTGTGAGTGATCATAAATAATGCTGCTCATCATAGCTGATCTCACTGAATAAGTGCAAAGGAAAAGCTCAGAAAAGTGCAGATATCTGCTCTGTAACCATGGTAGGCCAACTAATATGGATGTGATAACAGTTACCAAAGTACAATGCCCAAAAATAAGTCTCACAAAGAAGAGAGACAAAAACCCAAACTCTAGAGCCAATCCAATCCTCCTCCTCCTTCGCAAACTTCCTCTCTCCTCTAATGCTCAATGCATGAGTGAGTGAATGGTACAAATGACGGAAGACTCCCTCTATTTATACTTTACTTTTACTTGACATTTAACCTAACTAGGTCGGCCTCACTTAACTTGACTGGGCCGACCTCTCTAGAAAGACTCAAATAATATTTATATTACATTCTTTTGGGGACCCGAATTACAATGAAGGTTTTGCCTCATGAATTTTACATGACCAAATATAATAATGACATCCCCAAAGGGAGGTAAAACATCCCCGACGGAGTTCTAATAATAAAGTACAAGTAGAATATTCTTCGAAGTTACATTAATTCAACACTCCCCCTTAACAAGAAGGGTATTCTACTGATAACAACAACAACATGTGTGGCTCTACACAACATCATCGGAAAGAGGGAGGAGGAGGCATCATCAACAACATCATCTGGAACATTGGTTGGTACATCTATAAATCATTGGAAGTTATTCAACAACATCATCTGGAACATTGGTTGGTACATCTATAAATCATTGGAAGTTATTCAACAACATCAATATCAACAACTGGAACAACTTGCTGAAACATCATAAACATCTGCAGCACGAAGCTAGAACATCATCATCTGCAGCACGAAGCTGGAACATCATCATCTGCAGTACTGGAACATCATCATCTATAGTACTGGAACATCATTTTCTGCATCATCATCTTCAGTACAGAGCTGAAGTATCATTATCTTCAGTACAGAGCTGAAGTATCATCATCATCATCTTCAGTACAGAGCTGAAGTATCATCATCATCATCTTCAGTACAGAGCTGAAGTATTATCATCATCATCTCCAGTACAAAGCTGAAGTATCATCATCATCATCTTTAGTACAGAGCTGAAGTACCATCATCATCATCTTCAGTACAGAGCCTGCTGGAACATCATCATCAGTATATGAATACTGGAACAACATCAATCATCCGTAAGTAAAAATTGAAACAAGAACATCAATCATCAGTAAGTGAATACTGAAACATCAACAACAACGACAGCACGAGGCTGGCTCATTAGCATAAAGCTGGAATAACATCATCATCGTCAACAGCTCAAGACTGGAGCAACATAATCTCCAAAAACAGGTGCATCAACAACCAATATGATCCTTCCTTTCGGAATTTCAAGATCAAGTTCAACACAGGTGATCCTTCTTTTCGGAATTACGGGCTCATGGACAATTCTTCCTTTCGGAATTACGGGATCATGGTCCAACAAAACTGGTGATCCTTCCTTTCAGAATTACGGGATCATGGACAATCCTTCCTTTCGGAATTACGAGATTCTAGTCCATAAACACTAGTGATACTGTGAAAATCCTCACAGCAGATCTAAGAGCTGATGTATACCTCACAAGAAAGATTATGATTAAGCAGGAAGATAGAAGAAGAGTGGTCAATGTAGTGTAAATGAGCAACAAAATAATAATACAGTAGAACTCGGATAGAAGCAAAATAACTTCACACACACTAATTCATTAATCACAATATGGACAAATAAATAATACAATGCATGAGGATTCAAATGCCATGGTGGCAATTCGAATTAGCCTTCACGGAGTGATTAAAAGATCACTGGAGTGTCATCAAAGCACAACTAGAAGTCCTGATCATCATCAGTGGCGTCATCAATGCACAAGTAACTATCAACCAGATGTCAAACTGAGTCTAACTGAGTGTGGTGGGTGTAATTGGCACATGGAGGCACTAACTGAATGAAGGAGGCTTAGTGGAGGGCGCATGAGGAGCTAACTGGAGTCAGAATGGGTAGTCTAGTCTCACTGGAGGTCCATCGAAGTGATACAATCAGTTGAGAGCCAATCTAGCCTTAAATCAAGGAAAGAACTAAATATAACTCAACAAATTGAAGTGTGACTGAGTGGTAGGTGAGAGAGGACGCATGAGATGCATGAAACTGCATGCAGGGCGTACTAAGCACTAAGAGGGATAAAACTGATCAGTGAGAAGCTCCCGGGGATAGCTAACTGAGGGCTAGGTGCTGGCACTGATGACTGGGATGCATGCAGATTACATGCATGCATGCAGAATGCATGCTGCATGTAGAAATGCATGCAAGACTGAAAATGAAAATAATGAAAATGTTGGTAGGACTAGGATGGAGTATAGGAATATCCTAACAGATACTTCCTTTCGGAATTACGAGATCATGGATAGTCCTTCCTTTCAGAATTACGGGACCTAGTCCATCAACTCTGATGATCCTTCCTTTCGGAATTACGGGATCATGGAAGTCCTTCCTTTCGGAATTACGAGACTCTAGTCCATTAACTCCGGTGATCCTTCCTTTTGTAATTACGAGATCATGGACAGGCCTTCCTTTCAGAATTACGGGACTCTATTCCATCAACTTTGGTGATCCTTCCTTTCAGAATTACGGGATCATGGGCAGTCCTTCCTTTCAGAATTATGGGACTCTAGTCCATCAACTCTGGTGATCCTTCCTTTCGAATTACAGGATCATGGATAGTCCTCCATTTCATAATTACGAGACTCTATTCCATCAACACTGGCGGTGCTCAGATAATCCTTCCTTTCAGAATTATGGGACCCAGTCTTTACGGAGCTACCACTACAACACACTTGGACGATCCTTCCTTTCGGAATTACGGGATCATTGTACACCACTTACATCTTAGATAATCCTTCCTTTCAGAATTATAGGATTTTAGTCTAAGGATCAACATTTAAGACTGTCCTTTCTTTCGGAATTACGGGATCATTGTCTAAGGATGATCAATCCCAACTGCGCACCATAGTATCATCAACACTACTCCCCCTTTCGAGGGAAGTCCTTACGGACTACACCAAGCTTGTCACGGAAGTGCTCAAAATTCACACGAGACAGAGGCTTAGTAAACACATCTGCAACCTGCTCATCGGTGCTCACATATTAGAGCTTTACAAATCCCTTCTGCACCATATATCGAATGGTTCTCTGTCATCTTCACACATCTTTGGTTATCACATAGAATCACTGTGGTATCCAACTATAGATCGAATAGACATGATAACAACTTTCGAAGCCATATGGCTTCACAAATGGCGGAACAAGCTGCAATATATTCTGCTTCTGCAGTGCTGAGAGTAACACTGGATTGCTTCCTACTTAGTCATGAGATCATGGCTGACTCCAGACTGAAACACCTTGAAGTGCTCTTCCAATCTGATTATGTATAACCATACAATCTGAAATCATGATCTCTAGTATAACTGAGATCATAGTCTACTGTACCTTTTAGGTACCTCATCACATGCTTTGCAACTATAAGGTGAACACGTCTGAGCTCAACCAGATACTGACTCAAGGTGTTCACAGCAAAGCATATATATGGCCTGGTATTTGTTAGATACATCAATGACCCAATAATATGTCTGTATAGTGTCATATACACTAATTCTGACGAAGCATCAGACAACAACTTCAAATTTGTATCCATGGGTGTGACCATTGCTTTACATTCGAACATATCAAACCTTTTCAGGATTTCTATTGCATACTGGGGCAAACAACCTTTTCCGCAAATAGATACTAAGTGAAAGTGTCTCTCCATCTGTATTGTAGTCACTTCCTCTGAAGCGAAGCTTTCATGACCCTGAGCACTATCCTCCCTCTGCACATATATTTTCTGTATCAGGACATTTTTCACTGGAGTGACTGGTAGCCTTCTCTTCTGATGATCTTCTGTGTATCCATCTATTTCATCTTTCTAAGTCAATGTATACCAATATCTCGAACTCCATTTTAAGTTCTCTCTTGCAACCATCTACGAGCTTCTCATCTTCAACCTTGTAGCAAAGGTTGATGTCTCATCACTATAGGTGATCCTTGATCTCATCATTCTATCCATGGGTGACTTCTGAGCCCGTACAAAGTCTTCTTCAATCTGCACACATGTGGTTATCTGAGTCCTGGATGATGCTCGATATCTTATTCTACTTCGATTACACCATGAGTTTGGTTACTAGAGAAACATCTCGTCATAATCGACTTCCTCTGCTTGATTTCATTAGTCTTGTTTATAGTTGAACCATCGTCACTTTTTCTACAGAACAAGTCTCATCATTCTTCATTTGTAGGTAATCGTGTATGATACTTCCTACAAGTCAAATTTAGTAGCATGGTTAGAAACATTTCATAGTTTCCAAAACATATGCATAAGAACATAAGTCACACTGTCATAATGCTATCTTAGCCAGTAACACAACATTAATCCATATCCCACATTCATATGGTAACTTTCTAGATGCCTTCCATATCTACCAGAACATTATTAAGAGCGTGCACTACTCCTAATATGTCAGCAAAGAGGTTTCACTCTAGATAAGTACCAATGGAATGTTGTATAGCACCATAGGATATTTACCCATCACATGCATATTAGTAGTAAACTGCTCATTAATGCAACTGTTCTAACATGCATACTACACTTCTAAGAATATAAATATGTACACAACTGAACAATATCATTTAAACAATTTGATAAAAATGAAAATTCAAATACTTATCTTTGTTTGTTTGGTAGGATCTCTTTTGATCCTAGTCTCCTTACAGGGATTGCTGGAATGTATGATGGTGAGCTCTACTCCATCATCTGATTCTGAGGTCCTGTGCCTTTCTTGCTTATAATCTATAATGTTGATGAAGTATTCTACCATAGATCAAAGTTGTTTCTGAGTGATCTTATGTGAGCCACCTTCTTTTGTTCCAATAACAACTGCATCTTATATAAAAGTAATTCTAAATTCTTTCTATAGTACATACTCCTCCAACATCAGATTTCTTGAATCAAGCTGCTTGTATGTGGCTTCTCCTATTCTCCTAGTGAAACTTTATGAGGGGAGTCCTTTTCTTCAAAATTGTTGAGAGTGCTTTGAAGCACCACCATTATAGGACATATTCTTCAATTTATTTCTTTGGTAACTTCCTGGGAGGTCCTTCTTCTTCGACTAAAAGAGCATGATGTCTTTTGTACTCTTATTCTTGTATTCTTCTTTTCTCACAGGAAAATCTTTGGCAATATGTCCCATCTTATCACAATAATAACATTGATAAGAAGAGAAGTCTTTCTGCTTGTAGTTTCCTTTCTTGTACTTCTGAAACTTCTTAGGAGGATGAAACTCCTTGTGAGTTTACTTCTGGTAGTGAGATTTTCCTTTTCCTCTTTTAGTATGGGTAGCTAGAGCTTGATCATCATCTCTAAGTAGTGCTTCTCGATTTGCCACTCTAGCTTTCTCTTGAACATATTCTTCCCATGCAACTTCAAATTGTATACTTTCCTTTCTTGCACACATTGTATGGATAAAAGAATCCCAAGGTCTAGTAAGACCATTGAGAGTGGTCATCACTAATTCATCTTAATCAAGGTTTTCTCCTATTGCTTCTAGTTTTTCTTTGAATTGAGAAACCCTTGTAAAATATTCTTGGATAGATTCACCCTGATTCCTCTTTGTACTTTTGAGTTGGGTTCTCAAATTCATCTTCCGATTAATGTTCTTTCCTTCATACATCCTTGATAGGGCATCAAAAATTTTCTTAGGTGTTTTCTTGGAGGACACTTGAGGAATCAAGTGATCCTTGATGGAATCTGCTATGATCCTCTTGGCCCTAATCATGTCCTTCTTGTGTTTTTCCTTTACTTTAGCTTCTTCGGGTTTTGGCACAACTTCTTTAACAAACTTTGCAAGATCATTTTATTCCAGAATGATTCCAATCATGGATTTCCAAGCACGAAAGTTTTCTATTCCTTCCAACTTGTCATCAAGCTTAGTGCTTGGGGCCATATTATCTTGGAGAGCAGAGAATAACAAAAAAATAAAATTTCTCAAAAGTGAAAACTGAACTCACCAAAAGATGCGTTTGACTGAGGCGAGTGTGCTAGTACAATATGTTTATGAAGAATCCAAAATTTCACCCTTGAAATTTGACTTGCGAAATTCTGGTCTGTAGTTTCTTGCTTTTTCTAGTTTTCTGGTTTTTTCTGGTCCAAAGTCAAACTAGGGTTTGACTTTCTGGAAGATTTAGCCACTGAAAAACTTCGATCTTGGTGCCAATATATGCGCCTAGGAGGGGTGCACTTCCCTATTCCACTTGCACTCAAAAATTCTACTTTAGTAAGAAACCCTAATTTTCATGCTCGGAGAAAGAGAGAGAGATTTACCCTATGAAAGTTGCTCTTTTCAGGCTAGCTCTGATACCATGTTAAGATTATATGTTGCAATAACTTAGATTCCTACTTCATTAGCATTTAATATATTTTCACAATAACAACAACATAAATAGGATCTCTGAAAGACACACAATCATAGCGTACACAACAATTTATCCTGGGAAACCCTCAAGGGGAAGAAAACCCAACAAGAACTTCCTCAATATAGGTTACCAAAGTACAATGCCCAAAAATAGGTCTCACAAAAAAGAGAGACAAAAACACAAACTCTAGAGCCAAGCCAATCCTCCTCCTCCTTCGCAAACTTTCTCTCTCCTCTAATGCGCAATGCATGAGTGAGTGAATGGTACAAATGAGGGAAAGACTCCCTCTATTTATACTTTAATTTTACTTGACATTTAACCTAACTAGGCTGGCCTCACTTAACTTGACTGGGCATACCTCTCTAGAAAGACTCAAATAATATTTATATTACATTCTTTTGGGTACTAATGACCCGACTTACAATGGAGATTTTACCTCATGACTTTTACATGACCAAATATAATAATGACATCCCCAAACGGAGGTAAAGCATCCCCGATAGAGTTACAATAATAAAGTACAAGTAGAATATTCTTCGAAGTTACATTAATTCAACACATACCAGGATTGCTTCTCGATTTGCCACTCTAGATTCCTCTTGAACACATTCTTCCCATACAACTTCAAATTGTAGACTTTCCTTTCTTGCACACATTGTCTGGATAAAAGAATCCCAAGGTCTAGTAAGACCATTGAGATCGGTCATCACTAATTCATCTTCATCAAGGTTTTCTCCAATTGCTTCTAGTTGTTCTTTGAATTGAGAAACCCTTGTAAAGTATTCTTGGATAGATTCACCCTGATTCATCTTTGTACTTTTGAGTTGGGTTCTCAAATTCATCTTCCGATTAATGTTCTTTCATTTATACATCCTTGATAGGGCATCAAACATTTCCTTAGGTGTTTTCTTGGAGAACACTTGAGGAATCAAGTGATCCTTGATGGAATCTGCTATGATCCTCTTGGACCTAATCATGTCCTTCTTGTGTTTTTCTTTTTCTTTAGCTTCTTCGGGTTCTGGAACAACTTCTTTAACAAACTTTGCAAGATAATTTTATTCTAGAATTAGTCCAATCTTGGATTTCCAAGCACGAAAGTTTTCTATGCCTTCCAACTTGTCATCAAGCTTAGTGCTTGGGGCCATCTTATCCCGGAGAACAAAGAATAACAAAAAATTAAACTTTCTCAAAAGTGAAAATTGAACTCACCAAAATATGCGCTTGACTGAGGCAAGTGTGTTGGTACAATTTGTTTCTGAAGAATCCAAAATTTGACCCTTGAAATTTGACTTGCGAAATTCTGGTCTGCAGTTTCTGGTTTTTCTATTCCAAATTCAAACTAGGGTTTGACTTTATGGAAGATTTAGCCACTAAAAAACTTCGATCTTGGTGCTAATAGATGCACCTAGGATGGGTGCACTTACCTATTCCACTTGCACTCAAAAATTCCACTTTAGTAAGAAACCCTAATTTTCATGCTCGGAGAAAGAGAGAGAGATTTACCTTATGAAAGTTGCTCTTTTCAGGCTAGCTCTGATACCATGTTAATATTATATGCTGCAACAACTTAGATTCCTACTTCATTAGCATTTAATATATTTTCACAATAACAACAACATAAATAGGATCTCTGAAAGACACACAATCACAAGGTACACAACAATTTATCCTGGGAAACCCTCAAGGGGAAGAAAACCCAACAAGAACTTCTTCAATATAGGTTACCAAAGTACAATGCCCAAAAATAAGTCTCACAAAGAAGAGAGACAAAAACCCAAACTCTAGAGCCAAGCCAATCCTCCTCCTCCTTTGCAAACTTCCTCTCTCCTCTAATGCCCAATGCATGAGTGAGTGAATGGTACAAATGAGGGAAAGACTCCCTCTATTTATACTTTACTTTTACTTGACATTTAACCTTACTAGGTCGGCCTCACTTAACTTGACTGGGAAGACCTCTCTAGAAAGACTCAAATAATATTTATATTACATTCTTTTGGGTACTAATGACCCGACTTACAATGGAGGTTTTACCTCATGACTTTTACATGACCAAATATAATAATGACATCCCCAAACAGAGGTAAAAAATCCCCAACAGAGTTACAATAATAAAGTACAAGTAGAATATTCTTAGAAGTTACATTAGTTCAACACATACTAGGATTGAACCACATTCTATGCAAAAAATCAGAACATCATCTCATAAACTATGATAATATACAACATAACACAATTAATATTTGTATGCAAAAAATAAAGTAGTCAAATGCAAAATGATTCCATGATCAAAATCACAAATGGAAGCAAGTTAGATGTCTAAACACTTAGTTAGGTATGTATACCAGGTCTGCAATAAACAACCAATAGGGTATCTAACTAGGGTTGGAATTTTTCCAGGGTTAGGAAGGCTTAGTCTCTTCAGCGTTAGGGTTTATGGTTTGGTTTAAGAGGCAGACCAATTGAAATATGTTCTTGGTAAAGGTAGAATAGGTCTTTGACTTAGACACCCTAGGACCCTCGCCCTAAGGGAAATTGGCACTAAATGGTCAATGATATTTTTAATTAGGCAAGGGGAAGGTTGAGATGACAAATTAGGCTTAATGACCTCAAGGAAAGTGCCACACCAAGAAAGCGCCAAAACTAGGGTTTGTTGGCTTGTTGGCTTGTTTGATGGTGATTTGTTGGGTTTGTTGGCTTGTTTTTCGGGCTTGTTGTTGGGTTTGTTGGTTTGTTGGATGATTGGAAATGTTGATATGACACTCATTTTTCATTGAATGATACTTGTTCAGTATTGTTCACTGCTGGTTTGTTGAAAATGTCTCATTGTATACATTGCATTGGATAGAAACATGAGTATGGTGAATTTTCTTGTGTGATGTGTGTATATTGGATGTGAATTTGCTTAATGTTTGTATGTTGGATGTGTATGTTGGATGTTGTGTGTATGTGAATTTTCTCGATGTGTGTATGTTGTATGTGAACAAAATTTACTCTAAAAAATACTATTATTACATTCTCAGTGTACCCCCATAGAACATGTAGTATAAATCCTTGTATGGAGACCCATTCAAATACAAGGGACTCATATTGAGGTCACATGGTGTATAGAAATAACATCTGTATGTATGTGGAAACTTTTCCATAACATTATTATTGAAGAATATTATTTTCCATAATGTATGCAAAAATGTAATCAAAGACAAAGTCATATAGACAAGTGCAGATTCATCTATTAATATGCAAAAATGATCCAATAATATATACACTTTTTGGAAAAATGGAACATTGTTCCCAATGTCTATATAATGGAAACTTGTGCCCAAAATGCCACATCGTGGCTAGTGTACATAGGAGGGTCTCTCAATCCTCCTGCTCACCCTCGGTGCTCTCAGGTGCATCTCCAAAATAGATCTTCCTCTTCTTCGAGCTAGAGGAAGCTGGGTCCTTCTGGCGACTTGGACTACATCCCCCTGGGCCCTGAAACGACAACAATACAATGTCAACTTTTCCTGGTGATTATACAAGTATAAAACACAGTTTAAAAATAAAAATAGTTTTCAAGTCTTAAATAACTAACCGCAGGAGAGACTATAAGTCGTGAGGGTGTTTCTCTCCTCCGTGCTCCAAGTCTCTCAACAATGCCACCCTACAACGTTTAGAATAATCAGATAAATGATGAAATTATATGCCTATAGTAATTTTTGTTAATATTGAACGATATTTTCATAAACTAGTCAATCTCACTGTGAACACGACCAACTGGTCTTCAGGGCTGGCAGATGGAGCAATCGGTTGGACAACCTGTTCCGATGCTAGGGTAAATGGTATAGGGGAGGATGTAGCCACATCGACGGTGGCTAAAAAACTGGGGGGCACAGTGGAAGAAGGAAGCATGAATTGGCGTGGGCGATGTGGAGATGCACGTGTAGGGCGATAAACCCCAATTGGCTGTAAGATGGATGGGGCCACCATGGAAGGTGAAGTGAGGGTGGTGGGGGAATGTGTGGGAGGGTGAGGTCTGTGTTGCAGTGGAGGGATGGGTGAATGTGAATGGGTTGTATATCATGGTATGAGGGGGGGTGGAAACATGGGAAACTGTAAGGGAGGTGGTGGAAGGGTTGGGGGGTGATGGAACAAAGGATGTGAAACAGAAGGGGGAGATGGATGGAAGTGTGGTGCTGGATGGGAGGGGGGGTTGGATGGGAGGGGGGGGGATGGATGGAAGAGGGTGGGGAGGGATGGATGGAAGTGTACATGTATTCCAGGGGATACAACTGACATATAAGGTGGCCTAAAGGCCGAGGAGGGAGGGATAGTGGCACTGACAAGCCGAGGTGCTCGCACCTGCATACACATTTATAACCTCATAGTTTAATACAAAAAAATATAAATATACAAAGAAAATTCATCAAATTTATACTTTAATACACACGATACCTAGACACGTGGAGATCTGTTGATCCCCGATGGGGATGGCTGGTCGCTGGAGCCTGCAGACATCTGTGCAAACACGACAATATTTAGATTCAATTTATAAAAAACAATAGTAACAATATTAAACATAGTGACAATGAGAATGACAACGATAGTACTTAAACAACATGACTGCAATTACTTTAGATTCAAGTTAGATGATTACTAGAGACCAACAATTACTTCTTTAATAGCGGTAATAGTATAGTATCCAACAATAGGGAGTAGATGATCACATAAACTAATGATTACCTTCCTATGAGAGCTGTGTGTGATTGTCTTATAGGTTTAAATGTTAATCCAAATCTGATATGATTATACCAATAGTAGAGATATCACCTCAAGTTTAGTTTTGGATTGAAGTAAGTGTGTTTGTGGTATGCAGGAAGCCGAGTAAAGTTGTAGGACAATATTATGGTATGGATTTAGGCTTGATGGTATATGCACAACTCAGATCTGATATACATTTGCACCAACAGTCAATAATTTGTTGTGATTTTGTTTCTTCAACAATCAAGCTATGATGGGACTCAAATTGAAGTTATATGGTCAACTAGGTAGAGGTCTAGGGTAATGTGAAGGGTATAGGTTTGAATTGTGAGTGTTATATCTCTAAAAGTAGGTTGTAATAGTATTGAGATGGTTTGTTTAGGATGGAAGTGTGCCAAGTATACCAATTTGGTAGGGTAGGTAGACTTAGGAGATGAAATGACAAGGTGATTTAGGTGTAAGAAGAGAGTATTGTGGGTGAATGAGTGATTGATTTGCTGATTGTAGTATCACTATGACTACCTTGTAACCACAGTAATATAAATTGGATTAGAGCCCGAATATACTAAGTGACTTAACGTTGTGATATGAGGCAACTAGGAGAGAGATGGCAAGGTTTATTGGAGGTAGAATCCTGTGTTCTTATTTTGTTGGTTTTATCCTTGAGAAGTTTCCAAGGTATGTCTTGTTTAAAATATGAATGTGCCATTGTTTTATTTTTGTTTTTATTAAGAACATGGTAGATTTAATTATTTTTCTTAGGTTTATCAATCATTTCTTCTATTAAAAACTAGGTTCCACCAACCTACACATGACATCAATGACTCAAGAATCCACACTAAAACATACAAAAATTAGAGCTTTAAATCAATCGCCACAATAAAAACAACAAAGATAAGCCCATAGAGGCAATAAGTGCAGGGGGGGTATCTTCAACCACAAAGTAAAACAAGAACTAGCCTTCACTTAGGGACTAGGAGCATAAATAGACAATTAAGAGTTCTTTCCTTGTATCAAAGAATGGTCATTTTGAAGAATTTACAAATTAGGAATGTTTTGATTTTTGGGGACTCTTCTCTCATCATTGGTCAAGTAAGAATGACAGATTCTGGAAATTTCTCTCCCATTTCTATAATCACTAGAGCTATTAATGGTATAGCTACAAAGTTTGAATTTATTGAATATTTTCATATTCTTTGTTCATGTGATACCAAATTTACATAAACCATGGTGAATGTGATGGTCAAATTGGAAAAAGGAGTGTTATAACTCACTTAATTCCTTCATGAAATACATTATCAATCACACTTAGTGGCATTTATGTGATAAATGGCAATGAATGTGGTCGAGGAGATCACTTTTAAGTCCTCCTCCTTCAAGTAATCAATGCACACTTGAACTTGGATTATTCTCTAGTGGGAGTTTTAATTTGGTTCGGATGGAAAATCTTGGTGCGTGTAGGATATCTCTGACTATTAATGCCAAGAAACTTCATCATATGGTAAGTTGGGTTGAGCCAAAATTTGGTTTTGGGTTACTTCATAATTTGTAGGGGTGGTGGTGAACGTTGTTGGGTAGTGAAGAGGATGGGAATACTTTTGTTTGGTTTGTTTCTTTGTTAAGAATTGGACTATGACATGCTTATTTTAATTGACTATGACTATGACATGAATTGGACTGTGGCAATGTTGGTTTGTGGATGAAAACTTGAACTCTTGTTTTTTAGGCAATCCTTTTTCGGTTTATTGTCTAGATGATCTCAATGGAGACTTAGGTAATTTCTTTGCAATTTAGGTTATTTCTCCAAGCACCCTTTCTCTTGTACTTTATGTTGGTACTATGGAAGAAAACAACCAACAATGATGAGTGTGTTCATTGTGTATTTAGAGAGCTTCACAAGGTCCCGAGGTGCTTATCACCACAGATGAACACCTTACAAGAGGTAATTTTTCATATTAATCAAAGTATATGTAGTCATAATGAATCCCAATTGGCTAGGCTTTTGGATATGAAAACAAGAATGGCATCACGGAGTGAAAGGTTAGAGAAGTTGGCTACAGATTTAGAAATGCATCATAACATTACACTAGGTTTTGCTTGAAACTATAAATCTTAGATTGACCACCCTATAGTTTCCATAGGTTCAGTGAGCGATATTCGTCCAAAAGACTTTGCAGTTCAACAGGATCTTAGTGATTATGAAGACATAGAATAAGAACAAGTAGCATCATAAATGAAAGAAGTTGAAAATGGAGAAACAAAGGATGCTTACAGTGAACATGAACACATGTCTAGTTTTCTTAGGTTTTCATGTTTTATAAGGTTTCATTTTTGTTTGGATGGATTATATGAATTTATAGCTCTCAATAATTTAGACAATATGATGAGCACAACTATAAAGTCCAGTGTGATAGACATGTTTTGTGAGAATTATTCATTTTGATTTTAGTTTTAAATGATGATAATAAAAAAAATGGTTACTCAATGCTAACTAATTTGTGTGAGAAAGGAAGTCAATATGAAAGAATAGGGATAGAGAGATTTAATTACTGAACACAAATTACTCATAAATGCATCTAATTATTCAAAGTAAAGAAGTTACCTGTGTGTATGGTGCCGCAATCTCCTTTGCTGCTGCCATGGATCCGTCTAGGTCAAAGGAACCAGTGTCCTCCTACCTGGAGGATGGAGACTCGACCTTGAATGACTGTACATTAAAACAAATAAAGTCAAAAACATGTAATTCAAAGTTAAATATATTTAAAAATATGATATCGAATAACATACAATAAATACTTGAACATTAAATAAAACAATAGCTAACCTGGTCTATGTAGCTCTCTGTGGCATGCTGTTGCGTAGGACCATGGAAAGAATGCCCATAGTGATAACAACGATGTACCATTGTTCCCATTGAACTAGATGGCCCCGCCTGGGTTCCACCTGTACCTGGTCTGTCCCGACTACCACCCATAGGCTGTGTAGCAGTGTGTGTCTCATTGTCGTCCTCCCGGCTCTATGAAGACATAGCCACAAATGTGGTATGTCTAAGTAGATGACATGTGGCATGTCTAACAGAGTCATCAATATCATCTAGGACACTACCAAACCTAGGTGGCTGAGGAGGGGGGGTTTGGCTCTCACGTGGGTGCAGATGGTCCTCTGAGTGGGTTGCGGCGGGCTTGAGGTCGATCTTGGGCAAAGCCAAGGCCAACACCCTGAAATTCAGTGATGTCAAAATAATTGACATGGTATCCTAACTCAAACTCAGCCCACAATTTCCTAATAAAATACTATGGGACCTCCAAATTATTGCATGGGGGCCTGTCAAACACCATAAACCATCTCTTTCTCCAGTTATCTCTCCATGGATGGTAATTACACCATTCCATGCAAACCCGTCTATTCCTCACATCTGGAGGTTGCCTTGTCCTGGGATATATGAATTTGTTGTACAATTGTGTTTTTTGATGTTGAGGTCTTTAATTTGTTCATTTGATATCCCGGTGGAATAGTGCTCCCTCATTCGAGCCCTATATTGGCTCAGGTTAGTGATCTCACTGTGGGAAATGTTAATAAATTCAATGATGTTTTGCAATGATGTATCCAGGAAAACCTGAGAGGGTTCCCTGGTGCTCTTCAAATCATCTCTTAAGACCCTTAATTTCTTTAAATTTTGATGTAATTCATCCTCGGGGTTTTCAAATGGTTCATCATCAGGTTCATTGTTCATTCCAATGTTAATGTTATCGTTTGACGGTTCGGTTTTGCTGGTTTCCTTTGATGGTTGTGGTGTGTTTCTCATTTTGTCAGGTGTAATTTATCTGCAATGAAAATTTGTTGGATTTTAATTTAATGTAATTTTTTTTAATTTAAAATTGTAATGAAAAACAAAACAAAAACAAAAAAAACAACAAAAAATGGAATGATTTAGCACCTACTTGGAGGAACTGGCAGCAATGGAGGTTGGAGGTTGAGTTTGATGTTGAATGGGAGGTGGTTGGATGCTCCAAACGCGCTGGCGTACCTCGATCTCCCCCAATCCCTCGCTTGTGGGTTTGTTACACAATAACAAACCTGCAGATTGTGTTTTTTTTTATTATAAAAAACACAGGAGCGCGCACGCGTGTTTTTTGCGTGCGCGTTAACAACGCGTGCGTGCATGTTTTTGCATACGCGTTAACAACGCGTGCACACTTCCGTTGATGTGGATATACAGACACGCATGCACGCTTTTAGGAGCGCGTATGCGCTTCTTCTATCCACGTCAACTCACCGACGTGGAGGCTCGGTATTTACAAAGTAGGAGCGCGTACGCGTGTTTAGAGGCGTGTGCACGTGTTTGTTTTTTTTGCGCTCACACATTGTCATTGCAACATTTTTGGGTACCATCTTCGTGTAGGTACCCTTTCACTTTTGTCTCTCTAAAGACAATAACTGAGATTAAAGACATATTGTCTCTATAAATACAATGTGTCTTTAATTCCAACTATTGTCTCTCTAGAGACGATATAAAAAATATTAAAAAAATAAACAAATGATTTTAAATGTTATTTTAAGGTGTTTTCAGCATTTAATGTTACCAAATAGCGATTCTAATTACCTAAAAATATCTGTTATTTAGAACAATTTTTTTTAATCTAAAATCTCTATTCTTTATGAAAAAAACAAATTCCAATTATTTTTTTAATATAACAACAAAGTCTTTTGAATCTAACTACAAAGTCTTTTTTAAACTCAATTAGAAAACAATTTCCAAAACTAAACAACCTTGAAAATGTAAGTAATCATCCCATTCTAAAAAAACAGAACAAATTCCAATAAATTTTTTAAGCTAACAACAAAGTCTTTCTAATCTCAATGAGAAAACAATTTCCAAAACTACAATATTAGAAAGCAGCCTTGAAAATGTAAGTAGTCATCCCATCCTAAAAAAAGAACAAATGCCTAATAACAAAGTCTTTTTTAATCTAGATGAGAAAACAATTTCCAAAACTACAATTCTAGAAAGCAGCTTTGAAAATGTAAATAATCATCCCATTCTCCCAAGGAAGCACACTTATATTTGCTGAAAATACATTCATGTCATTGAGTTGATAAAAAATCTCTTTATAATTGATAGCACTCAACATGGTCTACATTCACAAGCATGGTAATGTGTCCATGTATGTAGACAACTGAAATTTTTTTATTCAAAAATAGGTCTTTGTTCAAAAACACTAAGCTAGAAAGAGTACACGGTGCCATATAATATATGTTTTGATCCTCACAACATGGTGCACTCATTAGAAGCTGGAGTGATGCACATTCAAGTTCTTAAATTTTAAAACTTGTCTAATAAACAGACCAACACATCCTCATTTTCTTCGTGGAAAGTGCTAAGTGTGAAATTCTATTATTGGATTGAACCAGAGGATGTGGCTCTTCTCCCTTCCACCCACGCCCTTTGCATAGATGTTGGTCTACAAAGCATAAGGTTGTTCGATTCTGCCCCATAAATTCAAAGTCTAGCTCATCCCTATTCATGTCAGTGACGGGAGACATCTGCAATTGATTTTCATAGAAAGACAAATTACCTTTCAGCACTTGGGACCATTCCTAGAAAATATTTTTGCATAATTACCACAATGACTATAATAAAAATAAGGTTAACCTTAATAGAATACTTACAAATTTCTTGATATAAGAAGTTAACAAAATCATCTAAACACAATTTTTTTATAAAATTTAGGCATACTAAATGTACATATAAATAAGCAATGACAACTATTGCGGAGTCTCCCAATGTAAGCATAAGCTTCATGCTAAACCATTCGAATATGTACTTATACTTCGAATTGAAACCATAAGCTGCACAAACCAGAGATCATCTTTAGCATTAGAGAAACCATTGGTTTCAAGACAAAAATATATTAGGTTGTATTCAATCCCAACAAATCTATCACATTAAGATAGTTAAAACATTACTCTTTCAAAATTCTACTTTATGTAATCAAAATAAAATACTGCTGAACATAGAAATACCTAACTTTTGGGCATGTGACAAGAGCATTGTTATGTGGTTCAATAAACTATTTAAGTGCATAATGACTGCTGGCACTCAAACAATTACAATAAGACAATTTACTTCGATGAAGCATGATCAATAAGTATTACCTACTCCTGGAATTTGAAGCATTGCAGTGAATGGAAAGAGATAACAATGTTGTCAGAACCACATCAAGTGCTTACATGCTTTAGTAAAAAGACAAATTATTTACTTTCAGAGACCATCGGAAAGGATTGGGACATATTCCAACTACACTAGTTAGAAATATAATATGTTTTATGACTCCAAGCCCATCTGGGTAAAGTAAAAACATTATGATATGTCAAGCACCCAGGACCTAAACCTAGAGACTAGGAGTCTTTTGATATGTAGCTAAACTTTAATGTCTTTATGATGAAACTAGCAACAATGTTTTTTTAGGGATAATGGAGAACATTCATAATAAGTATTTTACTCACTAGGGAAATACAAGTCAATTCAATAGGGCAGGGAAGAAACTTGAAAGTACATATTAGCAATTGTGCCTACCATCCAACTTTCTCCCACATAATTAAACACGACACTTGAATGTTTCAAAGTAATTTACCACATTACCATGCTTCTTGTTGTTGTAAAAACTAGCAATTTCATGGCCTCTATTTTACTTAATAGAATGAAGAAATCATTAAATCCTATTCAAATAAAATCCAATAAACAAATATAAAAGGCCAAAAAGAACAGTTGCAGCAAACATGATGTACTTGATCCTCCATCATAGAACCTGAAATAGAACCAATTGCCTAGCAGAGCCTGTTCAAGTTGTTCCATGTCCAATCTTCCCCATTTAGTTGCTTACTAAAAATTATGTAAAATTATTCTAAATGGTAGCTTGAGCACTAAAACCAATTCAAACATGGTTCAAAAGGAAGTGGTTTCGTAAGAATATGTAGCCATTGTGTTTTAACTTGAACTAATAAACTATTATGCATCAACTTGTATGTTCCTTGGTATTTTCTACATTAATTTCCAGCCATATTAAGATTGTTGTAGTATGCATTCTGCAGCTTGGTTTGTGATGATAACATTGTAAAATTTTACCTCTAAGTCTATCCGATTGACCCCATTTTCCCAATCTAGAATCTAGGCACTTGCCCTCTCTTTCAACCACCTCAAAACATTAAAAATATTTCGTTTAATTTTTGTTTTACAAATCTAGAATTTACTGTTGCAATTTAATAGAAATCATATTTTCCCAAGTCCTAGATGAAATGGATTATGGAGTTTGGAATCTCCATAAGAGAAGATGAAACAATCAAAGAAAAGAATCCTAAGGAGAGTGACAAGAAAGGTGCTAGTTTCCATTGACACTGCCAAAGATGTTCAATACATAAACTCCAACAAAACCAGCCAGATTAGAGAAGAATCTCCATATGTTACTCACATATCACACAGTAGAACTCCAATCAAATGAATAATATGGCGGACGTGGAAATTTCTTTGACAGAAATAGCAACAGTATCAATTATGATAGGAAAGAGAAACGTCAAAGTGAAATATTTGGAGGTTACTAAATTTACAAAATAGTTGGAAAAGAAAAGAGAAGATGAATCTCAAGTACATGTTCAATCTTTAGAAGAGATGGATCTTTCCATTACCGTAATTAAAAAGAAAGCAATAATCTATGTGAAGTGGATGGATTGTCATTAAGAATTGATATGGAATCTTTGCGAAAAGGGTCAAAGGTTTGGTTGTGAAAGGTTTGATTTGACAAATTAGTTGAAATTTGATTGAAATATTGTATGAATCATTATTGAGGTAACTCACTTGAGGCTTGCATTTAAGAAACTATCATAATCTAAGTTTCAAATAGTGAACGGTTGAATTACAAAGATGGTAAAAGACATAAGGTCTAGGTGTGATTAAATGACTTATTTTGAATAGAGATTGAAGGGATTGAATATTGTTGTATGAGAAACAGAGGAAAGAGAAGACACGCCGAGGAATAAGAAGATAAGAAGACTTAGAGTATATGAGAGTTAGAATAAATCAAGGTCAAAATAGAGCATAGATGAAAACAAAAGATTGAGGACATATGATGGCTTCTTGAAGAGATAGATTATCAAGTTGTTTGGAGACCTAATAAACTTGGCAAAGAAGATTGATTAGATTTGGTAATGATCCGAGACTCATTAGAAGATGTTGAATCCCTAATACCACTCCAAATCAATCAAGAACATCTGGAAGACGTTATGGAAAAATGTGGATCTCAATTGATGAGTTTGAAAACCATAGATGGTGATGATCTACCTTGAAACAAGCCTACTTTGTTATGGAACAACTTTGACCATTAAAAGGACATGGAAGCCAATGAAGAAGTACTTGAAGATGATGCATAAAGGACTTAGAATAAGATTCTTTGTTTTGGGGTAATTTGGACAGTCATGAAGAAGACAAATTAAGTATTGATGAAGTCTAAATTTTGCCTCATAACTGAGGAATTTCAATGGTTAGAGGTCATGTAACTTTCTGAAAGCACACTGTCCTTGTGAATAGTACTTTAGTAGGTAGCTTCCAGGTGAAAACATCTACAATTAAACTAATAGCAGAAGATGGATTAATTCTGGGTATTTCTTGACCTAACAGAATCAACCAACAATCACAGTTTCTTCTTCATCCATGCTATCATACCTACCTAGTGCAGAATGGGATGGTATTGAAGATGCCAAAGCATCATGGGATGTTGCATTAGAAAGTTGTATTTTCTATAAGGATCTGTTGAGAAAAATGAGGAATTTGGGGTAGCAGAGTATCACTTCATGTTGAACATTAAGGCATCTTTGCACACAGTTGCCTTATTTTCATGAGTAGACTTATCTTTTAACATTAGAGTTGCCACCAACTTAAGGTATGGCCTTGCATATATATCACTTCTGCATAGAGGATGTTTCACTTAATCGTATGGATAATGTTTACACACAAAATATACAACATTTTGGGTGACTATAATTTTTGGTCTGCAAAAGGAAAAAGCTCATCTTGAGCTAGGGTTTCATGAAAATATGGTCTACCAGATGTTACCTTCAATTGCCTTGAGTTCAGATGCCCTATATTGTTGTCACGATAGTTAATAAATTCACAATTCAAAGGATTGCTAAGCAAAGGTGAAAATCGTTCCAGAGAAGTAAAATGCAGTGTTGAATGACAGAAGGAGCATAAACCATTAATGAACTAGTCTTCCCAATCAAGTAAAAAAGACTTGATCACTACAAAACAATGTGGTCAAAACATTGTTTGAGGACTCAAGTCATTTTTCAAGTGTCTCCAAGAAAATGCAAATAGTCATAATCCAACCTATGGATTGACATTTAGCGGAGACAGGAGAGAGGGTTGTGAATATTCAGAATATTAAAAACTAGAGTGTTCCAATGAGGCTGAAATCATATCTTAAAATGGTTCTGTTAGCATGAAAATTTACCTATCAATTTTTATTATTATTTCTAGTCAAGTTCCAAGATTCTAATCACATTTTATGGTTTTTCTAATAGGTTGCGCTACTTAATGTGCAAAGTTATTGTTCACCTATTTGCTACAGGAGGTTTAAAATGGTTGTTAGCAATTACAACTTTTCTGAAATTTTGGTAAAAATTTAGAAGTCTTTAACTAAAGCTATGTGTTTAGTTCCCTCAGGATATATGCAACCTTAAAAATGTTGGGCTTCTATCCCTATATGTGACTTTAATGTTTTTAGCAAAAATGATTTTATGGGTGGTTTAGGTAAGGTAATAAATTTATTGGCAGGGCTATAATATTAGAAAACCCTACCCTAGGATTATTGACTAAACTCAATATCTCCTTTTCATATTTTTGGTCTCCTCCATATTTGCATCAATATGGGGAGGAGGCCCCTCACCAACATACGAGCTAATGTTTAGAAAACACTAGATAACAATAATTAGAAATTTAAACAAAATTTTATAATCAATTACATGTCATTAAATAAGAAAAATAATATCCAAATAAAATAATTAATATGTAATGATAATATTACATCTTGTATTTGCAGGCTTAGCTCTAGTAAATTGAATATTTGCACATCCTTGCTGACCCATCCCTACATAAAGATATTGTACATGATTAAGGATGGGATTTTCCTCACTACCTAAAAGTTCCAAAACATATGCACACATTGGCCTACATAGGTACTCTAGTTGGACCCTCTTGGGTAGATGTCACATTGGAATAAATAAGTACTCTAGTTGGACCCTCTTGGGAAGCATCTGTGACCTAGCAATTTATTAATAAAATGTAATCCAAGTCACATGAAACCTATTAAGAAATAAAATAAATATGTTTCAAACAAAGGGAATAGATGTCAACCGTCCAACATGCGATGATAGTGATAAAAGCAATACAAAAGTCTTAAATAATGGTAGACCACTTGATTAGTCTAGGCCTGTAAAATAAACCATTTACATAGTACAACATAGGGAAACTAATGCATTTTCTATTAGTAGTATTATGTGCTAGTGCCATGGTCATAAGGGACAAACACCCAATATCCTCTTCCCTAGAAGAATGTAAACTCAACCATCCCAACATAACCTATAAATCACTTGGGTAAGTGATGTCTACACTAACATATCTTTGCACATAGGGCATAATTACTCTTGGTTATATATACACATCTACCATAATTATATTTGTACATATGTTGATATTGGTTATTCTCATGTCACTAGGTTTTTTGGACCCAAAATTCGACGGCCAAAAAGTCAGATTTTTTACATCTTGTGGTCGACCATCCGACAACCTCCATATTTTTTAAACGTCGGTCCCAATTCGGCTCAAATCCGATGGCTGGATATTCGTCGGTTATTTGAATCCCTGAGGCAGTCGGATAACCGACAACAAGGCAGTCGAATAACCGACTTTGGTCACTTCACAGGAAGCCGGATATCTTCAGTGTGGGCGTCGGATATCGGACGACTACCACACATGGAAATGGCTGGAATCCGATGTTCCGTGCCGTCGGATGTATGGCAAGAACGTCGGATACGTTTGGTGTGGGAATCAGATATCCGACGACCATTACACATTGAAAGGGATGGAATCCGATGTTCCTTGCCGTCGAAGGTATGGCAAGAACGTTGGATTTCTTTACTGTGGGTGTCGGATATCCGGCGCCAATTACAAATGGAAAGGGCTAAAATCCGACGTTGAATGCTGTCGGAGGTATGGTACAAATGTCGGATTTCTTCATTGTGGGCGTCGGATATTCGACGACATGTACATGAGAAAATACCTAGAATCCGACGTTCCTTGCCGTCAAAGGTATGGAAAGAACGTCGGGTTAGGGTTGCGTCGTCGTCGGATATTCGACTACCTTATGATATTTATAAAAAAAATACACTGTTATTTGGAAATCAATATATATACTATTATTCTTGGATCTTAGGAAGAGAGCCATGTTGGATTTCCACTCAACATAGTTGATTCAAAGTTGACTCTTCATCCTCGTCATTTGACATCTATACAAGTCTGTCTGCGGTTACCTCTAATTCAGTCACTTAATCCTATGTGAAGGCGATTCCCTCGAGGAACTAGTTCATATGATAGGGTGAGTAGTTGAATCAAATGAAATAAAAGCAACTTGGTGATTGGAGGATTTTCTTTTATGAATTTACTAGATATAATTGACAAGTATTAGTTCAAGAAATATGGCACAAATTATATTCATCAATTGGTATTGAGTGATTGGTAGCATCCATGGTAGTAAGCTATGCCTTATGGAAAAAATAGTAGCATTCCTCTCAACTCTAATGTGAAAAGTGTAGATCAGTAAGCATATACGTGGAAGCCTTAAAATTGTTCAAAGAATGAAGAATGCTAAAGGAGATAGTGGACAAACTTGGGATTGCTAGAAGTTATCGATGCAAGGACGACATGGTCAAATTGAACATACAGAGGATTTCCACGGTAATGTATTCCATCCAAACCTATCAAGTAAACTTTTAGGTCAGCAATATTGTCTTCTCCGAATTGTGGCAGCTCTTTGTCCATTTTCACCCTGTAAATTGAAGGATTCCTGCAAACACAAACCACTATGTTACGCGAACTTCTTTCAGGGCTTTGTTACATTTGCTTCTAAGATCTTTCATCGCTTTGTTACAAGAATATTACTGACCTAAAATTACACTTGATAGGTTTGGATGGAACAGATTACCGTGGAAATCCTCTTTATGTTCATTCTCGAGTGACTCGATATTAACGATTCCCATTATCACAAGGGGATACATAAAGTTAAAAAAGAAAAATAAAGAAAACATATAAAGGGATATGTAGAGTTGACAAAGGAAAATAAATATAATATATAATTTGCATCGAAAAAATAACAGGGTACGAACTGAACTGAGGAGATTCGAACCTGCGACCTATGTCTAGTCCCAAGGATACCACCTTCAAGCCTGACCTTATCAATCAATTCCCATCGCCATTTCCTCTCATATGACGTCCCACAACCATTTCTCTCAACACCCAGTACTCTTCATTAATTCTGCTTGCATTTCACTATGCAACTGTCTCAGATTCTCACTGCGTCTTCCCTCAATTAGTTTTTCAATTCAATATGACCCACGCCCGCTGTCCAAAGAGTGTTGCCAGCGGTCTTGAGTTTCAGCTTGGAAACGGTGACGATTCATGGTATTATGTTTCCCTTCAGCTGCAATATGGAAAACCCATAGTTCACTGCGAAGGTTTGTCTCACAAATGTGATGATTTGGGTTCCGTTACCCCAGAGCAATTCCTCAAAGTGTCCCTAAACGACACCGGGGTTATGGAACCCAAACCATCACATTTGTCAAACAAACCTTCGTAGTGAACTTTGAGTTTGTCATATTGCAGTCGAAGGGAAACATAATACCATGAATCGTCACCGTTGCCAGAATGAAACTCAAGATCACTGGCAACACTCCTCGGACGGCGGGCGTGGGTCATGCTAAATTGAGAAACTAATTGAGGGAAAACGCAGTGAGAATTTGAGACGGTTGCATAGTGAAATGCATGCATAATGAATCAAGCTTGAAGGTGGTAGCCCGCTGTCTCCCACTATGAAATGCATACAGAATGAATCAAGATGCTTGAAGGTGGTCTCCCATTGTCAGTTGCACTTCAAGGTTGAAGGTGGTATCCTTGGGACTAGACATAGGTCACAGGTTCGAATCTCCTTAGTTCAGTTCGTACCCTGTTATTTTTTCGATGAAAATTATATGTTTTCTTTAATTTCCTGTTTTCTTTAATTCCCTAGCGTAAGAGGAGCCATTATGGGCAAGTTGCAGCCCTAAAAAATGATGAACATTGACAACAAGCAACATGTTTCTAATTGTTGTTGGTGTATGCTAGATTAGTTGCAAATGTCATGCTTCAGAAGCCAGACTTCAATGGTAAATATACCATTTTGGAAGGGTTTAATGTGAGGTTAAGGATATTGATTCCAAGGAAATTAAAGAGAAGGTTAAGGATATTAATTCCAGTGCATCATTTACTCAACCTTTGAAGTTGTGGAAACTCGAAATTGGTTATGATGAGCAACTAAACATCACAACAAGCTCCAATAAGTTGTCAAAATTTAAATGACACGCGAGTGGGTTGTAGAAAGCTAGCATCGTATCCATTCATTGAGCTCCTCTTTGTTTCGAGAATAATTTAATATTCTCTACTGAACAGGGCCAACCACGTGAAGGTGGAAGATCTTATGGTCCCTCCCCCCCCCCACATCACTCTCAATTCTCCATACCCAATGCATGTACTTGAAAAAAACAAATATGTGCAAATTCATCCATATTTCATCATGAACTTTCATCTACCATTCATTCACTAAAGGCTAACATTCATTAAACCATTGTTTCATTCAGTCAACACATTCATACAATAAAAGATAACATTCAATAAACCATTCATTCATTCAGTCAACACATTCATTCAATAAAAACTGACATTCAATAAAGGTAACAGTTTACTACGCTGAATCATTAAACCATTAAACCATTCATTAATTCATTAGGCCAAAAATCATGGACGATATATTGTTATAAAAAATAATTAGACGACATTTTTCCAGTCACTTCTTTTTAGTTTTTCTTCTCTTCAGTGGTAAATAATCTCTAAGAGGAGCATCTACATCTAGACTTTCTCCTCCAGTTCTTGGTTCTTCATCAAGAGCTTGTGGTGATGTCTGCATCCTAGAGTGCTGATCTAGACGTGGATTTTGCAGCAAGGGGTTCGGATTTGCTACAACAATATGAAAATGTTACATCGTTGTATTTCGCTATTGTAATGACAAGTATTTCATTTAAAAAAAACATTACAAAGGTGTTTTTTACCTGCTGTGGCCACATCATGTTGTTCATGTTCTTATCCAGGCTCAACCTGTACAGTTTCACCCTCTACATGCTCTGTAGTTGAAATATGGTGAGCTACAATTAATGTTCACCATTTGCAATGCTATACATAAAATTGTAGCATATGAATAAATTCATTACCAGGATTCGAAGCATGATCTTCGATTTGTTGTTGTTCCTCCTGACATTAGGGGGATCATTGCTTTCCTGCTCAAAACAGAGTCAATATTTTTTGTCAAGTATTTATAACGAATAGATTGCACAAGCAATAAATCTTCATTAAAGTATATAGATTCTATTTACCTGTGCACCGGATGGATTGGTACCAGAAGACTGTGTTTGCCTAGAGAAGCTTTTTCGGCGTTCAACAACAGCTCCAAAGCCTTGTTGGAAGCCAAGCTTCATGTCTTCCTCAGTGGCCACTTCATTGAATCATTCGGACTGGATATTTGCATAACGTCGTTAATTAACATTTTGCGGTGCATTAAAACGAAAAATAATTTGCAATTTATTATTTGTATGCATTATTGGTTTTTCAAAACTTACAATTCGTGCCGCCAAATTCTAATAACCACCAGGCCCAAGCTTGTGCTAACCTATTTTTTCCAGTCTTTCCTTTGTGGCCTTTGATGTGTCTGACAGCCTATGCAAGTGTTGAAATACGTTAGATGTTCCAAGTTCGATATAGAAATCAATAATAATAAGTTTTAGAATTACATTGCGGAAAGTATTGCATACCTCCCTGTGCCTGGTGGTATCTTTCCTTCTATTCTCTGAGCCCTCTCCTTTCCATCATCCACTAGAACCTTCCACTCCATTACTGGAATCATTGGAGGGAGCTCATACCTAGGGTTTTTTTTTCCAGGTGGGTCCTATATTGGTCTCAGACAACCTTCACATGTTGTCCAGTCTTTTTCAGGACCTTGGCTTGATTGAAGGTCTTGTCGCTGAACATGCCAACCAACCGATTAGTGAGTTCATCTTTTAAAAATTTCGGTTGTCTATCCCACCTTGTTCGGATGGTGGGCCCGAATATCTCCAAGGACGCGTCATTCATTTGTTTATAGAAAACATCATTTCCTGCAAAACGATCATGCCATGATCATAATTAGTTGAAAAAAACGTTTTATCGGTATATTACAATGAAATTATAAACACTAACTTGATCAACCCATATTAATTACCTGGGATCTTCTCGATCTTTATTGGGACGAGATATTTGTCGACCAAAAAATTTTCCTCCATTGTTCCCATGCTAGTGACATGGGAAGATCATGGAAATGTAGCTAGGTCGATATCAATATTACCTGGATTCTCGGTGTCAACCCCTTCTTCTGGACGATCTAGTGTGCGTCGGTCACTAACGGCCAGTGCGCTCACATTTGGGGTCCATGGTGTGTCAGAACATGTTGCTGACTGTTCAGTCGACAACAATGGCGAAGGAGTTGATGCACGTGGAGTCGTTTGCTCATGATGCCACGTCTCTCCACAAGCCTCGCTGGGGCCAACACCGCCTTGACCACTATTGTGTGGTCTCTAATAATTTTGTAAATACAAACCACATCTTATATGTTCAATACTATCATATAAAAGAGAAAAGTATAAAGTTATAAATGAATTATTTTATGAATCAAGATTCCTCAACTTACTCGCAAGGATTCAGATTTCCGTTCCAACAATTGAATCCTTGCCATATTTTGGCTTGTCTGCGGAACCTTGATTAGTAGAGAAACGATTTTCGCACTATATTTTTCCAACAATTTGTCTATCATCTTAAACGGGTTTGTGGCTTCACTAATTATGTCGGAATATTTAAGGATCTCAGCCACTTCAGGATCTACTGAACATTCTTTTGATGCTGTTTCAAACAGCGATTCACTGAGCTGCAACAAAAATATATAAAACACTACTGAGTTCTATCGTGATAGATTCCTAAAATTATATTAACAAAACATATCTATCATGATAGATTCCTAAAATTACAACTAGGTTTACTTGGTGCCTGGACGATGGTGTCATCTGATCCACAGCTGTGGACTTGCCCCGGTCATTGGGCCCCTGCAAAAAAGAAGTAGAAAACATTATCACAACAAAACCAGTATACACACGAAAAATACATAACAAAATAAACATTATGCTACGTATTATATTGGTACAATTCCAATGGATTATACCTGCAACCTAGAGGATCATGATCCACTCCTCAGATCGATGCTCATAGGTGACTTGCCCCAATTTGCTAATATCTGGGAGCTGCCCCTTACAAATACCTAAATAAAAAACATAGTGAAAGTCACCTAAATGAATCCAAAACTAATCATGAAAAAACACATTGATTAAAAACTATTATTAAGTATTATATTTTTACTATTACAAAGAATATGTATACTTGTTGCATCGAGGGTACTGTGACCCTTGCAGAACCGGACTGCATCAAAAACATAGAGAATTTACGTAAATGAAATAATTAGATAACATTATAGAAACGAAAAATAATGAAAAAACAAAGCAAATTTTTTTTTTTCTTATTATATTTGTACTATTACAAAGATGTATACTTGCTCCCTCGAGGAAGATGTACTCCTCCGACCATTTGCTGATGGGGATTTATCCCGATCACTATCCTGTGAAGTAAATATGGGAAATTTAAACGAAATAAACTAATGAAAAAATCCTTAATATGTTAAATTCATTAATAAAAGGTTGGTTAAAATGTTATATCATGTACCACTCCCATAGTAACCTTGTTTGTATCTACTTGGTTCAAATTGTAATTAATAAGCAACTATTCCCCTGCAGATATTGATTTAATGGCATCTACAAAAACATGGTTTCCTTCACGCCCCTCAAATTCGTAGTTTGGTTGCTTAATTGTAGACCCTGGTTGTGTACTGTTTATAAACCCCACAATATTCCCCGTGGCCTTTGGCCTTCCGTCCATGTACAACGTTGCTCCTTTATTTTGATTTTTGTCTTTCAACTGTAAATAGTTTGCTGACAATCCATATCTACGCATACTTTTGTAAATTGGACCAGACGCATCCAATCTTTGTAGTTGTAACAAGGTCCAACATACTCCATCAATTATTTACATGTGCCGTAAGGGACCCCTATGCCATCCATGCAAAACAACCCGAAACCATGTATTGACGATGGTGCAATTCGATATATCCTCTCGTTCACACAAAAATCTGTGTTCGATTGAGGAAGATCCTTTGGTACCCCTTGTTTCACTAAATGTCTGTACCTCAAGGGAACCTTGACATCGTCTATTGTCTCATCATCATAGGAACATGACCCCCCTTGACCCTGAAAAAATTCATTGCATTTATTGAATTTTCTTCGGGTCTTTTGACATCTAGTTGATACAACTCTTCTACACCTACCGGATGTCTCACTTTCCTCTAGCCTTCCTAAACTCCCCTCGCTCGAGGAAGACATATTTGACAAATATCTGTTTGGTTCTACCTGCACCATGGGAAATTTTTTTAGATACGACCGCAAGGCATAACGCCTCTTAAAAGGTGATGTGTAGCACGCCCTTTATAATGTTACTTGATCCTCATTCCCTTTCTCAACATGTAGGCATTCAAACGATGAGGAAGACGATCACTTTATCTTTCTTATGAGTAGAAATTCACGCAATTATGAGCTTTCTTTTATTGCTACTTTGGGTCTTGAGTCTGATATCAAACCATCCAACTATCAACTTTGTCGTCATGGCCCTAAAGTCTCTCTCATCCCATCAATTTGGGTTCATCACCTCGGTAATTGAAGTTCAGTCACATTTAGTAAGATATTTATATTTAGCAATAATAATATAAAATAAAAATAACTAACCATTATGGAAAACTTCTAAAAGTTTTTATGACTTTCAAAAGTAAGATATTTTAGGTGGTTAATAAGTGTTCACAAATCTTCAAAAACAATATTTTATATAATGTTGTGGAACTTGTATAATCTTATTCAAGCATGGTCTTCTTAGATGACTAAAAGTAATTGAATCAAGCAAAAACGGAACCGTAAACATGTAAGTTTCTTTTTAAAATGTTACCTTTCAGTCATACTCCCAACTAATGTTGCCTTTCGAAAATTACTTGTAATCTTGACTTAGGGTATTTATTGCATAACATAGATTTTCAATCATATTGACAAAGAGAAAAGTAGGGCTTTCTTTATATTATCATGACATAGTTACAAAGACTTTATTTTCAATCTTTATGACAATCTGAATGGATAGGCCCCACTCATAGCCAAATACTTTTGAGATATTTACAAATCATCGGAGTATGGGGGACCATATATTTCTCGAAAGACGTTGGATTCAGTGCACCATTCCTTTGAATAAATAGACCTCAAGACCACGTGTCTATTATGATGCATGTGGACGTCTATGCGGGTTTTGACAAGCCACTGTTCTCTGTGTTTAATGTAGTACCCAAGGATTTGATCCTCAGTAAACTTTGTCTGCAAAATATCTTTGACATGTTCGAGAGATTCTCCAACTTCCCGTTTTAGATTATAAATCACAGTTGGTTCTAATGCTGTCAGGTTGATGCCGAATGACCGCCACCAGTCTCTCATCCAACCAGGGACGTAGAATGCAGAATCCTCATGGATATGTGTAATTTGAAGTCCAAACTTTAGCATGGTATAATATGTTCTATCTGTATTTTCTTTTCTCAAGAATTTCCACCATAATTTTTTATATTTTTCATAAGTGTGTGTAGTACTTGGAAACCAGAGACTAGCATCTTGATGTGGCCATGCTTCCAAAGAATGTATCCGGTCAATACAGTAGTATTTTTGGTCTAGTTGTAGCCCGGGGTGATGTGTAGAGACCTCTGTTGAGATTAAGTTAAGATCATGGTAGAGGTGTGTTAACCAATTGCTTGCATGAGCTGCTTTTCTCAGGGAGTTGTTGTAAATCATCTCTGGTACAATATTGGATCCCATAGGCATTCTTCTGAGTTATGGCACTAGTCTAATAAAAGCATCAGATCCCTGTAAGTTAGCATCTAATAATTCAGCATGTCTCAACTCCCACCTAGGTTTCTAGTCTTGCATATAATCCAACCAACTCATATTATCATTAATAGTATAGATATGATGTTTTCCTCCGGTCAAAGCAGAGATTTCCATGTTTACTTGTGGGTTATGGGCCCACTGGATTCTGCTTTGACCTTCTACGCTCGCTTGCACTAAGCTTGCTTGTTTCAGGCTCGCTTGTTAAAAATGAACAACATACTTATGTGTCAAATATTCTCTTGTTAAAAATTCAGGAATGCTTTTTGCTTTCCCAGAAATGTGCTCATGAACAATACAGTTATAACATCAAAACAATGCTTTCCATCTTGCTAACTTTCCTTTTGCTGTTGCAAATTTTATTGTGTTGTTTAGCAAAAATGGAAGACTGGAGCAATATGTTCTTATGATAAAGTCATGGTTCAACGAATAAAGTCTCTTTATCAACAAGGGCATAGTTCTGCTCAGTTTTCTGTCAGGACACTTATTCTCCAAGATAATTTTCCTCACAAGTTCAATCAAGGAGTTCCACCACTCTTAAAATTCTTTACCAACAAATATAATTTGATTACCAACAATTTTGTTTGACAGGACAAGTCTTAACTACTTAATTCAAATTATATACCACATATTTGATTACTTAAGTCTTATAACCAACACATATCTGATTACCTGGGTGTAGATGTTTCCTATAATATACTCAGAAGAGTTACTTTCAGAAATGACTGTGCCTCTTAGAGGCCAGTCAACTCTAGGAACCAAGTGACCCTATTATAGGGTTAGTACAAACCAGAGAGAGAGAGATGACTGGGCTATGGTGCGATCAATCAAAGAAAGTCAATGACAGTCAAAAGGCTCAGTACAATCACAATAAAGATGAGCTGACAGCCACTAGACTGAGGCCAAAGAGACTCACGCCTCCAGTAAGGTACAAGGACCAACCAAAGGGTAAAAAAACCAACCAGTAAGCTACAAGTAAAAAATAAAAGAGTGGGTATAAATTAGACTCATAACCCTTGGGACTAAGGGGGTGTACTACCTCAAATGTGGACAAAACTACCATAGTTATACCCACAAGACCAAAAACATAAAAGGTAGTACAAATCAAAAGATAACTCAAGATCAGTAAAAGACCCAAAAGGTGAGAGGCAAGGTACCACAAAAAAATGAAAGGAGCAAAATTAAAGAACAAGCTACCACAAGACCAATAAACAACAGGGTGTAAGGACCAAAAGTAAATCAACCATTGTGGGGAAGGTACAAATAAGGTCAAATATATATTGCAATAGCTCCTTGTAACTACTTGTTATTTGACATGCCAAAGACATTGAAGGTCAAATAATGTCAAATATATGCAATAGCTCCTTGTAACTACCTCTTGTAACTCAAATAGGACCACCAAAAGGTATGATAGCCAGCAATCTTCCTAACTAAGGTCTGGAGGGTGGTACGAAGTGGGTATAAAGACTCATAACAAGTTGGACAAAGGGGGTGTACCTCAAATGTGGACAAACTACCATAATACCCACAAGACCAAAAACATAAAAGGTGGTACAAATCAAAAGATATCCCAAGATGAGTAAAAGACCCAAAAGGTAAAAGGCAAGGTACCACAAAAAATTATCGACAAAATGAAAGGACCATAAGACAATCAACCAAGGTGGGGTACAACCAATCATCTCTCTCTCAAATGTACCATTGTTCCATATAACCTGAAAGACCATCATCACAGTAAACAAAAAAGTCCACACGGATGATGTGATCACGTGGTCCTTTAGACTACTCCTAAGGTCAAGCGTTAGTGGCTCCATCAAGGGGTGTTCACTCCCTTGAGAAGACCATCTAACTCAACCATCTCGAAGACCTAGGAGAAGAGGACATCACACATCATCAGATAATTGGTAACTGACCGTGTAAGAACTCAAAAACCCTAAAGCAACCGAGCGTGCAGAAGGGGAGCTAGGAAAAGACAAGGCTCGTAGGCCAAAAAAGTAAGCTAAAAAAACTGTGCTGGGACCGGTGTCACAGTAAGAGAGCTGAAACAAAAGTGGTCAGAATGCCAACAAGCAGCACTAAAAAGAAAAAGACCCTCTAAAAAGGTGAAATAGCAAGCAAACTTCCTAACTAGGAGCTGGAGACCTCGACGAATCGTATCCTTCGCAAGGTGATGAAATCCAAGTCGAACAATATGAAGTGATAGACCGAATTTGAATGATATCCCTCTACCGAAAGGGATCCTGGGTAAAAGAGCCCTAGAAGAAAAGTCACTAAGCTACCTCGTTCATGACACGTCGAAAAAGGTTTTTGGCACTTCTGTCTTATCGCCCCTGTATCACCATCACGGTAGAGTACAAGGAAGACAATGGACCGATATGCCTTAGGCGCTAAGTGGAGTGCGACATTCCACAAAGTCCATCCGTAATCAATCCTCGCGGCTTAACCCCCGAAAAACCAGGAGGCCCCTCTACAAACTGGTCGATGACCATGTCAATAAATACTAGAGGATTTTAGTACCCTAGAGGAAAACATCTATGTCTCAGATGAAAATGGCAAGGGGGAATTATTTGGATGCCTATCCCCGGTGTCCTACCTAACTACCAAATTCTTTTTATCCTCAAGCGAGGTTAAAGTGTGTTGAGTTAACGAGTTAAATTTTAATGGTTGTATTACTCAGACGGGTGATGGAAGTGCAACTCGTGGTGTGATGACTGACTCAAACCATGCAAATGCATATGAATAAAATAATCCTTTCCTTTCAATGAATGCTAGCTAAGGTAAGGAGAGAGTTCTTTCAAACTATAACTACTCTTTCAAATTAAATGAATGCAGCAAGTGTTCAAGTTCATTCATGGGACCTCAAGGAGAGCTTCAGATATACTCAAGTCATGCAAATGAATTCATCACATGAAACAAAGTGATAATAAATATAAGGAATTGTATATATCCATGTTCATAATTCTTTAGGCACACTTATAACATTCTTCAATAATTCATCACAAAAACACGGTGATAGTAGAAACAATAAACTACATATAAATGTTCATGAGATTAATAAAAAAATAGTAACCACAACTAGGGAAGCTATACCACAACTTGTTTTTTTATGACTATAAATACAAGAGTATCCTAATCATGAGCAACACATCCTTTACTTTTACATCATGAGCAATACTAATCATTTCCCCTTTAGCTTGCATTGAGTACCTTGACATCAATGTGTTAAGTTTATACTAATTTTACTAGCAAGATCACTGAAAGAAACACAATCACAAGATAGACAAGAATTTACCCTAGGAAACCCTCATGGGGTAGAAAACCCAACAAATCTTTCCTCAATATAGATGATCAACCAAATACAAGATGTAGAAACCAAAACAAGATCTCCTCCTCCTCCTATGCAGACCTCTCTCTCACTTGTGCGCTACTTCCAAGTGGATGAATGAATGAGATAAGTGAGGAACATCCTCCTCTACTTATACTTGTTTTTCGATTGAATTTTTACCCTAGTTACCACAATCTCTCGGAGGAATAAACATCTCCGGATACATAGCAAAGTCCCATCGGAGGAATGAAACATCTTCAGAATAATAAAGTACAAATATAATATTCTTTGAAGTTACAATATTTCAACACTCCCCCTTAACGAGAAGGATATTATAACAACATCTGTAGGAGCAAGGAGTCATCAACTACATGATACATGATACATCTATAAATCATTGGAAGCTTTCTCAACATCATCAGTAACTCAACCAGTTACTGGAATATCTTCAAGATCTTCAATACTGGAACATCAACATCTTCAGTACTGAGTCTTCATCTTCTGCAGCACTTGAACAACTACAGTAACATCATCATCTGGATCCTCTCGATAAACAACATCGTCATCACACAATCATTAACATCGCCATCACACGATCATCAACATCGTCATCACACGATCATCAACATCATCATCACACGATCATCATCATCTGGATCATCTCGATCTGCAGCATCTGGATCATCTCGATCTGCAGCATCTGGATCATCTCGATCTACAACATCTGGATCATCTCGATCTACAGCATCTGGATCATCTCGATCTACAACATCATAATCTGCAATACACATGATCCAATTCCAGGATGATCAATCCTTATCACTTTAGGACATGAGTCCAAGGAAGATGCAATCCTATCACGTACATTTTGAACCAACTGTCCAGGGATGATGCAGTCCTATCATCAATTCTCGTAGACAGATGTCTACAGGTCAGTTCTGGGACCAAATTCTGGGGATGACACAATCCCCACATTCTCAAAGAAATCTTGTCTACGGATCAATTCTGGGACCATCGTCCGGGGATGATACAATCCCCACATTCTCGGAGACATATGTCTATGGATCAATTCTGGGACCAAAGTCCGGGGATGATGAAATCCCCACATTCTCGGAGACACCAATCTACGGATCAATTCTGGGACCGAATTCCAGGGATGATGCAATCCCCACATTCTCAGAGACACCAATCTACGGATCAATTCTGGGACCAAAGTCCGGGATGATGCAATCCCCACATTCTCGGATACACCAATCTACAAATCAATTCTGGGACCGAAGTCCGGGGATGATGCAATCCCCACATTCTCGGAGACACCAGTCTATGGATCAATTATGGGACCAAATTCCGGGGAAGATACAATCCCCACATTCTCGGAGACAGATGTCTACGGATCAATTTTGGGACCGAAGTCTAGGGATGATGCAATCCCTCTTCTTTCTCAGAGACATATGTCTACGGATCCTTTTAGAACATGTGTTCAAGGATGATGCAATCCCCTTGTCAACTTAGACCTTGTTTAAGGACCATCCACCAACCTCTTTGTCGGCATCACCAATATAGGTATCCACATCATCGACCTCACTATCGATGCAGGCAATCTCATCATAAGTGACCACATCACTCCCCCTTTCGAGGAGGGTCCTTCTGAACTACACCAAGCTTGTCTCGGAAATACTCAAACTTTACTCGAGATAGAGGTTTGGTCAATATATCAGCAACTTGTTCATCAGTGCTTACATACTCGATCTTGATAGCTCCTTTCTGCACCATATCCCGTATATAGAAATATCGGATCTCTATGTGCTTTGACTTATCATGGAACACTGGATTTTCTATCATCTTAATACAACTCTGGTTGTCACACAAGATCTCAGTGGGTTCCATATCTAAGTCACATAAACCAGATAACAACTTTCGAAGCCATATTGCTTCACAATTAGCAGAACAAGCAGCAATATATTCCGCTTCAGCTGTACTGAGAGCCACACTGGATTGTTTCCTGCTAAACCATGAGATCATGGCAGATCCCAATCAATAACATCCTCCCGATGTGCTCTTCCTGTCTGATACACTTCCTGCCCAATCAACATCTGTGTAGCCATACAATTTGAAACCATGATCTCCAAGATAACATAGACCAAAGTCTATCGTACCCTTTAGGTACCTCATCACATGCTTTGCAGCTATGAGGTGAACTCATCTAGGTTCCACTAGTACTGACTCAGGGTATTCACGACAAAGCATATGTCTGGTCTGGTATTTGTTAAATACATCAATGACCCAATAATCTGTCTGTACAAAGTCATATCCACTAAATCTGACGAGTCATCTGCTAACAGTTTCAAGTTGGAATCCATGGGAGTGGCCATGGACTTACATTCCAACATATCAAATCTTTTCAAGATTTCCACATCATAATTTCCTTGGTTGAGAAAGATTCCCTCTGGGCCTTGCCATACTTCTAGACCTAAGAAGTAGTGCATCAATCTAAGATCTTTCATCTCAAACTCTAAAGAGAGTTTCTTCTTACATTCGATAATCTGTTTCTCATTTCCTGTCAGAAATAGATCATCCACATATAGCAGCAATATGACAGGTTCATCATCCATAACCTTGAGATAAAGATTAGGATCAGCTTTACTTTTGGTAAATCCTAAGCTTGTCAAGAACTGTCAATTCTTCCATACCAAGCTCTAGGAGCTTGCTTCAACCCATACAAGGCCTTCTTTAATTTGCACACATGGGTTTTTCCATCTTCCACCTCAAATCCTTGAGGTTATTCTATATACACTTCCTCCTCAATTACACCATTCAGGAAGGCTATCTTTACATCCATTTGGTGTAATTTCCACTTCATCATGGATGAAAGTTCCATGATAGTCCTAAGGGAAGTGTACCTTGCAACTGGTGCAAATGTTTCTTCATAGTCAATTGCCTCTTTCTGAGAGAACCCTCTGCCTACAAACCTTTCCTTGTATTTTTCAATACTGCCATCTGTAGCATGCTTTATCTTGTATATCCATTAGGAGGATACGACACTCTTGTCCTTTGGCTCGGGAACTATATCCCAAACATCATTCTTCATTATTGACTGTTACTCCTCAGTCATTGCTTCTACCCACTCCTTCTTATGAACTGCTTCTTCATAACAAGTGGGTTCTTGATCTACAATATCACACATTAGAGCCACATAGTTTAAGAATGTCTTTGGTTTCTTGCTCACCCTAGTGGAGCCTTCAGGAGCTCCATATTTTTCAACTCCTAGTATAATTTCTCTTGCCCATGCTGGCTTTCTTTTCCTTGAAATTTCTATGACAGGGGGTTATTGTGGTTCCCTCATGTCATGGTCTTCAGGAGTTGTCTCTTCAGGGGTGGGTGCAGCTTCTGTGATTCTGGAAGGTGCCTCTTCCTCATATACTTCTTCATGTTGACACTTCCTAGACCTTTTGAGTACTGCCTCTTCATCAAATGTCACATCCCTACTTATTTCCATATGGTGAAATCCTAGGATGTATATTCTGAATGCTTTGGATGCTTCACAATATCCAACAAATATTCCTTTCTTCCCAGAAGGATCTAGCTTGGTCCTCTTTTCTTTTGGAATGTGAATGTACACTGGGCATACAAATATCTTGAGGTGGCTTACCTCAGGTTTCTTCCCCGTGAACACTTCTTCTGGGGTCTTGAAATCAAGAGCACTATGAGATAGTCTATTTTGTACATAGACTGTTGTCCTGGCTGCTTCAGACCACAAGTACATGGGTAGGTCTTGATAATGTATCATTGTCTTTACTACCTCCATAATGGTTCTATTCTTTCTTTCCGCAAAACCATTCTGTTGGGGATTATAGGGAGTGGTTAGTTCCCTCTTGATTCCAGCTTCCTTACAAAAGACTTAAAATATTTTGAAGTATATTCTCCACCATTCTCTGTCCTTAGTATATTAATCTTCTTTTCTGAATGGTTTTCTATCAAGGCTTTGAATTCCTTGAATTTTCCAAAAACTTCATCTTTTCCCTTCAGAAAATAAATCCAGGTCTTCCTCGAGTAGTCATCGATGAATGTAAGGTAGTATTCATATCCACTCAAGGATGTGGATGGCATTGGTCCACATACATCTGAGTGAATCAATTCCAATGTACTCTTAGTCTTTGTATCACTCTTTGGAAATGGGTTCTTGACATTCTTCCCTCTTGCACATCCTTTGCAAGTGCCATCATGGTCAATCTTTAAGTCTGGTAGTCCTATGACTACCTTGCTCACATGAGGTAGTGCTTTGTAGTTAATGTGAGCAAGCCTTCTATGCCATAGCTCACTTGGGCTAGTGGCTTCATGAACAAGGGCAGCTTCTGGATGGCCCTTGAGTTTGTATAGACCTCCTTCCTCTTCACCAATAACAGTTGCATTCTCAATTGATTTTCCTTTGGACCACATGAGTACTTGTCCATCTATGAATGTAACCCTATAGCCTTTCTTATCTAATGTTAAGATAGAAAGTAAATTCTTCTTTAAACCTGGTACATATAAAATTTATTTCATTTTCAATGGGGTTCCAGAATCAAGCTTGTAGCTTGCTTCATCAATTCCCTTGATGGGATATTGTTAGTCATCTCCTAGAGATACCTTCCATGGGGAGGTCTTTTCTTCAAGTCTTGAGAGAGTCTTCTTTGGACCTGTCATGTGCTTTGAAGCACCACTATCAATGAGCCATGTATCTTCTCCAGGTGATACTGCCCCGGAGAGTGCAGAGAATAGAACACATTCTTCTGCATCTTCTTCTTCTACTTTAGCTCTTTTCTTTCTAGGATTTTCTTCCTCTTCTTCTTCACTATCATTTTCTGCAAGATGTGCATGATGTCTTTTGTGAATAAAATTCTTCTTTTTCTTTTGTGAGGTACAATTTCTAGCAAAGTGTCCTAGTTTGAGACCATTTAAACATTGAACTGTGGAGAGATCTCTTTCTGAGTTTGCTCTTCCTCTCCTTCTAAAATTACTAGGAGGTTGAGACTCCTTGTGATCATTCTTTTTGAAGTTGACTCTCTGGTGTGTGTGGCCAAAGCTTGGTCATCCTCTTTGAGAAGAGCTTCTCTATTGGCTACCCTAGCCTCTTCTTGAACACAATCCTCCCAAACCACATCAAACTTCATACTTTCTTTTCTAGCACACATAGTTTGAATGAATGACTCCCAAGGTCTAGTAAGACCATTTAGAGCAGTCATGACAAGTTCATCTTCATCAAGGGTATCTTCAATGACATCTAGTTGTTCTTTGATCTGGGAAACCCTTGAGAAATAGTCTTGAATAGATTCTCCTTTATTCATCTTGGTGCTCTTCAATTGAGTTCTCAGGTTCATCTTCCTATTGATGTTCTTTCCCTCATACATTCTAGAAAGAGCATCATACATTTCCTTTGGGGTCTTCTTGGAAGCCACTTGGGGAATCAAGTGGTCCTTAATAGAATCAACAATGATTCTCTTTGCCCTTATCAGGTCCCTCCTATACTTCTCTTTGGCTTCATCTTCTTCAGGTTCTGCAACCTCATCTTTAATATATTGGACAAGATAATTCTCTTCAAGAATGAGACCAATTCTGTATTTCCATGCTCGGAAATTTTCTATACCCTCTAGCTTATCTTCAAGCTTAGTTCTTGGAGCCATCTTATCCAGGGATCAAAGAGATTGAGGTTTCAAAAGATAGAATAGTACTTACGAGGAGATGATCTTGATTGAATTGAGAATTCTGGTATGATCAGCTTTTGGAAACTTCAACTTTACACCTTCCGAATCTGCAACATAATTTTTATTTTTTCTGGTCTTTTCTTTTCTGGATTTCTGGTGCACCGGTTCGCAGCTTTTCTGGTTCACTGGTGCAGAGGTGCGCACTTTTTCTGGTTTACTGGTTTTCTGGTTTTTTGGTCCATAAGTCAAACTAGGGTTTGACAAATCCCAGGGTTATACCCACTCAAAAAGTTCGATCCAGGGCTCAAAACTTCGATTTTGAGGAGGGGTATCCAACCATGCAATCAAAAACAAAAATTCCAACTTTTGCAGAAACCCTAATTTTCACCAGAGGAGGAGAGAGAGGTATTTTCACCCTGTGAAAGATGTCCTATTCAGGCTAGCTCTGATACCATGTTAAGTTTATACTAATTTGACTAGCAAGATCACTGAAAGAAACACAATCACAAGATAGACAAGAATTTACCCTGGGAAACCCTCATGGGGTAGAAAATCCAGCAAAGCTTTCCTCAATATAGATGATCAACCAAATACAAGATATAGAAACCAAAACAAGAGCTCCTCCTCCTCCTATGCAGACCTCTCTCTCACTTGTGTTCTACTTCCAAGTGGATGAATGAATGAGATAAGTGAGGAACATCCTCCTCTACTTATACTTATTTTGTGACTGACTTTTTACCCTATGGGGCCGACCTCTCCTAGGAGAGTCTAATAACCCTCAAATAACTAACTCAGGGCCGACCTCTCCTAGGAGATCTAATAACCCTAGTTACCACAATCTCTCGGAGGAATAAACATCTCCGAATACATAGCAAAGTCCCATCGGAGGAATGAAACATCTCCGAATACATAGCAAAGTCCCATCGGAGGAATGAAACATCTCCGGAATAATAAAGTACAAATATAATATTCTTTGAAGTTACAATATTTCAACACAATGCCCCCAAGATCTTGCCTATGGGAATTGAAACTTCCCTCATACAACCATACAGATGATAATGATTGGTTGTTGTTATTTCTTTCTTAGTACCCAAGTTTTTCATTCCTAGTGTTTGGTAAAAGATCTAATTCCTTGAGATGTTAAAACTTTCATCTATGGAACATCTATCCCACACATTAGTTGAATTGGAATTTCAAATATCAAATAATTAAATTGGAAAAAAATTACTTTATACCAGAACTCCCATAAATCAGTTTATGGTCATGTTCATTTTCCTCAGTTCCTCTAAATTTTATTGCAGACAGAGTACTATCAACTAAGCTCAAATTTTGATTGCAGACAGACTACTATCAACTAAGCTCAGTTCCTCTTGTGTGATATCCCACGCTTGGAAGAAACTCTAGACTCTGTGTACCCACGTCCACCGTCCTAGGCTTGTTGCCAAGCTGAAACTCAAGACCACTGGAAACACTCCTCGGACGGAAGGAGTGGGTACATAGAGTTAAATCGCTTCTGGTTTTGGGATAAAAACGATAGAGGTCCAAGTTGAACAAAGAAAATATAATTATAAATACAAATATATTTATTTTTATCATGATACAATAAGGGAATATCATGATGATAATGGTGTTATAAGATCTATCTCACATTGTTCTACGGTTTTATGTTTAGCCATAGGATAGTTATAAACCTAATCCTTCGCATATTAGGGCAATCTAATTTATATATAGGGCAATGATTTGGTTGACATCCATACCAGATTGATCTTTAATTTGTTGCTGAGTTATTTAACACGCAGACCTTATGACATCTAATTACAACAGATCTAATGAACAGACCACCCATGTTTAGAACAGGAAAAACATTTGATTGGTGGTTTTAATTATACAGATCGTTCTCTTACACAGCTCATGCAACCTACACTGGTCACACACAGATATCAAGTCATTTTAATTCGCAGATCTCTGGTTATGTAGTAGCCCTAGATCTTGATGTTGGGAATGTCTTAAGCCCCTAAGAAACCTTAATCTCTGATATAGTTATGGATAACAACAACAAAACAAGGTTTTGGTGATTTCCATGCTCAATTCTTCACCAACACTAGGGAAACTATGTCCCTTGCTCGAAAAGGGAACCATCATACTCAAATTGCCTTGATCCCATATTTTTTGTTGCATAATGTTCTCTATCTTCATCATTCATCCACTAAAATGTTTATTTTGAATCACCAAATACTTGAATCTGGGTGAGACCCAATTCTGCTGCAAATTTCAAAAGATAGAAGAGCAAATTGAACTCACCCATATTGTTTTTCCTAGCCCCCAAGTAGGATTTATCTATCATGATGCTAATGGTGTTATAGGATATATCTCACATGGTTCTACTTCATAATGGGACGGGGACAATTAATCTTACTTTCAAAACTCATAGGGTGGCACCATGAAAGAAAAACATTATGGGGGCTCCAACCTACAAGGTTATCTGACTTTACATTAAGGATGGATTTATAGTCCTTTTGATCCCAACCACTGATATTCTCAATTACGAGCTAGTACCTTAGGAGTGAATCCATACCTTACTCATGGACTTTCAACCCACCAAGTGCTCAAAGAAACCAAAAGATGCCCACATTAGCCTCCTCCAAAGGCTTCTGTCAAGATTACTTGTTCAACAAGCAAGGTCCTCAAAGGGGTTTGCACCCATCAAGATTGTCCACTTTGGAAAATGAAGCAACCATCCATGTCCACACAATAACCAATAAAAGTCTTCACATGTGGAAACAAATGTTGAAATTTTTCCCAAACTAGAGGGATGTTAAGTATGAAAGAGTACCCTTCCATAAGGAAAATAATAAATACATCGAGCATATTTTTATTTTGTGTCCATATATAAGGAGAATGTGGGTCCATGCATCACATGTTACCAGGATAAACTTCATTTGGAATGGATTTCAATTTCAAGATGCTTTCCAATTATGGATAAATAATGGTATATTGAAAGAATACAAAGCTTTAGCAACCTTAATGATATGGGGAACACGGATGGAAATAAATAGTGACATATTTGATGACAATCATATTGCTCCATAATTTTATGTCACAAAAATTCTAGCTATCCTCATGCTCTTCCTACAGTCTGAGGGTATACCAAAGTTTAGAAGGGTGGTGGAAGAAGCAATAAACAAAACAGGTAGTTGGGCCTATTTTGATGGATCTTCACAGGGTGTACCGGCTAGGGGGGTGCAGGAGGAACATTTTATCCGTCATAACAACATTGGTACAAATTTGCAGCAGGTTTGGGTTAGAGTACAAATAATTGCACAGAAATGAAGGATATAAAACTAAATAGAAATAATTGCACATATCTAGATCTATCTAGTGGACTGTTTTCAACCAAAACATAGGGTTTCTAGATATGGTGACTACTTAGAATAACAACACTTTTGGATGTGGAACATATGCCTTTTTTTTAGAAGGTAAAGTGCTTCTAGAACTATGGTTGGAGTTACGCCATATATTGGATAGATTTACTTTCATGAAAATCCATCCCTCTTACTTTTATATCCCACACTTACAATACGTGGTGGCTTGTGTAGCAATGTTCCACCAAGTTCCTAGAATGTGGGATGCAAGAGAGGTAAATGCATTCAATATATATGTCAAGCACCCCCCACCCCCCCAAGATTTTAGAAAATGTCATAGGGAAAATCTGGGTCTGCAACATATAGGACCCCACCCTAAATACTAAATTTTTTAAATTAGTATATATGAAACTCAAAGCATAAATAATAAATCATTGAAATTTTATAATCTTATAAATAACAATATAACATAATAATTAATAAATCATAATTCATAAACCATCTATATACTATGGCCATTGTATTTCTCATTTCTATTTAATTGAAAATTTAGAGGATGAGACTGTGTTTCCAAGGTTAGAGGCATAAATTATAGTTTCCCTAGTACAATTTTGCTAAAATCATGACACAAGATTTCAACAATCAACAACTCCAACATCAAGGTACATAGAGGGCTTGGTGCTCTTTATTAAACATCAATCTCATTCCATCATGCAGATTAGAATCTAATGGACATGTTGCAATCTGGAAAATCCTAAAACCTTGAATGTTTACTAAATTATGAATGGGATATGAATTCTACTTTTTCTCCATCTGAGATTCGATGAAGTTGGAACCACTCGCAAACATTCTACAACCTAGGAAAACCATGTTGTAGGTGGGGGATACAACCTGCGATATCTAATTGTAGGTGGGGACTACAACCACCCTCTTAACACTCCATGGAATATTATCAAGAACTTGTTTCTTCTATAGACTTACACAAGAGATATTTAATTTCTACACACAAATAAACCATAGTCCCATAGTGACACTTTAAGTTTGTTTGCATAATTATTAATCTATAGTCTAATCAAGTTATGAATGGTTTTCCATAAAAATGGAGTACTCATAAGAAGTATGACACAATGCCTCCTAGCTCTATTCTCTTGAGAATGACAGAATTGCATTTTAGTTATACAATTTTGGAGCATCTTGCAGGTGTGGGAATACTAGGGAAAAGGTCGGAGTTCTGAAACACACATATAGTTTTTTGTGTTCTTAAGAAAAATGGGTGGCAATATATGAAGGCCAAAACCATATGCCAAAAGGGGGTGTCGTTGCAAAAGGCACTATTCGAGGAATCAAGGCCAAGGTGCCGAAGCCTTATTCTTGCAACATGACTATGATGCATTAATGACCAGGTTAACACAACCTTTCTTGGCTCCAAAGGCACTTTCCAAATGACCTCAAGTATTCATATGATTGCAGTTCATTCATCAACCACTAACCAAAATTACCTTAAAAATTAGCTAAATTCAATGGCCAATTAGATTAGTTTCCTCAATTTAGATATTAGATGGAAAGATAGGATCCAATGATGATATATCTAAAGGAATTGCTTCCTTTGGAAGATTGTGAAAGGTAGTTTCACAAATTATGCAATTCTGGAAATGATACTAAAGCCTGGTTTGTTGATTAGACATACCATGACTTTAGAAAAGGCAGTTCTACATTAATTGCAGCCATGCAAACAACATAAATTATGGGCATATCTTACTGAAGTAGTGGTGATAGTGAGATATGGGAATATTCCCAGCATGCCTGATAAGTATACCATCCCTATAGCACATGTTTTTGGAGTGAAAGCACTGTGACAAGTGCATTTATTACAGACTTTCGAAACAATGTCCATAGGGACAATTGTTAGCCATTCATTCATTTTATTGGTTAATTGCACTCGGGAGTTTCCTTTTTTATCCAGGATTCAAGCTGAACATTAATGCCACCTACAAGAAAATTGGTTTTTTATATTTTTTCCCCCAATAGTGGTCAATGTCAAAGGCAGATATGCACATTGAAGGAAATGAAGAATTGATCTACCTGAAGGAGAAGAGGCAAAAGTTGGTGGGGCAAATTGAGGATAGGTGTATTGTCTAGGATGAGCTCATATATACGCTTGACAGGATTGTGCCTAATATTGTGAGCTCTTTGGACCTTTCTCAAAGGGTGATTTCTGCATTCAATGGAGGATATCAGAATAGAAGGGTACGACCACAGAAGCGCCATCACGGGGGTTCTGATTCACACACAAGAAATGCCTTGTGTGGCAAAGTTTTAGGAAATGGTGTTCAAGTTGGTGGAAAACAACACAACGACTAAATACTAAAAATATAGATAATTCAAATGCAATGGGTGCTATTAAAGTATTGGGAACTGCTGGAGGAATGGATTTAGGTAGATCCCCAACTTGTATGAGTTCTGGCATCCTGAGGCCAGATATGTGGGCTGTATCTGGAGAGCCTCATCCACAAGGCGTTCATGGCATTCCAGTGGAAGGGACTCCAATTTCTCCAGGAAGCAATCCTCCACACATGATGGGATCAAGAGGTGTCCCCCATGGGTCTTATGGGAATGCCTAGACCTCGTGGAGTTCCTGGACAGTCGATGGGATTTAATGGTCATCCTGCTATGAAAGGGCCACCAATAGGACCATCTCCTGGTTTAGTTCCACCTCCTATATCTTCCAAACCAAGGATAGAGGAAGATGACATCAAAGATATTGAAGCAAACTCTGCAAACTGATGGCCTTATTTTCCTCTAGGTTACTGGACGTGCAATGGAACTTGGATGAGAATGTCTGGAACTATGGGGTTATTGTTTCTTTGAAGAGCTTATATGGGTGAAGACTAATCAGATTCAGGGAATTATTAGAACAGGGCGAACCGGCCACTGGTTGAATCACATTAAAGAACATTGTCTTGTTGGTATCAAGGGTGATCGGGAAGTGAACTGCAACATTGATAGATTCAGAATCCTATGTGTTAACAGATTACAAATGAATGCATTGCAATAACATTGTTTACCACAAGAAAAACAAAATTACAATACCAAAAATAGGGATTTGTACTCTGAATTGGACCCCATAAAAATTAGGGCATCGTACTCACCGATTTGGGAGGCATTGCTTCTTCTCGGAGTTGCTCCACTAGGGCTCCATCTCACCTGCACGGCCACAATCCGAATTTCCACGCGCAGGCTCAATATCCTCTGCTCACAGCTCAGTACCTGACTCAAATGCAGGAAACCACAATCCCAATTTGCACATGCAGGGTGAATATCCTCTTCTCACAGCTCAACAAAGGTCACAGAAAGGTCACGGGAGGTAGCAGACAAGGTCCGCAGAAGAATGGTGTCGCGGGGAGGTAGCAGAAAGGGTCGACAACACAAACTGTCGCGGGAGGTATCGGCAGCACAAAGGTCGCGAGAGGTATCAAGCTGTTAAGTTCCTTAATTTGCTATGTATTTTTTATTTTTTTATATATATCTATTATATATATATATTTTTATTATATATTTATTATATTATTTTTTTATTATGTATAATGTTTGTTTTTTTGTTATTATTTGATTTAGTTTTTGTTATTTTTTTATTCAATACAATATATATATATATATATTGTTTTATCATTTTTTATATAATATATATATATATATATATATATTAAATACAAAAAATAACACAAATAATTAGAAATTTAACGACAATCTTAGTGTTGATGATGTTGATGACATCGGTGTCGATGATGATGATCATCATCATCATCAGCATTACCACCATCCTAATCATCATCATCATCTTCAACATCATGATAATCATTGTCGTCATCATCATCAACATCGAGAACATCATTGTCTTCATAAGCATCATCCTTAATGTCATCGTCGTCATCGATCATCATCGTCATAAAAAACAACACCAACATCATTGTTGTCATCATAATCATGAACGTTGCAATCATCATTATTCATCAGTACAATCATTATAAACAACAACATAGTCATCATCATAAGCATCATTGTATTCGTAGTCATCACAAACATCATCATCGTTGTCATCGCGACCATCATCATCATTGTCATTATGATGATGAAGATGATCATGGTGATGATGAAGACGATGATGAAGAATGTCTATTTAAGATGATGATGATGATGATGATGAATTAGAATGTCTATCTAATATGATGATGATGAAGACGATGATGACGACGACGATGATGATGATGATGAAGATGATGACGATGATGATGACAATGATGATGATGATGATGAAGATGACGACAACGTCGATGATGATGATGATGATGATGATGATGAAGATGACGACAACGTCGATGATGATGATGATGATGATGATGATGGTGAAGACGATGATGATGAATATGATAATGATGATGGAGATGGTGACGATGATGATGATGAAGATGGTGATGATGATGATGATGGTGATGATGAAGACGATGATGATGAATATGATAATGATGATGAAAATGGTGACGATGATGATGATGAAGATGGTGACGACGATGATGATGATGGTGATGATGAAGAGGATGATGAAGAATGTCTATCTAAGATGATGAAGAATGTGTTTTTTGTCATTATGATGATGATGACGATGAATATGATGATGATTATGATGATGAATATGATGATGATGATGATGAAGACGATGATGATGACGATGATGATGATGATGAAAGATGATGATGATGATGATGACGATGAATATGATGATGAATATTATGATGATGATGAAGACGATGATGATGATGACGATGATAATGATGAAGATGAAGACGATGATGATGATGATGATGATGATGATGATGACAATGATGATGATGGTGGTGGTCGTGACGACGATGACCACGATGATGATGCTGCTGCTAATGATGATGATGATGACAATGATCAAGATGATGAAGATGTCAATGAAGAAGAAAAATATGATGATGATGAAGATGTTGATGAGCAAGAGGGTGATGACGATGATGATGATGATGATGATGATGTTTGAGTATTGATAATTGTGCATTTCCTTATTAAGCTTCTCTCTGTTTCAAGAATAATTTAATATTCTCTACTAAACAAGGCCAACCACATGAAGGTGGAAGCTCTTATGGCCCCTCCCCCCCTCACATCACTCTCAATTTCCCATAACCCGACAAAATTATCTATGTACAAAAAAATGAAATGTGTTTTTTGTCATACTATATAACAAGCAATGTTTCTAATTATAACATACAGGAAAATGGAAACTCACTAAGAAACAATTAATTTATTATTACTGCATACCTCATAAACTTCAATGGTCTTCATCATCTTCTTCATTCGATTCATCGTCTGTACTATCATCCGATGATCCAGATTCAACATTGTAAGGATTGGCCATATCATCATCGGCGTCGATGTCAATTACGATCATCATGTCATCGCCGATATCATCTTCATGGACATTGTCTGATACATCATCTGATTCAAGAAGTTCTTCGACATCTTCTTCAGGAACATGATCATCTACCTCATGTTGATCATGATCATCTTCAACGACGTCTTCTTCTTTGAGAACGTCTTCATTACCTTCATCTACGTTATACTTTACCAGCCTTCCCCTTGGATCATGTCTCACAGCAAATGACCAACTCGCTCTACCTGGAACCTAAGAGTAAAATACCTGTTCGCATTGGGTTGGAAGAACATAGGGCTCTGTTCCTAGATAAAACAACCTTGTATTTACCATGGTAAATCCATTATCATGTTCAATAATTGTTTTATTGGGATCACGTTGATTCAATCAACACATGTACCATTTGACAACGAACAAAAATACCTTGAAGGAGTTAAAGTCACACTGAAGAATGTCTTCTAGATACCCATAATATCGATTTTCAGAGAGTTCTGGATGTCTGTCACTTCTAGAAGAAACATTGGTCACCTCAAAGACTGCAGATATCCCACAATCAGATGTTTTCTTTATTTCATCCAACTTTTTGATGCGATATCTACATCCATTGCACCACATAGCCTTATGGTGTTTTACCTACAACAAGCCATACAGGAAAAGATTACATAATGATCCAATATTTAAGATTAACTAGTGCATGTTTATAATAATGCCATACAAGGAAAAAAATCAACGTGACGTACAACAACAATATTTTTTACAAAAAAATAAATAGTGTGGTTGATTAATATGCTTACCTGCTTATCTTTAAACCTCTTGCTAAATCAATTTACCTTTGTGTTAGATTGGTGTCTCCATTGCGATGTGCAGCTTTAACCAATGAAGCCACACCTTCCCATGATATTCCATGACCAGATTGTTCACATTGTTCGATCCATACCTTCATCCAGTCAAGATTGTTTAAGATGTATAAATGAATTGCATCCCACTCTCTACCAACTGTTTGATGACAAGAAAATTAAAATTCAATACAAATGTATAGTCACTTAACAAAGTATATAATTACACTCTAAATTGATGCAAAATACTGAATATAAAAATAGAATATGTATGATATATATACATAAAAATCAATAGTCAAATGTGTTATATTACCCTTCACCTTCCTCGATCTACCTTTCCCCTTCGGGTACTCCCCTTCGAAATCTTTATTGGAGTACGGATGACAAATGCGACGTAAATTGAGCTTTGATGCTAACATAGGAAGATATTCACTAATATACAACATGTTTTGGTATACCATATATCCCTCCATCATAGAACTCTCAGCATATGCTTGTTGTCTTACCAAACCCTTCATAAATTTCAAGTGCCTCTCAACCATCCACATGGACCTTGAGTGCGCAGGTCCACACAGTTCTATCTCCTCAACTTGGTGTATGAGGTAGTGTTCCTGTGCATTGAAAAATGCTGAAGGTAGATGCTTCTGCATTTCACACGTGAGACAAGAAATTTCTCTCCTCCAATACTTTATGTCTTCTTTATGGAATTCTTTAGATGACAACCATCTACAAGTAACATGACAACCCAATCAAGAGATTAAAGAAAAAAAACATTATATTACATAACATGAATTAGAGAATGGAAATCAAATATAAGTTCTATGTTGAATTAAACAAACACTAAGCGCATGGAAAAAATCACCACTTACCTCATGTATTTCCCGAGACTATATATTATTTGCTTGACATTGTTGTTGAAGTTGTCCGGGATAGAGAGAGTTAGAACATACTGTAACAATAATATACAAATCGTTTCATTTTATCAACAAAGAGTAGACAAACAAAAATACCAACCATATTCACTGGAATAAGAAGAAGAAAAAAATTTAAATGCATACCATAATAATTACCTTCATGAAGACATAACAATCGTGCGTTTTCACCCCCGCGAAATCACCTTTCTTTGTTATGATATTCTTCATGTTCGCACAAAATCCGGTGGGAAATTTATTTTTTTGAATGACTTCTTTTACAACATTACTTTGCTGGTCCGTTAACATCCATGGAAATGAGTTTATATTAATTTGCTCTCCGTTGCTATGAAATTGAGTGACATCTTTCATTGTATGGTTGCTATCTTGAATGTCTTTGCAAATTTTGACAATTTTTTCTTTGTCACTCCCATCCAATATTCGCCATAATGTTTGAGTCCCATTCTTTCCGATATGCATTGTATCAAATAGATGAGCAATTTGTAGGTGCTCATAGTAGGGAAACCTACTAAATTGTCTAGGATAACTTTTCATTCCTCGTGGAAGCCCATTAATTCCTTCATGATCACATGAACGACAATCATGAAATTACATAAATCAATGTCAATTACAGTAAACAACACACAATATAATAAAATACAATATAACATATCATATACGATGATTCATTATACGTACCTTGACGATTTCTATTATATTTCAACTTTCATAGGTGAGGTGTCATTCTCTGCAGTTTTAATGCAGTCTCTTGCTTGCCATTGAACAAATGTTTTTCGGTAGTTCGATACTTATGATTCTTAGAGAGGAAGTGCCTATACTCATCAAACACCTCCTTTCCTAATCTTTTTGAACGACGAGATTTGATCTTAGGACCACAAACTGGACATGCAAATTTCCCCTTTGTCTGAAGACCTACATAAAGAGATGGAATATCTATGTCAATTATAATTATATACAAAATGACTGGATAATTTAGAAAACATGCGTGCGTAGTATATTAACTAGTAGTTCGTAAAATTAAATGCAAAGTGGAACCTATAATTACATACCACAAAAATGGGTTAACCCTGGGGCATCATGTATTGTCCATACAAGCATTGCATGGAATTGAAATTTCCTTTGTCGTATTGGTCTAGATACGTCATACATAGTGATGCCATTCCATAACTTCAGTAGTTCGTCAATAAGAGGTTCGATATATACATTCATATCTTTGACTTGGTAATTACCTGATTGATTTGAACATATAAAAAATATAATTATGAGACGTCATACCATTTAGATATATATTAAACCATATTTCACAATAGAAAAACATTAAATATATATGACATTATGCGAAAAAAATACGACAAATGAGATACCACTACATTATAAAAAAAACTGCAGTGTTCGTACCTGGAACAATCATCGACAACATTATGTGCTCCCTCTTTATTGTCAACCATGGAGGAATGTTGTTGTTGATAACAAAAATAGGCCATACCGAGTAAATGAATCTCATCTCTGCAAATGGATTGACACCATCTGCTACCAAAGAAATCCTAAGATTACAAGGTTCTTCTTTAAAGTGAGGCCATTTTTCCTCCATATCTCTAAATGCAGACCCATCTGCAGGCATTCGAATAATGTCATCTTGACTTTTGTTTCGTGCATGGTAATCCATAAACTGCGCTATGTTTTTGCACCTGAACAGTCGTTGCAAATGTGGAATAATGGGAATATAACGTAGAACCTTGCGAGGCACCTTTTTAGTTACTTGATTTGTGCGATATCTACTGATATGACATTCAGGACATTCTGTTGCAAATTCATGTTGATTGTAATATAGAACATGGTCATCGGGGCATGCATGAATTGCTTCATACTGCATTCCAATTTCTTTCATGATGGCAGATAAATCTCGATATGTGCGCGGTAAAATATTTGACGGTGGTAACAAATATTCACCTATCATGCTACAACAAATTAAAATAAAAATCTAGTTAATATAATATAGAAATAATATTAATGAAACACATTTCATCCGTAATAATTTGACTTATATATATATGAATTAAAAATAAAATACATGATCATATATATTTTGTGATGGAATATATTACATACCTTAACATCCGTGTGATTGATATGTTTGAAAGACCATTCATAACCTTCAAGTTCATTATCAACAATATAACAGAGAGAATATTTGTCTTGGAGCCCTCATAAAGGGGTTCGTATGCCTTATCAAGAAGAGGTATATCATGAATATCATCAAAATGTTCTCATTTTGATGATGATGATGATCATCATCATCATCATCCATTCTAACATTAAATGAATAATGGATCAAAGTATTTGTAACATCATATTCAACTATGTTATCAGTATGATCATCTTCTTCAATGTGATCATTAACTTGTTCTCCATTAATATTCATAGCTCCATGTTCCTCTGGTACTTGTTCTGGAAGCACTTCCTGATCTGGATAATATGTCGTAGGATGTCTTTCCTTTATAATTATATGAAACCATCAATAGATAAAAGTTAATATAAGAAATTCAAACGCAAAGTGTAAACATTTATGTGATGCATTTAAAATGTAACAAATTTTGTACTGTTGGGATGAAAAGAACAACGACCAATTGTACAGTTGGTGAAATAGGTGCATCCAAACTACCCAAGAGACATAATAATTGACCCAATTATTGAGAAAATCTACTCAAATATAACCCAAAATTTCTCATACTGTCCACTAAGGTAAGATAAACGATGTTATGGTTTCTATGGAGAAAATATAAGAGAAATTACAACATGCCAATATAGTCGTTATTTCTATTATCATGATGGAAAGTGTCACAAATCGAGAGAGTTAAGTGCTTTCCCCAGTGAGTGGGTTAGTCTCACTAACGAACAAATAAATGAGTTATTCTACTATACCCTAGATTCAATATGCACAAAAGAAAAAAAATATTATAATAAATATTAAATATTAAAATAATATTTATTGTCCATGTTAGTCCCCATCTATTGAAACCACGATCAATAGATATAAGTTAATATAAGAAATATTAAAATAATACATAAATTTACAAAAGCAATCAAAATAAAAACATATATAATGCAAAACTTACAAATGGATGGTATTCATGTCCCCCCTCAGTGTGCCCATGCTCCCTACAATGTTTTCTGGCTGTTGTGATCAAAATTCTTCTCCTCTTAAAGCCCCTGCATTGACTACATGGACAATAGAATTTCCCATCACCCCTTCTTTCAACTCCTTCCCACAATCTAGCAAGCAATTGTCGATTTTGTTCATCTGGATTAGGAATATTGCTAGTTGACATTTTCTCGTAAAGAGCTTGAATGAAGATTATCGATATTAGAAAATGAAGCTCCACACTTCGCTCACTTGAATCACAAAAACAATGGAAATAATGAAAAACAGTCCGTCGAAAAACAGTCCGCCAAATAAAAAAACTTCCGCAAACCGTCGCTTGTATAGCAAACGTGTCGGAATGTTTCGATATTTATAGGTTTTAAAAGTCATCCTTTCATCGGATATCCGACTCCTTGAGCTTAGTTACCGTTGGAGATTTGATGTCTGATCACCGACGATCTAGAACATCATAATCAGTCGGATATCCAACATCCTCTGGTATCGCTTGGTGTCGGATTTCTGACATCCTAGGGCTTAATATGATGTCGGATATCCACAGAGCCGTCGGATATCCCAGGGGCCTCGTCGGAGATCCACAGATCTGTCGGATATCCGATGTATTCTTCTACCAATTTAAAAAAAAAACATCAAATTTTGTAATTTTTAAAGTGAAATCTGATGACACAGTCCTTTTCATCGGAGGTCATCGAATTTTGGGTTCAAATCTTGTAGTGTGTATATAATATTTGAGTGCGACATGATTACCTAGCTATATTGTCATTGATGTGCCATTATATTTTTTAACACACCAAGTCACACTAAAGAGTGTGGGAAATTTGATTGTTGACACAAAGCCAGTCGACAGGGGTTCCTCACTCTGTCGACATCCAACCCACCACGATCCCCCTGAGCATCGGCCCAGACAGGTTTTACCCTATCTAGCAACACCTGCAGAGCAAATGAAGTCTCACCCGAGATGTTCAAGGTAGAGTTGATGGAACCATGTTTCCGCTGAATGAAGGAGGACCCTTAGGCATCAACTTATCAACTTATCGCAGCATTCACAAACAGATCTAACATTTCAAGTTATGCATTTAAACAGGACCGCATCATCATTCAACAAATCTCATTATAGATAAACACCATTAATGCGCAAGAAAGTAGTAAAACATTATTTGGAACAAGGAAATATTGCATCATTCATGTATTCATATCGCACATCACATTCATAACAGGAAAACAAAAAGGGACACAGTGATTCTGCTCAAAATCATATTAACCTTCGCAACACAACTCAGATACAACAATATAGTTCTTCCGTTGCATACCCAGACTAACAGACAAAAACAAGCAAAATCATATGTGCTCAATTGTCTCTTCACTTGATCGATCTATGGATATATCAACACTTACAATGCTATGTCTATTTATAGGCTTGCGCCCTTACATTTGTGGTCCACTTAGGAAACCACCTAACTACTTCTTAACAAAATCTACAAAAAGGATGACCCAAAACCCACATAATGTGGTCCAAATGACCCAAAAATACATAAAATACTATTGACTTGCGCGTTGTTTTCCCTCTTGTGCGGCATCTTTGACCTTGCACAGCATCTGCGATGCTGCGCAGCTAACTCATCAAACTGTCTACCAACAGGCCCCCAATACAATCTTGTGGCTCGCCCTCGAGCCATGTCAGCTGGACATGGTGTACTCGTTGATCTTCAGCCGGAAGTCTTCGTACTGCTGACTGATCTACCAGGCTTTCTCTTGGGCTGTCGCAGCGATCTCTTGACACTTGGTCACGTCCTGCGTTGATTGATGCTCAGTCAACTTGTTAGCAACTGTCTTCTTGCCTTCCTGCACAATCTGCAGCGCAGAAAATTCCTTTACCGAAAGCTGTGCGCCAATGTATTGGAACTCATCCAACTGTGTGTTGCGCTTCCGCTGATGGTCCTGGGCCCTTGCAGCTCGCTGCTGTAACTCCTTCATCTCCACAAACTTGGTGACCTAAACCGCCAATGGCAGCACTCGCAGCGAGGCCTTCATCGTAGCAAGCTCTCCTTCGGCCTCCTGCGCTAGCCTGGTCAGTTGCTCCAACTACTCATCCTGGATGACGCTGCCCCAAAATTGCACTATCGCTTCAGTGACCTTTGTTGCTTCTTGCTCCAACTAACCCAATTGGGTTTCCAACTCCTCGATAGTATATTTCCGCTCTGCCACTTGATCCAGCGGTGTGCTTGGTTGCGCCAAAGCCCGCAAGTTGACATTGACTTGCTGCAATTGGGAAATGACGGTCCCAATTCACTGTGCTCTTTCAACCGCATCCAACTCCACGGTGGGATCCAATACGTACTGACAGGCCTTCGAAACCGCCTCTTCCATCCGCACTCTGTTGTCCCAGAGGATGGCTTTCTCCACCGTCAACCTATCATGGTCCTTCTTCAGCTCTTCAATTGCGCGATCCTTCTTGGAAATCAACTGCTCTAACTTGTTCTCCAACTCGTCTACCACCTCCCGCGCCGCTACTTCCTTCTCCTTTAATTCCTCGACTTCCTTCCGGGCCGCTGCTTCATTCTCCTACGATCGCAAGACTTGAACACTGACATCCTGCTCTCTGTCCGCCATTTCTTGGCTGGAAACCGCCTGTAGCTGCACCAATGTCTGCGAGGACAGCGCATTGATGTCGATGGACAACCCTTGTAACTGCTGCAACGAATCCTGGAGAACCTCGTTGTCAGTCGCAATCCCAGTTGGGGGAATTTGCACATTCCGAACCCGTAGCTTAGTATTGATTGCGCCAGCTTCCTGCATAGGTGCTGCCTCCAGTGCCTTCTTCAAAACATTATTAAATAAGGAATCAAGTCGATCTTTTACCTCGTTGAAACCTGCTGCGGCCTGTGTCATCATTGCTCAAGCTGTCGCATTTGTTGCATTTGTTAAGGCCACAATAAGTCGATCCAACTGTACTTCCATTGCTGGGGTTGCACCACTTGGCATACCTCGCTCATAGCGTGCCTTCGTTCTTCCCTCCTCAACCTCGTGCTCTTAGTCATTAGGTGTCTGCGATGACTCTTGATCTGAATCCTGGATATTCTGCTGGTCCATCTCTGGTCCATCTAGTGGGGCCCCCATTGATTCTTCTTCCAAACTGACTAGTTCTCGCCACTCTACAGGCCAATCATCGACAATCGTATCCAACTCCTCATTGCACAATTTGTATGACATCGATAACCACTGCTTCCCTGGATCACGCCGCGCTTGCACATGAATGTTGTGTGGGCCAATCACGAACCGAGAAACCCCTTTATATTTCACAACGACTGCTTGAGATAGCCGCAGAACACGCTCAGTTGCCGCCTGCAGTGCCTCCCAGTAAAACCAGAACTGTGCTGCGCAATCCTTTAGTCGCTCTGGTTCCTGCACCCACCAAAGGTTCTGGTAGCGTGCACCCTTACAAACCTTGACCGCATCGACATCCATCCCTTGATAGTCATCGGGCTCCATCCAAGTGACGAGTGCAACCAAAATCAATATCCAATTGTATGCAAATGACCGCTTTCCCACCTGGACCGCCACCGCGTCCTCCATCAACTGGTTCAATAAGAAGAGTGACCAGTTCATCTACACCCCTTCCGTACACAACTCGACGCATGCAACGACCCCTGAGTTGCCTTGGTTGGGTCGATTGTTCCTGATTATTTTAGTAGCCAGGATCCATGCACTGATGTGAACCACTGGATCATTGATGCTGGTAAGGCGGTACGCCCATCCATCGCGCTGCAAATCATAGCGCGTCCTCAACCTTGCTGCGAGCTTCTTGTCATTGTTTTTCCCCTGAAAATACTACGAGGGGTCTGTCCCATCCTTTGGAAATCCCGTGATCTCAGAAATCAGGTCGACTGTGACAGTGACCGGTCTGTACAACCATAAATTCCTCCATGAAAGCAGGCCAAAAGCTGCTTAATGCAGGCATTTTCATTTGTCAACCGCCCAAAGTGCAACATGTTGATCAAGCCCAACAATCCTGATTTGTCCAATCTGCGCTCCCAATCATGTGGAATGTGTGGTGTCGGGTCGACTTCTCCTACTGCTCTTGGCAGAAAAGGTTATGTCATAACGTCCTATGGCAACAACAAATTGTGGTCATCATACTTCATTTGCATCAGCGCAGGCACAATGTCTGCGGTGCAGACCAATCCTGGTGGGAGTGCTGGCATCCTTACCTGGTATCGCTGATTCTTGGTGAGCTTCCGGGGTTGTGCACCAGGTCGGCAGGGAGGTATATACCCAAGGATGTCCATAGCGGATACCCCTGCTCAAACCACAGATTCCACAACGCCCGAGCTTGACGGACTCGCCTATGCAGGAACCTCCTTCAAAATTTGTGCAGACGATCGGGTCTGCCTCTTCTCTGGTAGCAGGGAGCTAAGCCACGACCCCCCCCCCTCTTCTTCCGCATCACCGACGACGACCCGACCTGCATACTAGAAACTTCTTCTTCTATGGTGATAGGGACGACGGGTGATTCTACGAACCATTTGTTGACACAAAGCCAGTTGACAGGGGTTCCTCACTCTTTCGACATCCAACCCACTGCGATCCCCCTGAGCACCGGCTTAGACAGATTTTACCCTGTCCAGCAACACCTGCAAAGCAGATGAAGTCTCACCCGAGATGTTTAAGGGAGAGCTGACGGAACCATGTTTTCGCCGAATGAAGGAGGACCCTTGTGCATCAACTTATCAACTTATCTCAATATTCACAAACAGATCTAACATTTCAACTTATGCATTTAAATAGGACCGCATCATCATTCAACGGATCTCATTATAGATAAAAACCATTAATGCGCAAGAGATATAACAGTAAAACATTATTTGGAACAAGGAAACATTGCATCATTCACGTATTCATATCGGACATCACATTCATAATAGGAAAACAGAAAGGGACACAGTGATTCTGCTCAAAACTCCATCATATCATATTAACCTTTGCAACACAACTCAGATACAACAATATAGTTCTTCCGTCGCATACCGATATTAACAGACAAAAATAAGCAAAATCATCCATGCTCAATTGTCTCTTCACTTGATCGATCTATGGATATATCAACACTTACAATGCTATGTCTATTTATAGGCTTGCGCCTTTACATTTTTTGTCCACTTAGGAAACCGCCTAACTACTTCTTAACAAACTCTACAAAAAGGATGACCCAAAACCCACATAATGCGGTCCAAATGACCCAAAAATACATAAAATACTAGTGACTTGCATGATGTTTTCCCTCTTGCGCAACATCTTTGACCTTGCGCAGCATCCGCGATGCTGCGTTGCTGACTCATCAAACCGCTTTCCAACATTGATAACAAAATCTTATCTCTTTCTAGTGCACTTAGAATGTACAAAATCACCATAGACTAGTGCATCTTACTTAATAGTGGAGGAAAACACAACGTTATTATATATCTATGTGCACACTACCACCATCCAAATATGATTTATAGCATGCGTGATGCTTGTTAAATTAAGTGGAGCATAGCTAGAGGTGCATTTGTACATCCATTTGTGCACCAAATAGCGTGAAAAGTTATAATGCACATAATATGTAACTATCTATTGTGTTTATGATTCATTTGATCACCGACCAATGGTATGATCCAAGTGAAATGAGAAAATCTAATACAAAAAAAATTTCATCTAATCAAGTGGAATGTGGTCTAAGGATCCAAGGGGCAATGGTGATTTGGGATTTAAAAGATACAACCCTTGTGAATATTGCATTGGGAGCCAAGGTGGCCTCCAAGGAAGAATGGCAATGAAAATATAGGATTAAAAAATTCAACTCTTATGAATTTTTCATTGCGAGCCAAGGTATTATGGCCCTTGCTTACTTGAAAAATTCACTGGTGAAAACAAGTTTCCATCAAGAAATATTTCTAAGGCAACTAAAAAAGGTGCTTGCATCACCCCATAGACAAGGGAAGAGGAGGATCATAGAGATTCTCTCTATCCAATCCAATCCAAGTTTGAAAACCAAGGAATAAAAACCATTCATGATATAAGACTATCACTATGGCATGAACAAGACACTAGATGGTAGGTTGGGCACCACTCTTCCCACCGACCCAACTTGTCCCTTTTCTTCCAATGCGACACTCTTTAAGAGGTTGCACTCCAATGGACAACAAACCCATATTGGAAAGGATGAGATCTGAATGGTTCTGAATACAAAATCAAGATAGAATATAAAGGGAAAATTTCAAAGCTTCCTCTTACCCCATTTCAGTGGAAACACATTTGGAACGACAATGGATTGTTTAAAATCAATACAATGTGCTAGATTATGGCTCATAATAGACTATTAATTGCTAAGAACCTAGGTCCATCTCTGCAAATTTGCAGTAGTAAAAAATACATATATTCTTTGAATCCCCCTATAAAATATAGGATTGTAAGTTTCTTTTGAAGAAATTGAACACACACCCATCCCTATTCTTTCTTGGAAAGAAGAGTTTACTAATTAGCAAAAAATATACAAAGGGACCTTCTTGAACAAGCTAGTTCTTAAAAGGGTAGAAAAAATTTATTTGTTGGAAGGTATGGCTTGCTAGAAACAAGTCCATATTCAAAGAGAGCACCACACCCAGCTCACAGTTTCCTGCTTGAAGAAATGAGAGTGAGAGGAGTGAAAGGTCATTACACATTACTTTTGGATCAAGAAGAAAGAGTGGCTCAAAGACATTCTGATGGGGGATGTATCCCAACTAAAATTCATTCTTGAAATCCACTCATAAACCAAACTGGTAGTAGATCCAAATGAAAGAAGAAGAATTTAAAGAATAGAAACTCCCTAACAAAAATTTATTCTTTTCTTTGACGACATTGTAAAGGGAAATCTACGGTTGGTGGGGAAATCTAGGGGTGGCGGGAACAAGGAAAATCATCTCACTACAAGATTTGAACCCAAAATCCGACGACATCCGATGAAAAGGTTGTTGTCGTCGGATTTCACCTTCAAAATAACGAAATTTGATGATTTTTTTTAATTTGAGCGAAGGGCCCGTCGGATATCCGATGAGGCCCTTGGAATAGTATTCAATGTCGTTGGATATCCGATTTAATATTAAGCCCGCGGATGTCGGATATCCGACCATCTATTAAGGTTCCCGGGAGTCGAATATCCGACGTTATGTGATAGCCCTAGCATGTCGGATATCCGACAACTACTCTCCAACGGTAACTAAGTTCAAGTCGTCGGATATCCTACGGAAGGTTATATTTTAAAACCTATAAATATCGAAACATTCCGACATGTTTGCTATACGAGCGACGGTTTGCGGAAGTTTTTTATTCAACGGACTGTTTTTCATTATTTCCATTGTTTTTGTGATTAAAGCGAGCAAGTGTGGAGCTTGATTTTCTAAGATCGATAATCTTCATTCAAGACCTTTACGAGAAAATGTCAACTAGCACTATTCCTGATCCAGACGAACAAAATCGACAATTGCTTGCTAGATTGTGAGAAGGAGTTGAAAGAAGGGGTCATGGGAAATGCTATTGTCCATGTAGTCAATGCAGGGGCTTTAAGAGGAGAAGAACTTTGATCACAACCGCCACAAAACATTGTAGGGAACATGGACATGCTGAGGGGGGACATGAATATCATCCATTTGTAAGTTTTGCATTATATATGTTTTTATTTTGATTGCTTTTGTAAATGTATGTATTATTTTAATATTTCTTATATTAACTTATATCTATTGATCGTGGTTTCAATAGATAGGGACTAACATGGACAATAAATATTATTTAATTAATATTTAATATTTATTATAATATTGTTTTCTTTTGTGCATGTTGAATCTAGGGTATAGTAGAATAACTCATTTATTTGTTCGTTAGTGAGACTAACCCACTCACCGGGGAAAGCACTTAGCATCGTTTATCTTACCTTAGTGGACAGTATGGGAAATTTTGAGTTATATTTGAGTAGCTTTGCTAAGTAATTGGGTCAATTATTATGTCTCTTGGATATATAGTTTGGATGCACCTATTTGACCAACAGTACAATTGGTCGTTCTTCTTTTCATCCCAACGGTACAAAATTTGTTACATTTTAAATGCATCACAAAAATGTTTACATTTTGTGTTTGAAATTTTTACATTTTGCGTTTGAATTTCTTATATTAACTTTTATCTATTGATTATTTCATGTAATTATAAAGGAAAGACATCCTACGACATATCGTCCGGAGGAAGTGCTTCGACCAGAACAAGTACTGGAGGAACATGGAGCTATGAATATTAATGGAGAACAAGTTAATGATCATATTGAAGAAGATAACATAGTTGAAGATGATATTACAAATACTTTGATCCATGATTCATTTAATGTTATAATGGATGATGATCATGATCATGATCATGAAAATGATGATCATTTTGATGATATTCATGATATACCTCTTCTTGAGAAGGCATACAAACCCCTTTATGAGGGCTCCAAGACAAATATTCTCTCTGCTATATTTTTTATAATGAACTTGAAGGTTATGAATGGTATTTCAAAAATATCAGTCTCACGGATGTTAAGGTATGTAATGTATTCCATCACATAATATATACTTATTGTTAATTCATAAGTCAAATTAATACGGATGAAATGTGTTTCATTAATTTTATTTCTATATTATATTAACTAGATTTTTATTTTAATTTGTTGTAGCATGATAGGTGAATATTTGTTACCACCATCAAATATTTTACCTCGCACATATCGAGATTTATCTGCCATCATGAAAGAAATTGGAATGCAGTATGAAGCAATTCATGCATGCCCTGATGACCATGTTCTATATTATAATTAGCATGAATTTGCAATAGAATGTCCTGAATGTCATATCAGTAGATATCGAACAGATCAAGTAACAAAAAAGGTGCCTCGCAAGGTTCTATGTTATATTCCCACTATTCCACGTTTGCAACGATTGTTCAAGTGCAAAAACATAGCACAATTTATGGACTACCATGCACGGAACAGAAGTCAAGACGACATTATTAGGATGCCTGCGGTCTACATTTAGAGATATGGACGAAAAATGGCCTCTTTTTAAAGAAGAACCTCGTAATCTTAGGATTTCTTTGGCAGCAGATGGTGTCAATCCATTTGCAGAGATGAGATCTGTTTACTCGGTGTGGCCTATTTTTGTTATAAACAATAACATTCCTCCATGGTTGACAATAAAGTGGGAGCACATAATGTTGTCGATGATTGTTCCAGGTATGTTGTGTCTACAGTTTTTTCTTAATGTAGTGGTATCTCATTTGTCATATTTTGTCCCATAATGTCATATATATATTTAATGTTTTTCTATTGTGCAATTTGGTTTATATATCTAAATGGTACGTCTCATAATTATATTTTTTATATGTTCAAATCAATCAGGTAAGTACCAAGTCAAAGATATGAATGTATATATCGAACCTCTTATTGACGAGCTACTAAAGTTATGGAATGGCATCACTATGTATGCCATATCTAGACCAATACGACAAAGGCAATTTTAATTCCATGCAATGCTTGTATGGACAATACATGATGCCTCAGGGTTAACCCATTTTTGCGGTATGTATTTATAAGTTCCACTTTGTTTTCATTTAATTTTATGATCTAGTTAATATACTACGCACGCATGTTTTTCAAAATAATCCAGTCATTTTATATATAATTATAATTGACATAGATATTCCATCTCTTTATGTAGGTCTTCAGACAAAAGGGAAAATTTCATGTCCAGTTTGTGGTCCTAAGATCAAATCTCGCCGTTCAAAAAGATTGGGAAAGGAGCTGTTTGATGAGTATAGGCACTTCCTCTCTAAGAATGATAGGTATCAAACTAACGAAAAACATATGTTCAATGGAAAACAAGAGACTGCATTAAAACCGTAGAGAATGACACCTCACCTATGGAAGTTGCAATATAATAGAAATCATCAAGGTACGTATGAATCATCGTATATGAAATGTTATATTGTGTGTTGTTTATTGTAATTGACATTGATTTATTTATTTTCTTTATAAACTACTATTCATGATTGTCGTTCATGTGATCATGAAGGCATTAATGGGCTTCCACGAGGAATGAAAAGTTATCCTAGACAATTTAGTAGGTTGCCCTACTATGAGCACCTACAAATTGCTCATCTATTTGATACAATGCATATCGGAAAGAATGTGATTGAAACATTATGGCGAATATTGGATGGAAGGAGTGAGAAAGAAAAAATTGTCAAAATTTGCAAAGACATTCAAGATAGCAACCATGCAATGAAAGACGTCATTCAATTTCATAGCAACGGAGAGAAAATTAATATAAACTCACTTCCATGGATGTTAACGAACTAGCAAAGTAATGTTGTAAAATAAGTCATGCGAAAAATTAAATTTCCCACCATATTTTGTGCGAACATGAAGAATATCATAACAAAGAAAGGTGATTTCGCGGGGGTGAAAACGCACGATTGGCATGTCTTCATGAAGGTAATTATTATGGTATGCATTTAAATTTTTTTTTTCTATTCCAGTGAATATGGTTGGTATTTTTGTTTGTCTACTCTTTGTTGAAAAAATGAAACGATTTGTATATTGTTACAGTATGTTCTACCTCTCTCTATCCCGGACAACTTCGACAACAATGTCAAACAAATAATATATAATCTCGGGAAATACATGAGGTAAATGGTGATTTTTTCCATGCACTTAGTGTTTGTTTAATTCAACATAGAACTTATATTGGATTTTTGTTCTCTAATTCATGTTACGTAATATAATGTTTTTTTCCTTTAAATATCTGATCTTGATTAGGTTGTCATGTCACTTGTAGATTGCTGTCATCTAAAGAATTCCATAAAGAAGACATAAAGTATTGGAGGAGAGAAATTCCTCATCTCATGTGTGAAATGCAGAAGCATCTACCTTCGGCATTTTTCAATGCACGGGAACACTACCTCATACATCGAGTTGAGGAGATTGAATTGTGTGTTAATTTTTCATCATTTAATTCAATAGATATAGGATCTTAACTGAAAGAACAACATGTACAGCATATCAAACATAAGAGACAAGAGACAAGAGACACAAAACATTTCACTGGGGAAAACCAAGAAGGTGAAAAACCCCGCAACTTCCTCAGATATAGAATTAGCATCAATACAAGGATCACAATGATCAAACCCAAGAGATAGATATCTTCAGCAGCATGCTCCTCCTCCACTTGTGTGCACCCTCCTCTTCTCTCACTAATGCGAAGTGAGTGAATAATAGAAAATGTGTAAAATAAGAGAGACACACTCTCTATTTATACACTAACTTGACTTGACCTTTACTCAACTAGGTCGGCCCCAATTTAACCACTTAAAATAATGCTGACTGGTCCGACCCCTCTAGGGTGGTCTAATAACCCTTTGACCCACATGACTCATACAGGGCCGACCCCATCAAGGTGGTCTAATAACCCATCAAGTATAAGTTACAACACTTACAATATAACTTGCGACACTTGCAAGTACACATGACGACACTTCCAATCGGAGGAATAATACATCTCCGTTGGGGATACAATAAGGTACAAATGTAATACATACAATATGCAAGTGAATATCTTCCAAAGTTACAAATACATCAACACTCCCTCTTAACTAGGAAGGTATTCTCTTTACACAAGTCATCAATACATATAGGCACAAGTCTTCAATTCTAGAGCTGGATCATCATCATTGGATCACGGATCATCATCATCATCACTGTTGCTGTACCCGACATCTTGATCACTGGGCTATCTCTGAATTATGCTCGTCATAGGAAGTTCTACAGAGCCAGCCCTTTTTCATGATGGATGTAGGCCCACCACCTGTAGGTCTTCATCATCACCGCGAGTGGTCTGATAAAGGTGGTTTCTTAGGACTCATTACGTGCATATGCAATGCCTGCCAAGAGTATCCCAGGAACAGTTTACGTGCCTAAGCAAGACCGGCAAGATCTCCCAGTGCTTATATGCATCCCTTCACAAAACCTTTAAAGAGTATCCCAGGATCAGTTTACGTGCCTCAGCACGACTGGCAAGATCTCTAAAGAGCATCCCAGGACTTATTACGAGCACACAGCTCAACCTATCGGATCTCCAGGACTGATTACATGTGATTAGGCAAAACCTTAAAAGAATATCCCAGGAACAGTTTATGTGCCTAAGCACGACTGATAATATATCTAAAGAGCATCCCAGGACTTATTACGAGCACACAGCTCAACCTATCGGATCTCTAGGACTGATTACATGCCTCCCTAGCAAAACCTCGAAAGAGCATCCCGGGACTGATTACGAGCACACGACTCAACCTATCGGATCTCCCAGGATCTTTTACATGCTACCCGCACAACCTGCCACATATCCTTGACCTCTAAGTATCATCCTGAAACTCATGATCCACCTGATCATCCTCACACGGAGCATCGTCCTGATGCTAATGATCAACCTGATTATCATCATACCGTACATCATCCTGATGTACATCATCACATGATCATCCTGATCATAATCACTGCATCGTACTGATGCATATCATCCAGAGCATCATCCTGATACTCATCACACATGATCATCCTGATCATCGTCACTGCATCATCCTTATGCATATCATCTAGAGCATCGTCTTGATACTCATCACACATGATCATCCTGATCATTGTTACTGCATCGTCCTGATGCATATCATCCAGAGCATCGTCCTGATACTCATCACACATGATCATCCTGATCATACAAAGCATCCAACTGATGCATATACAGAGCAGTAACTGGAGCATCGTCCTGATGCTCATCATACAACGCTTACATCCACATCCACAGGAAGGATCCTCCTCTCACCGTGCTTTGAATGGCTCCTGCAAATGTGTCACATCACTTCTTCCTCGAAGTATCTTCTATCTGAAGAACACCAAGACTCTCTCTGAAGTACTCAAACTTCACTCTGGCCAGTGGTTTCGTCAACACATCTGCAAACTGCTCATCCATCACAACATACAGGAGCTTCACTGCTCCTTTCTGCACCATATCCCTGATATAGTGATATTTGATCTCGATGTGATTCGACCTGTCGTGGAACACCGGGTTCTCAGACAGCTTCACACAACTCTAGTTGTCACAAAAGATACCAGTAGCATCCAACAGAAGATAAAATAACTCAGACAGTAGCTTCCTAAGCCATACTGCCTCACAACTGGCCGAACAAGCTATGACATACTCTACTTCGGCTGTACTAAGTGCTACGCAGGACTGCTTCCTACTAAACCAAGAGATCACACCTGATCCCATACTGAAGCATCACCTTGAAGTGCTCTTCCTATCTGCAGCACTGCCTACCCTCCAGGTTAAATATTTGATTCGCATCATACTTGAGCCCATAATCAACCGTACCCTTCAGGTACCTCAGAATATACTTTACAGCAACCAGGTGAACACCTCTCGGATCCGTCAGGAACTAGCTCAATGTGTTCACCGCAAAGCAAATATTTGGTCTCATGTTCGTTAGGTACATCAAGGACCCAATCATCTAACGATACACAGTGACATCAACTGGCTCAGATGAAGCATCACACAGAAGCTTCAGGTTCGATGCCATAGGTGTGGCCATGGCCTTGTAGTCCATCATCCCGAACCGCTTCAGGATCTCTACTGCATGTTGATGTATATGTAACTTCGGAATGTATTTCACCCATGTATATTGTACTCCTATATAGATGTTATTATTCCTCTATAAGGAAGTGTCGTCATTTGTATTGACAAGTGTCGCAAGTGTCGTAACTTGCAGTGATGGGTTATTAGACCACCAAGTGTGGGGTCGGCCCTGATTAGTTTAACCATGGGTTATTAGATTGAGTTAGACAAGTCGGCCCTGCTAGGTTATTAGGCAGGACAGGTCATGTATAAATAGAGATCGGGAGATCTCTATTTTGATCACTTCATTATTCACTTCTACACTCTCCAGAAAGTAGCGCACTAGTGGAGGAGGAGGTTCAACTGCTAGGAAGACTATCTCTGTGTACTTGGGTTGTATCATTGCTCTTTCTATCTCTAAGGAAGTTGTGGGGTTTTTCACCTTTATGGTTTTCCCCAGTGAAACTCTGTGTGTCTATTGTCTCATGTGATTGCTTGGTGTGATTGATATGCATTGTTATACTTGATATGCTATACATGTTATTCTCTCAGTAAATATCCTAGAGTATGCTGAATTAATGCTCAAAAATTAACATGGTATCAGAGCTAACCTGAGAAGAAGACACTGTGCAGTTGCGGAAACTAGGGTTTCTTGTTTATTGGGTTTCTCTCCACAGATCTTGAAAGGCAGTAGGGTATTTTGAGTCTCCTCAACAAGGCGCATCTTGCTGTCCAATCAGAATTCAATTATGGGCACTTTCATTTTTGGCCCTAAAAATTAGGGTTTCCACAAAAATAGGAATTTCTTAAATCTGAGGACATGGCTGGATTCTCCTTGGAAAAATCGAAGTTTAGAGATTTGGATCGAACTTTTCGGTTGGGTGAAGCTCCGGTAAAATCAAACCCTAGTTTGGGGTCCTCTCTAATGAAGCCGAAAATTAGGGCTTCTACAAAAGTTGGAATTTCTGAATTGCTGATTCTATCAAAAACCATCTCATGCCACATATGTCATCTCTGAAGACACCTAAGGAGATGCTTGATTCCTTGACCAAGCTATTTGAAGGGAAGAATATAAATCAGAAGATGACCTTGAGAAATCAATTGAAGAATATCAAATTCCAGAATGTGGAGACCATGTAGTCTTATTTCTCAAGGGTCTCCTAGATAAAAGAACAACTTGAAGCTGTGGGAGAAGTTATAGAGAATGGAGAAGTGGTAATGGCCACTCTCAGTGGCCTTCCTAGGTCATGGGATTCCTTCATCCAAGGAATTTGTGCTAGGAAGAAACTTATCTCTTTCAGTAAGCTGTGGGAAGAATGCTCACAGGAAGAAGCTCGGATTGTAGCTCAAGAAGAGAAGATGGGGAATGAAGATCAAGCTCTCACAACACATACCAAGAAGAGGACACTTTTCCTCAGTTGTCCTAAGAACAAAAGGAACAACAACAACTATTACAAGCAATCTGATAGGTATGACATACAGGTATGTTTTGAAATCTGTTCATGATTAAGTTTATAATATGATTGTCTTCATGTTATTGAGTTTACTAACAATCTTGTTTAATTTTAGACTTGTCTTATCACCCAAGTAAAAGTATGAATGCATGATAGAAGACATTCATTGATTAGGGTTATGAGACTTATGATTGTATTATGATTGTACTAATGCACTGTGGTGTTGTATGAGGAGAATGTTATCCGCTAACATGAATGTACAAATCAAGTCCTAGATCAAGACCATAGTGACATGAAGACAAAGACTCATCCATAGCCATGGATCACATAGAGGTATGTATAATTTGGTTCTACAATGGTTAACTTATGAGTTATGCAGGTCATTGAAGAGAACAAGAAAATATTGCTAGACATAACTAGCAAATATGATGACCAAGTATGTTTTTCCTATATCAAGTTAGAATCCTACCTTGTGTTAGGATCTCTTAGATAAGTATACATGGCATGATTGATAATGATTATTTATGAAGTTAGAAATGTATCATGGGTTTAGGCATATTATGATTCTTACTTTGATTGATGATGTGACTAACCAGAAAAGTCCTATGGTCAAATAGGAATACGCATGAGTAAAAGAATTGTGATAAATTATCTGTGTATGAAATGATCTTGACCATACATGTTTAAGATTATTGTGTTTTGATAGTATTAAGATTATACTAATGAATGTATGATTATTTATGAGATACCGAGTATAACACAATGATGATACTAGTAAGTATGCATAGTGATCGAAGATGGATATAAGTTCAAAGACAAGTAATCCAGGAAGCAAAGATCAAGAGGGAGCACACTCCAGTAGTTCCTACAAGGAAGCAAATATTGAGAGGGAGTCCACCCTACAACCAAACAAAGATAAGTATTTGAATTGTCATTTCTTGCATTCTTGTTTGTTTAAATAATATTGCTCAATGATGTATATGCTTATGTTCCTAGACTTAGGGTGTGTATTATGCATATTAGAATAATTGCATTAATGAACAGTATACTACTAATACGCATGTAATGGGTAAGTGACCTATGGCACTGTACAACATTCCATTGCTACTTATCTAGAATGAAACCTCTTTGCTGACATGTTGGGAGTTGTGCACACTCTTAACAATGTTCTGGTAGAGATTGGAAGGCATCTAGAAAGTTACGAGATATGGATAAATGTTGTATTGAAGCATTGGCTAAAATAATTGCATCACTGTATGACATATTTCTTTATGTGTAAGAAATTGTTCTGAAAACTATGAGATGTTTCTAATCATGCAATTTAACTTGTCTTGTAGGAAAGATCGTATACCATCACCTACAAAAGAAGGACTACAAAATTTGTTCCAGTAACAAAGCTATCTATTGAAAATATTGAAGATATTGAAGTTCCCAGGATCCAAGATGAAATAATGGAAGAATACCATGATCTGTCGATCATGAAGAAAGATGTTTGGGATGTGGTCCCAAGAATAGATGGGAAGTCTGTTGTGACTTCCAAAGATCAAGCATGCTGCAGATGGCAGCATAGAGAAATACAAAGCGAGATTTGTAGCTCGTGGCTTCTCCCAGAAAAGGGGAATAGACTATGAAGAGACTTTTTCTCCTGCAGCCAGATACACTTCCATCAGATCAGTACTTGCTCTGGCTGCAGTGATGAAATGGAAGATACACCAGATAGATGTCAAGACAGCTTTCTTGAATGGTGTAGTCGAGGAGGAAGTGTATGTGGAGCAGCCACTTGGTTTTGAGACACATGAAAGGGAGTCATATGTGTGTAGATTGAAGAAAGCCTTGTATGGCTTGAAGCAAGCTCCTAGGACTTGGTATGGTAGGATAGACAGCTTTATATCTAGTTTGGGATTTACCAAGAGTAAAGCGGATTCCAACCTTTACTACAAGGTTGAGGAAGGCAATCCTGTGATACTACTTTTGTATGTGGATGACCTGTTTGTAACAAGAGAGGATGGATTGATTGTCGATACCAAGAGGAAGCTTGCTGCCGAGTTCGAGATGAAGGACTTGGGGATGATGCACTATTTCCTAGGCATAGAGGTGTGGTAGAGTGTAGATGGAATCTTCCTTGGACAAGGGAAGTATGCAGTAGAGATCCTGAAGAGGTTCGGGATGATGGACTGCAAGGCCATGGCCACACCTATGGCATTGAACCTGAAGCTTCTGTGTGATGCTTCATCTGATCCGATTGATGTCACTATGTATCATCAAATGATTGGGTCCTTGATGTACCTGACGAACACTAGACCAGATATTTGCTTTGCGGTGAACACATTGAGCCAGTTCCTGACGGATCCCAGAGGTGTTCACCTAGTTGTTGTAAAGCATATTCTGAGGTACCTGAAGGGTACAATTGATTATGGGCTCAAGTATGATGCGAATCAAAAGCTTAACCTGCAGGTTTATGTTGATTCAGACTGGGCAAGCAGTGCTGCATATAGGAAGAGCACATCTGGGTGCTGCTTCAGTATGGGATTAGGTGTGATCTCTTGGTTTAGCAGGAAGCAGTCCTGCATAGCACTGAGTACAGCCGAGGCAGAGCATGTTACAGCATGCTCGGCTAGTTTTGAGGTAGTATGGCTCCGGAAGCTACTGTATGAGTTATTTGATCTCCCGCTGGAGGCTACTGGTATCTTTTGTGACAACCAGAGTTGTGTGAAGTTGTCTGAGAACCCGATGTTCCACAACAGGTCGAAGCACATTGAGATCAAATATCACTATATCATGGATATGGTGCAGAGAGGAGCAGTGAAGCTCATGTATGTTGCGACGGATGAGCAGGTTGCAAATGTGTTGACGAAACCACTAGCTAGAGTGAAGTTTGAGCACTTCAGAGAGAGGCTTGGTGTTCTTCAGATTGACGACACTTCGAGGAAGAAGTGATGGACACATTTGTAGGATCCATCCCAAGCATGGTGAGAGGAGGATCCTTTCCATGGTTGTGGATGTAAGTGCTAGATGATGAGCATCAGGACGATGCTCCAGTTTTCTGCTCTGTATATGCATCAGTTGGATGCTTTGATTAGTTTGATCATGTATTTGGATATGCATCATGTTGGATGCTTGATATATTTGTATGTGCATCATGTTGGATGCTTGATATGATCAGGTAGATCATGTATTTATGTACCAGGTGGATACATTGTATGATCAGGTAGATCATGTATTTATGTACCAGGTGGATACATTGTATGATCAGGTGGATCATGTATTTTTGTATATGTATCAGGTGGATGCATTGTATGATCAATTAGATCATGTACTTATGTATGTATCAGGTGGATGCATTGTATGATCAGGTAGATCATGTACTTATGTATGTATCAAGTGGATGCATTGTATGATCAGGTAGATCATGTACTTATGTATGTATATCAGGTGGATGCATTGTATGATCAGGTAGATACTTTGTATGCATCAGATGGATATATTGTTTGATCAGGATGATCACAGATGACAAGCTTCAGGATGTTGCTCTAGATGATATGCATCAGGTTGATGCTATGATGATGATCAGGTTGATCATGTGATGATGTACATCAAGATGATGTATGGTGAGTATCGGGTTGATACTCTGTGGTCGTGGACAGGTTGTGCAGGTAGCATAGAAAATACCCTTTAAAATCTGGACAGGTAGAGCGGTATGCTCGTAATATCCTGGGATGCTCTATCGAGATCCAGACAGGTAGAGTGGTGTTCTCATAACATCCTAGGATGCTCTGAGTAGGTTTTGCTACAGGTAGCATAGAAAAGGTCCTTTAAAATTTGGACAGGTAGAGTGGTGTGCTCGTAATATCCTGGGATGCTCTATCTAGATCCAGACAGGTAGAGCGGTGTGCTCGTAACATCCTAGGATGCTCTGAGTAGGTTTTGCTACGGTTTCACATAGAAAAGATCCTTTAAAATTCGGACAGGTAGAGTGGTGTACTCGTAATATCTTGGGATGCTCTATCGAGATCCAGACAGGTAGAGCGGTGTGCTCGTAACATCCTGGGATGCTCTGAGTAGGTTTTGCAAAAGTTCACATAGAAAAGATCCTTTAAAATTCAGATAGGTAGAGCGGTGTGCTCGTAACATCCTGGGATGCTCTATCGAGATCTAGACAGGTAGAGCGGTGTACTCGTAACATCCTGGGATGCTCTATGTTTTGTTAAGGTCAACATGTAAAAGATCCTGGGAGATCCGATAGGTTGAGCAGTAAGCTTGTAATCAGTCCTGGGATGCTCTTTCGAGGTTTTGTTGATGCACGTAATCAGTCCTAAGGATTCCACAGTATGGCCAATGATGATGAAGACCTACAGGTCATGGGCCTACATCCAGTATGAAAAAGGACTGGCTCTGTAGAAATTCCTATGACGAGTAGATTGGAGATTGATTGAGATAGCAGCAGCAGTGACGATGACGATGATTCGTTGATGATGATCCAAAGAAGAAGACTTGTGCTAGCAGATCTGTGTCGAGAAATACCTTCCTAGTTAAGAGGGAGTGTTGATTTATATGTAACTTAGGAATGTATTTCACCCATGTATATTGTACTCCTATAGAGATGTTATTATTCCTCTATAAGGAAGTGTCGTCATTTGTATTGACAAGTGTCGCAAGTGTCGTAACTTGCAGTGATGGGTTATTAGACCACCAAGTGTGGGGTCGGCCCTGATTAGTTTAACCATGGGTTATTAGACTGAGTTAGACAAGTCGGCCCTGCTAGGTTATTGGGCAGGACAGGTCATGTATAAATAGAGATCGAGAGATCTCTATTTTGATCACTTCATTATTCACTTCTACACTCTCCAGAAAGTGGCACACTAGTGGAGGAGGAGGTTGAGCTGCTAGGAGGACTATCTCTGTGTACTTGGGTTGTATCATTGCTCTTTCTATCTCTAAGGAAGTTGTGGGGGTTTTCACCTTTATGGTTTTCCCCAGTGAAACTCTGCGTGTCTATTGTCTCATGTGATTGCTTGGTGTGATTGATATGCATTGTTATACTTGATATGTTATACATGTTATTCTCTCAATAAATATCCTAGAGTATGTTGAATTAATGCTAAAAAATTAACACTGCATACTTCCCTTGTCCAAGGAAGATCCCATCTGCACTCTGCCACACCTCCATACCTAGAAAGTAGTGCATCATACCCAAGTCCTTCATCTCGAACTCGGCAGCAAGCTTCCTCTTTATGTCGACAATCAACCCATCCTCACCTGTCTCAAACAGGTCATCTACATACAGTAGTAGTATCACAGGATTGCCTTCCTCAACCTTGTAGTAAAGGTTGGAATCCGCTTTACTCTTGGTAAAGCCCAAAATGGACAGGAAACTATCTATCCTGTCGTACCATGTCCTAGGACCTTGATTCAAGCCATACAAGGATTTCTTCAACCTGCACACATATGACTCCCTGTCATGTGTCTCAAAACCGAGTGGCTGCTCCACATACACTTCCTCTTCGACTACACCATTCAAGAAAGCTGTCTTGACATCCATCTGGTGTATCTTCCACTTCATAACTGTAGCCAGGGCAAGTACTGATCTGATGGAAGTGTATATGGATACAAGTGCAAAAGTCTCTTCATAATCTATCCCTCTTTCTAGGAGAAGCCACGAGCCACAAACCTTGCTTTGTATTTCTCTATGCTACCATCTGCAGCATGCTTGATCTTATAGATCCACTTGGAAGTCACAACAGACTTCCCTTCAGGTCTTGGGACCACATCCCAAACATCATTCTTCATGATCGACTGGTATTCCTCGACCATGGCATCCTTCCATTACTGTATCCATAATCCTTGGAAGTTCAAATTCTTCAATATCTTCAATAGATAGTTTTCTTGAACTTTGTTGCTGGAACAAATGTTGTTGTCCTTGTTTTGTAGGTGATTGTACATGATCATTCCTACAAGTCAAATTCAATTTCATGATTAGAAACTTCTCATAGTTTTTCAAAAACAAATTCTTATGCATAAAGACATATGTCATACAGTCATGCAATTATCTTAGCCAATCCTTCAATACAACATTTATCCATATCCCGTATTCACACGGTAACTTTCTAGATGCCTTCCATCTCTACCAGAACATTTGTTAAGAGTGTGCACAACTCCCAACATGTTAGCAAAGAGGTGTCATTCTAGATAAGTAGCAATGGAATGTTGTACAGTACCATAGGCCACTTACCCATTACTTGCATATTAGTAGTATCTTGTTCATTAATGCATCTTTTCTAAAATGCAAAATGTACATCCTAAATCTAGGAACATAAGTATGTACATGAATGAACAACATCATTTAAGTAATAAGAAATGATAATTCAAATACTTATCTTTGTTTAGTTGTTGGGTGGACTCCCTCTCAATCTTTGCTTCCTTGTAGGAACTATTGGAGTGTGCTCCCTCTTGATCTTTGCTTCCTGGATTACCTGTCCTTGAACTTATATTCATCCTGGACCATTATGCATGCTTAAGTGTGCACTAGTGTCATGATTGTGTCATCCTCAAGAACTCATACATAATCATACATTCATTAGTATAATCTCAATACTATCAAAACATTATGATTCTAAATAATCTTAAATATTTATGGTCATGATCATTTCATACATAGGTAATAAGCGTTAGTATTCAAGGTTTCAGGGAAGACTTCTTTTACTCATGCATATTCTTATTTGACCATAGGATTCTTTTGGTTAGTCATATCATCAATCAAAGTAAGAAACATAATATGCATAAACCCTTGATTATTTCTAACTTCAAGAATAATCATTATCATTCATACAAAAGTATAAGATCCTAACACAAGGTAGGATTCTAACTTGATATAGGAAAAACATACCTGGTTATCATGTTTGCTAGTTATGTCTAACATACCCAAACAATGTCTTCTTGTTTTCTTCAATGACTTTTGCTTAGTAACCTGCATAACTCATAAGTTAACCAAATTATACATACCTCGTAAGTAGAGCTTCTATGTGATCCATGACTATCGATGAGTCTTTGTCTTCATGTCACCATGGTCATATGTTCTTGATCTAGAACTTGATCTGTCTTTCTTGATGTACCTTTCATGTTAGAGGACAACATCAACCTCATACAACATCATGGTGCATTAGTACAATCATAAGTGTCATAACCCTAATCAATGAATGTCTACACGCATTCATACTTTTACTAAGGTGATAAGACAAGTCTAAGATTAATCAAGATTGTACTAATAATATGAAGACAAACATATCATAAATTTACTCATGAACAGATTTCACAAACATACATGTATCTCTTCAAGTCATACCTGTCGAGATTGCTTGTAGACTTCTTGTGTAAGGCCTTAGCCTCATCTCTCTCTGGAACTGGAATCTCTTCACTTATGTAGGTGTCCAATTCATCATATTCTAGGATTAACCCAATCCACTTTGATTTGTTGAAACTGGATCTGGAGCTAGATTAGGGTTTGTCAGAGAAACCCTAAAAAATAAAACTTTGAATTTCAAACTTCTAATTGGATGAAAAGATGTGCCTTGCTGAGCTGATCAAGCTGGCATACTTCAATTTTGAAATCTCTAAATTTTGACCCCTCAAAATTGCCTTTGAAACTTCCAGATCTTCTGGACAGGATCCCGAACTAGGGTTTGATAAAGCCCGGTCTTCTACCCATCCAAAAGGTTCGATCTTGTGTTCTAAACTTTGATTTTTCTGAGGAGCTTCCATCCGTGGTCACAGGTTTAAAAAATTCCAACTTTTGCAGAAGCCCTAATTTTCCACCTTTCCGATCAAAATCCCAAAATAGGGTTTGATCAAGCTCGGCCTTCTTCCCAACCAAAAAATTTGATCTTGGTCTCTAAATTTTGATTTTGATGAGTAGCATTCAGTCGTGGACTCTGATTCCAAAAATTCCAACTTTCTGCGAAGCCCTAAATTCCCGCAGCAGTGACAAGCCAAGAATGAAGGTGCCCAAAATCCAATTATGTTTTGACAGAAATATGCACCTGATTGTTTCTGGTGCAGCTCTGAAATTTTGAATCCACAGGGTCTGAAACTTCATCCTGTGGTAGCTTGACCTGTCATCTTTCCAACCCCATAGGTCTGACCTCAATTGGAGTGTCTGAGAGATAGTTATGCCAAGTGTCGCAACGTGACCTATTTATGGGATAAAACAGGAGAGTGAACTTGTACGGCGTGCCACGTGTCACTGGTTCAACTTCGGCCTCTGAAAAAATTACCTGAGAAACTACAGTTCGTTCTCTACCTATCTGTTTTATGAAATTTCATTTGGAGCTTCCTATCCCAAGTTGTGATCTTTTTTCCTAGGTCACCTGTTTATTACTAAGATCTGGAAGAGGCAGAAACCCTAGATTATACAGGTCATAAAATAGAAAGTACAACAATTAGATGTCGTGCTTAGGAAAAAAGGTACATGGGGATGTTATCTACGACCTGTAGAAGTTTCAGAACCTGAACCTTTGCCAAAATGGATTTATGGCGAAAGTTCCAGGATGACTGGCTTTTGCTATATCAAGCCCTAACTTGCAATTTGTCGCAAGTGCAACAAGTCTCATAAATGCCATATCATGCCTTCCTTCAGGCTAGCTCTGACTCCATGTTAATTTTTCATCATTTAATTCAATAGATATAGGATCTTAACTAAAAGAACAACATGTACAGCATATCAAGCATAAGAGACAAGAGACAAGAGACACAAAACATTTCATCGGGGAAAACCAAGAAGGTGAAAAACCCCGCAACTTCCTCAGAGATAGAATAAGCATCAATACAAGGACCACAATGATCAAACCCAAGAGATATATATCTTCAGGAGCATGCTCCTCCTCCACTTGTGCGCACCCTCCTCTTTTCTCACTAATGCGAAGTGAGTGAATAATAGAAAATGTGTAAAATGAGAGAGACACACTCTCTATTTATACACTAACTTGACTTGACCTTTACTCAACTAGGTCTGCCCCAACTTAACCACTTAACATAATGCTGATTGGTCCGACCCCATCAAGGTGGTCTAATAACCCATCAAGTATAAGTTACGACACTTACAATATAACTTGCGACACTTGCAAGTACACATGACAACACTTCCAATCGGAGGAATAAGACATCTCCGTTGGGGATACAATAAGGTACAAATGTAATACATACAGTATACAAGTGAAAATCTTCCGAAGTTACAAATACAACAACATTGTGTGGACCTGCGGACTCAAGGTCCATGTGGATGGTTGAGAGGCACTTGAAATTTATGAAGGGTTTGGTCAGACAACGAGCATATGCTGAGGGTTCTACAATGGAGGGATATATGGTATACCAAAACATGTTGTATATTAGTGAATATCTTCCTATATTAGCGTCAAAGCTCAATTTACGTCGCATTTGTGATCCGGACTCCAATAAAGATTTCGAAGGGGAGTACCCAAAGGGGATAGGTAGATCGAGGAAGGTGAAAGGTAATATAACACATATTCTATTTTTATATTCAATATTTTGCATCAATTTAGAGTGTAATAATATACTAGCTTTCATGTTAAGTGACTATACATTTGTATTGAATTTTAATTTTATTGTCATCAAACAGTTGGTCGAGAGTGGGATGAAATTCATTTATACATCGCAAACAATCTTGACTGGATGAAGGTATGGATTGAACGATGTGAACAATCTTGTCATGGAATATCATGGGAAGGTGTGGCTTCATTGGTTAAAGCTGCACATCGCAATGGAGATACCAATCTAACACAAAGGGAAATCAATTTAGCAAGAGGTTTAAAAGATGAGAAGGTAAGCATATTAATCAACCACACTATTTATTTTTCTGTAAAAAATATTGTCGTTGTACACGCTGATTTTTTTCCCTGTATGGAATTATAAACATGCACTAGTTAATCATAAATATTGGATCATTATGTAATGTTTTCCTGTATGCCTTGTTGTAGGTAAAACACCATAAGGCTATGTGGTGCAATGGCTGTAGATATCGCATCAAAAAGTTGGATGAAACAAAGAAAACATCAGATTGTGGGATATCTGCATTCTTTGAGGTGACCAATGTTTCTTCTAGAAGTGACAGACATCCAGAACTCTCTGAAAATCGATACTATGGGTATCTGGAAGACATTCTTCAGTGTGACTTTAACTCCTGCAAGGTATTTATGTCTATTTTCAAATGGTATAGGTGTCGATTGAATCAACGTGATCCCAATAAAATAATTATTGAACATGATAATGGATTTACCATGGTAAATACAAGGTTATTTGAGCCAGGAACGAAGCCCTACATTCTTCCGACCCAATGTGAACAGGTATTTTACTCTTAGGTTCCAGGTAGAGCGGGTTGGTCATTTGCTTTCAGACACGATCCAAGGGGAATGCCGGTAAAGTATAACGTAGATGAAGGTAATGAAGACGTTCTCAAAGAAGAAGACGTCGTTGAAGATGATCATGATCAACATGAGTTAGATGATCATGTTCCAGAAGAAGATGTCGAAGAATTTCTTGAATCAGATGATGTATCAGACAATGTCCATGAAGATGATATCGACTATGACATGATGATCGTAACTGACATCGACGACGATGATGATATGGCCAATCCTTAAAATGTTGAAACTGGATCATCGGATGATACAGATGATGGCTCGGATGGAGAATATGATGAAGTCCATTGAAGTGTACGAGGTATGCAGTAATATATCTACTCTATATATTTTGATTTAATTTTGTGATAGAAATATTGAGTTTTTTTGCCAGTACGTATAATAAATTAACTATTTCTTAGTGAGTACAGTTTCCATTTTCCTGTATGTTATAATTAGAAACATTGCTTGTTATAGAGTATGACAAAAAAACACATTTAATTTTTTTGTACATAGGTATTTTTGTCGGGTTATGGGGAATTGAGAGTGATGTGAGGGGGGGAGGGGCCATAAGAGCTTCCACCTTCATGTGGTTGGCCCTATTTAGTAGAGAATATTAAATTATTCTCGAAACAGAGAGAAGCTTAGTAAGGAAATGCACAATTATCATGCTAACCCAAATGGCATAACGAGCTCATCGGATATTTCTTTTCAAGTCAGAAGTCTGATATCCAACGTGCCTCTTACCGTCAGTGGTATGGCGAGGTCGTCAGATTCATCATCATCATCATCATCATCAACAACAACAACATCATCATCAACATCATCATTATCATAATCATCATCATATTCATCATCATCATCTTCATCATCACCATCATCATCATCATCATCATCATCATCCTCATTCTCATCATCATATTCATCATCATCATCATCATCATATTCATCATCATCATCATCATCATCATCATCATCATCATCATCATTGTCATCATCATCGTCATCATCATCATCATCAGCAGCAGCAGCAGCATCGGCATCATCATCGCCATCTTCATGATCATCATCTTCATCAGGATCATCATCATCATCATCATTATCATCAATATCATCTTCATCATCATCATCATCATCATCATCATCATCATCATCACCATCATCATCACCATCATCATCATCATCGTCGTCATCATCACCATCATCATCTTCATCATCATCATCTTCATCATCATCATCTTCATCATCATCATCGTCGTCGTCATCATCATCATCGTCATCTTCATCATCATATTCATCATCGTCGTCATCATCATCATCATCATCATCATCATCATCATCATCATCATCGTCGTCGTCATCTTCATGATCATCAGGATCATCATCATCATCATCATCATCATCATCATCAATATCATCTTCAGCATCGTCATCATCATCATAATCATAGTTGTCGTCGTCACCACCACCACTATCATCATCATCATCACCATCATCATCATCACCATCATCATCATCAGCATCAGCATCAGCATCATCAGCATCATCGTCGTCGTCGTCATCACCATCTTCATCATCGGCATCTTCTTCATCATCATCATCTTCATCATCTTCATCACCATTATCTAGTTTTCTAAGTTAAGTTTACAATTAACTACCACTTTGGGGGGATATGAAATTATGAGTGCTTATTGTATCAATTAAAAAAGTATATGTCTATCCAAATATATTACATCGGACTTGTAGCGTAGCTATTACACTTGATGATTATCCACAGTTGCATAAAATTTACCTTTAATTGAATCCCCTATAGTGCCTATCTAAAATATAATATAGTGTGTTGAAAATATATAATAATTACTTTATTTATCACAATTGTCAAATTACATTATTTTTTTCCTCGGACATCAAATTACATTATTATTATTATATGATTTAAATTATATTTAAATAATTAAAATTATAACAAATTTAAATATAAAGAATTATATTTATTTTGAAAAAAAAATGTTTTAAAGTTTATTAAAATTAAAATTATGGAAAACACAAATGAAAAATCTTAGTCATATAGAACTTTATATCCTTGTGTACATGTGGTGAAGGAAGAAGGTAATTTGCATGAATAGGTTTAGAGTTCAATACCCCACATCAGCCCACATCTGTATTTATGTTCTCACAATACAATAGCTAACATATTAACTACCTTCAAATCTTGATATACATAATAAAACAATTAAAATAAGCATAAGATTATCTTAGCACTAAATCCATGATAGAAAATCTTTGAATATACATTGTATTTGTACTTTTTAACATTTCCACTCGCATGCTCCTTTCACTCCTTAGATTTCATTCAAATCTATTGATTTTTTTTCTTTAACTTTGGTTTACTTTGGGATCATGATCTCTATTTGAACTTATTGTTGATGATATAAATGTAATACCTTCCTTAACTTATTAGGGATCAATTTTCATTGGATTGGTCCAAATTCAAATTTTGTTCAAAGGTCATGTTTGGTGATTGGAGGTGTCATGTTTGCATTTTACACAAAGACAACACGAGTGCACTTTCATAGTGTTTCCAAATTTTATAAATTAATAATCTTATTCCTTTAGGATTTGATTTTTTTTTTAACATATGTTCATTATTGCATGAACATATCCCTGGATGAACATACACTCTAAGGAAAAAAGTCCCTTGGTAAGAAAATTCTCGACTTCTCTAAAATTAACACACATATGCTAAATCACATATTTATTTGGAACCAACAAAATCAAATATTCAGAACAAAGCATGCTAGGATTGATAATGCCTTAATCTAACCATTCATGTATAACCTGTTTATATGATCACTCTCCATACAATGGGTCCTAGATGTTTTCTAGGAAAATCATAGAACTTATGCAGTCTATCCTTTGGGTCAAGGAAATCCTCAACGACAAAAACAAAGTTATTTTGCATATCGTTCACAACAAACCGATGTAGACTAAATTCTAGCTTCTTGCCAGTTTGGGTTAATTCAGGTACATAAAATAAACTTACATTGAAACTAGGTAGATGATACACATTATTGATCAAACCATTATGAGATGTAATCATATCCTACAAATATTTCTTTTTTTGTAGCTTGACTTAATGAGAAATATAGAGAAGCATCTTGAGTTATATGATGGCCACAACCAGATTATTGATTATCCATTCATGACTTTTAAAAGTGTGAGCATGCAATCATTAAACTATATGAAGAAGACATCATAATCATAAGCATCGACACTATCCAAGAGGACCATCCTATCATAAAGAAACTGAAGGCCACAATAGCTTTAATATATTCCTCTTTAGTAAAAGAGAACCATGAAGATCAACATATTGATAATTGCATCAATAGGGCCTAGGATCCCATTAATCTAGTCACTAGTTGTGTTAATCTATACCATGGGTTCGAGGTAACAAACCTTGAGAAGGGAGAGAATGTAGTACTAGTAGTTCATTAGTGTGTAGTAAGTAACACTGACTTTATGCACCACTAGTTGTTCTACCCAACTCTTATTGCTTCAATCTCAAAACACTTTTGGAAATAAGGGTATGTTATGTCCCTAACGAAACCTCCACTTATCATGTCAAGCTCCACTTATCAACTTGCATATTTTTAGTCATTTGGGTCTCATAGTCTATTCATGGCCTAATAGCCAATAAAGTCCATTTTGTACACCAAGGCACACTGTAGTGCATGTATTTTCACACTCAAAGCTATTTATGCACATATCATCAACATGGTAGTGTCTCACTCAAGACTAAGCTTAAATATTACATAAAAAATAAATATAAATAAATATTAAATAAAACTTAATAAAAAATATTAAATATTACATATACATAAATATTAAATATAAAAAAAAATATTACATAAAAAAATAAAAAATAATAAACATAATAAACATAATAAATAAATAAATAATAAAAAGATAAAAAAGATAAAACCGTAACAAACAATTTACGAACATTTGATCAACCATTGTTTTTTTCGCTTACCTCACCTCCCGGACCAGTGCATTTTCTCTTACCTCATGACCAAGCACTGAGCCCAAAGGTATTTTTTCAGGGTACCCCTGCCATAACTTGAGATTCGGCTCGAAGGCACATAGTTTTCACTTACCAGTGTGTTTTTATTGGTCCTGCGCGAGTGCATTTTCACTTACTTCACCAAGCCTAGAGGCCGGAGGTCATAGAGATTGCCGGGAGACTGCATTTTCACTTACCTCACCAATATCAGAGCTTGGAGGTCGTAGAGTTTCCCGAAAGGTCACAGAGATCCCAGAGGTTGCAGAGAGGAGGTCATAGAGATCACCAAGAGGACGCGATGCCCCCAAAATCGGTTAGTGCACTGCCATTTAACCCTAGATCTCTGTCAAATTTATCAATGTTTCAATGTGGATCTGTTTATGACATTAGGGGTTTATATTTTTTCCATTGTATTGTAGGTTACCCCCTTGAAGTGGCTAGGAGAGTTCCCTCTCTCAAATAGGATTTAAAATTTCTTTCATGAGACTTTTGAGGAGCTCCCATTTTGGATCCTAGTATAGATCACACCAGACCACCTAAGATATCAACTCTGGGAAGTTCCAGGGCCCGATTCACTCGACATACAACATTGTTCTCTAGGTTTTCCAATGCAGCTAGTGTTCCATTTAGATATTCTTCCCCTCAACCTTGGATGTTAGGGGTGATGGACCTCATCGATCCAGAGCTCCTCCCAGGATTTCACAACTAAGTACCCTTAGTGTTGGATATTTTCCAGACGAGTTTATGAAGCAATGAATTGGTCTCCTCATGGTGATTGATGACTCAGATTAGGATCCATCCTCTTCCTCTCCCCACTCTGCTTCTCATCCCAGCATGCCTTGATAGCATCATTGTATGCTCAACACAATTTTAATCTTTTTGTTTTTGTATTTGCACTACTTTTTGCATTCCTATTGACTAATGAGTTAGATCTTTCTTTGCTTTTGGTAGTAGAGATAGGAGTTGCTTTCACTCTCTCACTGTGTTTTGATATTGTCTGTACTTTTGAGTCCCATTGACCATCTATGTGTTCACTTGTTGGGCTTTAATAAAACTAACTTATCTTCTATTGCATCTTGCTAAGTTTCAATTGATATTTTTCATTTCATGGTTAATGGTGGATGTGGGTTCATCACAAGTGGTATCAAAGCATTGTCATGTGCAAGATTTGGAAATGAACAATTCTAAGAGGTAGAGCATTTTTATCTACCCATCCAATGCTTGGTTCATTTTAGAAAAATATTGGTTGCATTAAGACTCAAGAGATTGGGGATTTCTTAGACAAATATTTTTTCTTTCTTTGAGCTTCCATAACACACCACCTTGGGAATGGTGCAAAATTCGAAGTGTTATGATCAACCTTAAATTTCACCAAATGGTATAGTTCAGCATTTGGATCAATTTCAACCTTTTCAGCATTATATTTATGTCATTCATCTACATAACAAAATGCACCATGATGATGTTCACTCACATGGTGACTAGGAAATGTAGCACAACATAGAAATGTTGAAATACAAATATAAGTCTATGCATCTATCTATGTTATCACCATATATACATATCTGATCAGTGATAATCCAGGGGTCAAAACTAGGGCCTTACATGCAATGTTATCAGAACCGACCTAATTGGATTGGAACTGGCTGAATCGGACTGGAATTGGCTGATTTGGATCGGTTTGGGAAGTTTATGGTCAGAAATGGTCTCCCAAACAGGATTTGATCAATTCCATATGAAATTGGTCAAACCTGTCCAAAGAAGTCAATTTTGTCCCAACGTGCAAGTTGCAACAACCCCATGAAAAACCAAAAAAATGGAAAGAAAATAAAATAAAAACCTTAAAAACTAACCCTCAACCCATTTTGTATTTATTTAATGATTTTGTTCCCCTCTACTTGTCTCACACCTTCCTCATTGATCGATTGTGATCATGTGAATACTTTGGCGATTGTAGTAAAGAGTGTTCATTTGACACTTCTTGTGCTGATTCTGAGTGCAACAGTGGATCTGTCTATGACATTAGGGGTTTATATTTTTCAACTTAAAGTATATACATTTACATATTTAAAACACACATGTCATTCTTCATCTTTCTCTTTCTTAAATTATTCTAGTATTTTTGTTGCAACGCATTCTTCCCTTTGGATTTCTTCAATTCCTCCAGAGCATGCATGCATAAGCAAAATCGAAGTTATGTTTTCCGTCGAGGCAGCTTGAATATGAGAATTGCCAGAAAGTGGCCCCAGGGTGCAAAGTAACGAAACATTTGACGGGTTGGCAACGTATATATATAAAAGGAACAAAATTATACAGGCCTAAAATTGCGGTTGGTTCTATTACGGTCAAAGTTAATTCAATTTGTAAGCTGCCTCGACGGAAAACGGAACTTCAATTTTGCTTACCCATTTTTGTTGTTCTGGTTTAGGAAATATTTCAGGCTATTATGGCTTGTTTTAAAGTATTCTTTAAGCATGCTCCAGCTGTTGTTTCTAAACATGTCAAGCTCCACTTATCAACTTTCATATTTTTTAGCCTAAATGTAACACCTCACAGTTTCCAAACTTCATCTTTGTATTGCATTGGCTTTTAACCAATCTTGGTACTCCTTCTCAAGTTGAACTAGTGCTATCTTCCTACCTTCTCTTTTTATATACATATTGCAGAGTCACTATTATCAAGTTTGCATCCTAGTTCTTCAATACAAGAGTAGATGGATGCTTCATACCAATTGTTAAAGTCTGATCCTAGGACCTGTTTGGAGTGACCATCATATACCTTTGAGTCCATCCTCCAACTCCATGGACTCATGATGTGCCAAGGTCTTTTAAAAAAAAGATTGCTCAACTTCTGATTTTTTTATCATTTATCATCTAGTTTTTCTTATGTAAAGTTGTCGGCTATCATAATCTTCTTTGTAAAACAAATTGTCATCACGACCAGGCTCCCCTTATTTGATATGATAATTCAACTTCATCAAGGTTAGTAAATTCATAAAAGGCAAGCATGCATCATCATACTTTAGACTTTAATCAAACCATCATGACTTGGATTGTGGCAATTTTAGTCTTCGACTGGGGTAGTACTATAGAAGCTTTAACACTTAGAATATAGCAACTTCAAATTTGGACTGTGGTGGCTTTGGATTGCGGGAGGAGATTATTATCAAGCATACCTTAAACTATTTATTGGATCCATTTTTTGAGTACCTGTTGCTATCCTTCAAATATGTGCTTCAAGAACCAAAGAATTTCAATGTTGCCTTGTACTCCTTTTAGTGTCCTAAGTTCAGTCCAGATTGAAACTTGATTTTTTTTTTTTTTAAACTTGCTTTTGGACTTTCTTCTGGACACTTCATGTGGTGATATTTCATGGATTGTTAGTTGGAGGTGGTTGAGATGGCACATTCTTCTAGGGAACATTTCCTAGGTAGTCTCCCCTTCATGTCAAACCTATACATGGCATTATTCTCTCTCTATGAGTGCACTATCTTCTTTCACATGTGCGAGGAGGTTGGCACAACTCCCTAGGGAACACTGATGAAGTTTGTTGAGAATGGAATATTTTATTAGGGTGTTGTAACTTGTAACTACCTGGGAGTTTATTTATTAATTTATTCACATTGGAGAAAAAACCTTCCTATTTTGAGAACTTGACATCGATTTTACCCTAGAAACCTATTTGAGAAACCAACAAGACCACACAGTTTAGGGGTTCAAGGAAAAAAAATTCCTTTAATATGGCTAGGAGGAAGTGAGTTGAAACTATGAGAGTTGGCCAAGGAAAGGAACCAATGAATGGAATTCTATTGGAATTGTTGGAATTGCAATTGGGAAGTTATAATGAAATGCTTTGTGAAATTTTCATGTTATTCTTCATTTAGTTGTGATGTGTATTTTATGTGATAGTACATACTACATACATGTCTAGCTATAGAAAGTGAACGAAGTCCACGCTCTGCAAACTTATCACTTATTGAATGTACTTTATTTCTCGCATCTTCCTTGTAATGGCAGATAGCTTCAAAACTCAGTTTATTGACATGGACTAAAGATTTCTAAACAATGGATGTGTTAGAAAAAAAATTATTTGGCAATTTGATCCAATCCACCATTGATAGCGGATGAATGTATTTCCACATCAAAACATTTTTTCCATTAGAAGTAGAAGAAAGTTATTGTTGGATTCATTTAATTTGAAAGAGTATTTATAGTTTGAAAGAACTCTCTCCTTACCTTAGCTAGAATTCATTGAAAGGAAAGGCTTATTTGATTCATATTCATTTGCATGGTTTGAGTCAGTCATCACACCACGAGTTGCACTTCCATCACCCGACTGAGTAATATAACCATTAAAATTTAACTCGCTAACTCAACACACTTTAACCTCGCTTGAGGATAAAAAGAATTTGGTAGTTAGGTAGGACATTGGGGATAGGCATCCAAATAATTCCCCCTTGTCATTTTCATCTGAGACATATTTGTTGTCCTCTAGGGTACTAAAATCCTCTAGTATTTATTGACACGGTCATTGACCAGTTTGTGGAGGGGCCTCCCGTTGTTTTGGGGGTAAGCCGCGAGGACAAGTTCCGGATGGACTTTGTGGAATGTCGCACTCCACTTAGCTCCTAAGGATATCTATCCATTGTCTTCCCTGTACTCTATTGTATATGTGATACAGGGGCTCAAAGACAGAAGTGCCAGTTAACCTTCTTCGACGTGTCATGAACGAGGTAGCCTAGTAACTTTTCTTCTAGGGATCTTTTACCCAGAAACCCTTTCAATAGAGGGATATCCTTCCACTTCGGTCTCTCACTTCGTATTGTTCGACTTGGATTTCATCACCTTGCAAAGGATATGATTTGCCTAGGTCTCCAGCTCCTAGTTAGGAAGTTTGCTTGCTATTTCACCTTTTTAGAGGGTCTTTTTCTTTTTAGTGCTGCTTGTTGGCATTTTGGCCACTTTTGTTTCAGCTCACTTACTATGACACCGGTCCCAGTACAGTTTTTTGAGCTTGCTTTTTTGGCTTGCGAGCCTTCTCTTTTCATAGCTCCCCTTCTGCATGCTCGGTTGCTTTAGGGTTTTTGAGTTCTTACACGGTCAGTTACCAATTATCTGATGATGTGTGATGTCCTCTTCTCCTAGGTCTTCGATATGGTTGAGTTAGATGGTCTCCTCAAGGGACTAGACACCCTTGATGGAGCCACTAACGCTTGACCTTAGGAGTAGTCTAGAGGACCACGTGATCACACCATCCGTGTGGACTTTTCCGTTTACTGTGATGATGGAATTTCAGGTTATATGGAACAATGGTACATTTAAGAGAGAGATGATTGGTTGTACCCCACCTTGGTTGATTGTCTTATGGTCCTTTCATTTTGTTGATAATATTTTTGTGGTACCCTGCCTTTTACCTTTTGGGGCTTTTACTCATCTTGGGTTATCTTTTGATTTGTACCACCTTTTATGTTTTTGGTCTTGTGAGTACTATGGTAGTTTGTCCACATTTGAGGTACACCCCCTTTGTCCAAATTGTTATGAATCTTTATACCCACTTTGTACCACCCTCCAGACCTTAGTTAGGAAGATTGCTTGTTATCATACCTTTTGGAGGTCCTATTTGAGTTACAAGAGGTAGTTACAAGGAGCTATTTCATATAAGAGGTAGTTACAAGGAGCTTTGCATATAAGAGATAGTTACAAGGAGCTATTGCATATATTTGACATTATTTGACCTTCCATTTCTTTGGCATGTCAAATAACCGGTAGTTACAAGGAGCTATTGCAATATATATTTGACCTTATTTGTACCTTCCCCACAATGGTTGATTTACTTTTGGTCCTTACACCCTGTTGTTTATTGGTCTTGTGGTACCTTGTCCTTTAATTTTGTTCCTTTCATTTTTTTATGGTACCTTGCCTCTTACCTTTTGGGTTTTTTACTCATCTTGAGTTATCTTTTGATTTGTACCGCCTTTTATGTTTTTGGTCTTGTGGGTATAACTATGGTAGTTTGTCCACATTTGAGGTAGTACACCCCCTTAGTCCCAATGGTTATGAGTCTTTATACCCACTCTTTTCTTTTTGACTTGTACCTTACTGGTTTGTTTTTGTACCCTTTGGTTGGTCCTTGTACCTTACTGGAGGCCGTGAGTCTCTTTGGCCTCAGTCTGTTGGATGTGAGCTCATCTTTATTGTGATTGTACTGAGCCTTTTTACTTTCTTTGATTGATCGTACCATAGCCCAGCCGTCTCTCTCTCTCTAGTTTGTACTAACCCTATAATATAAGGTGTTGATGTATTTGTAACTTCGGAATGTATTTCACATATGTATATTGTATTCCTATAGAGATTTTTTTATTCCTCTATACGGAAGTGTCGTCATTTATATTGTAAGTGTCGTAACTTATACTTGATGGGTTATTAGACCACCTTAATGGGGTTGGCCCTGTATAAGTCATGTGGGTTAAAGGGTTATTAGACCACCCTATTGGGGGTTGGCCCTATTAGCATTATGTTATGCGGTTAAGTTGAGGCTGACCTGGTAAAGGTTATTAGGAAATTCAAGTCAAGTATAAATAGAGTGCGGGAGGCACTCTATTTGATCATTCATTTTCTCACTCACACACTCATTAGAGAGTGGCGCACTAGTGGAGGAGGAGAAGTTGCTGCTAGGAGACTATCTCTTATGCTTAGGTTTTGTATCATTGCTCTATCTATCTCTGAGGAAGTTATTGGGGTTTTTCACCTTTATGGTTTTCCCCAAGGAAACTCTATGTGTATATTGTCTCTTGTGATTGCTTGTTATGATTGAAATGCTTGATATGCTCTACATGTTATTCTCTTAGTAAAGATCCTAGAGTATGTTGAATTAATGCTCAAAAATTAACAATGGGGTCACTTGGTTCCTAGAGTTGACTGGCCTCTAAGAGGCACAGTAATTTCTGAAAGTAACTCTTCTTAGTAGATTACAGGAAATGTCTACAACTAGGTAATCAAATATGTGTTGGTAAGACTTAAGTAATCAAATTGTTAACAAGAGAATATTTGACACAGAAGTATGTTGTTAATTTGACTAAAGGCATTCCTAACTTTTTAACAAGAGAATATTTGACACAGAAGTATGTTGTTAATTTTTAACAAGAGAGCCTGAAAGCAAGCGACCCTGAAACAAGCGAGCCCCAAGCAAGCGAGCGTAGAAGGTCGAAGCGGAATCCAATGGGCCCATAAACCACAAGTAAACATGGAAATATCTGCTTGGACCAGAGGAAAACATCAGATCTATACCATTAATGATAATATGAGTTGGTTGGATTATATGCAAGATTGGAAACCTAGGTGGGAGTTGAGACATACTGAAGTATTAGATGCTAACTTACAAGGATTTGATGCTTTTATTAGACTAGTTCCAGAACTCAGAAGAATGTCTATGGGATCCAGTATTGTACCAGAGATGATTTACAACAACTCCCTGAGAAAAGCAGCTGATGCAAGCAATTGGTTAACACACCTCTACCATGATCTTAACTTAATCACGACAGAGGTCTCTACACATCACCCCAGGCTGCAACTAGACCATCAATACTACTGTATTAACCGGATACGTTCTTTGAAAGCATGGCCACATCAAGATGCTAGTCTCTAGTTTCCAAGTATTACCCACACTTATGAAAAATATAAAAAATTATGGTGGGATTTCTTGAGAAAAGAAAATACATATAGAACATATTGTACCATGCTAAAGTTTGGACATCAAAGTACACATATACATGAGGATCCTCCATTCTACGGCCCTGATTGGATGAGAGACTGGTGGCAGTCATTCGGCATGAACCTGACAGCATTAGAACCAGCTGTTATTTATAATCTAAAACGGGACGTTGGAGAATCTCTCGAACAAGTCAAAGATATTTTGTAGACAAAGATTACTGAGGATCAAATCCTTGAGTACTACATTCAAAAGAAATAACAATGGCTTGTCAAAACCCGCATAGAAGTCCACATGCACCAGAATAGACGCGTGGTCCTGAGGTCTGTTTATTCAAAGGCATGGGATACTGAATCCAGTGTCTTTCGAGAATTATATGGTCCCCCATGATCCGATGAGTTGTAAATATCTCAAAAGTATTTGGCTATGAGTGGGGCCTGTCCATTCAGATTGTCATAATAAGATTGCATTCGACCAAGAGAGTGGGCCTGTCCTCTCTAAGTTTTAGGTAGAGAACCATTTGAGGCCTTCGAGTTTTGTCTCATTCTGTATTTCAGTTTAGATTTTGAATAAGATTATACAAGTTTCACAACATTATATAAAATATCGTTTTTGAAGATTTGTGAACACTTATTAACCACCTCAAAGATCTTAGTTTTGAAAGTCATAAAACTTTAAGAAGTTTTCCATAATGGTTAGTTATTTTTATTTTATATTATTATTGCTAAACATAAATATCTTACTAAATGTGAGTGTAATTCAATTACCAAGGTGATGAACCCAAACTGATGGGATGAGAGAGAATTTAGGGCCATGATGAGAAAGATAGTTAGATGGTGTGATATGGGACTTAAGACCCAAAGGAGTAATAAAAGATAGCTCATAATTGCATGAATTTCTACTCCTAAGAAAGATAAAGTGATCCTCTTCCTCATCACTTGAATGCCTACATTTTGAGAAAGGGAATGCGGTACAAGTCACCTTATAAAAGGAATTACACGTCACCTTTTAAGAGGCGATATGCCTTGCGGTCCTATCTAAACTTTTTTCCCATGGTGCAGGTAGAACCAAACAGGTATTTGTCAGATCTGTCTTCCTCAAGCGAGGGGAGTTTAGGAAGGCTAGAGGAAAGTGAGACATCTAGTAGGTCTACAAGAGTTTTATCGACTAGATGTCAAAAGACCAGAAGAAAATTCCATAAATGGATGGAATATTTTCACGCTCAAGGGGGGACATGTTCCTATGATGATGAGACAATAGGCGACGTCGAGGTGCCCTTGAGGTACAGACAATTAGTGAAACAATGGGTACCCAAGGATCTTCCTCCACCAAACACAGATTTTTGTGTGGATGAGAGGATATATCGAATTGCACCGTCGTCATTACATGGTTTGGGGTTGTTTTGCATGGATGGCATAAAGGTTGGTTACAGCACATGTACAGAATTGATGGAGTATGTTGGACCTTGTTACAACTACAAAGATTGGATGCAACTGGTCCAATATACACGAAGTATGTGTAGATATGGATTGTCAGCAAACTATTTACAGTTGAAAGACAAAGATCAAAATAAAGGAGCAACGTTGTACATTGACGAAAGGCCAAAGGCCACAGGGAATATTGCGGGGTTTATAAACAGTACACAACCAGGGTCTACAATTAAGAAACCAAACTGCGAATTTGAGGGGCGTGAAGGAAACCGTGTTTTTGTATGTGCCATTAAATCAATATCTGCAGGGGAAGAGTTGCTTATTAATTACAATTTGAATCGAGTAGATACAAACACGGTTACTATGGGAGTGGTACATAGAACAATTTACCCGACCTTTTATTAATGAATTTAACATCTTAAGGATTTTTCATTAGTTTATTTCGTTTAAATTTTCCATATTTACTTCGCAGGCTAGTGATTGGGAAAATTCTCAGCCAGCAGATGGTCGGAGGAGTACATCTTCCTCGAGGGAGCAGGTATACATCTTTGTAATAGTAAAAATATAATAAGAAAAACGAGTTTTTTTTTTATTTGTTTTTTCATTATTAGTATATTGGTTTGGTTTATATAATGTTATCTATTTTTGATGCAGAACGTTGATCAGGAAAGCCACCCGAATGTTCATTAGACGACAACATCCTCGGGGTAACAGGTAAACCTGATTGTAATTGTATAATTTAAATATGTCACAATGTTTTCTCATTATATTAATGTTTCAATGAATATTTTGGTTTCGTTTAGGTAATTTTCTCTATGTTTTTTATGCAGGTCGGTTCTGTAAGGGTCACTGTAGACCATACCATACCTGCCTCGACGCAACAAGTATACATCTTTGTAATAGTAAAAATATAATTATATGAATAATAGTTTTCTTTTATGTGTTTTTTCATGAATAGTTTTGGATTCGTTTAGGTGACTTTCACTATGTTTTTTATTTAGGGTTCTGTAAGGGGCAACTCCCAGATATTAGCAGATCAAGGCAAGTCAGCTATGACCATTGATCCGATGAGTGAATCACGATCCTCGAGGTTGCAGGTATAATTCATTGGAATTGTACCAATATAATATGTAACATAATGTTTATTTTGTTATGTATTTTTTGTGTGTATATTGGTTTTGTTATGATAATGTTTTCTACTTATTTTTTGCAGGGGCCCGATGATTGGGGCAAGTCCACAGTTGTGGATCAGATGACACCATCGTCCAGGTATCAGGTAAACCTAGTTGTAATTTTAGGAATCTATCATGATATATATGTTTTGTTAATATAATTTTAGGAATCTATCATGATAGAACTCAGTAGTGTTTTATATATTTTTGTTGCAGCCCAGTGAATCGCTATATGAAACAGCATCGCAAGAATATTCAATAGATCCTGAAGTGGATGAGATGCTAGTTAACGATACCAACAAAATTGGTGAAGCCATGGACCCGTTTAAGATGATCGACAAAATGTTGAATAAATATAGTGCAGAAATCGTTTCTCTGCTAATCAGGGTTCCACAGACAAGCCAGATTAGAGCAAGGATTGAATTGTTGGAACAGAGATTTGAAACCTTGCGAGTAAGTTGAGGAATCTTGAATCATAAAATAATTCATTTATAACTTTATAATTTTCTCTTTTATATGATAGTACTAAACGTATAAAATGTGGTTTGTATTTACAAAATTATTAGGTACCACACAAAAGTGGTCAAGGCGGTGTTGGCCCCAGCGAGGCTTGTGGAGAGACGTCGCATCATGAGAAAACGACTCCATGTGCATCGACTCCTTCTCCAGTGTTGTCGACTAAACAGTCGGTAACATGTTCTGAAACACCACGGACCACAGCTGTGAGTGCACCAGCCGCTAGTGACCGACGCACACTAGATCGTCCAGAAGAAGGGGTCGACACCGAGACTCTTAGTAATATTGATATCACCCTAGCTGCATTTCCAGGATCTTCCCGTGTTACTAGCACGTGAACAATGGAGGCAAAAATTTTGGTGGAAGAAAATCTCGTCCCAATAAAGATCGAGAAGATCCCAGGTAATTAATATAGGTTGATCAAGTTAGTGTTTATAATTTCATTGTAATATACCAATAAAACATTTTTTTTCAAATAATTATGATCATGGCATGATCGTTTTGCAGGAAATGATGTTTTCTATAAACAAATGAATGACTTGTCCTTGGAGATATTCGGGCCCACCATCTGAACAAGGTGGAATAAACAACCGAAATATTTAAAAGATGACCTCACCAATTGATTGGTTGGCCTGTTCGGCGACAAGACCTTCAATCAAGCCTAGGTCCTGAAAAAGGTTGGACAACATATGAAGGTTGTCTGAGACCAATATAGGACCCACCTGGAAAAAAAACATAGGTATGAGTGCCCTCCAATGATTCCAGCATGGGAGTGGAAATCTCTAGTGGAAGATGGAAAGGAGAGGGCTCAGAGAAAAGAAGGAAAGATACCACCAGGCACAGGGAGGTATGCAATACTTTCCGCAATGTAATTCTAAACCTTATTATTATTGATTTCTATATCGAATTTCGAACATCTAACGTATTTCAACACTTGCATAGGCTGTCAGACACTTCAAAGGACACAAAGGAAAGACTGGAAAAAATAGGTCAGCACAAGCTTGGGCCTGGTGGTTATTCAAATTTGGCGGAACGAATTGTAAGTTTCGAAAAACCAATAATGCATACAAATAATAAATTGCAAATTATTTTTTGTTTTATTGCACCACAAAATTTTAATGAATGTCGTTATGCAAATATGCAGGTCGACTGATTCAATGAAGTTCCCACTGCAGAAGACATGAAGCTTGGCTTCCAGCACGGCTTTGGAGCTGTTGTTGAACGCCGAAAAAGCTTATCTGCGCAAACACAGTCTTCTGGTAGCAATCCATTGAGTGCACAAGTATATAAAATCTATATAGTTTAATGAAGATTTATTGCTTGGGCAACCTATTCGTTATAAATACTTGACATAAAATATTGACTCTGTTTTGAGCAGGAAAGCAATGATCCCCTTAATGTCGAGGAGGGACAACAACAAATAGAAGATCATGCTTTGAATCCTGGTAAAGAATTTATTCATATGCTACAATTTTATGTATAGCATTGCAAATGGTGAACATTAATTGTAGTTCACCATATTTCAACTGTAGAGCATGTAGAGGGTGAAACTGTACAGGTTGAGCCTAGACAAGAACATGAACAACATGATGTGGCCACAGCAGGTAAAAAAACACCTTTGTAATGTTTTTTTTAATGAAATACTTGTCATTACAATAGAAAAATATAATGATGTAACATTTTCACATTGTTGCAGCAAATCCGAACCCCTTGCCGCAAAATCCACGTCTGGATCAACACTCTAGGATGGAGACATCACGATAAGCGCCTGATGAAGAACCAAGAACTGGAGGAGAAAGTCCATATCAAGATGGTCTTATTAAATATTATGTAGTACTACAAAAGAGAAGAAAAACTAAAAAGAAGTGACTGGAAAAATGTCGTCTGATTATTTTTTATAATAATATATTGTCCATGATTTTTGGCCTAATGAATGCATGAATGGTTTAATGGTTTAATGTTTCAGTGTAGTAAATTGTTACCTTTATTGAATTCCAGCTTTTATTGAATGAATGTGTTGACTGAATGAATGAATGGTTTATTGAATGTTATCTTTTATTGAATGAATGTGTTGACTGAATGAAACAATGGTTTAATGAATGTTAGCCTTTATTGAATGAATGGTAGATGAAAGTTCATGATGAAGTATGCATGAATTTGCACGTAATTTTTTTTTCAAGTACATGCATTGGGTATGGGGAATTGAGAGTGATGTGAGGGGGGGAGGGGGCATAAGAGCTTCCATCTTCACGTGGTTGGCCCTGTTCAGTAGAGAATATTAAATTATTCTTGAAACAAAGAGGAGCTCAATGAATGGCTACGATGTTGGCTTTCTACAACCCACTCGCATGTCATCTAAATTTTGACAATTTCTTGGAGCTTGTTGTGATGTTTGGTTGCTCCTCATAACCAATTTCGAGTTTCCACAAATTCAAAGGTTGAGTAAAGGATGCACTGGAATCAGTATCCTTAACCTTCTCTTTAATTTCCTTGGAATCTCCTTGAGATTATTTGAATGAGATATGTCTCAAATCCTCTAGATCATTTGCATCCTCTCCATTATGTCCAATCTTCATGCAATAGAGAATATATCTCGTCTCTTTTTCTGGGGAGAATAATGTGGAGAGTGAAGATTAAAGAATGTGAGAGGTTGTTTGTATCCCTAACCCAAGTATAAGAAATTGTATAGAGATTTATAAGAAAACTGAAGGTAAACGCTATCAACGAGGTGGACATAAGTCCATGGAGGAGATCAAGGGAAACTCCTATTTAACAGTTGTCATTTATCTTCGAAGTGAATATTTCCTTAGTGTATATGTATTAGGGATTGGTAAACAAACGTTAATTATAATGGGGGTTCATTGGAACTCCATAACAGTCGTTGGAGAAAATAGATGTTGGATAGTTCATGAAGGTTGTGTTTGCACACATAGGTTACCATTCAAATTGACATTGTTATAGAGATTGAGTGAGATGCAAGCATTGGAGAATCATTTCCAGATGTCGACAACCAGTCTCAATTAGGCTATATTGGCCTACATTGAAGGCACTTCATCAAAATTTGAAGTGTTTTTCCCATCTTTTTTCTTTTTTAACACTAATGTATAATATATTAAATCAAGTTCACGAATTCCAAGTAATTAAAATACATAGGAATTTTTCAGTTGTATTGCAGCGCTTATTGCTTTCGTTTATCTTTTTGTTAACTATGTTTTAAATTTTGTGTCAAGGAATAATACTCGAATGGTGGGAGGAAAAAGTAATGATATCTTGATCATCTACTAATTCTCCTATATATATATATATATATATATATAAAATCTTTTAATATTTACATATTTAGATTAGTGTTCACTTTTGTTTCACTTAACTAGATTTAAAATTGGTTTCACTTTCATTGCTATAGTTGGATGTCCACTTTATATAATCTTTACTTATTTAGATTTAGATTTAGTACGTGGAACTTGCTGCATCAGTTATCATGCCACCAATATAGAGACTACTTTGTGTAAACCTTTTTTTTCTTCATTCGAAAAAAATGGTTTTACTGGTTACAAATACATTGATTTTCACAAAATAGAGTTCTTCCTTGACATCTATAAACAGCCTCATCAATTCCTCACAGTCTACATATTTCTTCTCAATGAGAAGATCTGCTAACTTGTGAAGAATATCAATGTGTTGTGTGATTATTGTCTTAGCCCTTTCATAGGCCTGCTCACCAAAAATCAAGCGTAAGAACTTAGCTTCTATTGTGTTGATTTTTTTCTCTTTTACAATGCTTTAAATTTCTGAAATCCAAAATCTGACATAAACTTTAACTTAACATGCTTGCCCTAATAAAGGATTTCCACGACCCCCCTCCGAGGGATAGTTGTCCAATAGTAAGTCTTTCAACCATATGCCTGGAAACACGACAAAATTGTTGAAAGTCTTTTGAAGGGCTCCAAGAACAAATACCCTTCCAATAAAAATTAAGACCCACCCTTCAAATTTGATCAGAACATAATAGTGTATTTTTTTTTTAATTACCATACGGTTGTCGGATATCCGACTTCCACGCCTTAGATATCTAACGTTCTTGCCATACCACTGATGCCTAAGAACGTCGGATATCATCCCTTTTCTCTTGGAACAGTCATCGGATATATGACTTCTATGTCTTAGATATATGGCGTTCTTGCCATACCACCAATGGCTAAGAACATCGAATATCAGCCCTTTTCTTATCCGACTTCCACGCCTTAGATATCCGACGTTCTTGCCATACCACCGACGGCTAAGAACATCGGATATCATGGGACGGTCGTCGGATATCTGACTTCATATTAAGTGATAGTCGTTGGATATTCCGACTTCATATTAAGTGCAAGTCGTCGGATCTACGACTAGATTTTTTTGTCGGATATCCGACAGGCGGCCTACTGTCGGATCTCAGTCGAATTTGGATCGACGTTAAAAAAATATGAAGGTTGTCGGATGGTCAACAGCAAGATGTAGAAAATCTGACATTTTGGCCGTCGGATTTTGGGTCCAAAAAACCTAGTGTCTTTGATCCTAAAGAAAATAAAAAAAAAATGGGTTAAAAAACAACAAGCAATCAAGCAGGGGAAGAAAATTCTCGATTCAAGATACATAAGGAATACTATTGTCCTAGGTGACTCAACTATTATCATTTGACTTGTGAACCATCAGTCGTAATCAAAGTCATCACCAAATGGAAAATTTTACAAGGCAATACTCAAAATACAAAGGGAGGAAAGTTAATATGAAACTATTAAGTATTACCATTACAATAAACTGTAATCAAAATCATCATCGACGACAAACTTACCAACGCAATACTAAAAATCATCATCGAATAGAAAACTTGCCAAGGTAATACTCAAAATACAAAGAGAGGCAAGTTGATATGAACTTGTTGATTCTCTTAGAGAGCTCGAGGCAAGTCAATATGAAATTATTGAATATTACCTTGCTCTAAGAGATCCACTCACTAGGGTGATTGATTAGCCAAGGAATTCTAAGGGTTAAAAAAAGGCTTCTTTCCTCCCCACTCTATAGTTTTTAAGTATGACCAATTTGACATTTTACATGTCCATCACATTTCAAAGGTGGGCAACGTCAATCACATAACGGAGCAAATCCAATGAGCATCATAAGTCTTGTATCTTCACACACTCCAAATTTAATTAGTAGCAAGTATAATATATTGAAAATGGGTTTGGAGTTTAATGCAAGTGGAATTATGGGTTGGTTCATCCCTGGTTATTTTGGGAAAGGACTCCAACATCCTAGATGTTGGTTTGCAAATGAATTCTCTTACGTGACATCTAGGATTCAAATTGCAGTAAGTTTATGGACATTTGGGTGTAAATCCAATCATTTTTAGAACCTCTAGGTGCACCTCTATAGATAGGTGTGGAAAATTCTTTAATGCTCATGAATCTTGTTTACTAGGTTGGTATAGGTAATATCTTTGGTTGGGAATGGAATTTTCCTTCTCTTAACACTCATACATCTCGGTTGAGACATTATCTATTTCCACAACTGCAACTTGTCCTGCACATACATCTCAGCCTAAACATTACCTATAGTCACAAGCCCAACATATCAAACATATACATCTCGACTGAGACGTTACCTATAGCCACAAGCCCAGCTTGACGGGCTCTTTGTTCACCACACTTGGGTGTCTCCTTGATTATGAGTGAGATTGGTACTCAATCTCTATTATGAAAACCAACAAAAACATCATAAAGAGAGATTGTTTTTTGTTTCTTTGCAGGGAATTAACAAAAACATCATGAACAAAGACAACTTTTTGTTGTTTTGTGGGGAATTAACAAAAACATGATCATTAAAACATATGGGTTTTTGTTACTTTGTGGGGAATTATTATTTTTGCATGTTGAAATATTGGCTTTGTGAAAGAATTTTCTTGGCACTTTTGTGTTTCGAGGCCATGAAATGCTTTCTTTGCATTGGAAATTCTATGTTTTCTATCATATATTCTTACATAATTGAGCTTACCATTATAAATTTCTTATGGTAATTGAGCTACCACTACAGTGGAGAACATATCAAACACTAAATATAAGAAAGTAAAATGGCAAAGTTCATTCTAACAAACCGTAGTTGATTAAGCTTACCATGACAAAAGAAAGATATTAAAGTTTTAAACACTAAAAAAACAAGCCTTGGATACAACACCCTTTGAAAGGAATAAAAAAATGACAATGCTATTAGTGATATACTAGTTCATATGAGTAGGTACAAAGAAAATTTGTATTGCATCTTTCTATGGAAAAATCTATGCCACAAACATAGATTTAATAGATTTAATCTTCTTGTTTCACTTTCAATACAAAATTGTAACAAGAATAGCTGCAAGGCAACAAGTCACTGCCTTTAGGGTGGCAGATTTAAAAATGACAATAGTGAAAGGATGACGTAGAAGATAGTGACTCGTTTAGTTATCCTTCATCCAGTTAGTGGGAAACACCACAACTTGTCTAGTTAGTGCAACACCTCAACTTGTATAGTTAGAGGGAAACTTGGCTATTGATCAACTGTCAGGTTCAATGAAGGTTCAATGTATCAATAGCAAGTGAAACAACTTTATAACAAAGGACATTGTGTGTACTTGGACTTATACCTTTGGTAAGTCCATGAAACCCTAGGAAGGGTAGGACAAACTGGTAAGTGCAACTTGAATAAAGTTACAAACAATCTCTAAAAGCATGTATCCTATTGTTGTCTATATCTCTCAATTATCTCCATTTCTCCCTTGCAAAGTAAGTATAATTCAACCACGCAAAAGACCATTTTTTAATACCTAAAATGGAGTCAACAAGCTTTGAATGTTGATGAGAATACATATGTGAAAAGAAATTGTTGTGATTTTGGGTTTGAGCTTCCCTCATGTTAATTCATTCATTTACTTTGCATGAGTTTCTACTCTTAACTACCACGCTCAGTTTGAGCTTTACATTTTACCGAGTTAGTGGGAAACTTGTCCAGTTAGAGGGAAACTTGGCTATTGATCTAATGTTTGGTAAGTGCAAATTGAATAAAGTTATAAACAACTTGCTAGAACAAACAAACCGCTAAAAACATATAGCCTAAGGTTGCATATCTCGTAATCATTTCCATTTCTCCCTTGCAAAGTAAGTAAATAATAAATAATTAAAAGTATAATGTTTTGAAAATGTTATTATGTAAGATTTATTTAAATAATTACTTTTTGATTTTGTAATGTTTTGAATTTTATTTTGTTTGATCCCATAAAAGGACATATAGATTAAGGAGGTATAAACTCATGTGGAGATGTTTAGTAATTGTGATAAAAAAAATATTGCAAATGCAAAATTATATAGAAAGGAAAGTCTTTGACCTACCAAATTAGTTTAAATATAAAAATAAATTATTGTTTATATTATAGATACTATAAAGTGTTATATCTATTTTGTTTTTAAGTTTTGGAGATCTATATCCATTATTTGACATCTCCTTTATATGAAAAAACTCGAGTATTTTCACTAATATTTACATCTCTATTTTTAAAGTTTTGAAAATCTCTCTCGCTTATTTGCTTACAAGATTCTTATTTCACGTCTCCTTTTTATTAACAAACCAGAGCTTATGGACTTTATAAATTGGGGAGTTTTCCTTTATTCGTTGATTAGTTTCTCCTCTATGTTCTAAGTTTGTAGTTGACTGGTACTGTTTTTTGTTTTGCCTAAAGGACTCTAGTCTGCACTCCTTTTTTGGATAAGATCAGTATTATGTTTACTGATCATCAATTTTGAATATGATTGTATCGAACAGTTTTATACTTTTTTATTCTTTTTTTTCCATAGAAATGGTTGAAGAGCTTTGATTAAAAATAAAATTGGTGGTTACATAGAAGGACCGAAGGATTGCTCCCATAACAGAAAGGAATCCGTCACTCCTTGTTCATCTTTAACAAGCACATAATTGCTATGAAAATTCCCTAACCTATGAATGTTGTAGCACCTTACAAATTGACCCATAAGGTATAAGCAGGAGAAATACATATTAGGAGTCTTTACAGATACAAAATTCAAAAATCTGTGGATTTCTATATGACAAAAAAATACAAAGGGGCGCAGAGCTAGCCATACTTATGGAAACTAGATAGATAGAGTAAATAGTATAGGGTGGAAAAAAACAAAAAAATAGAGTGTGACTGCTTAGTCTTTCTGGTCTTCACCATCGAAATCAACTGTTTCGATCCTTCCTCTGTTGTTTTCCTTGAGCTTGCCATAATGCGCAGGGTCTTCTTTAGTCTTAGCCAGGAGTTTCCCAATAACCTCCAGCTTGTTGCTGATGTCCTTAGGGTGATGTTTGCTATTAGCCTTGTGAAGGTTGAGGGAGCCAAGAGAGTCTTCCAGCAATTCAAATAGCTCATCGAATTTCATGTTGTTATTCTTCACCTCCGGATGAGTTGAATGTGCCAGAGTGTAAAGGTGAGAGATTTCCCGTTTGAAATCAAGATTTTCATTTCTAATTATCCTAACCTGGCCTTCAAGGTCGTGGAGAGGCTTCATAATCACGCCTGAAAGATGCTCATTGTTATGGGAATGTCCACACTGAGTCCGTTTTGCACCTACACACCTAAGACCAACCATCGGGGGAGTGACCTGATCTACCTCAAAACCAATATCATTATCCAAATCGTCCAAATCGCGAGTTGGATGGGCCAATTGCTCGCACCAAGAGAGGTTCCAATGTGCTTCTTGTAGCGAACAAAACGAGGGCGCATACAACCTTCCTGGGAAGGGGAACTGGAGAAGTGGTGAGCCATGAGGGCTTTACTGCTAGCACAAGAAACTCTGAATCAAACACCGCTAAAGACAAGGCGAAGAAGAGACTTCCAAAAATTTCTGGTGTGAATGAGGGAGCCCTTCCTTCCATCCGAATTTAAAGTCGAGTACTTTCTGCGCATGCCAGCCACCTGTCGATGGAACGGGCTGGCGAATTTAATGAAGGTTGTAACGACGATCCAAAAAGGATCCGAGGAATGGATTTGATTGAGAATTCCAAGACATTTGATAATTTTCCAAGAACTTGTAAAAGCCATAGTTGAAAAATAGGTTATCCATCCACGGGAGCTAGAATTAAGGGACCCAAACATTCCCAATGAGAGTATGATCATATTCAAGTGTTCCATATCTAAGATTTACACCAAGATTTCCCATGGAATCCGCCTGGCTGTTGAGGCCTCTTAGAATGTGGAAAAAACTGATGTCTTTGAATTCTTTGACGATACTAAGAAGGAGAAAATGAATTTTGGAGGAGGGATTCTTTCTTTGCTTGGATATTGATCTTGCTTCCCTGATGATGATAAGAGAGTCTCCCACAACCACCAAAGATTCAATCTCCAGGTCTCTAGCGAGTTCTAAGCCTTTTATGAGACCTAACCATTCAGCTTCATTATTGGTTTTTCTTCTGATTCCCCAGGAGAAGCTTCTTTGCTTGTTCCCCATGGAGTCAAGGATAGCTCCACCCGCGCCTACCAACCCGAGGTTGCATTTCGAGGCTCCATCAAAGAAAGTAAATCTGCTGCCTAGGTTTGCTCTCTAGTCCTGAAAATCATCCCTACACATTCTCAATTTCCAAGTCAAAGGTCTCGGTTTCTTTGGAGGTTTGACCCAAAAGAGAGAGGGGGATGGGATAAGAAAATATGCCATCCAAATTCTTTCTTCAACACTTGAAGGTTCCTTGTGAATATTCTGCATTCCTCTAGAGGATAGGGCTTCAATCCAAAGAGCTCTTGCTGAGGCAGAGACCCTTCCGGGGGTAGAATGGATCCCTTCAAAAATGTCTTTGTTCCTGCTCGTCCAAATTTTCCAGCAAATAAATCTTGGGAGGGCTTCCCAAGCTCTGGAGAGGTCCGTATTTTGGGAAAGGGAGCCTTGGTAATAATTTTTCCAATTTTTAAACAAATCGATCCAATTCATGGGCATGATGATAGGAGTATTGAGACTTAGAAGGGCGAGATGCCAGACCTCCAGGGAGTAGGGGCAATCGAGAAAGACGTGGTCCAAGGATTCCTCTGAATTTTTGCATAGGGTGCACCGCAGGGGGCCAACTATTCCACATTTCCTCGGGTTCTCAGATGTTAAGATTTTATTGTGTGCAAGTACCCAAAAAAATACGTTGACCTTAGGCAATCCATCCCTATTCCAAACCTTATTCCAAGTAGAATATTTTAAGTTTCTGTACTTTCTATTGTAGATATGCTAGTATCCATCTTTGACCGTGTAACTTTCAGCCTTTCCCCAACCTCGTCGATCTTTGAAATTTGTATGGACTAGGCTCTTTTCATGAAGCAGGGTGGGCAGAATTGAGTAATCAGGAAGCAAGTGATCCGGTAGCTTTAGAATCTTCTATCTGATCCATCTTCCTGAGGAGTTCCACAAGGATAGATCGAACAAAGTGTTGATATTATTGTTATCCAACCTTTCCTTTAAGTCTCTCAATTCCTGTTGGAAGTTCGTTGGGGATTTCATCCCAATTTTGTCATACCAGATTTTATTTTGCTTGCCATTACCAGCGATCCAATGGAACTTCTCATGGATGATGTGGTTTGTTTTCTTGCAAAGATCCCAAATGGGAGAACCGTTTTTATTAGTATCAATTTCCTCAATGCATCGAAGTCTCAAACCAGCCATATATTTTTTCTGAAGAATTTTTTCCACCAGACGTTCTCCCCAGAAGAAACTCTCCATAGTATCTTTGCTCCTAGAGCAAGGTTCATGATTAAGGGGTCTTTTAATCCAGCTCCACCATTATCTTTAGGACTACACAGAGTTTCCCAATTAATCAAATGATATTTTCTAGTGTTGTTTGTCTTCCCACCTTGCCACAGAAAGTTTCGAATTTCTCTACTAATATCTTGGATCACATAAACAGGAGCCAGAGATATTGAGCATGTATAGATCAAATAGGTAGCCAAGAGAGATTTGATGAGGGTCAACTTGCCAGTAGGGTTTAACCACCTGAAGCCCCAAGAAGAGATTTTCTTTTTTATTTTATCTATCAAACCTTGCCAGTCAAACTTCTTCTTTTTTCCTTTGAAAATAGGCACCCCCGGGTAATAGAAAGAGTTCCAATTTGTTACTCCTTCGAACCTAAGAATTCTTGATATTCTGTTCATAATTCTGGGAGAACAATTCCACCCATAGATATTGGATTTTTCGTCATTGATCTTCCCATCTGTGGCTTTTTGGAAGATGGAGAGAACACCTTTAAATCTTTTAGCAATGATAGAGGAAGCCCCCCCCCCCATGAGAATGGTGTCATCAACAAATTGAGCATTATTAGCAGCATGGACACCTCTGACGATTTTCAGTCCCTTTAGCTCCCCATTATCTTGAATAGATTGAAGCTTTCTGCTCAGCATATCAGCAACCAATATGTAAAGGAAGGGAGAGAGAGGGCATCCCTAACGGATTCCCCTGGAGGCTTGGAAAAAATTGGTAGGTCTTCCATTGACTAATGGAGAGATCCAAGGACTGCTGATGCATGCCTTAATCCACCTCACAAATCTTTTAGAACAACCAATTTTGACATAACTTCAAAAAGGAAGAAATGATTGGCCCTATCAAAAGCATTTTCCATATCAAGTTTAATGGCCATACCTTGCTACTTATGCTCCATACTGGAATGAATGGCCTCTTGAACTATAAAGATGTTGTTTGTGATTTGTCGCCCAGCTATGAAACCACCTTGGGTTTATGAGATAAGATGACCCATAACTTTTTTCATTATATTCACCAAAATTTTAGAAAGGATTTTGTAAGAAATGTTACAAAGCGAGATAGGTCTGAATCGGTTAATAGTGCGGGGGTTTTATCCTTAGGAATAAGAGCAAGAAAGGTGGAGTTGGTGGCCCCTCTGATCTTGTCCTTTTTTCTCGTCCAATTGAGCATTTTCTTCGTATCATCTTTGATAATATGCCAGGCATCCCTGTAGAAATTAATGGTAAAGCCATCCGGTCCAGGGGCCTTGTCTGTCTGCAAGGACCAAATGGATTTTTTAATTTCAAATTCCATGATTGGCTTGGAGAGATCTCAATTTTCAGTTTCTGAAATGAGGGAAGGGATTCCATGGAACAGATCAGCTTGTGCTAAACGATCAGTGCCCCCAGAATTTGAAAAGAGATCTTGGAAGTGCTGGAATATGTGCATTTTAATATCCTCCTGATTGGTAATACACATACCTTCTTTATTTTTTATTTCCTTAATCATATTATAACTAAGTCTGATTTTGTTTTGTTTATGGAAGTAATTAGAATTACTATCCCCATCTTTTAGCCATAGCTGTCTCGACTTTATTCTCCACTCCGCTTCTTCAATTCTTCCTGTGTTTAGGATTTTCCTACCCAGATCTTGTTCCTGCTAAATGAGAGACGGGGATATCTCAAAGGTCTCCATATTAGCTTGCAAAATCGAGAGCTCAGATTGTAATTTCCATTTCAAATGACCGGGTTTTATATAGTCCCGCTTTGCCCAACTTTTGAGAGTGTAATGAACGTTTCTGAGTTTGCTTTCCCATATGTAACTCGGTGAACCAAAGCGGGGAATACACCAAGTAGAGTGGATAAGATCTAAAACTCTATCATCATGGAGCCAGTTGGGATTAAAGCAGAAAGGAATGGGGCCTAAATTTGCAAGAGGAGAAAGAGACAAGGTAATGGGTTTGTGGTCAGAGATGGCAGAAGGGACAACGAAGGTAGAAGGAATGAGATCTTTGTTCAGGAACGAAGAACTTACCAGAAAGCGGTCTAGCCTGGCTGCAATACGACCAACGCCCATCCTCCGATTGTTCCATATAAATTTCCCATTCTTTAGTGCCGGATCCAGAAGATCTAAATCAGATATCAGATCGAAGAGATTTTCCCCGAATGGATCCCTTACACTAGAGCCACCCCGTTTTTCCTCATGAGTCTTAGTGACATTAAAATATCTGGCAATGATGAATTCTTTACCTGCTAGAGAATCTTTCAGAACTGAAAGGCTATTCCAAAAGGCCTGCTTGTCTTTGTAATGAGTTGGACCATAAACATTACATATATAGAACAGGTTCGAGTCATCCTTTTCATGAAATTCAATTAGGATCCAATTTTGGCATTCTTTGATAACATTAGTATCATACTTACTTGAAAAAAAAGTCGTGATTCCCCCTGAGGCACCTCTAGAGCTAATCGCAGAGCCATGGCAGGTCTTCCAGAAGATATGTGAGAGGGCCATGACCTCTGCGTCCCTCATTTTCGTCTCTTGGATAAGTAGGATGTCCGGTCTTTCAGATTTGATGATGTCTTTCATAGCTTCAACTTTGTGTGTTCCTCCCAGACCCCTGCAGTTCCAAGAGACTAGTTTCATTACTTCTTACCGGGTTGAGGAGTTTCTCTAGTTCTGCCTTCTGCTTTCCTTGAATTTTTGGGATTTTGAAGAAGCTTAGTCTCTTCTATACTTCGTTGTCTTCCTAATTCCATTTCCCTTTCTCCTTCTTGCTAACGGTGGAATCTATGGGATTTTCTTCCTCTAGTATTTTTGGGGGGGGATGTATCGAGAGGCTCGTGGGATTCTTTGGAGGAGGATGTTGGGGATGAGGAGTGGGAGGGGGTTTTACTTTGTTTAACCTTATCTGCCCAAGAGTAGCTTCCTGGGGGCGGGAACCCGTAAAATCTAAAACAGTGCTTCCTTCGCCAAGAAGAGTGGGGATGTAGTTGGGGATTAAAGTGATTCGAGGGCCTGTGCCCGAGTTGACAAGTGGGGGATCTAGTTCAATTATCTCCCCCTCTTCAACAATCAGAGCTAAGAACTGGTTGCTAGTATTGATTTCAATCTCGAGCTGGGGCTGGGGTTTTTCTCGATTTTGTTGGGTTTCCTTTGGATCCAGGTTTGTTGTGTTCATTTTCCTTCATTTTTTCACCTGATGCCATTCGTCCTCTTGGGGTTTCTCCGGAGTCTCCTGAGATGCTTTAGGGCAGTTTTTGACAAAATGCCCGTACTCATGACATTTCTTGCACTTGAAGGGTAACTGTTCATAGTCAACTTTCTGGGTATGTTCCCATCTGTCCATACATAGGCTTACGATTTCCGGCAACCCCTTATCCAAATCAACCTCAACACAGATCTTGGAACAAGAGAATAATGGACCTTTTGGCTCGGCTTTATCAATGAGTTTCCCTAAAGAATTCCCGATTGCCTGGAGGGATTCGTCATTCCAACAATGCAGGGGGAGATGAGGCAAGCGAACCCAGACTGGTACAGTGGAGGGGACATCCTTTTCAGGATCAAAAGATAGCATCCATCGATTGAGGTAAATCCCCCTCGGACCCATGAAATAGGGTCCATTTCGAAAAATAAGATCACAATCATCTTTATTTTCAAATAAGAAGGTGAAAAAACCTTTGCCACAGAAGCAATGCTACAAACCGCCAGAAATCAGTGGCATCCAATTCTTTTTTACCCAGGTGTCCATCGTCTTCAGGGATGGCCAAATCCTCGTGAACTGGCCAATCAAACCCATTTCACTCAAAGCAAGGGCTTTAATGCATGAACCATCTGACTTGATATGGATCTTCGGAGCTTCAACTCTTTTGACAAACCCATCTCCAGCAGAGGTCGACGAGGGAGGAGGAGGAGGAGAGGCGACCACAAGAGCACGGAAAGCCTCATCCAGCAAATGCCTACGGGCCTCCGGACTCAGGTCCAGAGGAGGATCCATCCTTGGGTCAGAGCGAGGGGAACCCTAATCCGGCACAGGGGTCACGTGGGCTCGGGTTCACGCAGCGGACATTCTTTAGTTTTGTACTTTTTTATTCTAATAGAGTATCAAAAGTATGTTTTTTTTCCTCTGAAAAAAAATTTGGGACATCGAGGTTTTTAAAACAGTTTGTTCAATTAAATAACTATTATATTTTTCTTAAGTTGGTTTTATTCAATGAAGAGTTGGAAATGTGTGGTTTGTTATTGGCGAGCAATGGCGCCTAACGCTCGTCAAAATCCAATCTCTGAGAAATCTCCTGAGTCTGAGAAGAAGCTGCCTAATTCATTCCCCTATGACATGTATTTCTTGTATATTCCAACTATTTTTAGTTTTCTACTGCAATGTTGTGAACGTGTGAACGTGAAGCAATGAATAATCATGATGCACTAAATTAGAAAAAATTGAATGTCGTAACTAGATCGGGGGGGAATTAATAGGAAATGCTCGATTACAAAGAACAGGTCAAGTTAAAACTGGAATGAAGTTGTAGCAATATTGCTTAAATTATGGGTCATATGGAAAAAATAGAGTAATAAAACCTTGAACAAAATTATGAAGAACCTTTATAAGTTAAATAAGAGAAGAAAGATAGTGGATGACTCCAAAACTACATGTGGCCCATTCATGTCTTACAAACCTGACATGTGTTGACCATTGGACATTGCAACTGTACAAGCGTCAATGCTCGTTAGGTGTGCATGCATCGAATCAACAATTTACTTTGATATATGTCCCACGAACATGAACAGATTGCAACTTAACAGATTGCTAATTAACACAACAAATATTTGATGGTGCAGGGCTTGGTGCATGAGAGGGTCGAATATGGGAATGGATGCAATGCTTTTATTAACATGGTATATGCATGGATAACAAAAATGCATTCAAGCATATATCTATTTATAGCAAAGAATATGGCGTGCTTCTTTTCCCTATCTGCATTATTTTTTTCCTGTCGCATTCTTTTTTTCTTAACTCCCCATTGATGCGTTGGGGACGTGCAGGTTCTGTAGAATTTTAGAGGGATTGATTTTCATGACATAGTACCTGGGTAACGAATGGATAGCAGGTAGTAAGTGCATATTCAAAATATATTGCTGAACGTCCGAGCCCAGGTTCGAAGTGGGGACTTTTATGTGTGAACAAAAGGTAATACAGAATGTCTGAGCCCAGGTTTGGGTTTGTGGTGTGTGAAAAAAAGGTCATACAGAATGGTTGAGCCCAGGTTCAAACTAATGGCCTGTGGTGTGTGAGAAAAAGGTAATACATAATGTCTGTAGCCCAGGTTCAAACTGGGGACCTCTTTTGATGTGTGATACTAACGTGATAAATAACTACGCCGCCTAAACAAAAACTACTGTATCAATTATTTCTGATGTCTAAGAGTAATGTGATAATCAACTACACCGCCCAAACAATAACAACAAATAATAGATAGTTTCCTCCGAACTTTGAGACTTTTCATTCCACAAATCGAAAGGAATGAAGCTAAACTAAGTCCATTGTAAATGAAGCTAAACAAAGTCATGTACTACATATCTTCCGTGAATATGTTTTATTTAGTATATGAAGCTTAACAAATCGAAAGGAATGAAGCTAAATGGGATTCCGAGAAAAAGTCTTGAAACCCCTAAAATTTCGCCAGAACAAAAAACCCCTAAAATTTGAAACCCATGGAAGGGATAGGGAGCAATCTATAGGACCTAGAACAAAAAACATTTGCAATTGCTCCTTGGAAATTCTATAAAAGTGTTGGTCTTTCAAAACACCCAAAAATGAATTCCAAATCATGCCATAATCTAGAGCACTCGACCGTAAAAACTTAGCAAGCCAAAAAAAACCCTAAAAACAAAGAGAAACTTAACAATGGAGAAGTTTATTTACCTATTTGCAACATATTTCAAATGTAGGTGAATGCGGCCACTTCCAAGGGTAATTATTTTAGCTCTCCAATAATTAAATATGCATCCTGTAAACCAAAAATCATGAAGAATGATTTAGTATTGATCTAATATAAACATAATATGCCTTGTGAACTAATTATAAATTAAAAAGAACCCAAAATCAAAATGTTTTACATGTTTAAACAGATACATTGGGGCCCCAGCTTATATAACCTCAAGTAGATTCCTACTCAGTTGTTGCGTTTCACCTGGTAAAGAAGAAGCAAAGGTAAGAGTGGGTGGATGATCTGAAACCACATAACTTGAGTTGGGGCATTTGTTATGCCTCACAAGGGCCTTGAAACCCTATAATTCCAATTCCCGCTTTATATATCCAGCCTCTGTAGAGTTTCAACATACAATTTGTCCTCTCGAAAATATTTACAGAGCTTGTTGTTGATAAATTTAGGGGATAATGCCTCGGTCGTTGGTAGATAGGTTATTAATGCAAAATGCAGCCGCATAGTTAATTTTGCAAGGTCATGAAAAAAATTTGGTTTGTCGCCCGAGGGAAAGACGACATAGATTATTAAAGAGGAAACCCTTTTTACCTTTTGTCTTGATTAAGGCATTTGAAAAAAAAAATTAAAATAAAATACATATTTAAGACAAAATCAAATTTCAACTTAAATTTTTGTGTCAACTACCCCTTTGGTGTAGTAGTGTTTACCATATTAGTACCCAAATTCATCAATAAATTTAGGGTTGCTACAGCTAGTAAACGTTGATAATTATTGTGGAATTTGTAATTAAATAGTTTTGTTGATGATGGTTACCTAGTAGCAAGGCACCGCATCTGCCACCATTTTTGTATAGCTGAGTGACTACATCTACATCCCCTCCATTCAGATTTCTCCAGAAGGGCCCATATCCACATGCTCCAATTGCACTCACATTAACATATAATGCAAGTCAAAAATCCGGCCCAACCATAACCCCCATATGAGAATAGTAATGATATAGTATTTTTTCTGCATTGATGCGTGCATGTACATCCGTTCCAAGGAAGTCTGGACTCCCATAGTAGGCAGTTCTTGATGCTATGTAAGAGTCTACCCTTGACACCAAATACACAAGGATGCAAAGTAAGAAGCAACGTATCAAGCTATAACAAATGCATATGGGGAAACCATTGAAATAAATAGAAGGTCACAGAGATAATTAAGAAATTCTTAGACTCTTAAGAAGATTCATGAGGAGAAAATATCTAATGGTTTAGAATCTGTATTATGTGGAATGAAATGGAACATAACAAAGTATTTATAAAAACAAATTAATGAGCAATGGAAAATAACACAAAATATGGAGCTTCTTTGCTGGAACAAAAACACAATTAACAATAAGAAATTAGAAGGGATTGCAGATCTTCAAAAATCATAGCATTGTATCCACAAATGTCTAGAACTCTGCACCCTTTGGCATCCACAATCAAATATGTTTACCATTGAAATATTAAAGACCATGAGCTCCATGCAATCTCGAAAACCCTAGGCCAAACTAAATTCATGTCCAAAGTAAAGAAGAAATACCTATTATCTAGAAGAAACAATTATACATTGAAATTAACTGCTAAAAAAACCACATTAGAAATTATTCCAAAAATACACTATAAATAAAAAATTAAACAGAAATTTACTAGATTCATATTTGTCTATCAATTCCATTTTGTTCCTATTCGCCTCTCAATTTCCTCCTAGCCTTCTCAATTGTGATCTCTATTTGCCTCCTGGCCTCCATTAAATAGACTCTAAACCTAATTGATATTTATTAGACATTCTTTTAGTTAACTGGTTCAGCTACAGTTATGAATGTCTAGCTACATGCTATTGACAACCTTCTTCCCGTTATATGCCATGAATGGCCCTTAGCTACCAATTATTTTTTATATTTCTTTTTTATATATAATTGTTCAGCTACCAGTTATCCATGCCTAGCTACATGTTATCACCCAGCTTCTTCCACTTATTCGCCGTGAACTGCCCAAGTTATCCATGCATCCATGCATTACGAGTTATATATATATATATATATATATATATATATTATAATTGTTTATTTTGAATTTTGAACGATGCCCATAGAATCTTGAGAGTACACTTGTTCCATACTCCTACAATCTAGGAAAATCATAGATGGTAATCCACCCCCAAATTCTAAGATATAAATGCATATCTGTGTAAATATTACTAGCAACAACCACATTAATAATATAAATGTGTCTGAATACGTCGATGGTCGTAAAAATAGCACTTTGATAATGTTTTTCCCTATAATATGTGCCATATTTACACATATCAGCGTATTCAGACACATTAATATCATTAATGTGGTTGTTGCTCGTAATAGGTGCACACGTAGACATATCTCCAAAATATTAATAAATTATTATTGTTTAATTATTATTTGTCACATAATAATTAATTAAAAATAATATGATTTAATTATATTATTATATTATAATATATTCATGAGATATTTGAATATGTAATAATATTTCAAATTCATTTTAAAAAATATTAATAAATTAATTGTCACATAATAATTAATTAATTAATTATAATATCATTAAATTATAATAATATATTATAATTTTATTATTTCACTAAATGTTTTATGAATTTGTTTTTTTTTTTTTGGATTTAATAAAACAAATTATTAATATCGAAATTTACATGGCAATATAGATATTCAAAGGTGTAGAATCCATTTCTATATTAAAAAAAAAATTTCCAATGGAAAAATCACCTTCCTGCTATTCCGAAGAATCAAGGAACGCTTGAAATACAATCATTACAATAGGGCTCAACAAGAGCATCATGTCACTTACAAGAATTGAACCTAGGTGGGGAGGGCAACAATCTTTCCTCCTAACCACCCAAGCTACAACCAATGAACTTCTATATTAAAAAAATTATTTAAATAATACAAAATTATAATTATAAAAACATTCTTTAATAAAATGGAATTTAGTAGACATTAATCTTCTTCATCATTTTGAATAACAAAAGTAATAATAAATTAAAATTATTTATTTCAAAATATTATTATTTAATTATAATACTATAGTATAGTGTAAGAAAATATTATATTCATGATAAATAAAGATATTAAAAACTACATGATTTAATTAAATATTAAAAAAAAAATTAAATTGATTATAATATAATAAATAATTAAAAATAAAAATAATCTCATTAATATTATAATTTAATTAAAGCAATTAATATATGTTGATGATACATAAAGATATTAAAAACTAAAGTATTAAATATCTTTAAAGTATTAACAAAATAGTATTGTTTAATTAATTATTATATAATAATTTAATATGGTATTTAATTAAAATTTTATAATAAAAATAATAATAAAATAAATTTATTTGATTCTAAATATTATTATTTAGTTATAATATTATAGTACAGTATAAAACTTATTATGTTTATTGGATGTAGTTTGGGTGGTTGGGAGGAATAATTGTTACCCTCCCCACCCAAGTTTGCAATCCAACATAAGCCTCTATGAATCTTGCAATGCGACAAAACCATTAAGGAATGTACCATGGAAGAATGTCGCAATCCAACATAAACATCGATGAATGTCATAATCCAACGTAAGCCTTGATGAATGTCGTAATCCAACATAACCCTCAATCAATGTCACAATGCAACAAAACCATTAAGAAATGTACCATGGACAAATGTTGCAGTCCAACATAAGCCTCAATGAATGTCACGGTTCAACATAAGCATCAATGAATGTCGCAATGTGACAAAACCATTCCAAACATAACTAAACCCAACCCTTGAAAAACCTTATAATGAATCTCATAATGCGGCAAAATCTATTGAGGAACATAACCATAATGCAACATAATGATGGAGGAATGTCGCAATCCAACATAATCCTTGATGAATGTCGTAATCCAACATGAGCCTTAATGAATGTCACAATGTGACAAAACCATATTATGTTGAAATGTGAGATACTCTTTAATGAACATCGCAATGTGATATTAAGGAACATGTAACCATAATGCAACATGACCGTGGAGGAATGTCGCAATCAAACATAAGCCTTGATGAACATTGGAATCCAACATAACCCTCAATGAATGTCACAATGCGACAAAACCATTAAGGAATGTACCATGGAGGAATGTCGCAATCCAACATAAGCCTCGATGAATGTCGCAATGCAAAAAAATTGTTAAGGAATCTACCATGTAGAAATGTCCCAATCCAACATAAGCCTCAATGAATGTCTTAATCCAACATAAGCCTTGATGAACGTCACAATGCAACAAAACCATTAAGGAATGTCCAAATCCAACATAAGCCTCTATGAATGTCATAATCCAACATAAGCCCTTATTAACATCACAATGCGACAAAACCATTAAAGGATGTACCATGGAGGAATGTCACAATCCAACATAAGCCTTGATGAATGTCACAATCCAACATAAGCCTTTATGAATGATACAATGCGTAATGAATCTCAGAATGCAACAAAATCCATTAAGGAACATAACCATCATGCAACATGACTAGGAGGAATGTCACAATCCAACATAAGCCTTAACTAATGTCACAGTGTGACAAAACCATTAAAGAATGTACCAAACATAACTAAACCCAACCCTTGCAAAATGTATAATGAATCTCATAATGTGACAAAAACCATTAAGGAAAATAACCATAATGCAACATGACCATAGATGAATGTCATAATCAAACATAATTGGACATAACATTTGTTACCTAAGGTTAAGTCAAGGTTGATTTTTATTTGACCATGGTAGACTTTAGTGAGCCGTGTTTGACTTTGGTTAACCATGTTTGACTTTAGTTTGACAATAGCTAACTAATGTTGACTTTTGTGAACCATGTTTGACTTTAGGTAACCATGGTTAAATTTATTTATCTTAGTTGACTATATTTACCATGGTTGATTAAGTTTGACCATAGTTAACTATGGTTGTCTTTAGTGAACCATGTGGCCATAGTTTAACATTGTTAATTATTTTTTAACCATGCTTGAATTTACTAACCGTCATTGGCTTTAATGAACCATGGTTGATTTTGGTTAACCATGGTTGAATTAAATGAACTTGATATTTTAATCTAGTTGGTTGACTTTAGTGAATGATGGTTGAATGTTTTTAACCTTGGTTGACTTTAATAAACTATAATGGATTATGGTTAACCATGGTTGACTTTAGTGAACAATAATTGACCATGGTTCACTATTCTTTGACCACATGGTTGACTCCAATGAACCATGTTTGATTTTGGTTGAATTTGATTAACCATGGTTATTATAGTTATCCATGGTTGACATTAGGTTGACTTTAGTGAACCATGTGGTCGTACTTTACCATGGTTAATTATTGTTTAACCATGCTTGAATTTATTAACTGTCGTTGCATTTAATGAACCATGGTTGAATTTGGTTAACCATGGTTGACTTTAATGAACTTGATGTTTGAATCTAGTTGGTTGACGTTAGTGAATGACGGTTGACTTTAAATAAACTATAATGGATCATGGTTAACCATGGTTGACTTTAGTGAATAATAGTTTACCATGGTTGACTATTGTTTTACCACATGGTTGACTCTAATAAACAATGTTTGACTTTGGTTGGATTTTATTAACCATGGTTACTACAGTTATCCAGGGTTGACATTAATGAACATGGTTTCAACTATGGTTGACATTAGTTAACTTAAAGTTAACTATGTTTCACCATCATTGAATAGGTATATGTTTAGCGCATTAATAATGTACTAGAATTATGTCTCATGTTATCAAGTGTAGCCAAACATAAAAGACAATGTTGTTATCCTCATATCTTTTGAATCATAAAATGCCAAACATAAAAGGCAATGGTGTTATCCTCATATCTTTTGAATCATAAAATTTAGAGTTTTAGTCATCATAGGTTTTTGTATTAAAAGTGTCTAATATAATTAAGTGTATGGAAAGTTAAAAAAAACATCTACACATTTAGAATCATAATAATAATGAAAATCTAAAAAAATCATAAAAACTTTGAAATTCATAATTTATTTAGAAATTATCTAAAATAAGTAAATGATAGATTTATTAAGATTGTTTTTTAAACCATAGGTTACGCCCAAGACTGCGTTACAAAGTAAACCCACTAAATACAAAGCGGAAACAAAGTAATAGAGAGCATTGCAAAGAAAACTGAGATGAGATAAGAAGCAGAGGAATAGAAAGAAAACTAATCAAAATACCTATGGCTTCCCTTTTATTTTCTCCTCCACCTCAGCCTTGTCATCCCCCGCCTAACTTGCATGGTCACATGCTTCTTTGTTCTTTAACCCAATAAGAGGCTTCTTCTTCTTTGGAGAAGATGCACATATATTTCATTGATCATAGTATATGTGTGGCTGTGTGCCCACCTGCATAAGGAAATCAACTAACAAAATTAATAGTTTATTAAGAACGACAAACTGGTGCGAGCATGGGTCACTTCACCGCCTGATTCTTTCACGATCTAACCTTTGGATACAAGAAAACCTCATCCCGTCCAATATTATAAGCATCAAATCTTTGTTGCGGTTAATAAGCATCAAATCTTTGTTGTGGTTGATAAGCATCGAAGCTTTTTTTTTGGTTGATAGGTATCCACTGCCCTAACCGCTACCCCCACTCGTTGCAATTGCAGAGGACCGCCATCCGTAACTATCCCAAGTAATCCGAGTAACTGTCGCTCACCTGATTAATGCGACACCTGACCAGCCCCCTTGAACGTCCATTAGAGGGTTTTTAATATTAACTAATGCTCATTTTAACTGAAGCTTGATTTAAATGTTAATCACTATGCATTTACCGCTAACTAAATACGACGACCATGGAATGTATCGAGGCTGTACACTTGTTACAACCTCGTTAATCTTGATGATCTGCTTAATGAAGTCCAACATCTCAGATATAAACCCTTATCGACGTAATAAATTTATATTCAAGAGAAAGCTTTTATGTTTGTGATGTGTACCAATAATGTAATTGTAATTTTAGATGATATTGCCAATTTTTTTTACTATTGTAAATAAAGACTTTATTTATATGGATAATCTTAAGTTTATATTTTGGGAAATCAAATGCATTGACATAACCACATATTGAGGTCTCATTAATGCATCAATAGAACAAAGTAGGTGGCTCTAATTGCTCCATTAACCATGGCATGCAAAGAGGTAGTGGCGATGGCTATGGAAGCTGGCTAAGGCAATGGAAACTATTTAGTTGTGCCTTCAACGCTAAAATCCTTGGTTGTCATCGTTCAATCTCTTGCTTCATTGGTTGGTCGTTAATCCTTCCTTATTCCTGCTTATTCCAACTACCTATTTTCCTTGTAAATTCATTGCATGCTTGTTTGCTTCTACAATTTACAATTTGCATATGTGAGGATTGATCTCTCACATCAAGAACGACTTGTAAAATATGTCGATCAAAGATTTACTTTCTAGAACTCTAGGAGCTATCATGGAAATGTTTAGAGGTGGATCTCCTAGAAGATAAGACATTTGATAAAAGCACCACTCTATTCCATAGATTGAACTATGAGTGGTTTAGACAATAGCTCAATTCGCATGCTATAGGTTATATTGTGTTTTGAATTCTCAATTTGAATTTTATATCATACAAAAGTAACACACACCGTCATCAATGGAGTCTGTAGCTTTAGCTTTGAGTCTAAATGTTGATTTCCATTTGCAGCAACAACATTGTTGTGAATACTCACTCTTGTATCTTCATTAGTTTTGTCCAATTGTCTATTCGATGCCATTTTTTGGATAGCATTTGCATATTTCTACTGCAGTTGGTTGGAAAATGGTTTGGATTTTTCTGATTGAACGAAACATAATCTCTAGAATGCAATACTTTATCTACAAGAAAAGATGGCATATATGAATTTAAGATACATACATGTCTTGAAAATTTGAGCTTTATTATTGAAAACATATTCCAATAGTCCTCAAACATGGAAATGAGGGAGACACAAAAGAATAGTCACCTATTGCATGTTGGATTGTTTGTGGTAGGCTTGTGATCACTATTTACTTTGAAAATCAAACAATAGGAAGTACAATTCCATTATCATGTTTCAAGGTGCAAAAATGCATAACTGTAGACTATAAATGTTTAATGAAACTTTACTAATAGGTTTGACATGTACCATCACATACTATATATCAGTTTATAACTAGAGGTGTTGATTATTAATATCGCATATGAGAGCATTATATGGAGATGTTGTATTCCTCTAAATGTGAGGTTGTCTGTCTCGATGGTCCAAAGTGGTTGGGTATAACAGCATGTAGGGAACCTCGGTAGTCCCACGATGGTTTTTTAAGTTTGGATCCTTTTTGTTCATGTCTTTAATATTTTGTTCAATGCCAGCTAGCTTAGAACAAAATCATTCAAAGTTTGTTTTAACATGAATATCATCTTCCCACTTGGATATTGAGCCTTACCCCTAGTAAATATCCTTGTTGGAATGCTTTGATAGAAGTTCCAATACATCCATCGTAGTGACAGTGGTCTTTGGGTCGAACATAGTTTTGAGGAAGTTTGCTTCTAAGAGTTGGAGGACTTCATAGTATTGTGTTCTTTTTTTGGAATAAGCCTTTGTGTGGTAATGGGATGATTGGATATGAATTATGCATATACATATGGTCTGAAATTCACTACAACATGGTGAACTGAAGCAATCCAAATGAGTGTTGTAATTCCTTGCTTCATATCCTCCACATTGGTCATCTTGTAACATCCTCTTGTGTTGTCCTTCTTGTCTCCATGAATAACTTGGACTATCTCCTTAAACCATGTTTGAAATTTTATGTCGCTATGCACTGTCTATCCAACCAGATAATAGAGGGATGTGTAGTCATATACCCAAGATTTAAGGTCAGAGCATATTTCAAACCCATCCATTGCATATGTATAATCTTTATCAGAAGCCACAAGACTCAAACCATTTGTTGCACAGCCATACCCATAGACACAACATGTTACTTTTTATTATTCATGGTGGATGCTTAGGTAAACATACATAAAGTTTAGATCATAGTAATAAAAAAAGGGTGCTCTAGATGCGAAGTGCCACTACCTACAAGAAATTTCCAACAACACTTGTTGCTTAACATGATAGTATTCCATTATGCATTCGACACTCACTGACATCTTTCTTGGAAACTCTACTTTCTCTTTCTATTAGTTTTTCATGTTCAATTCAATTTGAAAATTAAAAAGAAAAATGTAAACGCAATGCATGTCCTTGCTCGCTAAGTTTCCCAATATAGCGATTAATTTATTTTTTCTTGGTGCCACGAGGTCTTTCTGGTCTTTCTTTCCCATTGAACGCTCATGGATAAATTCACTCTCTTCAGAGTTTCAATGAAAAAACATTTAACGAAATCACTACTCTTCTTTAATTCAAACACTAACTAAGTATATCCACAACATCACTCAACCATGGTAATGATATCATGAGTTAGGTTTCTTCAATGATTGGTAATTACAACTTATACAACATTATGATTAGGCTAATTTTAGAGAGGCATGTTTCACTAAATTCTTTATTGTTTGGATGGCTTATTTTCTCTCTCTATGGCGGTAATCGTCGTCGAGTCATTCATATTAGAGATTGGAGTGCATATTGATTTGTTTATATTTTTAAAATCAAGTAGATTCGAGCCATCTCCATTACGGGAAACTAGGGTTGGATAGATAATTGGGAGAGCCAAATATGCCCGTGGAATTCCCAAAAGCATCTTACCACATGCAATGGGCAGTATGGGGTTTAGGGTTTCTGTAGTATGGGATTTAGGGATCTTGCAATATGTGAGGGATCTGCAATGTGCTCTTGATGATTGTCTAGTCTATGGTTGGTTTAGTTTGGGATGGTGGATAGGACAGTGATGTATGGCACTGTGTGTTGGTTAAGTTTTTTTTAGTTTCTTTTTGTGGGTGGATGATTTTTACTTTCTTGTTTGAATTTGGTTTGTTGTATTTCCTGTGTTGTCATTTTCAATGTAAAGGTCGTATCTGTTTCATCTTGAAGGGATGGGGACTCTGTATGTGGTAGACGAGGTGGATTACCTAATGAGCCCTGCAGATGAAGAGATATGGAACAAGGTGGGCATTGTCGTTCTAATGCAGATTTTAAGTCTTTATTAATAGAGACCAAATGTCGTTAGTTGTCTAATGATTTTTTTTAATGAGAAAAGGGGGATATCATGGATGATTTAGGTATGGATTTACTGCTAGATATGCCACATAGGTTTACCCCCCCTCCTATTTTGTGTGAGTCTTTGCTCTGGCATGATTTTCAATGTCGACTCAACTTATTGGTTCTGCAGTTACTCAAGGTGGTTGTGGCATTGGTGAGGTTTTAACAAACAAGACTGCTACTGAGCACATTTCTTTGAGGGTTCCTTCTACTCAAGGGGGTAATACTATAGTATCATCGCTCCAGGAGAGATGTCCTATTTCAGAAGGTGCAAAAGGTCAACATGCCCGAGGGGCGTCGAGACCCAAACACTTGAAAGCTATCAAGCTTAGGGCTCGTAGGAAGGCCTTGGTCTTAGGCCATGCTATCAGTATGGAAGAAGTTACATACTTTTCGTTGTCTAATCTGGTGGGAATGTTTGGCTACTGGTAAATGTCCTGGAAGGATGTCTGAGTAGTTGGGTTAAAGAAAAATTCAGTCTAGTGCTTGGTTATGTGCCATTATTTGGCATACTTGTGAATGGATGGCATTTCTTCCAGTTTAGAAATGGGGTGGATGTTGCTTGTATTTTGGGTGGTATTTGGTTGTGTGGCAAGGGAAATTTAATGCTAAAAAGATGGCATGTTGCCTTTGACCCATTGAAGGATAAGTTATTTTTTAGACATATTTGGGTCTTACTACCTACATTTCCATTACACCTATGAAACAAAGAGGCATTTATGGCAATCGACAACGAGATTGGGCAATTCATGTACTTTGATGAAAGATCATTGTTAGCTTGTGAGAAAAGAGTTGGAATGGTTTTAGTTGAGGTGGATATCAGTCAAGTTATTTTGGATGAGTTGGATATAGAACAAAGTGGCTATTGATTTTCTCAAAAAATGGACTATTGGAAAGTGCCTTTCCAATGTCTAAAATGTTATCAGGCTGGGAATTTAAAATTTGAATTTCCCCAACTATCCTCTTTACGCTCTATATGTAAACCTTCTACTGGGGCGTCAAGACTTAGTTCTCCTCTAGTGGAAGTGGCACTCGTCATCAAATCTGTTCTGGATGAGTCACTTTTTCAAGGAAACTGAACTGGTGAAGGCTTCTTCTCTAATGGGAAAGTTAAAAATTATTTATCCTTCCTTGTTTATTTTTTTTAATGAGAAAGAAATAGATTTTATTGAAGCGTATGATTTTCCATCGAAAAAGAGTTAGGCTCCATGGGAGGAGATATTTTTGTTGGGAAACCATCTGGAACTTTTCCTTGATATACCTTGGTTTCTCCTAATAAACCTGGTTTTGTATACAGTTCTAATTTTGGCTCCGTTGAAAATAAATATTTGGGCCTGAACAGATCCTCTCCCCTTATTGGTGTTTGTGTTGGTTCCTGTGATGAGGTTTTGTCAAGGGATGCTCCTATCATGGGAAAATACACTAAGGTTGATCCTAAGGATCCAAGCCATGAACTATTTAGCTCAGAAACTACTTTTCATGTGGAGTCTTCGAAACCTAGTAGCTCTAGTTATGAACCCATAAATGATCTTTGTGAATATTTGTCACAGTCTACCTGTCTAGTAGTGGAAGATATGATCGGATCCCTTGTGCCCTCGTACTAGGATGTCCTGGAAAGGGTTCCTCATCCTGTATTTAAAGGGTCATTCATAAAGGGTGGTGGAGGCTCGAAGAAGCCTATTTCTGTTAGAAATTTGAAACACATCAAAGGTAAATGAGGGGGAAAGGGAGCTATCCAGGGGATTCTTGCTTGCTTAGTAATTTTAGAGCCTCCTTCTCTATCACAGTTCACTCAAGTAGATCCTAGTTCTTCTTTGAGGGAACTCATTTTTTCTCATTCTCGGACCCTTAGAGCATAGAAGGCCCTTATGCAGGCTCATAAGTTATTACTATGTATCTAAGTATTGGGGGAGTGGGGGGATATCCCAAATTGCTAGCCCTCTGTAGGATTATAGAATGCATTAAACCAAACATGCTTCTCATTCAAGAGACTATGGTGAAAGGGGACCGGGCCAGGGAGATTTTTTCCAAGTTTCTTGGTAGTTGGGATATATGTACTATTTATGTTGAGGGGTGGTATAGGGGTTTGTTGTTGGATTGGAACTCTCTCTCTCTGCTAAATTTTCTCCCTTTTTATGTTATGTAGGAATTCTTCTGCAAGGATCTTTCATAGATCATGGTCAGTAATTGAATATTATTAATTACTATGGTCCATATAATAATAGAATAAATTTATAGGATGGTGTGATCGGCGAAGGTATTTTGAATATGGATAATCTTATTTTTTTATGGGGATCTTAATTTCACAGTGTCGACTAGTGAGGTGTGGGTCTGAGGGCTCGGTGTGACTCCTTATCATATTTTTTTAAGAAAATTATCAATGATGCACATATGCTAGATGTTGTTCCTTCTCCTTTCCTTCCAACCTGGAGGAATGGTAGGATTGGGGAGGCTGGGGTCACAAAATGCCTAGATAGGTTTTATATTTCTGAAAGTTTGAGAGACTGTGTTTCCAGATTTAGAACATGGATTATGAATATAATGATTTCAGATCATATGCCAGTGGTTTTTTAGATGGATAATGGTGCATAACATAAAAATTTTCCCCTTCAAATTCAATCATTTGTGGTTAGAAGAAGAGGGATTCAAAATTTTAATTAAGATAAGTGGTATTCTTTGGACAAAGGGGGTGAGTCCTATGCCATGCAAATATTTGTCAATAAGCTCAAATCTCTTAAATCAAAAGTCAGTAAATAAAATAACATGCAAATAGGAACTTGTGGATATTGAGATGCAAATAAACACATTTTTCTAAATGCTCAATCTGGTTTACTCACAGCCCCTGATAAGGTCAGAGTGGTGACATTGGAAAGTCGTAAAGAGAACATTTTTAAGATTGAAGAAGAGTCATGGACACTGAAAGTTAGGGCATTTTGGATCGCCCAAGGAGACCAAAACACTAGTTTTTTCATAGATATGCATTGAATAGAAAGAACGAGAATGCAATATGGGAGCTGAAAAATAATAGAAGAGATCTTCTTTCTTCAAAAAAAGAGTTAGAAGAGGGTTATGCCTCCCATTTTGTGAATTTTTTCAAGGATCCATGGACTGCTCCAATTCAAAGTCAGATGAAGGTCATTCAATCTTTCCCAAGGTTTTTCTCGACAAAAGAAGGCAAGAATGTTGGGGATCCAGTCTCACTAATGGAACTAAAAAAAAATTAGATGGTTTTTCAAAGGACAAGAGTCCATGCCCTGATGGCTTGATAGTTGAATTATTTTTATCTATTTTTCATCTTTTTGGTCCTGAGTTGCTCAAGGTTGTGGAAGAGTCAAGAAGGAAAGGGGTTGTTATAGGTGCTCTTAATTCTACTTTGATAACATTGATTCCAAAAATCTCCAATCCTTCTACCTTCTCAGATTTCAGGCCTATTTCATGTTGTAACTTGGTATACAAATTCATTTAAAAAATTATTTCCAACAAACTTGAAGGTAAGTTGTCAGATTGTATGACAAAAGAACAATTTGGTTTTCTTTCAAATAGATAGATTCTGGACTAGGTGGGATCAAATCAAGAGTGCTTTCATTCTATTAAATTCAAGAATATAAAAGCATTAATTCTCAATATGGATCTTGTGAAATATGTGATAAAGTCAAATGGATTTATTTTAGACTTATTCTTCTTTAGATTGGTCTAAGCCCGAAAGTAACAAATTTGACCATGGAATGTGTATCTTCAGCAAATTTTGTAGTATTGGTGAATGGAACCCCCTACAGGTTTTTAAGTGCTTTAGGGCCTTAGAAAAGGATGTTCCTTGTCTCTATTATCATTTATGTTGATAGTGGAAGGTTTGAGTAGACTTATCCATAAAGAAAAGAATCATGGGCATATAGTAGGTGTCAAGATAACAAATCTTTACAAAATCGGACATCTTTTATTTGTGGATGACGTGTTGCTCTTTGGGAGGAACTATTGAAGAGTGGTATGCTATTATTGAAGTAATATTGGTTTTTTGTGAGGCTTTGGGCATGGATATAAGTACTTCAAAATATTCATTTTTAGAATGCAGAGTTTAGGAGAATATAAAGTTGCATATCAATGGTTTTGTTCATTTTCAGATCACTAGTAATTATGGCTCAAAATTTCCATGAAATATTGCCACGAATAAGTTAAAATCAAAAATTTTGTGGATAAACAGATAAAAATTTTGAAAAAAATGTTATGGGTCCTGATATTCGTCTCTATAGCAATGGAAGTAACATTTCGTTGCTATAGAGACAAATATTCGTCGCTATAGGGACATACATGAGTTCGTCGTTATAGTGACGATAGACTTTACACGTGCAATGTCAACAATTATCACAGTAACAGTGATTGACTTTTTGTTATTTTTGAAATTTGATCGTTGTGCATTTTCCCCGGAACTACGATGCTCATTGATCTATAAATACATGTTCTTCAGACATATTTCCACAAATTATTTGCTATAGTTGCAACAATTTTTCTGTTGATTGTTCGTTCTGTGATTTCAAGAGTCCAGTACTAGTTTGACACATCGAATTTTTGATCTCCTTCATTTTCTAGGTTAGTTGGACTACAATGCACTAGTCGGTTTTGTGTTTGCGCCCTTTGTTTTCCAACTAGGGCTTCAATGCAATGGAGCAAATGTTTACATAGTTTGGGATTTTTGTGTCAAAATGTAATTTTTTAAATTGTCATTTGTGTTAAAATGTAATTTTTTAAATGGTATTTTGTGTTAAAATGCTTTTTTTGCTCCTTCTATGTTTTTTATTGGTATCCTTTGGTTCTATCTAGGTAAATGAAAAATAATATCAAGGAGATTGCCAAGCTAGATAGATCTAAAATTATCTATTTCAAGGAAATTATGGATTATGCCTCTTTTGGATTCATAAATTGTTATGACTTCAAGAAAATCCTAGAATATACCTCTTCCCATTTTAAAATTATTTACATTGACCTTGGGCCTATAAATTTGATTGTTTCCCATGCCCTACTTTAGAACATTGTACACAAAATTACAATTATTGATAAGTCACATAGATAAAAAAAAAAAAATAAGAAGAAATATAGCACCCATAATCCATGGAATTAATATCATTTCCAATGTTAGTACTGAAATTGCAATGTTCTGATACATAAGTTATGTATCGATCACATTTTATTTTCCATCCCTTTCCTACAATCGTTTAACAATTGATCTAGTCTAGTGTATAACTAGCAACAACTCACACATCAACCTAGCAACTTGGAACACGATGTTAGTGATGGTGATGCTAACGACATCGGCGTCGATGAAAATCATCATCATCACCATCAACACCATCCTGATCATGATCATGATAATCACTGTCAGCGTTATCATTATCATTGTCAAGAACATCATCATCATCGTCAATCATCATCATCATCATCATCAGTGACGATGATGATGATCATGATGATGATATCGATAATGAAATCATCGTCATTGTAATCAATACGACCATCATCGTAGATTTCAACACTATCTAATTAGATTTAACTAGCCCCCTCATAGATAACCAATGAGACCACAAAGGTGTATCCTTCAAACTTTGATAGTCACTTCTACTAAAATCAAAGTTTCTAAAAAAATATTTACATAGTATATGGAATCCTTGGGAGGCCATTAATCTGTTCTATCCTAGATCAAGATATCTCCATTTGAATGGACTTGTCCTTCACTAGTGTGTTTCCCATCCAATTCCTTTGTAAATGGAATCAACACTATACCATGAATATATCAAATTGTTATGCACTTAATAATTGTAACACCCTTCCGGGATGATACAAAATAAAAATAATAATTTATGTCTACTTGGGTGGGTCTACATATATATTCATAATCCCATGTGAAAATATCATTACAATGTGTTGAAACCTTTTAATCTCTAGTATAACGAATATGAACAATATTATCGGCCCCTCAATTTATTCTACATTAGATTCATTGGCACCATCATGTAGACCTTCTTGCAATTAATAATTATAAACCAATGTAGGGAACCAATTAACAACTCAATATCCTATGGTTATGACCACTTGGCAAAATGATGTAACAACTCCTTTCACAAACACACTTACAACCCAACATACTAACCTGCTTGGACATTTAGATAGCAATTCATTACTTTATAAGGAAACCTCATATCTATTAACATACCAACACATGAATTGAAGTAATATGTAAACTCCTAATTTGTAACATCATTAACACAATTCATTAGCCCCTTTTTTAAGGCAATATCTAAATTCATGTTATGTAGAATCAATAACCATTAGCCACCATACATTAATTCTTATTGGAACAACATGTAGTAATCCAAGGAAATTACTTCGGTAATAATCTACACATGCAAACCCCAACTACCCATTTTAATATACACCTTATACGTCAATAACAAGATGAGGTACAATGTTATCAAGAACGAACGGAATACTCAACTTAAGTTTACCTTCACGGAATAAACAACCTATGTATGTGTTTCCCCATGTTAAAAATTTACTACTCAAAGTTAATCAAAGAAAGAGCCTTGATGTACTAAACTTCTAAAATTTTGGAATGGATTCTCCCAATAAGATTCATTGGTATCCCCATCAAGAAACATGACTTTGTTACCCATACTAGCAATGTATTCACTCAATGTGCTCCAATACCAAACCAACCAATCATCCTCTTCTATTATATTAATTTATTTAATTTTTCATATTCACTATTAATGTTTTCCATTGACTAGCCTCCCCCCTCCACAAATCTCAAACCCCTTACTCCTTTCCATCCATGTTGTCATAATATACCTCTACCTAAAAATATAAAATTAACATGATATATAATTCCCTATTGGCTTACATGACAAATAATTCCCTATTAGCCCCATCCAACATATCTTGTGGCGTCAGTTTTTTGAATCATAGTTGTATATGTGGTTTTTGCTTTCCTTACCTATGTAAATCTAAGGTTATAGACACCCCACAAGGAACTTGTTGTCCCCATGTGGAGCAAAATTTAAAGTGAGTCGACTATTCCTTTTCTCCTCAATACTAATGCTTATATATATTTGTCGCTTAGAATTTGATATATACATGATATATTTTTAAAGACCATATATATGGAGGGACATTTACTAATTAGATTTTACACTTTCCATGTCACGTCCTTTAATTTTCTGTCTCCTTTAATATATATACTCTATTCAATTTACTTATATTTTGATTGAGTTTTTATTGTTCTTATAGGCTATCAGAATGTCAAATAAATATACTTGGGAAGAAAATAATAAGAGGTATGCTGAGTTCAAGGAAACATTGGAGGTGAAGGGTGATGTAAAGTGTTATTTCCCTTCCAATGATTGCATAGGTTTGCGAACGAGAAGAATTTTAAGAACAACAGTTGAAAAACATTGTAAGGAGAAGGGGCATGCTGAAGGGGGGTATGAATATCATCCCTTGGTAAGATGTTATTCATTACATAATGTACTTCTTGTAATAGTACTGATCATGTATTCACAAAATGTTTTATCATTTTAAATATATGTGTTGTATATTATACACTAATGGTATTGCATTGTTTGTAAATATAAAGACAATTCCCCCTAAATGTCGACCGCCAGATAGCTATTTGCCACATAATAGTAGAAATACTATTTACAAGGTGAGGAACATGGAGATCAGGATATTGAAGATCGAGTTCTTAATGATCCTATAGACGAATATGACGTTATTGATACAAATGGTGAAGATGAGATAAATAGATTGCTCCAAGACACTTTTGCTCCATTGGATGAGGACAACCTCCATGATATTCATGATGTTCCTCTAATCAAGAAGTCCCAAGAACCTCTTTATGAAGGCTCAACCAATATTCTATCTGCTATATTGTTGTTGGTGAACTTGAAGGTTTTGAATGCTTTATCAAACACTTGTTTCACACATCTCCTAAGGTATGTAAAGTTGACTATTTTCCTCTATTTTTAGTGTTAATTAATTCGTAAATTAGGGATATGCAATATTTATGACGTATATTGTTTACATTTCATTTTTTTTGTCAATGTTGCAAATTGTTGGGTGAATTTCTATTACCACCATCAAATGCACATGTCAAGAGGTATTATTGATTATGAAAGAAATTGGAATGGAGTATCAAGCTATTGATGCATGTCGTAATGATCATATTATATATTATGGACAGTATGCATAAGAAGAAAAAAAATTGCCACAATGTGAAATTAGTATATATCGAACTGATCAAGTAACAAAAAAGGTGCCTCGCAAAGTTCTTCGTTCTATTCCCATAATTCCACGTTTCCAACTACTATTCAGGTTCCAAAGTATAGCACAGTTTATGGATTACCATGCAAAGAGCATAAGTGAAGATGGTGTTCTTCAAATGCTTGGAGATGGTTCTCCATTGAAGAACATCGAAGAAAAATGGCCAATTTTTAAAGATGAACCTCGTAATGTTAGACTTTCATTGGCAGCTGATAGTTTCAATCCATTCGGTGAGCTTCATTCTACTTACTCAGTGTGGCCTATTTTCGTCATTAACAATAACCTACCTCATTGGATGACGATAAAGAGAGAGCACACAATGTTGGCAATGATTATTCCAACTATGTTTTTTAAAGTAATTATATTATTTCATTAATTTATTTGTTTAATCGTTGCATGAGAACACCTTTTATATATTGGGAGACATAACTAAATAACAATATTGTATGTTGAATGATCAATTAGGTAAGTACCAAGTTAAATATATGAATGTATATATTGATCCTCTTATCGATGAGCCATTGAAGTTATGGGTTGGCATCACTATGTATGACATCTCCAAACCAATAGGGCAGAAACAATTTCATTTCCATGGAATACTTGCATGGATAATTCATGACGCTCCTGGGTTAACACATTTTCGTGGTATGTAACTTTCTATTGCATGTCGTTAAAATTATATGTTTTTAAGGTAAATAACATGCATTTGTTTTTTTAAATTAATAATATTTTGATGCTATAACATTAATACATATATCTTGCAAGTCTTCAAACAAAGGGAAAATTTGCATGTCCAGTATGTGGTCCTAGGATAAAATCTTGTCGTTCAAGAAGTTTAGCAAAGGAGGTGTTTGATGAGTACAGGAACTTCCTCCCTAAGAACCATAGGTATCGAACTACCGAGAAAACAAAATTCAATGGTAAAGAAGAGAATGGAAAGAAACCACGAAGAATGACACCTCACCCATGAAAGTTGGAATATAACAGAAATTGTCGAGGTATGCAAATTGTATATGTAGCATATATAAACACGTAATATTATGATTTTTATATTTTTTCTGAATTTTCTCTACCATGGGTGTCATGAATTATTGTTAATGTGTTTTCGTTTATGTTTAATGAATGTATTTAAGGCATGAATGGGATTCCATGAGGAATGAAGAGTTATCCCATACAATTCAGTAGGTTTCCTTACTACGAGCACCTACAAATAGCTCATTTGTTCGATACAATGCATATCGGGGAGAATGTAACAGAAATGATATGGTGGATATTAGATGGAAGGTCTAGCAAAGATCAAATTGGAAAATTTTGTAGTGACATTGCAGAAGCCAACCACGCATTGAAAAGTGTAATTATTTCCAATGCCGGAGATGGGGACCAAAATATTAGTCTTCCATGGTTATTGACAGAGCAACAAAGCAATGCTATAAAAAGAGGTAATTCAAAAAATAAGGTTTCCGATGGGGTTTTCGTCGAACATACAAAATATCTTAACCAAAAAAGGTGATTTTGGCGGTGTTAAAACGCATGATTAGCATACATTCATTAAGGTAATTATTTACGTATATAATTTCCATTTAGTACATCTTTTTAGTAATTGTTCTCTCCTATTTGAAAACATTAAATAATGATTTTCTTTTTGCTACAGTACGTTCTACCTTTATCTCTCCCAGATAGCTTTGACGACAACACAAAACAAGTTATATATGATCTTGGTAAATACATGAGGTAAGTAACAATTTATATGCATGAAAATGTTTATTCTCTTTGTTCCATAGCTTATTGACATATTGTGTTTTACAGCTTGGAACTTTATTATATATGGCTCAATCTTTTTTATCACTGTTATTTTCTTGCATCTTTTGTAGGTGGATTTCATCTAAATACATCCATCAAGAATATATTAGGTATTGGAAGAGAGAAATTCCTCGTCTAATGTGTGAAATGAAGAAGTATTTACCTCCGGCATTTTTCAATGCACAAGAACACTATCTCATACACCAAGTTGAGGAGATTGAATTGTGTGGACCTGTAACTCAAGGTCAATGTGGATAGTGGAAAGGCATTTGAAGTCATTGAAGGTTTTTTTTAGACAAAGAGCACGTCTTGAGGGTTCTATGGTGCAAGGCTATATGCTATATCAATCCATGGTGTACATTAGTCAGTATCTTCCAAATTTAGCAAAAAATATCAATCTGCCTCGCATTTGGCATGTCAACTCCATCAACAAATTTGAAGGGGAGGTCCTGTTGGGAAAAGGTAGAATGAGGAAAGTGAAAGGTAATTGAATGGTGTAGATTTAATTTATATATATATATATATATATATATATATATATATATAACACTCATGTAATTTTTATTATTCCATCTGTATTTTAAGGTAAATGTAATTGCCTTTAATGATAGCTAATTTACAATTCTTAATTTTTATTTTTTCATATAGTTGGTTGCATGTGGGATGCATTACATTTATACATTGCAAACAATCTTGATTGGATGGAGGAATGGATAGAACGATGTACATAATTATATGGTACCTTATCATGGGAAGGGGTTAGTAAAATGATTAAAACAATTCATCGTTATTGAGAAGAATATCCCAGTGAACTTACGCAAAGGGAAATTGATTTAGCATGTGGTTTAAAAGATAAAAAGGCAAGTATATTTACCCTGCTCAATTTTTTCGTTGTTCCCCATTATATCAATGTATTTCTTTCATTTATTTCTTCTTATATATTTATTTGCCGAGACGTGTATGATGCGGTTGATACACCACAAGGCTATGTGGTGCAATGGTCATAAATTTCACATCAAAAAGTTGGATGACAAGAAGAAAACATTTGATTGTGGGATAACTGCAATTTTTCAAGTCACTAATGTTTCCTCTAGAAGTGACAGGCATCCAGAAGTATCTAAAAATAGGTACTATGGTTATTTGGAAGATATAATTGAGTGTGACTTTAATTCCTTTAAAATGGTTCTGTTTGAGGTCAAATGGTACAAGCTACGAATGAATGAACATGATCCCAAAAGAAATGTTATTGAGCATGCCAATGGATTTACCATGGTTAATACAAGGGAACTTGAACCGGGTATAGAGCCTTGTGTTCTTCCAAGTCAATGTGAGAAGGTCTTTTACTCATAGGTGTCAGGTAAAGCAGGTTTGTCATACATTGTCAGATATGATGCAAGAGGAATATCGGTCAAGTATAATGCAAAGGAAGAAGACAATGTTGAAGAAGAAGGTGATGTAGATCAAGAGCAGTTGGCCAGAATCCGATCAAGAAGTTGATCATCTAAATGATATATCAGACAGCGACATAGTCATTGATGATATTGATGATGAATATATAACCGAAAATGACGTTGATGATCATGTTGATATGAGCGATCCTTTAAACGATATCGATTCTGAACCAGATGAGGATACATATGTTGAGTCAGATAAAGAAGAATATCAATGACATTGTAGCAATGTTGGAATCTAGGAGGTATGTGAGTACATATTTTTGCATAATGTACTATGTTTAAATTATTTAGTTATGCCATTTTTTATTTCGTATGTTACACCATCCTCATCCTCATCCTCATCCTCATCCTCATCCTCATCCTCATCCTCATCATCATCATCGTCATCGTCATCGTCATCATCGTCATCATCATCATCGACGTTGTCATCATCATCATCGATGTTGTCATCATCATCGACGTTGTCATCATCATCATCGTCGTCGTCATCATCGTCGTCATCGTCGTCATCATCATCATCATCATCATCATCATTATCGTCATCATCATCACCATCATCTTCATCATCATCATATT